>OX453037.1:14457187-15776882 GCA_949699805.1 Tromatobia lineatoria
GAGAGAGAGAGAGAGGAGAGAGAGAGAGGAGAGAGAGAGAGAGAGAGAGAGAGAGAGAGAGAGAGAGAGAGAGAGAGAGAGAGAGAGAGAGAGAGAGAGAGAGAGAGAGCGCGAAATCCCCAACCTCTTACGCGGTTGAACATAGTCTACTCTTGCTGCCTAGTGGCGTACTATTATTGTTTGAAATGTTCGCCCCGACCAGCAAAAATCTTGACCTTGCCTTCGATTACTGAATTTTGTAATTGGATAATTCAATATGAGGAAGTATGTTGGGAATGAGGAAGCAAACTGCAAGGTTCTACTTTGCAGGCTTGATTATACTCGGGAGACATTTTTATAAAAATTCGAAGTGACGTACAATTTTTACCGCTCCACCGATTTGTGTGAAATGGTTCCTAAAAAATTAGGTAATGATAGTCTATATGAGAACTCAATTAAAACCTGATACCTAGTGATTTTCATAAGCAAGCGCTTGAACGAGATTTTTCAAATAATTTTAAATGCCATACAATTTAAACCACTCGACGGATCGGTGTCAAATTTTTCGCTTCAGGGCCCTATATGGTTGGCCCGGAGGAAACATCTACTACTCTAATATTGAGTATTATAAATAATAGAGGCCAATTGTCTCGCACAATGATCGCTACCATGTTCTGATTATCAGTATTCCATTCAATATCATATTTACACGAATTTATGCGTATGTACAATAAGAAAACTCTAGTATAACAATTACGGTCAGATACGTGTTTATCTATCTAAATATAGACCACCAGGATAAACTAGCCCACCTAGCCAACCAAGTACATAGCTAAGTACTTATAGAGTTAGCGTCATGGCCACTTCTAAGTCAGCCCAGTGATCATCTATTCTAGTACTGTCGAACTCATTTGGGCAGAATGTGGAACAAGCACCTGTACCAAATATATTACTAGATGGTAATAACTATACAATGGACACTGTCCGATGTATTTGATTCATATGGAAAATGCCTGAATATCTTTCTTTTCAGCACGTCAGACGCAATAATATGAATCTTTAAAGTTTTGAATGTATTACAGTTATTTTTTGCATATTTTATACGTCAGGGCCGCGTCAGGCTGGACAGCAGGGCCCTATTGGGCTAGATTCTTAGTATCTTATAGGGCCATTGCGTTACATTACTGATCAGGGCCTGGGAAGGAAGTTATCAGGACCTCATGAAAAAACAAGGCAGGGCCTTATACGAACCTGACGTCAGCCCGACGGCAAATTCTGCATGGGTGAATGCCAAGGTGAAGCCGAGGCAATTATATCAGAAACGCCTGAAACTCTCATTTTCTAGCCTAGGATCAGAATATACTATTTTTTCAACTTTCTATAATCTACCCCATATTTGGATACATCGAAGTACCAGTAAAAAGTGGTCTATGCGAATTTTTTCAGGTTCACGAAAACAACGTTTCAGAACATGAAGATTTTATTCATTTGCAAAATTCGGAAACTTGAAGTTACTGTAAAAATTTCTCTACATAATAATTGTCCTTTTCTGTTTGCTTTCGAGTGGAATGTTGAAAATAATTGTCACAATCCGGTAAGTATGATTTTTTTTACCGAAAACGGAAGCATTGTTTGTTTGTATTGAAGTACAAATATTGTTTTCGGATTGAAAAAATTACAGAGTATTTATATAAATGTAGATTTTTATTGTTATCTTTCCTTCTTTCCATGGGATGACTTCAATCGCCTTTCACCATCCTTGCCACCATTTCTCCTACCACTCCTTATCTGCACTTCACTAAGCTAACCTAACGTCTGATGCCTCTGCATTCGACTCAGCTATAATTTACCGCATTCGCCATGGACACGGAGAAACTGCACAAAACCTGTACCGGTACAGACGGTCGTATATTATTCTGACTTCCCGGTGTATACACGAAAGTAACTTGGTAAATATTCGCCTGGTTGATGAGCTGGTCGGTACACGGCTAGGCGGTCACCCATCCAAGTTATGGACACGAACAATGCAAGCATGGCCTGCTCAACTCGGGGGATCGCACACCGACTGCACATCCGCCAGTATCGATTATATATATCAAGAGACGCGGTAGCGTCGCGATGCCAAGTATTAAAATGAAAAAAAAATTTCATGTTGAAAAATGCCCGCCGGCCCATCGCGGCTACCGCTACTCTTATTGTCCGGAAAACCGTGTGCCACCGACTCTTTTCAAACTGCTTCTCCACTTCACTTTAAACAAACGACGCGGATCGAAAAAGTATCAGGTTGAATATTTTTTATTTTTTTTAATCTTTCAATTGGGCCTTGTCTCAAGGAAATCGGTGTTCGCAATGCTGATATATTGAGAATGTGATTTTTTGGCCGGCTACTTTTCGATATAATTTGTCAAAACTCACGATTTTACATACACGCTCAACGCACACAACAATACGTACGCTACGGAGCGAGCGTATGACGTCGTCCCCGCTCCAGCCCGCCTCTACGCAGCCGCGGCAGTCAGCGAGCCTGATTATGTGTGTAAAAGTGTAGTGAACATATTTTAAAAAGTTAAGAAAAAAAAACGAAAAGTGCAGTGCCCTTAAGGATGTATTATACGTATAGTCCCGCCAAAAGTGAGTTTCAGAGACAATATCGATCACTTCCCGATGGGATAAAAACCGGAAAAAAATTATGCAGATGAAACGTGTAGAAAAGATTGATTTCGCATAATAATAATTCCAAAATGTTATTAACAAATTGGTGAAAAAAACAATTGTTCAACAAACGATCAGTCAACCTAACTTTTTTTCTAATGAAAATTATATGTTAATTCATTGGAATGCATACGAATTTTTCTAGATTTTTTTTGTTTATTTTGATTTTGATTTTTTTTATTTTCAAAAATGTGCGCGAAATAACGATTTTGGATATATGATCGGCATAAAACCATCTACTACATTCAAGATTTTTTTGCAAAACACATATCCAAAATTTGTTATATTCTGCGCATTTTTCAAAATAAAAAAAATACAAATCAAAATAAAGAAAAAAATCGGAAAAAATTCGTATGCATTTAAATAGGGTAACATATCATTTTTATTAGAAAAAAAGTTAGGTTGACTGATTGTTTGTTAAACAATTGTTTTTTCACCAATTTGTTAATAAATTTTGGGATTATTATTATGCGAAATCAATCTTTTCAGCACGTTTTATATGCATTGTTTTTATCCGATTTTTATCCCATTGGGAAGTGATCGAAATTGTCTCTGAAACTCACTTTTGGCGGGACTGTACGTATCATACATCCTTAAATTGGAGTCGAATCACACATTTGACCAAGAGGATCTTTGGTAAAATCTATTGAACAATTAAGCAAGAACTGTCAGTAATTCTTCTGACTGAAAACTAATTAATAATTTCATTTTTTATTCATTACGGAGTCATTTTTTTCATGTTTTTTTATTCATTACGGAGCTATTTTATTTTCATGTTTCGTAAATGATTCTGCAATGTTGTAGAGTGCACAAAATTGAACTGACGTCAAAAGTAAAATTCTTCACTCGGTTTACCTTTCAGACCAAACCGTTTAACCAATTTTAGAGTTCGATGTCTTATATATTAACTAAATGCTCGCTCCGACAGATCAAATAAGATATCGAGCACTAAAATTGGTAACAGGTTTGTTGCGAAAGCTACAAGTGAAAAATTTTACTTTTGACCTTACACCATTCTGGTGCACTGTAAATTTATTCAAAATTGCAGGCTTATAATGCTTGTTATACACTTATATTTATTTAAAGAGGTTTACGTGTAACATTTTTTAAAAAGTATCACTTAGAAATTAATTTTTCTTAGTTTATATAATATTATACAATTATTTTCCCGTTTTTCGAAACTTGTACAGCAACAATTCTTCTTTTGCACCAGAATCTCGATCCGCGTCACTCTGCTGATTTTCCTTCTGCGGTACCGACAGAGATGCAGGAATACTCTGTAATTGTTTCAATTTTTTAAAAAACGTTCGTTTTTTAATAAAAAATAATAATTTCTCTATTTTTCAGTAATAAAAAATCATACTTACCGGAATGTAATTATTATTTCAAACATTCCACTTGAAAACTAACAAAATCAAAGTAACTGTTATGTGGAGATATTCTTTCTTAGTAACTTCCAGTTTCCAAGAAGTTTGCACCTGAAAAAAAGGCATTTTCTAAAATATTGTTTTCAAAAATCTGAATAAATTCACAAAGAGTGCCATTTAATGGTAGTTTGATATATCCAGTTATGGGGCAGATTGAAGAGGGTCGAAAAAAAACGTGGCTAAATCGACAGAGAATGGTTTATATAGGATTTCACGGATCAAACCGGTGTGATGGTCTAGTGGTTAGAGTACTGGCTTCTAAACCAGAGCATCGGTAGGTCGCGGGTTCGATTCCCGGTGCCGTCGAAAATGTTCGTCGAAAAATAAAAACATGGACGTGATGAAGCTCCAGATGTATACGTGAGACACACACAGGTAACTGTGGGGGTCACACGTATACAGCTGTAGTCTGTGTTTACATTCTCGACGAAAATCGTGACGTAGCTCCGGTGCCGTGAGGCGAACTCGAGACCGGCTATATCGGCATAGGGTTTTTCCGCAATGTTTTCCTATGCCCTTAGCAGAAATGTTATGGCAAATGCGATATAGAGGGGAAAGTCGGATGCGGCCGCATGGGGGCCTGGTTATTGATCCGGACCAGGCCCTCAGGGGGGACTGGCTGCTGACCCGGGCTGACCCTGTAATAGGCGTGATGCCTGCAGACGGGGGAAGCCGCGAAATAAAAAAAAAGGATTTCACGGATCTCCGCTCATTCCACTCTGCAGGAAACCATCGTATATCATATCACGACGATAAACAAAAATTGTGTACAATCGCTAATTGAGCTTTCCGTTTCTACTCCCATAAACACAACATTATGACCAACAATCGGTTGCAGCGAAGAAAATGACCTTATTGGATTATTTATGACAAGACTTTTCTTAGCTCCTCCGATATTATAGTGTGTATGTACACAAATTGATAGCTCGATCAAGCCGGTTAATTTTTTTTATCGAATTTATCGTATTCTTTAGGTACACGTGTTATCCTTAATCTCTATAATCAGAATCATGTTTTGAGTTTCTTTCATTCAATGATGAATAATAAACATAGTATAATAACAGCATCGGACCTTCAAGAAATGTTTGTAAGCAAACTTTGACGTCTGCATATTAGAGTAGGTTTCTGTTAAAATTGAGCTTTCCGAGGCTTAGCTCTCCATGAAAGCAATCCCCATCCATCAATATTTACTTTCACTCACCAGGATGACACCTATTCGGAAATTTGATTTGGTGGCAATTGACTGATCCATTTATCCGCACCGCTTGGTTATGTACGTCGTTGTTGACGATATCATTTTTTACAGCATTTTGTAATACATACCGAGTTATTCAGTAGGTTACATTTAATTGTCAGATATAAAAGCACATAGCCATAACATGTTGAGAAATGTTTTAACGCTTAAACGTCACGCTTTGAGAATAAAATCCTTGAATCTGTATGTTTAGAGCCACCATTACGATTTATCACCGAATGCCACGACGGGTCGCGTAGGAAAATCAGTTTCACAATACTAATACAGAGAGAAGTTGCAGATATTTGGAGTCAGAGTTAAGTTCGTCGAGAATACCGGTAGTCACGAGAAAGCTTGTTTATGTCCCATAAAAAAAGATGAAGAAGAGCACAATGATAAGAAACAGGAGCACGACCGTAGGTTCAGGACATATTTATTTGACACAAGAAACGTACAAGCCACTTAGACCAATTTATTTTTCAAGCGACGTTGATGAGACGGAGTTGAAGAGAAGGAAGCAAGAAAAAGAATCCCTCCGGTGACAGTTCGAGTAGGACGTGCACATTTATATCTACCAGCATCACTTTACTGCTCGCTGTGTTGATGCAGCCTGGTGTGTCGGCCATACTTTATCTGAAAATACTTGAACCAACGATTGTAAGCGCCATGTCCCGTACGAGTTCCATTTCTTGGTTTTCTCCAATTGAATCTAGAAGTGATTCGGTAGTAATTTATCGTATGATTTATCGATTTATCTCTGGCAAGTTAACGATGTGGTGTGATAACCATACCGAATCCAATTTAAATATTTATTCGTTAGCTTATATTTGCTGGACGGTGGGAAAAAAAGTTCTGCCTGTACTCACTAAGATACTATGGGTAAAAAATCCTAAGCATTTTAAGGAACTTGGACGGATATTCTAATGAATATCCCTTGCTAAAACAGTAAGCCAATCCGAGAAGACATTGTTATAGCTCCTCGCCTCAATTACCTGATTGATCGAAGTACCAGAATCGACTTCCAGCTTCTAATTACTCTAAGTCCCTGAGAAGTCCGCTTAATTCCTTAATATTAAAGTCCTACATAATGCTGGACTCGATTCGTTCAAACCTCAATAAAAACCCAGGCCTTGATTATTCTAGGTCACAGTGGTAGGTTTTTTTTCAGATCCAACAGAAATTGCTGGAGGAAACCGCTATGTACAGCTCTTTTCCACTGGTTTCTGAACAATTAATACTGGACCTTATGTGGCTTTGGGCTCGCGTTCGTCAAAAGCCACACGGTCGAAAATCCTTTAGAAAATCACAACGGATTCGGCGTGCTGTTGTTTACAAACTGGTAAGGTCCATCACGATCAAACAGAAGCGCCTTTTTCACCATATATCCTTAAGGATCTGGCCCTAATGATTCTAAATGCCATCACAACCCTTCTCCCAAGCCCCGATTATTTCAAACCACAAAGTTCGTACAATTTCAAACTACAGGCACATCTAGACGCCGATTAATCGAAATCTTACCAAGGTCCTCCTGCTGACCCTGAATATTCTCAATCCCACCAAAAACTCTGACCCTCATAATTCTAAATCAACTAAATATCTTCTACTAGGCCCTGAATATTCTCAATTTCGCTGAAATTACTTCCACTGGATATTCTTGTCCCATGGGATTCTGATATTCTAAATCCTAGATTATTTTAAATCCTACCGAAAGCCTCCTCCCAAGCCTCGATTATTCGAAACCTTACTATAAAGACACACATTTTAACCCTGATTAATCTGAATCCTATCAAAAACCTCATGCTAGACTCTGAATATTCTTAATGTTATTAAAATCTCTGGCCCTGAACATCCGTAATCTCACTGGAATCTCTGACCCTTGTTATTCTAAATCCCACTGAAGACACACATTTGGACGCTGATTATTCTCAATCCTACCACGAATTATTCTCTAAATCCTATTGAAAGACACCTCCCGGATAAAAAAAGGCCCCATTCTAGGATCTGGCACTGCCCAGACCCATTCTTAATGCCTGAACCCTCCCTCTCAAAGCCCGATCATTCTTAGACCCATTCAAGCCCTTCTTAATTATTATGTCATGACTTTTTGTTTTAAATTCGTCCAAAGTACAGACAAGAAGACTGCTCAGCAACTGAAAAACTAGCTTGAAAAAAGATTGAAATCCATTTCAGGACTAACAAGTTACAGAATAAAAATCCGAAGGGACGACGCGGCAAATTATTGAACGAAAGGATTTACAGGCTTCTGGAAGAATGTCAAAAACGTTACCCCTCACCTTTCTGCCCTGTGGAAGGGAGATGATCGACATCGTCCGAACACGCGACTCAAATAATATAATTAAAAAGTTGTCGACTAGCAGCTTCCTCACATCATCGTCTTCGGACCCATTTATACGACGGGCTCCAAAGTTTGCGGCGAAGGGAATCATCATTGTCAGTAGGTGGCTCAAAAAGGAACGAGCAGATATCCGAGAATTGGACGAGGAATGACAGAAGTGCGAAGATGAAGTGAAGCGAATGTGCAATTCTTTCGACTCCCGGGGTGGTGGGGTTAAGAGGGATGCACGAGACTTGGAAAAATTAAGGGATTCGCGCATACGCGTATGTCTAGGATAAGTTTGTTCGAATCGTAGGTAAATTATGTACGAACTCTCCTAGCTCTGGCATATCGAACAAGTACACCGGGGCTACGCTATAGCTGCAGCTGCAATGGCAACTGCAACTGCCGGGTAGCATTACTACTGCACGCTATACCGCACAGAACGGCTACCAGCCGTAGCGGATATTTACGAGGCTGGTCTTGCACCGAGCGCAATAACTCCGCTTCGTACGACACCTGCTGTGCCCACCGGCTTAACTCCGTCCTTACAACCCACCACCTACCCACTCGCTTCACCATGAAGCGCTATGAAGCCTCGCAAACAAAATTGCTAACTGTGCAGACGGCAATGCAGAGACGTGTCCCCAGAATTTCAACCCTCCGAGACTCAACCTAAAGGCGTAAAGGTTTACTCAGAGTAGTTGCCACTCTCGTGTCATGGCTGCTGTCATCTTCAACAATAGATGGCCGCAATGTGGAATGCCGGTCATGAGCTGTAAGCTCAGAGATGTCCGTGACGTAATATTATTGATTTATGTATCGTTGGATAGGCAGGCACGGTGTTATCGATTCTGGTTATACTTTATCAGAACTGTGAGGTCAGTTATCATTATGTATCGTACATAAACATACATTTGACCGGGTACTTTTGATCGTGGTAAATTTTCCACATGGCCTGTGAGAAATTGAACTCTTTCGCTAAGAATTATGAAGTTGTTTATCGGACCCAACTTTTAATCCTGTGACACAAAACTGTTTTGCTATAATTAGCAAAAGTGGGCTTTGTGCTACGTAATAATGATGGTATTTCAATGATAGGTATAGACATTATAAGCCATATTAGACAAATATGTTGAGACCAGGCACTGAACTTACGAGGTGAATAACGTGCTTAAATCAATCAAGGTTTTTGAGTAACATGATTTGTTGTGACCATGCTTATATCTCACTATCAAGAACACTAGTATTTGTACTACTTATCAATAATGTTGTTTCGAAAACATATTTGAAATCAGCGCTGCGTGCGATTTGTCATTGGCCTTCAATTTTTTTCCGCATTTACATGAACGCTCATATTCTACTAATAACAAGACGAATATTTCTATTACTTAAAAGCAAAGGCGTTGATAGGCTTAGAATTGATGGTGCATAAAGTTTTTCCTCGGTTGTAAATTTTCCTGATTAAAATAGATGTTCATATATTATTGTTACTACTTATGGGACACCGTCACCTGAAAAAATCATTTAAAAAATGTAGTGATGACATCCTTTTAATAAAAATCCAACATTTAAACCTTATTCAGTACATATCAAGAGCAAAATTCTGCAATTTTAAAAAGACATACAAGTGCACTGTAATGGTGTGAGTAATAAAAAGTAAAATTTTTAACTTCATGGATTATGGATGGCCTGATATGTACTTAATGAGATTTGAATTTGAAATTTTTTTAAATATGGGTACCACTCAAGTAATTTCCTTTCATCACTTTCTTTAAGTGACTGGTGGACCCCTTCAAAACAATGGTATTCCTATGATAGATATAGAATCGACCAGCCACGTTAGATAAATATATCAAGAATATACACCACTCAGGTGGTATGCTTCAACCAATCGAGACGTTCACGTAAGATGATCCATATTGGCATTAAGCTTCAAACTACTTGGAACAACTTTCGAGTTTGGTGACTATTTGTTATCCTCCGGTATACACAGGTATACAATTCAGGGAGCAGCGTTGTTCGGTTTGAGTGATGGATCTAGCTTCGGAGCGAGAACTTTCAACTAATCTACTCGGGGCTCTTATGGAGCCCGTGTATGTATAGTCGAGTTGGCGTGTTCGACACTTAGAATGATTCGACTCCAGTTGCGTACAGATTACTCCGAATAGTAACCAGTTGGATTCTTCTTGTCAATAGTATTAGATTCATTCAAGTGGTACTTAGAAAATCATAATTATAAGATTATCATGGCTGCGAAGAAAACAGTTTTTTCTAAATCAATCATAAACTGATTCTTAAGCTACGAGTGAAAATGTTCAAGTAGAATAGTAATTAGAAATTTACGTTCACAATCATCAAAAAATCTAGTCTTCGGGACAATGACCAATTTTATTTCTGAATCAATCTATAATATGTAACAATCATAACTAAAACGGCAATCAATCGATAATACTAATTAAATTAAAAAAATTTGCTGTTATGAAAACAAAACATGATTGATCACGTGAATCACGTTTTGGTGATAGATTACCTATTACTTACGGTAACAACGTCAGCGAGTTGCGTAATCGCTTGATGGATACAACAATTTCAGTCGGTCAAAGATTAAATTCACTTTAGCGCCGACAGTTCAAGTAATAGTTCATTACATTTACCGTATTTGCCATTTCACAGGGAATAATCGTACATAGTTATGGTTCCTCGTTTAATTGGTCGCGGTAATAAACGGATATATCAAATTCAGAATGTAGCTTTGAGTACAAAACCTTCGGTTCTATGTGACGACAGTCTAAAATTGATCGAGGAAAGAATGACTGAAAGCTTTTATTTCTGCAATTGAATTTTTGTACTTTTTGTATAACAGTCAATGTTTATCACATTCTTCATAGAATTTTTTGGTCATTATTAAGATCTGAAATTAATTTATATGAAAATGCAAAATTACCAGGAATAACATTTCCCAAAAGTAAGTTTGCCTTTTTATTAAGTGATGGATGTTTATCACATTCCCAATAGGATGTTATGGTGCGCCTTAAGAGGACCCAATCAACTAAAAAAAAATCATTCGAAAAAAAATTCTGTAAATAGTACCCTCTTTAAAAATATCTCACCTTTAAGCCATTAAGTACTTCGAAAACTGTATAATTCTGCAATTCTGTAAACATATCGGAAATAGTGGAAGGTAAAAAGTAAAATAGCTTTCAGACCAAGTCAAATATTCTACAGACTAACAATGGTACTCAGTGCTGCTACGTAACACATTTCGTAATGATTTTTGAAGAAGTTCAGATTTAATGGCATTCCGAATATTTTCATAAATTTTTTATTTTGCTGTAACTCACGTAAAATACTATAAAACATGGATGCAAATTAGAATCTTGCACATTGCTTCCACATTATTTTTCAATTTTCACAAACCTTTCTTTATGATGCAGCCAAAATTAATTAACGTATTTCCTCATAAAGGTAGCTTTGCAAAAAGCGAAAAAATAATGAAAAAGCTATGCGCAAGGTTTTACTGTCTTACGAGAAGGGTATCATTCTCTGAATTTTTTTTATGACCGGATTCCTCTAAGATATGATAGTGATAACCGGTGACGCTCATCTAGCATCACAACGTACGTCTGTTGCTACCTTCAATTTGAATAGACACTGGAATCTCTGGAGATTGGCAGAAGCAAGATGTAATTTACGTAGGTATACCATGATATACGTTACAGATATACGTATTCAAGTAGTCGTGGGTTCAAGCACGGAGGGATCTATAAAGCGCGGTCAGGCCATCGATAGTTAGTACAATTAATAGGTTGCACCAGCAGGCGACGAGGTCTGTCCCCCCCCCCCCCCCCCCCTATGCGTCATTGGCACATGCACTTTAATGATCGAATCAATTCGAATCCTATGCGCTACCGAACTCTCGACGCGGCAGCTGGACGCGCCTGAGTTCATTTCTATCTATAACGAATATATGGGTACAGCGCCCTATCTGTAGAACGTTTATCACTGTGTGAAAATGACTTTTCGAGAAACGTCGATGTGCGTCGAGTTGATGTATAAATTTGCAACATATATTTTATGCATTACAATTATTATTGAAATATATTTGTATAAGCACTAATACCTATAGAAAACTTTAAAGCTACATATATCGGCAGTAATGTAATCTCACTGTTATTCGAAAAGCCAGAAATAAAACATTTTAACGCACTGTCATCAGTCCGCAAAACGTATAGAAAAAAATACGTATAGAAAACTTTTAAGCTACATAATATCGGCAGTAATGTAATCTCACTGTTATTCGAAAAGCCAGAAATAAAACATTTTAATGCACTGTCATCAGTCCGTAAAACGTATATAGACTCGCAATTAAAATAAACATGAGTATGGATTGTTTGGACGCGCGCTTGAACTACCAACCAGCTGCTGGAAGATTTCGATTCGCAAAGTTGAATCAACAAAAGTATGGAAGACTTTGAAATTTTCAAAAATGTATTCATTCGTGCAGCGGACAATTAGAGTTGAAAGTTTTTGTAGAGTTTTTCAATATATTGATGACATCTCGGAGAGTTTCTATGAAAAAAAAGAATTAAAGAAAAGAACAATTAGTATTGCACCGAAAAATGTTTTAAAGTAATAAAGGCTTCAATTATTGGTATCGTTAATACGCTCTCTTCGATTGATATTGGCTGTCATTCAAAACTAGAACACACATAAGATCAAGGTATTTGGATACTCCCTGTCGATCATCATATCTCGCGACAAATTTCGAGAATGTTTAATAGCTGAATAATTATGGTTAATAGCGCGGTATGCGAGGGTCCCAACTCATTGTTCAGTTGTCACACCGGTCAAACCACACCATGCAACCTCATAACAGGGAGGCACATACGTGTAATCTTGCGACGTCTAGACTACGCGCCATTTTCGCACACTCATTTTCATCTTATGGCATATTTTAGGTACTCACTCTGAATGTATATGGAATGGATGGGCAGATTAAGGTTAATTGGCTCAAGACGCTTGTGTCAGCCAGAATTGTGTGTTTTTTTTAAATTTACTACAAGGTTCAGTATCCTCCTCACCAGAGCACAAATTTGGAATAATTGGAAGAAAATTTCCCAAAATAACAAGAGTACAATGGAGGCCTTCATTATTTTTTGATGGTCTAGTTATTTTTACAAATCTCTGCATCGTCGTCAAATTCCAATTTTTTTTTCTCAACGCTACATCGATGTTTTTTGCCTCGCTAAACATGGAATTGCAATATATTTTATTGAGAATAACATTGTTCTTAAGTGATACCCAAAAACATATGTTATTGTTTCGATTGTGTTTTATTATCATTAAGATTTACTAAGGTTTTCATTTAAAATCTCCTATGTTTATGAGGGTGTTTCATTTATTTGATTAAAATTGAACAAATAAAACCATCGAAAGCATGTATCTGTCTCCCACCCTCAAGTATTATTTAAAATACTTTAAGGCTGGTTCTTAAGTAGAGAGAAGAGCGACTTTGATTTATTTTAAAGTTGCCTCATTTAAGAAAGGGATTATGTGTATATATGTATGTATAATTATATGTATATTTGAATCTGGCGTCCCTCGAAGTTGATCTCCAGAGCTGTTCTTTTTTCAGTACCCGTGGTAGAGTATTTGTAATAATTCTTGAGGGTGGGAGACAAAAATACATTTCTGATTTGCTTATAATGATTTTTTTTTTTTTTTTTTTTTCATCGATTGGCAAAACAACTTCATGTGTATGAGCAGGGGACAATATTTGATTAGATAAGCTTCATACCTTGTTGAAGTTAAAAAAGAACACCAAGAATTTGATCAGCAGAAACGTTGATAACCTGTATGAAAGGGCTGAAGCGTCGGCGGAACCTTGGAAGTAGGGCAAGAGAGCGTATTATAATAAACCCTTTCACATTCGCATCGTAATAAAAAAAGCTTTCCAAAAGAGTTCCATTAATGCGCATATCGATTATTTGAATTGAACAAAAAATGTATTATAATCTCGATAAACATTTCGACAAGTCCCGTTCTGCTTATAGGTGAAATATGGTAAGCCAGTCCCCAACGCTAAAAAATGGACGCTCAATGTTTTCTCACAAGATTCCTGACTCTATTTAGACTTTAAAAGAAGTCTGAAGAATCCAGTAGCGAAATATCCTCGAAAGAGACAAAAAACACGTTGGCCAGGCAAGGTGTTGTATCCTCGTTCTTGATTCCCGACAGACCTCAGAGGCTAACACCCAGCAACCGAAATCTCGCATACAAATAGACAGCCATTAAGCGGACCGAGTCACCTAAAAAACAAAAACAAAATATTTTTTTCCAATTTCTGATTTGGATTCTATATTATGTGGAATACATACTCACCAAATTTTCGGACCGAAATTCCGAAAAATCAGAATAATCGTGCGACTTGCGCCATCGTGTTACAAATAACAAATATGCTATGTGCAGTCGGTAATAACCCGGCGCACACAAATCGATGCACTTGGTGTGAAGGGAAGGGACACAAATAAATAGATTCCAGATGTGTGATTTTCCTATACAGGAAGATCGATAACAACGGAATCTTCGGCATCGTTCGACTCAGACCGAGTTACGATTTGCCAAACTTCCATCAAAATAAAAATATTAAAGGCTGGCATCGTCAAAGCATCATAACATCTATTCAATATGTATAATGTTTACCGCAGAATGCATATAAAGAGTCCAGGAAGCTTATCAGCATTTTTACAGCTTTATTGGGATGAGCTGAAAATTATTGGGGGTCGTATATGCGCCACACGCTGATGCCTCGACTTTTCTCCTTTGCCTCTGTAGAATTACAAAAAAAAAAGGTTTTTACTGCTGTTGCATCGCAAGAACCCCCTTCGCGGATTTTCTCTTGGCACACCCGTTTATTTTTTAACCAACTGCGTCAGTCACGTTATATTTCGTACTCCACTAATTACCACCATTTATTTATCGACGCGCAATACAACCGCGACGTATAAAGCGTACGGCGATGGTGCCATCAGGAAGTAGAGGCGTTCTACTTGAACCCTTGGTATATCGTCACACAGCACTCATTCACTTGTTCTCACTCGTTAAATCGCACAGCGGCCAGCTAAATATTTCAGACTTACTCGGGGCGCAACAAGGTTGACACGGAAGGAGAACGGGAGGTGAGGGTATACAACGACGGAGGATTGACAGAGGGACTGAGCAGAACAGAAAAAGAAACGGATTCGGGACAAAAGTAGTTTAGCGCCCGCGGCAGTATGCAACGGTTAGTATATATATATATATATATATATATACATCTTCTTTCTTTCTATTTCTCGCTTTCTTTTTGTTTCTGTGTTACCATGTGACCGAATTATAAGCGAGGCGCTAATTAATAAACGATGCGCGAGAATTGAGCGTCCAGAATTTATTTGGCCTCTCTTTATTTGCAAATAGCTTCTGGGACTTAGAGAGGGGTTTTCCCGATCGAAACGACAAAAGAAATTTCCAGAAAGTGAAATTTCATTGCTAGTTTTTGTCGTGAATACATCTTTGTTGAAAGTTGTAAAGAAAAAAGTTAGCTTGAAAAGTTTCACGGTCTTTCAGGTTGATTTAAAATATTGCAGGTCTGTGAAGGTGTAGAATAATCTAATCCTGGGCGGGGGTCTCGAAATATTCGAAGCCTAAGAGGGCTGCCTAGAATAGTTGGGATATTGCATTGAGATCTAAAATAATTCGGGCCTAGAAGATGTTCTTAGACGGCTTGGCCGCTTTGGGAGAATACTTACGGCAAGGAGAAACACACCCAATCGGTACCAGCAACTGTAATTAATTATTTTTGCGCGTTCCGAATGTTTCTGGATGAAAGTCTTACACGATTCGTCTTTTAATTATGCATGATCTAAGACTTTTTTTAACAAGAAACATTGGGCACCCGTAGAAACAATTTTTCTCTTGTGTTAATCTCGTCTTAAAAAGGGATTCTATTTCTGCTACAAAAAGAATTTATTTTTTCTTGTCCGATGTTTCATATTCTTAATACTATTGTAGGAATTTTTATTATTTTCCTTGGCGATGGGATGGTTCAAGAAAGAATGCAGGGTGTGTGTGGAAAGATAGAAACCATATTTATTAAACAAAAGAAGCTCGTCGTACACGTCTCTATATCCGGACTCGCTTGGCAACCCGCCAACGTTCTCGGGCCCTACATCCAACCCCCCACCCCCCGCGACGACATTCGACCCCGAACGTCCTTGTTCCTCGTTATCTGCGTCATTTTCCGAGTCATCAGTCGCTTTATCTCGTTCAATTGTTGCGTAAAACCCTTAATATTTCGTGAGGTCCGAGAAACTTTGCTGCGAATTTTAACGCAGGTTCTTGCTGACTTCGTCAGATCGTAACAAAACCCTTTGCGGTAAAGTTTCGCTTCCTTTCTTTTTTCGTTGTAGCCTCGTTGGTTTTCTTTCTGAATTTTCGTGATGCTTTCCTTCGCTTGGAGTCGCAGTTCGTCGCGTTTTCCTTCAAAGGAAGTGACCCACTCGCTCTCGATGAGGTCACGAATACCCGGATCCTCACGGATGCGCGCATCCGATCCGAACAACAATCGAAGCGGCACCATCCCAATGCTTCGATGAGGCGTGGTATTTGAATACAGTCAACAATGAGCGTCCGATTTACGCACTCCTCCTGTCCGTTCAACCTTGGAATACCCGTCATCGTCAGAACATGCTGGGTCTCGCGCTCACAAAAATTTGAATTCATGGATGTGAACGCTGTACTCCGATCAGAGATAATTCTTCTGGAATTCCCAAATGTCACAGCTTGTTTCTTCAGTCAATCTAAAACCTCAGCCGTGGTCGTCGATTCCGTCGCGTACAGCCACGTGAACTTGGAAAAGCTGTCGACTACAACAGAGATATGTTTATAGCTCTTCTTCGTCGTTGCTAGAGGACCGAAATGATCGATGTGGAACGTATCCAGAGGCACTTCACCCTCGTCGATTGCATTCAGGAATCTCTCTTGCCAACTCTGCTCCTTTTTCACCAAAATACACACAACACAGTTTCGCACACCTTTGTCCACTTTCGTTCGTAGGTTTTGCAACCAATAGTCTTTTTTCACCAGAACCTCAGTTTTTCTCACCTAAAAGTATCCCCTTTTGTGTGCTTGCTTGACCACCTGAGTCTGCATTCCTTTCGGAACGACAAACCGGACATCGTCGCTGACCTCTTGAAACAACAAGCCTCCATGGATGATATACCCGCGAGCTTCACCTTGTTTCGCTAACTCCATGATTTGATGCGTCTCTGCGTTGCCCTCCAGCGCTTTCTTCAATCGTGGCATCAATCCCTCGCTGGCTTCGTTGATGAGCATGAGCGTCGGCAACAGTTGCGGCTAAGCGCGTCCACGTGCGTCATGCTCCTGTCTGGGTGATGCTCGATGGTGTACCCGAAATCTTCGAGACGCAGTGCCCACCTCGCGACACGCACGCACAGGCCTTTCTTGCTCATCAGCTGAGTAAGCGCGCGGCAGTCTGTGACAATCTGTGAATCCGTGAATCGCTAGCAAATGAATGCGAAACTTCGTAAGCGCCTTTACAATCGCGAGTACCGCGAGCTCGTAACTCGGATACTTTTCTTCGGCAGCCGTGGTCGTGCTGATCGTGTAATATACCAGGTGCAACGCGCCGTCATCGCTGTGTCGATGCAGAATTGCTCTGTAGCCGTGCTTCGAGGCATTGGTCTGCAGTTCAGTTTCTGTGCCCACGCGATACAAATTCAACACCGGCTGACTGCTTAGTATCATCTTCAATCGTACAAACGCGTCGTTCTCCTTTTCGTCAAACTCGAATTACACGTTCGCTCTCAACAGATCCGACAGCGGTCGCGCAATGAAAGAATATCCTGGGACTAATGTACGGAAATAACCGGTTGCCCCGAAAAAACCCTGGATCTGACGTACATTCGCCGGCGTTGGAAACTTCATGACCGCTTCAATCTTTTTGTCGCTCAGATGGACACGCCCGACATGATCCAAAAACTCGAATCTGGTCTGTAGGAAAGCGCATTTTCTTCAATTCACTAGCAGACTGATCTCGCTCATAACTCCGAACACTCGCTTTACAATCGCTTTACTCGCTTATCAATTCTTTAAATGCGGCGTTTACGAATGTTTAAAATACAAGTGGCAGGTTGCACAAGCCGAAAGGTCCTCGGAAAAGTAAAAATGCCCGTCGGGTACTATGAAGGCCGTATAATTATGATCCGACTCGTCTACCGGCACGTGGGAGAACCCGATTTTCAAATCAAGGGTGCTGAACACTCTCGCGTCTTGCAACTTGTCCAACTGGTCTTTTCTCAGAAACGAAGGATAGCGATCTTTAACAATTTTCTCGTCCAGGAGCTGATACTCTACGCAGAGCCTCTTTCTGCCGTCTTTTTTCACCACCAACAGAACAGGACTCACATAATCGGACACGGATTCTCTCGTTCGTGAGAAGCCAATCCCTTTGCTCTCGGATATAGTGGCTCTTCGTCTTTCAGCACAAGCGTCATTTTTACACTGTCTTCGTGCGTCTATACTGGGCAATAATTGTCGACAAGATCGTTTATAATCTCTTTGTGATGTCGTGTTGAGCGTCGGACAAATCTACTGCTTTTACCTCGTGATACTCGATCAGATTAATCTGAAATGTCTCCAGAATCTCATCGCCACTCACAGACGAAGTCTCACTCGGCGGACTAACCGCAGCCTCACCGCGTTTCACGCTCAAATCTACCGTGTGAATGAAATCTCGACCGATCAACGATTTTCGTCGCAACACGTCGTCGGATACCACTTGAATGAGAATCGGGTAAGAGTCCTCATCTACCGTTAAATCTGCTTGAAACTCTGCCAACGTCTTGTTCTCTCTCATCGTGGTGACCATATCTTCACGTATTCGTCCGGGCGCATAATTGTTATGTTGCTGCCGTTGTCGAGTATCGCCACGATCGGAAAACCGTAAATCAAAACTTCGTTATCGTATTTCTTTCAGTTTGTCTGAGGTACCGCGCAGCTACTTTTCGTTGCGTCTTTCTTTTTCCGACATTTCGCGGCGATGTGCCCGAGTTCACCATACCCGAAACACTTCGTACCCTGATCTTTTGTCGGACACTTTGCACTGAGGTGATCACGGTGACCACAATTAAAACATCACTTCGTTGCGCCTTCCTTTTAATCACCCGATGCGCTGTTTTCATCTAAACCACTTTTTTCATCCGAATCGCTTTTTACGCTCGCGGTCTTATCGTTCGTACGCTTGGCACCACCGGCCATCTAGTCGGTCTTCGCACTCGAATTCGTCGCGTAGTTTCGATCGTGCAGTGAAATTTCCTTGAACGCCTGTTGACGAGATTGGCACGATCTGAATCCCTGCCGGCGTGTCACGTCACGCAGCTGGCTGTCTTGAATACAGTTGTTTATGTAGCTCAGCACTTCGTTGTCGTCCATCGTGAGGTGATTCGCGAGAATCATTTTGTCGTGGACGTAGTCGTGAAATATCTCCGTCTTCTTCCAAACACGATCCCCGAATCGTCGTCGCATCGTGATTTTATTTAGTTGATGGTGAAACATTTTTCGTAGCTCGGTCAAAATGTCGTTCGGAGACATTGCGGTGTATTCTGGTCTGAAATGAAACCATTTCATCGCCTTATTCTTGAATCGCGTCCCGGTCAAAATAATCGTCGTGTCATCGTCGAGCCAGTACGCATCTCCCAGAAACATCACCGACAGTTCCCACGTCTCGAACATCTCGGCATTTCCGTCGGAACAGCTGAGAAGATTGGCGGTCGTTAAAATACTTATTTGCATCGTTACGGGTGCACCGCCTGTCACGCCGCTGACCGCACTACTGATCGCGCCGCGTGCGTTCGCCCATTCATTGCACGCACGGCGCCGTTTCTCGTCTTCTCTGTCGCTAACATCGTCGCCACTGTTGTCGGCGGGCAGGCGGGAGCTGTTGTCGATTTGACGCTGCGCTCTACGAAGCAGTTCTATCTCGCGACGCACCAACTCGAGTTCCCGCTCGGTCAATTCTGTTTCGCGTTTGTACAACGCAATCTTGCGCTCACTGGACACCGACAAAGCAACAACACTTCCGTCTAGATTTTTCCCGCCGCACGCGCTATTCTTTTTGTCGGCTTCACCGTACCACTCGATAGCTGGATCTGCAGTCAAAATTCGTTCGATCAGCTCGACTTTGGTTCCGGACAGACTGAGTCCGTTCGTCTTTACAATTTCCTTCAACTGCGTCACCGTCAGGGCGTACACGTTACCCTCGGAAGAGTTCATTTTTCTTGCCCGGTTTTTTCGTCGTTGAAATCACTCTGCTTCAGCGTCATTCGTCGTCGACATCGCTCGTCGTTGACGTAGTTCGTCGCTAACGTCCTTTGTCGTTGGTGCACGAAGTCAACATGCGGTTCGGCTGGCCGCCATGTTCTTCGTCTGTGCGCATTTCGTTTATATAAATGTTTACTATTTTCTTTGGCGATGGGATAGTTTAAGAAAGGATGCACGGTATATGTGAAAAGATAGATACTATATTTATTGAACAAAAGGAAACTCGTCATACACGTCTCTACATCCGTTCAGCACTCACGCCTCGCGTCGACTGCTTAACTCCCCTCCACTACCGCGCCTACTACGCTGCGATTCGCGCGCTGTTGCCGATTCCGGCCGCTCGGTCTCCCGCGCGATCTCGCTCGGTTGCCGCACACTCGCGCTCGCTTCCTGCGCGGACTCGCTTCCCGCGTCCGCCTCACGCGTGCCCACCAGGCATCGCGCCAACGTTCTAGGGCCCTACACTATTACGAAAACATGTGTTAAATGGTAGATAATAAATTTCAAATATGACAAAGTTATAAGCGATTTAATAGCCGGTTGGTGACACTCGAGTCCCCCAATCGGCGTAACGTAAACAGAATGAGAGAGCGAACAAAAAGTTTCAAATTCGATAACGAACTAGTTCTAAAAGAACTAGCCAGCCAGGAAGAATAATCCTTAAAATAGAATTCTTAGGATGATTCGAGTGGAGGGCTTGGAATAATTAAAACCTCGCCTTCATTGAAAATAAAATATATTCAGAAATGTATCTGATATAGCCAAATTTTTAGCGGATGTTGAGAATTTAAGTAAATTTGATATACAAAATAGTATGAGATTTTCGAACCGGGTATATGAATTCTATATTCATAAATGCGTGAGGAAGGGTACGTGTCAGGTCCAATTCGGAGATCTTGTGGTACTTATGGGGACATTGGGCTCAAATGATGACGGTCCCTATATTTTTCTATGTAAATGGGATCATTCCAGCACCGGTCCCTACAATTCTCTGTCCGTATACCAAGAGACGCGGTAGCAGCTCGACGCCAAGTATTAAAACCGAGACGCTAGCGCTACTCTTATCAACAGCAAACTCGCCCCTTTTTCGTCTGCTACGAAATGTAACTTGAATTACCTCAGTCAAAACGTCGCCGACACCAAAATGTGTCAGGTTCAATTTTTTTTTTTTTTTTTTTTCTTTACAATGAGCCCTATTTTAATAAGATTGGTGCCCGCAATGCTAATATCTGGCCACTTACAATTCTGAATGAATCACAAAATTTTCACCACACTCACACAACGTCAAACTGCTGATGTGTCCGTCAATATACGTGCATGGCGTGTACCAGCCCGTCTTAGCTCTAATTATCTCAGGCAATAGATCGCAGACGGTAAATGTATAAGCGCCAATATTTTTTTTTTTTCCCCCCCTTTTTAATGAGACCGATTGCAATGAAATCGGTTCCCGAAGTGCTAAAATTTGGCCAAATTTCACTTTTGTTCGAACTCACACATCGAAAGTGATTTGTCCGATCGCGTATACGTGTGCGTACGTGTAAAGAAAACGACGCACACATAACACGTCTGCCGACCGGTTCACTCACGTCGTCTGATGACAGATGACAGAAAGTGAGAAAGCAAAAAAAAATTGTTACTGGCGTGACGCAACACGTGACTTTCTCATCTAGATTGCTGCTGGCGGCATGTTACTGTCGTGAAGATAGTTTGTGAAATTAGGTTGTGAAGTTAGTTGGTAAAGTTAGGTTGTGAAGTTAGTTTTGAATGTTCGTTTGTTTGTTTTTGTAATTGTATAAATTTGAGACAATGGATTGTTTTTTACTTACAAATGTTTTTTAACTTTTATTTATTTTTATTTTGATTTTAATTGTTTTCCAATTTTTATTTTTATTTGTATTTTTATTGTTTTTTTAATTGTAATCTACATCTCACCCTATATTTTGTTAAGAACGCATTTTTTAATTCAAATTTAAGCTACGACCCGCCCTCTTGAGGAGGTGCACGTTATGATCGGGCCTTCACGCCACATCTCTCTTTTTTTTCGTTTGTTGGTGTTATTGTCAGCACTGCGATAGATTGACAAGTCGATTTATATTTGTTATTCACATACCAAAGGTTTCGCATATTATGGCGTATATGAGGCCGCCGCAGGATTTAGAATTCATATGAAATGCTATGCGAGTGATAAAAACTATGGATGTATCGGTGTTTATAGTCTAACATCATGAGTGTAAACTTAACCTTAAATCTTTTATGTTTATGCACTTTTTTACATATAATATTTTATGTGAATATTTATAGTGTATTTCTCACTGAAAACTACTCAAGATCATTGATAGCAGTCTTTTTTAGCTCAGGTTTCTCGCTGCGCAACAAACAACGAAGAATAAAAACTAGGGATGTATCAGTGTTTATAGTCTAACATCATGAGTGTTAACTTAACCTTCAATCTTTTCTGTTTATGCACTTCTTCATAGATAATATTTTATGTGAATATTCATAGTGTATTTCCACTGAAAACTACTCAAGATCATTGATAGCAGTCTTTTTTTTTAGTAGACCTGTAAGACAATCCATATTTCACAATAAAAATTTATGATTGAGGATGGTTTTAGAAATGTCATGTGAGTAACTAAAAAGACAACAAAGTCTTCACTATACTGAATCACTTGTTGTTCACTGCTTATTGAATCAAAAGCATCAAAAATGAATAATATATTTTATTTTTATTGTTTCACATTCCAGGTAAACTACCAGAAATAGTGGAGATTTTCGATTGGGTTTCAATACCAAAACTAGGATTTAGATGCAGAAAGTGGACACCCCATTTCTTTGCGGTCCACAGATTTTTTCAAAAGTTTTTGTGTTTTCGGACGGCACCTGCAGACGCCAGACAGACAGACAGACAGACGGATGGACGGACGGACGGACGGAAATGAGTTAATGTGTTTTTTGGTATCTAGGACGGTCAAATATGTATTTCCATTAAAATCTTGAAGTCGAATTTTTTGTGGATTGCAATACTTTCTCTTTTACATACTCTGTATGTGATGAGAAAGTAAAAACAGAGTCATGCTTGATTTTTTTTCTAGCTTAATGATTCTAGTGAGTGAATGTGAGTGGCAAAACCGCGGAAAGAGGATTATTCTCTACGACGACAAGAATGTGGGAGATAATTTCTAACCTCATCAGCAGGTTATTTCGAAAAATTCGTAATGTTTATTTTAGAAAAAATGTTTCTTGCTTTAGTTTTTTGCTGCCACTGATAAAAAAGTTCAATTGAAGGTTTTTTACAGAGGAGCAATAAACACGAATAAGTAAGTACAAAATACAAAGATACGATTCACTTTTAAAGACATCAATTTGATTTTCAATTAGCCATAAGCGGGACGTTCAGCCAAAAAGTAATTTTTTTATCATGAAGACCACTTTACCCCTCACAGAAGGAAAAATAACAAATTATTGCCTCTCATTAGAACAAACCCGAAGCATTTTTTTGAAAATGGGTCAATCGATTAGGTTATTATTTACAAATGAATTGACAGGCTTGTTCTCAAAGCCCCTGTCAGTGCTTCTCATTCTACGCTGCCGTAAATAAAGTCATATGTTTATCATAAGGGTCACTCTCTCCTTTGCAGAAGAAAATACTTAAAATAATTACCTCCTTTCAGGATAAACCCGAAAGATTTTTCATAAGTGGATCAACTAATTGGCTCAACTGGCGGTTTAAAAACCAAATTAGAAGAAGAGAAAACTACGCCAGGATTGGTCTTCGCTAGGTGACATTCCCTTCGCAACACACACCATTCCAGCAGAGTGAAAAAAGTTTTTGTTGCTCATGAGGACACCTCTCACCCTCAGCGAAGAAAAAAATGATATAAATGTCCTCCCTTCAGGATCACACCGAAAGATTTGATTACAAATCGACCAGCCAATTTGGTCAACCGCTTACTTTGAAACCAGGTTCAAGAGTTTTACACAGTGTGCAGGATCCGAAAAACACTGCTTTGAGCATTGGCCTTCGCTAAGAATCATTCTCTTTGCAGTTGCACTGCACACCAATTAAAAGTACCCTTTTTGTAAAGAAGATGCAGTTAAAATCACATTAAATACATAACAAACATTATCACTCTGCAATTTCGTAAAAGCATACAGTACACTAGAATCGTGTGAGGTAAAAAGTGAAAATGTTCACTTGTTCTTACCAAACCGATGAACAAATTTCAGTGTTCAATGTCTTATTTTATCTGTTGAAGTGTGCATTCTGGATTGAATATTGGAATTTTTATTTTAAGATGTTATAAGGAAGCTATCATATTAAATGTGTTAATAAATCTTCCTGTATTAAAAACTCACTAAACAATTGGTTAAAGCAAATATACTTTTTACTGCATCCAAAATTACTATTTTCAATTAGGAATGCATTCTTCGACAGATTAAGTAAGATATCAAACTCCAAAATTGGTTCACTGGTTTGGTCTGAAAGCTACGACGAGTGATAAATTTTACTCTTAACTTCACACCATTGTTATGCACTGAATGAGACTTAAATGCAATATTTTTTGAAAATAATTTTTAAAATAATTTTTAAATATATTTTTTGAAAATATACATTTACAGATTTTTTTTCTCATGACTTTGTTTTTGTGACTCGGTCCCTTTACTGAGGTTTAAATCTATTGTTTTTTTCATAAAAGGTATCATTTACAGATTTTTTTTTTTATTACGACTTTTTTTCAGGTGACTCAGTCCCCTTAATCTGAAAGCCACTGCGAGTGCTTTTTTGAAGCTGCTCATGATTGGACCAGTAAATGGATTTCGCTTGTCGATTTAAGAAATTTGCATTGATTCTAAAACTAAAATACTAGAATGACACGTATGTAGTTAAGACCAATTTTTGAAGCAGTGTTCTTTGTATTACGCGCAGAGTATTAAACTCATGAATTTATGGATATAAAGCAACCAGCTGACCCAATCAGTTACTCCATATACAAAAACATCCTTTGGGTTTATTTCGCAGAGGGGAATTATTTTTTATTTTTCTTACTATGAGAGGGAGGGTTGTATTCGTAATAAAATAAAGATTTTTAACTGACGTTCCTCGTATGTCTAATTAAAAATAAAACTGACCTTTTTAAAGGGAAACAGTACCTTTCGATTGTACTTTCTCATTGGTCTTTTATTGCGCCCGTGAAGTAGATCTTCAATCAAACTCGTATTTGTTACAAATTAAATGACAAATACTTGAAATAAATGGAGCGAAATCAAAAAAAAAAACTATCAGCATTGAGTCAGTGCGTACATCTTCGCAGAAAGTAAACAATAATAATTACAAAGATACAAGTGTGATATCGATTATGGTGAGAATGAAAATAAAAAGGATTCACATTATACAACAATGATGCGAGGCAGAGGCACTGCTTGGATATTCATCGACGATTTAACAGTTAAGCAGGGCTATAAGCCTAGCCATTCTAAAGATGCGTAGATATAATATTTAGAACAAACAGAAATGTGATAACGTTGCATAACACTTTTTTTTATCCTTTCGGTGCCTATATTGAAGCTGTTGTCTGTCGTTTCAGATATCAGACGAAGCATCTTCTAAAATTCCTACTGCAGCCTGTATACATTTAATATACGGGTTTGTCTGTTCAAACATTTAGGAGAGTCTACTAAGAGTCTACTTACCTGTATTTACGGATTACTGTAAATTAACTTATCAGTTTTTTCATGGCGTTTAGATTTTCAAAAAGATAGCGAATCCCCCAAAAACATTTCTTCCAAAAAAAAAAATTGGTACGCCAAGTATTAAAAGTGTTATCATCCCATAAACAAATCACTTGTAATAAAAAAAAATTAAGCTGGAAATCTGAAAAAAACAAAATTGCCTTTCAAAAATATTCAATTGAATCGTATTAGCCAAGTAAAGACCCTCGATAAATGTTTAACAGATGAAGATGTTTCTCTACAAAAAAATTGGCGTCCCTGCGACCAGCTCCCGTACATAGTCCATTCGAGTAAGGACAGGAGGACAACGTGTCTGATAATATGACCATTCGTTTAATAATTATGAATCTTCCTGGAGAGGAACCGGAGGTTCAGTTTCACAAAAAAAGAACAACTAAATGTGGTTAATGAGTGCAGAAATCGTGAGGAAAAGGAACCGAGCCAGTGCCGTGAGAACCGGAAAACGTGATTTGTTAAATATTATTAGACGGGGCAGTACTACGATTTCCGTGGCGCCAGTATTGTGTTGATATTTGTTTCTGTTAGGGCTGTAGTTCATATTAACTCTAGTCCTAACTGCTCTCGATTCCGAGATATTGAATTTTTAAGATTTTAATAAAGCGTTAAAAGATGGGTAGTATGATAATTTGCGGGGCGCCAGGATACGACCGCGAATTCAGCAATCTCGGGCCGTAATGTAACAACAACAATAATATTAATAATAATAATAACAATAATAATTAGTATAATTATAACAAAATAACAAAAACAACAATAATAATAGTTGTTTGTTTACGGGGTAGGGGGGGGGTGACCCCCCCCCCTACCCCCACCGGGACTCGGTCCCTGGACCCCGCCCCCCTTTAGCCCTCGTCACGGGGAAATTACAGCGCATCGGGAAGATATTGTGATCTGGTCGCAATGGATCCATGGTTTTATCCGGGTGATCACGCGGATTTTTGGGGCTTACAGATTATATCTCTGTAATCTGGCTAGTTACTTATTGATAAATGAAAAGGACTTTGCAAGAACTGAAGCTGCCAATTATAGGCGTAATTGTATTCGTGACAATCAATCGATCAGAAACAGATTGCCAAATGCATGTTCTATTTGTCTGATTGATTATTATTTACGGAGTATTAGTAACAGTGAAGAGTATTCCGGAGGCTGTACCGATTATAAATTTCGTCCTTATAATATTGCTATTTAATCAGAGGAGACCGGTAATTACGTGTTTCGTATTTACACATTTTTAAAATTTTCCGCAAATCCTGCGGGGCAGGAAAAGTCGTCAGGATTTTAAAAAAAATTGTATAGTCTACTTACTCGAATCCCACAAAAACCACATTTTTTTTTCATTTTCGGAATCATTCAGTTGCACATAGTTAAAAAGATACGGTGACATTCACTATTGAAAGTGTCGCTCTTAATACTGGCGATATAGAAAAGGATATCATGATATGCGTAGAAACTTTCAACTCAATGAGCTGGCCCCTATATCAATCCGTTTGCAAATATAACCAAAGCTCCTGTATATAGCCAAAAGACATCAAGGTTAAATTGGTTTATATTTTTTCCTTGTATCATAAATTTGGAATGGAAAAAAATTTCTACGATACTAATATTTGGAAATGACTGGACGTGAGCATTATAAACTTATCTTCAATATACCAATATTATATTTATTAATAACGGATGCATCTGAAAATTCATCTACGGTATATGCACTCGAGCTTTATATACCGTTATATAAAACTTGGAACAAAATTTTGCTTGCAGTGTACTTTCAAATATATTTCGAATATGAATCAGACATCATTTTAGTTAGCATACAATACGCATATATCCTAAAATATCTCCACCGCATGTCCACTGAATATCTCCGAATGTACTTTATTCGTCTTTGATTAATCAAGTACTGAAAAAAGAGGTACTTATATCTTTCTCGGGGTATTTAAAGTAAAAAGTAGGCTGCGTCCTCAAGAAATCTGTATGATCTCTAAAAACTACTAAAGACATTTTGATATCACAGTTAAGTAAGTAAACTCAACAGTTGAACTCACTGTTTTTTCATATACATATGGAATTAATCCGTAAACCAGTGAACGACAATTTATTTCTTAACCTTAAAATTGATTAATATCATGATGAGGCTCAAACTCGTGCTTCATTTTCGCTAATGTTATCTTTTTTTTCTCTTGAATGATTTGCGAAGGACGGAAACTCCGAAGAGCCAATTTGGTTGCGGTTTATACCATCAGACCTTCGTCACTGTGGACCGCCTTTTGAAGGAATCAAACTCGCGACTCCCTTAGCGCTCTTAGCATAACCATTTTCTTCTCGCAATATCTTTCACCCGATGCGAAGGCTCTGCGGAGTCACGACTTTCTTCTCAAAACGGTCTAGCCAGCATTCTCTGCTTTTGCTTAATTCTCCCCTTTTTGCATTCTTTTCTACAATTCCCTTCTATGGTAGACCATGTGCCACTACACTCGCACGCACGAGCGACCGCGAAAGCGTAATCCACTTCATCTGAGCTTAAGCCACGCCCACCAGTTCTTGCAAGAAACCCGGAAGAGCGATGCTAGGGCCAAGAGGAGAAGTTGGAAGGGCGAGAGCGCTGTACGAAGGGAGAGAAGGGCATGTGGGTTGCCTTTCCAGTACTATGCTTCGCTCGCTCGATTTTTATCTTGTTAAACTTTCCGTCGGACTTGCGCCCTGAGTAGTCACCTGTCAAAGCCGCAAAGTATATCACCAGCAGATCGCCAAGTTTCAATTTTTTTTCCTTCACTCCGGCTTTAGTGGAGGTTCCATTTATCCTCCCGTGTCAGGAAAAGTGCTGAGAGGGCTTAACATATGGGGAAAATTCAAGTACACCGATAGAAAAGTTGTCGTCGGACAGACAACTTTAATTATCACTTCGTGATACTATTATTTTTTTTACTTTCGATAACTTTATTGTTATCGTATCCGTAGTTAGTGATTAATGAAATAGTTTCAGGTTCAGCTAACAAGTTCAAGTAATTAGTGAACCCGATGAAAAGACGACCTCTGGAATAGTTTTACTTATATAAAATTTATTTAAAAAATCAAAACCAACTGATTTGCAAAATCGAAGATGGGCTATTTTGTCGAAGCAAAAACAACGATGAACAATAATTTAATGAGCTCTTTATTAGGGAACAAATACCATAAAAACTCAACAAAGTTATAAGAAATTTGAGAAGCTATTGAGTTTAATATTTTACCATTCGCTATAAAATACTCGAAAGTTTCTCCATGTGAAGCAATGAGGAATAACAAAGAAGGAATTGAACGATTATACGACTAGACCGAAGAGGCCTCGAAGAGATCGTTATAGGATCTTCCTTTGCTGATGCGAGGCATATAGTAGTAGTAGTAGTAGTAGTAGTAGTAGTAGTAGTAGTAGTAGTAGTAGTAGTAGTAGTAGTAGGCTCTGGCCCTACCCGTTTGAAACTATGCATAAAAGCGAGACGGAAAGCTAGAACGACCGAGAGACGCCATTAACGCTACGCGAAACCAACTGAATTCAACGACGTCGATGACGACGACTACGACTACGACTACGACTACGACAACGCCCCGGAACCCGGCGAGGCAACGTTCCCGAACTCGACGTGCGCACTTTATCTGACTAGGATGAGCTTCTGAAATTTCGCACGAACCTTCGACCTTAAGCTTCGGCTTTATACTATTGTACCCTCTATCCCTCACTCCTCGTGTTCTTATCGTTCTCCCACGATGAAATAACAGAGAAACGGAGCGTCGAATCACTCGTTCCACAAATGATCGTCAACCTCTACGCTTTAAGTGGTATCAGCGGGTAGTTATAGTCGGCGCTGTTCAGCCATTTAAATTCGTGATATAAAAATATTTCTGACTCGCGAATTATTATTCTTACAGTTTCATGTTCTAAATACGAAAAATCTGGTAAAACATTATGATCAATTTAGCCCATTTCTTATTGAGTTTCATATTTCCAGTAATTACAGTCGGTTACGATCCGATATTTTAATCCAGTCAATAATTCTCACCCTGGATCTTTTAATTTGGATAGTTCTAAGCAATGACAATTAGATAAAATATGTTGATCAGTCATGCGCACTTACAACCAAATGTATAATCAGTAGTTATAGACAAAATTAATATACACATTGTTAAGATCGGCAATTTGCTCAATTTGTCTATTTATTATTTGAGATATTAACAAGAAATTCACGAAACCAAAGTTTGTCTCTACAAAGAAAAGAAAACGGACGATTTTATCAGAACAAAACGTTTCCTTATAAAAAAATTTCAAGTTACGACAACTTACTGCAAGTTACTGCAGCCAATTTTGTGTGTTAATGTAGTGACAACAAACCTCATTGTTACTGCCAAATATTTGTCACCATTTCATGCGTCAACAAAGCAGATGCCATTTGCTGAAGTACCTTTTAGTCATTCGTTATCCTAACTAAATGCAATAGATTACAGAATAAAATTATTTACTGATTTGTCAGAATTTTTTTTTTTTTCGTTGTTGTATTAGCGTCTTTATTTTTAACTTCTATTGTATGAGAATAGACTAGAAACTCAAAATAACTGCCTACCGCTCAAAAGTTGAGGCGGAAACCAGTGTGCGGCAGAGCGGTCACCTATCTAATTTTCGGCCGGGAGGAATGCTGCTTAACTCTAGGACTGTTGGAGGTACACATCGACCGCACTTCCGCAGTTGTCGTTGCAGAAATGAATGGGTCTATCAGAATCTTAGGTGCTTCGAAAACGTTTGCTGTTTCTTGCTACAGAAGTATAGTACGTTGCAGTAACTATGTACTAATTGTGTAGAAAAATTCTTTCTATTGTATAGAAGCTTTGAAAACATTACATTTGTTTTATCGAAACGAAAGTTTTCAAAAGAAAGGCTCAATTTTTTTTAGGCTATGACCAATAGTTCCAACAGATGAATTTTTAATTTAAAAAAAACTGTTTTGTTCGTTATTATTATTTCTAAAACGTTAATATCTTAGAAATGATCAGTTTTATCGAAAAATCTCTATGATAAAAAATGTTATTGCATGACGATAAATAAACAGACATCGTGCTGCAAAAAAACGCGATTTCCAATAATTTTTGTGTACTGACATAAAGTTTATGTTTAAAAGTACGAATTTTTTGAAAGGCTATGCAGAATGGGAGAATTTTTTTTCCAGGAGTTTTTCTAATACTGGGAATTATTACTCAGTTCATGAAATAAACTTATAATTCGTTTCTCGTAACATACCTTCAATAAATGATTTGTTTTAGTAGCACAGAATATGGCCACGTTCAATGATGATTTGTTACAGCAACGAATAATCCACAACATAAATTTGTATATTTCTGTAAAAAATATTCGTTTGCTGATACGACTCTCCATATACTCTATTTACTACTCGTGATGCTACTAGAGCAGACAAACGACCAGCAAACGACGTTTTGTTATGGTAACCTGGCCACTTTTCTCCGTGCTCTTTGACAAGCCACAAAAAATATTTTTCTCACGACCCATGGACTCGAGCAAATATTTTTCTCCATACCTATGTTTTAATGGATGACATAGATCGACTTAGTGATTGAGTTGAAGCTACATCGCAATACCATAAACGGCAGTTCCAGTACAGTTGTAATTGTTTTACCATCGTTGTCACTATATGTGAATATATATATCTATATATTAGGGTGGTCGTTAATTTCGATGATGAGGGACTTTGTCCGAGACACCCCTTTATTTTGTTCGAAATAAATTGAAAAAATCTAGTTAAAATTTGAGAGCTCTATCTCAACGGGGAAATGTGCCCGTAATCACAAACATTTTCCCATTTAAATAACATGGGAGTTTTGGCACAATTACTTTGAATTTTTTTTTCGAACATCACAAAAGCAAGAAAAATCCAAATACTGCACGAATTGTACGTTAAGTAGTTGTACTTTGTACACAAATTTTAGTAAACATCTCATCATTATATTCAACACCTTTAAGCCACTACAGTCATTACAACTGGCAAGAGCCTTCTTTCACAACTGACGTCGAGCTCTTTCCATTCGGTTACTTAACGTACAAAATAATTCGAAACAGCGTAACATTATGTCTTCAAGGTTGCTTTTGTTGATAGTGCCAATAAGAAATTTCGGAGAAAATTTTTTGATCACAAAAAATGGTTTTTTTTTAAATTAATATGGTTTCTTGACCTTTTTTTTTTTACGCGAAGTGACTCTTCAGGACCTTTTAGCCTTGCTATGGCGGTTAAAACTATTGAGATCGTGTTCTTAATGTCTGAACTTAAAAAATAGACTGAAGAAAATTTTTACGTTTAAGAATGTGTAACACAATAACATTGAACTTTAAATCGAATGTGCAAGGGATAAAAAGTTTCAAAAATTATTTAAGGAATGATCTTGAATTTTTTCAGAATTTTTCAAGAAATTTGAAAATGTTCCAAAAATTGGCCGAATACGAAAAAATTCAAAAATGCTTTAAAGAATTCCGAAAAAATTCAATAATATGAAGTGGCTAATTCAGCTTGATAAAAAAAATTTCAAAGGTAGCTCCAACGATTCATAGATTTCCCATTTGATTAACACGTAGATGAATGCGACTCTCAATAAATTCATGTCCCTAAATTACAGATCCGATATATTGACGTTCGCGTATCTTTTTTCGTTATCTTAAGATCATTGCGAAGAGAAAAAGTGCTTACAAATTCTCCGTTTAAATCGATAATTTTCTAGTTATACGTTTTTGAAGCTCAGAATATCGCCCTCTCCGCCATGTAAAATCAGTTTCAATTGAAATTTCAAGTTTAAGGTAAATTCTGAAGCCATGTCAGTCGTGAAGTTTGTTTATAAGTTAAATTTCATTCGACTGTTGAACGGATGTTTTAAATTTGTTTGTAAATACGAAAAAATGATAAATTAGATCGAATATTTAAGAGAAAAATAAAAAAATTCATTGGCTTTGTTCAAAACGTTTGATAAACCTGTCAAATTTGACCAAAAATCGGGAAATAATTCAACAAAACATCAAAAAATTTGAGAAGAATAAAAAAAATTATAAAGCGCCTGAAATTTTTTTTAGACTGGGTCACAAATTTTACAAATAATTTCAAAAATGGAGAAAAATCGGTAAAATTTTTTTAAAATAAAGCAAAATCGAGTGGAAAAAATCAATAAATAATAAAAAAATTGCAAAAGAAGAAAATCATAAAGATTCCAAACAAAATGTCAGATTGGTTCGAAGATTTAGCGACATTTGGATATTTTTTCTCGATTTTTCTCCATTTTTGACATTATTTGTGAAATTCGTGACTAAAAGTTGTGTTGAATGAAATTTTACTTATAATTCAACTCTACGACAGACAATGGCTCCAGAATTTACCTCAATCTTGAAATTTCAATTAAAACTGATCTTACAAGGCGGAGAGGACGATATTCTGAGCTTCAAAAACGTATAACTAGAAAACTATCGATTTAAACGGAGAATTTGTAAGCACTTTTTCTCTTCGCAATGATCTTAAGATAACGAAAAAAAATACGCGAACGTCAATATATCGGATCTGTAATTTAGGGACATCAATTCATTATGAGTCGCATTCATCCCCGTGTTAATCAAATGGGAAATCTATAAATCGTTTGAGCTACCTCTAAAAACCATTTTAAGTATCAAAAACCTCATTTTAAGTATACTGACATAAAAATATCGAAAAAAAAAATTTTCACGGAAACAAAGCTTCCTCTATGAGGAAGCAAAAATGAACAAAATCGATGAGGGCGAGGGTCATGGCCTGCCGATATGACGTGGAATGCCCCATATATACATGCATATAAACACGGACATTTGAGAAAACACTAGAGAGGAATGGGCGAGAAAACACTAAAGAGAATATGGAGCGGCATCGAACGCTTCGCTTGGCCCTTAACCGGAACGCCAACGCCTCTCGTGCTGAGCGAAGGGGTCAACTCGACCGTTTAACCATCACCTCGCGTGCATCACCATTGCAGAGTGCAGGTGCATTGCATCAGGATTAAACGCGGCGGGGATGCCTGCTGTGCGGTCAGCTAAGAATTATCGTTCGGAACACACACACACACACACACACACACACACACACACACACACACACACACACACACACACACACACACACACACACACACACACACACACACACACACACGATCCCAACATATTGATATGTGCAAAAGCGTCCGACACTCCTCGAGTTAGTGAAGTAGCTTCCCGATTTTTATTTTTTTCATTTTTCACATCGTTCATATATCTAGAAAAAAATCGTTGGCTAACTTCCAGTAGTCCCTAAGCGCTTGGTCGAGCTGCCGAAAACGACAAGGGGGACAGGGGTTGAGGCTAACTAAAATTTGTGCGGTGTGCAGTGGTGGCCAAAGTGTTGGGAGTGGGAGAGGCACGAAGCTCATCTTCTACCCCAAATACGTATGAAGTCAGGAGCCCATGGAATTTTCTTTCCTAGCATATCAATCCTTTTTCGTTGTTTCTCACCCTAAAGTTATTCGTGAGTCTGCAAAGCGAGTACGCTGTGTAAAAGGAAAGTCCCTCTTCCTGTGACCGCTCAGGCAGCGGTTTTATCTCTACAAACTTTGCGGTACGCAAGTACACTGCGCCACCAGCGACATCATATATACATTCACGTTCTCCTTGTAATACCCCCCCCCCCCCCCCCCCATGCCTTCCTATCATCAGGACTGCTTGCTCAAGCTTCGCAACGTTGCAGCTGCTGAAGGCATCGAATTTTAAAACAACATACGCTTAAGTTCCACACGAAAAAACTATCCGCAATATCGAATAACGATTGGATTCGATTACAAGTGATTCAATACAGATATTCTTATCAATACTGACTCAGTTTTGGATATTAAATGATTCCTAAAAAAAAATTCCGATCTACGCACACCCAATTAGAATTAGCCGTTCGATTCAGTCAGAACATTACACAAACGAAGTTAAATTTACTGTGAGACCTGTGTAGAGAAAAAGATGTAGCGTCTAAGAATGCACAGGGTTTGACTTTCTCATCAGATACGAAGTATGTCTATCTGTATGTTCGTCCGTCCGTCCGTCTGTCTAACGTCTGCATATACTGTCCAAAACTACAATAACTTTTCAAAAAATCTGTGGACCGCAATGAAATGTTAGGTGTACCTTCTGCATTAAATTCCGAGTTTTGTTATTGAAATCCAATTCAAGATGTCCACTCCTTCTGATACTTTACCTAAAATATTTTTCAAAAATAAGCAAAATAAAAATTTCAATTTATATGGGGACGACAGTCTCGTACATCCTCGCCTCGAGTCGAACAGCATTGTTTGCAACCATAACTTGGATGGGCGACCGATTGTTCCTGCATTAGCTGACTTAACAACCAGTGAACAGGAGGTCAGTTCTTCTAGGGTCTCAGTGTATATAAGTAAGTTACTTTTGTGTATACACCGGAAAGACAGAAGAGTATATGGCTGTCCATACCGGTACGGGTTTTCCGCAGTTTCACCGTGTTTGTAGCAAATGCGGAACAGCAGTCGGCTGCGGACGCGTTGGAAGTTAGGTTAGCTTATCGAAATAGGGGCTAGGTAAAAACCCTTACGGATACCTTGGTATTAGAACTGAACAAATATAAAAAAGTATTGCTGGATAGCATACGAATACCACCCAGTAGCATATTTTATATTTCGTATAGGGATAGGATAGTATTAGTACCTGTTTATAATATTGATTATATATTAATAATACCAAAAATCTCGCATTGCTTACTTCAGGATATCCATGTTGTACTTAAGATTTTTTTTTTTTCTTCACGTTAACCACAAAAAAAAACATAAAACAAATCCGTTCCAGGATTCCAACTAACAACACCATCAACGTATAGCGTATCCACGTTGAATTAACGATGAATAATTTTTTTCTAAATGGTCTTACTCAGAAAATATATTAAGATGTGAGAGTCTGATTCTATTTGTTCTAGAGGTGAGTGCGGTCGGAAGAAACGTAAATACTTTAAGAACTTAAATCTACCAACCTATCTACCTTCTTAGGGTAGTCCTTTCGCATTGGCAAGTCAAATCAGTGCTACATTCTGAATCGCATATCTACACATTTTGGTAGTCCTGCCAACTGTTCTGAAGAGATTCCAGACACGCTTTAAAATTAATATACCCTGATACATACAAATGTCAGATGAGGTTGTTTTTATCCAGCTTTATATTAGACAACACCATAATATTAGTCAGACTAGCGATAAACCATTTTGTTTATTTAGAGATGCCACATTGATTGACCGGAGACATTTTCTTATCAAGAGACGCGGCAGCGTCTTGAGACAAGTGCATTTACCACTCTTTTCTTACGACCGACATTTTCTTCACCGACCGACAAGACGCTGCCGCAGTATCTCTGACTCCGAGTAACTCATTTTAGCCACTTTTTTTCCAGGTTAATATGTTATATCAACGAAATGGTAGCGTTTTCAAGCTTTATCCAGGTTTAATGAAATACTACATGCAAAAACCAGCGCCGTGGCTCAGTACGTAGTGTGCTAGCCTGGTGACTGGGAGGCTTGGGTTCGATTCCCGCTTTGGGCAAAATGTTTTTCGGTAGCAGCAGCGCGCAACGTGTAAGACGCGCCACGCTGTTTGCTGTAAACATTGGAGCTCGGCGCGGATTTGACCTAGTCGGCTACACTCGACGTAGGTTTTCTGTGATTTCCCTACGTCTTATATGCGAATGCGAGTGTTTCTATCTCAATCTTAAGTCGGTCACAGCCGCATCGCACATAACTACGAGTACCACCATCTCGCATTAATCTTCGTTCAGTTCTGGTAAAAATCTCGCGCGTGATGGCTGGTACTTGTAGGTGCAACGAAGCTAAAAAATGGGATACGGTCCGTATATATGGAACAAAAACGAAAACGAAAAACATTTCGTTTGACACCAAAACGACCTCCGCAGCTTTCCCCAGTGAACTGATATCGTAATTTTAATCTCGAAATAGTTCTGAAATATTCCGAAAAATTAAGACCGTTTTCGTACCTCCGTGATTCTAATATCTTTCGCAGGGGCGTAAATAAACTAAAAATATCTGCAGCATGTCAAGTACATGTTGTTCATCATTGATATATATATATTGTCACAGTATTTTTATTCGGTACTGATAAGCTTACAGTCAATGGAAAAAAAATTCAGGAATGAACAATAAAACCTTGCAGTTGAAATTTAAAAAATGTAAACTACAAAACTGGAGAAAAAATTGGAAACAAATTTGAAAATTTTCATAATGAAAAAAGAGAATTCACAGTACTTGAAGAGTTTCCGAAGTATCGCACATGGTCCATCATGTTAGAACGTTCATATTAGCATCTAAACTCGTCAAGTACTTTGAATTTTTTTTTACTATGAACATTTTCAATTTTTTTTAAATTTTTTTTCCATCTTTGTAGTTTAGATTTTTTTTTCATTTCAACTGCAAGGATTTATTGTCTATTCCTGAATTTTTTTTCATTCGACTGTCAGCTTATTACCCGCGCAAAAAAAAAAGTATGAAAAGAGTATTAGAATAGTATTAAATGGAAGTATGAGAAGTATGTCGTATTGGACGAAATCATACTGAAATTATACTTATATTCGAGTATTAAGTATGAAATTATGATACGAAAAACTATTTGAGTATCGAATTTTCGAAATTTCGAAATTGGTGTATACTAATTTCATACTTCATACTCAAATATGAGTATAATTGCAGTATAATTTCGTCCAATACGACATACTCCTCATACTTTCTATTTAATACTATTGTTATACTGTTTTCATACTATCTTTTTTGCGCGGGTAGTACCGAATAAAAATACTGTGACGATATATATATCAATGATGAACAACATGTACTTGACATGCTGCAGATATTTTTAGTTTGTTTATTTGACGACTTTTTGTTCATATACATAGTTTATAGCTCAATTTTTTGAGACCCAGTTTTTGGGGGAAGTATTGGGTTCCACTAACGTAAATGTACTTGTCTCAAGTTTTTTCACACATGGTGTTTTTTTGGGGGTTAGTATAGTCTGTGAGAAAACTACAGCCGTTTAGTATTTACTCTAGTCTATCGTTAGATTCACACATGCTTGTCACGTTTAAATAACTAATACTTATAAAGAATTTGTCCGGTCAATCAATGAAGCATAGTCTAACAAATAAAAGGAGCTACTGCTTATCATAATCAGACTATTACTATGATTTTTTCTAATATAAAACTGGACGATAATAACTTCATCCAACATTTTAATATATCTGCGTATTTTTATTTCAAACCGTATCCAAGAATAGATTTATATATTAAAAACAAATGCTGTTCAGTAAGCAACTCTTTGGAACAGTCGGCAGAACAAACAAAATGTGTAGAAACGTCATTAAAAGTATAGCGTTGATTTGACTATCTGCTGCGAAAGGACTGCCTTAACGATCTGACAACTACCACGCTAACCACTGGATTATCGACTACTCGTACACAAGTTATATTTTTATCACCCATATATTCCCTCGACCAAGAATGATTAACTAAAGAATAAACATCGAGCAACTTTTTAGTCAATATCCAACCCACAACAATTCTGTAAAAAAAAAAATCGATTTACATGATACCGCATTTTCCAGAAAACTCTAATACGATTTCTAACTACTAGGTTTTTAAAAATTTGAAACACCTTCCGATAATATATAGGTAATATTCAGAAATATTTTCAAGCTGATTGGTAATTTTTTTACCTGCGATAATATTTCTGCACGTTAAGTCAATAATATTGCAACTAATTATTTGTGAATAATTGACTGGAAACTTATGACAATATTCCTGTGCAATGAATTATTCCAAATATTCCTGGAATATTATGTGCTATGTGAGTAGCGACTGACAAGCGCTAGACAAACTCTATGCCGCTCGATTATCCTGCAACTTGATCGAGGTTTTGAATATCTGGAAACTAATAGCGATGATACATTGTACTACTCGGTTAAACATGTAGCCAGGATTTCTTTGCCCTGCGGTCAAGTTCCATATTTAATAGCATGAAGTTGGTAATGCCGCTCATAATATCTTTTTATTGCCATTAGGGCCTCTGATAAGTAATACTATCAGGATATTTATGGTGAAACGATGCTTTACACCAAAATTGATAACACTCCGGATCACTACGATGGCTATCTACAGGTTCTTCATAATATCTACTACTTAATCACTTTGTGTGAATATGATATTATGATATAATCATAAGTATTTGTATGGTCATAATGTACGTTATTTTATATATATATTAAATATATATTAAACGTAATATATACCACGGTGTTTTCACCCAAACATATCTGCGATCGCAGGGACTATAAAGTATGTATAAAGTGATGTATAAAGTAAGCATTAGTATTTCACTTCTACAATATCTGCGCAGTAGTGGAGACAATATCATATGGCAAATATGCGATTCCTTCTAATGTACAGTAGTATCCATATACCAACAGTCAAAATAAATATGTGCACTATCTTAGATATTATAAATCTAACTATCTATTTTACCCAGTGTTGTCAAACTATCGCAGTGCTGAAAATCGCATACGCCTCCGCGCGAGCGCGGCTTGTCACTTAAATTCAAATTGAACAATGGGATCTTAACAAGCTATAGCAAGAAACGTGAGTTACAAATAATTTACGAAATTCTTAAAATTCTATTCGCTTATGTCGCTTATCGGTATGGAATTCCCCATATATATAGTCTGCCTGTATACATTTCAGCTATATCCAGTCAAGCTGTGTGCTGTCCGACTTGTAGAGTTTCGGCTGTATACAGTCTAACTAGGTATAGTTCGGCTGTGTACACGTAAAAAACGACTTGCTTGCGGTACCGTAAAAAAATATATATAATTGGTACAACCGAAGTGACTTTATAGTGCTCTAAGGAACTGGCAATTACTTGGTTGGATCAACTATTGTTAGTTGGTTGCATCCGTGTTGTTGCTTGCAATAAGTTGTTAGTTGAGCGAAATTTTTTTAAAAGCCTCAACTATCTTAGTTAGAATACGAACGAAATTCGTTATGTAACCTAGTCGAGTCAACTAAGTCGAGTGGCGAGTTCAGGGCGGCGATGTACAGGCAGCTGTGGTTGGGTGCACGACTATTGCCTACTTAGTGGGTGGTAGGCGTCGGCGTCGGTTTAACCTTTAAGGGATTAGTCGTAAGTTATTCTTATCTTGTATATAAGGTGTAAGTAGATGTTAGTCCTTTTTAATATGTACGCTAGTTTTAAGTTATTGTATATTATTTGTATGGAAGGTAGAAGTCGGATTGTGGCGCTCTGCCGTTTTTGAGGCTTTTTCCCCGTTATGGGATTGCGTGAGAGGAACCTTGGTCCTAGTGCAATCAAACTATCTATCTTCTATCTAAGTCTAAAAAGTAAGTATGACCCATATGAGATGGTCACACCAACAAATCTGATAGTTGTGACAACAAATTTTCACCTAACTGATAAATAATTAGTTCGCTCAGTGAAACCGTTTGTTCCGTGTACAGTCGGGGTGTACACAGTTCCCTAGCTGTATATGGGACAATCCACCCCTCTTTAACCAGGTTTTGACCTCGACCTTTCCGATTTAGCTCATAACTTCATCTAGGCTTAGTTAGACCCTCAAGTACGCAAAAAATGTTTTTTTTTTTTTTTTTTTAATCGCAATTTTTATTTTAATATATTTTTAAAGCCACATATTGAATGCCGTAATTAAAAAATCTGGAAACATTCTGAAAAATACTTCATTCAATGACAAAATTATCTAGCTTATAGCCAAAGTGAAAAAGATTTTTCTTCTAATAGTTTTTAAGCTGTTTTGATTGAAAAAATGATTGAAAAATATTTAAAAATAATGAATCTGCTACAGGCGATTATTTAAATGATTATTTATGTAAAACCGCATTTTTTTTTCAAATTTCTTGAATTTTATTTCAGATTTATCCGAATTATGCAAATTTTTGTCCAATATTTTTTTAAAGTGGAATATCGAATGCCATAATTTAAAAATCGCATTCTGTGGATTTCACTAAGAATGATGTATTCTCACAGATCACAGTTTTTTTCGTTACGCAAATATTTGATTTGTTTGCAATGGTTTGCCTTTTGATAAGATTGTGCATCTTAAATTCAGACGACAAAGAAAACAACTTCGTTTTCATACCTTCCAGCTCAGGTATAAAACAATGTTGCTTCTGAGTATCGGTAATTGTTTCTGCCGTTACAAATCTCTCATGCAGATCCTTTTTGGCAGCCGCGTAATTCTCAACTCCGGAGAATCCATTATACCATTTATACCAACTTTGGCTATAAGTTAGATAATTTTGTTATTAAACAAAGTATTTCTCAGCATTTTCTCAGATTTCTAAATTATAGCACCCGATATGTCACTTCAAGAATGTATTTTAAAAAGAATCGCAATAAAAAAAAATAATTTTTGTACGTACTTGAGGGTCTAACTTAGCCTAGATAAAATTATGAGCTGAATCGGAGGAGTCGAGGTCAAAACCTGGTCGAAACAGGGTGGATTGCCCCATATAGTCCGGCTAAATATAGTGTCGGCGGTGTACATTTTTGGCTCTGTATAGTCAGCCTATGTACAGTTTCAGATAAGTATACTTCGACCGTGGTCAGTTTTGGATACGTATAACCTAACCATGTACAATTTTGCGCTGTAAAATCTGATGGTGCTTGAATTCAACAACTCTGAGTTAGACTGTGTTCGATTTTTCTTATGTATACAGTTTTCGCTGTGTATCATTACGTGTGCAGAATCGATTCTGTGTAAAGTTGCATGCTGTCTCTACAGCGTAAGAACTCTGGTAGGGCTTCCCACCCTCTATGCGACTGCTAGCACAAGGAATATTAATTTTTTGCCAGAAATGCGGACGAGCTAACGCTGCTAAAAAACTTTGCCGTCTGTTCAGTATACATGGTGATATATATATATGTATATTCATACACGCGTGGTTCCAACAGCCAAAGCAGAAGCGGCAGTGCCATCGATCTCGCACAGTTATGCTCTCTCTTTTTTTCTTCTTCATGTTCTTTCACAACTTATAGATCTTCTTTCTATTTCTTTCTTCGCCGTTGTTGTTGATCCCGTTTTTTACAACAACAGTAGCGACAGCTGGCTAGGAGTGGAGTATCTTAATTGCGATGATATTATTTTAGGTCGCTCCGTGAGATTTAGTTGCACGACAGGCCTGTGCCACACCTGCCACGTTTTTTACCTTCTTAATTTCGCTATTTCTCTGCACCTTAGCTGTGCGCAGATTTGGGAAAACGGAATAAACGAGTAAATTGCATTCTCCAGATTGTCGACTTCAACGTGAGCAATGACTGAATGGAAGGAAAGATGGAAAATAAATTTCTGTTTCCTCTGGTCCGTACTACAATATGAGTCTCTGAGGATTCTATATCATTTTCAAACATTACTGACCTTGAATTTAAAATACACTGTGAAAAATCTGCCGGTGTAAACTGGTGCAATGTGCGGGGTTGAACTCCGTAGTATTATTAACAACACAATTATAGAGTGCATTGCACTCGGTGTAATGTGTATAATGAGTGTCGGGTATTGCTATGCTGCAAGTAACATTGTAGGAGTGAATCAATGACATGCGGACTATAACTTTGTTACAATGCAGTTGGAAATAACACTATCTCAACACTTATCCATGTACATATAGGCCCATCATTTTGATCTTGAACCGAATATAACGTTAACACCACTGCCAGTGTACATATAGGTCCATCGGTTCGGTGCTGAAATGTGGAATCACTTTAAAACTGTTGTTGGTATACATATCAATCTATCTATTATATCTTAAAATCAATATGATTCAAACCCAGCTGTCACTGTACAAATTCGTCTACTTATTTGATGTTAGAATTAATATGTCACTGATTTGTAAAAGATTTATCATTTCGTCAGATGATTATCCAAAACTGTATTGCGCATGCGTACGAGTAGTTGGTAAAATAAAAATCATTTTGACCTGGCGCTACATTCTCCAAATGAGGTTACTGTAGTGAAGTCGGTCATAAAGTTCCCATATTTGACGTTTCATATCGTCACTATAATGGAGTGGATGTTCAAACGATCTTCACTCTGTGGTGATCATGTGACACCTACTTTCCGTGCACTGATTAGCGTATACTTCGACGATACATCCAATGTGTGTGCTGAATCGCAAATGTCTAACAATAAGCATGAAAAAACACGTTTACGTCACACTCAGCCACGATCGAAAGACGGAGGCAGTTCGATGGCAGTTCGGAACATTGCAGTAACAAAAATACACCGAAAGAAATAGATATTAAGATCTTAGCAATCTCATATGCTAAATATTTTAATACTACCCATTCATATCCGGATAGTAATACGTAGCATCCATAATTAAATATTTACAATTCGACATTGTACCTGATATAATTCAGAGATTATAAGAATGAGATACTAACCCTTATTATCGAGATAGTAACAATTGAAATTCGAGAATGCTGCGAATAATAGAAACTGATTGCACAACATTTCAAATATCTTATTAGTAGGTATTACTAACCAAATATTATATATGGCAATCCGTGTATATTAAACGACACAATCTTCGTAGTAATTTCTTTGTATACGACATGTAGCATTTATGGATACTGAAGATTATAATCTGGATTGTAAGCATTAACATCTATGATGATACACTTTACGATACGTAGTTTATTTCTACTAATTCTCACAATCTAGATTGCGCGTCAAGATAAAGGAAAACTATATTCTGCTATCCCTATATAAGATAGCATATAATGACACCGTCATACATTTTATTTTAAAGAGTGTATTTTTTTGCTTAAAATACTTCGAGGGAACGTTATGCTCTATCATCAGTTTATTAAATACAACGTTTAATCGTGGTGTGAGGTGAAAAAATGCGATCTATAGTATTAGATGCACCTAATACTATATAAAGATAGTAAATATTGCAATCCGAGAGTCCATTGATTCTTCGAATCTGGGATACGACTCTTTAGACATATTCCATAGTACAATTTGAGATTGTACTGAATTTTAGTATCCAGGATTCGATCGAATCACGCCCTTTAACTATTATACGTAGAATGTAAAGAATGCAATATAATATTGTAGTTTTTTAAAATATCTATAGATATTATCTGTTCGGATAAAAAATGTGCTTCGTGGACCTTCCAACCGTCACGTATGGTTGGAATTCGGTAGTTTTTCCCACGTTCAACCACGAAGCAACCGATGAATTGGTGCACAAAACTAACCAATATTTCAACTTTTCAAAGGTTGATTTCGAGTTGCCTTTTGTGAACCAACTGTAAACCAACCATCTCTTGGACACGATGAAAAGTTGGTTCACGGTTGGATATTATGAACCAACCCGAATTCCGACTTCCAAGGTACAATATCGATAGTTGATTTTTCAAAACCAACCACTCTGGACAACTCACTATCCAGAGGTTGGCTGATGGTTGGTTTTGACAAATCAACCACAAATCAACCATCGATATTGTACCTTGGAAGTAGGAATTCGGGTTGGTTTATAATATCCAACCGTAAACCAACTTTTCATCGGGTCCAAGAAATGGTTGGTTTACGGTTGGTTTACAAAAACCAACTCGAAATCCACTTTTGAAAAGTTGGAACATTGGTTGGTTTGATGCACCAATTGACCGGTTGGTTTTAGGTTGGGAGGTCCGTGAGGGTTAGTATAAACAGATAGTAAGGGTTACAATATAGAGAGTGATCCCTATACTAAACATCAAATATACTACCGGATAGCATATTTCTACTACCCAGTAGTATCTATTTTTTTCTGTGTAGTGACGAATTTACAGTGCGAAAGATAAAAGTTACATTTTCAAAAAAAACGAAGGTATTCGGTCAGCAATTTTAATTTCCCATCCTTTTTTTTTCATTCCATTTCATTTCTTTCCTGGGAATATGTTACCTGCATAGCTACTCTGTCTCAATGCCGTATCGTATCAAATTTGCAGGGGGTCACGGCGACACTACTACGGCAAAACTAATCAAGATACAGACGGCTATACTGTAGTGATTTCGATACGCATAAGATAAGTGCAAGAAATTGCACCGACTTGTGTCAATCAGTTACTGATTATGGAGATCTCAAAGGTCCCATAGTATTGTAGGTTGACACTGCGCTTGGGGTAATAACTAATTTGATGAGATTTACATTAATCCACAAAAATGTCAATCATTACACTATTTGTAGCGATTCTTCAGTTAATTCAGATATCTTATCGTGTACCTAAAGGTGTTGATATAAACCGGGGTCAATATTACGGTGTGGAAGTTAAATTTATATAAAGATTCTGACACCGTCCGCTTACATTATGTCAGTGTCTACATTTACACAATATTGATAAACATGTATAGACACTGTTGCGGTGTTGAAATGGTGATAATATTAACACCGATTTATTACGGTGTAATAGCAGTAATGTCGCCAGAATGATCAAACACTGGTACATAGAATAATTAGAGTGGGAACTCTAAAATAAAGAAGGGGCTTGATTGGCTCTCAGAATAAATGCATTCCTTAGAAATTATTTTCCAATATTATAATTTCAATGCGAAGTTCTTTAGTCTTTGACCGAGCTCTCGAGTGAAGGTAGACCAAAAAATAGTAGAACTGAGAAATGTCGCCCACTTCTAGTGATGAATTCCGTAGAACACGGTGTCCACTTTGACACGATTTCCACGCTAAGCGGTCACAAAGTTCATCGAAAGCAAACTCGTAGTCCTGCGACTGGTGGTGGCAGTGGTGGTCGTGACGTCTTGAGAGGAGCGAGCGAATCGGAAGGTTCCACACGACGGAAGTATCGCGCGCTCTGCGGCAGGTCAGGCAGACCCTCACCGGAAGTGTTAAGCGCTTTGTGGAACCGTACAACCGGGGATGCGCGTCGGGAAAGTCGACCTCGACGACGACAGTTGTAGTAGCGTTATGGGCTGTAACTACTAGCCTAGTGTGCTTCATTTCGACCAGTAGTGCGAGCAAACGTATGTGCAACTATAACACACGAACTACGTAGCTGTGACTCGTTATAACGAAATCCTCCTGTGTGTCCTTGACTCACTAAACTCGGCCACGAATATGTATACACATATATACATATGTATACATATGTATACACATATATACAGATGTATACACATATATACATATGTATACAGATGTGTAAAAAAATATGTAGATGTACATGTAGTCATATTTCGTTGTGTGAATAGTAACAGCAGAACCACGAAAGCGTGAACTTTCACGGTTTGTCAGATTTGCTTCGTTAAATATCATGGCCATTATAATTGGCAAAGTGAGTTGATAGTAGCACCCCCTAAAAATCGTTACTCACTGCAGGATTGCTATAAATACTCTTTTTTTATCAATTCACTACAACAAAATACAATTGCTTTTTTCAGAGCATTCACCAGGAGGAGAGACATCACCCAAAGTGCGACGAAGGCTTCAAATACAAATTGGCGTCATTAAACGGGCCGGTGGTACCTAGGCAAGTGAAACGTTCGACACGATATGAAATATAGGCCTTGTTGCACGGTTCAATTAACGCGACGATAAGTTTCTTTCTAAATGGAAACAAGTCCCCATTATCGCTAAAAACGTTTCTATTGACAGATATATAAGTTTATATTGCCGAACGAAAAATTGATCGGAAACGCGAAAAGTAACGGATTTACAAAATATGATATATGAACTGGTACGTATATATTCTTTATTAATTTTTTTTTTCGAAGAGAATGACGATTTTTCCAACTCCAATTGCGAAGCTTTACAGAAATTTTCGACTTTTGTATTTTTTTGTCTGATAAACTCTAGTACAATTAAAGTTCTATGAAAACCATCTTACAACGTCATGTGTATATTTTGCTTGAAATTGGTGCAGCGTTTTTGGGAAAATTCTTCAAAATACAAACTTGACGAAAACGAAAAAAGGACTATAATGAAAATTCTGGTTTAATACCTGGCCTGAATACGTTCTGGTAATGAGGTATCGGGTAATAATATGTTTGTTGAAAATCGCGACAGCTAATAATCGATGGTATCTATAACAGAACATTTGATTTCGTTTTTTATGCCCGTAACTAAAGAAGAGGTTCGCTCGAGGGTTCAGCAGCAAGGATGGTGCACGCTAGAAAGTGTGGCAAAGAATAAAGGGATCGATACGGCCCACCCTAATTTAAGGGTGCACGAATTCTGACCTGCTCTGACTGGCCGCGATGGATACGTCTTCGCTGGAGTAAGAAATACAATTTCCTCCGACACCCTGAATTTCTTTTTGGCGAAAGAGGAATTGGAAGATTCCTCTCGAGAAATTTCTATTCCAATAATTCCAGAAACTCGCGCAAGCCTTGACAAAGCTTTTCTTCCACTTCTCCGGTGAGGAAATAAGATTCTAACATCAGAGAAAACCATTTTTTATATACAAAAATTTTACAAAAACCAAAGAAGCTAATAACCAATGAAAAGCACATACTGTCAGCACTTTTAGCAGTATAATTACACACTCTATAAAAACCAGGAGCACTTGGAAGAATTCTGCCTTACGATTACGCCCATTTTGCTCTGACCTATTTTTAATATAATATATAACATTCTATGATGTGACCGGAATTTGCGATCCGCATACCTACCCAATCGAAGACAGTGCACAACTGACACAACTATTGTGTCCGTTGCGAACGTAGTTGAAAAGAAAATTTCCAAATGTTGGACACTATTTAAGATCAAAGTCATAAAAAGTTTACTTTTTGAGGTCACAGCTGACGAATTTAATATTATTTTCGTCCACACTGATAGTGATGGTTTCATCCCTGAGATTTTTTGAGGCTAAATTTGTTTTTGGTTCGGGGTCGTTAAAATAAAACGCGAATAAAGTCGCGAGAAGGTTCCACCAACAGATGGCGGAATGTTTGTTCATCGTGAGGACGGCAAATGAATGAAGGTACCTTTAGGTTAGAATTACAGCAGAAAACTCCCTTATGGCTTGTGGCTCGGAGTCATATTAGCCTGTCTGTTCGAGCGCAAAAAAGTAGATCGCCGACAGGCGGCATACTGCAGTTTTACTTTTCTCATGGTAAGGAAGTACTAATTTTTAATAATCCCAACAATTTGTATGTTCCGTAAGTTCATTGTAACATAAAAATCACGGAATAACAAGGCTAAATTTGTATGAAGCGTAACAATATTACCCTTTTATAATAGAAAATCTTTTTCTCAAATTGATAACTTACAGACAGTTGCACAGCATGTCCCTGTACTCATTCGTGAAAAACTTAGATAATAATAGGCACAAAATTAAAATAACCGTCGATAAAAGAAATACTTGAAAATTATTTTGTAGCATTTACAGGACCCAATTAGGCGCCTCCAGCATGGCTGGATTGGGCCAAGTAGGGACCGAGATTGGAATCCCTATCATGGCTTCCACGAAAGCCCCCGGAAATTGTCTTGTCAACGCTTTGTTGGGCCAAGTAGGGACCAAGATTGGATTCTCTATTATGGCTTTCACGAGAACGCCCAGAAATTGTCTCGTCGACGCTTTGTTGAGCCAAGTAGGGACTGAGATTGGATTCCCTATCATGGTTTCCACGAGAGCGCCTGGCAATGAGGTTGTCGAGATTTTTGTTGCTCTAAGTGGGGCCAGAGGCGGGATTCTCATCCCTGGCTTCCACGAATATGCCTATAATGGGCCCGTCGCGGACGTCCGTATCAATTTCTGCACAGGGGTCGGTGAATTTTTACGCGATTTTCAATATTTTCAAAAATATCCGTTCACGCCATAACTCTTTCAATTTTCAAGACATTTGACTCAAAATTGGAGTGGATGTGACCTCTCGTACGGCGGTAATCACTATTGAATTTGGTTAAAATCGGTTGAACCGATTTTATGAGATTCTGCAAGGTTTTGATTTTTCGAATTTTTAGATGATTTTCTTCTTTCGATGCAAATTTTGGTATCAAATATTGAGCTTGGTCTTCAATCTTCAATTATTATGATCTTTTAATACAATATGGGTATAAATATTGCGAAATAACAACTATTCAGTTTTTTTTAATCAAAAAAATCCGGGATCATTGTCAAAATGTGGTAATCTGTGAGGACTGAATGCTGTATTTCCATAGCCTTAACACTCATTTTGGTGCACAAATAAAGAAGCATCGGTAGCCACTTTTTTTAAATCAATAACTTAAGAATTTTCTGACCCACAAAAAAGGTTATCAATAGAAAAATTGATTATAAAGAATACTTTATTCCTTGTCATTTCTTAAAGTACATTTTCTTGGGTATACTTATCCCCTTATTGATAACCTAATATAAGTTTTTTGTTTCCTCATAGAGGAAGCTCTGTTTACGTGAAAAAAATATTTTTCGAGATTTTCATGTCAGGATACTTAAAATGGTCTTAAACATCGAGACACATGGTTTGTGTGTGTGTGTGTGTGTGTGTGTGTGTGTGTGTGTGTGCGTGCGTGCGTGCGTGCGTGCGTGCGTGGTGCGCGTGTGCGTGCGCGTGTGCGTGTAATTAAGATTTTAGTTAATGAACTGTTGAAATTTCAGAAAATTACGATTCTGGTGAACAAAAAGAAATAAAAAGCTTTCACGAAAAGAACGAAAAAAATTTCGAAATTTTCCACAGATTTATTGTAAATTTTCTTTACACTTAAACGACCATTTAAAAAGATATTTGGGATAAATTTGACACTAATCGGTCGGGTGGTTCAACTTTTTTGGCATTATGAATCATTTGAAAAATCTTGTTTGAGTGCTTGCTCATGTAAATTACTAGGTATCGGTTCCCAATTTAGTTTACATATGGACTATCATTAACCAATTTTCGAGTAACAATTTTGCACAAATCGGTCGAGCGATAAAAATTTCAGGTCACTTTGAATTTTTATAAAAATGTCTTCCGAGTATAAACAAGCCTGCAAAGTAGAACCTTGAAAATTGCTTCCTCATTATTTTTCGCTTTCTACAAAGCTTCCTCTATGAGGAAGCCAAAATTCATCAACATACTTCCTCATAGAGGTAGCTTCGTAGAAAGCGAAAAATAATGGGGAAGCAATTTGCAAGGTTTTTTCTAAATTAACATATATATAGAAGAGTTTAGTGATATTTATTGCACGACATTACTACACCACGAACAAACGAGGAAGTAGTATTTCTTGTTCGCAACAGTTATTTCCTTCTCCCGTAGGGAGCGGCAGGGACGTGCATCCTTTCGCTTAGCAACGAGAAAGATTCCATTCTCTTTCTTTCTTTCGTCCTTTCCTCGTTGCCGAGTTACCGTCGGAATGGTAGCAGCAGCAGTAGTAACCATGCCGGTATCGCGAATCTGCAGAAGGATCGCTTCAGCACATAGCATAGCGAGATAAAAGAGAAGAAGAATAGAATGGAATTCTCGGTTCCCGTTTATTTTTACTTTAATTTCGCGAACTTGCTCGAACGATCTTCGCGCGATGCTGCAGCCTTTACATCGTGAAGAGGCGAACAGAAGCGCGGAATTTTTCGAACAAGCAAAACCCACTAGTACCAGACACCAATACTACTAGTGTGATTGAAGCTCCACACCGTCTAAAGCGTAAACTTTAAACGCACGTCGCGTTCAAATCGTTCCTCAGCACGAAAAAAAAAGCTTGCGAGCGTGAGCGGTCGTTCGATGTAGTTCTCGTTTTCGCAGCGGAATGTCTTGCCTCGTCGCTCTCGTTCTCATTCGACAGCGGTAACAGAAAGAAGAGAATGCGGAGAGGGGAAAGCGGTAGTAAACGCGCTGGGGTGCTGCTTGCTAGCTTGGTTCTGCTTCTGCTCCTGGTTATGCTGCTGCTGTTGTTGGTGGTTGTGCTACTGCTGCTGGTGCTTGCTCCGTTCGTCTACAGTAGAAGCAGCGAGCACCCCCGGTTTTCGTAAGTAGAAAGTCGCTCGCGTAGAACGGCTTTCATGTTGCCGGGGTGGCGTACGAACATATCCCTCCCCGGCCCTCCTAACCCCTCAACTAAACCACCCTACGTCGCCCCCTAACGCGCGGCAAACAGAATGCGACTTGGCGTGAGCATGTGGCAACGGTGGCTGCTCCCGTTTCGACCGACTTTCCGTCGCATTCGCGTGTTGTTGTATACACGCTTATATATATTGTGTATATATATATATACGCACACATACAAATACAATATATATACGACACGCATTATATATATATATATACGGATTCATATGTGTATTATGTATATATATATATACATATGAATCCGCTGGGTATATTGTTGGGCTGCTGTGTGTGGTGAGCGAACTATGGCGTACCAACCCTGCCTGTCCGTCTACGAGACAATCGACTTTGCTACAATCACTTGACTGTAACACAATCTTATTTCACAGAGCCGATTCAAGACGTATTAATATTCGAGCGTCATATTAGAAAAAATTAAACGCATTTATGTTATTAGTCATGCTGAACTATGCAATGTAAAAAATTCACGGTTTTGAACTTGGCTGGGATTGAACCTTTTAATGGTGTTATACATTAAAGTGTTAATATTGACACTTTTTGCGATATGTAATTCACACGGACGGTTTCATTAATTTTATTACAGTGTCCATTTCGTCTAACAACATTATCATTGGGATCTTTTCATCGTTCTACGACCTACATTGTTGCCTTAACACGCCCTCGAGTCAAATGAACATTCATCCGTGTCAATAACTTGTTCGTCGTAGATACAATTGGACCGTAAATCTGGAACCGTTAAGGTCGCGGTTCTATTTCATTGTTCGTGTTCGGGTTCCGTAGATTATTCATAAATAATCAAAAAATAAAATCCTATCGTGTGTGTGTAGATATTCCCCAACATACCCGTGTACAGATCACCCGTTCTCCATGTGATTATGAAGAAAATGAAATTTGGAGGTTCAGTGTATTGCGAAATCAATAATTTCACAAGGTGGACGGTAGTAACATATGTATTGTACTTAAGTATGTTGGAATATCAATTTCTGCAAATTCTAACACAAATTCTATCTGGAATTTCACTCGAATGGGATTTCAAAACAAAATGTGCAAATACTCAGCGCTAGCCTCGGAACATAAAACTTAACACCAATTCGAGTGTTACGAAACGGACACCCTTAAGGTGTTAATAGTAGTGTTAATTCAGTGTCATCATCATTTATAAATTGACATAAGTCCACACGGATTGACACCCGCATAGTATCTACTTATATAGACACTATGCCCGTGTTATTTTTAACACTACATTTTTATCAGTGTAGCAATGACATCGGGTTTTATGAAGGAAAGTCGAGCGTTAAAAAAGCTGCCAGAAGGAAGTGCTGATTTTGTTTTTCACGTATTGGTATAGCCGGTGTATGATTAACCACAAACACGGAGAAAAAAAGTAGTTGGGCACACGCAAGAAGTGGTTGCACGGCCTCACTTTTCGTAAGTCCGTATAACCTCGAATTTTGTGGGTTGAGACAACTACTTTTAGTTAGTTGCACAAGCTGAATTGCAGTGACTATCTATTATGGTTGAGTGCAACCCACCGGTGAGTTGACACAACTCACTTGCCAGACAGAACACATTTGACCCGACTATCGGTAGAAATTGTGCGAATTTATATAAAAAAAAATTCAATGAATTGACACAGAGACGATGAAATTAATGCGTTTTAACGTTTTACTTTATCAAATTAATACGGATTGGGATTATAGTTGGTATAATTCATTGAGTCTGAGATGCCTGTTGATGGAATTACGACGGTTTGAGGTTATTGTGTTCGATACCTTATCCATCTGTCACAGAGGACATTCTAATGTGACTGTGAAATCATGTCTATGGATAGCATTTCTTTGTAAAAAAATCTCCATCGATAGCATGTCTTTGCAAAAAATATCTATCGATAGCATGTCTTTGCAAAAAATGTCTATCGATAGCATTTCTTTGCAAAAAATGTCTATCGATAGCATTTCTTTGCAAAGAATGTCCAGCGATAACATGTCTTTGCAAAAAGTGTCTATCGATAGCATGTCTTTGCATCAAATGTCTATCGCCAACATTTCTTTGCAAAAAATGTATATCGATAGCATGTCTTTCCAAAAAATTTCTATCGACAGCATTTCTTTGCAAAAAAAGTCCATCGATAGCATGTCTTTGCAAAATATGTCTATCGATAGCATTTTTTGCAAAAAAAGTCTATCGACAGCATTTCTTTGCAAAACAATGTCCATCGATAGCATATCTTTGCAAAAAATGTCTATCGACAGCATTTTTTTTGCAAGAAATGGCTATCAGTATCATTTTTTTGCAAAAAATGTCAATCGATAGCATTCATTGCTAAAAAATGTCGATGTTTAGATATCGACATAATTATTAGTAAAGAAGCTAAACTTCACGAACATAGTTGTTTGCCACACTTTGATTATCACAGGTTTCGATTAAAAGAAAAAATGTTTTGCTGCGAGCGCTCGTTGCGTTGGTTCAAAATGGTTGTGCGATCTTACCGATTACTTGGGCGAACTCACTAGAGAGTTGCACCAACTCACTTTTCGTTGTCACGTCACCTATTCGAGATTGTTGTAGACACCGAGTAAATCGTTGTAGCAACTTATTTCTGGTCAACTCATTAAAGCTGAGTTGGCCCAACTTTTTATTTTTCTCCGTGTATGTCGGCCAAAAAATTGCCGTGGCTAAGCTGGTTAAGCTACAATTGTATACAAAAATTATATATGATAAATATCAATGTAGTGAATTTTTTATCTTTTTGCTCCCTCGAAAATGGATCTTTGTTTCGTAAAAAAAAAAAAAAAATTCACGGATTTTCATGTTAGGATACGCAAGATAATCTGAAATATCGGAAAAAGTGATATCGAAAAAGTTATGTGTGGAGGGCTTGGAAAATCATAACCGCTATATCCTAAGCACGGCCTTTACAATTAAGCTAAAATCAAGTACAGTAGTAGAGCAGCATTACCTTCTCCTATCTATAAATTTACGAAACAATACCAATATCTGCCTAGATTTTATAAGATTTGAATTTTTCGAAAAATCTCCATGTTTCCTAGTTCCCTCAATTTTTCAGTTGATGAGATAAATAGTTTTTGACAAAACAAGTGATGAACAAAGATGGTTGGTATTGAATTTGAGCAAAACCTATAAAAAGAATCAGATTCTACCGAATGTCGAATTTTCGAACAATTTATATTTTCGTTCTAGTTTAAGCAAATTTCGACCAACTCTGCTCAAGCTCTCTATAAGGATTCATAATGTAGTAGATATTGAATTTTCTATCAGTGTATATCGCAAGATGAGTTCTAACGAAATACAGCATTCCGAATTTGCACAATTTTTTTTCACTTTGTACAGTGAAAAATGAATATCATTACATATTACGCTACATAACTATATATTACATCAACGGTGAATGACAATGAGCGTCGATGCTGTGAGGCCATCAATGTTTACGTAGCTATGTACTTTTAGGCTTTTCTTTTTAAAATACTCACTGAATCCTGACAAAATAACGGCCGTTAACAATGAATCGTGCTTGCTTCTACCAAATTATTTGATCCGTTCTATGTCGGAGAAAAATTGGTTTTTTTTTAAGCAATTATATATAGATTTGCTTGAGACTTGTTCAATTAATACCTAAGCAATTTGCCACTACTATATTTTTTGTTTATTCAAAGGAACGCTATTTGATGACTCAACCATATATACACATTGGATCCACTGTTTCCAATGTCCAGATTGTGTCTTCAGATTCGGAATCAGCAGCCTTAAAAACATAAATTACTAGGCCTAATTCAAATAAAATCCCTAAGTCTCCGTCTCAGTGGATTGATGTGTCGTTAATTGAAGAATTTTCCCTGCGAGATGAATTTATAAGAATAAAGTTTGAAAAGTACAAATCTTACAAGTACTAACGCATTTTTTTATTTCGCTTGTTACAAAGCTTCCTCAATGAGAAAGTATGTTAATCGATTTTTTTATAAGATATACTTCGTATATAGCAGAAAAATAATGGAGAATTTGCAACGTTCTCCGTTGCAGGCTTCCTGCAGTTCGAAAGACGTTATTCTAGTAAATTCGAACTGTCATAAAATTTGAAATTATCGGCCGATTTTTGCTACATTTGCACCTACACTTTGTTCACTGTTCGTCCGTATGTTAACCGAATTCAAACCCGCTGACACATCATTAGCACAAGCAGGCGCGCGATCGTCACGTAAATTTTTCCAAAATTACAAATTCTGTACAATCAGAACATTTCAATGGTTCGCCATCGAACTCAATATCGACTCCAGATGGATATTCTCCCTTGCAAAGCTACGCAGAGTTCGTTGAAGTTGTCTTATGATTAGATCTAAAACATCCATTATTCGAAAAGGTAGAATTCTATATAATCAGAACGGCTTTAGATATTTAGCTGAGAATAAAAACCAACCGCCCCATTCATTTCCTTCACTTGTTGAAACCTATTAAGCTTATTAGCTGAAAATTGCGGCATTGAGACAACATGCAGATTTATTTCATAAAATTCTACGGATAAAATATGAAAAAATTGTTCAATCTTTTTCGAAAGTATATAATACGTATATGATATGTATAGGACGATTTATTGCTGTACTGCCCACACATACACCCACAAACGCGCACAAACATCCCATAATTTTTCCTAAATCACTTCCTTCCGTGCAGTAGCGAAAAAACAAACGAGAGATCATGAAAAAGGAATTTCGTTCAAAAATAAACTGTGAAATGGACCTAAATGGGCAATGTATTATTGGAAATGAAATTTCGACTGCAGATTGACACATTATTTCGAAAAAGCGTGCGTGAAAGAGCTTCTTTTTGATAACTTTAAAAGTTGTAAAGTATTTTTCGGCATTTTAGATTAGCCGGCTTCGCTACGACTACTTTTTGCCCAGCTTAGCCGCGGCTAAATTTTTGGCCGGCTTAGCCGGCGAGATTTATGTGTGGTTGGCCGGCTTAGCCAGTCAAGCCGGCCTGGCCGGCCAAACCGTACAGCCCTAAACGGGAGGTCAGTATCTCTGAGGCCTCGGTATATATACTCAAATAAGTTACTTCCGTGTTTACACAGGGAAGTCAGAAGAATACACGACGGTCTGTATCAGTACGAGTTTTCCGCAGTTTCTCACTGAAAGAATTAGATACTACTGGGTCGTAGAAATATTCTATCCGGTAGTATATTGGATGTTTAGTATAGGGATCACTCTCTACATTGTAACCCTTACTAACTGTTTATACTAAATCTTTTATACAAACAGATAATATCTATAGATATTTGAAAAAACTACAATATTTTATTGCAGTCTTTACAATCTACGAATAATACTTAAAGGGCGTGATTTGATCGAATGTTGGATACTAAAATTCAGTACAATCTCAAATTGTGCTATCGAATCCTCTATTAAAAAGTCCATAATTCGCGCCAACATGACCTTTGTTGTCGATCTATTCCCGCTGTGATTGATCGTTGACCATGATGACCGGCAGTCGTTGTTTAATAGCGTGGAATTTAACAGTCTTTCGCAATTTGACATAAGCGCTGCAGCGCTGTCTAACCTCCGGTATTTGCTTCCTATATGTCTAAATAGTCGTATCCTAGATTCGAAGCGTCAATGGACTCCCAGTTTGTAATATTTACAACGTTGGACTTAATAAACTGATAATAGAGCATAACGTTCCCTCGAAGTATTTTAAGCAGAGATTATACATTCTTTAAAATAAATTGTATGACGCTGTCATTATATGCTATCTGTATATAGGGATAGCATAATATAGTTTTCCTTTGTCTCGACGCGCAATTTAGATTGTGCGAATTGGTACAAATAAAATACGTATTGTAAAGTATATCACTATAGATGTTGATGCTTACAATCCAGATTATAATCTTCAGTATCCATAAATGCTACATGTCGTATACAAAGAAATTACTACGAAGATTGTGTCGTTTAATATACACGAATTGCCATCTATAGTATTTGGTTAGTAAAACCTACTAATAAGATATTTGAAATGTTGTGCAATCAGTTTCTATTATTCGCAGCATTCTCGAATTTCAATTATTACTATCTCGATAATAAGGGTTAGTATCTCATTCTTATAATCTCTGAATTATATCAGGTACAATGTCGAATTGTAAATATTTAATTATGGATGCTACGTGTTACTATCCGGATATGAATAGGTAGTATTAAAATATTTAGCATATTAGATTGCTAAAATCTTAATATCTATTTCTTTCGGTGCTCCGTGCCCATGGCTGATGTGATACAGTCTAGCTAAGTCAGCTGCGGACGCATTGGAGGTTAGGATAGCGTAGTGGAGTGCGGGTAGGGAGTGATAGGAGTAACTCCCGGAAGAGCGGTAAAAAGCGGTTAAAGCAATACCATAAAAAGAATGAGAAATCTACAAGAAAAAAAAATCTTGTGGTGAATTGTGAATAAACGACTAATTTCAATGTCTCATAGTATAGTTCATGTGGAAATGCTTGTAACAAATTATTGAAAAATACAAAGATTGTTGTCAGGAAACTCCGTACAAACATATAGATCAGAGCTGTACTCGAAGTACTTTTGTGAATCCCATGTATTTGAAGTACTTTTTTATTCTGACTTTCTTCAATAGTATATTACGTTACGAGAGCAAAAAAGCTAACATTTCTTTACGAATGTTAGCTTGAGGCACGAGTCAAAGGCGAGTGTTGCAATCACGTGAGCCGAGGAAGAGGTTTTTCGTCGAGTACGGCACGAAATTTTTCTGTACAAGGGGTAAAAACGGGGTTGTACGCACGCAAAGAAAAGAACTAAATAAAAAAATCTTTTTATTTAGTTTTACGGTATTTAACGGCTCATTTATTGTTTACTGCAATGAAACTGTTAAAGAGCACTAGTCACTCAGGGTTTTTGTCTGATAATGCGAGACATTTCGGAGTGTCCGTTATACTCGCGAAAACCAAACAGCTTTTTAATACACATAAACTTTTTCAAAATTTTGTGTCCTTGTTTTAAATGTTTAAGCTGTATTTCCGAATTTACCTAATCCATTGTCCAGATACTCCGTCGCTTCAATAAGTATACATGCCGGTCGCAATAAAAAAATTGTCTTTCTGCTTACTCTTCAAAACGAAAAAAAATGTTTAAAAATCAATTTTGTTAATTACACAAAATTCTTCGAAAAAATCGTACGTATACAGAGAAATGAGCACATAATTTTCATTTAATAAAAGTGAGATCGGGGGTGATTTGTTGAACTATTCTTTTCCTTATGGATATGTTAATATAATATAATTAATATAATCTCGTAATCATTATTATGAAAAATAAATTTTTTCGAAACCTTCTACGTGCTAGATTCCTTTTAGATTTTTATCCCATCGAGCAGTGTTTGTAACTTGCGTTGGAACTCACATTTGGCAGGACTGTACCTGTCGTAGATCGTTAAACCATGGAGGTTAAGAAATTGTTTTTGTATTTACGAAACGAGTGAAGATGAAAGCGATTGAATGAACCAAAAATTAAAACCATTTGAAAAATATACTAAACAGTGCCAGTGTGATCCAATAATTCTTAACGAATCGTTTCGAAAAACCATTGAAATAGAATGACATACACCGCATTCGATTTTTCTGTGGCGATGGAATATACCTACATCACGTAAGTGTCCCCTGTCTTTTCTCTAGATTTGCAAAATGTTAGTGGTTTTAGATTCCAAGCACGATCCACATAGAATAGGAACCAAGTAAAGAAGAAAACAAAAGATGAAAACGAAAAGACGAAAGTTGAGAGGAAAGATACAAGCGAAAACAACTGGCGTCGCATTGCCATTTTTCCCCTGTGTAAGCAAAACTTTTGAAACAAGAAGTTGCAATCGAAAGGACTATCTATATTCATAGTCTATCTATGGAAAGAACTATCTATAATCATAGTATATATATCTACCTATATGATAAAGTTATCAATCAAACGCTGAGACGTTCATATCACTAACCATTGACGCACAATAAGAAATAAACAAAGATCGAAACGAAAACAATCGCCAGTAAACAAAGTAGGTGCCGAATCTAGATTAGGATTATTGTTGTACGGACATAAAGTTGAAATACAGGAAGACAATTCTTCCATCTCATGATTTCTCATTTAGCCTTTAACAAGAGCTACGGATTTAATCTTACACTTGACACACTGATGCACCTTACATAGGCACCAAGAGGAAGAAAAGAATGGAGGACCAAACGGGAACGGGCAGAAATTGGTAACGGACAAATCTTGGTAACGTGTTACGGTAAGTTAGTATTTTTTTTCGTACAAGCTGTATCAGACTTTAAACAAGAAGTTGGGCTCCCTCTTATCTTACAATCACTTGACGCACCTTGAATGTCACCAACGGGAAGAATGAATAGAGGAAGTTAATGGGTGAAAAATAGCAACGTGGATGACAGCCCGATGGAATGTTGCACAAGCAAGTGGCAAATTTACGAAACAAGCAGAATATCAAAGTCGCAAAGAAAGCGAAAACTCACGTTGCGTTGCCGGCGGGTGGGCACATTGCCCAGGGGCGTCGATGAGAGAGGAGGACGAAGAAGGACGAGCTACCGGACCACGGGCGTCCTACGAGTCGAGCCTGACGAAGATGACCTGTTGGTGTTATTTTTACACCAACGACGATGAATACTCGAGTAGTCCAGAGCTTTCGACGGTTGGGAGGATGCTCGCTCGAGATGTAGGAGGAAAGGTCCCTTTTGTTTCGGCTTCAACCTTAACTGATGCTTTCCTCGCCTACTGGAGTTGTCGCAGCCTCGCTCGAACATCGCCCACGTTATTCACACTGCAGAGCTTCCCCGGCTGGCTTCCCCAACGCGGAGGAAGAGCCGTCCAAACACTGCTTCTTATTTAACTTCTACTTTCGCCCCAGCTTCCTAACAACTTAACGACGCCAATAAGTCTGTAAATTCTTCAGGTTTGCCTTTGGGCTTTTGTCGAAAGCCACTTTCGCCGACTGAACAATCGAGATCGATGATCTTTGGTACAAAAGTCGTGACTCTTTTACTTGTTTCCGCTACCACCTAAAGGCTGATTGCCTAGACGAACTCATGCTAATTTCTTTCGATTCAACTTCTCCTAATCCGGATCTTAGTGATAGACAACTGATTCTCTTATGATTACTGTTTAAGCAAATGCTAGTAAATGGTGAAGTTATTCTCATTTTTAGCACGGAGGCCGAAGTCTTCGTAGCCCTATGATGGTCTTTTACCAATCCGGTTTTTATGCACTCAATCGCTGCTACATCTGCCGTTCTTCTCATTTTCTTTGTCAGCTGATCCCCCGAGTATCGACTCTCCGGTGCATCGGTAATCCACGAGACCATCATCGGCCTCTTCGCCACCTGATTTGTATTTATCGTTTTAACCACTTTTTGAGACTTTTCTTGTTTCTTCGTCGTTCGATATTCCTGCAATTTCGTTGTCCTCGTTTTTGTCTTTGGCTGTTTACGCTTCGTTCTCAACTCGTGTTGCGTTCTAATCGCCACTTCTAACGTCATCCCTTGACCTTAACGTACTTTCGGATTTCACTTTAATGTCCTAGTTGTCCTGTAATTCAACATCCCGTTTCACTAGCTTAGTAAACCCATTGATTTCAACTGTGCGTCGGTTTATTGGTTAAGCCTACAGAATAAAGTAGCAACCCATACAATCCAAATGAAGATACTTTCGTTTTCTCCAAAACCCTAGGCGTTTAAGACTTTTTCGAGCTTGGAAAAAAGGCTATCTATCAATCCAATGATTAACCGGACGTAAAGCCAGCAAAACGTGGTTTTTATGTGTGTTCCAGGGGTTTTGGTATGTTCCGGACCGCTGAGGACTTTCTGTAGTGGAACGTCCGGGTCGTGGACGAACCGCGATGGAGCCACGAACTCCGCCGTCCGCCAAGACGCGTTGATCCACCAAAATCCAAACTTAGTGCTGTACTCATGTAAAGGTCATTCGGTAATTAATCATTCAGTGAGCTTTTCGACTAACATGAATCACCGGTACAGCTCACCACTCCGTTTTTAAATTCGAGCAGCGTCGAATTACTCAAATCCCCGTATCGGGAACACGTTATTCACACAAAGGAATGTAGCACATTTGTGAAAACCCCTAAACCGAAATCACCAAAAATAGTCACACGTTACACTGAATCAGTCACACGCGGAGAACGATTCATAGATAGCAATATGTGTAAGATCCGAAGACGTAAAGAGTCCCCGCATTGGAGGACATTTTTATTGTGTTGACGTTGTCAGGCGCCGGTTGCTGTGCCACTTGCTTCGGTGTTGCCTTTCTCTTCTAACCTTTTTTTGTCACTTTTTAGCTTATGTTAAAGAATACCACACGTTTACTCGTCCGGTCAATTGTCACAGGCAATGGACACCCGAGAGACGTGATGACGGCATTAAGAAATTCGGAAGATATTAAGAGAAAAATAAACGGATAAAATGGTATGAAAAGCAAAAACACCCTCGTCGATGTAGCATACGGCGTCCCGGCGTCGTTATGTACTTCTCGGACCGGCCTCGTTACACTGAGTATGGTAGTGTTACCGCCCCACTCGCCTACCAGCTCACCATAGTCTCAATGACCGAGCTATACACATCTATATACACAAATATATATAACTAGTATATAGAAATGCCTCTTAGCCTAGGGTGTACAATCCGCACCCATCGTCTCGCAGGGGAACCTTGTTCAAACTCTCACAGTCACCGTGAGGCTCTGAGAGGCGCGACTCATGCACACCCGTATTGTACGTCTGTTTTTCTTTACAGTACTTAATAGCCTCTCAGCTCGCATGACTCGTTTTTCAAAATTCGTATCGGAGCCGACAAAGCGGTTGAGCGATTTTTGTTTCAACTTTCACGAAAATCTTCTACCGTCGAGTAGAAAGCGTTTAATGGTTTCCTATGATCGTTAACCTAGTACCACATCTTCCACTAAGCTGAATCTTTGTTTTCACTGTTCTTTTTTCTCTTCCTTACACAGTTTCCCGAGGTCGAAATCCGCAGGATGATGGTGGGGACGAAAACAAAGCGGCCTCACCGTAAGAGCCGTTTGAAAATCGCGTCGTCCTCAGTTCATGCGAGACTATTTCAGTACAATGCAAGTCCGGTCGGCTCTAGTTTGCTAGATACATATTTGTATATATACCGGGAGTGGATACGGCTAATCTCGTGTTATTGTTCACTTCTAAATCGTTGATTTCCTCGGTGACCCTCGTTTCTGTCTGCTAAAGGTATTCCCATCCTTGGACACATTAGGGCTGTCAATAGTGACAATGAAAATAGTAACTGGCCTATATGCGTGTTAGTATTTTTTACAGCGTTTCGTTAATACGGCACTGTTGTAAAGTGGTCGCGATAGTAGAGCCCGCACGCACTTAACCCGAGCCGCAGCGGCACACGGGGGTGTAATAGCGAACGGGCACTCCCCGGACATAGCTCAAACCGGCCGCACCGAGAGTTCTACGTGCCGCCCTCCTTAGTACTGACGCTGCCCGTTTTGGGGCTGTTGTGCCGAGCCGTGTAGCCGTAACCGCCGCCTCCACTACCACCACCACGACCCACCACCACTATTAACCACTTGCCGTAGCCGACGTTGCTGGCGCTACTGCCGCCTCCGTTACCACCAATACTACCGAACGTTTATCGTCGTCTTCGTCGTTGCTGGTGCTACCACCGCCGCTACTGCCAGCGCTGTTGGTCTGCCCTCTCCGTCTCATCCGCCTTCCATCACCTCCTCTGCATCTTCCATCCTCGCACTTACACCCCCAATCTTTGCCAACCTGCCAGCTCCCTTTCTCTGTGAATGTACAGCCGAGGCTACTTCCCCGCCGCACAACCACCCTGCGCACCCCGGGAGCCAATACCAACCCATGTGGAAGCTCCGACGCGAGACGTCGGGCGATGAGTCGCGAACCCGTCCGAAGTCGGCCGAGCGTCTGGACGCGCACACCTCTTCCACACCCCTCCCTTCCCTTTCACCGCTCGTCGCCCGCCACCCGGTCTTGATGCTGCTGCTGCTACTGCCGCCCGCCACGGTGGGCTTGCCACCGCGCCCCTTGCACATCGGGATCCCCCACGACGACGCGACGAGGGCAACTCAACCAACGACCCGCTAGTGCTGCGCCACGTGCGGCGGCAGCACCGACACGACGTTGCCGATGATCGAAAAACGACAGGGACGAATGGACCAGTGAACGTTGCAGCTCTACGGTGATCCGGATTTTTGGAAAAGCCTCTTCCTGGCATCATTCACGGCCTGGAATCTTACTTTTGTCCTAAAACATAAGTCCAATATGGGTTCGGGCTATAAACATCCTTTCATTAATTTGTCCTGTCAGCAAACCTAACTTGCAATCACCGGGGCACCGCGAAGTAGTAACATTTTCAACCTCTATGAACACATTTGAAAGTCAAAAACCCGACTTTTGACCCTCGCCTAAAAAAAAAATTTACCATAGATTTTACTGTTGGATGTTCTTTCATTAACGTGTGCTATCAGATGATCCAACACACGATCATTAGGTTGCTAGGAGCGAACATGGATATTCTCATTGATTCTTCTATTTTATAAACACTTTCAATGTCATGCCGTTAACCGTGGCCCAGACTTCGGACCCTTTGTGACGTTTTCACGATTTTTTGAAGCTCAAAAACACAAGATTTTCATCGAAATGAAAGAACATCGGATATCGGGGGACAGTGAAAACTTGGGCTAATCAGGGTTTGTTAGTATTATGGAAAATGTCAGTGGAAGAATGTGCTTTCCTGCATCCGGTTACAGCCGGTTATCAACTATACTGGCATCGCATAGTGTCTGCGTATGTTTCTAGCTGTTTTATATATATTGGCGGCTATTGCAGAGAGAAATGCCGCAGGGTGTGCCATGTGGATATTCCAGTGGAAGTGAGAGCACGCCTGGTCGTGTCGAGCTGTCCTACGTCGGTTGGTGATGGTGCTGCAAAGGGAAACATGGCATCGTGTCATGGTTGTAGCGCGTCTGTGAATCCTACTGCGGATGGGATATCCAGCGGAACATCAACCGACTCTCTCTCTCTCTCTCTATTTCTTTCTGCGAGGGAACCACGTGATGTGACCTGTAGAGCAAAAGAGAAAGGCAGAGCCTCTTACTATTGCCACCCATCCGTCTTTTTCTTTCATTGTCCAGTGCCCTATCCCTCTATCTCGTGCCGCTCCCGCTCTGCCTACCCGAGCCTCTCTCCACCTTACGTACCCAGTCGATACTGACACTCGCGGTGCGAGCTCGACTCGTCAGAGGGTGCTGAGCAGGGTGATGACGATCCTGCGTGCGAGAGAAAGCGAAATGCAACGGTTACCTTTCCCTCTTTCGCTGTAGTATCTTTCTCCATTTTACTCTTTCCGTAAAAGCTCTCCGTCGTTTCTGCTACAACTTACTGCTCTTTCACGTGTATTTAGCTACTGTTCTCATGCAACTCTTTCGATGCATTAACACTTTTGTTTTTATAACGCGACTGTTAACGGCAGGATTTTGCAACGTATACTAAGTGACCCGTCGTTACAGCACTATCGAAATGACAAGATGAGTTTTATTTTTCCCTTTTTATGGGAAGATGTGCCTCATATGCTTATGCGAACCTCCAGTATTGTATTAGGGATCCTGCATCTGTTATACTATAGCGTGTCTTATCAGAAAGATTAAATTGCATTGCCGTTCGTTAAGTTATTCTTGCCATGAAAAAAATAATGGAAAATATTTAAATTTTCTGCTGAGACGTCGATAAAAATTTCGGAAATTTATGTATAAACTTGACTTCAGCTGCGACAATATCTAAGACTCATCTGAAACTGTAAATCTTTGAATTATTTGAAAGCTTTCTGATAATCTCTTGAAATCTCGGACAACCTTTGAAAGATCTCTGACAATCTCTGAAGCTTTTCTGGACATCTCCAGAAATCTCAGAAACTTAACGATCTCTAGAGATTTAAAACATCGTCTAAAGGCCCGTTCATGGATTCTACGCGAAAATATCGGGGACATTGATTCCAAGACGTCGAAATATCTATACAAAATCTTTGAAACGGTCCAGTTATAGCTTGTTGTAAAAATTGGTCAGAGTTTGAGGAAATATATAGTTTCGAATCATGTTAACCGTCTACTTATGGTTTTCGAACCGAAATATTTTCGCAAGGGCAAAAGCTATTTCGATGCAGGCAAAAATTCCCTGCGGCTATGTTGGGATAATAAGTATAGTACGATCAGGAGCCCAAAGGACAAGTAACCCGCGCAGAAACCCCCCCTGGGGGTCATGCAACTTTACGCCATTACGCACACGCCGCGTTATCGACTGATTAATCGCGTCGCCGACCTCTCGCCTGCTGGGAAGTACGGGTAGAGGATTCATTGAATCGTGGATAACACACTTCTTTTTCTGACGAAAGCGACGAGTCCGATGAGTTTGAAAAGAGTAGGAGAGGAGAAGGATTGTGCGCAAAACTACAAGCCGTTACTCAACGTTCGCAGGAAGGTTAAAAAGAAATTAAGCAATAGATATATTGACCAACTTCCATCAAGTTCATTGCACTTCTAAACTGGAAATCCAACCTTCGTTGAGTTAACATTCAATCTACTTTTTTTCTATAGACTTTTCTTTGATTTAACTTGCCGACATGGGCCGAGAAAAAAAATCGTAGTAGATGAGCATAACCAGAGCGTAACTAAGATAAAAAGACGACTGGTTTATTTTATTCTATTTTTTGAGGAAGTGGGATATTACAGTTAATAGAATGTATGACACATAATAATTAATAGCCCATCGAGCGATGATTGAATTGAGATTCATCTCGAATTACACATTGGTAGACTTACCATTTTTTGCCATCTTAGGTCCGATTGTAGCCATTACATTCAAACGAATTAAACAAGACATTCAATCAAATTAAAGTGGATTCGAGTAGATCATTTAGATAATTGATATGAATATATTCGATAAATCAATATGCGATGATGAGATACAAATTATTCAAAAATTACAGTAATAAAAATGACCACAAGCAATGCAATAGCCATTAACGAGACAACTACTATATATGTTCTGGAGCATCAGATTGATCATGATTTAAAGTCGTGATCCTCGACAGTGGAATCATTTTTTGAAGCTCAATGCTCAGATTTTTTGCCAGTGATACCAAATCAATTCACCTTAAGGACAAATCCTTACGTTTTCACGATGTTTTAAGAAATTTCTGAAGACACAAAAAAAACTGGGGCTCAAATAATTGACAACCATGTTGAAAGAAACATAGAAGCACTTTAAACGTCGCTTGTGCATGATTTAGAATTAGGATCTTCCGCAGTGGAAAATTTGATTATTTGCAATCTGCGTAAGTTGTGATCCAAGACGCAACGAGAATACATAGAGGCACTACTCGGAACTCTTTAATACTCATGGAGGTTCGCTGCGGTGCCTGAGTAGCCGAAACATTTGGGCGATGCCGAATCGAGCCAACTATGTGTCGGTTCGCGTCGCCAGCGAATATTCAACGTTTCCCCAATTCGCTATTTCTCTGTTGTGTCTCGCTTAGTCGGAACGTAGTGTATTCGAAATTCCACAAAGTATCGTGGTATGGCGGAGAAGGCTATACTATGGTCGTGGTGATGCTTCTGCCGCGACAAGATACGTCGCACGGACCTGAAATTCAAATTCCCCGACTGCCTCTCTCGACGGAAATTCTATTTACGATTTCACAGTCCGTGGATACAATTTACGTCATTGTATAATATGTTCGTACAATGTAGTAAGAATATACGTTGTTTGTAAAATGGCTATTGATCCTCTTCTCGCACTTCAGCAAACGTTCAAATAAATAATTATCGATGGCTTCTAGCTAACCCGCTACACTGTATATGGATTTTACTTACCCAGAATAACACCAATATAGCGTTTTGAAGTAACTGTTCGATCACCCTTTAATATTTCATAATTGCGTCTTCATCATCGTTTCTTCTTATCCGTTTTAGGTTATTTCGAGCGATACTGTAACTTTCTCTTCAAATTGCGGTAAAGGGAAAGATTTTTTGCTTCCTTCTAGAGGAAGTTTTATTTTCATGAAAAAAAAAATGTTCGAACTTTTAATGTCAAGACACTCAGAGCAGTCTAATTTTTTTAAACAAGCGTTCTAGAAAAAATGTCCGTATGTAAGTGTGTGTGCGTACTTATTAGGGTGTGTCAAAAAAATATATATTCTTTTAATTCCTTTTAAAATCCTGCAAAAGTGTTTACTTGGACCTCCAAATACACCTCCTATATGTGAGACAGCCGGCAGAATTTTTTTAAAACATTGTTCTATCGATATTTACCTGAAAAAATAGATGTCGATTGAGCGACTTCTAACAATGATTTGTCCGCGATTTCCTATTATATATCGACATCTATTTTTTCAGGTAAATATCGATAGAACAATGTTTTAAAAAAATTCTGCCGGCTGTCGCACATGTAGGAGGTGTATTTGGAGGTCCAAGTAAACACTTTTGCAGGATTTCAAAAGGAATTTAAAAAAAAATATTTTGTTCTGACACACCTTAGTACATATGTTAGCGTGGTTGCATTTTAATTTCTTTCAGTGGGAATCGTCAAGTTATCTTCACACTCCTTATATTACATGAGTGTACCCATTCTGAATATCATGGCAACAAACTGTTGTTTCGGAAGTCTTAGGGTATGGAATATTGGCAACTGCCCATACTGTGTAGCGTGGAAAAGGAAATAAGAAAATAAAAAAATATTTGTTCGAAATTGAAAGAGCCATGAAATTTCTATCGGGCAATGGATTAACGGCAAATTAAATATCAAACCTTGTCCAACAATAACCTACATGTCAGCCAAATTTCAGCCAGATATAAAAACTGTGGGTATCACAAACTGCAGGTACAATGGAACGTATTTGCCACAGAAAAACTATGTTATATAGTAACTATTAAAAAATCGTGAAAAGGATAAATGATAATGGAAAACATTCGAAGGTTTGTGGTCTCAATCAACTTTATTAGAACAACGATAATTCTTGTTCATCATTGTCTAAAGCCAGTACACAATGGTCTTCTTAGTATAATAGGGTATAATTTTGCGATGTTCGCTATCTCTGCAAAATGACAAGAATGGAGATGCGGAAGTCGCTACTACAGTTCTGAATAAACTTTCGAACTACCTATGATATATGCATCCAAAGAATTGATCTTTTTGGCATGTGTCAACGACGATGTTTCAATCGAGACATAGAGACAGATGACTGAATCATTAGCATACACAGAGAGTAGTGATCGTCAAGCCAAAGCTAGTCTGAAAGCTCGCAACTTTCTTCGAATCAAAATTCCAAACTTCGTCGCAGCTAATGGTTTGCGATTTTTCGGATGGAATGATAAGAACTTCTTAAAGCATTACGCCTGTATGCCAAGGACTTCGTGTTGTGAATAACATAGCCGAACGAGGAGTCGTTCTAGCGAACATCGGATAAATATACCGAATTTTAATAAGGAAACCATTGTGCTGGCTTTAAGTAGGGTTTAACAATAATTATAATAATAAAGATAATTGTAACCAAAACCGCTAAATGTTTTTCTGTTATCCTTCATTCGTTTCACGATATTTTTTAGTTTTTGTACGGTTCAGTTTTTCAGTGATATATACGTTATATTGCACCTGGAGCTGAGTTCGTAATTTTTTTCCATCACTTTTTTTGCTCCAGCACCAAAAGTTTTTTAGATATCTGGCTGAAATTTGGTTTACAAGTAGGTGTTATTAAGATTTGAGATTTAATTTTGCGTTAACTCATTTCTCGATAAAAATTTTATGACTGTGCGTACGTGCGTGTGTACATGTATACAACTTCGTAAATTCGAACGCTGATAACTCAAGAACCACTCGAGCTATAAATCTCAAATTTAGCACACCGCTAGTGCAGCAAGCCGCGTGGTTGCTCTAACTTCCGTAAAAATCATTCTATTATGCTAAATAGTTCTTTATAAGAGCATTTGCACGTGGTGTCGCTTGGTATTGAATTTCGGACGAATCAGATTTTATGAGAAGATGCTTTTTTCTTTAATTGTAGTTACGGAATGAACTTTATCAAAATCTCATCTCAATCGAAAAGCTCAAATCTAGTATGTGAATATTAATATTCAGCTATATTGTATTGCGAAATACATTTCCGAAATTCTTTTTAACGATATCAATTGTTTTCAGGCATCCTGGTAATTTTACCATGTTCAGAGAAATTGAAATCCATTAATATTTAAGAAAGTTATCCTAACAATCCAAGCGATATTGCATTGCGAAATGCATTTGCGAATTTTTTTTAACGATATCAATCGTTTTCGGGCATTCTGGTAATTCTACCATATTCAGAGAAATTAAGATCCATTGATATTGAAGGAAATTATCTTGACTTGAAAAATTATAAATCAAATTGCGACATGAAAAATAAAAGAAAAAATGTGAAAAAAAAAAGTAAATATTGATATCACATTATCGCATGGCGCTCAAAAATCATATTCTAAATCATAGAATTAGAGTGAATTTTAACATTTTAAAAAACGGCGTTTTTGAAATTAGTTTCTTCGAGGGTTTAAAAATGTTGCTGGTGGAAAGAAAATCTGAAAAAAAATTCCGAGGCCTTTATGAGTCGGTAATAACATCATACTAATAAACGAACAAAATCGATAAGGGTGAGGGTCATGGCCTGCTGATTCGACGTGGAATGCCTCATATATAATTGGAAAAATCAACTGTATGTATCATATAAACAGTGGCTAATCGTCAGATATCAATTGGGAATTTAATATGTGAACGAAATAATATGCAGCCATGATAGACATACATCATTTAGTGCCGAGTGGTGAACGATTTTCATTGAATGAACTTTTCATTGTCAAAAATTAAAGTTTAACAGATTGGCTATTACAAATCTTGAGATATCAATTCCGGATACAAATCCACAGTTTGAGATGGATTTGAAAACATAAAGTATTTTCATACAATTAATTTACACATAAAGAAAGGGTATCTTCCTAGAATTTGGCTGAAATTCGGTACACGAATGCGGTAAAATAAAATCATGATTCGTGCTTAGTTTGGTGATAATAGATAAATTGATTATAATTCTGTTGTTTTTTCAATTGTTTTTTCACTAACGTCTGTGAATATTTCAACTCGTGTAAGTTTTGAGATATCTAGCTGCAATTTTAGACGTGAATTTGAGATGAATGGTTATCATTGATGAATTGAATTAGAAAAACGGTTGCTACGTTGATGAATTTTTATTTCGCCTTAAGGATAGACACCTCGTCCTGTTGAGTCATTGACCAACTGAACTGAAGAAATTAAAAGACGCATCTCAAGGTTAACTCAAATCATTAAATGGTTCAAGAGATCTAGAACTACACCTTTCTATGCTGCAGAATAAAAAATTTATCAGATAAGTCCGCTTTTATCATTTTTTTCTATCAACTTTGTTGCTGATTTGACTCATATGTTCCCTGATGCAAACTGTTAAAAATGAAAGTAATAAAAAATGTTCGGTATAAAAATATGAATGTATGAAGCAATCGTATTGAGTGTAAAATAACATCTTTAAGATGTCTAGAAACAGTAACAGTCAATATTCTACTTATTTTTGTAAAAAGTCGTCCATAACCTCACAATTTGTGAACGTTGGTAGCATCGCGCTCCTCGAAAGCCGCGATGTCTATATCTATATATATATACTAGGGGGGCTTCGCCCCCCTGTGCGCTTCGCGCGCCAACCCCCAACTTGAAATAAACAAATCATGAATTGCCGACGAACTATGATTTTATTATTGCTTCGCGTGTTTTCCGGTATCTTCTCAATTTTACTGCGATTGCGATGAAACCTGATGATTTTTCTGTTGTGATTTTCGGGTGTGAAGTTCTGGCGATCATCAAACGTTAATTCTTTGAAAATTATTAGTTGCACTCTGCGTTCTTGACCTGTGACATTAAACGTTTGATTCCATTACGTTTGTTTCAATTAGGTTTGATTCCATTACGTCTGTGCGACCGATGTACCGCGCGAAAATGCTCCAAAATTGCGAAATTATGTCAAACTTGACGTCTTGGATTGCATTTCCCTCGCGGTCTAGAAAATGGCGATGTGCAAATGCAAAAGTCTTAGCAAACAGTATAAGGGATGGCGTAGTGGCGGCCGTGTTTTGTAGGAAATGGTGATTCGTTTCTTTTTTGTCACGTCTCAGATTAACGTATTTACGCCATTTTTCTTGAAGCAGAGCCCTCAGTGGAAGGAGACCCAGAACAAACGGAACAACAATGATCAATATTGACGTATGAATTGAGCTCAAATGAAGTCCTTAATTACAGTGTTAGAGAATAAGATGAGATATAAAGGTTGTGGCCGCAGTTAATAATATTGGATGAAGGTTTTGGCTATTGGCGACCAAATAAAAAAGAAGATAGCTGCTCTTCTGTTAAAACGTTTCGACCTTATTGTAGGTCCACTTCAGTTATTATTCCTCATCTTACTTTGATCATGTCTGGGACAATGTTACTATTTTGGCCGGATTGCCTGGCCACATAGATCGTTTTATGAGTTTTACAATGCAAGACATAAACAAAATAGTTTTGTTTTTCTATTATTATTGAATTAACCAACCTCCCACTGACAACATGGCCAGACAATCCAGCCAAAATAGTAACATTGTCCCAGACATGATCAAAGTAAGATGAGGAATAATAACTGAAGAGGACCTACAATAAGGTCGAAACGTTTTAACAGAAGAGCAGCTATCTTCTTTTTTATTTGGTCGCCAATAGCCAAAACCTTCATCCAATAATGTTAGAGAATAAGATTGTTATTGAAATATTTCCTTCCATACAATATTTTCAATTTCGTTCGTGTCGTTAAGATTATTTTGTATTTTAAGGCCATTTGGCGATGTACATCGCGACAGAGCTACATAGAGTTGTCCATGGCTAAATAATGGTTTGTGGATGAATAATCCTAGATTATTGAAAGTTTGTCCTTGTGACTTATTAATAGTCATTGCGAAGGATAAGGCTATTGGAAATTGTCGTCGATGCAAAATGAATGGGAATTTTTCAGCTTCACTTGTTTGCAATTTAATTCGCGGAATATATACGATATTTTTTTTGTGTTCTCCTGTTATTATCTCGGCTTCTATATTATTTTGGAATAACTTAGTAATTTTTAATCTAGTACCGTTGCATAAACCGTTATTAATACTTAAATTTCTTAATAACATTACGACCGCGCCAATTTTTAATGTCAACTTATAATTCGGAAAACTGGGCAACGTAATTGAATTTAGATATTCTATAGGGTACTGTAATTGAACGTCCTGATCTGTCTGGTCTACGCCCTTATGTGTCGCAGTATCAATACTATAATAGGTGTGACCCGTGCTATCTATTTTGTTTAATATTTTTTCGTTCAACCTATTAACGTCATCGTTATGACACGCTAAAATGACTTTATGTGATAAATCATCTTTCTAGTCAATAAACGTTCCGTAAATATCATTGCATACATCCTCAGATCGCCAATTATCTGAAATAAGTACTCGTTCGATTGACCCGTCACCCACCGAAAGCAACCACTCAGAATATGTTACGTGTGAAGTTCGCATATTTTGTTTTAAATTCATTGTTTTGAATAAAGGCCATAAATATGAGTACTTTATAGTCTGTTCAATAATCGCAGTTCTTTTCCCATATTTCAAAACAGGCAGTACTTGTCGGAAATCCCCACCTAATAGAACAATTTTACCTCCAAACGGTTTTTCAGATAGGCAAATGTCTTTGAAGGTTTCATTCACTATTTCTAAAGCTTTTTTTAGGAATCATTGATGCTTCATCCCATATTATAATGTCTACATTCATCAATTTACGTCGTTGGTCTTTTTCTTTAATAAAACACGTTTTATATTGCTCGTCAAAATATAATGGAAGCTTGAAAGCTCTATGTGATGTACTACCCTTCGGTAATAAAATTGAGGCTATTCCTGTCCACGCAACAGATAAAACATTCTTATTCTGGCCTAAAAGTGTGTTGATTATCGTTTTATACAGAAAAGTTTTTCCAGTTCCCCCAGGCCCATCCACGAAGTAACATTTATTTTCAGCAGATATTAAAGCATTCATTATCGTTTCGAAAATGATTAATTGGTCAGAGTTCAATTTTCCTTTCATTTCCTCGCCTATCTTATTATAAGTTAGCTGTTCCATTTTTATTTCACGGTCATTTTCAATAAATTTCACATCTATGTCAGGAAGAGGTAAATTGAAATGCTCGCACGAGAAGTTTTCCGATTGCAATATTTGATCAATCTCTTTTAAGGCTCTGTATTCATTATTGTCACTATAACCTTCATAGAAGTGATATTTAAATTTGTCCCATAATTGTAAACCGTTCGGAGTGGAATCGCCGATTAAAAACAATGCAAAAAATTGGCGCAATTGTTTTGGCATCATAATATTGCACGCTTCTTCAAACAATTTAAAAATTTCTTCGTCGGTATCAACTAACCCCATTGCTAGGGCTGTTTCTCGGAATGTTTTATATCGTATATTTTTAAACGTTTTTAGGTGATTCCAACATGTTATTCCAGTTACGCGATTTAATATCAATTACAAATGAAAACGTTCAACATCTATTGGGCTTACGGAACAAACACGGCCGATAGTCTGTGAATACTGTTGTCTCCTAATCCATTCTTTTTTGCTAGCATTGAAAGAATAATGAACTGGAATATTACGATACAATATGTTATGAGCGCGTGTATCTCTTTTATTTAAATCAAACCATGCAGTTGAAGTCGTTTTACTTTTCCTCTCATCTCATATTATATCTCCTTCTTTGCCTTCGATAAATATGACATTTTGTTGATGCTCTTCATGAACCGCTAAACGAATAACTGCATGAGATCGACCTGAGAGTGGCAGTTCTTGCAATCTCCACGCCGCTTCCAGTGGACCAACGTAACGGGAGTCCAGAAATGTGGAAATTTCATCATGGATTTCAGTTTTATTTTCACTCGTTTTTATTCCAATCAAAGCTCTATCATGTCCTTTATGCATATATTTATTGATATATTTAATAGCCATTACGGAGTGACAACTTTCTACGTTGATATGGCAACTGTATCTTTTAAGTAGATACGGGTTGTACGGTACAACCCATTGATTATTAACCAATTTCAAATGACCATCAACCTTTGCATTGTAATATATTTTTTCTTCTCGATTATCAATTCTTTTGTAAATTGGATATCCGTTTTTGTTAAAAATAGTTGTTTCACGAAACGGTTTTGGAAATTTTTTTACGCACTCAACATCAATATTACCAGCTTTCACACAGGGGCTTGTGATTTTATGTGGGCCATGCAACATATGCTTGATTACCAAATATCGCAACCGATCATCTTCATTTTTTTTCGGAATTTCAGCTCTAATATATTTGTCTACATCTTCTGGCGTTTTTATTTTGAACTGACCTTGTACCGTTAACAACAAATGCATATGTGGCAATCCACGTTTCTGGAACTCGATTGTATAAAAATACGCCAATACTTGCCCAAATACTGTGCCACTCAAAATGTCGCTTAAAATCGATCTAATTTTAATGTGAAAAAGACGACATGTAATCGTTGGAATATCATTTACTGTTGTCCCTACAGGAAAATTTCTCAACACACGTTTCAATTCAGGCCAATTTGGATTGCACGTGACGGTTATAAAATAATCCGGTTTGCCTTTTGCTCTAATTATCGCCATTCCATCTTGGTAATTTTGATGCATGTGTCGAGGACTTCCAATAAATGATGACGGTAAAATAAAGATGTTTCCTAATCTTTCTGTCAACTGGAACGTTTTCGAATCGTTCAAAGCACTTTTCTTCACATGATCTACGATTCCCTGATAGCATTCAATTCGTAGTTGCTTTTGATTCCTTCGGAAAAAGTCTAAACGTGTGCTTTCAACCATTATATACGCATGAATAATGTATTGTTGCGTCAATCGTCCGCCTTTCAAGATGGGATTAAAATCTTCTCGAGGCCTATAGGCTAAGCGATATGAATAGAACTGCAAGATTGATAGACGTTTGGCGTTATTGCTCGTCTGCTTCATTTCGGGATGCCACCCGAAATCGCCAGACGGAAAGAAAAGCGGAAATGTCATTGGATCCTCGTAACATGACAATTTGCTCATTGTTCCAATCGTTGTATTATTGGTATCATTATTTCTGGGGTAGACACACAAATCGAAAGGTGGAACCGAACCATTTTTTGAGACGATTAACGCCGCACATTCTTCAGTTACTGGTTTATTATATCTACGCATATCTAATTTAGGACTGCGAACGAAATATAAACAATATTTCTTTGACTTTTTCGAACATTGATGTAAATGTTTATACTTTTTAACGAACGGATTTATTTTTTTCAACTCGGAATTAATTTTCATAATTGTTGCAGATTTCAATTCTGGATTAGATAGTAATCTTTCTTTAAGAGATGCGTAATCGTCGTAGATGTAGATTTGACCACATTTCGGTCTTTCATTTTCTTTCGGGTGTAAAGTGGTCGGTGTGTAATGATAAACTTGACCCTGAATTTTTTAATTATAAACGCCACGTCCAGAATTTTTCGCGAAGTTTGTCTGGAATGTTGTAAACGCAAATCGAGTATTATAATAACGTATCGTGTTTCGAAATACACTATCGTCAAACAATGACCGCAAATTTCTTGGATAAGGTGATAATGGTGATAAAGATACTTTGCCTCCATGACAACAGCTTTTCTTCGAATAGTCATCAGTCCAAAAAACAGCCCCGCAATGTCCGCAAATATAATCCATGTCGCCATTATCATAATATTCAATGTCGTCAGAACGGATTTTCGGCAGATTTCGTTTTCTAATCATATCTTTGACCCGTTTTTTGCTTAATTGTTCCTCGCACATATTTTCAACCCTGCGCTTTTTGTTCTGCATTTTAACAATACTGTTTCGTTGAGACACCCTAACAATACTGTTTTCTCTCTTTATACGAATATATTTACGTTTACGATCTAGTTCTTTTACACGATTTTTTTTTGCATAATTTCTTTGCCGCTCTCGTCGTTTCTCTAGCAAAATTTCAGGTCTCATATTAACTCGGTCCTTCATAGATAAAATTTCCCTCTTTTTATTTTTATGTTTACGTCGTCGTTTCGATTCTTTATTACGATTTTTTTCCGCATACCTTCGTTGACGGGCCCGTCGTTTTTCGATCGAGTCCATAATAATAACTTAAAGATCGCACAAACTTACGCTTCGGCGATCCGATGATTTCAACGGGTCAGGTACAATTTTCCTCTTTGATATTTCCGTCGTTATTTAATATTGTTCGATTTTCTTCTTCTCGTTTAGCTTGAGACTCCAATTCATCGTTAATTTTGATTTGTTTATTCTTTCGCCGAAGTTCTTGGCGTTTCTTCACCAGCTTTTCCCGATTTTTTTCGCGATATTTTCTTTTCCGTTCCAATTCTTTAGCACGATTTTTTTGTACGTATCGTTGTTGACGTTTTCGTCGTTTTTCAACCGAAATCATTGCAAAAATGAAAGAATACAACTAAACATTTAGCGCAGTCAAAAAGATTTAAGAAACTTTTGGAGTGGAATAACGAATGTGAGAAATAGTGACAGCCGTGACGTATAAAATTTGCAATAGAGACTTACTTACAGACACATTCAAACGACTATCTATGCGATCCTCATTTTTTGTTCTTCATGTTAGTATATGTCATATCTGACACATTTAATACGTTAAATTTCTAGTTGATTTTTGCGACATTAAAACGAAAAAAAATTTACTGTTCCAACTATACAATGGGTGAAAATAAGAATAAGGGCGAGTTACATGGACCGAGTTTGAATCGAGATCGGAGTCAAGATCGATCAAGTTCGAGGAAGAACTCGAGTAAAAAAGAATCTTCCATCCCCTTCTCAAGCAACGAGTTCTTGAAAAAGATTGAAATCGGCGACCAATCTGTGTAAGCTGTTTTGCATTAAATATCCTTACGTCGTCGGATCGGTACAGTCCCGCCAAATGACATTTCTCGATGGGATTATAATCTGAAAAAAATTAAGTACGTAAGTAGACGATGCTGAACATATTAATTTTGCGTAATAATAACCCCAAAATCTTACGTTGCCTTTGTTGAATTTGTTGAAAAATTAATTTTTCCGTTATTTTTTTAATAACATTTTGAAATTATTATTATGCAAAATACATTGAGTACTTTCAGCACCTTCTATTCACTTAATTTTCGAGAAGTGTTCGTAATTTTCTCAGAAACTGTCATTCGACTGAACTGGACCGATGCGACTACCATAAGGCGAGGTAAACATACTCAGTTGGTAATAAAAACGGTAAAAAATTATTGCCACAACGCGTTGCCGGAAAAAAGAAAAGTTCAGCCTCGCATTCGTGTATGTTTCACCTCGGCTTAAATTCATAGAAGATTCAGAGAAAATTCAGAGAAGATATTTTTTAGGTCCATAGTTGGATACGTCGATGAGATCGAACCCCCTAGAAATATTAGGTCAAAAGATTTATCGAAAGAGTTCAAGGTGTTTAAATTCATAGTCAACAATTCTGAAGGCTCCAAGATTCAATGCTGCGTATGGAATAGTGATATCCCGAAAATAATTGAAAAAGTACACGTAAATGAGGTATTTATAAAACAATTTTGCTTCAATATGGTAAATGTGCGTCCCTCTATGAGAGATAGCGATTTCCGTTTTATTTATCATGAAAAATCCCATAGGTCGTCCTCATTGAGACTGTTACAGCAAAAGAAATGAATTTTAACGATGGAAACGTTTCGTACGAACTCGTGATCAAGCCCTATTCGAAAATCACCAGGCTCGACTCCTACGAACCTAATTATGGTCCTATCGAGTGCATAGAATTTAAAGATATATTTTCAAAATCTCCGTCGGGATATATTCGTGAGTCAATTCAAAAATGCACGTCTCACTTTTTCATTAATTGAGGAATAATTACCGAATTATTTCCCATAATTTCCGAATTATGACCTGAACTATTTCAGTAATCATAATTTTCTGAAAAGAAGAAACTTGTCGCGAGATTTTTTTAGTCTTTTCACTAAATCAACTGATTTATTTACTGGTTTGTTTATAACAGGCGTCAATGGATATATTAGAAATGAATTCGTCTCAACAAATTCGCGTAAACCATCACAATTTTTCGGAGAAATAACTGATGGGCGTTTCAAATTAGACGTAGTAATAGCAAATTACGATAATAAAACAGACATGGAAAGAGGCCAGAAAATTGAATTGACGGGTAGAATGGAGAACACCGGTAAGAATAACAAAAAAATATAACAATATTCTATTTAATAACAATATTTAATATTTAATAACAGAAAACTGTGCCTACCTCCACGTAAACGACATGACATTTGTTACAAAAATTAATGCTCCCGCAATGTCACTGTCAAAACTACTATTGGGAATGGAAAACCCAAAATTAAAAAGAAGAACTTGCGACGAAATGAACGACGCTCATACCTCGAAGGTATATTTCAATACAATAATTTCAATAATATTTTTCAAAAGGACTCCATATCATTTCCACTCTTCTTTGTACACAGAAATTCAAACCGATGTAAGAAAGCCACCATTTTTTTATCCCAGCTACGGACATCAATGCGTCGAATATTCATCTCGTTCCTGACCTTCCCCTGTAACAAAATTGTTCTCGAAGCTACCGAATATACTCCGAGCGGTACGCGAATACTTCGCGAGTCTTTAAGTAAAATAAAATAATTTTTTTCTAAATGCTCGAACCGTACATGCCTTCGCAAATTCGCCTTCCCTCGGTCTCCGCGCGTCCCTGTCGCTTGTCGATGCGTCGACGCATCTTCTCCTTCCCATCCATTGAAAACGTCAGCCCTCCAAAACGTCAGTACCCCAAAAAATGTCAGCCCAGACCGGATACTTTTTTATAGTATAGTAGAGATATTGGTCTAAAACATAATTTAACTGCATATCTTCGGAAAACAGTGGGCACTGCCCGATTTTTTTTTTCATGCGTTCCTAATAGTCCAATGTGACATTGGGAAAAAAAATGTACCGAAAAAGTAGTCTGAAAATATGTATTTTTTACGTTCAAGTAGCGCTTTCTACTCGTCATGACATACAACCCATGCTAAATGTTTGAACTTTCTGCTCGCATATTTCGGAATCCGTATGGGGAAAGAATAATTGAAAATTCTTAGAAAATACTTCGTTCATTATTTAATAATGCCTGCAGTTTTCAGTTTGAGAAGTAGAAAAATGCAACTGAGGTGTATATCCTTAACAATAAGACCATTCTGTTATGTCTGTCTGATCTCGACTGGGCTTTCTCAAATTATCTCTGACCACACTTTGCGGACAAAAAATGTATTACTGCCAGTATTTTGTTTCTCTTTCAATTAAGATCTGTTGCAAGGAAATCTGTTACTTAAATTCTGATACATTTGGTTTTCGCATTTTCTACGCTTAACGTACACACACAACTTCAAATGTCCCTTTCACGTACATACTAGGGTGTCGAAATTTTTTTTCTTACTCAAATTTACGTAACACGTACATGAATGCGGCTCTCAATAAATTCATGTCCCTAAATTACAAATACTGTGCCACTCAAAATGTCGCTTAAAATCGATCTAATTTTAATGTGAAAAAGACGACATGTAATCGTTGGAATATCATTTACTGTTGTCCCTACAGGAAAATTTCTCAACACACGTTTCAATTCAGGCCAATTTGGATTGCACGTGACGGTTATAAAATAATCCGGTTTGCCTTTTGCTCTAATTATCGCCATTCCATCTTGGTAATTTTGATGCATGTGTCGAGGACTTCCAATAAATGATGACGGTAAAATAAAGATGTTTCCTAATCTTTCTGTCAACTGGAACGTTTTCGAATCGTTCAAAGCACTTTTCTTCACATGATCTACGATTCCCTGATAGCATTCAATTCGTAGTTGCTTTTGATTCCTTCGGAAAAAGTCTAAACGTGTGCTTTCAACCATTATATACGCATGAATAATGTATTGTTGCGTCAATCGTCCGCCTTTCAAGATGGGATTAAAATCTTCTCGAGGCCTATAGGCTAAGCGATATGAATAGAACTGCAAGATTGATAGACGTTTGGCATTATTTTCTACGCTTAACGTACACACACAACTTCAAATGTCCCTTTCACGTACATACTAGGGTGTCGAAATTTTTTTTTTACTCAAATTTACGTAACACGTACATGAATGCGGCTCTCAATAAATTCATGTCCCTAAATTACAGATACGATATATTGACGTTCGCGTATCTTTTTCCGTTATCTTCAGATCATTTGAAAGAGACAAAGTGCTTCAGAAATATTCACTGGATTTCCTGTACTAAAGTCAGGATCTAGTCCGATGTCCGATCGGTTTCCTAAAATGAAGTGTAATGCTTGCACATCAGATTCCGATCGGGATACCAGGCTGGATTCAGAAATGGATCGGAGGCAATCCTAAGGACTTCAACATAAGAATCCAGAAGGAAACTGTTACGGATAGCTCAACTGAATAAAATATATTGCGTAAAATGAACTCAATTATATTATTTATTCAAAGATAAAGAAAATACAAAAATATAAAGAAAATACATGGAAGGAAAACTTCCGTTTTTAGCGATTTTTAGTGTGGCTTAGCAGTGCGACCCGCCCATCCCAATCTTTCGCGTTAGAAATCGCGTTTCCGGCGCAAGTCAAAACTTCGTCAGTGTCGACAGGTGATCCGGCCCGGCGAGTGTGGAATTTTGTAAGCGTAGCTATGAAAAAAAATAGGTTTAGCAATATATTAGTGAGTACTTACATGAAAATAAGCAAAACAAATCATGAAAGTAGCAAATTCGAATCACTTATCAAGGAAATTCCGAACTGGGTCGTTTTCAGTAGAGTCTTGCCGTCAATTTTTTTCTTGGCCGTAAAGCCCATAATGACCTCGCGCCCAAAAAAATTGCTGAGTATAGAGGTCATGCTTTTGGACATATTATTATTAGAATCGAGAAGCTGATTCAGGGCTGCAATCTGAAACGAATGATTCGCAACTTGCAGACGACTTCTTATCACTCGTTAGTTAAATTCAAAATACTCACGAAGCCGTCGCGGAACGCTTTATGCCCTTTTAATCTTTCCTCAAACTCTTCAAAATCACCGATCGTTTTAAAAGGCAGAGTCACGCCGTATTCCTCTTCGAAATTCTAAACGGTTGCAGTCGGTGTAATAATCTATTTTGAGATGAGAGCATCGTGCAACGCATTAATTGCGGCCGTATGCGTTTGAATGTCAATGCTCAGACCTCTCAAAACGGACACTAGAAACCGTGTATCTAGAAATAGAGAAATCGATTCGCATGTCAACATTCCTAGTATTTTTCATTAGTTATATAGGGGGCATTCCATATCAACTACACCTGGGTCTGACCCTCTACCTCTTGGAATACATCCTCGATTTTTTATGTTATTGTTCTATGCTCAAGATGCAACCGCAATTTTCGACAGATTTTTTTAAACAATTCATATACTTATGATATTTTACAACGGACATATTGAGGGACGTAATTTAAAAAGTTAACAAAATTCGCATAAATCCTGTGTTAAATATCAATTTTTCTAAGTTTAAACCCAGTGTACCCCATACCTTGCTTCTATTTTTTTCGATTTTTTTCAAACTAAAATTTGAAAAATATTATATGTGTAAGAATCTTTTACTGTAGGGTATTGTTTGAACATTTCTATAGATGTCAGATATTTGGAAAAAAAAATTTTAATGTATAAATAAATTTTGAGAGAAAAAATCGCTTAAATAAAATTTGAAAAAATTGTCGGAATTTCAGAGATATACGGAAATGTTCAAAAATAGCCTGCAGCGAAAGGACTGTTGTGGATCTAACTTTTTTTTTCAATTTCAATTTGGAAAAAAAATCGTAAAATAATAGAATAGAATTCGTTCGAGGCACTTTGGGTTTAAGCTTAAAAATATTGATATTTGGTACAGGATTTACGTGAATTCTAGTAGATTTTTGAATGACGGCCCTCAATATGTTTGATATTAATAATTATACTTATGTAGATGTTTTTTTTTTAGATCTGACAAAAATTGTGATTGTTTCTGGAGGATAGAACAATAACACAAAAAATCGGTGATGTTCGATCTCGACAAGAGGTCGAGAGTCAGACCCAGATCGTGTTGCTATGAGATACCCCATAGATCTTTCCAATTTAAAGAAATTTAATTCTTACCTTTGGATAATCCTTTACCAGATGTTTCGTGCAGGGACTCAACGACTGCGCGTGTACCAGTTGACTGTTCATGCTTTTGAATATAGCACACATTATGTCGTGCTGGCTTGATTCGGTCGTCGCACTTGTTTTTTATTATGCTACATCAATCGCGACACTCGTCAAGGTCAGCGGAGGCGACGTCGATTTCTCATAATCATTTCCATCGACTAAATAATGAAGAAAATTTTCTTAAATAGAGTAAACTACTGTTACGTCCCGCAACTTTTTCCGAAGAATTGAGAAAATTTCTTAAAGTACTCATATACTGGCGTTAGCACCAGCTAACAGAGATATTTGATGGGCCGGGGCTTGTCAGAGCCTGCAGGGCCCATTAGACACACTAGGCAATGGAGTTCGTATGTGTCCGGCATATTGGTCTGATTTTTTTTTATTATATTAACATCCGGAGATCGGGTTTAGGCGTTTGCTTATTTCAGACTCGATGGATAACAAGAATTACGACTCTAAATATTCAACTAAGGGTCTATGAACTCTGACTAAGGTGGTTGTCAAATTATATGATATCTCTGTGGTGTTCGACTGCCAGTGCACCAACAAACGTGCTCTTTATCAAAATATTTATGAGTATTGAGGTTCTCGGTTTTCTCGGACATTTTAGTTCAGGAGTATGGACAGAAGAATTTACGCAATATATGTAAGGAATAATACTTTCTCTAAATATAAATTGTTGAATGTTCGTTTTTTTTTGTGTTTGCTAAGGTTTTTCTTTAAATCTCGAATTTCTTCTCCTGTGTTTCATTCTGAAGGGAATATCTAGTTTTTGCGACACTTAAAAAATTTAAAAGGATTGTTTTATCACCGGCAATATTGTCGCGTAACGTTGTAAAATTAAATAGGGGAGCACACATGTCATGTAGTATAATTCTCGAACCATACCCAAAAAGCAAACTTTCTAGCTAATTGGGGTTTGAGTTTTACTCTGGTGAGGTAAAAGAACTCCACCAGGGGTATTACATACACTGGATTTTCGGTACGCGCAGTGAGACAGCTATACCAATCTGTAGTGTGCCAGTGAAGAATAGAAGTTATGGGACGCGGTCATCGCATCAAGCCTACGTACAAAGACCTATGGAGCGTTGCAGCCTAGCAGCAAAGTAGCAGCTAAATTCTGGCGCGTTCATTGGAAAGAGACGCAACGTCATCACTACAGTGGAGTGAAAGAAAACGCTTCTACGAAAGGGCAACAAGGAGAAGGGAACGGTGCGGCTGTACAGCGAGCTACGCAAGGGCCTCTAGGCCTCTAGAAGAAAGAAGACCGAACGATGTGGGCCTATCCAGAAGAGGAAAAAGGATAGACGACTCTGCTCTCCTGTTAGCTGATGCCCTGATTCTCCCGGCGTACCCTTCACGATTTAGAAAGCTTTATTTAACGCAACGAAATGATTATTGCCGTTTATATTCATTTTTATAGTCAATTATTGTTAATTATGCGTATTTTATTACTCATTGATTTAAGTTTATGATTAAAGAAAAATTAATTCAATTATGGTTTGGAGTTGAAACAATAATGTTATTTACGATTAAAAATTCTAAGGTTAATTAATCTCAGACAATGAATTATTAAAATAACAATTTAAGCGAGTAGGATTATCTGGTAGAATTTACAAACGCGATCGTTGAGAGTTTAGGAGTAGTTTATGGCAATATCAGAGGCGAGTACAAAGATGTATACAATCTCGACAGAGTCGGCGTCGCCGAACTAGCGATTCAACCCTCACGCACGAAATCGAGGTTGTATATAACCTATGCGTTGGAGTACTCGGCGATGATGCAATTGTAATTAGACCTTTGAAATAAACACTCTTCTATATAGCTTCTCAGAATTCAACAGAGGAAAATATCGGAAGAGATTTGGCACGTGGCCCCCACCAGCGGGTTAACCCCCCGATTTGATGACTTCGACAGTCTATATAATATTCAGCCTTCTGGTTCACGGGCAGTTGATTTTCCTAATTGTTCTCTACCGGTCGTCATGGTGAACTTTTGTCCTTCGGTTTTTTTTTGTCAATTTAAATAACCAGTAACTTTGTTTCTAATTTCCGAGTTCTAATTCCTAAGTCTAAGACTCCGTTTTCCATGGGTTTTAAATAGGCCCCCTTGTTCTTGGGTCGTAAAATAGCTCTCTTTCAATTTGGTCCTCTGTTGGAAAGGATTTATCCGAGAACTCGGCAGTGCGTTCGTTGCCGTCCAGTCAACCGGGACTGATTTTCCGAAATCGTGTATGCGCGATATTATTTTTTGTCCGTAGTTTAGTTAACATTGAATTTCAATTAAAAAACCATTGTGAACATTATTTCGATTGTGTGTTTGTTAATTTATTTCTCATCACCTTCACGCCAACTCCTTCGTTCCGGAAATCTGGGAATTTCATCCGGATCATCAAATCGTTCATCATCATCAGCAGTTCCAGTTTTGCGGGACACTAGAAGTCTCCATTTTTCTCATTTTTGCGTTACATCAAGAGGTTGATCGGTAAGTCCAAATATTCCAATTTCTATTCCTATTACTACTTAACAAATCCAAAGAAAACCTCTTAGCCCTATCCCGAGCTTTTGCCTGAAAAGGTAGGCTCTAAAGAGGGAAAACACCCATTCGGGGTATTAAAAATAATCTTGAAATAGTGTAACAGGGAGAGCCTCCCTCTCCTTTGCCTATTAGTTGTTTTTGTATACGAATTCCTGATTTGGTGCCATAACACTACGAACAATAGACGTGGTAAATTATGAGCGACATACATTCTCTATAATTCAGTATAGATGCAGAGTCTAAGCCAGATACGTGTCTGTCGATGGTCAGATTGTCATCGGAAGCATTAGTCGACGGAAGGCGATTGATACTTGAGGACCTTATGATTACTTCACGCGAGCTCTGATTATTGTTCGTGTTGGAGTAAGCAAGTTGAATTGTTGGTGTGGCTACTAGATTCGAATTTCAATGAAAAAAAATGTAATCATTCGAACTAAGGAACCTAATTACAAAAAGAATTAGGCTTTCATTGAAGAAATTCTATTACTTTTATGTGCAGGATTTTTAGAACCACCCAATAATACGCTCTTCGGCGACTGTTTGTTAATGTTTCGTTTCATTTGTGACTTTTTTTTCTTTGCCTTTGTCAGAGGTTTTGACTTCTTTTTAGGCGATCTTTCAGAAACAGAAAGGAAATCATCTGTGGAATTTTTCTTATCCATGGCTATAAAATAAAAACCGTAAAAGTCAAATGAGAAAACAAACATAAGCGGTAATTTTACCGGGGCATATCAACGTGTTTATAAGTGCCAGTTTGACATACAGGAGCATAGAGGCTGCTATGAATCGTCGTTGTCGCCAGTCTCTTCCGATAAGTCAAACAACTCATTTATTGTTTTTTTTTCAATCGTTCGGTACTTCTTGTTGATTTCTCTTTAGCGTCCGATTCCGCATCTGTTGTGTACGCAAGCTTCGCAGTTCTGAGTCTATCCAGTCGCGAAACAGCAATATCATATGAATGTAGAACATACGATATTTGGTAAATAAAAACATTAAACGTCCGTCTAGAATAGAAATGGAAGCTATACCATGCTGCTAATCAAGATACGTGGCAGCATTGCGACGCCGAGTTATTTGGTCTATCGATTTAGGGATGCTTTACCTGTATAGTCCAGGCTGGACAGAGTTGTAAATCACTACTGATTCATAAAATATATTTTACAGTGCTATTTGCTTTGTAATTATGATTTTATAACACAATGTGTAGTGTTATAAAATAGCGTGCAAACATTTGAATAGCTGAAAAAAATACTAATTTTTGCTTTAATATTGAAATAAATCGTGGAAAAAATTTGAGAAATAACTAATGCATTACTTTCTCAGTGCAAGAATTTTTTCCCCATTTTCTCCAAAGAATTACCGTAAATTTCAATTGAAAAATAATCATTTCTACAGCTATTTAAAAGTTAAGTCATCGTTCTATAATCGCTACATGTTATTATTATGACATTATAATTACAAAACAAATCGTACTGTAAACAATATCTTATGAATTGATGGGCATTTACAATTCCGAGTCCAGCTACAAGTTAGGCTTCGATAAGAATTTTGAATACGTCGTAATAATATCAAAATCCGAAAAGCATTTACGCATAATAATAATCGAAAAATGTTGTTAACAAATGGTAAGAACAATAATTTGTTATAAAATCTTCGGAAAACCTTAAGCCTTTTTATGTAAAACTAGGCTAGTCACACGCTTCAGTACTCTTCTGTACTAATAATGGTGAAAAATAGATGTTTGATGTCATTGACACAATAATAGTAGAGAATTAGAAATATTCTTGTCTTGCTTTGTGTAAGCCTAAAAATAATGTAATGATTCGATTACCTGCGCCACCTTTGATGTCGACTTCCCAGACTGGCCACTATGTTGGTGAAAGTTTTTTTTTTCCTGAACGATCCGCTGGAGATGCATACAGGTTTTTGCACTATACGGTGGTGGTGGATATTGAATGATGCAAGCTTTTTTTTATATTATCCTATGACAACCAAGTTGATGGAACAATGTCGACATCAAGAATTCTTTTTTTGACGCTCGCACGACATCTCTAATACAGAAAAATAAAGCTGATGCACCTTTAACCTCAAAGTGAAATTAACTGTAAGCTATCAAAGAAGCATCTTTAATGTCGAAAGGTTGTTTATACTGACAATTAAACAAAGTTAATCGTTTAGAGTTAATCTGAATATGTAAGCCGTGTAAACTTAATAACTGATAACTCCGCGAAGGCAAAGAAACACGTACCGACGTACACCGGTACACCGATACGATCCTCTCACGATTATTGTTTGACAAGCTACTTATGATCAATCACCACTTTTACTTGTTACTACTTACCGTATTCAGGAATATCTATATCGTAAACAATCTTCGGCAACTTTTGCAAGAACCGTACTTTTATAGTCGCAAAAAGTCCAAGCCGGCTTATGCATGCGCTCTACTTGCACGGAATGGCGGCAACACTGACTACGCGTCGCTGGGCTGGTGCGGCGCGCACTTCCGCCGTGATCACTATGAGATTATCAATCGGGAGAAGCGCAGGCAAAAGGCTTGTAAGCTTACATAAAACCTATAAATCAAATCATTCTTACAAGTAACATTGGAATTTTATTGCAAATATTACAGAGTACTCGTTTTTCAAGATTTTTCTACCCAACGGCCTATAAGTTACATTTATAAGAAACTACGCGGATGTGTATATATGTATATATAGAATTACTTCTATGAACGCACTATTCGAAGTTACTTTTAATGCCGATCATCGGGTAGCGCTTAATGTAAATTAACATTACACCCTCTCAACATACTAATGCAGGAATGGTATCGCGAAAACCTTTTGTCTACCTCGTAAATGCATTCGCAATGCTAATTTCACGATTTTTCGTTCAATACTGTCGACACAATAAGTGCACATCGTTTCTGATGGATGAGCACGTAATTCCCAAATGTACATGTTCTCGGACGGGGTAGGATAGTCGAAAATGTTTTTTTTCACTTTTCCATATTGCACCTGTTATTTTCACATCATTCGGCGAATCTTCATCGAAGAAAATCCTTTCGACTTTCATGACTCTCTTATCCCTCAACAGAACCATATTATTTGGAGGTTTCGTTGTTAACGTAAGCTGAGAATATCTCATTTTGTATTCATTCACTTGTCCATTAACTATATTATCGCTCTTTCTCAATATTGTAAATCTGTTGAGGGGCATTGCTTTTCTATTGAAAAAAAAAAAAAATTTCATGTATGCGTCGACAAACTTGTTCCAAAGGTAGGTTCGGCGTGCGAACGAGCTTTTTTAGTTTTCCGAGAAAATTTTCAAAGGGAAATGCACTTATTCCACTCAACGATGATCCCGTGTTTTTAGCATCATCCGGTAACAGTATTAAATTGTGCATGTTCAAGACAGTCGTGTGGGCACCATATAATCGGGGCAAGATTTCCAAGAATCTTCGCAAGTACAATTTTGCACGGGCATTCCGCGTCTGCGCTAACTCTTCAGTGCATAATATTCGACATGCTACATGTAATAATAAGAAATGTTTGTACAAATTTTCTGGCAGAATTCTTTTCAGTATGATTGGCCGACTGTATAATAACAGAAACCGAAATTCCCTGGCTTTCCACTGTGTCGCAAATTCAACACGTCGTGCTTTTCTTTGGAATTCTATAGGGATGTGTTCGTACAATGCCCTCAATCTTCTCGACAATTCGATCTTATTCTGCTGATCTATCTTAACGCGCAAATTTCCCGACAACCAATGTTGTACAAGCAATCTCTTCATGACACCTACACAGCACAAGTGCATAAAGTCAAGTACGAAGGATGTCACCATGTTAATGAGAAGGGTTGGATTGTGAGTAACACTGACCTTCCGTTATGATGGTCCCGATCTTGCATTTTACGAAACATTTCGTCAGTTCGCCCCTGGCTATCGATGTTTGGATACACAGTGCGACGTTCTACTCTTTCACCTCGTATCGTACACCTTTCACAAGCATTATATCCACCGTGGCCTTTCGTAATTTTCATAAAAGATCGCGCCAGTGTATCACAAATAAAGCATTGGATACGAACAGTGAGACGTATGCCAGAAATCACGATTCCATCTCTAAAAAGTTCGTTAATTTCACTAACGAAGTCATTTTAAAAAAGATTAACGCTGTGTGGCTTGGACTCTCCGCAGAATATTGCAACCAAAAATGGATTATAAACGTCGGGATTGCAGAACACTTTGCAAAGAATAGTGAAATCAGGCCAAAATTGCACTTTTCTTGAGGCAAATATCGGTAAGCCATCGACGTTTATTTGATGAAATATTGATCTGCTTGGGTGTAACTCTGGATTTACACAAATCTGTAGTCTATTTTGAATACCAAAATACACATAAGAACTCTCGGGTTTTCCGTCGTCGTCGCGAATTTAAAAAATTTCATATGGCATTAAACTTGTATGTAGCAACGGGTTTTTTAGCTTTTCGGTAATTCGCGTAATAAACGATCTCTGAAGATTTTCAAAAGTTTGTCCAAATAAGCCTGCAGGATATTGCATTCTCATTTGGGATAGCCCATTCACGAATTTGTTCAACTTCCTCTGAACCACCCAGCTGCCTAATTTCATTATTTTGTGGAAGATCGTCGTTTTTGCATACGGTCTCGTCGGAAGAAATTATACCAACATCGTCAGGTTCCGGGAGGGGATCGTGATCTAAGGTATTATTATCACTGTCATGGGTTCAAGTAAAGGTCGACCTACTATTTTCTCGTCAACGCGCTCACTGTTACCCAAAAAAATTAAAATATGAAGAAAATTAACCTAAAAATATGTAATCCTTACAGTCTTTTAAAAGTTCATCGAACGTCATAGAGGATGCAAATGTAAGTAACCATGAAAGTATTGTAGTAATGCAGTGGTTAATGCACAATAGTGATGCATTATTTTAACTTACTTAAACCTGGAGTATTCGATTGAGCGTGCATTAGCAATAAGGCATGTTGTACTTCCTGCTGCACTGCACGATGCCGACGAACACGAGCGCGATTTTTTTCACGCAGGATTTCTGCTTTATCCATGTCCACAGGGATGTTGATTATAATCACATGCTATATCTTCTGATAGCCAATAAAACTTTGAAAACTTGGGCGGCCTAACCTTTCTTTGCCATTAGTCTCGTAGCTCGTCCGGAATCGCATTACGGACACAATGCGAGCTTGTGCACCATCTTCTCCGAACCTTACCCTTAATTTATCGACGTTAGCGCCTCTCTATTACTTAATTTGTCTTGCAATATGATTTTCTGCATTCATATCGTGGCCCATCTCGTTTCGGTTATGGAAACGACATTTGAGGAAGCTCTGCAACGTCCATGAATGCCCTTATGCGTTGAACGCGCTTCCAAATTTGCATCCATCTTCCAGGATTCCGGCGAGAAATCCCGTTTTGGGAAACTTCTACGACTCCTACTTCGGGATCTATCCGGATTCTTACAGAGATGCCCGATTCCGGGAATCCATAAGAAATCCCGGTCAGAATCTTATCGTATGTTGGGACTCCTCAAAGTATTTTCTGCACGGGATATCAGTTTCAATTGAAATTTCAAGTTTGAGGTCAATTCTGAAGCCATTGTCTGTCGTGAAGTTAAATTATAAGTGAAATTTCATTCAACTGTTAAACGGATGTTTTAAATTTGTTTATAATAACGAAAAAAAAATGATGAATTAGATCGAATATTTAAAGGAAAAATAAAAAATATTCATCAACTTTGTTCGAAACGTTCGATAAAACTGTCAAATTTGACCGAAAATCGGGAAAAATTTAAAAAAATCATCAAAAAATAGAAAAAAAAAAGAAAAAAATTATGAAGCGTTCGAAAATTTTTTTAGACTGGGTCACAAATTTTACAAATAATGTAAAAAATGGAGAAAAATCGAGAGAAAATGTAAAAAATAAAGAAAAATCGCCCGACACTAGTGGTTCTGCGATCGATGTGCGGCTCTGGCGAGCTCCCGAGTTAAGCAGCATTTCGTGCTGCCGATATTTGGATGGGTGACCGCTTAGCAATGCACCGGCTGGCTCATCAACCAGTAAGCGGGAGGTCAGGTTTTCTGAGACATTAGTGTATATACTTAATTTAGGTACTTTCGTGTGTACATCGGGAAATCAGAAGAATATATGGCTGTCTGCACCGGTATACGGGTTTTCCGCAGTTACCCCGTGCCAATGGCAAATGCAGTATTAATTTCGTGATAATTTCGACTACCGATCTGCATTCGCTATAGAACTTCGTCCTGATATTTTCGACAACAGTCGACTTGAAATTTGTGTTTGATAGAAGTTTACTTCAAGTTCGATTCATTTCCTGCTATAAATATGGTTCGCAAAATAGGGCCCTGGAATGTATCAAGAAGATGCGCGAAATATCTAGACTGAGAACTGCGAAAAAGATAGTAAATATTACAGCAAACGCTTTTGTTTTTAAATTGCGATGAAATTTAACATTTCCCCCTGATTTTTCGCTGTATTCTCAGATGTTGCTAAATCTTCGAACCGATCTGACATTTGGTTTGGATTCTTTATGATTTTCTTCTTTTGCAACTTTTTGATGATTTATTGATTTTCCTTTATTTTCAAATTTTTTTCCTGATTTTTCCACATTTTTGACATTTTTGTCAAATTTTCGAATCAATTGAAATTTTTTTTCGGATTCCTCAGGATATTCTTTTTTATTTCTTTATTTTTTAAATTTATTGAATTTTTTTTCCGATTTTCGGTAAAATTTGACATGTTTATAAAAAATATTGAACCAAACTGATGTATTTTTTCATTTTTCTCCCCAATTTTCGGTTGTTTTCGACATATTTTTCGTATTTACGTATTTTTCGTATTTCGTATTTTGTATTTTATATTTTATATTTCGTCACTACACGTTACAAACGAAAAATGTGAGGTCCCATGTAGAGGTGTACAATTGGCCCAGTACCGGACATGTGTTGGTTGTCAGTTTCTCAGTGATGGCACGTTAACAGAAACCACCACTGCCTGCTTGCTGAATAACTACTGAATGATAAGTTGGGCCTATTACTGCCAGTTGTGTACGGTTGGGTACTCAGGGCTAATGATGCTCAGGAACAGGAGTGGGTAATATTCGAATGAAAAAGTATTCTGAATATTTTTGAATTTGCATAACTGTCAATACATCGTAACTAGGACCAATAATACAATTGTTAATTGTCAATTAATCCAATTTACTTCTCGTTATTTTAGAATAATATATTAACCATGCAATGGTCTTGCAATCACTCAGTTCTAAAGACCGAAATGTATTTTGAATACAATCTTATTCGAATATTGCCCATCCCTGCGCAGGAATGATTACAAGCACGGCCAGTATCGAGCAAGTAATGGCAGGAAATATTTGGTATAATCAATTTAGTAATTTATTATTAATTCAAAAATATATATTTCCTAACGAACCGCCTCCAATAACTGGAATAGTTATATCATATTATTATTAAAGAAAAAGAGTGGGAGTCAAAATAGCGAATGGTTAAAATAGCGAATTTTGAAATTAGGAACGTCTCAATCTGGAATGGTCATCATTATGAAATTCGCTATTTCAGTCATTCGCTATTTCGACCATTTGCTATTTTCATCTTATTAAAATGCATTCAAAATAGCGGATGATAAAAATGGCGAATGGCTGAAAAAGCGAATACAATAATTATGAACATTCTACATTTCGACGTTCCTTCTTTTTACATTCGGTGTTTTAGCATTCGGTATTTTAGTCATTCGCTATCTTGACTCTCACCCAAGAAAAAAAAAAGGAAATCGTCCACTGGTACGATTTTTTCGATGGCTTTACCCTAAGACCTACCTAACAACCTACCTAACCTACCTAACTAGCTAACGAGCACGCTTTTACTAGACCAAACCGACTATATGGACTATTGTTTATACTTTAAGTCCATAATAGATGCATCTAGCATAATAATCACAGTGACATCACATTGATTTGGATAAAATTCGGTTCACGGATTTTTTTGAAGCCACTGATTAAAGAACTCAAGTCTGAATGCAGAAATTCAAAATGGAAGATCCAATATGGCGGTTCAAATGGTAATAAGTTATATAATTTGTATGAAACACAAAACAGAGAAACTTTTGAATCCGATATGGCGGCTAATATACAAAAAATGACTTCATTTGCATAAAATTGAGTACTCAGTTTTCCAAAGACAACTGATTACCCATCTCAACTTAAAACCTTGTTTGAAACTTCGGTGAGGAAATATGTTTTTTTTTTGTTCCTGGTCGTCGCTAGTACGCCGACGGTACACGATAATCATGGTTATTTTGATTATTGGCATCAGGGTAATGACCCATCTCTGCCCACGACTGGCTGACATGCGTGAATAACGTATTGAAACTAAGGCAATGGTCCCCAACTCTACTTATAGCCTTTATCGACCGGTGAACATTGGTCCATGTTGGGCGCCAGCACTGATTCGGAGTACAACCAGTAGTTGCAGCCAACGATTCCTAGTCATCACTCGACCAATGTTGGAAGCCAGTACTAGTTCGGAATATAAATAGTATTTGATGTTAGTGATGCTGTGGCCGTAGATTGTGATGATTTGGTGGTTAGTCGGCTATTGGCGGCCCATTTGATAAAGAAAAACTCTTTATACGTTTCGACCCTGGTCTGGGTCCTCTTCAGTAATTTATTTAATAATATGGCGTGTGTTAGTTAGCTACTGTATGAAAGGTCTTTCAAGTGTGTTCCTTTTTCTTTTTGGTTACTGGGCTCTCTGGCCCATGTGTCTGAGGTTATTCGAATGTTACTTTGTCGGTGTTGATTTATTTATATTTCGTAGGTCTTTTTTTGGTGATGTTATTTTTGATGATTTCTGACAGGTGACATTCTTACACTTGTTGAGCCAGAGAACCCGGCGAGCAGAGTCTGCTCTCTTAGCATTATAAATCGCTAATCGAAATTACCATAATTTTCAAAATTACCATAATTTTCAAAATTACCATAATTTTCAAAATTACCATAATTTTCAAAATTACCATAATTTTCAAAATTACCATAATTTTCAAAATTACCATAATTTTTAAAATTACCATAATTTTCAAAATTACCATAATTTTCAAAATTACCATAATTTTCAAAATTACCATAATTTTCAAAATTACCATAATTTTCAAAATTACCATAATTTTCATAATTTTCATAATTTTCATAATTTTCAAAATTTCCATAATTTTTAAAATTTCCATAATTTTTAAAATTTCCATAATTTTTAAAATTTCCATAATTTTCAAAATTACCATAATTTTCAAAATTACCATAATTTTCAAAATTACCATAATTTTCAAAATTTCCATCAGTTCCAAAATTTCCAGAATTTTCAAAATTTCCAGAATTTCAAAAATTTTCAGAATTTCGAAAATTTCCAGAATTCAAAAAATTTTCAGAATTAAAATCCAGAATTAAAATCCAGAATTAAAAAAAGTTCCAGAATTTTCGGAATTTTCGAAATTTTTAAAATGAAGTAGATAACTATATCAAAGACGAAGGCACAACGTTGCTTAGCAACGTGAAGAAACATTAACAAAACATTAGTCTTGTGACAGAATTCGAGTAGAACGAATGTAGAGAGACTGTGTAACGTTTGAATAAAACTCGTTATTTTCTTCGATAATAATCGCGTTGATTGTTTTGCCATGAAGATCACCACAATTTATGAGAAGTGGGATTGAATAAACCTGATTTCGAGAACGAGTGAATCCGGGATTATTTGTTGAATTTTTTTTTCAATCGCGAGTTAAAGCAAATAATCCATTCTGTGAATTGGAAGAAAAGCGAATATTTGTTAATATTTCAAGAATTAATGGTGCTAAAAAATGAGCAACGCGAAAACGAAAAAAAAGTCGGTCGTCCAAGGGAAACTCGAGTTGAAGAAATGAGACGTACACACCACGCGGAGAAGCAAACGAGAATCAAGTTCCAGAAATTATACGTACACCACCCAGAGAAAGAAACGAGAATAAAGGTCAAGAAATTAATGTTGAATCAACGAGATCTGCACGAAGTCGTCTCGATATGCGAGAGAATGTTGAAATACAAGAAACCCCCTTGAATAGACATCCACTGTTGGGATTACACGATAATTTGCTGGAATTAGATGGTGTAAGTCTGTTTAATACTAACTCACAAGGTAGATTGCGAAATTTTATGGATTTATCAAAAGTCTTGCCAAGTTTCAACCCATTATCCGGAAATTCTGATATTGTACAATGAATAAATAAAATAGAGGAATACTCAGACATGTATGAATGGGACGAGTTAGCTACAAAGCTTTGTCGAAACTCGACGGGGTTGCGAGAAAATGGAGAGAGCGCCTTGTAAGAGTCGATCGAACGTGGGAAGATTGGAAGACGCTACTCCAAAAAAACATTTCCTTTCGAGGATGGAGGAATTTCAAAAATCATGGCAGCACAAAAATGCAAGCGCACGGCTGGTCAAAATATCGCCGAATATTTTGACGAAAAGCTTACAAAATGCAATGAAGCTCGAATGTCATCGCGAGAAATAATCGAATGGATTGCTGCAGGATTGGAAAACGTTCAGTATCGTTCTTATCTGGGACCACTTTCGAGATACAGGGAACCAACGGAATTGTTACCCGATTTAATAAGTGGAGATAACTTTATTAAGCAACACACGACGTCTGTGTCAAAATCGTCTGACCAAAAAAAAAAGATATTCGATGTTTCAACTGTCAGGAAACAGGACATACAGCGAAATTTTGTCGCGCACCAGTGAAAACAGTTGAGAAGGATGCCGCAGAGACAACGAAAGCGGAAGATCGAAAATCGAATTCGAAGGGGAAGGTTTGCTTTAAGTGCGACGAACCAGGCCATTACGTGCGAAATTGCGAGAAGAATGTGGAGAAAACCGAGCAGTCGAAGAATCCGAAGAAACGGGAAACCGAGAAGGTTTTACACATTCACGGAAATACAGTGGTGGTGAAGTCACCCCTTTCGGCAGCTCGACAGCTAAAATTGAAGTCAATGGTGTCAGCGCGAAATGTAATATCTACATCGTTCCGAAAGAAGCCCAAATCGTGCTATTATTGATTGGTCATTCGTTCACAGAACAACCGCACGTTCATATTTTGAATTCCGAGGGAACGTTAGGTATCGCGAGTGAACTCGAAGATCTATTGAAGATCGAACCAACAGAATTAAAAAAAAACGAAATTTATAGCCGAAGATACATGTGTAATTCCGAAGAATTATTTAGGGCATATAAACGTTGTCTTCTTACTAATAGTTTGTTTCCTTAAGTGAGTCCGATACTTTTGGTGCGAAAAAAGTCAGGAGAAGTCCCGATGTGTGTCGACACTCGAGCTTTAAGGATGAATGATAGTGATCGTCCCAGCAAAAAGTATAGCATTTCGGAGAAACCCGTAAATGTGATGTTTCGAACGTTTTGCTAGCTAATAACTGTTGAAAATCGTAGTCAGGGCGTTAACATGACTGACTTGAGGGTTTTCAAGCCGTTCAAATGATTATTAACTGCGTATTTCCGAATATAAGTTATCAGTGACAAATATTTTTGGACTGGACTGCCCATGAATTCAACTGAAGAAAAAAAAAATGTTTGTGTTATTTAACGAATTTACGTCCCGAGATCTGGCTGGATATAGTACAAAAATATCACGAAATATCTAATTATCGGTATTTTTAATGGAAAAATCGAGTTATTTGGAATAATTCTACAATAAATATTGAGTAGAATTTCTGAGAGGACGTGGCAACGCCGAACTGTACTTATTTCATTCTATGCGTTGGCTACACTTAGTGCTAGAGACGAGAGCCCGGTGAACGCCTTGTTTACGCACTCAGTCTAAAGTGAGGTTACGATAGCAAGACGTGTTCGGTGATATTATTATAAAAATGCCGAATTATAGTAAATACCGCTACAAAGGCAAGTGGGTGTCAGATGCGGTTTACAAACATTGGATGAAATTGTCCAAAGCCGCGAAAAAAAATCAAAAAACTGAAATAGTTGTGCTGGAAAGTTCTACCGAACAACATGATGATGAAATCTCGCAAGACTCGCCCGTGTTTACTGGAACGTCAATGAGTGTCGGTGAATCCACTGCAAACATGAATAACCAACAATTGACAACAGGAAAGGACGCTGAATCGTTGAATTCGCCGTTCTGGCAAAGGAGATAAAATGTTGTTACTGTAAAGAGGTTTTATCTCTAGAATACGTGGAGCGTGAAATTCGTCGGGGTCTTGCTTCGATTTTACACGTGCGATGCCACAAATGTCTTGCATTGAACACTGCGAATACTGGAAAAAACACACCTCGTCAGATAATAACCGGAACCGATTTGATGTGTGAATTGAAATAGCGCTTCTAAAAACTTAAAATACTATATAATTAGTCAGGAGATTTAACTTTTTTTTCTTACTCAGGTTTCATGCAAGCTGGAATCGGATGGACACACTTGAATAAAATTCTGTCGTGTCGAAATATTCCCACAATCAACTTCAGTACATTTAAGAGATATGAAAAAGAAGTGGGAGCGGCGGTGGAGAAGGTTGCTATTGATAGTTACCGCATAAGAACGCGAGCTCAGAATACAGGATGTAACCGCCATCGAAAATCTGCTGTAAGAATTTTATCCTTGTGTATAGTCTTTTTACAGAATATCGACAAAATTCAGTGGCGTTGAAAAAATATTTAATTAATTTACACTTTTTCCAATTTGATATGAATTGTAATTGTCTAAAATTTATTGATAAATACTACGTTGTCAATGGCTAATCAAGTATAAAAGTTATTAAGAGATATCACAGTATCTTAAAACCAAGTGATTTCAAAGAGACATTCGCTGCGTAGGTAATCACAATATATACAGTTGCATTACGATTTACTATACCACAAAATGGTTTTGGAGCGATAATCGGAGTCAAGACTGGTCAAATCCTTGACTACGGAACTTGTAATCGTAAACGCAAGAAATGTGATATGAATAGCGACCCCAGGAATCATGATTGCCGACAATTTTTTTGGGGTACCGCCAAATCGATGGAACCACACGTTGCTCAAAATCTCGTGAACAATAGCAGAATTTAAAAATCGCAAAACATCGAGGTTGGGGTGCTGACTGGCGACGATGACAGCTCGACGATTGCAGCTTGCCGAGCTACGAGCGATCACCCAATCATGAAATTCTCAGACACAAATCACGCTTCCGGTGGTGTGACGAAAGAATTATATAAAATAAACAGTCATCACAAAGAATTAACGAAGGATGGAATATCATATTCATACCGTTGCTTTAAATATGCCATGACAACTAATAAAGGAGACAGTGTATCTATGGCTCGCGATATTCAGTGCATACCCGATCACGCTTGTAATAAGCATAACAGATGCGGGCCGTGGTGTGGGTTTCGTAAAGATCCCGAAAATTATAATCACAGGATCATTCCAGGGGGTTTTCACGACGGAAAGTTATTCTTAGCCTTAAAAGGAATTTTCTGAAGAGCCTGAATGCAAGTATGGCCAGCAAAGCACCGAAGTCAAGGTGTTATAGCTTAACGGCTTCACCAGACTACCGTTTTGCCAGCACAGTTGCACAAAATAATGAAGGTCTAAAATTTATTGAAAAAGTTTTGAAATCTTCGTCCAAGTCACCCGGAAAACATTGCCAGCGACATCTGAAGAATCTGGAAAAGATTCGGAACGAAAAGCGTAATCGAATGCGTACACCAGAATTCAAAAAGAGAGGTTAAACTTGAAGAAGATAAGAACAGCCCTACGCCATAGAATAGAAGATCGAGAAGGTGTAACTTATGAGACTAATTGTACGCTCTTGGATTTACCTTGCGAAAACGGAAAAAGCAATCCTCTACCTGAAGATGCTGATTTTGATCCACAGATTGATGGTGAACCACATCATTCTGTAGTCCTGCTTGATTTGGAAACTTCTGGTCTCAGTAAAGACTGTGATATTCTTCAAATTGCTGCAAAAATGGTGAATTCACTTTTTCAACTTATGTAAAACCACAGCAGCCGATTTCAACAGCTGCCACTGGAGCCAATGTCCTTGCTAGTTGTCAAGGAGAACTAATGTACCACGGATTAATAGTTAGCATCAATGGTTAGCATTACTCGTCGAGCCATGCTATATTTCGACCCACATCTTGCATTTGATGGACCCAGGCTTTATAATGCTATTATAAAGTGCAGTTTGAACGGAGATCTTGAAAAAGTAGTCCGTGGTTTCATCAATACGCTTACTGTGATCAGAAAACTCACTGGTAGGAGAAGCAAGGGTGAATGTACAATCGCTGGTTTAGCAGAATGGGAAAACATTTCAACTGCTGGTGCTCATAACGCAGAAAATGATGTAAAAATTATCGCCAACATTTTGCATTCCATGAAAATTACCAAAGATGTTCTTATTGGAAGTGCAAAGATGTGGAAAGAACAAACCCATATTTGGGCAAGAGATCGAGATGCCACAGTATATTTAACAGATTTGGTTTCTTTGAAAAATGGTGTTGGCGAAAATATTATTAAAAAATGGCCTACGCGTCCATAACGATCAACTCTGCGAAGTACATATCTTGAATCTGGTACAGATGGTATTGCCGAGCTTATGAGTCGCAAAGTAAATGGTAAACCAGTCGTCACTAGTCACAAGTCCTCGATCAAAAAAATAAGAAAATGGGTTAAAATAAGTACAATGGATAGTCATTAACAAGGGTGATACAAATACCTATTTTTTTATTATCAAAATGCTAAGATTTCACTGCGCAACAGCCGAAAGTTATTTATGACGAGCTAATAAAGTGTTATTTATAAATGTTATTATGAGTTAAAGAGTTATTTATTACAAGCTAATAAAGTGTTATTTATATATGTTATTATGAGTTGAAGAGTTCTTTATTACGAGCTAATAAGGTGTTATTTATATGTTACCAAGACTTTGTAAAACTTTGAAAATATATCGATCGTTCAATCAAATCCTACATGTGTAACATTTTTAAGTGCTGTGAATAACACAGTAATCCGTGCGTATTACTATAATACAGTCCATATATATAATATACAACATAAAAATGTTATTGGCTGATTCTAACACCAATGATTGCACCTTTATCTCAAAAATGCTATATGCATTTTGATGTGCTGTTTTAGTTGTCACCTAATTGCAGAAAACAACATATCTATACATATGGTATATGTTATATAGAGTGCGCAGTGCAACGTTGCCACGTCTGTTGGATGAAACTCGATTATCTTTGAGTCCGGTGTGGGTTTTAATTTTTTTTTCTATAACGGATCAGTGAATCATTTTTAAACTGAACACGGAGCTTCATGAATATTTTTCCTACACTGGATTTTTTTCGGAATTATCTATTTATTTTTTTGTTCACTTTTCGAATGCATACGACCGATAAAATATTAATCTCCGTAAGAACACATGCTAAATGAAGCAGTTAATAACATTAAAACGAGTCAGTGAATCACTCCCAAACTTAACTCTGGCGTTTGGGACATTAAACTGCAACTTCTGTATAAATATGAACTTAATCTCTTCATTTTGAAAAGTGTGTCATTCATCCTTAAACAAAATCACCGTCAAAGATAAGTATCCGATGCCTTTAATCGATGATCAGATTGATAGGCTGAGAGACCTTCGATATTTTACGAGCCTTGATTTATTCAGTGGCTACTATCAAATACCGGTAGCTGACAATTCGAGAGGAAAGACTGCTTTCATTACTCCGAACGGTCTTTACCAGTTCAAACGAATGACATTTGGTTTATGCAACGCACCTTCTGTCATTCAGAGGATGATGAATGTAATTTTCAGTACGATGGACGAGGATGTAGCAATGGCTTATCTAGACGACATCATTTCGGCGAGTCCAACGTTCGAGAAGGAATGACAAAACTCGAGGAAATTTTGAAGCCACTTACGATAAACTTGAAAAAGTGTCACTTTTTCAAAAATACAATCGATTATTTGGGATTCGAGATTTCGGAGTCAGGAGTTGCAAAAAAAGTTAATTCTGTTAAATATTTTCCGACACCGTCGAATGTTCGATCTGTCAGAAGCTTTGTTGTATTGGCAAGCTTCTTTCGTCGGTTCGTAAAAGGATTTCCAAGTGTCTTTAAACCATTGACAGATCTTTTGGCGAAGAATGCGAAATTTATTTGGGGAAAAGAACAAGAGGAAGCGTTGGAAGACATAAAACTGCGGTTAACCCCGAAGCCGATATTGTCAATCTATAATATAAAAGCGAAAACGAAAGTTTATACCGATGCAAGTCAAAACGGTCTCGGAGCGGTACTGCTCCAAGAACGAAAGATTATCGAATGCATCCGATAAGCTATTGGAGTAGAAAAATTACAGATGACGAATCGAAATATCATTCTTATAAACTCGAGGCGTTGGCAATCGTTGGTGCGTTAGAGAAGTTCCGCGTATATTTAATCAGAATAGAGTTCACCATAAAAACGGATTTTGCGGAAACAGCTTGAAACTGTTAGAAAGCAAACAAGATTTGAATCCTCGTATCGGTCGTTGGTTTGTACGATTATCAGAGTTTAATTTTCATATTGTGACAGGAGAGCCTTCTCAATACCATTCCCTCGACGTCACACGCCAGAATTACACCCCGAGGGCTAATTGCAAAGTATAATTAGCATTAAGCAGCGACTATTTTGTACAATTTATATTCCCTGTGATTCTGCGACTGTTATTAATCTTAAGATCGTAGTAATTATGAACTGTTTCGTGAACCGCTGAAATCTCGGTTCCCAAGCAGAGAACGACGACTCAAACCCTAATTGGTCGGGCCTAATAGTAGGCGACAACGCATGCGTCAAATCATCGATTCCCTACACGCCGGCTGAAGGGATTCATCGAGCGAGATCGACGATACTGCCGAATCCGTCGTCTTAACGGAAGGTTGTCAGCGCTCGGGGCATGAGATATAGTTCTTGGGCGATTAAAGAAACAGTTCGGCGATTATTGTGTGCCTCCAATAAAGAACCAAGTTTGACAAATTGTCAAAGGAAAAGTTAGTCATTGTCAAAGTATGCCAGTAATTGTGGCTGAAAAGTTTGTCAAAGGAGACGAGAAACTGAAGCGTGACATAAATACAAATAAACCGGATTTATATAGATAACCGTGAGTATTATTATTTGTACTTTATTGCTTCGAACGGATCTCTTTCTGTCACTACACTTCTATCCTTGGGTCTTCCATCTACCCTCCCCTGTAGATGTCTCAATTAAGATTCGAGCTAGTCTTAGAAAGTTATTAGAACTTTAAAACTAATTGGCGCCCTACATCAAGATAAATAGACAAAAAGAAATTATAGAGCCTAGGCAGCCGTGGACCTAGGCCGCGCCGAGTGTGCGCTTTATTAAATTAAAGAAAACAGTCATAATAAATAAAGCCTTTCTCATTTGGCGCCCAACGTGGGGCCCGATGGAAATTAATTAATGTTAAAATTTTATTCCGTTGTAAATCGTATCGACGTTAACGCAATAGAAAATTACCATTGTCAAAAAGAATTCAGTTATTATCGACGTCGAGTCGAATAAAGAAAGTTCGAGAACACTGCGTGTTAGCAACAAGCGGGTCGCCGAGCCGAACGCCGGCCGACTCTACGAAAACGTAAACATAAACACAGATGGGCGTTCAACGAGCGAGCGTTCACGATCCCTAATCTGTCTTTATCTTTCTATTTATTCTTCGCTTTATTCTCTGTTCTACTCTGCTTTATTATATTGTATCGCTCTGTAAATATTATAGCTTACGTTCTACACGTAATGTTTTTTTCTGTTATGATCGTTCTATTATTTACGTATTCTGTGTGCTTATAATTGTGTATCGAAACGTAATTTATATACATTATTTATGTGTACTTTCTTGCGATTACTTAAAATTGGATATACATTTTTTGGATGATCATCGGCATAATTCCGAGTTTTGTTGGAAATTAAATTGTCAACTGTTAGCAGAGTTTTAATATGTTATTTAAATTTATGTTACCGTATCACGAGTAAGGAAAATAATCCTGGAATTCCAATAATTTATTTTGCATAATCTTGGCAAGACAAAAGACGGAGAAGGTAATATGACAAATTATGTTAACCATGTTTCTCTCGCCTCCTAAAAGAACTACTAGGCGGGGTACGAAAATATTAGAGACGAAGACTGGTGACAAAAGTGCGCCTGGCGGACCAATTCCGTCAGTGCCGTTAGACGAAATATCTTCTACATCATCCAACCAAGGAGGCATCTTAACATCGGACAGTATGTCTACGACACAATTGCCGCCTCCACCCGGAAATAGTGCGTTGACAGTACCGCCACCGGGCACCCAGGACGTAAGCACGGCGGACCCGGCTAGACAAAACGTCAGTATTCTCCCTGCAAGTATTCATGGTGTCACACCTCTCGGTAGAGGGAGAGGGTCACGCACAACAACACCGAATCCAGCCGAATTTTCGAGGTTCTCGCCTGGAGACGCCACTATATCGAGTTTGTCAACAAGATTGAATATAGTAGAGGTTCAATTGACGCATGTCGGAAAACTCGAGAGTAAAGTAGATTTATTGTTGGAAAAAATAAATTCATTGAGCATGAGTAATAATGCCGGTGTAAACACAGTACCGCCAAGCTCGCAACAATTGCCTGGAGTGAACGAAATTAATCAGCAAGAGAATTCGACAACAAATAACGTTATGTTAACACAGGACAATACACAGGGCATATCGCAGGGAGGAATCCCGCCTGCCGCTGGAGCATTTGCCACCTATTTTCCACGAAATAACCAGGAAAATATACCGCAATTTAATCCATCAAATAGCAATGGACAGAACCTGGAAGCTTCCTTAGGCTCCATTGACGCGGAATTTCGGCAAGTACGGTTCTCGAACGAGGGACTACCGAACCAATGGAATGCCTTACGACATAACGAAGCTCCAAGACCACAATCCGACATCACGCAGAGTCTAAATCACCAGCAGTCAACAACCGGTGAATTTAATCGACAAAATTTTGGGCCTCCGGAAAACCATGTTAAGTTGACAGTAACACGGAAGACTCCTGACGGTGAGTTGATAACGGAAGAAAGCTACGTATCCAGCGCCGAATACCGTCGAATGTTACGGAGGAAAAGTCGAACAAAGCGTGATGAACAATCAGAGGTATTTCGGAGGGGTGCACTGTCATGGAGGAGCAGCGAGTCCAGCAACAGCGATGACGAACCACCACGCAGTTTTCCAAACCTTCAATCGAGGAGAGATGATCAGTTGACAAACACCCCAAACAGTGCTGACCAGTTTGCGAGCCCATACCATCGAGATCTCGACGCGGCAATGAAGATTGGCCGAATAGTGTCAAACTGGAAAATTGTTTTCCCAAAGACGGAAAAAGATCCTGAACAGTTTTTACTGATATTGGAGGACCAGCTGAGCGTGAGTGGTATCAAGAAAAACTTATTCGTTCCATGCTTGTCGAACATTTTCGAAGGCCCTTATCGGTCGTGGTACCTGCTGAACAAACATCGTTGGCGAAAGTGGAAGGATTTTACGCGAGCTTTCCGGTTCGAGTGGGGAGTTAAAAAAGATGATGGCGTCCTTTTCCTGGAAGTACGCGATCTGGCGCTGGAGAAGGGAGAAACGTTGGCAGAATTTGCTTGTCGAGCACGCTTCATCTTCGAGATGATGTATCATCCTCCGCCCTTCCGCGAACAAATAAAACAAATTCTGGTCAAATTTAACCCGCGCCTGGCCTTCGAAATATTGAATCTACCAATTAACAACTACCATGAGCTCCTACACTACCTCAACGAACGGAGTTACTTACAGCAAAGATCAATGGAACTACAAAAGAATACGCGGGACCGATACAAGACTGGCTTGAAGTATCTGCAAGATAACGCCGAAGAGGACGGTGATATTTCGACAACTGACACCGATGGCAGCGACGAACAAACAACTGAGTTGAACGCAGTTAAACAAAACATCAATCGCGCCGGATCCTCCAAATCTCTTGTCAAACAGAGACTCGAAAATAATCTCTCTCGTTTTGACAAAAATAACAAGAAAATGACTAACGCGGCGAGGGACCAATCGTCAAGATTCACACCAGATCCAGCGAGGATGTTCTGCTACAATTGCGGCGATAAGGGACATTTGTCGCACTCCTGTAACGCTGAACGAGAAGTTGTGTGCCACGTCTGCAAAGTCAAAGGTCACACAAACAAGGACTGCCCAACAAGATCGGGAAACGAGAACAGCCCGCAGTAACGACCTTTCAGTTCACTGCGCCAGAGGGCAAGGAGGAGGAAAGTCAACCCGAACTGAACATCGAGAAAATCAAGTCACTAGACAAAACGGATACATGCGACAACGTGACACCAGCACCGGAACAACAAAAAATGACGATTCAGCTGGATGTTATTTCCGAAATGTCTAGCGACCCGGAATGGACAGATGAGGAGTTAGATTTGACGGAAACGGCGATCACAGAAGATCCGGGAGAAGAAATCGTCAGACTTTCGATTCTGACTACCCGCGAAACAGCCGGCACTGTCAACAAGAATACCCGGGATACTACATCGGACCCAGAAATACTCAGAGACTGGAGACCGATTGGCATGCCTTCTCACCTCATCCATAAGTTGACACAACGCAGGATCTTCTGTCCTAATAATGGGATCTCGGAACCAAAGAAGGTCATGAGAATACCTGTAGAAATTTCGATTTTCGGGGAAAAGGTCCGTGGAATACTGGATAGCGGAAGCGAAAGGTCATACCTCAGCCAAACGATATATGAGAAAGTAAAAAAATACCAATTTAAGGAACTTTACCCAGATTTGACTTCAAGAAATGGAGTTCGGCTTGGAAACCAAACGGTCGTCAAGACAGATGAAGGTACGTGTTTTGTCATTGATGTGGGCGATGTATATGGACCACAATGGTTCAGCATTCTCCCAGACCTTTCAAGCGACGTGATCCTCGGAATGGACTTCTGGCTTTCATTTAAAGTCCAGACGGACGCAACATTAGCCACGTGGACTTTGGAAGGAAGCAAGTATTCGTACCCCATGTCTCAACGTCATATTACACGAACAGAATTGAAAGCTTTGACAACCGAAGAAACAGACAAATTGAAGAGCTTCCTTAACGCCGAATTCGCCAAACTTGACAAGGAGTCAACTGGCGTGACCAACCTAACGAAGCATGTGATCGAATTAAAAGATCCGACACCACATCGCCAGAAACCATACAGGCGTAGTGAAGTAGTGCGGGATTTCATAAGCAAGGAAGTTGATCGTCTGTTGGAAAAGGGGTACGTCGTTTGGAGTAATAGCGATTGGGCATGTTCGCCAGTCGTAGCCCCTAAGGCAAATGGAGGATTGCGGTTCTGCATAGACTACCGACCAGTTAATAGGCAAACCGTCAAACCAGCTTACCCACTGCAACATATGAAGTCGATCCTATCACAGCTACACCACGCCAAAATAATTTCATCTCTAGACATGAGCGAAGCATTCCATCAGATTCCCATGGACGTTGATAGTCAAAAATACACAGCATTTGTCGTCGAAGGAAAAGGTTTGTTAGAGTGGGTTAGAATGCCCTACGGTCTAACGGGAGCTCCTTCCACCTTCCAGTCACTAATGGATAAATTGAAGCGACGAGTTAAAGAACTAATTGTCAAAAGAAACCTCCCGAACAAGTGGGGTGACCAGGTCTTCGCTTATTTAGATGACTGGATAGTAGTCAGCCAGGATCTCGACGAACATTTGTCAATTCTGTCTCTATTATTTAAGGTTCTACGAGAGGCCAAATTATTGATCAACCGTGAGAAGAGCAGTTTTGCGTGTAAGGAGGTCAAGTTCCTCGGGTACATAGTCGACGAGTTCGGCATGAGACCAAATCCCGAGAAGATACAGCCAATAATTGACTATCCAGTACCAAAGGATAGGACGCAGTTGAAGCAATTTAACGGCCTGGTTAACTGGTACTACCGCCACCTGAAAAATATCACCCGAGTACAAGGGCCTTTAAACAAATTGACAAGCCCGAAAGTCCCGTGGAAATGGACAGAGGTCGAGCAGGAATCTTTCGACAAAATAAAATCGGCACTCGCAAGCACGCCAAGATTGCATATACCGATCCCAGGGCAATCATTCACTCTGTACACAGACGCCAGTGACTTCGGCTTAGGCGCCATCTTGGTTCAACAAGACCCTGAGGGGAAAAGGAGAACTTAATCGAAGTTTTAAGTCGACCACTAGCAGGCGCGGAGTTACATTATACCACCACCGAAAAGGAATGCCTCGCTGTGGTTTGGGCCGTTGAAAAACTCCGCTGCTACCTGGAATATATGCCCTTCAAAATCGTTACCGACCACCAAGCTCTGCAGTGGTTATACGGACTCAAGAACCCTGTGGGACGACGTGCGAGATGGGCAATCAAGCTCTTACAACACCAGGTAACCATCGAATATCGGCGTGGCACCATGAACGAGGCGCCGGATGCACTGTCACGCTTATACGATGTCGATGTCGACCCCCTCGGCTGGGAAAAAATTGTCGAGAAAACCATTCAAGGTCGAGTCTCCCTAAGCATCATTAGCGACCAAGACTGGTACGATACGAAACGTCAACTTGTTACTAAAGAACCGGCCCGATTCCCGGAATGGAAAATCGAAAATAACGAACTATACTACCACAGACCGGATTATGCCAAGTTGTTCATCGATGACGAAAATCCCTGGAAAAGAGTGTTGAGGTCCGACGAAATTTTAGACGTCATACGCGAAAGCCATGCGACCCCGCAAGCCGGTCACTTGGGGAGAGATAAAACCTTTGACCGTATAAGACAAAATTTCTATTGGCCAGGCATGACACGAGATATCCATTCTATCTGAATTACGCACGGGAAGCGAAGGTGAGTCCGCGAAAGCACCCCGTGGATAACAGTCAACCGATCACCGACGAACTAGTAAATAATTGGGTTAAACGAATAGCGCAGTTTGATGAATGAAGACATAAAGTAGAATGCCAGGTAAAATCACAATCTGACAAACGCCTTGCCAAGATCAATGCAAATAGACCGGAACAAGTTAACTTAGAGCCCGGTACAATTGTCTACTACCCGAATAAAAAGTTAAGCAACAAAGCCGAAGGGTATTCTGCCAAATTGGCCCACCGCTATCTCGGCCCGGCAGTAGTAAAACGCGTACTCGGTCCGATGATCGTCGAAATAACCGACAAAAACGACAAAGTTATTGGTAAATATTATGCAACGGATTTAAAAATTCCGCGACGAAGCTTACGAATGTGTTAACCGTTTTGTTAGGATACACCGTTTGAAATGTCAACATCGCGTTCAAATTTTATCTTATCCCTTATAAGTACGTTACTTCGTTCCAATATAGAACTGTTTATTTTATTTTATTTTATTTTTTTGTTTTGTTCTCATATGATCAATTATGATCTAATTATCTATGGTTACGCCACTCAATTTATTGGCGACATTACCGTTTATTTTGCCTTATTTTTGTTTAGCGATAAAATAAGATCGATTTAGTCACAAGTACTTCATTACTATTTTGTTTGACCATCCAATTTTGTTTTGATTCATGATCAGCCAGGTCGATTGAGTCGTTCATTAGTCAACTCACTTTGACAATATCACCGTTTATTTGTCTCCTCTTGCGTTCCTTAACAAATATAACTATTCATTGTATCTCTGTGTTAACCAATTATTCCTGAAACCCACCTGAAGTGCAGAATCATTGCGTCAAGTCAAATTGTAAATGGAAAGGGATCCGTTTCGAGCATGAACTACAAATTGCGCGATTTGCAGTGCCACAATTACCGTCATACACTAACGCCAAGATCTTGCCTGTGACGTCAAGGTCTGAGAGGGGAGAGTGTGACAGGAGAGCCTTCTCAATACCATTCCCTCGACGTCACACGCCAGAATTACACCCCGAGGGCTAATTGCAAAGTATAATTAGCATTAAGCAGCGACTATTTTGTACAATTTATATTCTCTGTGATTCTGCGACTGTTATTAATCTTAAGATCGTAGTAATTATGAACTGTTCCGTGAACCGCTGAAATCTCGGTTCCCAAGCAGAGAACGACGACTCAAGCCCTAATTGGTCGGGCCTAATAGTAGGCGACAACGCATGCGTCAAATCATCGATTCCCCACACGCCGGCTGAAGGGATTCATCGAGCGAGATCGACGATACTGCCGAATCCGTCGTCTTAACGGAAGGTTGTCAGCGCTCGGGGCATGAGATATAGTTCTTGGGCGATTAAAGAAACAGTTCGGCGATTATTGTGTGCCTCCAATAAAGAACCAAGTTTGACAAATTGTCAAAGGAAAAGTTAATCATTGTCAAAGTATGCCAGTAATTGTGGCTGAAAAGTTTGTCAAAGGAGACGAGAAACTGAAGCGTGACATAAATACAAATAAACCGGATTTATATAGATAACCGTGAGTATTATTATTTGTACTTTATTGCTTCGAACGGATCTCTTTCTGTCACTACACTTCTATCCTTGGGTCTTCCATCTACCCTCCCCTGTAGATGTCTCAATTAAGATTCGAGCTAGTCTTAGAAAGTTATTAGAACTTTAAAATTAATTGGCGCCCTACATCAAGATAAATAGACAAAAAGAAATAATAGAGCCTCGGCAGCCGTGGACCCAGGCCGCGCCGAGTGTGCGCTTTATTGAATTAAAGAAAACAGTCATAATAAATAAAGCCTTTCTCAATATTGAGTATATCAAAGGCGATAATAATCGAGTTGCTGATGGATTGAGCCGATCTCCAGTGGAACCTGCTGAAGATACTCCGATTATAGGCCTACCCGTCATGGGAATTAATATCAACACGAATTGGATCGCAGCGATGCAGAGAGCTAGTCCAGAAATAATGGCGATTCGAAATAAATTGGAAGAGGGAGACGCGTTAACGCATAAAAAGTTCAGCATGTACAATGCAAGGGTGTACCGAATCACTAAAGGACGACGGACATTATACGTACCGATTGAATTGAGGAACGACGTAGTGATATCGGCACATAAAAGTCTCGCTCATTTAGGAATGGAGAAAACACTATCGAAGCTAAACGAAACTTATTATTTTCCGAAGATGCACGATATTGTTACGAGATATGTGAACCGCTGTACAAATTGTTTATACTATAAGTTGCAAACAGGGAAGAAAGCCGGATATCTTCACCCAATTGATAAAGGAGATATTCCGCTTCATGTGGATTATCTCGGTCCTTTCATCAAGACGACACACGAAAATAGATACGTACACGTATTAGGAGTGATCTGCGCTTACAGCAAATATATAATGCTTGAAGCTGTCAGGAGTACGAAATCCGAAGAGACTATCGAGGCATTGAAATGATTGATAGCGCATTACGGAAAACCGAGACGAATTATTACGGATCAAGGAACAGCATTTACTTCCGGAATATTTAAAGATTTTGGTTCGGATTACGAGACAATTCACGTTCACATGACTGCAGGAACGCCAAGGGCGAATGGGCAAATAGAACGAGTTAACAGCATTATTTTGAATTGTTTACCCACAGTGACGAGTGACACTGATCACGGCGATTGGGATAAAAAAATATATGAAGTTCAATGGGCAATTAATAACAGCACACATTGCATAACGAGAAAAACCCCCGCTGAGCTGATTTTCAATTTTACGCCGATGGGAAAAGAAGATAGCTTATTAATTCGAGAAATAAAGGATGTAAATAATCAGCTAGGAACGGAATTGGAAGGATCGAATGTTGCTGAAGCTTTGCATAAAAACGAAAAGAAACTGAAGGATCGATTCGATAAAAAACGTAAAAACGCAGAAAAATTGAGGCCGGGGTGATTGGTACTCGTGCGCTATGAGCAACAGGAGAGAGTCGAAAATTGTCGGAGAAATATCGTGGTCCATATGGGGTTGTAAAAGACAAAGGAAACGATCGATATCTCATACAGGATATAGAAGAAGAGCAGCAGAGCGGACGATTTTACAAAGGAATAATTGCCATAGATCGATTGAAGATAATTTCGCCTCGAGGCGAATAAAGAAAATTTAATCAACCATTCAGGACATCTCCGAGGACGTCGATTGTCAGGAAAGGCCAAACTGAAGGAGATAACTATATTAAACGCGAGGGCACAACGTTGCTTAGCAACGTGAAGAAAAATTAACAAAACATTAGTCTTGTGACAGAATTCGAGTAGAACGGATGTGGAGAGAATTTGTAACGTTTGAATAAAACTCGTTATTCTCTTTAATAATCATCGCGCTTATTATTTTGCCATGAAGATCGCTACAAAAATATTCAAAATTTTCGAAATCTTCTAATATTTCAAAACTTTCGAAATCATCGAATTTTCAAAATATTCAAATTTTTTGAAATTCTCAAATTTTCTAGAATTTTAAAAATTTTCAGAATTTAAAAAATTTTCAGAATTTTAAAAATTTTCTCAATTTTAAAAATTTTCAGAATTTTAAAAATTTTCAGAATTTTAAAAATTTTCAGAATTTTAAAAATTTTCAGAATTTTAAAAATTTTCAGAATTTTAAAAATTTTCAGAATTTTAATAATTTTCAGAATTTTAAAAATTTTCAGAATTTTAAAAATTTTCAGAATTTTAAAAATTTTCAGAATTTTAAAAATTTTCAGAATTTTAAAAATTTTCAGAATTTTAAAAATTTTCAGAATTTTAAAAATTTTCAGAATTTTAAAAATTTTCAGAATTTTAAAAATTTTCAGAATTTTAAAAATTTTCAGAATTTTCAAATTTTGTATAATTTTAAGAATTTTAAAAATTTTCATAATTTTAAAAATTTCCAGAATTTAAAATTTTTTTTTTAAATTCCAAAATTTCTAAGTTGGCCATGGAATTTTGACTGAGCCGTTTCAAGTTTGCCGTTGAACTTTACGGGAGTCGTTTTAAGTTTGCCATGTAGTACCACAAGGGTTATGGAAAAATCTACCTGAACACGAAAAGCTATGGAGAAATTAACCTGGACACCAAAAGCTATGGAGAAATCAACCTGGACACCAAAAGCTATCTACAGAATAATAGCGGTCAGCCGCTATTTGTTTTTTTTTTTTTCAGAAACCGCGTAGACGTGTGCAATCAGAAGTGCATCGCAGTGTGCGGTATTTATCAGTCTCTGGTTATTCATTAACTGTGATTTCCGTAAAGTTAGAAGTGTATTCCGTGCAAAGTAGACCAATACCATGTCGATGCTGCCGGCATTGCATGCCGATGAAAATATTTCTGTTTCTGGCTAGCGTACGAACACGTGTACGGGATAGTAGGTTACAACGTGTAAGTACGCGCTCTAGCCTGTATACCGTAGACGTAATATTATCAACATGTTGTTGGTAAAGCTTACCAACAATATGTTGATAACAAAACAAGTTGCATAAATTTAAATAATACAATACGCAAAGTCCATCTTTCAAAGCTTTGTAACAAGTTACTCATCGATATACTCACTTGAGCTATTTGACTAACTTCCATCTATGTATTGTTCTGTAGCTTGTCGAAAGGCTGTGAAATAATAAAAGAATTGGGATCAGTTCATCAACAAGTAATTGTTGCAGATTCCTAGAAGCTCGACCTTCCGCAATGAAAATTCAAATTTTCGCAATGTATTAATTATTAACTAAAACGAATTTCAGTGATTTTATTGTCTTGTAACTTGTTGGATGCTTGCTAGATTGCAGTATTGTTTTAAACTATTAATATCTATAAGTGATAATTTTGCATTCAACATAGAAATCTGTTTTCTCGATGTAATATCTCCGCAAGAGAGCTCCCTCATGTTGTGTGAAACTTGTATATGGATTATGCTTGGAAAAAAGGAATTAGTTGCAGTAACAAAAAAAATAGTTAACCCAACCATCTTAGTGCTCTGCGACAGATGAAAAATTAGTTGGGTCAACTACTTTTAGTTGGTTAGCCCGATAATCTGCGGGGCAACTAACTACTTAGTTGAGCCAGCTGTTGGAAAATTGTTAGAACAACATTGCTGGCCTAACTAAGAAGCTAGTTGCCTCGACGGTTACCGGGCTAACCAACTGAAAGTAGTTGACCCAACAAATTTTTGATCTGTCGCTGAGAGCACCAAGATAGTTGGTTGGGTCAACTATTTTTACTTTCTCATCACATACAGAGTATGTAAAAGGGAAAGTATTGCAATAAAAAAAAATCGACTTCAAGATATAAATGGAAATACATGTTTCGAGTGTCCTAGATGCTAAAAAACACATTAACTCATTTCTGTCCGTCTGTCTGTCTTTCTGGCGTCTGTAGGTGCCATCCGAAAACACAATAACTTTTGAAAAAATCTGTGGACCGCAAAGAAATGTGGTGTCCACTTTCTGCATCTAAATCCTAGTTTTGGTATTGAAACCCAATCCAAAATCTCCACTATTTCTGGTAGTTTACCTGAAATGTGAAAAAATAAAAATAAAATATGTTATTCATTTTTCATGCTTTTGATTCAATGAGCAGTGCACAACAAGTGATTCAATATAAGACTTTGTTGTCCTTTTAGTTACTCACATGACATTTCTGAAACCATCCTCAATCAGAAATTTCTATTGTGAAATATGGATTGCCTTACAGGTCTACTAAAAAAGGCCTGCTATCAATGATCTTCAGTAGTTTTCAGTGGGAAATACACTATAAATATTCACATAAAATATTCTTTATAAAAAAGTGCATAAACAGAAAAGATTTAAAGTTAAGTTAACACTCATGATGTTAGACTATAAACACCGATACATCCATAGTTTTCATCACTCGCATAGCATTTCATATGAATCCTAAATCCTGCGACGGCCTCATTTATGCGAAACCTCATATAATATGCGAACTCTTTGGTATATGAATAACAAATATAAACCGACTTGTCAAACTAGCGCAGTTGCTGACAATAACACCAACAACAAAAAAAAGGGATGTGGCGTGAAGGCGCGATCATAACGTGCACGTCCTCGAGAGGGCGGGTCGTAGCTTGAATTTGAATTCAAAAATGCGTTCTTAACAAATTATAGGGTGAGATGTAGATTACAATTGAAAAAACAATAAAAATACAAATAAAAATTAAAATTCAAATAAATAAAAGTTAAAAAACATTTTTAAGTAAAAAAACAATCTATTGTCTCAAATTTTTTTTATTACTATAACTAAGTCGTTTTTTGCGTGTATTATTCAAATTTATGCAACTCGTTGTTATCAACATATCCTTCATTAAAAAGTATGTTGCGAGATTTCATCGAATTGCGAGTTGGTCCATTGTTTTCACGTTATTCGCGCTGTGATTGGTCCAAATTGGCGCGAGATCAGATCGAGACCAAGTTGGCGCGAGATCAGATAGCAACCGGGACCGAGTTCCTTGCTGTCACGTGAACGTTTTGACAGTCTGGCAGGTGAGCTCTGTAACCTTGCCCATATTTCATGCGGTTATCCAAATTTCTTATATTAAAAAAGGTTTCCAACTCTGATATTGAGGGTTGCATACGTATCAATCAGTACGTGCGCATGTATAGCAGCCGTGAGGTTCGAGTTAGCGAAGAGAAATGCGGAATATCATCGATGTGGTACCAATAACCCCTCATAGATTCTCTAGGCCGCAAAAACCTCCTAAAACAGTGAGTGTGAGGATAATGATAATTATATCACGTTCATTCAATAAATAAATAACTAAATAGAGGCACGAGGGTTAATCTTTTCGAATTTTGTTTTAGAATGCTTTTAGCGCAATGCAAGCTACCGTGATACCGTGATCGCAATGCTAACGGAAATATAGTAAAAAAACGTTGTTTATGAAGAATTATATCGATGAGCAAGGATTTCATGCGAAAGACGACGAATACAATAGACTTCGGAATCATACCCAGTAAACACGGTATTGTAACAGCAACGTAACGGCTATGTAACTCAATGTAACAAGTAATCTCACGTGTAACTTACATGTAAGTTACACGTAATTTACAATTTTCCACTCAGCAATGTTACCATGTTATATAACATGTGTTACGTAACTGTTACAATTGAGTTACGTTGCCCGTATATTTCGTAGTGTAACAGATATGTAACAAGTAACATTCAAATGTTATATAACGTGTGTTACATAACCGTTACGGTCTTGCAATGTTAGTAGTGTGTTGCAGGATATTACTGCAAGGTAACAGCAACATAATCAAAAAAATTGTTTGTAACTTACATGTGACTTACATGTAATTTACTATTTCCCACTCAGCAATGTTACTATGTGTTATGTAACATGTGTTACGTTTGCGTTGCAATTTAGTTATGTTGTGTTGTGCAATTTGAATTACACAGCTATTACTGTTTCGTTATATTGCCAAAATGTAGTCATATTGACAATACATTGGCTTTTCTTTTGTGGACTGTAAGTCCACAAAAGAGCTTCAAGGATTGATAAATTGCTACCCTTGGGAGTCAAAAATATTAGCTGCTACTATTAAAAGTAGAACAAGCTATTGACAAATGATGCGAAGCGATTGAAATCTCCGAAGAGTATCACTCCGGTGTGTATATGAAGCTGCACAGCTACGCTGACTTATATACGTTAGTGACACGAATCGCTTGCGAGAAACATTTAAGTCGTATGCCATCTAGCGGACATCACATTGTAATACACATGTTACGTAACAATAACACATTTTTGTTACATGACTGTAACGAAACTACATAACGTAGATGTTACATATTTTTGCAACGTTCTAGCAATGTTATCACATTACGTAACTGTAACATGACTGGACTATCCTCACAGTTACATTACAATCGTTACAAAGATGTTGCATTACAGTTACACACTTTCGTTACATAACTGTAACGGAACTACGGTATTAAACGGTTGCATAACGTGAATGTTGACGGTGTTCTATAACCACTGTAATATGTATGTTACATATTTTTCACAACATACTTGTTATGTTGCCATGTTACATCACCGCAACATTGCGTTCCTGTCACGAAAGTGACGTCCCCATTGTTACTTGCACGTTGCGTTGCAGCTCCATAGCTTTTGTTATGCAACGGCAACGAAAATATGTTACATAACGATAACATTACCTGCATATAACAAATGGAACATCACGAGTTACTCCTACGTTACATATCCTCGACATATCGCAAGGGTAACATTGTTACAATCACATGTAACTTCTAGGTTACATTGCCGTTCAAAAACGTGTTTACTGGGTATCGACTATGCAATTGCTGAAATTTACACAAAAATTCAAATCTACATACTAACGATGTTAATAAAATTTTATAGACAAGTGAAGTCGGACAGAACGATGCATAAATATACAATATATTGAGACTCATTTATCTATTAGATTTCCCTACAAGCCGAAAATTGGCTCTTCATCAGCATGGGATAATATATACTACTATATACTTATTCAATGGACCAACTCCCAATTCGATAAAATCTCGCAACACACTTTTTAGAAGAGGATAATATACAAGAGCATTGTAGCGACACACGTCATGTACTCGCGCGCGCAGCGCACGCGGTTTTCTAGTTGCTGGTAAACTTTACCTACGATATGTTGATAATATTTCGGATACGGTATAAAGGCTAGAGCGCATACGTACACGTTGTAACCTGCTATACCGTACACGTGTTCATACGCTGGCCGGAAACAGAAATATTTTTATCGTCATACAATGCCGGCGGCATCGTCATAGTGTTTGTCTACTTTGCACGAAATACACTTTTAACTTCACGGAAATCACAGTCAGTCAATAACGAGACTGATAAACACCGCACGCTGCGATACACTTCTGATTACACACGCCTACGCGGTTTCTGAAAAACCAAATGGCGGCGGACCGGATATAAGATCGCCAGGATTGGGTTCTCAGTAACAATAATTGATGCAGCAACGGTTTTATTTGGCTGCGTGACATCGCACCAACGTTGGTTACACTGACAAACCATAGTTGGTTACGGTATCAATAGAATTGGTTGTCAAACTCTGTATCATCCTGAATAGTTTTTTAATAGTTGGGCCAAGCAATCAGGTTTGTTATATTTGCCATTCACGTCAACTAACTTTTCATAGTGGACGGAACTGATGCAAGGTTGGGTAGCCTTTCTATCCCGCACATTTCTTGTCACCACAGCGCAGATCCATCACATGCGTTTCTCTACAGTGCCGATAGTACACGCCAGTTTTCCCTCATATTTCTAATCTTCACGAGCTTTTTCGTATTGACGTCCGTCATGAGTAATGACATCCGCCATACGGACTCGCGTGAAAATCAGTGCCTGCTCGGAGTTCTACCTTACCGACACGCAATATTTTGTTCGATTGATATTGACAGAGTTAATGTGTAAGATCGAAAGGTGTTGGAAAAGTTTTTGTTGGATCGGTTGTGTGGGACTGAAACGTCTTGTACTACCCCTGTCGGGTATCGCATTGTGTAGTAAAGGATGTGTTGGATTGAAATGTGAAGGAACGACATGTGGAAAAAAAAGCTCGTGAAGATTAGAAATATGAGGGGAAACTGGTGTGTAGTATTGGCACCGTGGAGAAACGCACGTGGTGGATCTGCGCTGTGGTGACAAGAAATGTGCGGGATAAAAGGGCTGCCCAAGGTTGCTGTATTGACGAAGCCGATAGTTACGATAACTAACTTATGCTCAAGTAACAAACTATTAGTTGCCTCAACTAAGTATTTTTTCCGTGTGGCTTATACAGTTTTTAATTTCGACTTCGTTAACGTCAGTCAAAAATATGGAAACTACAAAGCAACGCGTGTTTGCTGCGTTTTGCGGTATATTAGTTAATTGTGACGCTAGAGTGGCCCCGATATTAGCAAAATAATAATTTAAAACATTCGCAATCTCACGTTTTCAACGATCACTTCACCGTTTTTTTAATTTTTTTTATAGACTTCTGCTTTAACTTGGGATTAATTATCTCACTCACGGCACTCCACTGGTTTCGGTTTTTCTTGGACTGATCATTTGAGCATTCCTTTAGTGGATTGTTTTTTCACTTGCTGGTAGAGAGAATCACGGAATTTGATTGATTCAATTATCCCAAGTGTAATCTAAGGCTTTTTTGATTTTGGTATTTCTATCATATTTCTTGTGGTGGGATTTTCAATGTGGTCGTTGAATCTTCTCACGAAGTTGAAGGCAGCTTTGTCTGCATTCGTTGATTCCAGGGTTTCCATCCACTGTTCCATCGATATGCTCACAAGCAGTTCATGGTCCATCTTCATTTTTTTCAATGAGTGTCGCAGATTTCATAAGCCGCGTTTTTCCAGGTAATTGCACAATAACCGCATAATGGTCCCTGATGCTCGCTTCAAGTATTCCAGCTATTAAGTGTTGCAGAAGTTCTCTCGTCGTGATGAAAATTGCGGGTATGCGAGTTTATTGCAGAGACAAATCCAAGCTCGCTAAAATTGCTGACGTATTTCACGGCAATAGGATCAGTTTCCAGTATGCTTATGTCACAGTTTCCTACAAACAATGTCTCGTCAGAGTCCACAGAGCTCAAGTATCTGTACATGAGGGTGGGCAAAAAAAGCGATATTTTCTTTTTCTTGCTCTCTACCTGAAATATCGTAGAAAACGTCTCAGTAATGATCCTGTGAAAAGCGGAGCTCATAATTTCAATTTTAGAGGTCCATCATCGCGTTTGATGAAGACTTGAAATTTTAAATGTTGTCAATTTTACGTGTTTTTTTTACATTTTTGAGCTAATCTATTGAAATTAGGATAAAAAGTTGAGGGAAAATTTTGTCGTCCGTCTGACGCACTACAAAAAATTGTCAACGAGTTTTTCGTATCGTTGATATTTACGAAGTTACAGACCAACAACGTTATGGTTTTTGTATTTTTAACTGTCATTAAGTGAACTACCGATGTAAATACAAAAAAGCCACTAGGAATTTATTGGAACATTGAATTTTCTAAAAAATCCGGGTGAAATTTTATGTATTGCTGACGGTTTTAAGTTACAGACTCATTGAATCTTATTTTGATGGTTTTTCACGCATATCCGATAAAAAAATTCAAGGCTCTGTAATAATAAATCAAATATTGAAGATAGAAATTCGACTCACCAAGATTTTTTCTTCGAAATGTAATGATTCATAATGCGTAGTCATTAATTTTATGAAAAAAAATCACTTTCCTGTGTTATTTAAGCAGGAAAACTTCAAAAGCGATGATGGACCTCTAAGAATTAAAATGAAAAGCTCCACTTTTGACAGGATCTTTACTAAGACGTATTCTACGATATTTTGAGCGGAGAAGAAGGAAAAAAAATATCGCCTTTTTTGGCACACACTACTATATATGCTATCCACAAAATCTCTTGGGTCGACAGGGTGCGGTCGCTACCCTGCGATGATAGTGACGGGTCCATTTCTTGCTTCGGTATGCATTTCAATTTTCAGGACATTTATCTGACCAACCTTATCAACTTTGTGCGCTACCAGTGTCAAGCTGCGTAGAAAGACGATAATTCCGTTGTTCTGATTGACTCTTCCGTTGTTGTAGAGTGTCGTGTATCCTTCAATCTTCAATCTAGTAAAATCTACTCTCTACGACATTTCAAATGTCTCAGCAGACTTTAATATCTAATCTGTTTTTGTACATCTCTAGAAGGACGAGAAGTTTTTCAAAGTGCTTGTTCAGACTACTGATATCAATATGGATGACAGTTATCTGATAGCTTCTCAAGATTTATTGCACATATTCTTCGTGGTTTTTGAATCGCAAGGTGTTTACGTTGTATTCCGCTAAAATTCGTTGTAAGGTTTAACGTGCTGTACTCACCCGGAGATTAGATTTCTTGATGGGTAGTTCGTTTTGGAAGTCAGATACTCTTTGCGGGATTTTAATGAGCTCCGTTTTCCGCAGCATGTGAGGTGCCTTTGGTCCTTTTCATCACAGCTTCTCGTCTCGTGGTTGCCGATGCAATACTGGCAGACAGCCTCGGCGTTGCACTTCTTGATGCGTTGGCCGTACTCACAGCATGACACGCACCTTCTTAGATTTAGCGTGTCATAGATACGACAATATTGCGAGGATAAGTACACCTCCTTTTAGTACCGTTTGGCGTATATGCGAGCGTCGACCTCGACGAAAGCAGCATACGTGCCCTTCCTCTCGATATGTATTATGTTGCTTACGTTCAGTGTTGGATTTTCCATTTTTACGAAGTTTTTTCTTATCAGCATCTCCTGTGGTTCTTCTCTCTCGTACTCTTCGTTTATTCCGACGATCTTCACGCACGGATTTTCGAGTTTGTTATACCCACAGGGCGGTCGATTTAACATATATTATATTTATTGGGATCCTTTGCCAATAAAGGGTGATTCTCAAGTGAATTTGTAACGCTGGAAGATTTATTTAAACAAATCATAATTTAGTGTTGTACAATATCGAGCTCTGCTCGATTATATTACTTGTGGGCGAGTCTGGCCCAAGACCGACTGGTCACCTTGATATTCGATTGAAGACTGTCGTTGAATTACAGCGGCTGGCTGCAATACACGAAAATTGCTGACTTCGCTCTTTTTAATTTGTCCTGATTTGACATCGGCTGGCCGCAATGAAATCAGGTCAGTCGACCGTGCTGTGTTGACAAACCAGCATAAGTCGAGTGACCGTTGTGCAATTGTTATAATTACAAGAATTTAACACAAATTCTCGGCGTAACAAGTTTTTCCACCTGAACAACATATTTGTTTCCTAGTTTCCGCTCCAGCTCTTTAGTGATGATTCGTACGTCGTTTGGACTGTCACATTTTATTTTGAGTCTGCCGTTGCCCATCTCCTTCTACTAGATACACTAGATGGCTAGTCCCACGTTGGGGACCTGTGCCACTCTCTTCTTTTGGCTTCAGGAATACTGCTGGTGCTCTTGGTTTGCCTGGGTGCGGAGCAGGTGCCCCCCCTCCCCCCCGCCCTGATTTCCTGCAGCGCTTGCATATGTTGGATGTTTCCAGCACGGAGACTCACTCAATTTTTGTCTTTGATTTCCTTGACCAAGTCCTTCAGCAAAACATTTTATTTCCGGTACCTGTTGTACTCCGTGCAAGCATCCTCAAGGTGCCCGCAGCTGCCCGTTCAGCTCCGCGGTCCACTTGGTAGGTTTAGGGTATCGTCACTTTTCGTGCCGCTTCCTGTCCTTGTGTCCTCCTTTTTGCCTTTTCAAGTGAGCTATTTTAGTCTGTAGCGTCGCAATCGCGTTGTTCCGCATCAAGAGACGCGATAGCGTCTCAACGCCAAGTATTAAAAGAAAATTTGTTTTGCCTTACGAGACTCCTCACGACCGAGACGCTAGCTTATTTGGACGTTCATCCTTTTTCGTCTGCTACGAAATTCTAACTGGAATTATCTCAGTCGAAACGTCGCGGCCGCCAAATGTGTCATCCTTCATTAGTTTTTATTTATTTTTTCTCTATCGAATGAGCCCCGGTTTAATCAAATCGGTACCCGCAATGCTAATATCTGGCCACTTACAATTTGGACTCTGTCAAAAATTTTTCATTCTGTCACACTCACACATCAAATTTGTCCGACGATATACGTGCATGGCGCGTAGCAGCGCACTCACATGTCGTCTGTAACTCTAAATATCTCAGGCAATACATCGCGGACGCTAAATTTTGTTTTCAATTAGCCATAAGCGGGACGTTCAGCCAAAAAGGATTTTTTTGTTTCCATGAAAACAACTCTCCCCCTCACAAGAGGGAAAATAACAAATTATTGCCTCTCTTCAGAATAGACCCGAAGCATTTTTGTTGTAAATGGGTCAATCGATTAGGTTGTCATTTACAAATCCATCGACAGGCTTGTTCTGAATGCCCCTGCGAGTGCCTTTCATTCCACACTGCATTAAAAAAAAACGGTTTGCTCATTAGAAGGATCCCTTTCTCCTTCACAAAAGAGAAGACTGAAAATTATTACCCTCGCTCAGGATGAACCCAAAGGATCTTTCATAACTAGATCAACAGATTGGGTCAACTGGTGGCTTGGAAACCAAATTAGATAAAGAGAACACTGCGCCAGCGATTGGTCTTCGCTAGGTGACATTCTCTTCGCAGCATACAACATTCCAGCAAAGCATTTTTTTCAATGGTCCCTAAGGGGGATGAGAAGTCAAAATAGTTTTTTTTTGTGCTCATAAGGACACTTTTCACCCTCAGCGAAGAAATAAATTATAAATGTCCTCCCTTCAGGATCACAGTAAAATGTTTTGTTATAAATCGACCAGCCACTTTGGTCAACCGCTTACTTTGAAACCAGAATCATGAGTTTTATGTGTAACCTGCACACTGTGTGTGCAGAATCTGGAGAACACTGCTTTGAGAATTGGCCTTCGCTAAAAATCATTCTCTTTGCAGTTACGCTGCACACCAATTAGAAGTACCCATTTTTGTCTTAATCCATAAGTGACCTAGTCACCTACAAATCCCATAGGAAAAAAAATCTAAGAATGATAAACTTCTTTAAAAAAATCTAACATGAAAACATACATAACAAGTATTACAATTATGCAATTTTGTAAAGACATACAGTGTATCAGAATAGTGTGAGGTAAAAAATAAAATTTTTCACGTGTCGTGACTTTCAGACCAAACTGATGAATTAATTTTTTTGTTCAGTGTCTTATTTTATCTGTCAAAGAGCGCATTCTCAATTGAATATAGGAATTTCTGTTTGAAGTCTTTATGGAAAATCTATGATTTTAAATGTGTTTATAGATTCTTCTCTATTAAAAATTATTTTCAGAATACACTCTTCAACAGATAAAAGTAGATATCGAACACCAAAATTGGTTCACCGGTTTGGTATGAAAGTGACAAATTTTCATTAGACCTCATACTATTCTTGTGCACTATATATCTTTATATAATTGCAGAATTATAATGCTTGTTATGTACCTAATGAGGTTTCGATATAAGATTTTTAAAGAGAAAGCTGTAATTTACAGATTCTTTTTCTATGACAATTTTTAGGTGAACCGGCCCTCTTTAGACAGAGTCAAAGACAAAAGTATAAAATGTCAGAATAATACTGGCAAAGATCTTTAAAAGTGTAACCTGTTAAAAAAATTGCTTCGCATAATTAGTGTGCAGTGTATCTTTAAAGCGAATAAGACCTAGTTAAGGGCAATCCCTGAAGCAGAGTTCTCTGAATCGCACCCAGATAGTGAAATATCATGAATCTGGTTTCGAAGCAACCAGTTGACCCAATTTGCTGATCCATTTTCGAAAAATCCTTCAGGTTCATCCGGAAAGAAGGTAATTATTTTTTATTTTCCATTCGTTGAAGAGGAGAGTTGTCCTTATAATTAAAAAAAATCACTTTTTCGGCTGTACCGTTTAAGGAGGGTGGATACCATCTTTGCGGGGCAGGGGGCGAGAGGAGAACGCCTATGCATATTCCCGGCAGTTAAAACGCTGCCGCCAACCCTAAATAAGGAAAGAAACGAGTAATCAAATACTCGTAAATAAGACGAGTTTTAACAAATAAATAGCGGAATATGTTAAATTCGCTAATTTTAAGGGTTTTCAATTAAGGATATCCTTACCAGAAACGCGAGGGGTCTGAGGCGGCGGGGGATTTCCGGCGAGAAAAATATATGTAGAAAAATATTTGGCAACGCCGCAGTTCGCGACTCTGGCGCGGCTTGTGGCTTTAGCGTGTACTAGCTTCCGAACCGTAACTTCAACCTGTCAGTGTAACGCGATTTTAGGTTATGAATATTGTTTGAAATTTAGTGTCACTCGATATGAATCGTCCTGAACGCGGACCGTCTGGAAGAAATGAAGTTGTAACGACCCCGCTCGCTCAAATTGACGTCGAATTTATTCAGTTTTTGAAAGAAAACGGCTCCTCAATCGTTCTGTTAGGTCACAACGCCAGTAAGTTCGATACGCGTCTCGTTTTGCGGGATGTGCAGAATGTAGGTATGCTTGATGAATTCACAGGCATCGTTATAGGCTTTGGAGATACTCTTCCTTTGTTGAAAAAAGCCTTTCCATAAAGACCTAGCTATTTGCAGAGTGACGTCGAGAATGTTTTTATTCTATCTATAGGTATCTATGTTGAGCGTAGTGGGGGGACGCGGCGTTGCTACATTTTCTATAGTCACGCGATTGAAGGCCGAAAAGACGTGAATAAACTCAATTTACTTTAATCTCCGACGGTTGGACTAATATTGTCTTTTTTCAATATTTTCGAAAAATTTCGGTCTACATCATGTTAGTTTTTCATTCAGATCGAACAGAAATTGCCTGAGAAAATGAATTTCTTTGCCAGTTTTGGACCAGTCGCCCTATCTAACCTATGTTAAAGTACCCTATTTTCCGAATTAATTTCTCAAAAATGACACCGTGAACCTATTTTTTAAAGATCGCGATTGATAAAACTCTTTCTTTTCTACGCACTGTAAAAATTTGATCAAAATCTAACACAAACGATTTTTGGTAAGGATATCCTTAATTGAAAGTCAAATACGTGAAAACCAATGTTGAAATTTGGCAACCGCGCAATTTCGTTCTCAACAGTTGCCAGCGCCGACGCGACCGCACCGAAGAACGCGATCGGCTGTGGCCTCGATCGGTTGTGTCACGCTTTGGCGTGTTCTAAGCGACAATGAGACGATGGAAAGGAAAAATCCAAATCCAAAAACAGTATAATCGTCGACTGAAACAAGTGGAGAGTGGACAGCAACGAAAAAAAGTGACTGTCGATGAACGTGATGAATGCGTGATCGATGGGCGACGTATCATCGATTTGAAGGTTATGTGGAACGACATGCGCTGCACTTTCTGCAAAGAGGATTTGTTGCTGAGAAATATTAAGAGCGAAGAAAAGCATGGTTTGAGCTCAACATTTAATGTTCTCTGCCAACACTGCCTGCTAACAAATAAAGTACCGACTGGAGCTAAACATCCTGGAGTGAATACGAAAATGTTATTCGATATCAACACTAAATCAGCGCTCGGTAAAGTCTATATTATAATTCGTGTGATATAATTGGGCTACACATTTCACGAATAGATAAAAATATTTATATTCACACTTTTTCACGGTTTGATTTTTTTTATAGGGACCCTGCACGCATGATTAGGGCACACTGCCGTAAACAAGTACTTGCAGTGTATGAACATACCGAATATGAGTGCGAAGTCGTACAAACGATATGAGAGAGAGATTGGGCCGATCATTGAAGATGTTGCTAAGGAAAGCTGTCGAGAAGCCACAGAATTGGAACGTTCTCTAACAATAGAAAATAGGGACTTGCTAGAAAAGTTACTGTAAGTTTTATGCGAGTCACGACTCTTACGAGCAATTGTTTTCTATTTTTTTTTCAATTTTGACTGAATTATCGATCGATAATTATTACAAATAATCCCGAAAACATTAATGCGTACATGAATGACTATTTTTGAATCAAGTCTTTTCACAAGTTTACTTTTTGTTTTGAATATTAACAAATTGACAATTATAAAATGCCCATACATGGGCAATTTTCCCTATAGAGAAAATTAATACAAATTTTGGACAATTGTACATATGGCTATTGGAAAATCCCTCGTTATTAATTAAATTATTCTTGCCTATGAAATTCAGTGGTATCTCGTATACCGTATCAATAAAAATCAAAATATAAGTATAATAAGTATTATAAATAAAATTATACATAGACGTAACATAAAATCAGAAACGTATTGTATTTCCCTCGTGCAATCCTATCACTCCATCCTGTTTTCTCTAATTCACGTATAGGCCTCAAGATCTTCGAAAAGGGTTTCTCATTCGAAGTGGAGAAGAATCGCAAGAGCCAATTCCGACCACGAAAGAAAAATCAGATTCGCAGCAACTTCCGGAAGGCTCAATCAATTCAGTCGAGGATACGGCGATGAACGATTTGGTGAGGCGCTTCGTTGCCTACGATATGAGTTGAAGCAAGCGAGGCTCTGGACGACAATACGACAGTTTGAATGGCTATCCTTCGATGATCGGCACGCAGACTGGAAGAGTTTTGGATTTCGCAACGAGAAACAGGCAGTGTAATTTCTGCTCTTTGGGGCACGCAAAAGAAACGCATGACTGTTGGCTGAATTTCTACGGCAGCGCCAAGGCAATGGAGCCCGATACTGCAGCTCAACTGGCAGCTAATAGCCCGATTTTCAAGTCGCAGAACGTACAAGTTGGAGTTTTTATTGGTGACGATGACAGTTCTAGTATCTGCGCTGTCCGAAAGGCATGTAATCACCCCGTCGTGAAGCACTCGGACAAAAATCACACTTCAAGAGGCGTAACGAATATGTTGTACAAAATTGACAAAAACACTGATACTGACAATAAGCTCACGGCAGAAGCGATCAAATATCTGCACAGATGTTTCACGTATCTCAAAATCCAGAAAATTCGGATAACTTGGCTGCAGCAATCAAAAACATTCCGTTCCACGCTTTTAACAAGCACGATAATTGTGGAGATTGGTGCAATTATGCCAAGGAGTCGGAAAACTATTTACACAAAACGGTTCTGGGTGGCTTTCAAAACGAACGTTTATTTGAAGAGCTGAAAAAACTTTTTGATGAATTGGCAGCTAATTCAGAACAATTCTCGAGTGGTGCATCAAGCCAAGCCAATGGAAGCCTGAATAATATAATGTTAAGGAAAGCTCCAAAAGCCGTGTGCTACAGTCTCTCGGAATCAGCTGATTTTAGATATGCAGCCGCGGTTGCCCATAAGAATATCGGAGAAAAATACGTGCAAGATATATATACGTCGTATGAATTAAGTCCGGGAACCCATCTGTCTAAACATGTAGAAAAATGCACGAAATCGGCTCGCGTACGATCGATGTTGGCGAAAACTCCAGCGTTCAAAGCGCGACGACGAGCTCTTCGAAAACAGTGATTTCAATTACGAAATCGACGCGATCATCTCGAAGGAGAAACGTATAGCAGTCACGTCGGTCTATTGAGTATGCCTACAGTCGAAACTGACCGAGATGGTTCTGCTGATTTGCAAGACTTGGCTGACGAATTCAATGACAGCAATAACAGCTCAGCTTTGGTTTTTTTCGACCTCGAAACTACGGGGTTAAAAGTCACAAGACAAGTCTTGCAAATTGCCGCGAAATGTGGGAGCGCGGAATTCAACGAATACATCAAACCGAACGAAAATATATCGTTGGCTGCTTCGAAAGTCAATGGACTGATAAACGAAGGACAGGACCTGTACTTACACGGACGGAGCGTGCCAGCCAAACCTCTACACGTAGTCGCGAACGAGTTGCTCGTATTTCTTCGGAGTTTTGGGAAGCCTTGCGTGCTAATTGCACATAATTGTGCATTTGATGCGCCACGACTTATACGTCGTATCGATCAAGTAGGCCTTGTCGCAGAATTTTCCGAAGTTATTGATGGTTTCGTAGACACTCTGCCGCTATTTAGAAATAAATTTCCTGGCGAAGGCTGCAGTTTAGTACAGGTGGCAGCTCGAAACTTCGCTCTCCACGCGGAAAAGGCTCACGATGCAATGTACGACGTAATTATGCTTCAGAATGTGGCCTTTTATAAGTTCACAGTCGCAGAATTACTTGTTAGTAATAAGAAATATGTCGCAATGTTGCAATACGACGAAAGTTTTAAATCTCTTGGACCGCTATCGAATATTGTTTCCAACGAAATTCGAAAAAGAATGGCACATGCAGGCATCAGCTACGTTCTATTACAACAGGCATACCGGCAGGGGTAGTAAACAATTACAGCACTAGTCGAAAAGAAAGAGAACGGAAAAAAAACCGTGATTAAAACCAAAAAAATGTTGGATAGTGTGATAAATCATTTCGAAGAGTCGCTGAAATGAGAAAATGTGTGATGGTACGATATTGGATAATGTGATAAAGCATTTCGAAGAAATGCGTGATAGTACGATTTATGCTGTATTTATATATTGCTGTTATCACATAATGTGCTGCGTTATAATATGATAAAAGAAAAAATATTAAATAATAAAAAATATAGTTAATTATTATTTCATTAACCCGTTTCTTAAATCGTTTTCATAAGCATTTTCGAATTGTGGCGCGCATTCATCATGGCCGACTGAAATGCGACGTTGCCAGTGCCTGTACAGCGTTCGATCGCTTTACCCATAACTTCCATAATCAGACACCAGATCAAGGTGTTTTCTTTTTACAATTGCTTAATAATTATGTTGTTTGTCGACTTGAACCTTCGTTCAGTTATTCCTAAACATGTCAAGAATTATTTGCATTTATTTTTATTCGATTCGAAGCATTTTTTCTATTCTTTCAAGCGTTATAATCTAACTTTCACCTGAATTCCCTATGTTAACCGTGTATAAGAGCGTCACTTCAGGTTCTAATTTCTCGATAACTATACGGACGATTGGAATGAAATTTGTCATAGAGATCTAATTATTATCAACGAATATCCTCAAAAAATTTAAGCTCATTGTGAGCATTTTTAGTTGAGTATCCAACATCCTTAATTTTAAAACCACTTACAGTGGCTTTCAGATCAAGCTGGTCAATGGGTTATAGGTATCGATGCAGAGAATATTCAGTAAGTCGAAAACCACAATTAAGGTTGTGGCCTGCGGGGTGAGCCGGCGGAGGACTAGGGCGCGCGCGGTGTGCAGCGCGGTTGGTGTGAGAGTGAGACAGTTGCGTGTTCAGTTCCCAAGCGAAGACGACCGAGAGTTTTTATAAATTTATAATCAAATTACGGTTCTGTCGATCGTGTTCCAAATGTGCTATATGTTGAAACGATTATCATTCAAACTGTACATGGTTGTTTTATGTACGTGGTAGCATTTTCTTAGCTGTTATGACGTAAATACGGCGTAATCGCCACAACTGGCTATAACAGTAGTGCAATAAGTCTCAAAATTTGTAATTTTTTTTCCGAAACGGTGCTGTCCGTCGTTCTAAAATTCCACCAAACTATTTGTAAAGGGTTAATGTACATTCGCGAAAATGTTCATGACGGTGGTAGCATTTTGACTTCGCCCCACAACAACCTTAATTGACTAGCGCCATCTGAAAGACACTGCTGGTGCTTTCCCCAAAAAGGATCCCAAAAAAAATGGAAGTCGGACGCAGTGGACGGAATTGCTTGGGTTTGATCGATAAAATTAGTGTAAAATTCATCTAGAATTCAGTATTTCCGCATTTTTCCTGGATTCAATTTTCTCTCTGGTGACACAAAAACACACGAATTCGAGGGGGTCGGCAATGGCCGCTACCGACCGAGGATTGCCGGGTCTAGGGCCTCATTATTTTGGGAAAAGGGTTTTCGGAATAAAAAAACTCAAAGTGGGTTGTTATGTTTACTAGGGCTGTGAGACCCTTTAATAAGTTAAGGAAATAAACAAACATCTGAAATGATTTCAGACGGAATACAATGCTTTTGTAACGGAAAAACCGTAAAATGCAATTTTTGTGTTAGAAAGTTTCAGAGGGTGTAACAATTTCAAAAAAAAAAAAAAATTAAACAACCGACAAGTGCCTATTTTTGTTGGATAAAATCGGGACAGAGTTCAATTGAGCAACAAATGCTAATGCAAATGCTCCGCAACTAAACAATTCTCGTTAATGCAATTTTGAATGAATGAAATTAAAACAGAGTTAAATCAATTGTAAATAAACAATTCTCGTGTTAAAGATTCTTATAATTAAGAAAAACGATAAAACAGAGTTAAATCGATTGTAAATAAACAATTCCCGTGTTCATAGTTCTTTAATCAATCCAAAGAAAATGAAACAGCGTTTAATTCGTTCGTAAATAAACGATTCTCGTATTAAAAATTTGTATCGGATTACTATTGTACGAATTCTATGTTTAGACAACTTTGTCGGACAAAAATCGAATAATCTCCACTTTGAAGAATTAATTTAAACGAGTATCGAATAATTTTGCACTTTCTCGGAGCTCGATGTGGAAAAATAAAGGCAACACTTCTTTTTTTGAGAGGTGTGCTCTGTTTGAAATCGCGTCAAAAACTGAATTTTAATATTTGCTCGTAGCCGGCTTGACCGAAGTATTATCCCCTCCGAGTTTAGCTCTGCAACATTCTACTTAGTTGCAGTTCTCGCAGGTCCTTATCATTGTTTCGTCTTCGCATTGCTCGCGCTTGGGTTTCCGTTGCGCAAATGCATCTCGTTAGCACGTGGGAACGCTTAGGCTAGCTATAGTTTATTCTTCTGCGCAAATTAATACTCTTAATGCTTCTCCTTGCAGCAGGTAACTTTCACGAAGGGAATTCAAATATTCCTTAATATGTGTTGAAAAATGTATCCAACGGCTTTCATTGGAAATATAATCATTGTTTTAGTAATGATTATATTTCCAATATCAACATTGTTTAAACGATGTTTTAAAATGGAAAAATGAAATAAATTCTTTTTAATTTTCCTTATGAACTATTTTTTGGAGTTTTGTTGATAAAAATGTAAAAAAATGTATTTATTCCACTAAGTAGTGCGTTTCTGTGGGGCGTCGAGCCATGACGTTACATCCCCCCTGTTAACGGAACGCAGTGTCGTGACTCTGCAAGCCGTGCAGAAAGTTTGGGGTCGACGCCATCAAGACGTTGAACCGGGATCTTCAGGGATGAACTCTTCTGTGGTGTCATCTTCTGTGGCAGGGTTGGGTAGATTCCTTTTGGTGATGGTGTGGGAGGCTGGCTTTCCCGACCTGCCTCGACATCAGCTGTTTCTTCCTCCTTGCGTTGTTGACCCAGGGTCAGTAAAAGTCCGGTTACGGAACTCCATACTGCACCAAGTAGGTGCAGACTCCAACCATAGAGTGAATGAATGGCGTAGCCTTGGATACAAGTGTCGATCACAAACTTGATTGACCGTAACACTAAAAATACTTCAATTATTCCTGCACTTGCAGAACCAAATTTTACAAAACCATTCCAGAGGCGTGTTGCAGAATTCTCGGCAAGGTGATTGAGGGTTTCTTCATCGAGTCGTCCTTTTATTGAAACACCTCCCGAAGGTAATGAATAACCTGCACTTCCCCGCGAAATGTTGTTAAGTAAAGCTGGTTTTTCTGCCGGAAACATTATTCTTTCACGGAGCTTGTTGACATCTTCCTCGGTGTAGATACCGCTGTTGACGGGGTTTCCTGTTGATTGGTACTTCCAAGTTGGCTTCGACAACGGTTCGAGGGCGCGGGGTGCTACAACTTCCACTGGTTGAGGAGTAAAACGGTCCCACGTTCCCTCGATCCAATACTGCGCTGGTATGATGGGGTCGCAATTTATTAATGCTGCTGATCTCACCAATGTCCTTGAGGTTGGCGACAGGTTGAAACGTACGGAGTAGCATTACTCCGTACGTTTCAATTTACATTCCACTGGGGTACATTTTATAATGTGGGCAACTTCGCCGGCGATGACCGACATGTGTCCCGCTCCTCTCATTACCGTGTATGCGAACTTTTCAGGTAGCAGGGCAGCTGTTGACAAGGAGTTCCGAAGTATTTGCCGCTCCATGTTGCGCCGTTGAGTTGAAACATCCTTGTCTAGGCTGGTCATTTGCTTTCTCACGTGTTTCTCCACGTATATGAACTTCGAGTTGATATGCGTGAAGATGTCGAAGTTGTTTGCCGAAATCTTTTTGGTCGATGCGAATGATTCACCCGTTCGTGCTTCGAGAATAAAAAGCTTCCGATGTTCCGTCGTTATCAGCGAGTAGCCGCAAAAGTTGTACTCTGATCTTTTCGCAAGGGCAAACGTCGTTGAATCGGAGGTCAGCGAATAAACGTCTGGTAAACGCGAATCATCTTCAATGACCGTAAACTTTGACACCATTCCTCGTAAAGCACGTCGTACATTTCAAAATTACACGAATCAACCAGGGCGACGCTCCAAAAGGCACAGTTACGTCTTGGCAATGTCCCTCGGATAACTCGCATTGAGTGCCTGACATGAGGATTATTGTTCCCGCACGTAAATTCACTACCGCTTGATGGGTTGAAATAGTTATTTTTACTGTAGCGTGTACTAGTACGTCGCTCCAGGTTCCGAACGGGTCACTGTACTGCGAACCACTACACTTTCCATCCACGGTCGTCGATCCAGCCAGTGTGTGATACTTCTAGTAGTCGTCTCATTTTTCCGCAAGCCAATAACTTCTGCTGAATAGCCCAATCGGATGATCTCAGTTTCCTGAAGTCTTCTACAAGTCGGTTCGTCCATCTCCTGGATATATTCGCGGAGTCCGTCGTGAACGATAGAGTTGTGCGAATGCATCCCACAGTGGTGAATTATGCGCGTTATCTCGCTTTCGCATTGCAAACGACGACTGTATTGTCGAAGTCCGATAGCTGGAGAAGTTGTATGTGTACTTGAGTCGGTTCAGGATCTTTAGGTGGCAGATCGCATTGCTTTGGTTGTAGTGGCTATGATGAAGGTAACGAATGCGATGATCAGTGCGACGACACCCAGTCCTATGGAGGTCTTCCTGGTGGTGTTGGTGGGCCGATCATCAGATCCTTTTGAACGTGTGGTAACGTTCTGCTGAACGAAGTCCGCCAGATGTTGCTGCGTGTAGACATGCGTTTCAAATCTGCCCCGGAAAAATTTGTATTGTTTGCGAGAAAACATTTCCCCATTAAAAACGATAAGCTCGACGTCAGCGATGTTGATACTCAACGCTTCTCTGGATCCTTGTGGCAAATAGAAAAAGATCTTTTCTCTTTGGTCGAAAAATAATACCATTTCGCGTTTGGAGTGGCCCCATTGGTCGCAGAAGCAAATCCGAAAATCGTCAAACTTCAGACAGCCGCGAGGTAATTTGTGTCGCACAACTTCCGGAAATTCCTGTAACACAGTCATTATTATTGCGGTACTGATTTCGCGACTATTTCTTGCTTATACGTATTTTGTTTCAGTGGATGACTTTCATCTTCCCACTTAAATTTATTTTGATATTTCCTCCCGTGAGGATGTCCAATACAGGGCAAGGCCCTACGTACTGATCGGCGAATTTGCCTCCTTTTGGTTCTTTGAGGACGTAAACCATATCCCCGATCTTAAAATTGTGTGGGTTTATTCGCTGGTCTTAATACTCTTTTGATTTTTGCTTTGCTTTATGTGGACTTTCAGCGGCCATTTCGCGAACACGCCACATTTTTTCGCGAACACGCCAGTAGGTTTTGTTTACCCCTGTGTGGCCGCCCACCAAAGAAGCATGACACTCGCGGATAATCGCAATTTGTTCGTCAACGGGGGGGGGGGGGGACGCACTAATTGTTTACATACAGTGATCCTCAAAGGTAAATCTCCGAGATCGTTGCGCAACATAGTTGAGATCTTGTTTCAAGACATGTCGTCAAGCTCCTCGATTTTAGCGGTACTAAATGAGCATAATTGGAGCTCTATTATTGGGTCTCTTAAGGATTGCAGTGACTCAGTAAAGTCGTTTACATGAGTGCCTACTCGCAAGTCACCTTTTATCAGCGGGAGTGCCAGATATATCTTGGAGCGTACTCGATTTACTCCCACTCTTGAAAGTGCGAGGTAGTCGTTGAGAGGCATATTTCCCGTATTTGCTAGATCCTGCGCACCACGTCCACTGGACGATTACCTGTCGTTACAAAATAAACTATTTGCGAGACGGTCGCGTCGGTCATCGTATCATCATTCTCTATGTCTCGCACAACGGCGTTTTCTATACCTGGAGAGCCGAGGGAGTGCGTAGCACCGGTACTTGGTTGACTGGTGTTTCCAGTTTCTGGAGTTTCCACCGAGGTATCTCTACCAGTGTCGGGTATTTCATTTATTGGCTCGAGTTTTGAAGGTCCAGCAACCGGATCGGGCTCGGCAACCCCCAGGCCATCCGATTCTTGCTTCCGTCTCTTGGAGCGCGTCGTTACACCTTTGTCCTCGACACTGTCTCCTGGTCCGTCAGGATCGCCTCAGCGCCTGATGGGCCTGATTAAGAAAACAGTTCTAACGTTTTCCGGTGGGTTACGCGACAGTGCGTCAGCATTGCTCTTGGCTGTTCCGGGTTTGTACAAAACTTTGAAATCGTAGTTCCGAAGTTTGAAGCGCCAGCCATACAAACGGTTCGAAGGATCTTTCATTGAGTTCAGCCACACTAGCGGCTTGTGGTCGGTAACTAGGGTAAACTCTCTACCATAAACATAGGGTTTAAAACTATCTACCGCATATATTATACCTAGACATTCTTTCTCGATTACCAAATAATTTATTTCGGCTGGCGTTAACGTACGGGAAGCATAGGCAATCGGTCTATCCTTCCCTTTCTCGCCTTAGCTGATTACTCCGCCGATCGCTAATGCGGATGCGTCGGTAGTAACAATGAATGGTTTTGTAAAGTCAGGATGTTGCAGCACCGGTGCTTTGCGAAGCATCTCGCAAAGATCTTTGAATGCTTTCTCTTGACTATCAGTCCGCTTAATCGGCGCTCTCTTTTCCAAAAGTAGGGTAAATGGTTTAGCCAGACCTGAAAATTTTTCAACGAATCGTTGGTAGTAACCAGCCAAGCCGAGAAATTGTTTGATTTCAGTTGGATTTGTCGGCCTAGGGTAATTTCTAATTGATTCTAATTTTTTTAGGATCCGGCCTAACACCGTCTTTGCTGATTATATGTCCCGAGTAGCCTACTTCCATCCGGAGGAACTCGCATTTATCCGGCTGGAGTTCAAGTTCGCTTTGCGCAGCCGGTCTGCTAATCTTTTGAATTTTAGTTCGTGTTCGTGGAGTGTATTCGCGTACAAAACTATGTCGTCAAGGTATACGAATAGCCCGACTCCTTGCAAACCGCACAGTACGCGATCCACCAACCGTTGGATCGTGGCGGGGGCATTTTTGAGCCCAAACGGCATACGCAAAAATTGATAATGCCCAAAGGGCGTAGAAAATGCGGTTTTGAGCGCGTCCGCTGGATCCAACGGGATTTGATGGAACCCGCTGGCTAGGTCGAATACATAAAAATACTTGGCGTTGCCAAGTTGATCGAGAATACCCACGATGATTGGAAGAGGATATGCGTCTCCTACTGTTTTTTTATCGAGGTGTCTGTAATCGATGACCAGTCTCCATCTCTGTCTCCCGTGTGAATCAGGTTTTTTAGACACGATCCACAAGGGCGAACTATATGGGGACCCGGAAGGCTCGATTACTTTACCGTCAATTAATTCATGCACCTGGCACGTGATCTCGTCTTTGTGGGCCGGTGGAAAACGATCTTGCCTCTTGAAAACTGGTTGATCGTCAGTTGTAATTATTTTATGTTTTAAAGCGTCTGTAGTGCCAAGGTAATCGCCTGGATAATGGAAAAGGTCCATAGATTCTTTTAGCGTTTGGCTTACACTGGCTACCTCTTCCTCATTAAAATGGTCGAGGCAGAGCAAAGATTTTAATGCGTTGAATCGCGTCTCGTTATCTGCCGGGTCTGCGGTGACGGTGTGGACACCCCGGACGTGCTTACGACAATCTCCACGTGACCTCTCCTGGGACTCTTGCAAATATAATTCGTCAATTCCGGCAGGATCAGCATCACCTGCTGGATTTTGGGAATGGATTTACTCGAATTCCTGTAGCGAAACTAAAGAAACCGTGAGCTCCACGTCCTCCTCGGTTGTGTTGAATACTCGCAAATAAGCTACGCCGTTTGTGATTGTCACTACCGCTTCACCAATAAAAACACCTTCAGTGGCGTTGAGACGAGGTATCAAGAGCTGCGGTAGTGTTCTCGAGGCAAGTACATTTACCTACTTACCGATTACCGACCGAGAAGACGGAACGCTACAAGACTCTCTTTCTGGAGCCAACTCATTTTAGCCACTTTTTCAATAGGTTATATGGTAATATAAACGAATTTCGAGTGTTTTGATGATATTTCACGCTGCAGTTAGACAGATTAGCTTAAAATATTAAGATTGAGACAAAAACCAATGCTGTAGCTATTGCTTATCACAAAGATATGGTTGTTTGTAATTTCGAATTTCTGAAATTTGTGATCTAAAACATGCCACGCACCCAACTTCTTGCCGCACATGGTGACCTAACTTCATGCGGTAGGTGGCACACAGCCAACGAGACTAACTTCATGCGGTACATGGCACAACGAACTAATATTTATATATATATGAAGTACAAAAAAATCACAAATAAATGCCGCTTCCGGCAGATTTGGCTGCGCGATTTGAAAAAAGACGCCTTATTACGGCATCGGTTAAACAGGTAATGAATTACCATATCAATTTCGACTTTTGCTGAATGTTTTCATTAATTGATGTTATGATGCTTCGACGTGATAACTTGTAATATTTTTATTCCTTAGATGGAAGCTTGGCAAATCGTAACTCGGGATCTGAGTTGACCGATGCCGAAGATTCCGTTGTTATCGATTTTCCTATATAAGAGAATCAAACATTTAAAATCTTTGTATTTTTGTCCATTCAGATTGCTTTATCAATTCGTAAATTGGTGAAGCAATCTGAACGGACGATATTTATACAATTAATTTTTAATCGTGAAAAATGCAAAGATTTCAAATGTGAAAATTTCATATGTGTAAGTGCAAACATTTCAGATATTTTCTTTCGTCGAAATTTCGGAAAAGTTTGACGATTAAGAGGCAGTGGTACACCGCCAGAAATTTCGACGCGCCATGCTAAACGCTTATAGGTCTGTCTCTCTTTAACATAGCTCTGTCTCTCTCGCACTATTTTTCTTTTAATTCTTAAAAATAAACGGCTATGTCTAATGAGGATCCAGAAGTTTAGCTTAATTCTACGATACTCCTGCGTATCCTTTAAAAATTCAGACCATATCTGTCGTATCGTTTGGGAGAAAACAGCTTTCGAAATTTCTGCGGGAGGGGGGGGGGGGGTGTATCACTGCCGCTTAAGCTAAATGGTTTTGAGCTAGCCTTCATAACTGAAGACACGTTCAATGTTGCTTGGTATTGAATTGTGACGGAAGTGGTAGAGCGGTTTGGATTTTATAGGATTTTGAATATTTCTAATCACTGACATTATCGCTCTCTAGTAACTTTTGTAAAACTTGAGACAGCGAGTTCAGTTCTTGTATGGGAATGAAACAATATTCAGCAATTATATATGTGTAATTTAGTGTCGAACGGCACAAGACATTTTATTCTTTAAAAAGTTTAAACACCTTACACCTTATCACCTGGACAATAAGACTTTATTCCTGAAGTCAATTAATTTATTAAGATTTGCAAAAAGTAGTAAAATCCCCCGAAAAACCCCTCTCGGGTAAAAAAATGAAAACAAGTACATTAACGTGAGTGGCATTCTGCCCCAAAGTACACCGTAATTTTCAAAAAATCCAGCATTATAGTGTCTAGATTTATATGTGCAAAAAGTTGTAAAATAATCTGAAAATATATACGGCACGTCATGTCAAGTACATGTATATCAGCGTTACTAGTTCTGACCACCAGGACCGCCACTTAGATGGTTGACTACCGCCGTACTCGGTATATTCTTAAAACTAACAGTAAAAATTATGCAAGGGAAGAGCGAGTGTTTATTTTAATTTTAACGTGCGAAAAGTTTTCACATAAGGACGATTTATGTTATTTAGTAAAATGTATTAAAACAATAATAAAATAATGATAACAATAAAACAACAAAAAATTTTAAGTTCTTGCACTGAGAGAAACAGAAATATTGAAACATGAAAACAAACAAAATTGAAAGTACTTTGATTATTTTATTGGGAAAAACAATTTGCCTTCAGTACTTGGCGAGTTCGTGAAATATAGTAAATTGTTTAATTATTTTATGTGTTGGTATAATATTAACATTTTGCAATGTTCGACTGCGTGATTGTACGTTGCTGTTGAGTAGAGGAATGCTGCGGTTTTGAACTTGTAGTTCTGTCCGAGAATTGTTTAGCGTCGCGATCTAATACTTTTTCTACTGCGATAGTTCATCCGTACGCGCCTGTGAGACCATCGTAACCTTCGTAACCCAATCTGAGGCGGAAATCTGGGGGTAGTCCCAACAAAAAGCACTCTAGCGTACCGTCCTCGAGATTTTTCAGTTGTTTTGAAGACATCCGCCTTCAGTTTGGCGCTTTGTCTTCTACAATTACCGCGTGGAAGTCTTTCACGCGACTTATATAGTCGAGGACGTGCTCCTTCCTGCTTTTGACAATGCTACCTAGCTCGCCTTTGTACTGATTGATAGTTCTGTTAGCGCCAAAAATATCTTTTAATCGATCAGTGACTGCTTTTACTGAAGGGAAACAGTCGTCTTCTACCGCAGTGTATGCACGGTCGCGTAACTTAATTCGCAGAAGGCGAGCAAACGCAGCTTCATGACTGATAGGCAGCAGTTCTCGTGCCCTACTGCACGCGCGACTAAATTTTAGTATTGGTGGAGTATTCCCGTTAAAGATCGGAACGGATTCGAGCACATCCTTGAAAGATAACCGCACCTGGATACCTTCATTAAGCGACTTGTCGTCGGCTCGAACCTTTTTGCCCGGAGGATTGAACGTTACTGAGCGTTGTTTTCTAAGTCTGTTTAGTCCCTTTCTTAGGTCTTGAATTTCGCTACGTACATCTAGACAATTACTGGAGTCTTTTCCAGTGGCAGTTTTCGCAAAACTCTTTATCCAATCCAACTCAGACCCCAAATGTGCATCAAGGGCGCTGGTCTGAGTTTCTTTTGCAAAAAGAGGTTTGCGGTCCGCCGGGCTTGTCGCAGCAGGATTTAGTACAAGATCGCCCGCCTGGAGCGACACGTTTTCAACAAAGTCGAGTTCGCGATTTGTTACGTCAGTTTCGCGCTTTTGGACCATATTTTCGCGCTGTAACAGTTCGTTTTCGAGAGTCGTAACGTCGGTTTCCCGCGAAATGATATCACTCTCACGTGACTGTTGTTGTTTTTGCGTTTCAAGAAGTTGATTCTGCAAAACTATGAGTTCCTCCTCCGTGAGGGAACCTAATTTGTCTTTTCCATCCATAGTAAAAGGTTTCGTCGATCGTTACGGGACCGAGCGTTTATTTCTGTGGTCGGTACTTAGCAGATACGATTTTTCGGTCTATTGTTGCTTAAGGCTAACATGCACCTGAAATGGGTTAGTAGCAACAACATCCGTTAACCTGGCAACCGTTTCATCATGTTATTAAGATGACAAAGACGAGTACTTACTGCAAACACCCTGCAAGATTATGAAGTTGACATGCGTAGCTTGCGACAAGAAAATTATTTGCGCATCATCCTAACAAATGGATACACTGTTTCGACTCTTACTCTTACACAACTCTTACACAAATTACCTTTTCGAATTATTGGTGTTTAATTGGAAGGCTCATGAAACACATCTAAGATTGATCGAGCATTTAATGCAAGTCTTTTGCAAGTGTATGAAATAAACAAAGCTGGAACAGCACTCACTTAATTACAATTTAATAATACGCGTGAAACAAAGTTGAGATACTCTATCTCAACTAATTGGGTGACAAATACCGATAAAAATGTCTCGTAAGCCAACAGTTCTCATGTATAGAACTTCAATTAGCAAAATTGTATCCGAGTGTAATGGACTGAAATACGCAATACACGTGTAGGCAATTTTAAATGAACAAAATTGAAACAGAGTTTAGTTTATCGCATCAAAACAATACGCGTGAGGTCAATCTCTAATAAACAAAATTTTGAGACGGAGTTCGGTTCAGCAACAAATGCCGACGTGGGCATCCTACGAAGGAAAAGTTTCTCGAATCAAACAATTTAATTAAGCAAGGTTTGGATATTTTTTTTTTGAACAATTTAATTAACATCCACTGAACAATTTCAGACGCTCGAACATTTTTCATTAAGCGGGAAACTGTTTTCCAATAATTCAGTCGACGACAATTAGGTGATTTCTGAGCTTTAAATCATTTGTAATTGAAGATAAATTAAATACTTTTGTTTACTTAATGATTCGATTAATATCAACTGGGCAATTACCGATGCTCAAATAATGAAAATTAACTTATGATTGGAGAATTCTATATCAAATATTCTAATTGACAGTGATTGGATGGTCTTTAAACGACCTATGGTTAGACCATGATCCGATATTTACTATGAGGTGGAATAATTTATCCACTTTTCTTTGTAGCATCCAATCACTGGTTCAGGTTAGGGACAATGTTGCAACTAGTACCTAAGAGCTCGCAAAATCACCGTTTCGACAATGGTATTCATCCCACCGCTGCCACCAACAAATTAGCCTGTTACGTCATGGTTTCTGGAAAAATAACGGTACGAAGCTAAATTTATTTAACTTCTCCGTTTTAGGGCGGAATTTGCCGCCTCAGGGACCGGAGACAAAAGTCGGTGCGAAATTCTTGCTTTTTTGTAAGACTCTCGGTTTCATTCTCTTAATGTACTTTATCGGTTGAAATATGAATGCATTGAAACGTACGTAGTCACTTACCTTCAACCTTTTCTGTGCGAAGGATCCCAAAAAAAATGTAAGTCGAACGCAGTGGACGAAATTGCTTGGGTTTGATCGATAAAATTAGTGTAAAATTTGTCTAGAATTCAGTATTTCCTTGTTTTTGTTGCGCCCCGAAAATTAGATAGTAATTTTTTGATTGTTAAATTATACGTAGTGATAATTTAACAATGCACGACTTAAGGAATGTCATATAGATATCAATGAGGCCATTTGCGCAACGGTCAGAAGACGTACTCGCCAGCCGTAGTCGCGCGGTAAGGAGTCCCTATAGCGTTGTCTCTTTCGCGCTCACGGCGACCCCGGTAGCGTTAAATCAGGGCATTGCAAGACTCCTCGCGTGGAATGTGCTTCGCGAGATTATCGTAACTAAATTATTCAGTAAACATAAGTTTATTGTTTATAAATTCACTCATTTTTGGTGATATAAAATGACTCGTTCACTGTAAACGAGGTAGTCTTTTAACAACTTCGACCACGATCGGGCATATCCGACGTGAGGACTCGTCATTAAAATTAAAGTTAACTCGAGTAATTGTTAACAACAATTAACCAACAAACTCGATTCATCTAAGACAAATAAATTCTTTTTACTGTTTATCACGTGAGTTCCAACCCTTTATTGACAACGATCCCCAAAATAATAAAATAAATGTTGTAACCCGCTTGCAATACATAAGTACGCAACGGGCGGCATAACATTTTGGTGGCAGCGGTGGGATCTGTCAACGTGATCAGTGAAAGAAATTTTGGTGAACACGAAAAAAAAAAAAATCGAGCGCTAACAACCTGACACGCAGACGTCGGGACAAATAGTGACTGGTACGAAATCAACAAGCAGTCGTTGATTTGGACTAAAGTGACATCTGACCATACCGCTGAACAAGAAGCAAACCGGCCGTTCAAGAAGGAAGGAAGGAAGGAAGGAAGGGAAGGAACCTCCAAAAAATCCAATCGAAAGTGTCCAGTCCATCAACTCCGAGACCTCGCGCCGAGACAACCTCCGGAGAGAAGATACTGCACTTCAACCTTCCGTAGGCCGCGGAAACCAATAATTTGTGTAATTTTTAGCCAGTGCGTTTCGCGTTAGAATAAGGGTTACACATCAAGGCGGGAGGCAAGGCTAACTCCAACCACCGTCCAACATAACCAACAACATTACACATCAAGGCGGGAGGCAAGGCTAACTCCAACCACCGTCCAACATAACCAACAACATTACACATCAAGGCGGGAGGCAAGGCTAACTCCAACCACCGTCCAACATAGCCAACAACATTACACATCAAGGCGGGAGGCAAGGCTAACTCCAACCACCGTCCAACATAACCAACAACATTACACATCAAGGCGGGAGGCAAGGCTAACTCCAACCACCGTCCAACATAACCAACAACATTACACATCAAGGCGGGAGGCAAGGCTAACTCCAACCACCGTCCGACATAACCCACAAAACTTTTTGTAAACCTTTGTTGCAATTAAGAAAGAGATTAATACAGAATATTACCTTTCCTTTGCGAGTCGCATACAAAAGGCTTAATGAAATAGAGTAGCACGCGACATTCCATGCCGAACGATAACGCTAATCAGCCGTTACGTCGGGGTAACTCGTTAGTCAGTTTTGCCAGGCGAAAGTGTAAGTCCCACAACAGGGTTACAAGCAGCTCTAGGTGACATTGTTGCAAGATCTAGACGAGCTTTGGGAGAATTATCACCAGCTGGCAGAATACCACTCCGGAGGCAAGCACAAATTACGGAGAGCCTTACTCACCAATTTGGGGTAAATACCTGTAGAGGAACGGAGTTTGGAGCAGACGACTTTGAGATAGACTACTCTATTATGGCGGAGGGGCCTCTCACGATGGCCGATCGTAGTTCCCAGGGAATGATCGACGCTGAGATCGAGAGGATGAGGCAGGATGCTTTGGATGACACTTATGCGCTGAAAAGTCCCAAGGGCTTTTCTCGAGGGCCATCAGAAAATGCAGCTGCCTTGCCCAAAAGACCGCCCCGGCATTCGAATCGAAAAGATGAATCCAGAACTCCTCACCGTACCATAGAAGACTACGAGAAGGAATGGCAACGGAGAGACGCCTTACGGGATGATAAGGAACATAGTAATTCCGAGGACCCAAGGAAACTACTATCACGCACATTATGAGATATGAGCGGTGATGAACTAGAATATATATTGGTACTCGAGCGAAAAATGGAAGAATTGTCTCGAGAGCTGGAGCTAACTCGAATAGCAAACAGGAATTCAGGTACACAGGCTATACGAGCTAATCAACAGAACGAATCATCGGCTGCAGGGCCAGTATTGGATCTCGGCCTGGCCATAAAAATGATTCGGCATTTCGATGGAAACAATGCCAGTGAGTTGGATTGTTTTGTGCGTTCATGTGAAACCGTATTCAGAAGGGTGCGTATGGATCACCGAGAATTGCTGTTGGAATTGATAATCAGCAATAAGCTTGGAGATCGAGCCTCCAGGGAATTAAAACATGAGACGATCTTGTCATTAGATCAACTTAAGGAGGAATTGGATGCATTATATGGGGAGCGAAAATCATTAGCTGCCCTACAATTGGAATTCAATTCTGTACGCCAAGGGCCCGAGGAAGATATCAGCGTGTATGCTTCAAGGGTTGAAAAAATCACTATAGAAGTGACAGAAAAGCTGTGTGAAGGGCTTGCTACGGAAGCTGAGGCTCGAACGGTGGAAATGGAAACCCGCCGTTGTGCTCAGGCTAATTTCAAGCAGGGATTGCATGGCCAAGTGCAAGTGCTTGTGCGTTCGCGTAATTATGCATCATTGCACGAGTCAATAACCGGAGCTATAGAACCGACCCACGTGGTACAGCCGAAAACGAATTTTGGATCGAATAATGTTCGAAGATCAACCAATGGACAGGAATCTCCAAGGAAAACTTGTTATAATTGCGGAAAAACTGGTCATGTCTCGAGAGATTGTCGGAAATCAGGTCGAGTAATTTTACCTACGGCCGATCAGAATAAAACTTTGCATCAAGTTAATATTGTATGCACTTTTTGCAAATACAGGGGTCACTCGTGGAAAGAGTCCCAGAAAAGATTAAGAAAGGAAGAAGAAGAGCAGCAGCGAAATGCGCCTCAGCCGCATTGGCAGAAAGATATTAAGCCACCCGGCACAAAAAGCCCTAATCTGGGTACGACAAATTCTGCAAAATTTAGCGGAAATACGAATCGACGCGAGTTGGGAACATTGGGTATATGTAGATGTACACTCGCTACTTCAAACCTAGACAAGGATGCAGAGATAGCAGAGAAGGCCGCGAAGCAAGGCCGCAACATGAGCCGGCGCAAGCCCAGGTCTCGGAACGATTGCGCGCTCGCCGTCGACCGAAAAGAAGACGCAGCAATGATGAAATGGGCCGCAAAGAAGCAGGCGTTGCAACTGTGTCAGGTCACTTTACCGGCAGCTTGTGACAAGGCCAGCGATTTTCATATCAAGGCACCTGCTGCCAAAAAGGGCCTGCTTACCCTAAAAGCTGATACGGGTGCCCAATGCTGTGTGGGGAAAAGAGGATGTTTACAGCCAAGCACTATGGTAGAAGATAGCGACATAGAGCTGCAGGGTGTTAATGGCAAAAAATTTGTACCGTTGTGTAAAACGGAATTGGTGTTGATTACCCCCACAGCGACCTTAAGACATTGATTTCGAGTGGTACCCGACGATGTACCGCTGAAAGTCGATGGGTTATTGGGCATGGATTTTATCAAACATCATGAAGCAGATATTCTACGCGGATGAAATTTGAAATTATATGGTCATATAATGCCATTAATGAATGGAAATGATCGAATCATACTTCCTCCACGCAGTGAAACTATCGCGCACGCGAAAACAAACAGTAAATTCGTTGGTATAGTAGCAAGGAAAGAAATCGCACGTGGTGTGATACTCGGTGCCTGTATTACTCCACCTCAAGACAGCATTTGCGTAATCAGCCTTGTCAACACTACCGAACACGTGGTCGAGGTGCAGCGGCCGGAGGTGTCACTCGAGTCGCTCGAGATAGCAAAAATCGAGCACAACAGCATGGCCGACTCTCCGCATGTAAACACGATGACCGCGGAGAGGGGCGCGCAACGACTTGAACGACTCAAGGAAGAGACCGACGTAGCTCATCTGAATAAGGAATAGGGAGAGACACTGCTGGAAATATTAAGTGAATATGAGGATGTGTTTCACTTAAAGGGAGATAAATTTCCGTGTTCAACCCATATGGTTGAACACCACATTCCACTTAAAGAAGGAGTACTTCCGATTAAATCACGCCCTTATCGATTACCTGAAATGCATAAAAGGGAAATTGATAAGCAGATGGAAGAGATGCTGGAGGACGGGATTATTCAACCTAGTAGGAGTCGGTGGAATGCTCCATTATTGGTAGTCGCCAAGAAACCTGATGCTAATGGAGTGCAAAAAATGCGAGTAGTGGTGGATTTTCGGAAAATTAATGAGGTTACCATAGGAGACTCGTTTCCTTTACCAAATATTACGGAAATATTGGATCAATTGGGAAAGGCACAGTACTTTTCCACTCTCGATCTCGCTTCGGGTTTTCATCAAATACCAATGGCGGAAGAAGATAAGGAAAAGACGGCATTCTCAACGCCAAAAGGGCACTTTCAGTATAATCGGATGCCCTTCGATTTAAAAAACGCACCGCCAACTTTTCAAAGATTAATGAACGCTGTATTGGCTGGTCTACAGGGAATGAAATGTTACGTATATCTGGATGACATCGTAATTTATGAAAAAAGCCTAAACGACCACAACGAACGACTGCGAGAAGTATTTCAACGACTCCGAGAAGCTAACCTCTCGATACAGCCAAGTAAATGTCAATTTCTACGCAAAGAAACAAATTTTTCGGGCCATGTTATTTCAGAGGAGGGAGTTCGTGCGGATCCTCAAAAGCTTGTTGCAGTGAAGGAATTTCTGGTACCGAAAAACGTGACTGGCGTGCAATCTTTTCTGGGATTGGCCGGTTACTATCGGAAATTTATCAAGGATTTTTCCAAAATAGCAAAACCCCTCACCGAACTTATTCGAAAGGACATAAAATTCGAGTGGACCGCTGTGCGGGATGCTGCCTTCGAGCAATTAAAAACAGCGCTTACAACTGTGTCGGTATTACAGTATCCGGACTTTGGAAAACCGTTTTTAATAACAACGGATGCATCGGATAAGGCTATTGGTGCTATACTATCGCAGGGTAAAATAGGTGAAGATTTGCCTATCTGTTACGCGAGCCGTACCTTATCTAAAGCTGAGTGCAATTACACGACAACGGAAAAAGAATTACTTGCTATCGTGTGGGCTATTGCTCAATTTCGGCCATATGTATATGGCACACGCTTCAAGGTCATCACTGATCATCAACCTCTCACATGGTTGTTCGGAGTAAAGGATCCGGGATCACGATTGATGCGTTGGAGACTAAAATTATCTGAATATGAATTTGGTGTAGAGTATAAAGCGGGGAAACGCAATACGGACGCAGACGCTCTCAGTCGTATTTTTTTAACCACCCGTACTCAGGAGAGAGAGAAAAAATGAACGAAAGAGAAGGACAGTCATGGATTAAACACCGATTGCGACAGAAATGCAGCATGTAGTGATGGTAAGGAGAGCGACTACGAGGCAGACAAGCATAGCCGCTGTAGCTCTAGCGAGCTGGCGCGCGGAAAGGGGTCTGCGAGGCCTAAGGCGAACGCGAAACTTGATAAAAGTGAGAACGCGCCTGCACGGGAGCGCGACAGAGACTCACTTATGGACACGCATACATTACGCTCGCAGTCAACAGAAGAAGAGGACAGGCGTACAATAGAAGAGCGTAACTGCAGCAATAATGTGGTAACACCTGAAGTTGAAGAGAGACGGAAGATACTATATGAGTATCACGATGCTCCGTTAGGGGGGCATCAGGGTGTGAAGCGGACACTACAGAGGATCCGAGCCAAGTATGAGTGGCCAGGCATGAGGAAAGAGATAGAAGAATACATAGCCGCATGCGAATCATGTCAGAAAAATAAATTGAGGATAATGGATCGGGTACCAATGGTCATTACTGACACACCACATCAAGCATTCGAAAAGCCAGCGGTTGACATTGTCGGCCCTTTACCTGAAACATCAACTGGCAATAAATGTATACTTACCTTCCAGGATGCCCTTACTAAATATAGTGCAGCCATACCACTTCCAAATCAGGAAGCAAGCACTATAGCGAAAGCTCTGGTCGAGGAGGTTATATGTCGGTATGGTACACCGGAAACATTACTGTGATGTCGCAGATGATTTATTTAATTTAATATAAATAACGAGCAGCAGACTCTGCTACGGAACGCGGTTTTAGGAGGGAAAGACTCGGTAGACACTGGGTTGATACTGGTAAGAAGACGTTTATTCTGGCACAAAAAGAACAGAGTGACGTTCTTACAGGTTCGGTGACTTACGAACTAAAGAGATAACGCTGGAGGTGCTTATATAGCGAATGCCGTGGCAAAGTAGTGGAGGTGGAGAGGGAATTTGGGAAAGAGTCGAGAAAGTTATCATGAGAGAGGCACACGTGTGCTTAGATTCCAGGAAATGCTGTAAATAGGCCATGTTGATATAGGCACGACAGCTGTGGAAAGAGGCGATAAAAACAGACTACAACGAAGGGATTTCGGGGAATGCCGGATATAGGATGATAGGCGGTGCAGTGATAACCGTTAGAAGGTGGGAACGTATTTGGGAATTTATGGAGTGAGAGTGCATAGCGTAGAGCCGTGCGGCAGCTCAGGAGGTCAATAAACTTGGGCATGCAGGCCTATGGGTCGGAAGTGCAGAAGGCTAATGGGAAAGAAAAAATAGACGGTGGATAGGAGCTCGTTACACCTCCTCCCTTATTTTAGAAAATTCATATAACAAAGGAAATGAATTTTCTACGCCTGGGATATTGGAAATTACGTCTAGTTGTATGTCTTACAGAAGAACGGCTATCGAGCGGGCGATTAAGATTTGATAAGGCGATAAGTTCATCGGCAGGGTAGCGGTTTCCATACGTTACATTGTCTGTGGTATTCGTATGATAACAGTTGTTATACACGTTAATACACGGTGAAAAGATGCCGGCAAAGAACTTAGACACTAAGTTACCTAAGCACGTACATAGTCCTATCTTACATGCTAGTATTAAAATTACGATGCAGATGCACGCATATCCTAAATATTTGAGCCCATTATACGCGGTCTCGTACAGTGTTTTATTCCGTCTGTGTTGTCCAATTTTTTCGGCTTCATCTGATATTTCGTCGAGTGTTAGTCCAAGGGATTTAAGTTCTGTTACGTCGAGGTGTGTAGGTCGCCCAAGTGTGGTTAATTTCAAGTCTTCCAAGGTCACGGAGTGATTGCTGAGGATTTCGTCAAGTTTGGGTGTGACAAAGGACTTGTTCACGATGACGTCCGTTGTTTGCACAAGTTTTTCTTCTAATCGGGGTCTGATTACTATATGATCGGTTTGACCGATACAATTCCCGGGAATAGTCACTTTGTTAGTCCCAAATAGTGTGGTCTGTACAGGTTTGTGATCGTCACAGATTGTATGAAGTGTCTCTTGAACAGGAGACGTAACAATCCATGATCTTCCGTTTTTTAATTGGATGCACAAAGATTTAATTAGATTTATGAACGAAATTTGGCACTGAGAGTCAGAGATGTCGGTCGGTCTTTGCAGTATGATGGCTTCATAATTATTAGGATTATTTATGGTGTAGTCTGGGTTTTGTCGTTTACATAGCAACTTGGAACTTAGTTTTTTACAATCTGAGAGGTCTTTTTCATTGCTCGGCGTGAACAAAGTTTTTACATTACTTACGATAATCACAGAGTCTGGGGGGCTGACGTAATAGAATGTGGTCGCGCTTGATTTCTGTTGAAGTAGCGAAATTAACCTATAAGCATGCAAAACACTATTTTCTACCACTGGAACTTTTATAACGTACGCGAATCGATTGTCTATGATCATTACGCTAATGTCGCTTACTTCTTTTATAGCGGCAAAGGCAGACTCTTCCAAAGGTACCGGAGGTGTGTCGCTAGAAACTGTTTTCTCTCTAATTGTACGGAGGGCTTTAACTAAATCTGTTGGACTCAATATTTGTGGGTGAACTATGCCTTGTTTGCCATCGTTAACTGCGTTCAAAACATTATTCAGATTTTCGCTATATTCATCAATGAGTGTTTCTAGTAATGCTACTTGTGTACTGATTATTATATCGCGTGTGTTATTGGTTATTTGAGTGCCAATACCATACAAGGCGTTGTGAACAATATTGGTATTATTCTTTAATTCTTGTATCGCGTCAGCAAAGTGAGAAATGACTGCTTTAACAATAGCTGTTTGGTTATGAATGAGCGCACTTAGTTTTATATTATCATTGTGGATTTTGTCTATTTCAGAATTGTAATATTCAGCGTCCGAGTTTCCTAGTGTACCAAATAAGATTTTACTTATTTCGCCAATAAAATTAAAAACACCTCTTTTTATGCGTGGAGTGTAGTTAATTATGTTCATTAGGCGAACTCTATTGAGATCGATTCTCTGGAGTCTTTGATAAACAGTCTCTATGGTTACTGATTCTATGCAGTTCGATCCGGTTTTCGTGTTATGACATACGATTGACAGTTTGCGAGCGATGCTGAACAACTCGTCGCGGTGGATGTTGATTTCGGTGTGATCCACGTAGTTGACGACTGTCCATGTTTTGTGGTACATAACCACGTCACCCAAGTGCTCCAGATATACGGGTCCAGAAATTGGTTCCACTTGAACTACTTCAGTTGCCGTACAGCCTGTCAGGAATAACAGGAGAAACGCCCACATTTTGTCCTGAACATAAAAAGGAATTAATTTCGAAAATATGGCTTGAGTTTATTTACATGAATTAATTTTTTTCTGTTTCGAAGTAGTATTTCGTAATTAACGTCTGAAGTTCGTGCAAGAATTATTGCGGGTCCTTCCTACTTCGGAGCAAGTGGAGATTTGTCTCGCCCTTGAGCAACGAGGACTTCATCACCCTTGCTGAAGATTGGAGCAGGCCGATGAATGTTAGCGTCCTGGTTAGCCTTGTAGCGCTCCTTCGCTGCAACCAGGTGGTCACGACCCTTTTTCAAAATTCGTTCGTGGTCCGCACGGAGTCCCTCGGAGTATTCGTCGATGGTGGCATTAGTTCGATGGATGGGAATGCTATTCGGGACGTTTGGTTTACGTCCGAACTGCATCTCGAAAGGCGTGAGCTCGATGCCTTCTTGCTTTGCTGTGTTATAAGCCATCGACACGAATTTCAGTTTCTTATCCCAGTCCTCGCGATGATCATGGATGAGAGCTTTAATTTGTTCTTTAATCGGTCCATGAGCTCTTTCAAGGCTTCCGTTGCTCTGAGGATGGAATGTTGTTGTCGTCATGTGTGAAATTTTGAATAGTTTCTCCAGATGTTTAAACGTTTGACTGATGAAGTTTCGGCCTCCGTCTGTGAGGATCTTCTTAGGTGCGCCGTGGATATAAATGAAATGCTCGACTAATGCATTCACGGTAGCTTGAGCATCTTGAGTTTTTAGAGGGATCAACGTGATGAATTTTGTCAGTTGGTCCTGTACTGACATTATGTACTTGTATCCATTGGTTGATTCGGGAATAGGCCCAACAAGGTCCAATGCAATTTTATCGTTGGGTCGTTTTGGCGTATCGGTCATTACCGCTTCTGCTTGTGGACGTATACGGACAAGCTTGATTTTCTGGCAAGTGTCGCATCTTCGGATGTAGTCTTCGACATCTTTTTGAAGGTTCGGCCAGGTGGCAACTGCTTTGATACGATCAAGAGTCTTGGCTATACCAAAATGTCCAGTGGCCTTCGTTCCATGGTGCTTTTTTATAATGCGTTGGCGGTCTTCTTCAGTACCTGGCTCGTAACGATCCTTGTCATAAAAATACAAGAAGGGGCGATCTTCTCTTTTAGACCAAATGAAATTAATCATTAGTTTGATTCGGTTTTTTGTTGCTGGGTGAGATCGAAGATGATCACAGCCTAAATAAATTTTCGTTGTCTCTTTTACTTTTATCAAGGTAGCTGCAATGCAATTAAACCAATCTATTTCGTCTTCAGAGAAATCGATGTAAAGGCAATCCGTGGCGTTATTTGGTGCGTCCACTATTTTTAAAGCGGGAACATCGTTGGGTGGAATGTTTTCGCTGATTTCGGGAACTAGTGGGATACTTTCGCTCAGCTCAAATTTCAAGTAAAGCGGCGAATCTTCTTCTAATGGTTCTTCCTGTTGATGATCTGTTGCGGCATTGTTTTTGTCATTGTCGGTGCGTTGAGTGACCTGAGTTTCTTCTATTGTTTTCGAACGTTATTGTTCCCGAGTAGTTACCGCATAAATCCGAGACAGCGCATCTGCGTTTGTATTGAGAGAGCCCTTTTTGTAGATAGGCTCATACTCATACTCTTCCACTTTCATCCGAAGTCTCATCAACCGACTATTAGTTGGAGGATCCGTAGCCTTCAGAATCCAAATAAGTGTTTTATGATCAGTGACAATTTTAAAATGTTTTCCATATAAGTACTGACGAAAGTGTTTCGTCGCCCATGTGATCGCAAGCATTCCCCTTTTAGTGGTGGAGTATCGCTGCTCTGCCTTGTTAAGGGTACGAGAGGCGTAGGCGACCGGCCGATCTTTTCCGATCGGTCCCTGTGATAATACTGCACCGATCGCGTGGTTACTAGCGTCTGTGGTCAGGACGAATTCCTTTTCAAAGTCGGGGTACTATAGTACCGGTGCGGTTATTAATGCGGTACGTAGTGTTTGAAAAGATTGCTCTTGTTTTTCGGTCCACGCCCACGTGATGTCCTTTTTTAACAATTCAGTCAACGATTTTGCAATTTTACTGAAGTCCTTAATGAACTTTCGATAATTTCCTGCAAGACCGAGAAATTGTTTAATGTGTTTAGGTTCTTTTGGCGTTGGAAAATTTGCAACTGCTTTGATTTTCTTCGGATTTGGTTTGACTCCTTCTTCCGAGATAACGTGACCCAGGAATTCCAATTCTGGTCGAAGGAACTCACACTTATCCGGTTGCAGTTTTAGGTCCGCTTCACGCAAGCGCTTTAGTACTTCCAATAGTTTTTTGTTGTGCTCCTCCAATGTGTTACCGTAGATGATTATGTCATCGAGGTTGTTGCGCCCCGAAAATTAGATAGTAATTTTTTGATTGTTAAATTATACGTAGTGATAATTTAACAATGCACGACTTAAGGAATGTCATATAGATATTAATGAGGCCATTTGCGCAACGGTCAGAAGACGTACTCGCGAGCCGTCGCGAGTAGTCGCGCGGTAAGAAGTCCCTATAGCGTTGTCTCTTTCGCGCTCACGGCGACCCCGGTAGCGTTAAATCAGGGCATTGCAAGACTCCTCGCGTGGAATGTGCTTCGCGAGATTATCGTAACTAAATTATTCAGTAAACATAAGTTTATTGTTTATAAATTCACTCATTTTTGGTGATATAAAATGACTCGTTCACTGTGAACGAGGCAGTCTTTTAACAACTTCGACCACGATCGGGCATATCCGACGTGAGGACTCGTCATTAAAAATTAAAGTTAATTCAAGTAATTGTTAACAACAATTAACCAACAAACTCGATTCATCTAAGACAAATAAATGCTTTTTACTGTTTATCACGTGAGTTCCAACTCTTTATTGACAACGATCCCCAAAATAATAAAATAAATGTTGTAACCCGCTTGCAATACATAAGTACGAAACGGGCGGCATAACAAGGTAAACGAAGCACGTGTTACCGATTAGTCCACGCAGTGCATTGTTCATCATCCGTTGGAATGTTGCAGGCGCGTTTTTGAGTCCGAAAGGCATCCGGTTGTAATGGAAATGTCCTGATGGCGTCGAGAATGCTGTTTTCTGTTTGTCTTGTTCGTTCATTGGTATTTGATGGAATCCTGATGCAAGATCGAAAGCAGAGAAGTATTTGGCTCTTCCTAGTTGATCTAATATCTCGTCGATGCATGGGAGTGGATGAGCGTCATGCGAAGTCTTCTCATTGAGCTTCCTGAAGTCGATGACGATCCTCCACTTTTTCTTCCCCGATGCGTCGGATTTCTTCGGTACTACCCAAAGTAAGGCGTTGTACGGTGACTAGCTTGGCTCGATCAGCTTCTGTTCGAGCATGTCGTTAACTTGGCGGTCAATTTCCTCCTTGTGTACCGGGGGGTACCGGTACTGCTTGACGTTTATTGGAACGTCATCGCTGGTTATAATGCGGTGTTTGACCGCTTTCGTGCCTGGCAGTGGATCGCCAGGTAGAGCGAACACGTCGGGGTAGGACGACACGATGTCCTACACCTGTTCCGCTAGTTCAGGTGGCACGTGCTGCAGGCGCACGTTTTCCTTGAGCACTCGGATCCTATCCGCCGAATTGTGCTCTCTAATGTTGTGGACCCTTGGTGCGTCCGTCGGTGCGTCTTGGCGCGGCTCCGCCGGTGAAAGGGCCTCGAAAAGGTACCTCGAAAGGTAGCCCACGCAGTAGGTCAATTGTAAACCGCTTGGGTTCTTCCGAGTCGTTTATTACTGGCACTCGGGCTTCATAGTCCTTGGCATTGAATATGCAGGGTACTATGGGATCTGAGTTTTCCTCACTTGTGAAGGCTGGTCCATTTGCGATGTTTGTCGGGACAGTGATAAAGTGAATTGATCTGGCTGGAACGGTGATCGTTAATGGTTCGAATTTTAGTCTTTTCCTATTAAATTGTAAGAAATTGTCCTTTCCAATGCCAATGTAAGTTTGATATTGCTCTATGAAGGGAACGCCAATTATTCCATTTTCTTCCAGAGGAAAGTCGTCGGGAACAACATGAAACAATTTTTTCCGTCCCTCGTATTCTTGCTGAGTGACGAACAATGATTTATGTAAATCATTGCCCTTAAATTCGGTGTTCACTTTCTTGTCAACCAATGAAGTTCCTTTGAGGCTGGCAAGTTTAATGAGGTTAATGGCAGCTCCAGTGTCTAATAAAAATCATCCTGGTCCTCGTATGTCTCGCATGGAAAGTTTGACAACGCGTTTTGCGGATCCAACGGTGTTAACTCGAGGGATGGATCTGGATCTTCTGTTTCGTTGACTTTCTCTGGTAAGTGATTCACACGCGGTGGAGGGCGATGTTGGAAACGGCGTTCGTGAAAACCCGACGATTGTGCTGGGGCGTCTGTCTTTCTCTATGTATCGAATTTCTTCTTGCGGCAGTCGCGTTCGAAGTGGCCTAGACGCTGACAGTAGTTGCAAGACACCTGAGTTCGTTGGTAAGGCTGTGAGACAGCAGGTGGTCTACTGGATGAGTGGGATGGTCCTTGGCATGTGCTGTGGCTGCGATCGCTGACATTGAGGTTTCTGGTCATCATTTCTCGAGTGTAATCGTATGCCTCAGCAGCTTGTGCAGTTGCAATAGCTGCACGGATTTTTCCGGCCTTTGTGCCCGCACTTCTGTCGAAATGTCTTTGCGAAGACCCAACAAGTATTGTTCCAAGCCCTGTTCGCGTTCGTAGTCGATAACGAATCGTCTTTTCGTGTCGTTCATTTTGGAGTTAGATAGGCAGGCTAACACTTGATTCTGGACTTCGAGAAACCGATTTGTAAACTTCGACACGGATTCAGTCTTTCCTTGAAACATTCGCGCACGTTTGTCCCTCCATACACTAACGGGTTGTAAATTACCGTAGAGGATACGAAGACCGCCGTATAGTTTTTCATACGTATCTGTTTCGAATTCGTGGAGTTCTCGAGCGGCATCACCGACAATTTTTTTTTGCGATTGGAAGTTTTCGAAAATAGTCCGGTCGAGCAACCTGCGGTCGTACGTCTTCAATGGATGCAATAAATGATTCGACTCCGATGCACTTTCCGTCGAATTCTTTGACTAATTCTATCGCTTCCTTAGGTGATATTTCCTCCATCAACGCTTCACTTATTACGCTTGATGCGCGCGATGGTGCGTGTTCCTCTTGAAAGTTTTGTATTTCACCGTCGTTTTTTTCGGGAAACACCTTATGAATCGCGTTTTTTATCGCGTCGTTAACTTGTGTGAGCGACATTTCGTTGGTGAGCACTGAACCAGATTCCGAATCGGTCTTGATTGTAGGTGTTTCGCGGTATTGAGTAAATGATTGTTTACTCACCAATTTATTTTGTTGGTCCAGCGTTGATGTAAACGTCTTTTCCGGTATCTGCGTGTTGTCGATCGATCCTATGTTCCTGGCAATGTTGAGTCGGCTACCCCACACTTAGCACCAATTTTGTGATGTCGCGGATGATTTATTTATTTTAATAGAAATAACGAGCAGCAGACTCTGCTACGGAACGCGGTTTTAGGAGGGAAAGACTCGGTAGACACTGGGTTGATACTGGTAAGAAGACGTTTATTCTGGCACAAAAAGAACAGAGTGACGTTCTTACAGGTTCGGTGACTTCCTAACTAAAGAGATAACGCTGGAGATGCTTATATAGCGAATGCCGCGGCAAAGTAGTGGAGGTGGAGAGGGAATTTGGGAAAGAGTCGAGAAAGTTATCATGAGAGAGGCACACGTGTGCTTAGCTTCCAGGAAATGCGGTAAATAGGCCATGTTGATATAGGCACGACAGCTGTGGAAAGAGGCGATAAAAACAGACTACAACGAAGGGATTTCGGGGAATGCCGGATATAGGATGATAGGCGGTGCAGTGATAACCGTTAGACGGTGGAAACGTATTTGGGAATTTATGGAGTGAGAGTGCGTAACGTAGAGCCGTGCGGCAGCTCAGGAGGTCAATAAACTTGGGCATGCAGGCCTGTGGGTCGGAAGTGCAGAAGGCTAATGGGAAAGAAAAAATAGACGGTGAATAGGAGCTCGTTACATTACTCTCTGACCAAGGGATCAATTTTTTGAGCTCTATCTTCAAGCAGGTATGTAAGCTGCTTCGAATAAAGAAAATTCAGACAACAGCGTACCATCCGGAAAGCAATGGAGCCCTCGAACGCTCTCATCGAACTTTAGCTGAGTATCTAAAGAATTATATCGATGAGGATCAAGGTAATTGGGACGAATGGTTACCGTATGCCATGTTTGTGTACAACACTACGCCGCACACGGCTACGGGATTGTCTCCGTATGCATTGGTGTTTGGACGCGACGTAGTGTTACCAACGGCCGTGAAACAGGAGCCACGGGCTGTGTATACACATGACGATTATGCTGAAGAGCTACGAGAGTGGCTACGGGCAGCATGGGCCGTAGCGCGCCATAATTTGCAGTCCTCAAAATTGAAATCGAAACTGCAATTTGACAAAGCCGCCAAGGAACAGGAGTACCGCGTCGGCGACCGAGTGCTGCTGCGCGATGAGACTATACGGCGGAGCCGTTCCGCAAAATTAACCCCTAAGTGGACAGGGCCACATAAGGTAACCGAGATAAAATCTCCAGTTACCATTGTTATTAAAAAAGGCAGAAAAGCGAGCACGGTCCATGTCAACCGGCTCAAGCACTTTATTGACTATTAACCAGCATAATACTATATGTATATATATATGTCCGCTGTGTATATATGTATACACATCTATTGTGGAACTTACAACTAATCGTACGACTAAAACTAAAACTATGAGAAAAGTCAAGGAAGTGAAAAGTTGTAATGATTTGATTGTGCTTCGTGGTGCTATTTGTAGCAAAGAATTAATAGGAAACAGGAAATGATTTCGCTAGGTTATAATACTTATTTGAATGTCTGGGATGGAATCAAGAAATTGTGAAAATTTTGCGAAAACTTATGTGCATGTCGCTTTGTATCCAACTAGGTCACTGCCGGGCAATGCACCCTGCAAGGTGTTAGCGTCTGCAAAAATCGACACCAGCAATGGTCTACACTATTCGTAGCACGTGGTTTCTTGAACCCAGAACATGATAATTCCGATGCAGGGAATGGGAAAGTGGATATATGTAACTCCAAGTGAGGAATCTATTACGATAGTGTGCGACGATCAGCCTGTTTATCACGAAACACTCAGAAATTCGGGACTTTTAATTTTAGAGGGAACATGTCTCATAACTACCTAAGATTTTGCTATTCGTACTGTACCACATGTAACACTAAACAAATACGAGAATTTTTACCTCCATTTAACTTAACTTTGTCAAGTTTGGACAAGTCTGTATACGCTCAAGCGGAAAAAAGGTTTTCAAATGTAATCTGAAACCCGTCAGGATTTGGAAGAAATTTTCTCGGAACGAGAGTGCAAGAAATCGAAATTTTATTAAAATTTGTGGGAGGCAAATAGTACGAATGAGCAGTTATATCATAATATGGAATTGTATTCATTAACCGCCTTAGTATTAGTGGCGTAAATCTGTGCGATAGTATACAAGTTCATCAAACGTTCCCGTAACTCGACGCTCGCTTTGACGGCCTTGCCAGGCATGCGAGCGATTGCAAGCAAAAATGATGACGCCGCGCCGGGAGTCACTGCTAAAGGGGTATTCACTCTGCTTCACGAAAACTTGCGCGTGAAGACGCATATAGGGCCTGTTCGATGAGGTGTCAGATCACTTTCACTCTGTAAGATGAGATTCCGCGTTAAACGATTTTTTCTAATTTAATGTAATGGAAAATCGGAGCTGTTGTTATAACCTATCTGTACAGTATGCCTGTGTGAATGCACCTTATTGCTGTGGATAGATGGAACTCACCACGCTATTGTGAGCGAGTGTAGATTGATGTTCATTTGAAAAAAATTCTTCTTTAAGAATTTTTTCTTTAAGGGGGGAGGGATGTTGCGCCCCGAAAATTAGATAGTAATTTTTTGATTGTTAAATTATACGTAGTGATAATTTAACAATGCACGACTCAAGGAATGTCATATAGATATTAATGAGGCCATTTGCGCAACGGTCAGAAGACGTACTCGCGAGCCGTAGTCGCGCGGTAAGAAGTCCCTATAGCGTTGTCTCTTTCGCGCTCACGGCGACCCCGGTAGCGTTAAATCAGGGCATTGCAAGACTCGTCGCGTGGAATGTGCTTCGCGAGATTATCGTAACTAAATTATTCAGTAGACATAAGTTTATTGTTTATAAATTCACTCATTTTTGGTGATATAAAATGACTCGTTCACTGTGAACGAGGCAGTCTTTTAACAACTTCGACCACGATCGGGCATATCCGACGTGAGGACTCGTCATTAAAACTGAAGTTAACTCAAGTAATTGTTAACAACAATTAACCAACAAACTCGATTCATCTAAGACAAATAAATTCTTTTTACTGTTTATCACGTGAGTTCCAACTCCTTATGGACAACGATCCCCAAAATAATAAAATAAATGTTGTAACCCGCTTGCAATACATAAGTACGCAACGGGTGGCATAACATTTTCCTGGATTCAATTTTCTCTCTAGTGACACAAAAACACACGAATTCGAAGGCGTCGGCAATAGCCGCTACCGACCGAGTATTGCCGGGTCTAGGGCCTCATTATTTTGGAAGGAGGGTTTTCGGAATAAAGAAACTCAAAGTGGGTTGTTTTGTTTACCAGGGCTGTGAAAACCTTTAATTATTTAAGGAACAAAACGAACATCTGAAATGATTTCAGACGGAATACAATGCTTTTGTGACGAAAAAACCGTAAAATGCAATTTTTGTGTTAGAAAGTATCAGAAGGTGTTACAATTTCCCAAAATAAAATAAATTAAACAAGCGACAAATGCCCATAAAAATGTTCCGCAACTAAACAATTCTCGTCAACGCAATTTTAAATAAATGACATTGAAACAGAGTTAAATCAATTGCAAATAAACAATGCTCGTGTTAAACATTCTTATAATTAATGAAAAAGATAAAACAGAGTTAGTTCGTTCGTAAATAAACAATTCTCGTATTAAAAATTCTTGTAATTAATAAAAACGATAAAACAGAGTTAAATCGATTGTAAATAAAGAACTCCCGTGTTCATAGTTCTTAAATCAATAAAAAAAAATAGAACAGAGTTTAATTAATTGTAACTAAACAATTCCCGTATAAAAAATTTGTATAATTAATAAAAACGATAAAACAGAGTTAAATCGATTGTAAATAAACAATTCCCGTGTTCAAAGTTCTTTAATCAATCAAAAAAAAATAAAACAGCGTTTAATTCGTTCGTAAATCAACGATTCTCGTATTAAAATTTTTTATAATTAATAAAAACGATAGAACAGAGTTAAATCGATTGTAAATAAAGAATTCTCGTATTCAACATTTGTATCGGATTACTATTGTACGAATTCTATGTTTAGACAACTTTGTCGGACAAAAATCGAATAATCTCCACTTTGAAGAATTAATTTGAACGAGTATCGAATAATTTTCTCGCATCGAAACACGTTAAATGAACGATGATTAATATTTGAGCGTAAAAATAGTGTAAAAATAGAACGAGTTCGGGCTTACAGTTGTCGTTGTGTTTGGAAATCCCGGTGAGACCCAAGCGTGAGCAATTGCTGGTACGTTAACACTAACTTCACAACTTGCACTTTCTCGGAACTCGAGGTGGAAAAATAAAGGCAACACTTCGTTTTTTGAGAGGTGTGCTCTGTTTGAAATCGCGTCGAAAACTGAATTTTAATATTTGCTCGTAGCCAGCTAGACCGAAGTATTATCCCCTCCGAGTTTAGCTCTGCAACATTCTAGTCAGTTGCAGTTCTCGCGGGCCCTTATCATTGTTTCGTCTTCGCATTGCTCGCGCTTGGGTTTCCGATGCGCAAATGCATCTTGTTAGCACGTGGGAATGCTTAGGCTAGCTATAGTTTATTCTTCTGCGCAAATTAATACTCTTAATGTTTTTCCTTGCAGCAGATAACTTTTACAAAGTGAATTCAAATATTCCTTAATATGCGTTGAAAAATGTATTCAACGGCTTTCATCGGAAATATAATCATTGTTTTAGTAATAATTATATTTCCAATATCAACATTGTTTTAACAATGTTTTATAATGGAAAGATAAAATAAATTTTTTAAAATTTCCCTTATGAACTATTTTTTAGAGTTTTGTTGATAAAAATGTAATAAAATGTATTTATTACACTAAGTAATGCGTTTCTGTGGGGCGTTGAGCCAGGACGTTACAGTAAAAAAATTTTAAATAACGGGATCATTTACAGGTTTTTTTTTCCCGAATTTTTTTGTGACTCGGTCCCCGTAATGAGATTGAAGTGTATCGTTTTTTAAATGAAAGCTATCATTCACAGATTGTTTTTTTTTCGTGACTGTTTAAGTGTGTACTGTATGAGTGTGGACGTATGAGTGTGGGATATGTGTGTGAGTAGGAGAGCAGGAGGTGCCACGTCGCGCTTTCAAAATTAGGGCGCAAGCGCACACGATAAAGGATCGATATCGAATACGATAGAGAGTCGATCGGTCTTGTACGTCTACGAGGTTACGCGAACGGTCATGTCGTCAAGCGGGCGGCATGAAGGTTAACGCGATTGGCCAAACGGGCTTCACGCGATACGGTTCGATTACGTCTTTAGTGCTAGTCGCGCGTTCATTAGTTATTGTGATTGATTACCATCGTCGTTTAATTATTAATAAACGTTCTATTTAGCAGTTTAATTCGTTGTGTTCGACTCCATTCCGGTCCTATTAGATTCCACGATCCTGACTTGTAAAAACTTTAACACGACTTTTTTGTAGGTGACTTAGTCCTCTTTATCTGAAAGCCACTGCGAGTGCTTTTTTTAAAGCTGCTCGTGATTGGACCAGTAACTGAATTTTGCTTGACGATTTAAGGAATGTACATTGATTATAAAACTAAAATACTAGAATGACATGTATGTAGTTAAGACAAATTTTTGCAGCAGCGTTCTTTGTATTACGCGTAGAGTATTAAACTCATGAATTCATGGTTTAATATGGCGACCGGTTCACCCAATCGGCTGGTCTATTTACAAAAACATCCTTTGGGCTTATTCCGCAGAGGGGAATTATTTTTTTTCATGAGGGGAAGGGGGTTCGTCTTAATAATAATAAAAAAATGTAACTGACCTTCCTCTCATGTCTAGTTGAAAATAAAACTAACCTAAAGCAAAATACTATGTAAATTTGGTAACTTAAAAATTTATAACATATACAAAAAACAAACCACAAAGAAATACACATACAAAAAGGAAATCAGATTATGGTTGAGTATTAGTCATTTATATCACAGACTAATTCATGAGGTAAATTGTATCGTACCCAAGTGACATATTAATATACATTAGTCGACATGTTTATATATATATATATTCGCAGGCAGTTGGCTCTTTCGTGTTTCTCTGTGGCTCGCTGAATCAATATGAATCAATAGTTCTTCGACTTCCCAATGGAATATAGTTCCTAGGAAAATGGGATCCTTGCTCCTCCACACGATATAAATGGTGATCCGTCGGCCAACACGGATCCAGGTGCAGATGATGGATATAATAAGATCGATAATGATCCACAGGTATCCGTAGCATGATGACAATTCGAAGAGTGTTCCACACGACGTCCCCAGAGAGAAAAATACGTCTGTATGTATGTGACTGTGTGTATGTACACATTTACTCCCGGGGGCGACCGTTATCGCTGATTGGTCACTAGGAGCCTTTCCTCAGGACCGAGTCAACGTTATTTCTTCCGTTATTATTACTATATTATACTACTCATCTTGGTGCCTTATAATTTCCACCTTTGTCTGCGGATAATTTGCAAAAGTCTGGAGTAGAAAATCATTTCCATTCTGTTCTTATCTCTCACATCATACAATTTTGTACGTTTCTTAATTTTAATCTTTCATCCGTCCATACTTCTTAATCATTCTATTTTTAACCCTACCTTATCCTCACATTTATTCTATTTATATTATTTACTTAGAAATCTTCGAGAGGCTTTTGATACCGGAATCGTCATTGTTCTAATTATTACTTTTTCAGCATTATCTTCCACAACATCAGCCTTCGTGTAATATTTACGGAGGTTTTTGCGATTGTAAGTTCCATTACCTTCATTCTATTATTAGCATCAGAGATTGTAAACGCATTTTCACCGATTTTTTCTATAATCCCGTACGGTCCTTCGAAGAGATGGAAAAATTTCTTTACTACTTCAGCGAGAGCATTTAATAAGTGTCTTACCCCAAGAAGTACTTTATCTCATATTGATAGTTCTACTTTTGTGACGCTCTTTTGAGCTTTTTTTCGACTTTCAAAACTTTTTGTCATATTTTCGCGTGCCTAAGTGATCATGTATTGGAGTGTGACTTCAGGAAAATTGATAATCTTATGTATCTTATCTTATACCTGTTTTCCGAAATGCAATTCAATCGGAGAAAACTCAGTACTTTGATGAACCGTTGTATTCAAAATTTTTTCTATTTGCGAGATATGTTCTACCCATTTCGTGTGACGATTAGCACATAGTGTTGGGAATAGCCTGCCTAATTCTCGCATAATTCGTTCAGTCGGGTTTGACTCGGGGTGTCTGATCGAGCTGAAAAGGACTTTGATCCCATTCGATTCCAGTTCCGACTTCCACAGATGCGAAGTAAACTGGGTACTATGATCAGAAAGAATACGTCGTGGCTTACCAAACTTCGGAATAAAATGCGAAAACATTTTTTTCGACGTTATACGTGTCGTGGCATTTTTTCGTGGGTACCCGCATAGAAAAAAAGAATCTTTTCGAGAATCTTGGAAAGAATCTTTTCGAGAATCTTTTCGAGAATCTTGGAAAGAATCTTGAAAGAATCTTGAGAAGAATCTTGAGAAGAATCTTGAAAGAATCTTGAAAAGAATCTTGAAAAGAATCTTGAAAAGAATCTTGAAAAGAATCTTGAAAAGAATCTTGAAAAGAATCTTGAAAAGAATCTTGAAAAGAATCTTGAAAAGAATCTTGAAAAGATTCCCGTATAGGATCCGGAGGAAGATTCTTTTCAAGATTCTTATGAAGATTCTTTTGAAAAATGATTTTTCAGCTTGATTTAATTGATCAGTCATATTTGGTTGGTCTAATCCGGAAAACGGCGTGATCTGATCAGATTGTAGTGATAAAATTGGGAGGGAAAAAAATTTAAAAAAATAAAAAAATAAAAAATGTCGATCGCGGGACTCGAACCCAGGCCGCTCACCGTATTAGGCTGTTATCTTAGCCACTCTGCCATATCATCTTTCTTTGATAAATGTAAAATCAAATAGTATATAAGTATCAGTTCCGCTCCCAAAGTCGTTGGTAACGGTTGACAGTTGTGTCTCTCCGGCTTTCACTCGGCTTTAATTTGGTTTTATAAATCCGTACTACTCGTTATTTGTGGTAAATTTTACTCGTCTATTAATTGTGAACCGTGAGCTGTAAACTGAACTCAACTTTTGATAATTATAGTGCTTTTTAGTGAGTGCTGGGCTTTTCGGATAGTAATTTAGGTGCTACCGGATTTTCTGTGTCTTCCTTTTGGCGCGAGTTCGCTTCGCGGGTCGCCCTTGGGTTTGTTTACCTCGCGCACTGGCTACTGGTGCTAAGTCAAGCACTAACACTCTCTCGCCTCTCATTGCCTCTGCTATGGTAATGCAATAGCTATACGTGGGTTATTGAACTGCCGCCGGACTGCTTATCTCTTGTGTCCTTGGCCTGCCGCTGTTTGGCTAAATTTTCAGCCGTCTCTCTGTTCGTCATCTCATGCTTCGCTCGCCAGATATGAATAAATTAAGTGCCGATTCAGCTAAAAATTGCAGATATTGTGGAAAAGGTCCACTGCGTGATAATCGGGTAACCTGTGCGTTGTGTGATGCACCCTATCATGCATCATGCTCTGAGAGATGCACCAAGCTTGCGAACGGGGGCTTTTCAAAATGTTGTGGTTCTCGTCCCAATACGCCAACCAAGACTACGCCGCAAACTGTTGACGGATCTGAATCTACTGCAGCTCTCACTTAAGGCGATCTAGAAGCGGCTCTTCGTAACTTCTTTGATAAATTCCAAGCAGAGCAAAAATTAATTAGTAACTCGGTGGATAGGCTTCGGAGTGCTTTTGATAAAAATGCAGAGTCTGTGGCGTCGCATTTGAAAGCGTCCGATAAAAAGATTGAGGATTTATCGACCTTAGTCACTAATTTATCGAAGAAGGTTGCAGTGGTAGGTGACCTTGAAAACCAAGTGAAGGCTATAAAAAATACCACTTCTGAGTTACAAGAAGAAATTATGAATTTACGCACCTCTAGTGAATCGGAAGAGACTATTATTGCGAAACTTGAGGACAGAAATAGACGATCGGCAAACGTTATATTCTACAACATTCCTGAATGTCCTGATCAGGGCTTCCAGTAAATCTTAGATATCCTAGCGCCTATCTCTCTGGATACAACGAATCTTTGATGCCGTAGGATAGGCAAATTTTCACAAACGGAAACTAATCGCAAGCCTCGCCCTGTAATTGCCTCCTTAAATTCCAGTGCCGATGCGTTACACGTACTTAAAAACCGAAAATCTCTGCAGTTAAACAACCAGCCTATCCCTGTGAAAAGTAACCAAACGGAAAAACAAAGACTTAAACTTACAAACGCGAGGTTAGACCTTGAATCATTGCAGAACCAAGGTGATAATAGTTGGACCATTAAATTCGTGAAAGGTGTTCCTACGGTGACAAAGAAAAGTGATCAGTCAAAAAACTAATATCGTCTCTAAATCTCGCGGTATATTACCAGAATGTGCGTGGACTCAGAACTAAATTATCGCAATTAGTGACAGCTTTTGGTACTTGTGCTGGTGTTTATGACATTTTAGTGTTTACGGAAACTTGGCTCGATCAGTCCATCCATTCATCAGAACTTGGTTTTGTTGGTTACTCGGTTTATAGATGCGACCGTGGTGTGCGTACCAGTTCTTCATCCCGTGGTGGTGGTGTATTTATCGCGGTGTCTAAGGCCCTACGAAGTGCTGCTCTCCCTACGCAAATTGACTTTTTGGAGCAAATGTTCATCCAAATCTTGACTGAGCATGAGAGGATAGTGATTGGTGCTATCTACTTGCCACCTATGTCGCCGGCTACTCATTACCAAGCCCACTGTGACTGTGTGAAGTCCATCGCCAGTGGAAATGCGTCATTGAAGATCGTGTTGCTCGGGGACTACAATTTACCGCATGTTCTTTGGCCGACTGGCCAATCAGTGTCAGCTTTGACGTGGTCTCAGGGTGCACCTATAAATGAGGTTTGGGTCGCTTCTATCCTAGCTGATGACTTTGGCAGCTTTGACTTAACCCAGTGCAACAACATCTTGAACGTTCATGGTGGTCTCTTGGATCTAGTGCTTACCAATTTGTCGGCTACTGTCTCGCTTTCAACTGATGCTCTAATCAACTGTGATCCATATCATCCTGCGTTGCTTACTCTACTGAAAATCCCGAGATCTTCTATTCAGCAAACGGAGACGCGTGGAGGGTTCTACGACTTTCGCAATGCCGATTATGCTGCAATGGACTATTTCTTTGTAACCTACCCGTGGGAGGACAATCTCGACTTGGTTTTCATCGGAGTTGAGACATCTGGTTATCGAGAAGAAAAGTGCCCACATTACCCAAAAATCGTCAGGTCATCGCGAGGACTACCTTACTTTCTCGAGGTTGCGGGCACGATGCAAGCTACTTTCCGACGTCTGTTACAGAAACTACATGCGAAACGTTCAAAATAACATCGTAGACAACGTAAAATCTTTTTGGCAATTCGCCAACACCGGGAAAAAAAACTGACTCTTTACCAAGTGCCTTGAGTCATAATAGCGAAACAGTTACTGCGCCTCTAGATATGGCAAACATGTTCGCCCTACACTTCGAATCTGTCTTTGTATCATTTGATGGTGGTTCGTCTCCACCGCTGCCGCGTCGACCATTTTTGAATACCGCGTAATTACGTGTTCTCGGGTAGGATTAGCTATTTTTACTATTGTACATCTGTTGCTAGTACACTATTTAGTTATAGCCGTTACCTTCGTCAAATTGTTTTTTTCTTATGAATGCTGGGGTTTGTCCCGGCATTTTGTAATTGGGTATTTCTTACCCGTTGGAGAGAAATAAATAAATAAAAGTGTCACCTGCTTTTTTTAGGACTCAGTTTTTTTTTCGAAAATTACGAATCGATAAACGTTACCACTTTGCTCTGTTTTACAGTATCTGGTACGATTCAAAATTCATCCTCGACGATCAGGGATTGGTGACGTGCATCGATCCGTAATTTTCTGGAAAAAAAACTAAGTCCTAAAGAAGCAGGTGACACTTATATACTATTTGATTTTACTTTCATCCAAGAAAGATGATATGGCAGAGTGGCTCAGATAGCGGCCTAATACGGTGAGCGGCCTGGGTTCAAGTCTCGCGATCGACATTATTTATTTTTTAATTTTATTTATTTTTTTTTTCCCCAATTTTATCGCTACAATCTAATCAGATCACGCCGTTTTCCGGATCTGACCAACCAAATATTACTGATCAATTCAATCAAGCTGAAAAAATTTTTCAAAAGAATCTTGAAAAGAATCTTGAATCCTGTAAAGAATCTTGAAAGAATCTTCCTCCGGATCCTATACGGGATTCTTTTCAAGATTCTTTCAAGATTCTTTCCAACATTCTTGAAAAAATTCTCGTAAAGATTCTTTTTTTTCTACGCGGGTAGAGACTGACGTATTTCGAAAAAGCATCCAACATTTCGAATATTAATTGCACCCCTCCTTGTCCCGTGGAAGGGGTCCATAATAATCGACTGTCACTGAATAGTTTGGTTTTTCCGAAGCTACGAAATTATATTCTCCTTCCATCGATAGATTCAGATACTTCACTCTTTGGCAAATATCACAACTTGTAACGAAACATTTTACCTTGTCTCCCATATTCCGTCAATAATAATATTTTTTCATATGAGATAAAGTCTTGTATACTCCTGGATGAGTAGTAAGGTACAGGTATAGGGAGACGACGACCCCCACCCCTACCCCTAACGGGTGGGTATGGAGGGGGTGTCTGGGGGATACAAGAAGTCAATCAGAGGGCAGAGAATCTCCCCCACCCCCACCCATTGGGTTTCTAGGGGGGTGAGAGTGGGGTGGATGACAGATATAGGGAGCCAATAAAAAGTCGGAGAATATTTTCCACCCCTCGCCCAATGTCTGGTTTCACGGGGGAGTGGGGTGTGTGACAGATATAGGGAGCCAATGAAAAGTCGGAGAATATGCTAGGGTGTGTGTGGATATAGGGGGCCAATCAGAGGGTTAGAAAAATGATATTCGTCGAGGGGGAAAATATCGATCATTCAGCAGCCGGTAGAACAATTTTGTTCGACGTTCGATAAAGTCAATTTCTTTGGATTATTTGATTTTATGTCGGTAAGGTACGATAATCAAAAGAGAAGTATCATTGGTTACATACGTTTATTTATATATACATATTTATGCACATCGTTGGTGAGAAATGGTAAAACACATGATTTATATTTATATCTAGAACAATGAAATTGTGACGGTGCTTACGGCGCTTTCCCTTATATATAGATGAAATAAATAATAAAGTGAAAGTAATTAAGATTAGTATTACGACGATGATGATTACGATAATTTAATACTATTGTGTGTAGATGAATAATGCAAGAAAGATCATAAATAAAAATACATATACGTATATATATATATATATTTACGCATATATATATATATATATATATATATATATATATATGACATAACCGTTATTGAAGCGGTTATTCCATTTTAATGACAAGTGCTTTTCTTAATTCATTGGCGATGAAAGAAGTGCACAGTGCGGTTAGTTCTAAGAATACGATACCGAATGTGAGTTGAACAAATTCGGCATGTAGACGTCGTTGTACAGCGTCTTTGAGACTTTTTAAATTATTTCTTACGAGTTCTCTGACGCGTAGCTCATCGATGTTTTCGAGTGATTCGTCGGCCAGAATATGTAGCAGTAGTTCGGCGCAAAGAACTTCAATGCTCTTTTCTACTTGTGTTACATATCGTTGTAGACGTCTAAAACGTTCGTCGGTGCAAACCATGATGCTGAGTAGTCCCTCGTACGATTGTTTTTGCATTACAACAGCTGGTGAATAATGTTTACGTTACTTCTTGGTCGGTGGCTCGGCTTCCATCAGCTGGCTCTTGAACATATCGGCGGGGTCGTCTTCTACAGGTATACGACGGTCGAAAACGATAGATTTCGAGCCGTAGGTCGTAGTGAAGAGAATCTCACAGCCTTCAATTTGTATAGGCGCCGGGGTACGCCAACTTGACCCTCGAATTATCTTCGGTCCATCGATGAAATACTTTGAAATTGTTGGCAAATGAGTTTGCAGGACGCTCCAAGTCGGTGCCTCGAAGACAATACCGCCGGTCATGGCATTGTTCTGAAGTTTTATGATCGGATGGACACTACTATCGACGCGCGGTTGTACTCCGATGCTAACTTTTTTTGTCTCCGAGTGGATGAGAGGGTATGTTGTCCCGAGAATTAGCGGTCCTTCTAGGCGCTTTTTCTCATAGTCCGACAGCACTCGATATATGGTCACTGGCTGAAGGTCACTTTCACGTGATTCTCGAACTCCGCTAGCTTGACTCATGTCCAACAATTGGTCGCTAGTACAGTGATAATATGTCAGGAGAAGAAAACCTTGGAGATGCTTAGGTTACAATTTTCGGTGAAGTCACGGGCCTGACTGCCGATTTCTCGTATTATGTGAGGGCTTCTATTCTCTTCACGGCAAATGTCTTATCCGTCGGAGAGAGTATCGGAGGAGGGAGTGGTTGAACCGGTTTTTAGGATAATATTGATCACATTTCTCGAAGCATTCGTTCTAATATCAGCAGGTGTTCACCCCCTCTGTTGAAATTTTCCTGGACCATTCACATATTGGACGAAAATCAGTGTCAGGAGCGGATACATAAACAAAGATCTTTTCGCGTCGTGGTAAGTTAAGGGTGGCGCCATACAGCAGCTGTTGCGTAAATAGAAAATAAATTTTCCTGGACCGCTTAGAGATCGTTGATTGTAGAATGTATGGGAAATAAAATAGATAACTGTCACAACAATCGATGCCGACAATGGTCAGTTTAGGGTTATCGATAACCACACTGTCGGTAGCGGATACATAAACAAAAGATGCCGATCTTTTAGTGTCGTGGTCAGTTAAATGTGGCGCCATACAGCAGCTGTTGCGTAAATAGAAAATAAATTTTCCTGGACCACTTAGAGATCGTTGATTGTGGAATGTATGGAAAATAAAATAGATAACTGTCACAACAATCGATGCCGACCATGGTCAGTTTAGGGTTGTCGTTAACCAACCGTTACGGGATAACAACGGTCCATCGGTTGAAGTTTTCCGATCGTAAATTGGGTAAGTAATATCTGCTAAAGGAGGGCCATCAATACTTTTCACCCACAGCGTGCGACAGTAGAATCGGCCTCATCCATTGAGTCGAGCTATTTAGTGTTTTTCAAAAAGAGGTAGCATTGTTTTTCAGAGGTCTGAGTTTTTTTTTACAAAAGTTAACACAGGCAATAGTCATCGAGACACTTTAGCGAAGTTGTCGCGAGACCTTGGCCAAGAAGATCTCGTGACAAGGAGTACAATGTCTTGTAAATTTTCGGTTTTATTGTAAAACATCGCGCCGCCACCCCTTAAGATTTTTCTTTACTTTGGAAAAACTGTTGGTGGGGGGGGGGGGGGAGGGGGAGTGTGTTTGAGGCTATATAGTCTTTCGGAAAGTCGAATTTATTTTAATTCTTTGTTAAGAAGTGATTTGCGACGCTTATACGGGTTTCTCGGAAAAACAGTGTTCGACGTCTTGCCGTGGAAATTCTGTGTATCTTGTGTTCGTTTTTAAGTGTAGTGAAATCGCGCAATTTTTTATTGTACACGTTTTGATAGTGTTGTGTGTATAAAGAAAAAAGAAGATGCAGTGCGAAAGAGCCCGTGATCTCATTAAGGTTATTCGAAAAACCGTAAGTTTAGTGCGGTTTAGAAGTGGTGTGATTGCGTGACGGTGCACATTGCAATGGGTGCGCGGTTGCGTACGATGAACCTTCAGGAAGCTCAACGCGAGTTCAGAGCGATCCTGAGACGTTTATCGTTATGTGTCATCGGTCGTGCGTACGAGCATAGTGCTTTCGATGACTCGAACTACACAATTTTAATTGCATGTGAGGTAGTGGACGAATGCAATGGCGAACACTTCGCTGCAGTCAGGGGTCTCATGGAGCGCTATGAGAACGCTCAATGAGGTGCACGTCTGGCTGACTTGTCGAACGAGAGTGAGGCCGATGACGACGACGATGAAGCCGTCGTTAACGATAATATTGACGCCGAGAATATTCAGGGTCAATGGGGTATGGTCGTCGACGAGGATTCGGGTTTAGGTGCCGATGCTAATGAGCAAGAGGCTATGATCGGTCTCAACCCGCTCGTTATAGAGATAGCACCTTCAGCCTTCCTGCGGATCCTGCACCTGAGAAGATGGTCGTCGTCATACCCATCCCCGAAGAAGAAGAGGAAGAGGCAGAGGAAGAAGAAGACACCGTCAACGGTGGCAACGACAGCAATAGAGGCGAGGATGACGACGGGAACAGCGAGGATATGGGTGAGCCAGCTCCAGGGGCTTTATCCACCATCTCCGACGCCACGACGTTCTTCGCGGGTGCAGCCGAAAACGCCGATCAATCATCGTTTCGACCAAATGATTATCGTAAGTAATATTCCACGAAAACATTTTTCTAATTTTAGATACGTTGTATACATGTATATGTATACGAAAAGCTTAAATTTTAATATTAAATATAAACGGTATAAATATATATACATTCAAAAAATATCTATTATTATGGATTACATTCAAATTTTAGAGTAATTTTCGTATATATATATGTATGTAAATTTCCCATTATGGCCCCTCGAGCGGTTTACCAGGTAATTTTGTTAAACCGCAGGTGTACTAGCCTGGCTACGTAATAGCCCAGAGCGTGCCGATGGTATACGGGATGGAGCTGTACCATTGACCTCTCGCCAGGACAATTACGCCGGGGACGATCCTTTCCTCAGCAGTCCAGTGTCGTCCCATCGATACTCTCCTGTCCCTCGATCCCTCGACCACCCGGGCTCCGATACGCAATCGGTCGACCTGATCGCAAGTTATTTGCTGCGTTACAGGTTGTTTGTCGGTGAGCGTATTGCGGAGTCCGATGTGGAGTCGAATTTCGGTAGCATAATTTCAAATTATCCACCACCGAATTTTGAACCTGGTCCTAGCGAGGAGTAGAGTGTGTATGTCTACTGGACCTCAATAGGAAAGATTCAAAATGTACTGGCCTAGTTGTAATCCAGTGAATGAAAACGAAAATCCCTGTCATATATCGTCCACCGGCGTTTCCTACGGCAGCACGAGGAAAAGGCGACGGGACACCTGAATCGGTCGCATCGTCAAGTGGGTTCGACGCATCCAACGCAGCGTGGGAGGCCGAAACCGAAGCAGCAATCGCGGAACTGGTGGGTGCCAATTTCTTTTGACCCTAAACAGGCGGTGGTCATGCGCAACCAATTAGCTATAGAATTAGTTCAATCAATGAAGATAGGAATCGCGACGAAGACGACGACGACGAAGATAACGACGAAAATTCGGTTAACGGTGTGGTCGATGGTCGCGACAATAATGTTGTGGATAGCGATCGCGTGTTACCTGAAGGTAATCGTTTTGAAATCGTAAGCACGCCGCGTACTCACGTATCACCGCATTTTAAAGTAACTCGTCGCCAGACTGAGCTTGTTCTACTGCCGGCCCTGGCTTCGGGAAACCCCGTAGTCTCGGTGAGAAACGCCTTTCGCGATATACACGCTCATTTTGCCACGGGTCAGTCAATAAATGATATGATCGGTGTAGGGTTTATTGCCGATGGTATGACGGACGGTATAGCTGGCTTTTCGTTGAGGCCTATATGGCGGTTCTCTGCCGACCAATTATGGGATTTGCTTTGTAGCGTTAATCAGAGCGCTAGAATTCCCTCCTTGTATGACACACTGGTGTTTACTGTAACGTATGTGGACATCGTGCATGGTACGAGTGCATTAAATGGTAAAATCAACGGTAACCGGTCTGTAAGTCGCGATTGGGAATTCGGACAATTTGTGCTTTCCCCGCTCGCTCGTTGTCGCCCTTGCTAATTCGCGTGGTAAACAAGACCGAAATGCCAAAGCGAAAAATTTTTATGACCGTATAAGGCATAAGAAATCGAAGCTTCAACGGAACGAGGCTGAGCGGCTCGTGAAAGAGGCTCGAGCTGTAGTCCCTGCGTCGGGTTGTGGACTACCTGAATTCGAGGTGTTTCAGCAACACTTTATGGCGGTGGGTGTTGCTATAGTTGTTTACTATTGGGATTCGTTGGATAGCGGTGCCGAACCGATTTTCGACGGGCGGACAAGATTTGAAAACACGGCGGACACCACAATACTTAACATTGCGTTTTTTAAAGGTGAAAATCATTTTTCACCTATAACAAATCTCCTGGGCGCCCGTGGCACGCGTAACTATTGTATACCGTGCAATAAATTCTATCGGTATTTGTATCAGCACAAATGCACAAGCATATGCTCGCGCTGCCACTCTTCACCACCGTGTGCGATCGAGTCTACCGATGGCGCTGACAATGGTGGGGAGAGGGAGTGCGAGGATTGTAATAGATTTTTTCACGGTACTGTGTGTTTTCAAAATCATCGCAAGCCCCGCGAAAGTCGCGTAAAATCTCGTTCGGGTGAAAGATAATCGGTCTGCGAAACGGTACGATTTTGCGGGAAATGCTCAAAATTATTCGACTCCACAGCAAAACCCCATAATTGTGGTAAAACGTTTTGTCGGTTATGCCGTAGTATTCACGGTTACAACGAAAAATGTTTTATTAAACATCCGCGAACGCTTTTTATTTTTTATGATTTTGAGACGCGTCAGGACTCGTTTTTCACGAAATCGCCAGAAGATGATACGCGCGAGCATATTGTAACGCTTTGCGTGGCTCAGCAACTCTGTGCAGTTTGCTTAGAACGCACAGATAGTATTACCGCGGGCGGTAATACTATGTGAATGGTGTGGTGCTCGAAAACACGTTTTTCGAACATCACCCATTCGAGAGCTCGTAAGCCTTGCGATACGACAGCGTTCCGTAAAATTGTATGTATAGCGCACAATGCTAAGGCGTTTGATGCGCAATTCATTTTACGGCATATTGTCGAGCGATGCAACGATCTCGGGACGCCTGAACTCATTCCCATGGGAAACTCAATAATATCTATGCATGTCGGTCAAACGGTGTTTATCGATAGTATGAATTATTTTCATATGCGATTGGGTGCTCTTCCGGAGGCGTTCGGTTTCGAGCATTTAATGGTGGGATATTTTCCGCATCTCCTTAACAGACAGGCTAACCAAACTTATCGCGGCGAGTTACCTGCTGCGAGGTACTACTCGCCAGGATCGTCAATGAGTCCCACGCTTTTTACGAGTGGTACACGCAGAAGATAGAGCCACGTCAAGTATTCGATTTCCAAGTTGAGATTGGAAAGTACTGCTCACTTGATGTCGATATTTTAAGGTGTACCTGTAGAGAGTTTCGAAAAATATTTCTCGAGGCCGGTAATGTTTGTCCGTTCACCGAGGCAGCAACAATCGCATCGGCTTGCTCGAAAGTTTACAGACGTAACTTTCTTGCATCGCAAAGTATAGGTCTTATACCTAGCGGAGGATACCGACTAGCCGATCAGCACTCAAGGCAGACCATTGAGTGGTTATTATGAGACGACCAGTGTTTAGGTCACAGAATCGTACACGCGGGTCGGGCTCGAGAATACAGGCTCACCGAGGGACTCGTGGTCGATGGTTACTTGCAATTGGGAAAGGATAGACACGTCTTCCAATTTCACGGCTGCTACTGGCACGGGTGTCCCCATTGTTTCCCTGTAACCGTACGCTACTGACGCATGCCAACGACGAATCGTACGAGAATCGTTACAAACGAACTCTGGCATCCGACGGGAAGATTCGAGCGTATGGTTATCAATTGGAAACCATGTGGGCGTGTGAGTTTCAAGAGCTGCGTAAAATTAATCCAGCGATTAACGAGCTCTTGCGCAATCATCCACGTTTGATGACGGAGCGCTTAAGCCCCCGCGATGGTTTCTACGGTGGCCGCACGGGTAATACTGTGACGGTGTACGACGTTGCACCGAACGAAAAAATCAATTACATCGATATTTGCTCGTTGTACCCGTATATATCAAAGGTGGGGTGCTTCCTGAAGAGCCATCCGACGATATATGTAGGTACAGAGAGCGACAAATTGTTGAGTGGCTCGTACGATGCACTGAGTACAACGATCAACGGTTTGATCCGTTGCACAGGATTACCGCCTCGTGATCTTTTTCATCCAGTGCTACCTGTGCGTATGCATAACAAGCTTCTTTTCGCACTGTGTCGTACGTGCGCCGAAGAGCGCATACAGACTGCGTGTCCACACGCCGACGATGAGAAGAAGTGCACGTTTACAGGTACCTGGGTGGTGGATGAGGTACAAAAAGCCATTAAGGTCGGATATAAAATCACAAAAATATTTAATATTTGGCATTACCAGATGACCCAGTACGATCCTGTAACGGGTGAGGATGGTCTCTTTGTCGAATATATAAATACTTTTTTGAAGTTTAAGCAAGAAGCGAGTGGCTATCCGGCAGGTTGTATTGATGCAGAGTCAAAGGCGCGTTATATTGAAAATTACGAGCGTGCCGAGGGAATCAAACTTGATCCAGCGAGGATTGATGAAAATTCTGGTATGCGTGCCGTTGCTAAACTCTGCCTCAATTCATTTTGGAGAAAATTCGGTCAACGCTCAAACCTAACGCAAACGACTGTCGTAAAAAATCGTGAAGAACTGTTGCTGCTTCTCGGCGACAACGATAAAGAAGTAAATCGCTTGCTACCCGTCAACGACAATATTCTTACCTTGAGCGGTTAGATAGGCGCGTGTTCTACTACGACACTGACTCGGTCATCTATGTCAGTACGGGCCAACGGGATGAATGGGAACCTCAGCTAGGTACCCTCCTTGGCGATATGACGAACGAGCTAAAGGAGCCTACCGACTATAATATAATATATATATATATATAATAATATAATATATATATATATATAATAATATAATATATATATATATATAATAATATAATATATATATATATATATATATATATAAAGTCGTTTGCCTCCGGTGGCCCAAAGTTGTATGGCTATCAGGTAGTTAACAGCTCGAGGCCCCACGAGATCGTTGAGACGGAACGTAAAGTGAAGGGTTTGAGTTTAAATTATGGCAATTCAGAAAAAATCAATTTCGAGTCAATACGCGAAATGATTGAGACTGATTTACCAGAACAAAATGGTACATCAATCGAACTTGACTTTTCGTCAATTCAAAGAACAGCCCTTCACGAGGTAGTGACACGCAACGTGAAAAAAACGTGCCGCGTTGTGTGTCATAAACGGCGTCACGTCACACATAGATTGTCGCTACCGTTTGGCTTCAAAGACGCCACAAATAGGTGAAAGATGAATTTTCGTTGTTCTCGTCGTCGTCGTCGTCGCCGTCGTTATCGTTCTAGTCTAATGTAGTGTAACGCTCTTTTTGTTTTGAGGCGTTACAATTAGGCCCGTATTCACGGCCTTTTGTTTATTTTTTTTTGCCACCACCTCGCTCTGGAAGCACTTCGCTGGCAACTCTCTAGCGCACTCGCGATCGCATAAATCGGTTATTAATTCTAGGATTTTTTTTTGTTTTTTTTATGGAACCTCACCGCTGAGACATCTTTCTGGAAGAAGCCAGCAATATTGCATGTCGCTTTTCTGCTTCTGGAATCTTTCGCTTGCCAGGAAACATAGCACGGGACAAGCTGATCGAGGAACGAGAGCAGAGTCGAGCATAGCTACGCTCGGACAACAACGAACATCATGCGCGCCGTCGGCGAATATATTTGCTTGTTTGCCGTGCTTTGGAATATGACTTCAAATAGTATTTTTTATTCTCTGGAAATCAATAACGTAATTTTTATGATGTTTCGGTTTTCGAAAAATACGTTCAGAGGCATCTCCATCGATATTTCGATCGACGAGAGTACGGGAACGTTCGAATTCCTGGCGCTCTATTGGTCGCGTGCTATAGATCGTGGGAACTCGCTTCTCACGCTAGGCGGCATCACCGAAAATTTGCGTAGGAAGGGAGAGGGGAAGGATATCGGCTAGCGACGAAGCGAAAAGATCGCGACCAAAAAGTTAGTTGTCTCCGGACTGTGTTTAGAGGAGGTTGGGTTTGGCAATCGGAAGGGAAAACGGAAAGAAAGGAAAAATGAAACCGGCTACTACAGGTATCGTGCCCTTGTCTTTGCGTTGACAATTATTAGAACATTGTTTTTTTTTTAACTGACACTAGCTCCTAGAGCACCGTGGCTCGTACTCGCGTCGACATCTCCGCGCTATAGGAAAAGTTTCGGCTTCGCCTTTTGACAGTTGAGTTCGCGAAAAAGATAATTCCGGGAAGTGTCGTTTAAGTGTCGATCGTGATCGAGTCGCGACGGTGTCGAGACAGTTTGCGTTCGTGAGATAATTTGTAGCGTGTGGTTTTTTTTTGCTTAAAAATTTAATTGCCCGGGAAATCATCGGGAAGCGCGTAGAGAGCGTAAGGCGGCCGTGGCTGCTACCCTCGCGGCGTAGAACCGTTTTTTTTTTTGCCGGGCTGAAGAAGTGCGCGTGCTTCAATACCGAGTGTCTCTTTTCCTTGGGTTCCTTTTTGTGGTTTTTGGGTCGGAACCGTTTAAGGATTTTCGAGCGCTAGTTTCTGTTGTTCGCGTATTATCTTCCTTTGAACGATCGTTTGCGAGACGGTCATTTCTATTGTATATTTGCGTTTTTTTTTTTTTTTTGTTGCATTTAGATCTTCCAGGTAATTTCGCGGTGACGGTGCGAAAAGTTAATTTATTTTTATTTTTATTTTTTTTTGTAAATGAAAGCGCTAAATATAAGGAAGAAAACTAGTGTACTTGACTTGGGCCTTTCTGAGTTTGTTTTTGTTATCGTCGAACGAATTTCCGGGATTGGCCCTATTCTCTGTCCGTACCTTATTTGGGACAAGCAAAAGAAATTTGCGATAAGAGAAGTACCTGGATTCCCGAACCGCCCCTCTACCCGACGACGAGGCTGCTAGGCTGGCCGTGCAACCAGACCCTTTATCCTCCTTTTTTTTGTTATTATTTATAATAGAAAAGGGACCAGCTTAAAAACCGATCGGGCTTCGCGGCAATAGCGGAGCTGGCGCCCCTTATTAAAAATAAACCGATCGAGGGATAAAGTTTTGTGGCGTTTTAGCGGATGGTAGGGTTTGTGGATTTTTTTTTAACGTCACAAAAGGGCGCCCAACGTGGTTATTCGTCATCTATCCCTGGGTATTTTTCGTCGTATTTATTGCAAATTATTTACTTTAAATTTAGTAACGTTTTTTTTCTTGTTTATGATGAAAATTTATTTATTCTGTTGATCATTTTATCGATCATTGAAAATGATTATTTTCGGTGTTTTGGAAGTCAGTACACTACGTGCGTATTAGTTATAAATAATTACCTGGAAATTAAGGAAATTTAAAATTATCAAACAATCATATTTGTTGCGGTAACTGTCTCGCGCTTATTTTGATCGCGTTCGGTTAGTGGAGATAGCAAGTATCCGTTGAAGCGAGACGACAAGCGAGCGAGTCTACCGTGTTTACTTTTTTTTTTGTGTTATTGTGTTGTCCTCGTTGTCGAGCGAGTTCGTGATTCGGTTCACTTTAAGAGCCCTTAGGAATTAGCACGGGAAATCTTTCTCCGTGAAATATTATTTCATCACCAATTCCTGACAGGTCCCCGGAATATAGTTCCTGGGATATCGCGGTGAAATTGACTGCTTGTGACGTCACGCCGCGTCAGCTGGACGTGGTCTTCCCTTAACGTTGTTGTCACCTCGTAACGTGGTCCCTTTTGAAATTTCTAAATTTGTCTTTTAATTAATTATTATTATTTTATTTATTTGATTAAACTTTGATATTTCGGAATTTTAATTGATTCTTTTAAAAATTCATTCTTGGATTGACATTTCAAAAACTTTCAACTTCTTGACTGAATTTTAACTATTTGACGCTTTATTTATTTATTATATCATTTATCGACGCTACGTTTTATGAATTTGGATTTTGAAATTTTTTTTTAAATTGACTATCACCTTTTACCTTTGGAAATTCCATGAAGATTCGAATTTCGACTGGTTGCAAATTTTTACATTTGACACTTCCGAATTTTAACTTTGACTTTTTGAATTTTAAATTTTCGACTTTACCTTATTTACTTATTTATTCATTAACCTATTTATTGACTCGAGCTATTTTTTTCTATTAAGAGAGTGACGTTATCGGTTTTTTTTTTTTTTTTCCAGTTCTCAACTGTAATCTCCTCTATTGAACTAACTGTAAACTTTTTTTTTGTAATTTTCGGAATCCCCGGGAAAGTTTAAATTTTGAAATTTTGTTGTTGTTACGTTGCTTTTATTAATTCTCATTAATTTATTTCTTAATTCTTGACTGGACTTTATAGAGTGGCCTACGGGACCGAATCGGAGAACAAACTCACAAAGAGAGACATTATTGTATTTATTGTGTTTAACTTTAAGCCATTATTTTTAAGGAGCTGCGTTATTTTTCTCCCTATAGTATCGGAAAATTTTATGCGTTTTTTTTTATCTATTATCCTTGCTGTGCCTGGTACACCGCTTTTGCGAGTACGAACGGCGACAACACCAGCGATTGTTTTTGAACGGTACGTGCAGCGATCCGCGCACACCGTCTACTTTTTGAATTTATTCTCTTGTGTTTTTTTTTGTGGGGCGTTTTTGAGATCCTTAGGTGGCCTGACGAACTCCAAGTTATTACGATGATGCCGTTTTCGCATTTGTCCGTCGCGGTATCCGATTTGTCATACGAGCAGCTCCAGGCCGAGCTTGAGCATTACGGTTTACCGACGGAAGGACCTCGAAGCGTCCTAACCGACCGTTTGCGTCGAGCTTTGCAAGGAATTCCAGCTCACATTGACGTGGACCAGACAATGTTTGGAGATCCAGCATCATCTTCGGATATGTTCCGGGAATCGAGAGAAAATGGAAGACGAGGTAACATCGTGCCGGAAGCGCCGACAGAAGAACAACTTCATAACACTCATCCTGGGAATCACTCGTTGGGAGATACTGGATATGGATCTCGTGTCCCATTCCGGATTAGTGAGTCGCTTCCAGCTGTGACTGATTTTGCCTTAAGATATTGGCCTGGTCACCCGGAATTCCAGAGGGGGGAGATACCAACGGACGAAGCTTCCAGTACTCCGACTGAAAATCCTCCCATCGTTTTACCGACGGCCAATAGAATATCATTACCGGAAAACACGGAACGTCGGATCGGAAATTCAGTACCAGAGCCAACTGCTAACATTATTCCTGCGAGTTCTGTAGCGCAATCCGATGGCCAACCGTTGAACTTATGTCTCCAAGAAGCAAACCAACGGAATGAAGCTCACCAAGAAGTGCAGAGAAGCATTAATCATGCTCAGAGATTACCACAGGCTGAACAATTCGCTCCTCTACCTCATTCGACGCATCTACCTAACCAACATATGTCGACTGGCGACGGGAGCGATGGCTTTTTCGGTCGAACAGCCAACAGCGCAAGGTTACCTCAAGATAGAACTCACCGAGACCAGCAAGCACCAATTTCCACTCAGAGGAAAGAAACGACGGAACCGAGATTTATTCCAAGAACTGCCATGCCACCACCAATGTACAGGTATCACGGTTACTGGCCGAGTCATCCTAACGGGTATCCCCCTCAGAGAGTTGCATGGAATAGGATGCCTACTGTGGATCTGGGCTTTGAGCCTCAATCTCAGCAAAACAACCGAATGGCGTATTCACTTCCAGGTTACCCCCAGACGTTTCAAGCACCACCACAGTATGCATCGAACCAGGAATACACGACTCCAAGAGATAGTTCATCACCTTTCCATCGCTTCAGCACACCTCAGTATGCGAATTACCCAGCACCACTTGGACATCTAGTTTCACCTTCGCGCCGGCCTACAGGCCCCCACCAAAGAGTGACGCCGGCCGCCGCTTTCGACATCATGCGGAAATGGAAATTGGGATTCTCCGGCGAGAGAGAAGAAGATGCTGAGGATTTCCTGCTGAGGGTTGAAGAAGGGCGAGCTTTGATGCCGATCGCGGATGCGGATTTGCTGAGTTGTCTGCCATTCTTTCTTTCCGGGGCCGCATTAAATTGGTTCCGGAATGATCATCGACGTTGGATGACTTGGATTGATTGCAAAAATGCTTTTCGCCGCCGTTTCTGTGATCCGGATCTCCAATTTGCAATTCGGGAAGAGATTGTACGACGTACTCAAGGAAGCCGAGAGTCAGTGAGGGATTACTTGACTTGCATGCGTACTCTCTTTAATCGAGTTTCGCCGCCTATGAGGGAAAGCGAGCAACTGGGATATGCTCATCGTAATCTCCTTCCCCGGCTGAAAGTAGCGATTGTGAGACCGGATGTGAAGACTTTAGATGAACTGGAATATCGAGCGGTCTGCCTGGAAAAGAATTACCAATCTATCGACTTTTATCAAGATCCACCACCGCCCGAGAAGTCGCTATATCCGAAGCTCGCGTATCGCCCCTCCCCGAGACATTACCGATCGCCTAGAGTCTCGTTCGCCATACTGGACGAACCTTATGACGTGAAAAAGCGAGGAGATTCGACTTCTCCGGGAAGGACAGGTGGCAGGAATTCCTCATCGGACAGATATTCTCGTCCTTAATTGCCAGCGACACCGACGAAATCACCACGGCCTACAGCAAGTGGTTCGTTTCCGAAGAAAGAAAGGAAACAAACGGACGGAACAACAGATCCGGAACCTGTTTGCTGGAACTGTGATGCGGTCGGACACTTTGCCAGAGGTTGCGGCAAGGCAAAAAGAATTTATTGTTACCGATGTAGGAAGCGAGATGTCACCTCTCACCAAGCGCACGACTGCAAGGGAAACGAGATCGGGAGCCGCTCTTAGGGGCAATAGTGACTCCTCTTGAGTACCCGAAAGCCCCACCGTCCCTACCTTTTATTTGTGCCATGCTACCGCAATATGCCTGTTGCCCGTTGAGCAAGGAACGCTTAAGAACGGTTCTCATAGTGCTCCTAGACGTGCAGGGGCATGTGTTGCCAGCCATGGTGGACAACGGATCCACACACACTTTTGTGGGCCCAGAAGGCAGTTTATTGGCAGCTAAATTGGGATTTTTCAGATGAGAAACACCGGATCGTCCATCGACCATCGCTAATGGGCAGCAGATCAGTTGCCAGGAAGAAATCGAGTTCCCGGCATCGTTAGAAGATCGACGCGCTACTCTGTCCGCCCGGGTGTTTCCCGATTTGCCCGTACCAATTCTTCTGGGATTGGATTCACTGGAAAAGTTCGGCATCGTAGTGGACCACGCACTCAGGATTTGGCATTTCTCCGGGGAACCTACGAAACAGTTTTACTTCGAAAAGGTCGAGGGTACTGGCAGCGTTGACATCTGTGCAGCCATCTCTACCTTGACACCGAGTGAAGCTTGTCGACTGGAGAAATTCCTGGAATGCGAGATTCCCAAGCTTAAAGAAGCTCCGGGCCTTACCACACTGGTGGAACATCGAATTCGCGTGAAAGACAACGCACCAATTAAACAACGGTACTACCCGGTAACACCAATTGTACGAGATGAGATGTACAAGGAGCTCGACAGAATGTTGGCGGATGATGTCGTCGAACGCTCAGAGAGTGAGTGGAGTACTCCTGTCGTGATGATCAAGAAACCAAACGACACCTATCGTTTCTGTCTGGACTTCCGTAAGGTGAATGATGTTCCCCAAAAAGACGCCTATCCACTTCCATACATGGACGAGATTCTAAATAAATTACGCTTAGCGAAATACATCTCGACCTTGGATTTACGGCAGGCGTATCATCAAATTCCATTGGAAGAGAGTTCCAGACCTATTACAGCTTTTACGGTTCCGGGAAGAGGATTATTTCAATTTAAAAGGATGCCGTACGGACTTTCCAGTGCTCCCGCCACTTTTCAGCGTTTGCTTGACCATTTAATCAAGGATATGGAACCACATGCATTCGCATACCTGGATGACATCATTATCGTCGCCGAGACCTTTGAGGAACATTTGAAGTGGCTGAAGAAGGTCATGGACAAAATTGTCTCGGCCGGATTACTAATAAATCCGGCAAAATGTGAGTTTTGCTGCCATGAAGTCAAATATTTGGGCTTTATTGTCAATGATAAGGGACTCCAGGTAGATCCGGATAAGACAGCACCAATTAAAGAGTTTCCAGCACCGCAGAAAGTCTCGCAATTGCGCCGATTCCTGGGAATGGCTTCCTGGTACCGAAGATTCGTCGAAGGTTTCGCTACTGTTGCTGAGCCACTTTCCAGGTTGACAAAGAAGACGCAGCCGTGGGTCTGGGAGAAAGAGCAGAAAATGGCCTTCGAAAAACTCAAGCAAGCTCTTAGTAATCCTCCAACACTCGCACGCCCAGATTTTTCAATACCGTTTGTGCTGCAGACTGATGCCAGTTCCTGTGGGTTAGGTGCCGTTCTTACGCAAGCCAGAGAAGGAATCGAACATCCGATTTCTTACGCCAGCCGAACATTATCTGGCGCGGAACGCAACTACACTGTTTCGGAACAGGAATGTTTGGCTATACTGTGGTCGGTTGACAAATTTCGTGCGTACCTGGAAGGATACCGTTTTACGGTGATCACAGATCACAGCAGCCTGTGCTGGCTACGATCGCTTAAAGATCCCAAGGGACGCTTGGCAAGATGGTCGTACGCCATGATGCAGTACACCTTTGATGTGAAACATCGAAAAGGTACCTTACATACTGTTCCAGATACACTCTCACGGATGTATGAATCACAGGATCCATCGGATAGCAAAGACGAACCAGGAGAAGTTATCGCGTCAAGAATGATGGCCGTTATTCCACCTACTTCCCCATCTAGAGAGAAGAATCAACCCGCGCGTATTCCAGAAGATCTTTGGTATTCCCAGCGCTTTCAAGAAGTGGAACAAGACCCCCGACGTTTTCCAGACTGGAAGATAGTAGAAGATCGCTTATATCTGAGACGACGCATTTCCAGGAAATTAACAGCTGGTACTGAAGACTCAGAATGGAAGCTTGTTGTGCCGCTAGTAGAGCGCAAACGAGTTTTGGCGGAAAGTCACGACGTACCGCAGTCAGGTCACCTGGGAGTTGATAAAACGTTTCGGCGTGTCGCGGATTGCTATTATTGGCCCGGAATGTTACGTGAAGTTACCCGGTACGTGCGTCATTGCGACACGTGTCAACGCGTTAAATCGCGTCAAGGTCCACCATTAGGGTTAATGGGTCGTCGCGTTGTTGAGCAGCCGTGGACCGTCGTTGCTGCAGATATCATGGGTCCTTTTCCGCCAAGTCGTGCGGGATTTGCATACGTGCTGGTCATACAAGATCTTTTCAGTAAATGGGTTGAGTGTTGCCCGTTACGCAAAGCTACCGGGAAAAAGATCAAAGAAGCTCTCGAGCAATTGGTCATTTCGCGTTGGGGAACACCGGAGGTTATTTTGACGGACAATGGCACCGAGTTTGCTAACCAAAGCCTGCGCGCGCTAGCCGAGGAGTATGGTATTTTTCACACCACGACTCCTCCCTACCACCCGCAGGCCAACCCGGTCGAGAGGGTTAATAGAGTCCTCAAAACTATGGTAATTTCTTTCCTCGAGAACGATCACCGTTCCTGGGACGAGCATTTAGCGGAATTTAGATTCGCGTACAACACGGCGCACCACTCATCCCTTAACTGTAGCCCAGCGTACTTAAACTTTGGTCGAGTGCCGTATCCTCACCAATTTTTCAGACGCACAGAAGGCAATAAGGAAGTAACTCCTTTACCTATTGAGTACTGGTCCGAGCATATGCGAAAATTACAGTCGTTACGCGAGAAAGTCCAGCACGAGCTGGCGGAGGCGTATCAACGCCAATCCCGGCAATTCAATAAACACCGTTCTATTGCAAGTTTTAAAATTGGTGACCAGGTACTACGAAGACAGAGAATACTGTCCTCGGCTGCGCAACACGTTGCTGCAAAATTGGCCACCCGGTATCATGGTCCGTTCACTATTGCGAAGGTGTTGTCGCCGGTCGTTTTTGAATTAACCGATAAGAATGGAAAGCGCATTTCGAAGGTATCGATAGAAGATTTGAAGCCCTATTACGAACCCTTGTGACCTTTCGTTTCAGAAGTCAGCGATGACTATGTAGTCGAAGTGTTGGATGTGGCAGTTAGTCTTTTACAAGACGCTGGAGATTTGTCCCTGGTATCCGGGATGTCCCGGGAAGAGGCATTGGTGAGCACAACGGAGGAGTTGATCCAACATGCGAGGGCCTGGCTGGAGAGTCGAGCTGAATTTCCGGGAATGCAGAACTGTCTGTCCCGCGCGGCATACGCCATGACGCGTTGGGACCAACTGGGAGCACGCGTTGCAACATCACGAGACAACGAGGAGCCAGAGGAAATGCAGACAATGGCATCTTCGCCCATGAACTCCCCGGAAATCGACAGTGACATAGCCGTGAGGGATGTCAAGGAGGAGCGGGAAGGGTCGGAGCTTCCCGCGACTTTTCCGGAACTCCCTGTGGAAGTTACCTGCCTGGAAAGCGCCGTGGCGGAGGAAACGAAAGTGCTGATGTTGGAGAAAGAGCCAGGATCGAAACCGGCTGTGAACGCGCCAGTCTCTGCGTTGGTGGGACGTTCACGCATCCGCGGGCCCCCTGGCAAATGCTGGAATTGTGGAGAGTACGGCCATCGTTTCCCGGCGTGCCCCAAGCCACGTCGTACCACTCTGTTTTGCCGTTGGTGTGGCTGGGAGGGCTATACGCTAGCCACCTGCCCGGATTGCTCGCCCGTTTATTGGGAGGAAGGAGGCCGCAGTGGAAGAAACCCTCGCAGTTCCCGACAAAATTCCTAAGTGGAAGGAAGTGAGCGTCTCGCCGCGAATCCGCGGGTTAAGCCGCAATTTTTTGTATTCGGTCGTCAAGATTAAAGGTTGTGGTTGGCACCTGCGGGAGCGAAAATTAGTTTCCGGGAAAAATTAAACGACGCTTGGGAAAGTAACCATGTTTGGTGTTGTTTCGTATTCTATTCTGATTGTTCCCTGCCCCTAGTATGTACGATAAGTTATAAGAAAGATCATAAGTGGGAGAATAAGCGTTGCGGTAGAGAGTGCCGAGCGGTAGATGTCGACTCGAGAGAGCACACGTGCCATAGCTTAGATTTCGTGAAGACAAGGGTACTTTACGGCTGGGACAGCCTTGTTGGAAAGAGGGGGTGTTTTGTAACGCTCTTTTTGTTTTGAGGCGTTACAATTAGGCCCGTATTCACGGCCTTTTGTTTATTTTTTTTTGCCACCACCTCGCTCTGGAAGCACTTCGCTGGCAACTCTCTAGCGCACTCGCGATCGCATAAATCGGTTATTAATTCTAGGATTTTTTTTTGTTTTTTTTATGGAACCTCACCGCTGAGACATCTTTCTGGAAGAAGCCAGCAATATTGCATGTCGCTTTTCTGCTTCTGGAATCTTTCGCTTGCCAGGAAACATAGCACGGGACAAGCTGATCGAGGAACGAGAGCAGAGTCGAGCATAGCTACGCTCGGACAACAACGAACATCATGCGCGCCGTCGGCGAATATATTTGCTTGTTTGCCGTGCTTTGGAATATGACTTCAAATAGTATTTTTTATTCTCTGGAAATCAATAACGTAATTTTTATGATGTTTCGGTTTTCGAAAAATACGTTCAGAGGCATCTCCATCGATATTTCGATCGACGAGAGTACGGGAACGTTCGAATTCCTGGCGCTCTATTGGTCGCGTGCTATAGATCGTGGGAACTCGCTTCTCACGCTAGGCGGCATCACCGAAAATTTGCGTAGGAAGGGAGAGGGGAAGGATATCGGCTAGCGACGAAGCGAAAAGATCGCGACCAAAAAGTTAGTTGTCTCCGGACTGTGTTTAGAGGAGGTTGGGTTTGGCAATCGGAAGGGAAAACGGAAAGAAAGGAAAAATGAAACCGGCTACTACAGGTATCGTGCCCTTGTCTTTGCGTTGACAATTATTAGAACATTGTTTTTTTTTTAACTGACACTAGCTCCTAGAGCACCGTGGCTCGTACTCGCGTCGACATTTCCGCGCTATAGGAAAAGTTTCGGCTTCGCCTTTTGACAGTTGAGTTCGCGAAAAAGATAATTCCGGGAAGTGTCGTTTAAGTGTCGATCGTGATCGAGTCGCGACGGTGTCGAGACAGTTTGCGTTCGTGAGATAATTTGTAGCGTGTTGTTTTTTTTTGCTTAAAAATTTAATTGCCCGGGAAATCATCGGGAAGCGCGTAGAGAGCGTAAGGCGGCCGTGGCTGCTACCCTCGCGGCGTAGAACCGTTTTTTTTTTTGCCGGGCTGAAGAAGTGCGCGTGCTTCAATACCGAGTGTCTCTTTTCCTTGGGTTCCTTTTTGTGGTTTTTGGGTCGGAACCGTTTAAGGATTTTCGAGCGCTAGTTTCTGTTGTTCGCGTATTATCTTCCTTTGAACGATCGTTTGCGAGACGGTCATTTCTATTGTATATTTGCGTTTTTTTTTTTTTTTGTTGCATTTAGATCTTCCAGGTAATTTCGCGGTGACGGTGCGAAAAGTTAATTTATTTTTATTTTTATTTTTTTTTGTAAATGAAAGCGCTAAATATAAGGAAGAAAACTAGTGTACTTGACTTGGGCCTTTCTGAGTTTGTTTTTGTTATCGTCGAACGAATTTCCGGGATTGGCCCTATTCTCTGTCCGTACCTTATTTGGGACAAGCAAAAGAAATTTGCGATAAGAGAAGTACCCGGATTCCCGAACCGCCCCTCTACCCGACGACGAGGCTGCTAGGCTGGCCGTGCAACCAGACCCTTTATCCTCCTTTTTTTTATTATTATTATTTATAATAGAAAAGGGACCAGCTTAAAAACCGATCGGGCTTCGCGGCAATAGCGGAGCTGGCGCCCCTTATTAAAAATAAACCGATCGAGGGATAAAGTTTTGTGGCGTTTTAGCGGATGGTAGGGTTTGTGGATTTTTTTTTAACGTCACAGTAGATAATAACTATTCTCTAAGTTAATTTTAAAACCTGTAATATACGATATAAGAAATGTAAAAAATCTTTTATATAACATTTATATTTAAATTTTTGTATTTTTGTGTATATATTGTAACCGAAATATTTTCGATCTCGCGGCTGTTCAGCGGTGAGAGGTACAAATCGATAATTAGGTCAATACCATATATTTCGCGATCTCACGAGATGGAGCGTGCGGTCCCATTTTTGTGAACTTCATGGGACGACAGGTGTAACTCCCCCCAGTCGCTCGGCGATCGTCTAGTCGAGTTCACGTACCTCTATTTCAAAAGGATCGACTTGAGTGGGCCAAGACTCTCCTTTAACGCCGAGAAAAAGAAAGGAAATAACACTAGTAAAAAATATAAAACGGAAACCAAAAGTCCAAGGGAAAAGAGCTTATTAGGAGAGAAGGATTGAACTCCGTGAAGAGGATCGATCTTTGTTAATACCCGAAATCCGTTGAATTCCATAAGTGCTGAGCCACGCTGTGACGTCAGAGGCCATGGAACTTTCGAGAATTTGGTTATATGAGCGAGATAAGTAGAATGAAATAAGGAATGATTATTGATTATATTGTAAATGATTGTTTGTGATGATTATTAATGAAATTATGAATGGTAATTAATGAAATAATGAAGGATATTTATGATACTGTAAATGATTATTGGTGATGATTATTAATGAAATTATGAATGGTAACTAATGAAATAATGAAGGATATTTATGATACTGTAAATGGGTATTGGTGATGATTATTAATGAAATCATGAATGGTAATTAATGAAATAATGAAGAATAATTTATGGTACTGGAAATGATTATTTGTAATGATTCTTAATGGAATTATGAATGGTTATTAAAGAAGTTATGATTCATGAAATTATGAGTGGTTATTAATGAAATAATAAAGGTTATTTATGATACTGTAAATGATTATTTGTGATGATGATGAATAAAATTATGGAAGGTTATTAATGAAATAATGAAGAATAATTTATGGTACTGGAAATGATTATTTGTAATGATTCTTAATGGAATTATGAATGGTTATTAACGAAGTTATGATTCATGAAATTATGAGTGGTTATTAATGAAATAATGAAGGTTATTTATGATACTGTAAATGATTATTTGTGATGATGATGAATGAAATTATGGAAGGTTATTAATGAAATAAGGAAGAATAATTTATGGTACTGGAAATGATTATTTGTAATGATTCTTAATGGAATTATGAATGATTATTAACGAAGTTATGAATGGTTATTTATGAACTAATGAAGGATTATTAATGATATTGTCAATGATTATTGGTGATGATTATAAAGTAAACAAGGAATGATTATTAATGAAATAATGAATAATTATTAATGATATTGTAAATGATTATTCATGAAAGAATGAACGATTCTTAATGGAATTATGAATGATTATCAGTGACATTATGAATGATTATTCGAAGAATTATAATGAATCTCTCTGATAAAAATATTGAATTTATTGGATTTACGGAACATCAGATGATCCACGCCCCTACGGTCCCCTACCTCCGTTAGTTAAACTCTTAGCAGTTCATTTCAGAAATAAGTAAATTGTTACATATATAGTAATAAATAGAAAATTTGCATTGTAAAATAAAATTCTGTTAATTACACATTGTTTATATATATATAATAAAATATAATATAATATATATATAGAAAAAATGTGTAATTAAGGGCATTGTATTTTATATATTTATTTTATTTTTATATTATCTCATATATATATAAATTTATATTTACATATTTGTAATAAAAATTGTTGTTTGGTAAATATTTTTTGCAAAAATATTTTTTAATTTTTCATTTATTTTGAAATCAACATAAAAAAGCGATATACATGGGAGGGGGAAAATGTTGGTAAACTAGTGAAAAATCTTTTTTTTATTTTTAAATTAATTTACGATAATAAAAAATACCATGAATCAATACAAGCGGTTTGAGAGGATGAAAAATATCCGGAAAAGGAAACAGATCTTTTTCATATATTAAAATTTATTTATAACAATAAAAAAGATACAATTTACAATACACACACACACACACACACACACACACACACACACACACACACACACACACACACACACACACGCGCGCGCGCGCGCGCGCGTGCATGGAAGCCAGCGGAGGCGTCCAATTTTTTTCAACAATTTGAGATATATATATATATAATGCAAATAATAATAATAATAATAATAATAATATGGACGTACGTTGGAAGCGTCCGTGGACATCGTTAATCTGTGGTCCAACGGGATGCGGTAAAACAGTGTTTGTTCGTCGATTCTTACGAAATCTCACAGCCATGAGCGATGCCATCTTCAATCGCATTTTATTTTATCATGGTGATAATCTCGATCGTGATACGGCGAATTTAATGAAAAATTCTCTCCAGGAGAATTTATCGGTGGTGCGGAATATTCGTAAAATCGAATTTCACGAGGGTCTACCACAATCTGAGGACTATTCAAGTGACAATAATTTGAAAAAATTAATTATTATTGACGATCTAAGGCGTGAACCGTTAAATAATGCAATAGTAGATCTTTTTACGAAAGGCAGTCATCATAAGAATATCAGTGTTATTTTTATAACGCAAAATATTTTTCATCAAGGACACGGACAGCGCGACATTTCATTGAACGCTAATTATATTTCTATATTCAAAAATCCACGAGATCGAGAGCAAATACAACATCTAGCGAGCCAAGTATATCCCGAAGATCCGCGTTTCTTGGTAGAGGCCTATTACGATGCCACAACACAACCACATGGACATTTGCTTTTGGATCTGGAGCAATCTAAACCGGATATTTGTCGTTGTCGTACATCTATATTCCCTGATGACCCGCAAATGTACGTATACGTGCCGAAAAATAAACAACGGTTTCGTTAATGGACTCACGTATTAAATATAATGTAATGATGAATAATGCGTCAGTTGTGAGAACCTGTGACTTGTGTAAACATCGCGTACATGAAATACGGGGGGGAGGAGATTTGTAAGGCGGAAAGTATGACGGTAAAGAAGAGAATGTCAAGGAGTAGAGCGGAATCTACACGAACACCCATCGGTAAACGTGAAGCTGCTCTACTCAACGCTCTCTGTCACGCTAATAAAGAGCAACAGAGCTCTACTACGCACTGCCGATGAATCATTAATCAGATGTATATGCGAATGCGCGCTAAATGTTTTACGGGGAATAGTTAAAATTAAATCAAGCGTAAAACATCGTTTAAAAAAATACAAAAAAATATTACGGCAACTTGTTCCACGGATCAAACAGCCGCAGAGTGCCGGTGGCATACGCAACGGTGGCGCTGCCGAGCGTAAAAGACGAAAATACAATTGGAAAGCGAAAAATTGGCTTATGATGCAGAAAGAGTGTGGAGCATTTTTACCAATTTTATTGGCACCAATTATCTCAACACTGTTTAGTAGAGTATTCGGTGGCAACCGTGAAGGAAGTGATTGATCTTTAAGCGCCGATAATCACATCGACAATGGAGCACGCAAAGAAAATGGTTTTAGTACCGGCCGAGGAGAGTGGAGGACAATGGAAAGAACCAATGATCGGTGGTGGTGGTGGTGGTGGTGGTGGTGGAGAAGCTCATACCCCGACAGCCGGTCAAAAATCTGTACAGACACCGGGTGATGCTGTATCACGACGCGATGCCGAACTTACTGATATTCTTCGCTCGAATAAGTATCGCGATGATGCAGAAAAATGGAAACAGTACCTATAAGTATTACAACGATATTTACTTCTCGTTGAAGCACGACATGGTCCACTAGACCCAACATTACCTGGTGCGTCTACTTTGTCGTGACCAACGGAAGAACGAGAAAATGAAGATTTTAATGAAGCGTCAATTATAAAAAGTGTTCCAAAAATACATAGACGTCGAGCCATTGCACACGTGGATTATCTGAGAAACTCTCCAACAGCGTCTCAGCGTATGACTTGGGATCGAGAGGGACGTGTCACTATAGACGGTATGCCTATACCAAATTCGAATATTCTCGATCTCGTTAATGATGCAATACGATCGCGAAAAGGCTTTCGCGCTAACGGCCGGCGACAGTTTATCAAGAGCCTTCGCGCAGGATCGGTACCACGGGAATTCATTGGAAACGAAGCATTATGGTCGATGGGCGAGCAGAGTATCAGCGATAAACGAAAGCGTATCACGACCGATTTACACGAGGACGACGGACATAACGCTACTATTCTACAACAACCGAAAAAACGACAAAGAAAAACGAGAAAAAATATCGAACTACCACGAGGTTTTTAACATTGGCTTTCGCTGTAAAAGAAATAAACAATAGAGATTGGCGCGTGTCACAAGTGAAAATGGATTTTGAAAAGATGTATTACGATCCTACTCATCCAGCAGGTTATTCTGGCGCACGACGTCTTCTCGATAATAAAAATAATTCAATTGATGTTTATGACTGGTTGACCCAGCAGGATACATACACCATTCATAAACCAGTACGACGTCTCTTTCCACGACTTAGCTATAACGTAACAATATAGATGACGTTTGGGAGGCCGATCTTGTGGATTTGCGGTCATTAAAAAGCCACAATGACAATGTTGCCTATTTACTTACGGTCATTGACGTCTTAAGTAAATATACCTGGGTCGAACCACTACCGGACAAAACCATTCACGAAGTCACAATAGCCTTTAAACGGATTTTCGAACGCAGCAAGGGACGCCTACTTGGCTGTCTACGAACCGGTAAGGAAAACAATTTGTCGGCAAAAAACTACGACAATTTCTTAAAAAAAAACGATATTCGCTTTAGAATCACACGCAATCCTGACATAAAAGCGACGATCGTCGAACGTTTTTATCGCACACTCAAAGAAAAAATGTGGTGCTACCTTACACATCGAAATACTCGACGATAGATCGACGTATTACAACAATTTGTAAATGCCTACAATCATGCAAAACACTTGTCAATTAAAATGCAACCGGCTGCAGTGACTTTAGACAATGCCAATAAGGCAATGGAGAATATAACAAATGCGTCAATGAAACAACGCAATAAGAGACGTTTCACAGCGGTTAAATACGAGTGCGGTGATTACGTTCGGATTAGTAGAACAAAAGACACCGTCGAGAAGGGTTACGAGCGTAATTGGAGTGAAAGATTATTTAGAATTTCGAAAATTTTAAATCGTCAAGGAATACAAATCTACGAATTACGCGATCTCGAGGGCGAATTAATCGACGGTTTTTTCTAGACTGAAGAAATAACACCTGTGCACGAGAAACGTGTTACACAAAATCAAGAATTTAAAATTGACCGTATCCTACGTACAAAAAGACGTGGTGCCAAGGAGCAACTTTTCGTCAGCTGGCTCGACTATCCATCGAAATTCAACTCGTGGATCGTGGATACCTGCGTCTAACGCCTACGATCTCAACACATAAAAACAGTCGATTATTATGGATGACGACAATTTTTTTCTCGTGCTGCCCAGTAACAGCAATATGCAATACTTTCCCGATAATACGACAACTCACTTTATCACGCATCTGTCGCGTGAAATACATCTTGATGAAGATTGGGCTATGGGCTTATCGGAAATTCATGTCCCCTGTACAATCATACACTTACAACGTGACGACACGGGAATTAAATGGACATCGTGCGATAAAAAAAAAAACATAAAATTGCTCATATCCCGTATGGTATATACAAGAGCCACGAGGAATTAACGACGTAAATAAATAATCTACAGGGATTGCGTGAAACCGGTATACAATTCATTAATGCTAAAAAGGCAAACGGGTACACAGCTATTGAAAGCAAGAAAATGGCAGAGAAATGCGGAACGCCAAATTCGAGAAATATAATAATTATAAGTGAAAAGGTACGTCGTATATTAGGCTTTGTCTTGAACCCTACAAAAGACTGGACAACGAAGGCACGTACCTGCACTTTATTCGAGGCATCGAACGTGAAGGACAAATGCCTGCATGCATCGCTCGAGCACTACCTGAACAGCTTTTTGTCTATAGCGATTTATGTGGATATATAATTCCCTATACCGTGGATGACACTCAGACCTCACTTTTACGTATAGTTAACCTAAACACATCTAATTATACATACAGCTCGACACAGGTGAAATATTTTTCACCACCAAATTACATACCATTACTCAATAATTGTTTTCACACAATCGAGATAGATATAAGAGACCATCTTGGCAAACCAATCACATTCGAGTACGGGACGTTAACCCTTACGCTTCATTTTAAGCGTCTCTCCTAGGTGCGCCTCCGCTTCACACCAGTATGGTGGTCCATTATACGGCTTATTACGAAAATCAGATTGGTGGTGGTCGTATAAATAATGTTTTTGTCGGAGCGCCTTATCAACGGGGCCAGGGTATTGGTCGATTCCTCGGTGGATTATTTCGGAGTGTATTACCATTGCTGAAAAAAGGAGCTCAAGCTGTGGGAAAAGAAGCTCTATGCACAGGCTTACATGTTCTTGAAGACGTGAGCGGTAATCGTATATCATTCAAGGAATCACTAAAACGACGTGCCGCGGAATCACGAGACAACCTACAGCGCAAGGCAAACGGAAAAATCGCACTACTTAGGTGCGTAAAGGATCGGGTTATAATACGGCGGTCACCGCACGGAGTATGCAGCCGTCAATGGGTCGTGCACCTATGCGTACTGCAGCGCAAAGACACACCGCGACGACGAGGACAACCGGAAAAATAAGAAAGAAGCAAAACATCACCACAGGACGAGCATCGAAGAAGTATAAGCGAAAGACGAAGACCGGCAGAGTGACGAAAAAACATAAGGAAAAAGAAGCGGACAATAATCGATATTTTCGGTAGTACTTGAAAAAAAATTATTTTTTACCCTCACACTCTTGCAAGTGTATGAAGTCAGCACTCGACTTATTTATCATACCCCCAACACAGACATCCGTAGAAGCATCGCAATGGGTACACTACAAACCTGTGTCCTCACTCTCAGACGATGCACCCATTGAATTTGTCATACCTGGCCACGGTGAGGAGTACCTGGATCTCGCACACACAATGATCTGCGTAAAACTCAAAGTGCTTGCCAACGCCGACTCTGCGTACAAAGTGGCGCCTATCAATAACTTTCTACATGGCCTCTTCAATCAAGTGGATGTATTTTTTAGTCAAGAACTTGTTGCACCACCTAATAATGTTTATGCCTATCGAGCGTATATTGAAACATTATTGAATTATGGCCCCACTGCAAAACAGTCACATCTGACAACTGCTTTATGGTATGCCGATGATCCAGGTACTTTTGAGATAGTGCCTGGCTCGAAAACTAGCCCAACTAATAATGGCCAAGAGACAAGATCAATGTACATTAAAGCCGGAAAAACCCTCGATATGCTTGGACATTTACATTGTGATGTATTCAATCGAGACAAATTTTTGATAAACGATGTAGAAGTACGTCTACGACTTGTACGCTCAAAAGACGACTTTTGTCTTATGGAAGCACCAATACAAGGTGTCATGCATAAAGTGAAAATCAACGATGTAAGTCTACTTGTACGACGAGCAGAAATTAGTCCTGGTGTACTCATAGCACATGCTAAAACTTTGGCTAAAACTACAGCAAAGTATCCCATGACATGAGTGGAAGTGAAATCATTGACTATGCATAGTGGAATAATCGGTGATACTCTGGATAATGTTATTCTTGGACAATTATCAAAACGAATAATACTCGGTTTTGTCTACAACAAGGCCTTCAATGGTGACAAAACCCTGAATCCTTTTAATGTCCAACATCACTCGATAAACTTTCTTTCGCTCTATGTGGACGGTCAACAGATACTTGGAAAACCGCTACAACCTGAGTTTGGGGGTAACGAAACTTGGGTTCAGAGTTACCATACACTCTTTTTCGGCACAGGTATAGACTTTCAAAACGATGGAATCGACATTTAACGCAGCGCCTATGCTAAAGGCTATTGTCTATTTGCCTTTGACCTTACCCCCGATTTATCGGCAGATTGTTACACACACTGGAATCTCGTGAAACACGGTAGTGTGAAAATTGAAGTACGCTTCGCCAAACCGCTAAGTAGCACAATAAATTGCATTGTTTATGCCGAATACGATAATGTTATTGAGATAGACTCAGCTCGTCAAGTTATAACCGATTTTAGTGCCTGAACTACAAAATGCTTTTCTCTCCCCCTCCCACCCGCCACTACGATGCATCACATGTGTCACGGAGAGGGCGCTCACAGCTCTTGAGCGTATTTAAACCCCACTGACTGAGCGTATTCGACAACAGTTTATCTGAAACCTCGAGCATGGACGCTATAGTGGATATTCAAGCCCTATACGGCAAGCACTGCGAATTCCTATCTGAGGAAGTTGCCGTGACAACGTTACAAGGTGATAATATCGGTCATTGGGTTATCGATGCACCATACGACTTTGGCAATTTACCCAAAGAAATCCGCGGCAGCAATAATCAACTAACGTGTTTTCATCGTGGCATTGAGTGGGTTGACGGCGATACACCATTATGGAAAGTATACGTTAATCTGAGAAGCATGTGCCATTACGCACTTCGTATATACACACGTGGTGCACAAAAAGCTGAAATTCTACGTAGTATACTGGGTCGAGACATTGTGAATCTAGAAGATTATGAAGGACCCAGCTTCAAGAATATGCCATCTTACGACACATGGTGTATTTATCACGGTGTTGCGAGGGAAGATATCGCAAAATGTGCATTAAATAATGTGGGAAAAATTAAACGTTTTCTTCAAACACAACTGTTGGACTCGAAAAATCCCATTTATTCGGAACCAGTCAGCGCAGTAGCTAAGAAAAATCGACCACTCGAAAACGTGAGAAAATCCTTTTACACCGAGATCTCAAGCGACAACAATCACCCAACGTCCGAACAGATGTATATAGACGGTAGGTACGGCGGTACCTGTAACAGGTACCACCAGTGCCTCATCGAACACCTGCAACACCACGACACCTGCCGAGGACATAGTCACTCTTTACAGGACCAAGGAACTATCACCACCACCGAGACCAAAACGCACACCAACACCTAATACACCCCGTAGCAGTTTAAATCACCACCACCACCATCAGCATCAACGGAGACGTCGCCCCCCTTCTGGACAGGAGAGGCTATATAATGAACAGTCTGGAAGTACTAGAAGCACTGCAACATGTCCGAGCCCAGATGCGAGGAGTCTTTCCAGCCGATCGTATCCCGAGTCGCTGGTCTAGACCCACGGCAATCGTCGCCAACACCGACGATCACACGAAACCTGGAACACACTGGGTTGCCTTCTACGTTGACATCTATGGTCGAGGTGTCTTTTCGACAGCTACGGGATGCCACCGATCGTCGACGACACCGTAACCGTCTACGTCGAAACACCACATCCTACATATGGAACACTAAACCACTACAATCGATCAAGTCTAAAGTGTGTGGAGAATATTGCATCATGTTTCTTGATTATATGTCTGGTGGCTTTAGGATATCTGATTTTTCTCGGCTATTCTCGTCAAATAAAATGAAAAACGATAATATTGTGCGACGATATTACCAGAAATTGAAACATGTAAACCGTAAAAAGTATTATGTAAAAAAACAATGGCCTAGCGTACTTAAGGGGTCCGGCAATACATGTAATACATCCTGTATACAAACATGCACAGCTCGTTTCGGCTGCCATCTGTGAATAAATAAACAAATAAAAATTTACATCGTGTTATTTTTTTTTTTTTTTTTTTACATCGAGGAGTAGCGGAATCCTTTTGACGGATGCCCCTCGGCTTCAAAGTCTGAGAGGATACGTGGGACTCCCTAAGAAAAAAAAAAATATAATTAGGCCTACCCACTAAACCGCCCTCTCCTCGATGACCCCCCCAAGCCTCGGACTACTTTCGTATTACTTCAAGCCGGGGGTTCGGTCCGTGTTCGTTCGTTCGTTCGTCATGTTGTCTGTTTTCCGTTGCGTTACGTCAGTCCGTCCGCTCGGTCAGACGGCGAGGCAGCCGTCTGCGTTTTTTCGTCGCAGTATTGTTTCAGTGTAGGTGGCCACCAGTTGCCACCATTCTGTTGAATGGAGCATCACCTGAACAATGATGTCCGGGGTGATGCCACCGACGACCGTCTCGAGTTCAAGTCGCAGTCCTGTCCAGCGGTCACACACAAAAAACGTGTGTTCCGCATCGTCTCGTTCGTGTCCGCAGTACTTACAGTCTGGCGTCTGTACTCTGTTCATGTTATAAAGGTACCGTCGAAAATACCCGTGGCTGGTCAGGAGCTGGGTAACGTAAAAGTTTACGTCCCTGAACTTCCGTCCAATCCACGGCTTCAGGTCCTTTATAAGTCGTCGCGTCCAGTCTCCTATACGTTCTTCCGTCCATCGGTCCTGCCAAGTCTGTATCGTCCTGTCGCGTTCCGCAACTGCCGAGTCCTCGCGTCCTATGTCCGCGCTTCTCCCGTATATCCTTTTTGGCTCGAAAGCTAGAAGGTCCACTGGGATTACACCAGCCACCACCAATACTGCTTGTGCAGAGACAGTCCGGTAAGAGCAGGCGATCCCCAGCGCGCCAAGTCTTTGTACCGTCGTCATTGCGTGGCAGTATTTCTTTTTTGTCAGGGCATCTGCCCAGATCTCTGCGCCGTATAGGAGGATCGAGTGAGCTGTCGTCATTAGCAGTCGTCGTTTCCCCGGTCTCGGTCCGCTTGTGTTGGCCATCAGGCGGCTTAAGGATGCTATCCTTTCGGCCGCCTACTTGGCCGTTTTCTATATGTGTGGCCAAAAGTTCATCTTCGTATCCAGAGTTACCCCTAAATACTTGACTTCTCCCCCAGCCACGATTTCGTCTGTCCCGACCAGCATCGGTAGTCTCGTCTGTGTGCGTTTTCTGGTCAAGAACGTTAGTTCCGTCTTTTCTGTCGCAAGCTTCAGTCCGTGATCCATCATCCACTGTCCTACGCGTCGCATTGTCTGTTTCAGTTTCAGCTGTGCCAGGTCCGGAGACCGCTCGGTGATCACCGCCGCCACGTCATCGGCGTAAGCGACAAGAAGTACACCAAGGGGTGACTCCAGCCTGAGCAAGCCATCGTAGAATCCGTTCCAAAAGTCTGGTCCTAATATGGACCCTTTTCAACCGCCGCGGTGATTTGTCTCTTCACCGGTCCTTCAGTCGTCTCGTACGTGATTCGTCTATTCTTCAGGTACTCCTCCACCACCCGAGTCAGGTAAGCAGGCACCCTGAAGTTGCTTTCCAGCGCCTCCAGGATATCCACCCACCTGGCCGAGTTAAAGGCGTTCCTGACGTCTCAAGTCGCCATCAGCACGATCGGTCGCGCTGCATGACAGTGTCTTTCCAAGTCCAGGAAGGAATCGACGACTTTTTGGATTGCTCCGATTGTCGATCGACCCTTCCTGAAGCCGAACTGCAGGTCTGAGAGGCCTGCACTAGTCTGTATCGCGTCAGTCAGTCTCCGTTTCAGTAATTGTTCGTAGAGTTTACCTGTCGTGTCAAGTGAACTCAGCGGCCAGTAGGCCGACGGCGTATTAGGGTCGCCCTTCCCTTTCGGAATGAGGACTAGCCTTGCCGTCTTCCACCAGTCACTGAACGTCCTCGCCGTTAAGCACCTATTGTACAGGTCGAGGAATATTTCCGGCCTCCGGTTGACCATCAGCCGGATAATTTCCGCCGGTACCCCGTCAGGTCCCGGTGCTTTCCCAGTCTTCATTGCGTTGGACGCTCTAGTGAGCTTATCTGCCGTAAAGATGGGGGCTGCCGGTGTGTCTGAGTCGTGTGTAGCGTCCGTCCGTATTGGGTGTGTAGGAAATAACCCATCGACGATCCGTCGTGTGGTTTCAGCGTCCTTGAGCCCTGGTGGTATCCGGCCCCCCAATTTACCAGTCACAATTTTGTAACCAGTGCCCCAAGGATCCTGATCCACCTCCTCGCAGAGCTTCCTCCAGCATCGTGTCTTGCTGTTTCTTATTGCGTTCGTCAATGCTCTCCGCGCTGTCTTTAACTCGGCCTGTAGGTTTTCCCTTTCAGGTCTTCCCTTAGCCCTCGTTACCCGTCGCCGGCATGCCAGACAGACCGTGCGAGTCCAGCTATTTCATCCGTCCACCAGTATTGTGGTTGTTCCTTCTGTCAGTGTGGTCGTTTTGGCATAGTGCTATTGCACAGCACGTCAGTTTGGCCGTCTCGTCTGCCAGTCTTTCCGCCCTTTGCCGGCCAGTCAGCTCAGGGGGGACTTTTGTTATCGGCGCTGGTGCTGCCACCAGCGTCTTGGAGAACTTCCGAACGTCAAGTTTGTTGAGGTTCCAACGCGGGGGGTGTTGAGTCCTCGTGTGTTCGGTTGTTCTTTGTCCTTCCACTTCAAAGGCAATGTCTGGTGGTCGCTGGCCGTGTAGTCTTCGATCACTCGCCACTGTGTCATCCATGTTGTAATTCCGTCCGATGTCATCGTAACGTCAGGGATAGAATCTCCGAACCCTGGTCGTCTATACGTCGGTATGTTACCCGTATTGGCTACTACTAGGTCCAGCCTCGCGGCCATTTCCAGCAGCAGCCGTCCACGTTTGTTCGTCGCTGTCATTCCCCACTCGATCGCCCGCGCGTTAAAATCCCCCCCCCCCCCCCCCCCGATGATAACGTCTCCCGGCAGATCCCTGATTCCGTCTTCGAGAAGTGCCACTTTTCTCTCGAAATTCGCCACGGTGCAGTTAGGTGTCAGGTAGACGCTAACGTAAGTGACAGCGCCAACCCTTGCCCAGACGTAATCGTCCCCTACATCAGTGCCAGTAATTCGAGACCGGGTGGCACCCCTCACCCAGAAAGCTGTGATCTCAGTCATGTTTGTAACGTACATCTGTTTATTCCTTCTCCTGTACGGTTCGCACAGGATCAGAATGTCGGCGTCATATTCGTCAGCTATCTGTGGTGGTAGTATGTCTGCTGTCCTACTCCTATTCAGGTTTCCCTGAACTATTCTGTCCGTCTTCCGGCCTGCTTCCTGCACTCCTCCAGCGCGGCCCGGAACACCACACACCTTCCGGTTCCCGCAAGGTGCGCAACATCCTTATGCCCCGCCTTGGCGCACAGGGGGCAAGCCGGTCCGTTCGTGCAGTCCGTGGCATAATGTCCAGATCTGCCGCACTTTCGACAGTCCTTTGTCCTGTCCACGTCCGTACAGTTTGCCTTTACATACCCGTATCCAAGGCACTTGTGGCATTTCGTCACTGCCAGTCGTTTTCGGACTCGGCAGCGCAACCATCCTATGACGAGTCGTCCGCGTCGAAGGAGCACCTCGGCCTCCCGCGGCTCAAGGTCGCGGACCGCCATGTACTGCTCGGCGCGGTTTGGGCCAAAGATATGGACTCCAAAGTCTCCGTCCCGTCCCGTCTCCTGTCTCAGTTTTTTTACGACGTCTTCCGCAGTTGTTACGCAGTCCAGATCCATGATCTCCAATTGGACCTTGGAGGTCATGGCCCTGACACTACCTGCGTCTGCAATCGCATCTTTTAGGACGCGTTGGAACTCATCTCATCCTTCGGGTCCGTCCTTGTCTGCCTGTATCTTTAAAAGACAAAGGCCGTTTTTCGTCTTCCTCAGAGCCGTCACCTGCACGTGACTCTTCTCTGGGTCAACCGTCGTCCGTTTCGTCCTTTGTTGGTTGGTCTTTTCGGTCCGATTTCTTCCTCGTCACTGTCTGCCAAGCAGCTTCGGGTTGCACCGTCAGAAGCTTTTTCTGAGCTTTCTCTGGTGTGGTTCCCGTCGCTTCTCGCTTGCGTTTTGTGCGTGGTCTCTTTTGTTCGTCCGTATCTGTGTCCGTCTTTTGTCTGTCCGTAATTTGTAAACTCGGGGCTGCCTCTGTGTGCTTATGCAGCGCCACATCGACAGCCTCGAGAATTGTCTTTATTCCTGTCTCGACAGTCATGTTTATGTCCTTTTGTATCGCCGCTGCCTCGGCCATTTTTGTCGCTGTTCTCCGTATAAGCGTCAGTAGCTCGGTCATGTCTGGTTCGTTCTGTGTGTTTTCGTCCGTCCGTCCGGTCGTCGGTGTACCAGCTGCGGAGACATAACTGTCACCGCTGCCGACACTTGACAAGCTGTCCGTCCTGTTTCGTCTCGGTAAAAGTAATCGGTCTATGGGTCGGCTGGGCCGAGAGGGGTTGGCTTCTCGGCCATATCCCTCGCGATCCTCATCCTTCCCCTTTTGGGCCGTGGGAAGCCCAGTGTCCTTTAGCACCTTTTCACTTTTTTCTGGCTTGGACATTTCCATTTAAAAATTAAAGTTGTTAACGGGGGTGCCCACCCCGAAACTCCTGTCTCATCCCCCTCCCGATAACCCTACCTACGGGCGTGGATTCCCTGTCACCCTTTATCGAGCCAAATCAATCGGGGTCTCCCACGGCTTGCTGCAGCGTGAACTCGGTCGGGTACAACACTTGTCCCTCTCGCAGGCCCACTCCCAGGTGCCACCTGGACCTGCGAGATGTCACACAAGATTTTTCACGTGCTGTCAAGGGGGCAGTCAACCCAGGTGGCTAACCCCAAGCCGAGCCCCAATCCTATCACGCGGTCCCTAGGCGTGCGGTGTCCCTCATCCGAAGGGACTTCCTAGGTTCCCGCTGTTTCAGTCACGGCGTTCGCCAGAAGAGTCCGAGAAATCCGACATCGACGAGAACAGCAGGGGCCCCACGTCCGTGGGCTTTCGCTACTAGTAGCTCCATATTAAGTGTTCCGTTGTGCGTAAGGTCCCTCGAGGTCGCGACGCCCGAACCGTGCAGGAACTATGCACGGTCCCTGAGGTCCAGGTTTTATGTTTGTTTATTCCCCTGTACGTGTGCGTGAGAGTGAGTGCCCGTTGGAACGACGAGCCGGTCCATCCATTCATGGTTGGAAGAGCTCGTTTATAGGGATTCCAATCGATCGCTCTTCGGTAGGCCCCGTTTACCGGGGACTCCGATCATTCACTTCCTCAGGGTTGCCCGTTTATAGGGGCCCTGATCATTCACATCACCGGAAAGCCGTTTGAGCGTGCTTGAGTAGGTGTTTGCGTCAGTGTGTGTGTGTGTATTGGGTCCGTTAGTCTCCCTCTCCTGCTGGATTGCCGGCAAGGGGTTTCAGCCCCCCCACCACGACAAGGTGGACCCACGGGGGGGGGGGGTATTATTATTATTATTATTATTATTATTATTAATATTCTCCACCATTACCACTCCCACCTCCATCATCGTTACCCCACCTCCAACGTCTTCAAAAAGTGTAAAAGCTAAAACCCATAGCTTGATCCAACACACTTGTGAACAAAACGTTGAAGATCCAACAACATCAAGTAAAATGGACGTCATCAACGGTATCCTCGTCATCGACTGTGGTAAAGATATATGGGAACTCACCGAAGAGGAACTCGAATATATCCCTGAACCTCTACTACTGAGGTACTGGGGTGATTCCATTCATTATATTTGAAATGAACTACCAGAACATATTCGAAATGATCCTGAAATTGAATCTTATCAACTTTGCAAAGTACACTGGACTTCACCGGATCTCTACTCACCACTTGAAGGATATCCACTTACCAAAAGGGACTGTACCGACTGCCAGATACGAGAAAATTTCGGAGGTCACTATACAAACAATAAACCACTTTCACCAATACCACCGGCAATACCACCGAAAACTTCTTTAACCATGACAAAAACCACAACGAGAAATATTGAAAAACAATAAAAATGTATATTTTGTAAAATCATTTTTTTCTTTTCGATAATTTGGTCTTTTTTATTTACACGATATTAAAACTAAGTAACCTTACCGACTACAGGCGAACGATCACATTAAGGATATTGACATTATTGACCGTCGAACAAAATTGTCTTACCGACTGCTGAATGATCGATATTTTCCCCCTTGACGAACATCATTTTTCTAACCCTCTGATTGACTCCCTATATCCACACCCCCTCCCCCAGCATATTTTCCGACTTTTCATTGGCTCCCTATATTTGCCATCCACTCCATTCCCCATAGAAAACAGACATGGGGCGAGGGTGGGGAATGTTCTCCGACCTCTGATTGGCTCCCTATACCTGCCACACACTCCACTCTCACTCCCTTAGAAATCCAATGGGTGGGGGTGGAGTGGGGGAGGTTCTCTGCCCTCTGATTGGCTCCCTATATCCAATAACACCCCCTCCATACCCACCCGATCGGGGGAGGGGTGGGGGTCGTCGTCTCCCTATACCTGTACCTTACCACTTGGATGCCCTAATTTTTTATGTATTTCGTTTATTAAGGATTGCTGTTAATTTTTCGGAATTACAATTTTCCATTCTTTATCGTTTTGTTTCGGTGGAAAACTATATCCTCGTATAATAAACATTTCGAATTTTCTGATTCTTAATCGTGGCCTTTGAGCATTTTTTAAACGTCGACATCTTCGTTTTGTAATTTGCCAAGTTCTTTAAACCCATCAAGAATGGTCTCGTTACGACGTAATGCGGCAACCGATTGCAATACGGTTTCCTTCTCTCCATTTTTGATCAGCAAAAATCTTCCTTGCAAAATCGAAATGACAACTCTATTAGACGTATCCTCTATAAATTTTCGCGCCGGATTCCTACTAAAAAAATCGGCCACAACATTATCTATTCCACGACAATATTCCACGCTAAAAAAGTACTCTTGGAGAAGCAAACTCCATCTTGTGATCCTCGAACTGGCAAAAACCGCCATATTTAAAAAGGTGAGGCAGTGATGGTCAGTGATTACCAGGGCTTTCACTCCTATCAGGTAGGTCCGAAATGTATCGATTGCATGAACTATTGCTATCAACTCCTTTTCGGTTGTGGTATAGTTTAGCTCCGCATTTTTTAGGCACCTACTTACCATGCTGATCATATTATGGTTTTTTTTTTCATCAAGTTGATATAGTATGCCTGAAATTCCTTTATCGCTGGCGTCGGTCTGCAAACGATATTGCGATTTTGGGGTGACATGCTTTAGAGTGATGCACTTTGCGAAATTTTCCTTTAGCTGAGCAAATGCGCGAACATGTTTCTCATTCCATATCCACTCCGTTCCTTTCGTTAAAAGGTTTCTTAAAATATCAATCGATTTGCTATGATTTACGTTAAATTGTCTGTAATAGTTACATATACCGAGAAATTGTTGGAGCTGTTTTTTATTTTTCGGTACTTCAAAATCTATTATTGCATCAATTTCCCGACTTTGCGGCTCAATTCCCGAACTAGATATTATAAATCCCAGAAAAGGCACCGATCTTTGAAGGAAGCTACACTTTGACATTTTGATAGTGAAGTTAAACTCCAATAAACGCTGAAAGATACTCCCGAGAATTTTTATATGCTCTTCAAAAGTCTCCGTTCCAATTAATATGTCATCTATATAACAAGAAATGTACTGGTCACATTTATTTTTTAATGCGTAACTTAGGGCCCGTATGAACCCACTACGCGCTGTTTTTAATCCGAAAGGAATTCGGCGGAATTGATACACCTTTGAATCGAAAATAAACGCTGTGAATTCACGTGAATCCTTATGCAACTGTACCTGCCAATTCAAAATTCTTCCTTCAATATCGATATCTAGCAATACTTGATGTTTTAAAGTTGTGGATTTCTTCTCGATTGCTGTGGTTACGTAGAGATTCGAGACCGGCAATATATCTAAGTGCTTTTTATTTGCTAGTAATTCCTTGTAAAAATCTCTTCCACGAGACAATAAACAAAATAACATCTATACACCAACACGGACGCAAAGATCACCGATAAGCTGCACACACCACACTAGAAAGGGGCGTGTCGAATAGCCAGCAAACAAAGACCTGTAATACATAAGTACATATTTAAGGGAACCCCAACGAGCAGCGAACGCAGCCATTTGAACAAAGTCGAACTTACATAGGAACAGGTGTTCACAGCGCGCCGTTTGAACGACGCAAAATGTCGAGCATAGGCAAGTGCGCACATTGTAAGAAAGTTGTTTATGTTGATGTAAGGTGCAAATGTGGCCGTTTATTTCACGAAGAATGTAGAAAAGTCAGAGACGTACGTAGCCAGGGTGAGTCGATAGGGTGTGTAACGTGCGTCAAGGAATTAGGTAGAGGCGCGATAAAGAAAAACACAAAAAAAAGAAAACACGACTCGGGTGATGAGAGCGATCAGGAAACGCAAGAAATTCCTAATTATTTAGATGGATTGAAAAATTATTTTAGAATATTACTTGAGGAAAAAACGAGCGAACTCAAAAAGGAGATTCAATGTTTACGAAACATGCTAAAAAAGGCTATTTCGAAAGTCAAATCGAGGAAAACAAACGTGACCCAAGGCAAATGTCACAAACAATAAAAAGGTTATTGAAAAACGACAAAAACAATGACGTGAATTTTAATAATATTAAATTTCAAGATGACGAAGTGGATACATGGAATAATAAAGACGTGGCAAACAAATTCAATAACTTTTTTATTGAAAGCATAGAAAAAATAATTTTAGAAAATAATAACACTCGCTTCCAGGATGACTTGTTTGATACATTTCATTTTGAATGTACAAACATGCTCAATAGTTTTGACGAAATTGATCTAAACGGATTAAATAAACTAATAACAAATCTGGACAAAAATAAAAGCTCGATTGACGGAATTAATAGCAGAATTTCGGACAACGTTTATAAGGCTATAGGTGACGCATTTTTGGCTATCCTGAATCGTTCTCTAACAGTTGGGAAATTTCCGGAAAAATGGAAAGTCGCTACCATCACTCCGATCCGGAAAGTTAATAATTCGAATAAGGTAGAAGACTTTAGACCAATCAACTAGCTAATGATGTATGAGAAAATTTTAGAATTAATCGTGAAAGAACAGCTAGAAAATTTTTTAAACATAAATAATATTTTAATTAAGGAACAAGCTGGCTTCAGGAAGGGTTATTCGTGTGAGACTGCGCTACAAATTAGACAAATGGACGACCGCAATAAGTGAGAAACAATATTTAGGGGTGATATTTATTGACTTTAAACGTGCATTCGAAACAATTGACAAAAAAAGACTGATAAAAAAATTATACATGTACGGAATTAGGGAAAATGCGTTAGGATGGTTTGACTCATATGTAAATAGTAGACGACAGCGAACACATATAAATGGAGTAATGTCAGACGAACGGGAAGTAAAGCATGGAGTTCCTCAAGGCTCGGTTCTGGGCCCGATGCTTTTCATACTTTATATCAATGACATCAAATAAGTACTTGGCCAGCATTGTGAAGTAAGAATGTTTGCGGACGACACGATGCTGTATGTCACTGATACGGACTTGAAGAGCATAGAGAGGCGCTTAAACGATGTGATGAACATTCTGGACCACTAGATGAGCAATAACAGTATGTTTATGAATGTTAAGAAAACGAAATATATGGTACTGAGAAATGACAAAATGCAAATGGCTGAGGGAATTGACATAAAATACAGAGATATGACGATCGAAAAAGTGACTGAAATTAAATATCTAGGGGTTATTCTTGACGAGTACCTTAAATTCAAAAAACATGTTGCGTATGTGGAAGGTAAGGTCGGTGGTAAGTTGGGTCTGTTGAATCGGGTTGGTAGATTCGTCGGCTCCGATACAAGAAACCTAATCTACAAAACCATTATCGCACCGCATATGGAATATTGCTCAACAGTGCTCCTGTACGCCAATCAGGAGGAAATAGACAGATTGCAGATATTACAGAACCGAGCAATGAGGATCATACTGCACCGTGATGTATATACACCGACACAAGAAATGAGAAGTGACTTACGGTTTTTAACAATTGACGAGCGAATTAAGCGAAATGTTATGATGTTTATTCATAAAATGACGAAAAATGACATTACTCCAGAGATGTGTGAAAAAGTCAAATATGTCAGCGAAGGAAATCGGAGAAGAACGCGACAAAGCAATAATCTAGTCGTACCGTTCAGAAGAACGATACAAGCACAAAGAAGTATGTTTGATAAGGGAATAAAAATGTTTAACGAGCTCCCTAGAAATGTTAGAAACGCCGGAAGTATAGAAGTGTTCAAGAAGAGAATCGCCGACTACATCCGACAAGGCTAGACCGCGCGAAACTGGTTGTGAATTGTTAAATTTGTTAATTTATTGATGTACGTATAGAGTCATGTGATTATTTATTCATTAATGTTATCGTTTGTTCATCGATGTAACTATTTATCTATTTCTGAAATTATTCATTTATTTATGAAATTATTTATTTATTTATGAAATTATTTATTTATTTATGAAATTATTATAGCGTTTACTGGTATGTTCGAAGTGTGTGTGTATGAAGCGTAAGACTAAAATAAAGCAAACTCGTGTATTCATGTATCTACTGTATGTAGATATAGCAGTAGCGCGCAGGGCACGTTACACACCCAAAAACGAAATGTTATAGATCGATTGTATATCACTAGCCGTAGAGGCTAATTAAAAGTTATCAATCAATCAATCTCTCTCTCTCCCTCCCTCCCTCCCTCCTTTATTATTGGAATTACTCCCTTGTGGTTCGCAAATCGGCCGATTATTTTTCCAAATTTATATTACATTGCTTTTTTTTTTTTGGTCACATTATTATCGATGCGAGAAAATATTATAACGGCGAGTACTTCGAACATCGAGGATTGCGCGAAGTCGTTGACGCGTGACATAGGCTCTAATTGGTTGCCGTAGATCGGGAATAGTCGACAAGGGCCGAATATATTAGCGAAGTGGGGCAGAAAGATTGAGAGCGTGCGAATCTTCGGAAAAATGTTGTCTTTGGTACAACGTCGAGGAGTACGGGTGCGTGAGAGCGAGAGCACTGCTAGTGTATTGTGGAATAGCGAGAGACAATCGGTGAACCCATCGCGAAGAACGGCGACTGTAAATCGGTAAGCTCTCCTTGCATCATATTTTTGGGACTCGGTAATAATATCTATCGCGCTACTATTTTAAATTTTTGTTTGTTTTATAAGAGCCCGCGAAGTGGTGCCGGCGGGCGACCTATTAGGAATTTTTGGGTACCGCTGACATAAGCGCGACAGATTCGCTTCAATGTGATAATTAGATTTTTAGATTCAAAAGAATGTCCTTGAGTAGCGGTACCAAAGATCGTCATATTTGTGTTGCGTTGGTCCGGTTTTATACGATAAAAATTCTGGCGGGTACTGCGGGGCTGTTCGTTGGCCTAGCCTACCGTATTTTTGACCGTTTTGACCATTTTTGGCGATAAATTTTAAGATAGTAGGGTAAATAGGGAATTTGAGCGTTTCGGACCGGGAGGTACCGTTGCGGTTGTTGCGGGTTAGAAAATCTCGGCGGTGAATAGAGTAGCCGTTGTAGATTTTAGTAGGGAGAAATCTTTTTTTTTTTTTGGAATTATTTATTTATTTGTTTTTTTTTTTTTTTTTTTTTTTTTGTGGAGTTTGCTATCGTTCGGTGCCTCCCGAAAATAATAATAAACTGAACGAATTTGGTTGCCATTTAATTTGAAGTTTTGTTTAATTAATTTATTTTGTTTGATTATTTGTGTGGAATCATTTTATTTAATTGACTGAGCAAATTACGGACCGCCCACTCTGCCGTAAGATCATTGACTCGTAGCTTAGCCGGCAATCACCTCTTTTTTTTGTGAATTATTTTTTTTAAACTCAACATCTTGTCCCTTCCATTGTCGCTTCGGCGGCTGGCGCCCTAAACAAATTTGGAAGGGGGAATTTATACAGAAGAGGTTTGTGAATGCGAGAAGGGAGCCGTTTTTTTTTTTTTTAGTTTTTCCATTTTTTTCTAGGAAAAATGCATCACAGTACTCATGGTCAATTAACTCGAAAACCTATGTTACTTCTAACTTGTACGCTGCAAGTTCTGCATTAAAAAGCTGAAGAGCCGTAAGCTGGCACGACAGATTCGCCTTTCAACTCGCAAACAAATAGAGCGACGAAATAGCTAGCAGGGGAAATATAGTTATATTATGATTATGTTATAATTCAAAATTGCTTTCTCCCGCACTTTACTCGAATGGACTTTGTACGGGACCTAGTCACAGGGACGCCAAGTTTTTTCTAGAGAAACATCTTTATCTGTTAAACATTTATCGAGGGTTTTTACTTGGCCAATAGGATTCGGTTAAATATTTTTGAAAGGCAATTTTGTTTTTTAAGATTATTTAGTAAAATTTTTTTTAATTCCAAGTGATTTTTTTATGGGATGATAACACTTTTGATACTTGGCGTACCAATTTTTTTTGGGGGAAAATTTTTTTTGGGTATAGTATATCTGCGTAGTCGTCGTCTATATCCGCTGTTAAGGTTATGTTTGGCCCGCAGCAAACATCAAACAAGTTGTCCACCACCTGTAGGTTTTTAACTCGCTTCGAGCTACTAGTGTGGTAAAGTGCGTTGCACATGATGCACTATATTCTGATGATATTCTAGCCGGTTTTTGCCTATAGTACAAGACTTAAAACGCATTTCTCCAGCGCTCTTTTCAACTTTCCCCTCTTTGACGTCTCCCGCCATGTTCGGGTTCATGATACTCAGGAATTTCATTTGCAGTCAAATCAAACTTTTCTGAACTTTTCAACAACAACAAAAATGTCGAAATAAACGTGAGTCAAGCATCGAAAAAGGCTTCCTGAATGTTCTTGAAAACTTTGCTAACCTTCAAAGTACCATTAAATGTAAAAAAAAAAACAGTTTTCGAACAAATCATAAAATTTCCAAGGAAAAAAATATTGAGAAATTCCTTGATGACACTCGATAAAACTTTAAAACTTAAAGTAAAAATTTTCAGTTGAATACTGAAGTAGTCGGCTTCCTTAATTCTGAATCATTTGGGAATGATAAGCAAAAAATCTTAAAATTGGTGTTGCGAATAAACGAATAAATAAAGACCCACGTTTTTCGTTTATCATGATGAATAGCATATTTTCGCTGAAGGAAAATGCAGTTGAATCAATGATATCACGAAACAATTACAGTATTGTTTATAGTTTTAAGAAAATCTAGACGGGCTACATGAAATCGACATTTAAAATATTCATTCACTGCACAGAGATTCGATTGATATGACTCGCTATTCATTTTCCGTGATTACGTCATTCCCTGTCACATCCGCCCTTCGATTCCAATTCGATGAAATTCCAGCGGATCAATTACAATTTTCATCCCCGCCTGTTGGCAAAAAGCCGACTCCTTGTGGGTCGAATGCAGAAGGCACTTATTCTTGGTTCTCTCCGTCAATTTAGGTCATTCTGGACTGACCTGACGGCTTACCCCCGGGTTCAAGGGACAGTTAGGCAGAATGATTTGTATTATCCCGCCCGTCCTGTAGGGGATCCAGAGCACTATGGTCGGGCATTTTCTTCTTTTTCGTTTACAATAATAATAATAATGATCAGTTCTGTCAACGGCGACAATCGGTGACAGTTAGCCTGCTTATGTGCTCGCGTTAAATTTTGTTTTTATCGTGCGATTATAGGTAATATCTACTCGCATTAGTGAACGTATCAAGAAGCATACCCTTAGGAACATTTTGTGACTTTAAATAGCCTAAATTGATTGAAGACGCAGTTTCATTTTTCGCACCGATACTGTAAGTTTTTGAAGCGATTTCTCTTTGCACCGTCGACCGAGCCGCGTGCCACCTCATATACACTGCTGCACGTCTGTGTTGCCGTCCCCGCACACCGATCTCATTTACCGAGCCTCGCTATACTCGGCTGCGTCGTTGCTACCACGCACCTATAGGTCGATGGACTGCGTGCTTTCCACTAGAGCTCTTGTTGACTAGCAAGTGTGTACCCCACCGTGGTATACCTGCATATCTGCGTATAAGCTTGCTCTGGTACTTGTCTCACACATCGAGTATGAGCAAACTAAGCGCGGACATGGCAACGTTTGTCGCGCTCGCAGGAAAGGACCACTACGAGAGATCCACGTTTTTTGCGTAGTTTGTGCGGCTCCGTTTCATGTATCCTGATCGGAGAAAATATCTAAAGCTGAGAATAGGGCCTAATTAAAATGTTGTGGAACTCGGCCTAGTTCCGCGAATCCTTCGGGAACTCAAATGATCGGTGAAGCTCAATCTACAAATACGATGACTAAAGATAACTTTAATTCGGCGCTCAGCAATTATTTTGACAAGTTCGAATCGAAGCAAGAAGAGTTAGGCGATTTGGTGAAGGAACTTGTAACGTTTAGCTATCAGTTAGCTTTAAAACAGCAACACATTCGGTCACCGCTAGAAAAAAACACTGCTGCAATGTCATCCCACCTTGATGCGACTGACAAGATGGTAAAAGGGCTCAGTATCGCTTTGACAAATTTGGCCACTGACCTTACAGACCTACGCAACCTCCGACCCCAGGTGGAAGCCGTTACAGCCACAACTGAGGCTCTAAAGATCAAGGTCAGTGCAATTCAGAATATTCGGGATGGAGTTGCTGACGACTCATTAATTGCTGAACTCAGAGACTGGAACCGGTGATCGCTCAATGTTATCCTCTTCAATATTGCTCACCGACAACATACGCACACACGTCTTACACACACGGTCAGACCTACTTCAAGCCAAATTTAAATCAAATCGTATCTATCTCAAAACAATTTATAATAACGCGATTGAGGTCACGTCAATCGTTTTGCTCGCCTGCCATCAGCAGACCTATTGTATTCACTCTGATAGATTTTAAAGGACAGCTCTAATTAATTGTTCCCTGCATCTTAATATTATCTCATGACGCCAGATAATATTGAGGTGAAGGTTTAGAATAGGCAATTTAAGTAGAGTTTCACGGTAGATGAAACTATAATTAAAGAATTCGAGACGTTTTGTCCTTCTTGAGCCAGCCCAGCTCCTGTTTTGTCGATGCATTGATATCCCTCAGTGTAACCTACCTTAAAAATTGTACCATTAATTCATATCATTACTTTCAATTCAAAAAGCAGACTCTGAGTGTATAAATAAAAACCATAAATCTAACTACAAATTCCTATGACGAAGATCAGTATCATCGTATACTCCTCTGAGGAAAAATTTCAAATTCAAAGATATAAGAATTATAGAGTCCTACATCATTCTATTACGGAAGTATTCACTATGTAAGCTACACAATTGTACTGCAATTGAAAGTGTACTGATAAAGAATGTACGCGTTTTTTTAAATTCCCTTGCTTATGAGCATAGACGTTCCACGCGACGACGCCAGTCCTCTCACGTAAATTCTCGAGTCATTTTTTTCTACAATCTCGGGGTTACACGCATAAACTCAATCATCCATCTGTTCATCGGATTTACCGAGACTTATCCCGATAATTTTCAGTTTCATTATTTGTGCTTCATTCTTCATCATCCTCCGACAACAAACCGATGATGAACTAAATATCTTGCTTTGTTGCTCAAACGGATATCCGAGGTTTATTCCCATTCACAAGTTCAACTTTCATCGGGTCCAGTAGACGACTCTCACCCTCAACATAAAGTTTATAACTTCGAGAAAAATTTAAGAGTAGAAAAAAATCAAATTTGAGGATTTCATTATTTTGTTAAAATCCAAATTAGTTTTAGTATGTACATGGAATTAAATATAAAATGAATGCGCAATTCGGTACATTTTTTGATATGTCACCATTGTCTGTAACAATGTATGATCGCTAGCGTGAGTCCTAATGTCCCGTCAATGGGTTGGACCCGTTTATGAATAAATAAATGAATAAATAAATGAACAATAATCATACTCGGTTTGGAGCCCTTTCGGGCCGTTCGAGCATTTAATGTAAATGAAAAATAATAAAAATATATGTAAACTGGAAGAAAGGTTTTGGAATTCAGTCCCTTTCAATTAAAAAAAATATATAAATTTGTTTCGTCATTATCAGATTTACCAGAGTGTAGGCGTCATTTATGAAACACGTTGACTGCCCAGTTAAGACTTTAAGAGGATTTGCTCGCCGGTATTATCGTGCTTGATGAAATATCTTTAAGAAGCAATCCCGACAAATTGTGGCTGAGGGAAAGGTGTTTCCTATTACAGGATCGGTAGGTTAAGGGGACGTGTGTAAAAAGAGGGTCGAGTAAAACTCACAGCCCGTACGATAAGCCAAAATCCTATTATAGTTCGTTGTTGATACCCACGAAATAGTTCCCGAATATAATAGCCGAAACTCGGTTCCACGAGTTGAAATGCGAGTTGGATCTCCATAAATTATCGTACCTCCCCCTGTTATGGCATTATATAAAAATGCCATAACAGGCAGATCGGCTTATTTTTTTTTAATTCCACAATTTCCGAAACACCGTCAGTTTCAACATGGAAAAGTGAAGAAAATATCTATCACTTTTCCTTTCCGATAAAACAATGAAAGTGGATTTCCTTTCAATTGTTGAGATTCAAAAAGATCGACTTTTGATTTGGAGTTGATATTTTTAGCAACAATAATTACCTTGTTAATTCAGAAATTTGCAAATAGTAGCAGATAGAATTGGCAAGCAACATAAATAATGGTGCTGATTATCCAGTCGTTCAAAAGTCTGCAATTCTCAAACATGGCCAATTTAATTGTACTTATCGATATTTTAATGGAAAAGTTTTTATAGAACGTGAGTATTAACTTAAAACATGCCCTAATAGATATGAGTGGGGTTTTCACTGTCAAAACAGACTTTTTCCTAACATAAAAATAGACTATGCTTTATAACTGATTAAAAATTACATTTTTCTAACATCTTACCAGAAGTTTGTATTTTTATGAAAATTATTTTAAAACTCGATGAATTTCGCAAAAAAAGAATGAGTTTTTCGAACAATTCATTTTGTTATCATTCAATTTTCGAACAATTCGATTCGGCATTTAAAAAAATTTTATCGACCGGAAAGAGTCTCACCCATTCAAAGATTGAAGAATAAAGTAACGACAACATTTTTGAATGGAAAACGAATAATTAGACAAACAAACATCAAGTATAAAGGTTAATGATTAAAAAAATGGTAGAGAGTCGAATGAAGATGGTTATATTGATCAATGATGCCTGATAAATTTGAATACCCTGAAGGACATAGGAAAAAAGGAAGATCATATTTTTGCACCTATTTTTCAAAGAGGTTTAATTCTGAATAAGACCTGACTTACAGTAAGAAATGATGAAATAATGAATTCCTCGATACTTCAACGGAAGCGGAAGTAACGATCGTTGAGCCTTTGGAAAATGGTTATGCATGACATCGTATATGAGAAAAAATATTGTTTATCATTTTCGTGTCATGTGATGGCTGGACAGTCCATTCTTGAGGGTTGGGTATTTTGAAGATTGAGCGAGTAAAATAGACACGGACAAGCAGCGAATGCGAGAAGAGGCCGAAAAGATTCTACCCTTGGTAAACGCCTCTTCGTGTCTTCGTGTCTCTCCTCTTCTAACAGCATCCATGGCTATCTGCCACTCACATTGCTCCTCTCGTCCACCTCAATTTCTATTTTCCGGCGGGGGAATGCTTTGCTGAAGAACCGGCACTTCGAGATAACCGGAAATGAAAAGAGAAGACTTCGTTATATTTACGTGGCAGGGAAGTAACACGAGTTACGACGACAATGTGTACTAACGTAAATAATATATATGAAGATAGTAAAATGAGACTTAATTTGTACAAAAATTTCTATGAAAAGAACAGAAATTTGAAGTTTACTCAAATTTTTCTTCAAGTACAAAAAGTTTTAATTCTATTTCAGTTTTCAGTTAAAACGTTCACAATTTGAGTTTTTCTCAAATTCTTGTTAAAAGTGCTGAAATTACAGATTCAGTTAAATGCTTGTTAAGAATACAAAATTTCCGAATGCACCAACAGATTTTTGAAGCTCCATTACATATGAAAGAAAATGGTCAATTTAACTAATTAAAAGAATAGTTCGTACACCAAAAAATGACACGATTAAATGATGACAAAATATAAAAGAATAAAATAGTTGAGTACCAATATCAGTTTCCATGTTGGAGCTCGTTTCGTTGTTTCGTTCTAATTTTTTCCGATGTCTTTTTTCGCAAAATCCGCAGTGTTGTCGAAGATATTTTCATACTCTGTTTTTACTGCTCTTCGTCAATCGACGAACATTGTTTGCCTCATAAAAAAGTTCGAGGAAAGGAACTTTTCTATGTATGTTATGTTGGGCAAATCGTCCTTTTTCTCCGTGTTTCGACAGTGCTGCTGACTCCACCCTCGGTTTATCGACGATGTTGCCATGTTGACGTTCCACTTTCATCCATAGTCGTCCACCGAAACAAATTGTGTTCCTCAGAAAAATATCAAATACAAAGTGGCCTTGAACGATAGTCTAAAAACAACGTATCTTTAATGTTAGATTACTGAAGATGTTTTATCTCTGGAACAATATATTGTCACTGACTGATTATTGATGTTGCAAATGGTTTCCTTTCGAAATATTTGTATCATTGAGATAAAAATAGGAGTTTCGTAATTATCGGAAATTGTTCGATCCCAAAAATAGATAAAAGCCAATGTTCTGTTTCCCGCATTTGGATCTCCCAAAATCGACATCACGAAAATTTTCAGTATTCATTGAATATCGCCCAGCTGGATTCGTATTCGCTATTTATTTATCAAGGAAAACAATGTTTTCTTTGAAAGACTTAACTTTTTTTTTCTTTGAAATTTTAGAAGCAAAAAATATCTGAATTCTATATTAAAGCCGGAATTTTTTGAGAGTTTGGTCTCCAGAACCGCCCCACGTTATGAAAGCGTTGCTGTAATTTCGCGTGTATTCTAGTATGTTGTAAATTTTTTTTCACGATAATACTCAAGGACTTATAGTTTCGCGCGACTTTTTCGATGATCCTATTTTGTAGATTATGAGCGATTAGATCTTATCGCAGCTTAACAAATTCGTTTATTCTTATCATGTACTCGTATCTTATTCTTTTATTGTGTATGTCACGCCTGCGTAAAAAATCTTCCTGTTCGTAGTTTTATCGTAACAAGCGATGAGCTCTCCTCTGATTGTCCCCTGATCTGTGGAAGTCACTATGCCAGAAGTACATAACCATAAAGCAACTTTTCTAGTCCTCACTGGTGGCTGTGCTTCTACTCGTAAATCTCGTTCATTCGTTTTCTCAGCCTTACTTGGAGTGCCACAGAACACACAGACCGACGTTCGAGTGGCAGAAACACAGTGTTGTGAAACAAAGACGGGTATTCGAGTCGACAAATACGGAGAGAGTGCAGAAAGTGGCTCACCAGCTTAGTCCGAATCTAATACCGAAGTCGGAATATTTCGTAAGAAATGTTAATTTTCGATAAATGTTTATATCTTTCTATATTATAAAAAGATATCGCCGCCGCCGCTGCCGTGGACAAGAATCGAAATTTCCAGAACTTTCGAGATTTCCAGTGTTATGGCACCGAATCGGGAATTCGTATACAAAAACAACTAATAGGCAAATGAGAGGGAGGCTCTCCCTGTTACACTATTTCAAGATTATTTTTAATACCTCGAATGGGTGTTTTCCCTCTTTAGAGCCTACCTTTTCAGGCAAAAGCTCAGAATAGGGCTAAGAGGTTTTCTTTGGATTTGTTTAGTACTAATAGGAATAGAAATTGGAATATTTGGACTTACCGATCAACCTCTTGATGTAACGCAAAAATAAGAAAAATGGAGACTTCTAGTGTCCCGCAAAACTGGAACTGCTGATGATGATGAACGATTTGATGATCCGAATGGAATTCTCAGATTTCCGGAACGAAAGAGTTGGCGTGAAGGTGATGAAAAATAAATTCACCAACACACAATCGAAATAATGTTCACAATGGTTTTTTTATTGAAATTCAATGTCAGAACACCACAAACTACGGACAAAAAAATCGCGCATACACGATTTCGGAAAATCAGTCCCGGTTGACTGGACGGCAACGAACGCACTGCCGAGTTCTCGGATAAATCCTTTCCAACAGAGGACAAAATTGAAAGAGAGACGGAGCTATTTTACGACCCAAGAACAAGGGGGCCTATTTAAAACGCATGGAAAACGGAGTCTTACCCACATAGCACCGAAATATATCAAGAATATTGACATAATATTCCTTTGCAATCATGGAATATTGCGGAAATATATCGAAATATGTATGAAACACTTCTGAAATATTGTCGGAATCTTGCAATGTCCGCTCAAAACGTGCAAAATGTAATATTCCAATAACATTGCTGTGTAATATTACTGAAACGTTGTCGTATAATATTATTGAAAGGTTGCCGTGTAATATTACTGATAGGTTGTCGCGTAATATTACTGGCAGTTTGTCGTGTAATATTAATGATACGTTGTCGCGTAACATTACTGACAGGTTGCCGTGTAATATTACCGAGAGATTACCGTAAACGCTATGAAAATATTGCGTTGTCAATGAATTTATAGTTTGGCTGGGCGTTGAAATATGAAATATAACAGAAATGCTTTGCTATAAGTTGAAAGATGTTTTTATTGATATCATTTCCAAATTAATTCGGGCGTAATACAATAATTATCACTATATTTCTTACTTTAACCTATTTAACTAGTTAATGTCGTTATCTATGTTTTATAAACGAATGCAGCAAAGGAAAAACTGCATAACACTGATGTTGATCGATTGGCACCATCCATGCCTTGGCGCGAATTTCAGAAACGGACCATTTTTGTATTTGCGATGCAATGCAGTCGATTATTTCAATTTGGACGACACTGGAACTTAAGGGTTTTTCGTACAAATTTCTCAAGCGGGTACATTGTTTACCGACGATAAATAGTTCGCCGCTCGTATGCGCGATGATATTCATAACTACGACGTAGTTACCATTCGATAAAAGGCAACAGTTATTCCTTCCGTCGCAGCAAATTGAATAGCAATCATTGTACATCCGTTTGTATTGAAATTTTATGTCAACGCCATCTATGATTGGACCGTTACGATGCTCTTTTTCACAGTGCATCGTAGAACTTGTGGGATCAACTTCCGTGATACGCTCAACCATTTCTATTTCGTGAAATCTTCTAGCCAGTTGTTGTAGAGGTTTATCTCCTTTCCGGATAAGCTTTTTCATTGATTGCATATGATTTTCAAATCGAAATGCACTGAAGTTTTCTAAGGGGCCAAACTTTCTGACGTCCTCGCAAATATGTAAGAGATTATGGACGTTATGTGACACGTATCGTGGACCGTAAATTTGTTCAAAAGTTTTTACGAAATGTATTATTAATTTTTCTGCATACGCCACATTATCTGCATTAGCGACAAGATCAGCCCGGGAAAGTATAACGATTGCAACATGTAAAGTTAAAAAATTCTCGTACATTCCCTGAGATAATGCCTCGTATAACGTTACTGGTCCTAAATATAAGAGAAATGTTCTGAACTCTGTCGCTTTCCAGCGTGCGAAATCTTTGAGAGCTCGCGGTTTTCTAACAAAGTCGCTAGGTACAGCATTTCTTACTTTTAACAAAGATTGCGTGACTTTACTCTCCAGTGTTTCGACTAATCCTCTGTTATGAATGCGTTTTAGCCACAGGAATATTAGTTTTTTCATAACGCCTAGGCATATGACGTGCATATAATCTAACGCCACGCTTGAAACGCACCCAAAGTTCGGTATATCCTTGAGAATCGTATCTTCTGATTGATAGCCGTTTTTGTACATGCCTTGTGCAAACTCGCTATCGGTTCGCAATTCTGGCATTTTTCTCTCAGTGGGAAAGCATACAGTGCCTTCGACTGAAACACCATTCATAGTGCATTTGGTACAACTATTATACCCTGTGTGACCCTTTACGTATAATACGAATGATTTCGCTGGAGTATCGCAAATTAGTGCATGAAAATTGACTCGAACTATCCGTGTCTCCTCAGCAATTCCGCTGTTAACAAATCGTGTCATGTCATCGACAAACATTTGCAAATACTCATTAGCACTTTCTGGTTTTGAATACCCGTGAAAAATTCCGATTACATGTACCTTTTTCGTAACATTCTCTGAACACAAAATAGGCCACAGGGATGATGAAGATGAGTCCGAGATAGGGAGTCCATCAACATTCACCAACAAATCGATCTGTTCTATTTGATGAGAAGATCGTCTGGCGTCAATTACAATTCTGTACAGAATTGTTTCCAAGTCGAAATGGCAGTAATCACCATTACCCATTGGAATAACGCGAGTTGATCTCGGCGTTCGGAGAAGTGTACGAGGGTCGATTGGAAAATTATACTCTGTAAAGCGTTCGAAAATGGGCATTAAACTGAAAAGTGCTTTGTGAGAAATTCCGAAATTAAGAGCCCAGACGCGAATTTCATTTTTGAATCTTTGCGATCTTTCATCAAGGGAGAGTGGCTCAGTATTTACAAAAACCGCATCGACGTCGTTACATTCACTGTCACTGTTTGACGAATTACTACCATTAACACTTGAATAGATAGAATCATTCTTATCGGTAGTACCAAAAACATCGCAAATTAATGTTGTATCGTCTTCCTTTTGCTCAGTAGGCCTACATTCTCTGTCGATGACCTCTGGTATTTGGTTACCGTGCTGCGTACCGGCGTGCTCGTGTTGCGTAATAAAGAAATCATTTTCCGCCATAGAAGAAGTGTTACCCGACGAACAAGGATCTTCGGCTGGTGCCAACACTTCCAGAACGTCCAATTCAGCTTCGGTTTGGGCATTCAAGAGCCGTCTCTGATGCCGTTTAGAATAAGTTCGACCCGTTTTTTTCTTATCCATTTTCTTGAGCGATTGACCACTTGTTAAGTTTGCCTTCGGTGGATTCGTCTTTGAAAATGTATGTTGTTCCCTGTGGATGATGATAAACATGAACGAATAGAGAATACTACACACTAGAAAAAAGTTTCGAAAGGAATTAAAAGTTCTCATGACATGAAGAAATAATAAAATGTCAGAAAAATCTACGTATCTAATCGATTATTCACGTATTCTGTGAAGGTTTTGTGAATTTTGTGTACTTCATTACTTACCTAAGGATACTGTTTATTATTATTCCAAATGTTTTTCCCTTTCGTAACGGCGCTCGTCTTTGCTGCTATTGCAATTTCTGCTCGATGGTCGATTGCTGGGCGAATTTTTTTCAGATTTCATTTTTCCGGGCCGTTCCGATAGTGACGTAGCCGTGGATCGTTGCGTTATGTTACCGCGAATCGGCTCTTGCTGGAAGTGATTTCGAATCGTTCCCGGAATTTCACCGCATCCTTTCGTGTCTGCCATATCCTGTGTGCGTAAAATTCTATAGATGTAATCCATGATTACCGTACGGTATCGAAACTGATATTCACGGAAAGTGTTGAAGCAATAAAGCGTAATTATTATTGTAAAAATTGAACGAATGCAAAAATGTTACCTTCACTCGCGTTCTCGCTTCCTCAAATCTGCTGGATTGATCGGATTCTTACATCTCCTGTCTTACGCCTTCGCAAGTAACCTCGACACATGGTCTCACGGATTTTACACACTGGTCCGTCGTCTGTTATTTACGACGTCTTCTATTTCCTGGAGTCTTCTCTTGTTGTCGCGTTGTCTGCCGAACTCTGCTTGCTTCGTCCTTCAACACGTCTCGTGTCTTTCTCGCTCAAAGTTGCTGTTTCGTGGTTAACATTTTTTTTTGTATTATACAGTGTGACAATTACAATCAGCATAATTCTATAGAGATGAAAAAAATGTTACACCTTGACGTGAGCTAATTGTGTGAGCTGCACTCAGTACTTAGCCAAATTGAATACAAATTATTGGGACCGAGTCAGTGAAAAACGTTTATTTTTATTATGAGCAGGGCCATTATTTTCCTCACCGATAAACAAACTTGATGTTTCTATTCTTTGATGTTTCTATTTTTTGTGTCTAGTGACAAAAATCTTTCGCTGCGAAGGATTTTTGTTTGTGTCCAGTGACAAAAAATCTTTCGCTGCGAAGGATTTTTGTTTGTGTCCAGTGACAAAAAATCTTTCGCTGCGAAGGATTTATTTGTGTCCATCAGTGACAACAAATTCTTCGCTGTGAAGGATTACCTGGCTGGCGAAGTTCCACCGGTTTGAAACATTGAAATCGCAGATTGCCTTGCAATTATGGCGTAATCTTTTCGTTGAAAAGCATCAGAACATTTTTCGACGCTACAATTCAAGTGAATCAGGTATGACACGTTGCAGCATTATTATTGAGAAGCCTCCCAGCAGTAAGACAGACAGAACAAACGGACGCAGAAAGCTTCGTTATTTACATCATGTGCCGTGAATCGCGGCACATGACGCAAATAACGCACGCTAATGGACGCTTAATGGGCGCTTTCTGCGTCCGTTTGTGCTGTCTGTCTTACTGGGCTACTTACCCTCATTTGCACTGCGAACTGTAAACAAAAGGCGAGAAAACCGCCGTCCGTAGACACACCCGTCCCATCCAAAAATTGAACGCCTATCTACACTGGACACTGGACACTGGACTGGATTTCGCACTGGACACTGGACTGGATTTTGCACTGGACACTGGACTGAATTTCGCACTGGACATACATAATATAAACAAAATTCGAGTCGAAGCTGACTTGACGATGTTCTGCGTTGTAAGTACTCTCTGACCGATTGGCACTGCTCCTCACTGCTCGACACTGCACACGACGCGCACGAGACACAAAACGCCGGGTGCCCGGCAACCTAAGATGGCGGATAGGAACGCTTATTTTGACCGCGAGAAAATACGATAAGCGAAAAAAATAGCATCGTATTTTTGTCGATTTTACAATATTTTCGTTATCATTCAAACGTATTTTTTTGTAAATATATTGTAAGACGTTTATTTCGTCAATTCTTTCGAAAAGTAAAAAGTCGATTGACTTTATAGATGGTGACACGGCATTGACTAATGCAGTCAGTTCACGTCACCGCCGCGTTACCGGTGCGAGTCGTCGCGTCAAAACAAGTTTGTTATTTTGCGGAGAAAAGTTCTGTAATACACACACCAAAAAGATGTACTAAGGGATATTACAGGTATGTTATTTTTAATGCTTTATATGAAGCCAAAGTTGATACATTTTTTTTATCTTCAATATTTGACATCAAGACGTTACCCGTGTCGCGACAAATATCGCGTGCTTGAGCAACCACCCACGCCTAACCTATATGCTACGCTATTCGATCAATTCTCTTTAGTTTATCTGATAGTACGATACGAGTGCGATGAAACTTTTTCGCGAAAAAGTGTCTTGCACAAGTTTCGTGCGAGACTTTATTTCACGAGTGCGAGAAGTGCGACTTCTCGCACGCGAAGCATGTGAAAGGCGAGCACTTCTCGCACCGAGTAGGATAAAATATTATATATCATTTATAGTATATATATATATTATATATATATATTATAAATTAACATTGCATATGTACCTAAAATTCTAACATTATTATTGCTACTATTTGTCCAGATCACAAACATGAAAGCGTACACAATCATCGAGTTTGAAGAGGGAATTGAGATGGTGCCAACCGTCTGGTTATCGGACGACCAGAAGACATGCCTCTGGCCGGATCTTAGAAGTCAAATTCGAATAAACACTTGTATTGCAAACAAGGAACATCCAGATTCAGAAAACGGTACAACTCTCAACTGGACCAATTTCCAAGTCTTGAAGATATTTGGTTCTGCATGTAAGTAAATCATCTCGTATAAACTCCCGGAGTAATTGTTATAGTATCGTGTATGGATATTCGAATGTATTATTAACGGATGCATTATCGTTTTCAGCTACATATGAAAGAGGAAAAGAAAAATTGAAGTTGGCGGAACAACTAGACGACGTAGGAACTGCAACTGTCTCGGAACAGGAAGATTCGGGTGTTCTCAGAAGAACGAGGCACTCCCGCGCAATTCGTACATTGTCGTCATCCGATGAAATGGAAACAGCGAGCAATTACCCTGCTGTTCCCCCATTACTGTCCAAACGAAACGTGGCCACTGTCACTGGCCGTAGTGTTATAGAGAAGACTGCAGTCGCTTCAGCATCCGAACGAGATTCTCAAACGACATCCAATCGCGCAAGCCAACATCGAGTAAACTCGCGTGAGAAAGGGAAAAAAACGAATCCTACCTCAACAAAGACGCGAGGTATATATCTTATACTTACAAAATCTTGTGAGACGTTTAAGATTCAATCATCTTTGAATAAAGATGCTATTTACAAATTTGTATATAGAAAAGAAAATCGTATTATTTGTTTTAAAAAAATTATCAATTTACTATCAAATCTCAATTTACTATCAAGTATGCTTAAAATAACAAGTTTTGCGTTTTTGCAGAAATTCTGTCACGCGAAACATCGAATGATACAGCTGATGAAAATGACAACACAGTTATCGAGACTACCAAACTGCGTCAACAGATTCCAGAAGGTAATTCAATTGTTTTTGATACTTCGATGTTTCAACATTTTTAAACAGAGAAACATTTTTTCACGCTTTAGCAGATGTAGTGTCGTTAAGAGAAGGATTTTACGTATAATTTCCGCGATATTTTGAATAATTGCCATTGCAAGCCGTCTTGCATAGTTTTAAGAAGATATTTGTATTTTTCGCCTAACTTCTTGCAATAGCAAACAGGGCACAAGAAATGGTAACATTGTTCTATTATGCCGGAATATAATTCATTGTCTATTTGCAGTTACACGGTCCAGCGCGACGTCGCAACGTGGATCTGTTCAAAACAGCAATGAGATGTCAAACATCAGCGCGGCAAAATGTTCGAGTTTCGCTGAATCCCAAAACACCCAACAAATTATCACGCTTGAACAAGTATTTGGTACGTATTACATCTACATTTATTAACAGAATTCAACGGTCCCTGTTTAAACGTAGTCCTTGCGCATTATGTCGAGTTCGCATGAAATTTCGAAAAATGGGACAGAATTGCCAACACTTCTCGATACTATAAAAATTTAAAAAAATCAGGTATATTAACGGCATTAAAGAAATAACCTTCGCACAATAATAATTCAAAAATGTTATTAACAAATTGATGAAAAGTAACATTGATCAACAAATCTTTCGACAACTTAATTTTTTTGTATCGATGAAAATGATTCGTTCATTTTTCTGAATATGTATGAATCTTTTCAAATTTATAAATTCACTTAGAATTTTATGATTTTCCCCGTGTAAAAAATGAAAAATCCAAAGTGAATTAAAAAATTTGAAAAAATGCATGTGTATTCAGAAAAATGAACGAATCATTTTCATCGGGAAAAGAATTAGGTTGTCCAAAGATTTGTTGAACAATCTTACTTATCAATTTCTTATAAAATTTTGGAATTAATACTATTCAAAATAAATCAATGCCTTTAATATGCAGAATTTTTACCGATTTTTGTATGATCGAAAACTTATGCGAACGTGACACCAGACGCAAGGATTAGCTTAAATTACTCCAACACATGCAATAAATAAAAAAGTATTACCGATTCTTGTTCCCGTTGCGATTTTGTAAGTAAAATTCCCGTTAAATTCTTACGCGTGTAATCTTTATTTATTTGTTTCTTTTCAGCTGTCTTAAAAGACATATGCCTGAAACTGAATTTTATGAAAACTAAAATCGCGAGCATTCAGTCGGAGATAAGAGACGTGCGTGACATTATATCGACAGACCAGAATAGGGCTGCACACGACGTCGACCTTGATGAGCTCGGCTTACCGCTTGGCACCTCTCAAAAACTAAAAGATTTCGAAAAGGAGTTGTCGAATTCCGACTTCCGTCATGCTATGGTATTTATAATTACTAATCTTTTGCTACAAGTATATTAAAACTGCATATCTATAGAATATACCAATTTCCTCTGCGATTTGTTAATTTCGCATTACAATATGAACGACATAGATCAAGGCCTTGAAAGTCATCGGCGGTGGTGATATACAGACCATCGTTTCGAACGTCTTGGCGAAGCTATTAAGCAACACCATCGCTGAAAGATTCAGCTTCAAGGGACACAAGGGCAAGACACCGTTCAAAGATTTTCACAATATAGTGATTCTTATTGCGAGTAAGTCCTTCGAAAAACATTTTTTAGGCTTTTTAGTGCTTTGCTTTGTTTATATAGCTATTTCGCTCTTTCAGATGTAGCCAGAAATCATAAACCGCAAGCTACCGACAAAGAGATTACGGAGGCAATCAGTACGTGGCTGGCGCAAGCCAAAACGCGTCGCGTGAGAGAAGAGTGAGTAGTCATATTTGTGTGATCGTGAATTTAATATATCTGTTACTGGTATCGTTTTTCATCTCAAAAGACAAGGTAACACCTTGACATAAAATAGGATTACGTATTTTTATCAATTTTTCGTTACAGAGCTAAACTGGCGAAGCGGCAAGCCGAGAAAGAAGCTAGATCTCAAGAGCTGTCCGAGAACGACGATCAGGCATAAGGAGAAAAGCTCGGCCGTATTCATTTTGTTTTATTTTGTTTTTTTTTTGTTTTTCTAAAAATCCTATTTGATATACTGGATTATATTCAAGGCGGGGCTGATCGTTGCCTCTTTTAAAAAATGTTGATCCAATCATACTTGAAGGAATATAATGAAATCATAACAGCAGTCGACTGAGCACTAGGTAAGCAAGGCCCACTAGGTGAATCAGATGCAACCTCCCGCTTCCCGCCCCGCCTACGAAATTTTATTCTGTAGAGCCGTCTTCAAGTACGTTTGGATCGATTTTTTATTAAGTTTAGCCTCTCCTCATTAAAAGAAAATCTGTATGTTTGTATGCATGGCATTGCATAATTCACTTTATATGCATTTATATCATTATTATTCTATTACTTTGCAACTATTGGTTCTTGATACCAGACGTTTCTTTTCTACGATGACCAAAGATGATTATTATTTATTTTTACTGAGTCCATGCAGCTACATCGTTTCAGTCGGTTCTGACAATAACGATTCGCGGTAGTTTTGTAAGAGGTTTTATCATTTGTTTTACGCACTTTGTTACTACGGAAAGTTAATAGATATAAGCCCACGATGATTGTTTATTCGCAATATCTTCCGTATAGCATATATACGATCTCCCAATATTATTCTGCGTATAACGCATTTGAGATTTTATCTTCGTTGTATAGCATTTGTAATGACGGTGCACATCATCGATGGCACTGATTTATTTTTGTTATGATTGTCAAGGTAGTTCATTAGGCTAAGTTCATTTCTGTATATGGTTCCCGGATTAAAATATAAAATTACATATAGACTGATTTGTTTTTTATTAACACTTTACATTTTTATTTCGTATCACACTGCTTCGTAATAAGCTATCTGCCCGCGTCCATAGTGTTATAGTGTCGTATTGCATTCTTTACCATTTTTATAATGTCATCAACGAAAGATTAATGATTTGTTTAGTATGTTTCCGTTTCGTATTTTAGATTAATTTTTCATTTATCAGTCTTTCACGAGTGGCATAACAAGTAACACAAATTTAGCCGGGATTTGCGGATACTGCGGAATTACCCTTTTGGCGCTGGTGATATTGAAATCGTGCATTTGTATTAAGTACCTATTTCTTATTTTTTGTTGATTATTAATTCTGCAGGCTGTGCTCGGGTGCCCACACACGCACAGACCTTTGTGTGAGCAGCCAAAAAAGCTTCGCGAGAATCTTTTTGAAATGTTACGAAACCAGTCGCATAAAACGACTTAAATGTACCATATACATTTTTATTCAACGCGTTCTGAAATGTTGTGAGAATATTACACCTGAAACTTAGTGAAACTTAATAAGAAACCTTTCATTTTTAACTTTTTCAAATATTGTTGATACGCCGGAGTTTTTTATTTCACGGCTAATATTCTGAAATATTTTGGAATTTATCGAAAATGTTCGTTATTTACAAAAATATTTCAGACACTTCAGATTGCAATATTGCAATTAAATATTTCTAAATGTTTTTCCCGAAGGCTACGGGAATATTTCCATTGCAATGAAATATTTGAAATATTTCTGCAATATTCTAGAGATATTGGGTGCTATGTGGGTAGACTTAGGAATTAGAACTCAGAAATTAAGAACAAAGTTACTGGTTATTTAAATTGACAAAAGACCGAAGGACAAAAGTTCACCATTACGACCGGTAGAGAAAAATTAGGAAAATCAACTGCCCGTGAACCAGAAGGCTAAATATTATATAGACTGTCGAAGTCATCAAATCGGGGGGTTAACCCGCTGGTGGGGGCCACGTGCCAAATCTCTTCCGATATTTTCCTCTGTTGAATTCTGAGAAGCTATATAGAAGAGTGTTTATTTCAAAGGTCTAATTACAATTGCATCATCGCCGAATACTCCAACGCATAGGTTACATACAACCTCGATTTCGTGCGTGAGGGTTGAATCGCTAGTTCGGCGACGCCGACGCTGCCGAGATTGTATACATCTTTGTACTCACCTCTGATATTGCCATAAACTACTCCTGAACTCTCAACGATCGCGTTTGTAAATTCTACCAGATAATCCTACTCGCTTAAATTGTTATTTTAATAATTCATTGTCTGAGATTAATTAACCTTAGAATTTTTAATCGTAATTAACATTATTATTTCAACTCCAAACCATAATTGAATTAATTTTTCTTTAATCATAAACTTAAATTAATGAGTAATAAAATACGCATAATTAACAATAATTGACTATAAAAATGAATATAAACGGCAATAATCATTTCGTTGCGTTAAATAAGGCTTTCTAAATAGTGAAGGGTACGCCGGGGGAATCAGGGCATCAGCTAACAGGAGGGCAGAGTCGTCTATCCTTTTTCCTCTTCTGGATAGGCCCACATCGTTCGGTCTTCTTTCTTCTAGAGGCCTAGAGGCCTAGAGGCCCTTGCGTAGCTCGCTGTACAGCCGCACCGTTCCCTTCTCCTTGTTGCCCTTTCGTAGAAGCGTTTTCTTTCACTCCACTGTAGTGATGACGTTGCGTCTCTTTCCGATGAACGCGCCAGAATTTAGCTGCTACTTTGCTGCTAGGCTGCAACGCTCCATAGGTCTTTGTACGTAGGCTTGATGCGATGACCGCGTCCCATAACTTCTATTCTTCACTGGCACACTACAGATTGGTATAGCTGTCTCACTGCGCGTACCGAAAATCCAGTGTATGTAATACCCCCGGTGGAGTTCTTTTACCTCACCAGAGTAAAACTCAAACCCCAATTAGCTAGAAAGTTTGCTTTTTGGGTATGGTTCGAGAATTACACTACATGACATGTGAGCTCCCCTATTTAATTTTACAACCTTACGCTACAATATTGCCGGTGATAAAACAATCCTTTTAAATTTTTCAAATGTCGCAAAAACTAGATATTCCCTTCAGAATGAAACACAGGAGAAGAAATTCGAGATTTAAAGAAAAACCTTAGCAAACACAAAAAAAAAACGAACTTTCAACAATATATATTTAGAGAAAGTATTATTCCTTACATATATTGCGTAAATTCTTCTGTCCATACTCCTGAACTAAAATGTCCGAGAAAACCGATAACCTCAATACTCATAAATATTTTGATAAAGAGCACGTTTGTTGGTGCGCTGGCAGTCGAACACCACAGAGATATCATATAATTTGACAACCACCTTAGTCAGAGTTCATAGACCCTTAGTTGAATATTTAGAGTCGTAATTCTTGTTATCCATCGAGTCTGAAATAAGCAAACGCCTAAACCCGATCTCCGGATGTTGATATAATAAATAAAAAATCAGACCGATATGCCGGACACATACGAACTCCATTGCCTAGTGTATCTAATGGGCCCTGCAGGCTCTGACAAGCCCCGGGCCATCAAATATCTCAAATATCTATCCGGGCCAAAAATATTTTAAGAAATTTTCTCAATTCTTCGGAAAAAGTTGCGGGACGTAACACCAGAATTTTCAAAATTTCCAGAATTTTCAAAATTTCCAGAATTTTCAAAATTTCCAGAATTTTCAAAATTTCCAGAATTTTCAAAATTTCCAGAATTTTCAAAATTTTTAGAATTTTCAAAATTTCCAAAATTTTCAAAATTTCCAGAATTTTCAAAATTTCCAGAATTTTCAAAATTTCCAGAATTTTCAAAATTTCCAGAATTTTCAAAATTTCCAGAATTTTCAAAATTTCCAGAATTTTCAAAATTTCCAGAATTTTCAAAATTTCCAGAATTTTCAAAATTTCCAGAATTTTCAAAATTTCCAGAATTTTCAAAATTTCCAGAATTTTCAAAATTTCCAGAATTTTCAAAATTTCCAGAATTTTCAAAATTTCCAGAATTTTCAAAATTTCCAGAATTTTCAAAATTTCCAGAATTTTCAAAATTTCCAGAATTTTCAAAATTTCCAGAATTTTCAAAATTTCCAGAATTTTCAAAATTTCCAGAATTTTCAAAATTTCCAGAATTTTCAAAATTTCCAGAATTTTCAAAATTTCCAGAATTTTCAAAATTTCCAGAATTTTCAAAATTTCCAGAATTTTCAGAATTCTTAGTAGTAGTAGTAGTAGTAATAGAGATTTATTGGTTTGTATATAGTGAATAAACTTTTAGGTAAATAACTTTTAGTTATATTTATGTATTTTTTTTTTTTAGTTATATTTTATGTATTGTTATGGCGGAGGTGCCAAGATGTGGTACCACGCCAATTTGTTGTTTTCCCGGTAACGGAACTGCCTACAGGACCTCTGGTCTTAGAGCAATAAACTATTCTATTCTATTCTAACTCATTTCTTAGACACCTTAAGCAGGGTCAAGGGTGCGGGGCAGATCGTGTGAGAGTGACGGTCCCCCATGCTGCCTCTCACTCGCACGTGCCAAGCGTGCCGAGATAAAGCTGCAAAGTTCCATGTGATTGCATATTGTTAACTAACGGTGAAGAACGAGTGTCTGCATTTTTGTACAAACCTGCGTAGAAAAAAAGAATCTTTTCGAGAATCTTTTGAAGAATCTTGGAAAGAATCTTGAAAGAATCTTAAAAGAATCTTGAAAAGAATCTTGAAAGAATCTTGAAAAGAATCTTGAAAGAATCTTGAAAAGAATCTTGAAAAAATCTTGAAAAAATCTTGAAAAGAATCTTGAAAGAATCTTGAAAAGAATCTTGAAAAGAATCCCGTATAGGATCCGGAGGAAGATTCTTTACAGAATTCAAGATTCTTTTCGAGATTCTTTTGAAAATTTGTTTTTTTCAGCTTGATTTAATTGATCAGTCATATTTGGTTGGTCAGATCCGGAAAACGGCGTGATCTGATCAGATTGTAGCGATAAAATTGGGGGAAAAAATAAAAATAAAAAAATAAAAAATGTCGATCGCGGGACTCGAACTCAGGCCGCTCACAGTATTAGGCTGTTATCTTAGCCACTCTGCCATATCATCTTTCTTGGATGAAAGTAAAATCAAATAGTATATAAGTGTCACCTGCTTTTTTTAGGACTTCCCGCGTAGAAAAAAAAGGATCTTTTCGAGAATCTTTTCAAGAATCTTGGAAAGAATCTTGAAAGAATCTTGAAAAGAATCTTGAAAAGAATCTTGAAAGAATCTTGAAAGAATCTTGAAAAGAATCTTGAAAGAATCTTGAAAAGAATCTTGAAAAGAATCCCGTATAGGATCCGGAGGAAGATTTTTTTCAAGATTCTTTACAGGATTCAAGATTCTTTTCAAGATTCGTTTGAAAAATGTTTTTTCAGCTTGATTGAATTGATCAGTCATATTTGGTTGGTCAGATCCGGAAAACGGCGTGATCTGATTAGATTGTAGCGATAAAATTGGGGAAAAAAATAAATAAATAAAATAAAAAAATAAATAATGTCGATCGCGAGACTCGAACCCAGGCCGCTCACCGTATTGGGCCGTTATCTTAGCCACTCTGCCATATCATCTTTCTTGGATGAAAGTAAAATGAAATAGTAAATAGTGCCACCTGCTTCTTTAGGACTTAGTTTTTTTTCCGAAAATGACGGATCGATGCACGTTACCAATCCCTGATCGTCAAGGATGAATTTTGAATCGTACCAGATACTGTAAAACAGAGCAAAGTGGTAACGTTCATCGATTCGTAATTTTCGGAAAAAAAACTAAGTCCTAAAAAAAGCAGGTGACACTTATATACTATTTGATTTTACATTTATCCAAGAAAGATGATATGGCAGAGTGGCTAAGACAACAGCCTAATACGGTGAGCGGCCTGGGTTCGAGCCCACGATCGACATTTTTTATTTTTTTATTTTTTTTTCTCCCCAATTTTATCGCTACAATCTGATCAGATCATGCTGTTTTCCGGATCGGACCAACCAAATATGACTGATCAATTCAATTAAGCTGAAAAAACATTTTTCAAAAGAATCTTGAAGAGAATCTCGAATCCTGTAAAGAATCTTGAAAAGAATCTTGAATCCTGTAAGGAATCTTGAAAAGAATCTTGAATCCTGTAAAGAATCTTGAAAAGAATCTTGAATCCTGTAAAGAATCTTGAAAAGAATCTTGAATCCTGTAAAGAATCTTGAAAAGAATCTTCTTCCGGATCCTATACGGGATTCTTTTCAAGATTCTTTTCAAGATTCTTTTAAGATTCTTTCCAAGATTCTTGAAAAGATTCTCGAAAAGATTCTTTTTTTCTACGCGGGTTAGCTTTTTTTTCGAAAATTACAGATCGATGCACGTTACTACTTTGCTCTGTTTTACGGTATCTGGTACAATTCAAAATTCATCCTTGACAATCAGGGATTGCTTACTCATAGACGAAACTTTGTTTTCGAGGAAACAAACTTTTCCAGATTTTCATGTCAGGTCACTCAAAATGGTCCAAAACGTCGAGAAAAGTGGATTAGAAAAAATAAATAATTAAATTCCGTTAACCAAAACCTGTAAAGACATGATCGTGCATCGATCCGTAATTTTCGGAAAAAAACTAAGTCCTAAAAAAAGCAGGTGACACTTACATACTATTTGATTTTACTTTCATCCAAGAAAGATGATATGGCAGAGTGGCTAAGATAACAGCCTAATACGGTGAGCGGCCTGGGTTCGAGTCCGACGATCGACATTTTTTATTTAAAAAAAAAAAAATTTCCCCCCAATTTTATCGCTACAATCTGATCAGATCACGCCGTTTTCCGGATCTGACCAACCAAATATGACTGATCAATTAAATTAAGCTGAAAAAACAATTTTCAAGAGAATCTTAAAAAGAATCTTGAATCCTGTAAAGAATCTTGAAAAGAATCTTCCTCCGGATCCTATACGGGATTCTTTTCAAGATTCTTTCAAGATTCTTTCCAAGATTCTTAAAAAGATTCTCGAAAAGATTCTTTTTTTTTCTACGCAGGAAACTTCCTGACAATATTCTTTAAAGTTTTCAATAATTTGTTTGTAACGTTTCCGCGTGAACCGCCCTAGGAATATTAAAATTCATCGCTTATTTTCCATCTGCCATAAGAATGAATATTAAGTTGTGCAAATTAGAAAAGAAAATTTCGGAAATCGTGAACGCACGCATTCAAACTTTGCGGTTACACTTAGACCATTCATAGTAATGCGTTAAAAAAATCAGCATGTTTTTCTTGATAACATTGTAACGCTTGACCCTCCTTAAACCCTACCGCTGCTCGTTCACGTTGTGATACGAGAAACTTTTGGGGTAGCGACCTCTAATTTATTCCAGTCTCATCGGCATTGTATACGTCGTCTCTAGAGAATCCTGCCTCGTCCACGATTTTTTCAACTATCCGTTTGAAGCTCTGCGCGCCCTCCGAATCAGCTGATAATTTTTCTCCTTGGACCTGGAGTTCTCGAATTCCATGACGATTCTTGAAATTTTTCAGAAATCCAGTACTGGCCTTAAAATCTGACGACCCACCGAGTTCAACGTTTAATTCAAGAGCTTTTGCGCACAAGATCGTACCAGAAATCGGCTGTCCTAAGCTGCGTCTCTGCACAAACCACTGAGATAAAGCTTTCTCGAGATTTTGTTTCTGCGCAAGCTTCAGACTTTTTATTTTTGTGGCACCATCCCCACTGTCCGACGTTGATACAAACGATAAAAGCTTCTTTCGATTGCTCTACACTGTTAAAAAAATTTACTGCAAAATTACAAAACTTGCATAGGAAGTTTTTATGCATAATCGGTTTCGTAAATTTAACATGCGTTTGAATCATAAATTCTAAGTCAATGTACCGAAAAAGAGTTTCCGATATTTGTAATTTTAGAACACTGGACAACTGTAAATTTACCACAAACGTACAATAGTTTTCGAACAAAACGTATGAAAATCCGTTTCCGTTCTGCATGTATTTTTTGCAATACCGTTTGTTATTTTAGTACGCAAGTGTGGTATTAATTTACCACGAACGTACAATATTTTTCGAACAAAATATACGAAAATCAGTTTACGTTTTGCATGTATTGTTCGCAATACCATTTCTTATCTTAGTGCGCAAATGTGTTATAAATTTAAAAAACACGTACGTGAATTCAAGTCATATCTTCTTAAATTTACTACTGCAAAGAACTAAAAAATTACTATGAGCATACAAGATTTTTATAACGAGAATACGAAAATCAGTTTCCGTTCTGCATGTATTTTTCGCAATACCGTTTGTTATTTTAGTACGCAAGCGTGGTATACATGTACCATGAACGTACAATGTTTTTCGAACAAAATATACGAAAATCCGTTTACGTTCTGCATGTATTTTTCGCAATACCATTTATTATCTTAGTGCGCAAATGTGTTATAGATTTAAAAAACACGTACGTGAATTCAAGTCATATCTTTTTAAATTTAGTACTGCAAAGAACTAAAAAATTACTATAAGCACACAAGATTTTCATAGCGGGAATACGAAAATTAGTTTACGATCTGTAATCATTTTCGGTGCACCGCTCCGAAATATCGTGCGCATTTGGATTTAAAAACTGGATATAGCCACATTAATAACACAGTATAGTACATGAATAGTACAGTTTTTCCTTGTATGTTTTATTGAACATATAAACTAGAACACATTCTGGTCAAGCATTGCGATTAAAAATAGTAATAATATAGTAAATATCATTTCCACAGGGACGATCATTGCCAGGTTTATCGTAGACGATTTCTTCGTTGAGAGCGCGTTTTTTTGCTAATGACTAAGCAAGATCTTCAATTTGCTTCTCAAAGTTCTCTACAGCGGTTGCCAAATTCAGGACTTTTCTGTCATATGTTGTCGACCTTCTTCTTTTCTTTGATCCTTTCTGACCACTTGAAGGATTGACATTTAGGAACACTCTGCAATAGATTTAATGAAAAATACGTATAGTGAGACATGTGACATGTTTCTTTTCAATGCTAGCATCAGTAGGCATACAAAAAATATTTTTTTAGTAAGTGCATTAAACAGTGGTTCTAAAAACTTTCGATCTTTCATAAGGTTGTCATTTATACAAGCAGATTTAACGGTACAAAACTGAAAGTTATCATGTCATTTCAGAGTTGCATCGATTTCTAAATTTGTAGTGATAATTAATTAAACGAATAAGGTTTCTAAGTAAGGTTTGTAGTTTTCAAAGTTTGGAGGTTATATAATAAAATGGTGGATTGAAACAAAGTATCAAATTTATAATGATATTAATAAAACCATAAAGGTTTTAACTGAACAGTAGAGGTAGAGGTTTTGATACATTTTTCAAAGGGAATGAATCAAATTTTAGGCTTAATTACGTTTCTAAGTTATGAAACAAATAAGATCTTTATCTCAGGATACGACTTTTTTTTAAAGTTCCTATTACTGCATCGAAGTTTCAACCGATTCTCCCAGCTTTTTCGCAATTTAATTTATATTATCATTCGTATAACATTAGACAAGAAGACCTAATATTATTCAAAAGTACAATCAGAATACCAACCTTTCTTCCAACAATCCAGTAATACTTTCGAAAAAAATTGCCACTGATTCGTAAAAAATAACGGCCAATTAATAAACATTCAAACGAAATACTCCAATATTAAAAAAAAAATTAATATGTGAGAATTTAGATATTGCCTAGACGCCTGCAAACTATTAACCTTACAAAGGGAACCATTATTATCTTTGATTATAATAGCATAGCGAAGAAGTAAATAAATAAAATGTTACCTCTAAATAAATTCCAAAGTCTTGACGATATCGGCAGGGTACTCATACCCGAATACAAAGTATGTTAATATGAGAGTCAAGAAGCCGTCAAGGAATCCGCGTGCATGAATGAAGCATGACTTTTCAATCAAAACTGAATATTTTGCTTGGCCGTCGTAGAAAGATTGTCCTGTATAAAAGTTATGTGAATAGAATAGGTATAGTAAGCGAAAGTTGATGGGCCAAAAGTTGCAAGATCCATAAGGTATAGAACAATACTCAAGTAAGCTCCAATATTAAGATAGATGTAAAAATAAAATAAGTCAATCATGGATAATACTTTAGATTACAAAGCCCCGTTGCAAGCCATCTCAGCGAAAGTAGAATAGTGCACTTATTATTGCTGACAAATACGGTAATGCAGATTTGAGAATCACTGGAGCACAAACGATCTCTACGATTTCAGTCAGCAGAAGGATGCATTTCCATACGTCGCTATGGACATCTTTTATTTTTGCTTCCACCATCAAAGGCAAAAGACGCAAAGCCGTCCAAACTTGCCACGCACCACCGACTATTCTTTTTTTTTTTGCAGACATAGAACAGGGCTTATCCCGTCTGTCTGCGTCAGAATAAGCAAACGAGTCGATGCATTTATTCAGCGTAGCGTACGAAAACCATTGATTGTTCGTTAATTCATCGAGGAAAATTTTCAGGTCATATGCCACTATTCCCTCGAGCAGGTCATGTCCAAGGCAAGGAGGTAATCCTGGACTGCAAACGTGATAGTTATGCAACGTGTTGAAAAGCGAATCAAACTTGACTCCTTCATAATCATTTCGATTGACAATTCTCTCTAGAGCTGCGTTGTATGAATCGATTGTCCGTAATTCGCATTGACGTGATAGACTCTCTTCTTTTTTGGAGTTTATCTCGAGTGATCAGACAATACCGGCAGAAGTATCTTGACGTGCTAAAATTTTCGACGAATCCACCTAACTGGTGACTTCCGAGATTATCACCTGTGATGAATACGACTGCACCTTTTCCAATTTTACCCGAAGGCAATCGTATACCATCGGTTTCGATTTTCTTAAGATCTCCGATTATCCGGCCGTACACTTTTTTGTGGTCGAATTCCTTTTCTTTGCACAAAGCAACGAGCTTTATAGAGTTGATGTGGGATCGCTTGTGAACCGACAAGTTCCCAATGCTCAGATAAACACCCGAAATTTTATGTTTTTGTACGGCTGGTCCAATGGGATTTACTACCTCAAAACTGTCTTGATACAGGATTAGTTGAAGACCATCTGGGTCCTCCTTGAAGAAAGTGGATTGTTGAAATACCGTTCCGTCAGTAAAATCTTTTAGTACGTCAGGGCTGCTGTCAAGCACAGGAATCATTGTAATTTCGCTTTCTAAAGACTTATCCGAGAATAAATTGACTAATGTAACCGCTATTGGTACGTAATGGAATTTTTAAATCTTGTTCCCCACTTTTTCAATGCATACTTCTAAGGGTTCGACGTAAGCGAACTCTTTTTTGTAGAACTGTTTTCGCGTGTACGTTGATCTCAAAATGTTGACACCGATTTCGAATGGGTCTTGATCGAAAGCCTGTTCTATGATATTATCAACTCGTTCAACTGTTAAACCTTCGTAAAGCAATTGCGATCGTAAATTGGCTTTGACCGAACTTTGGCTGTAACCGTGCGTGCTCAATGATTCTGTAACTATATGCTGGATTGTCGAAACTGGTAGCAAGAATTGGCATTCTAATTTTAGATAGAGCTGTGCAAGTTTCAATAAAAATGGATCAGGAGAGCTACGATATTGGACCTAATCAGGATTGTTGGCTATTGAAACTTCTTCGGCTACAGCCTCTTCGTCAAACCTCTCATCGCATTGGAACATTCGAACATTATTGCTTCCGTTATTTATACTGTCATTTTGTTCAGCAATGCTATGGCTGTCAGATGCACAACCCGTATCATGTGTCGATGCAGACTTGTGTTTTTTTGTCAAGTGGCTTGTGAACGACTTCGACTCCTTGTATGTCTTATCGCAACTTTCGTGGGGACATTGAATTATATGTCCAGCTTCAATATGAGACTTGAGGTGTGTGATGAAGTTGTACCGATTATCACATTCCTTTCGGCACAATTCAATCGAGCATGTGAATTTTACATCTAGATTTGGCCTAAGTGTACTTGCTGATGCTGACAATTCCGTACGACTGTTAACACATCGATTGTGTATCCATTGCAAATGTGATCTCAATGATACTTCGAGCCCTAACGATTTAGAGCATCTTCTAAAACCGCACCAAAATCTGTTACTCAAATTTGAGTGGAAAGTGCGGTGTGCTAAGTGCTCCCTAAAAGTGCGTGCTATGAACGTACAAAACTTGCAATGGAACATTTCATTAGCATGTGCGTACGCTTTTCGGATGTATCTTCCAGGTCCACTCGCGTTGAATAAGGCCGAGATGCCTTGCATTTCTGTCGATGATTGAAAGCACCACATTAATGAGTACTCCAATGCGCGGTATTATAGTTATATACGATATAAATTAAGAGCTATATGTGATAGATTAGAGCCAAAGTTCCGAGCTACGAGAGTATACGAGGAAAGTTGATCTAACTGTAATCTTGAGGTGTATAGTCAGTACGCGATGTTTTCTGACATCAATCAGAAATACCGTAAGTAATTTTTTTCGTCCAGTACACTGAAATTGAAAAAAAAGAAACTGACTTGTCTTCATCTGATCGAACACGCATTATCGTGCCTTTATCATCTGGAGATGTTCGAAAGGTTGTTTTTTGAAAACTTTTTAAAAATGTTTGTTGGTTTTTTGTTCATCAAAATTGCCAAAGTAATTTTGACGAATTCGTCGTTAATTCAATGCACACGAAATAATGATGATCGATTCCTAGTTGGTTTGAACGTTCCGTCGAGAAGGATCGAAAAATGAGAAAAATAATACAATTAACTAATTTTTTATGAAACATTAAGGAGTCACACATCCAGGATGTTTCTATCGATAAAGTATTTTTTTGCTCAATAGAGTAAAACTGTCGAAAGTATTCCCTTACCTATTTGTGGAAGATATATGGAAGAAGAAAAGCCAATCAAAGTTTAGGTTGAATCCCTTAGATGCCTGCAGCTCTTCAGCAATGCAGGGAGGTATAAAGTTTCTTCAGTTTACAACACGCTGACACAGGTACAACGCTGTGACATACAATAATTGTATCAGAGAAATTAATTCATATACAAAAATATATACACGATAAAGTGAAGAAGAAGAAGAAGAAGAAATGAGGAGCGGGCAAAAGTTGATTAATTGAGACGAATAGAAAAGAGCAAAAACAGATAGCCAAATCGATTTAACGGATAATGTAACATTCGCAAAAAATATGAATCATCTTTTCACAAAGAATTTTGCCGAATCATCGCTGAAACAAGTTCTATACACTTTAATAACTTGATGTTTTTGTTGCCTCATCCAATTTTCCACAAAAATCGTCAAACCACAATACTTAACGAATTGTCTTAATTATTTACTCATTCAGAAAATGTATCTGTTATCAAAAAATACCGTCAGTGTCTTTTTTCTCCGGCATTAACAAAATGTGCACGACAATTTCCTTACCGATTGGCTGTGATTTTTCCCATCCAAAATTGGATTCGACGTGGGTTGAGTATCAATACCTCCTGTGCATCTACATTTTTCACCTTTCCACCGTGCAAACAGAATTATGGGCTATAAAAAAAATACATGATGATATTTAGTAAAAACAAAACAAAGTAGTGGTGAGGTAAATGAATAACAGCACAAGTGAATTAATTGAAGCAAATTAAAAGGAACAAAATCTGATAGTCGGATGTATTCAACAGATACTGCAGCGGGAGACATGAATCGATTCAATATTTACGCAATTTTCAAGGTTAATTGTTTGAGTCTGAAATTGGATTAAGCCTTTAATTGAACTTAATGTTGATAGTTATAAAATGAATTGAAAAAGAGTTGGCTTGAATAATGAAACAAGAACTGGACTGATTTTTCGTATGCTGCTATGTAGAATAGGCATAATTACAAGATAAATTAAGTGAAAACTTTACGTATAAATAAAATATTCAGAGAAAAAAGTTCACAAAAAAAAAACGAGTTGCCAACTTTGTGAATATTTTTTTCTGAAAAGACAATACATACATTGATGATATTCAGTAAAAAAAAATAGTGGTGAGGTGAATGAACAACATAGTAATTTAATTAATCAAAGCAAATCAAAAGGAACAAAATCTAATAGTCTGATGGATGCATCAGATACTACTGCATTCATGAGAAACATGAAGCGTTCAGAAATTGAAAACAATGCAGTCGGGTACTTATTAACAAGGAAGGAAAAGACGCCGAGCGAGAGTGGTTATGTTTTGATTCGTCGTCATTTTCTCCCGACGCCATAAAAATATTGAAACACATCACTTACCTGTATATTGTAGATTCTCGCAGTCTGAAAATAATCCGACGATGTTTCACGACGTAGTCTTTGACGAAAATCACGTATCACCAGAGCCTAAGAGTTGAAGAATTCGTTCGCTATCCAAAAAGCCGGTACACGTGCGTGAAATAGGGGGTTCCCGGGTGAAAACGCGGGAGAAATCGCGTCGCGTGCTGCAGTCATGGCAGAGCCTAGTAGCCTCGACGCCACCGATCGTCATCGCGCATCTACGCCATCTACGATAGGCGGCGTTTCAAATTACGTAGAGGCAAGTGCGATATACACTCGCAGCTTTTTCGAGTATAGCTTTCGTATCTGTATCGAATGCTTTGAAGTTACTACTAAATTACTGTAGCTACAAAAAAAAAAAAAAGAAACCGGTAATTAAGCCGGATTCAAAATATGTGTAATATATTGGGCTACACCCAAAAATACTTTAATCTTCACTGTCTATATAATTATGAATTTATTATATTTTTACCATCAGACATAAACGGTAAACTGTAATATATGGGAAATGTGTACAATATATGGAATTTTAATTGAATGGATTATTCAACAATAAACAAAAAGTTGCAATCTGGAGATTCGAACCGGGAATCTCCGTGATGCCAAAAAGACGCCGCGAACCACTCGGCTATCGTTTCACTTACCAGCATAAAAAATAGAAGTTGTTCAAAAGTTGTGAGATCACTTGCTTTCGGAATTATTTGGAAATTTTACGGATTCCCTACTCGCGATTCAATAATTAGTTTAATGTCATTTCATTCATATTATATTTCCATGTGTTTATTCGGCTTATTGCCTGCCGAAGCCTGTTGCCTATATTCACGTGGGGGCACCTTGGCGCCATTGCTATAAGGTGCGTGAGTGCAAGAGATATAGCAAAAACTATGTCGTGCCAAGCAGATCCATAAGGCCTGTGCTTCCATCATTTATACTTCTATGCATGTTCTCTGACCTCGGCAGTATTCGAACGCATCTCAAAATTCTACAATAATTTTAGGTTTTTAGAATACGTATACCAATGAAATTTAAAATACACGCGCTATTGATTTTTTTTGCGAAGTATTAGAAAATTAGATAATAATGGACTTTCAATTTTTTAGGAAAAATCCAAACCGTGTACACCAATTTTATGAATTTAATTGTAAATTTCCAATCTATACCTGTGGCAAGTGCAATAGTGCACAAGTTTTGTAATTTTCTAAAGCGTTGTATAAGAATCGCACACAGGTTTTGTAATTTTCTTGTGATTTCGTAATCGGAATTTACATAATTTTCAACAGTATACCAATGGAATTTAAAATACACGCGCTATTAATTTTTTTAGGGGTGTATTAGAAAATTCGATGACAATGGACTTTTAATTTTTTAGGAAAAATACAAACTCTGTACACCAATTTTATTAATTTAATTGTAAATTTCCAATCTATACCTGTGGCAAGTGCAATAGTGCATAAGTTTTGTGATTTTCTAAAGCGTTGTATAAGAATCGCACACAGGTTTTGTAATTTTCTTGTGATTTCGTATTCTGAATTTACATAATTTTCAAAAGTATACCAATGAAATTTAAAATACACGCACTATTGATTTTTTTAGGGAAGTATTACAAAATTCGATGACAATGGACTTGTAATTTTTTAGGAAAAATCCAAATCCTGTACGCAAATTTCATGAATTTCATTGTAAATTTTCAATCTATTCCTGTAGTAAGTGCAATAGTGCACAAGTTTTGTAATTTTCTAAAGCGTTGTATAAGAATCATCGTTTTGTACACAGGTTTTGTAATTTTCTTGTCACTTCGTATTGTGAATTACATAATTCTTAACAGTATACCAACGAAATTTACAATACACGCGCTATCAATTTTTCTAAGAAAGGATTAATAAATTCGATGGCAATGGACTTATAATTTTTTAGGAAAAATCGAAACCCTGTACACTAATTTTATTAATTTAATTGTAATTTTACCATTTATTCCTGTAGCAAGTCCAATAGTGCACAAGTTTTGTAATTTTCTAAAGCGATGTATAAGAAACATAATTTTGTACACAGGTTTTGTAAATTTCCAGTCACTTCGTATTGTGCATTTACCATCATTTTTAACAGTGTCAATATCCGTGATTGTTGCTTTTCGAACATTACAAGCGAGAGCTAAAAATGCCCCTATGTCGAGTGTGGAAATAATTTCACATTTTTGTTCCGAGGTGAGTATGGGTCGTTTACACTTGGAAGATGAAGCACTAGGTGTCGAACTCATGTTATTTGACGGTCATGGAAATGTAAATCCCCCAAAAAGTACTCTGCTGGTAAAAAAAGACTGAGACAAGTACATTTACGTGAGTGGCATTCAGCCCCGAAATGCACCTTAATTTAAATAAAAATTGAGCAGTTTACTTTTTATATATGTATGTGCAAAAAGTTGGGAAATAATCTGAAGACATCTATAGCATGTCAGGTTAAGTACATGTATGTAAGCTTAACCTGTGCTAAACACCAGGACCGACACGTAGATAGTTGACTACCCCTATACGCGGGCTATTCTTGAAAGTAACGGTAAAAATTATGCAAACAAAAAGCGAGGCGTTTTTTTATTTGAACGTGGAAACGTTTTTACATAAAGAGAATGTATGTTATTAAGTGAAATATATTGATAATAATAAAATAATGATAATAAAGATAATTAAAAAAATCGATAAATTCTTGCATTGGGAGAAAAAGAAATATTGAATAATAGAAACTAGGGCTCCCGTTTTTATACGGGTAATGAACAAATCTGGATATTCGGACTATTCGTATCTGATCGATTCAGTGTTCAAATCCGGATACCTCGGGTAGTTTGGGTAATTCGGGTAGTTCGGGATCCGGGTTGTTCGTATATCCGGGTAGTTGGGGTAGTTCGGGTATCCGGGTAGTTCGGATATCCGGGTATCCGGGTAGTTCGGATATCCGGGTATCAGAGTAGTTCGTCAATCTGTGTCACGATAAATGAAAAGAACGTCCTAATTACCAGCTATTATCAGCATTTTATTCATAAGTCAATAAAGTATAACATAGCGACAAAAAATTTCCTCGATTAACGAAACTATTCATCTATGAAATAATATACTTGATTTTGAATACTATATTTTATTTGAATGATCGCAAATTCAGTGAAAAGCAGTTGCCTTGAACCAAAGAAAAAGTTCTCAAAACCCGTGAGATGCTATTTTTTTTTAAAAAGGATGGTTTGAAGACACACTAAGCAAAAGGTAACGTATAACATAACATGTTGTTGAGAAATTGAAAGAAAATGGAAAAACATGTATCGAAATATATGTTGACAGGGATATATAATATATGTCTTGATCATGAGCCAAGTTTTTGTTGACAACAAGCAAACATTCATTTTTCAAATAATCAAAAGTTCAATTTAATATAAGGTATATCATGGTAAAATAATAATGACGATAACAGACTAAATGAAAGAGGACCGCAGATTATTTATTTGGTAATATAATGTACAATTATTATCTAAAAATTGAAATAAAAACCTCCCTGAGATCGAGTGTGTGTATTTATTAAATATTCCTCGAATACGTACAGCACAAAAATACAGACTATTGATTCTAACGGTAAGTCGTCACTTCAACGAAGCCCAATATTAAAATGTTCAAAACCAAATAACATGGTCCACTTCCGTTCATAAACAAACAAAACAAAAAATATTATGTTGTATAATTACTCTACTTCTTGTGGAGGTATAGTTGTATAATATGTATAATATAAACACGACTGAAGCTGCTCGTTGATTAGCACCTAGACAACCCGACAGTCAATCAGAGAATGAATAAACCGACAACAATACTTATATCGAAGATGGGAGATATTTTACCCACTGGAACAACTGCTCAATTAATTAAATTAAGGTAGCTCTAGGTCTGAGTGGTGCTCAACGGCTTAAAAGGGAGTAATTCAGAGAGAATCTCGAACACTTCTCGATGGAATAACAATGTGAAAAAAATCAAGCGTATGAAAAGTGCTGAAAACATTAATTTTGCATAATAATACCTCCAAAATGTAATTAACAAATAGGTGAAAAAAAAAATTGTTCAACAGATTATCCGTCAACATAACTTTTTTTCGAACGAAAATGATATATGACTTTTTCTGACGACGGTACATTTTTTTTAGTATTTTGTGCACTTTTTGAAAATCGCATTTTTTTTTATGTTCGAGCTGTACTTGTGAATCTATTCGATCAAACGTTTGAAAATTTCTTGTGCGTAATAGTTGGTTTTGATGGAAACACATATAAACAGTTCGTGACCCAATAAACACACATGTTTGAAGAAAAAAAAATTTCGAAAAAACAAAAATTTTGTCGGGTAGAAAAAACTAAAAAAATTCATAGCTTTCAGGAAAATTAACATATCATTTTCATTTGAAGAAAAAGTTAGGTTAACGAATAACTTTTTTGAACGATTTTTTTTACCTATTTGTTAATATCAATTTGGAACTATTATTATGCGAAAGTAATCTTATCAGCACCTTTTATGTGCTTGGTTTTTTCAGAATTTTTTCAGACCTTTATTTCATCGCGAAGTGTTCGAAATTTTCTCCGAATTACTCATATTTGAGGGCGTTCAGCCCCACTTAGCGTTAGAACTAACTCAATTAATCATGCAGCCACAATCGACAAAATTTATGCAGAATAAATTGCGTACTGCTTAAATTACTTAGACTACCCTGACTACTCGAAGTACCCGGACTGGTGACACGTCTAAATATCATTGGTAAATGATATTATTTGTAAAAAATAACATGCAAAAACAACCCATACAAAAATATCACGGACAAAAAAACGCACTCAAAAATGTGACACTCCAAAAAAAACACAATAAAAAAAAAACGAGTCAGATATTTTATCGGTTTAAATCAATTTGCGATAATTACAGAATTGAATGTGCTTAAAATGCTTGAAATTTATTTATTAAAGACGTGTGCTTGTACGGAATAATTAATATATATTGTTAATTATTATGTGTATATATATAGCGTGTAATATTCCCGTCGTTTCAGATCCTTTCGTAAGCTTCCTGTGCGTACTTCGCATTGCTTAATAACTGTGTACGACATTTCTAAGCCTAGCGTCGTAATCAGCATACTTTTTGCGTTTTTATTGCCACCACTTCTCTGCCCGGGTTCCGGTGCCCCCACGTTGCATTTGTTGTGCTATGCTCTTTTTTAAAACTTCGATGAATTTTCCTATTGAGGCGTGTGTTGTTTCTACCTGCCTATTGGATGCATTGTGCCATCCTTCAACCGAATTATTCGTTCGAGACCCGTCGTTTAAGACGGCGTCGTAGCAGATCCATAGTTCAATTGCGAACATAGGTGGACGAATTCCCCGACTTTTTCGAGTACCAACCGATGTTTTCTTGAAATATGTGACGATATCGTCGAGACTTTTCGCTTCATCGATGAAGTACTGTGACGCTGTTAATGTTTCGAAAGCAGACATAACATGCTCAGTGGGTACAAAAGCTAGAGCAATAAGCATTACTAGGTGACACGCTTATGTATGCTCCATAGTGCACTTGAAGACCGTTGGCTTGTATATTAGGGTGGGGCGGAAAACAAAAAATTTCGAAAATCAACTTGTTTGGGCAATAAAAAGTCGTCTTTTATATAACAAAACACTTGGGTGCAAGGAGGGATTTATTGTTCCACATTTCGAGGTCCCAGTTCTATTTTTTTATTTATTTTATTTTTTTAAAATTATATTTATTCAGCCAGACTGATTTCTATCGTAATAAAATTGTTTTCGGCCTGTAATTGAATTTATAATAATGTTACAATATCATATACACTATATATTTTTATTGCAATGATTTATATTTCTTTAATAAACTCACCGTATTTAAAGTTTTGATTGATAATGACGCTTTGTTTCGAATATCGGCATTTTTTTCCGTGCCTCCAAGCGGGTTCGAATGAATCCATCTCGTGAATCGGATCCACATACTGATGAAGATGCTTCTGTTACTAGTTTGACTGTTCTTTCGACTGCTTGTAATCCTTCGCATTAAAGTTTAACGCCGGAATTTTGAACTTCCGAATCGAAGTCTCGTCGTTTGCTCTAAGCGCAATAATTTTTTGAACGGCTTGTCGTCGTATTTCTTTACGTTTGTCTGCAATCATCGCGATAAGAATATTTTCCGGCTGACCAAAATATCCATTTCGTTGTAGCACGGAATCAATCACGGCTTGTGTCCCTGCGCTCAAGTGTCTTGAAAATTTTATTAAACGCCACAAGTGTTGCGCACCGTTTGTACAGGACGGAAACGCTTTGATCCAAAACCAAACAGGTGTATATACTTTCATAATGTAATCGACGATGACTTTGAGTTTTATCGACGGCTTTGGAGTAGCTACATACAAGCGTAATATACGATTAGCGGTTGTCAGCCACCTCGCATGAGACATTTTTCCAGGATTTCTGAGAGATAAATTGGTTGTGCATTCACCGTTAAAAATAGCACGAAATATCTCCATCAAATATTTTTGATCTGTACTTAAAGCTTCCTCGTCAACTTCTGGAATTTCTGACGCGTTTACTTTCTTGAACTTCACAATCGGGAGCGACTCACACCCGTTCAGAGCTTTTCCAATTGGGCCAGAAAATCCACGAGGCCCTGAGGTGGGTCCGTCAAGATTTTCGATCAAGTGGCGAAGCGGTAGTTCGTTTGCGTGAAGCAAGCATATCAGCCACTGAAAAGGCTTTCCGGTATGTTCTTCTAGACGCCTAATAACACCACCCTTGTTACCCGTATTTACTACAGTCCCATCGCATCCAATTGCAAGTAAGTCATCGCTGTTGATCGAATTTTGCTTAAAGAATTCTACTATTCCTTTTTTGACACTTTCCGCTGAGCCACTTTTCAAGCTTATATGCCCCAGATACTTATCCCCGGGCTGTTGTACCAATGAAATATGTTCTTCTAGAACCACTTTACGATAAGCCTTTCGGTCGTGCATCTCATTCACCAGCGTCTGGTCTTTACGACCGTCAAAGTATAGGCCCGTTATGCTGTGATTCAGACTCTTATCTCGGTTTTGTTGAGCTTTTCGAGTTCGTTTCCGCGCACGCTTAACTTTGCTGGGATCAATTACGAGTGTACTATTTTTATTCGTAATCAAGCCAGCATCTTCTAGTACAGCCGTTGCCACGGCTGCAGCTGATCTGCTTGATAACCCGTAACGATCACAAGTTTCGGAAAGTGCTGGCAATTGCATTCTTTGCTGATTACTACGCGCTTTTAATGCAGATTTAGGTGGTTCAAATATGAGATCCGTTGTGCTTGGATCTGACAGTACTGACGAAAATGAGCTAAAAGTCTGGATAGTATCTAGTCCATCATTTTTCATTCGAGCATATTTCTCTTGGCGTTCATTCTCTTTCAACTCTCTTGCGTGTTTACGTTTCAAGTTCGTAGTAGCAACAATGTCGACTGGGCCTAAGATCATTTTGCGCTCCGTTCGTTGGTCAGACGAAAATGCGCGTTCAGCCAAGGGTACCTTGCGGGAAATCGCACATCGGCATAATTTGGAATGGCATTTACACGCTGCAATGTCGAAAATGATTCGCGATTGCTCGAGAAATTCTTTCTGCTTTACCGCTACTGTTTCGGGGCTGATACTCGAAAAGCCCTTTTTTAGACCGTTGTATTTGTTTCGATACTCTCGGATTCGTGTCAATATCCGCGTATGAGAAATAATGGGAATCGACGTCTTACCCCATATTTCTTCCAATTTAGCACAAATTACCTTCGCGATTGTTAAGATAGCTGGATCCCGTACGTTTTTATTCGGTTTCAATTCATTTTGAAGAAATATGTAGTACTTCATTACATCTTCGTGTGTAGGCAAAACTGTTCCACTGAATTTTTTTGGCTGCCCGAATACCGGGTCACTGACTTGCTTCCGAGTTTTCATACTCACGTCGAAAAACGAATGTAATTATTGATAAGCGTTGCGAAACTCTCAACGCGTGGTTTGTTCTTCTCGTGCACCTGACTTGTTGATATTGGTTGTACTGTCTTATTACCGCGCTACGCGCTAGGAGCGACACATTCAACATGGATGAACTAATCAGTTAGTCGGCCGTCGGTAATTAGGCGAATCAGTCGGTAATGAACTGTCGATAAGCTACACTCTTTGAACTCATTGAAAGTCTATATTTTTTTATTGGAAACATTGTTTTTGCCCATCATGATGATGATTCAGTAATTGACATAATGAAAGAACCGAAAAAACTAAGTTGACAACAAAAAAGCGGCAATCCTAAAAAAAATGCAAAAAATAAAATTTATTACTAAATAAATTACGCCTATACCAAAACTGGGACCTCGCAATGTTGTTCGAAAAATCACTCCTTTCACCCAAGTGTTTTGTTATATAAAGGACGACTTTTTATTGCCCAAACAAGTTGATTTTCGAAATTTTTCGTTTTTCGCCCCACCCTATTGTATATGACGCCATACACACGTCCGAAGTAAAATAGGCAACCACGTTGCCTATTTCACTTCGGACAGGTGTGTGTGTGTTTCGGCTTGAGGTGGTAAAATCTTCAAAAGAGACCCGTATTGTTATGGGTACTGTCAGATTTGTACTGACTAAAAACCCCTCATTTCTCTGGCCTAATAAAACCTTCCCGGTAACACCGTTAAGTAATCCTTCGGGAAGCTATATATATAGGCTGTGACCGACAGGTGTTATTGTATGCGATGATTAGCGGTCAAGTTATATTATGATGGAATTTTTGCGAAACACATCTCGGGTGTGAGACCGTGATCGCTAGATTCAAAGTGCGCGAAACCGAAGCCCAATTCACATTTCACTCATACGAATCCTTTTTACAAGTGCCGATTGTAGCTGCTTAACGAATTTATTTAATAAATTGAACAAATTCATTAATCAGGCAGAATCGACGAATTTTTATCTCGAACAAATTGTGAACAATATTCCGCCACGACCCGGGATCGAACCGGAAACCCCATAATTCTAGCCTGGTGCGTTACCACTTACGCTACCGTAGCCCTGTCCTTCAGGAAGGTTGCCGTTAGCCGTAGCTCTGCCGCTTTTATTTTCGACTCAACTCAATTGGCTGCGTCCTTTCTCCTGCGCTCTTCACGTGGAAGCTCCTTCATAATCTCTGTAGCAAACATACTTGTTGCGTACCAACCTTCGGATGACGCCAACACTGCATTGGTGACGAGATTTTCCACTCATATCCGGTACCTCAATACTCCTTGCAGCTCCTCGCGTTTGATGTTAAAGCGTGGGCAGTGGAAAACGACATGTCCTGCATCCTTCGGCACGTCCTTGCATTTCGGGCAGTATGGGGAGTCTTCGTGCTTGTACTTAAAAAGATATACTCAGAAGCACCCGTGTCCTGAGAGGAGTTGTGTCTCGTAGTAATTGACTTCCCCGTGTCTTCGGTTCAGCCACACACTTACATTCGGAATTAGTCGGTAGGTTCATCTTCGCTTTGACGACGAGTCCCATTTTGCTTGCCAGCGTGCCAGGCTGTTGTCCCTTGTTTGCGTCCGAATTTCTACCTGCGTTGGGGCCTCTGACCCTCTCTGCCAATACAGAGATCGCCGTTCCTCCGCCAGGATTTGGATGGGTGTTATTCCCGCAATCACGCACGTGGCATCCTCAGAGACCGTGTGGAAAGCACTCGCGACTCTCAAGGCGCTCAGGCGAGTGACCGCAGCTGCCTTTTTTCCTGTACGTCTCCGTTTCCATTGCCTTCGCGCAGATGGCTATGCCGTATTTGAGCACTGACATGATCACGGTCGCTTGTAGTGATGTCCGTTTTTGCTTCGGACCACCGATATTTGGCGTGAGTCTCGACAGTGCTGTTCCAAATGTAGCCGCGTTTCAGCTCGCATACTCCACATGTGGGCTGAAGTTCAGTCTCGCGTCAATCATCACACCCAGGTACCTGCTAAATGGTTGCGAGACAATGGTGTGCTCGCCAACCGATAGTGTGATATTCTTGACTTTTTTCCTACTCGTGACGAGGACTGCTTGTGTCTTTTGCTCCGCCAATTTCAGTCCCACTGAGTTCATCCAACACTGTATTTGTTCAAAGGTTTCGTCGAAGATACAGGTAATTTCCTCCAGATGCTTTGCTGTGATGACGACGGCAACATCGTCTGCGAACGCCACCAGCTTCACTTTCTCTAGTGTTCTCAGCTTCAAGAATCCGTTATACATAATGTTCCATAGAAGAGGCCCCAATACCTAGCCTTGGGGTACTCCCCCAATAACTCTGTATTCCTTGGGACCATTATCTGTGTCGTATTTGAGTGATCTGTTGCTGATGTAGACCATCACCATTTACCACAGGTACAGTGGGACTCCAAAGTTGTTGAGTGCCATCCAAATGCAGTCCCACCTTGCTGAGTTGAATGCGTTGTTGATGTCGAGTGTTGCTACTAGGCAGTACTTTTTAGAACCCTTTTTGCATCGTCGTCCTGAAATCGCTTCCTTAGCTGTGTTCATAACCAGGCTAACTGCATCAAGAGTCGAGCGCGCTTTCCTGAACCCGTACTGGTTGTCTGCTAGTGCGTCTCCGATGGCTGTTTCCAACCTGTTGTGGATTATCCGTTCCAATATCTTCCCTGCTGTATCGAGCATGCAGAGCGGACGATAGGATGATGGTCCCTCCGGGGGCTTCTTCCCTTTCGGGAGGGGTGCAAGCCTCTGCGTTTTCCATTGGTCCGGAAAGATCCCTTCCTTCAGGCATGCGTCATACATATCGATGAACAGCTCCGGTGATACCTTCATCGTCATTTTGAGGGCGATGTTTGGGATACCGTCAGGGCCCGGTGTCTTGCTCGTCCCTACCTTACTGCAGACTTTCTCCAGTTCTTCTAGGGTGACTCGTGGTATATTCTGCTCGTCGTGCGTGGTCACTTGGTAAACGTGTTCCGTTTGTTGTGGGAAGAGTGTTGTGACAATCCTCCGTAGAAGTTTAGGGCACGTGCGTGTTGGCATCGGTTGGCATTTGAGTCGTGACATGACCACCTTATATGGCCTGCCCCAGGGGTCCGCATCCAGTTCGCCGAGTAGCTCGTCCTAACATTATCTCTTGCTGCGTTTGATAGCGTTTTTTAGTTCACGTCGCGCTCTCCTACGTTGCTCCTCTCGCTGTTCACAGATTCGTTTCACTTCTCTATTCTTCTTTCCTTTCTTTCTTGCACGCTGTGCCAGCCGTCTCGCCTTGTTACTTTTGGCTCGGAGCTCCGCTATCGCATTGTTCCACCAATACACTGGGAGATGTCTGTTGTTTTTAGTCTTCTTAGGCATGGTGGCATCACATGCCTCTGCGATCCTTTTCATGACTGCCGTCGTTTTCGTCGTAGCGTTGCCCTCCATGATGTCGCTATCCTCCATGGCTACGTGAAACACCTCCTCGTCAAACGCTCTCACGTTCCAGCCATTAGCGTTCGTTCTCTTCGGTTCTATCCTCATCCGCTTTCGTTGCTGCGTCTCCCACACGATAGCTTGATGGTCACTTTGTGTGTATAGATCAGACTCTTCCCAGTAAGTGTTCCCTCTTGCGAGGCAGCCACTGACGAAGGTAAGATCTATTATGGAGCTCGACTCTTCCCTGCGGAACGTCGGAGTGGTCCCTCTGTTAAGGAGCACCAAGTGTAGCGGTGCCAAGGTCTCTAGAAGGGCCTGGCCTCTTGCTTTCGTCCTTGCACTTCCCCACTCCAATGCCAAGGCGTTGAAATCGCCTGCGATTGCTATGGGGCTACGTCCTCGGGCGTCCGCTACCAGCTGGTCGAGGAGATCCTGGAATTCGTCGATCGTCAGGCTCGGTGGAGCATAGCTGCTGTAGAGATGCGTACCACCGATTTCTACACGAACGAAGCCAGTTTCGGATGTCTTCATTGTTTCCTGGAAAAGGCACTTGCTGCAGGACCAAATCGCGGCCTTGCCTGTGGTGTCCGCTCCATAGGGTTGATTTTTCAGACCCCTGTATTGTTCGGAGACAACAACGGCGTCGGGTTTAATCTCTCGCACTGTCTGCATCAGCAGGTCCTGTGCGGCCTCGCAGTGACTAAGGTCGATCTGCAGTATCTTCATCGTCGCTTTCGGGTGAGCTCCTGGAGTGGAGTACGAGTTGGCATTCTCCTATTTTGTGTCCCGTTTTGCCGCATCTCATGCAGCTCTTTGTTCGGTCGACTTTCTGTTTGCAGTTTCGCGCCAGGTAGCCATACTGCCAGCACTTGAAACACTTGGTGGGTTTCAGTTACTCGCGAACACGACAGACTACCCACCGAATACGGATCTTTCCGGCCTCGATCAACTTTTGCGCGAGCTCCGACGTTAGCCTTGCGACTGCGGTCTGCGTTGCTCCATAGGCCTTACGAATGCTTTCAATCGGGTCGTTCAGGGACTCCTTGTCGACGCCCAGTTCTAGGGCGAGGCTTCCGGAAATATCCTCGTTGGTCGTGACTTTTTCGAGGTCCTTGATTCCAAGCTGTGTCTCTTGGACTCTGCTCGTCACCGCAGTCTCCTGGCCGAGTGCTTCCCTTATCGACGAGCGTATCTCCGCAGTCTCTGCTGAGCTCGTACCGTCAAGGACGATAAGGATGCCGCCAGCAGCTGTTCTCCGTATCTTTTGGCTCTTCTCTGCCACTTCCATAAGGTTTGGGTTCTTTTTGATCTTGTTAAGAGCCTCTGCGTAGGACAAGCCCTCTTTTAACTGCACGACTATGGCGTTCGGCATGGCGGGCTTACTCCGCCGGTTCTAAGGCTTCCTGCGCACCTCAACCCATTCTTGCCCTTGCTCTCTCTTATTTGGCTTCTGGCTCAGATTTCTGTTCCTCACCTTGTTTTTCTACTTTGCGCTGCTTCGGGTTCTTCAGCGGTTTGCGTCGAACCGCTGGCCCCAGTTCCTTGTCCTCTAAGTGTATCTCTCTTGTGGCCCTCTCCTTTTCTTTTTCCCTTCTGGCCGTTTTCGGCTCCTGTGACGGTGGGGTCCGTTCTTTCTGCTTCTTGTTGTGGACTCGTCGTGTGATGGGGGCCGTCATGTCCTCTTCCTTCTCCTCTCTACCCTTTCTCTGTGCTACGGTTAGAGACAAGGTGGTATGCGTCTCTCGCCCAAGCCAGGTGGCTGCCTCCAACTTGTGTAGTCTGTTGTAGGCGGTCTTTACGAAGGCCACCATCGACTTCGCTTCTCCATGTATGTTCTTCTTCGCTAGGAGAAAGTCGAAGAGCTTCTCGATTTGGGCTCGCAGTCGGTTAAGTGTCTTCGTCCTTTCGTTGGTTTCCTCGCTGTTGCAGGCGTTTTGCACTGGACTGCGTGGTTGGCATCTACCAAGGCCCGCATGGTCGACTTTAGCCTGCCCATTGGCGGTACTGTAATTTGTAGCGTTTAATACTACAGGGGTTGAGTGAGTCACCTCTGTAGCACTGCGGTCGTTCGATGACGACGTCCGGGGGCCGGCTTGCTCGCCCCTGACAGACGCCGGTACTGGGGTTCTGAGCCCCTGCACCGTAAACGATGTCGCGATCGTTGTATCTTCCATGGCTAGTTTGATGTCGAGGTACTCTTTCCAATTCCGGTTTAAATACAACCTTCGACTCGCTTCCGCACCAGGCTTCACTAGCTTAAGCCCCCTCACCGACACTCGCAGGTCGTGCGCTGCGGGTGCTTCGCCAAGGTCCTACAGCTCCCAGAGGGCGTGTGTGTGTGTGTGTGTGTGTGTGTGTGTGTGTGTGTGTGTGTGTGTGGTGGGTGTGTGGGTGTGGGTGTGTGGGTGTGGGTGTGTATCATTTTTTAGAGTGTGATAATAGAAACAAACAAAATTGAAGCTAATTTGATAATTGGATTGCAAAAAATAATTTCCCCTTAGCACTTGGCGAGTTAATATCATACCATACATATAAAATAATGAAACAATTTAGTATATTTCACAAACTCGCCAAGTAGTAAGGGCAAATTGTTTTTTGCAATTAAATTATCAATTTTGTTTAATTCTATTATTCAATTTTTTTTCTCCCAATACAAGAATTTGTCAATTTTTTAAATTGTCTTTATTATCATTATTTTATTATTATTTTAATATATTTCACTAAATAGCATACATCCTCTTTATGTGAAAACGTTTCCACGTTCAAATAAAAAAAACTCCTCGCTTTTTGTTTGCATAATTTTTACCGTTACTTTCAAGAATAGCCCGCGTACAGGGGTAGTCAACTAAGTGTCGGTCCTGGAACAGGTTAAGCTTACTTACACGTACTTGACCCGACATGTTATAGATGTTTTCAGATTATTTCCCAGCTTTTTGCACATACATACAGTAGACTCCCGCGCTTGGCAAGCTCGCGCTAGGCCACTGCCCCGCCGGCCGCGTTCAGCAGCCTACCCCCTCTATTTGACTGTTGCTTAGCAACGACGTACGTGTCTGTTGGCGGTGCTGATTTGTTTACAGTGCGGCCGCGTTACGTGTTAACGTACCGTGTCAACGATTAATTTACATTATTTTGCGTGCCTGCAATTCTATGCGTTTTATTTAAATATATTGTAATACATATCATGTTGTAAATGATGAGCGTGCGAAACGATAGTGTTGTGAAGAAACGGGGACCACGAAAAACCATACAAGAAAAGTTGAATTTTCTTAAAAAATTAACGCCTTCATCTATATCTATATCGGAAATAGCACTCGAGCGAGGTGTCGATATTTTTACAATCCACAAGTGGATTAAGGACCGCAAGAAAATTGAGGATTGGTCTAAGTCGAATGAGAAAGGTAACAAAAGTGGCTGGCGACAAATGTTACCGGCGAACAATACCGATCTCGAAGAGGCTCTCTTTTTATGGTTTTCGCAATGCAGAAATCACGGTGTACCCATTAGTGGGCCCATTGTAAAAAACGAGGCATTGGTGTTGAACGAGAGGATGTCCAGCGATGAATCTTTCGTAGCAAGTTATGGATGGTTGTCACGCTGGAAACGTCGATACGGTATCCGAAAGTTATCAATTTGCGGAGAAAAGTTATCGGCAGATTTGTCAGTGACAGAAAATTTTATCCGTGAGTTCCGAAACGTAATCGACGAAAAAAATCAGCTTCGTGATCAAGTTTTCAATTGTGACGAGACCAGATTAAATTTCAAAATGCTTCCTACGAAAACTCTCGTCAAAGAAAGCGGGAAATCGGCGCCGGGTTTAAAAAAAAATAAAGAACGTCTGACCGTGATGGCATGTAGCAACGCTTCAGTATCACTAAAATTACCATTAATAGTCATGGGTAAATCTAAAAAACCGAGAGCGTTTAAAAATATTAATCCCGAGAATCTCCCCATTTTTAATCGCAATGAAACGAGTGCCTGGATGAATTCTGCTTTATTTGAGGAAGTGTGTGAATTTCACTTCATTCCAAAGGTGAAAGAATTCTTGGCAGAACAAAAGTTGCCGTCGAAAGCGTTGTTAATCGTAGACAATGCTCCCTCTCATTCACAAGGAAACTTTTTTGAAAAGAGCGGAATAAGGCTGATGTTTCTACCCACGAATGTTACGTCTGTGCTACAACCTATGGACCAAGGGGTTTTAGAAAATTTCAAACGACGTTACCGATTCAGGCTGCTCTCTTCAATCCTCAACGCGCAAGACGATGATACGGCCATAATCGAACATTTGAAAAAAAATCAACGTTCTCGGCGCATTTTATTGGATATCTCAGGCATGGGATAATGTTTCAGCATCGGCCATCCAAAATTCGTGGAATCAATTGTTGCCTCATGACAATGTTGCAAGAAGCAATTGCTCCGAGACGGGAAGTCTCTTAAATGCTCAGTTGACCGCTCTCGCCAACCAAGTGCGCGACTTACATGACGTGACAGAAGAAGCTGTGTCCTCGTGGAATTCCCATAACAATTTTGAAGTGGAGTATCTTTCAGACGACGAAATTATTCAAACGGTTGCCGAACAAGGTCAAGAAAACGAAGGACAGCTTAATGACGAGTGCACTAACAATAATCAAGAAAACGTCGACGTGGTAGAGTTTCAAGAGTGTCTGAGAAAAGTCACAATTCACTGTGAACAAAAAAAATTGAAACCCGAGTATTTGTCGGTATTACACGAGCTCCGTCAGTTTTAACTCGACCGAAGCCAAAACATAGAGTTGAGTTCAATTATCCGTATCGTTTCTTATATTATTCGTTGGTTTGTTTTGTTTATTGTGAGATTGGAAAGTTTAAAATAATTATGTTGTTTAATGAACAGAAGTTTAAGAGAACTACTTAATAATGAAATACGAAGTTTTGTATTCTTTGAAAAAAATTTAATTGCAGATATTATAAGTTTGAAACATAAAGATTGAAGTATTCATTGTGTTGGGGAATATATATATCCATACGTCGGGCCGGTACAATACGAATTTTTTAGTACAAATATACATAAGCGGGCTGTGAGCTGCTTTGCGAACGCCCCACCACCGTCCAGCGGCAACGCGTAGCGGGGGCGCCCGCGCTAGGCCATTTCCCCGCTTTCTCAGTCCCGACCCGTGGCTTAGCGCGGGAGTCTACTGTATATAGAAAGTATACTGCTGAATTTTTATTTAAATTACGGTGCATTTCAGAACAGAATGCCACTCACGTAAATGTACTTGTCTCAGTTTTTTTACCCGCAGGGTACTTTATGGGAGGATTCGACTACTTTTTGCATAGTTTTTCACACCTCATTCATCCCATCAAGTCAAAATGAAGCAACTCCTGCTTTTACCTTCTTATCTCATACAAACTTTGTAAAAAAACAAAGTTTTGCAATCCATAAAAAAACTCCTGGGTTACTTTGGTTATAGTTATAAGCTAGACAATTTCGATACTGAACGAAGTATTTTTTCAAATATTTTCAGATCTCTTAATTATGGCATTCGATATGTCCCTTAAAAAATCTATTTATAGAAAATTGTCATAGACAAAAAAAAATAACCGACATGTTTTTTTTCGTGATAAGGATGGTACAACACAAGGCATATTCAGACAGCAACGAAAAAAAATCCTAAAAATTCTGATTAAGTCGAAAATGGTTTGAATTACAAGCAAATATAATAGCGCGTTCTTAATGCTGAGTAATGAGCTCAACAATGAAGGTCTTATCAAGATACAACATCCGATGTGCTGATTTTATGTTAGAGCTCTTACAAAACTTACACTACGATACTATATTCCTAGAAAATCTATGAAACTTAAAAACCATGTGACATAAAAATATGATGACTAGAACGAAAACGCAACACAGTGAAAAATGTGTATTGATTACTTTCTTTTGTCCTCTATTACTGTCATTTTTCACCATAATAGACTGAACTATTCAATAGACAACTTAAAGAAATTGTAGAAAGCGAAAAAATGTTTGCAAGAAACTACAATCCTATTTGAGTTAATTCTCGAATTCACATTGCATAAACATGGTGCATGGAGTGGCCAGCTTGGAACAAACTTTGGAATACAAATTAACTCATTCCTCATATGGTATTTCTTACCGATTTAATAAATTTAAAGTACATAAAGATCTAAGTTAATTATACGGGAGAACCAAGTTCCATGAATGCATAAAAAAAAATAACTCATTAACACGTAAGAATTAAAGAAACTCGTTACGCATTGAAAACGAATGCACACTTTATTATTTCTCTGGAAGGTGTGATGTTCATTTATAACATCAAGCGACACAGCATCATACCGGATGATTTTGAAAAATTAAGTATCATTGAATCGTGCTTGAACAAAAACAACCGAAAATCAGTCAATTTTACTATTCAACATTGAAGCTTAGAATTAAATAGTCAAGCAACAAACAGAAAGTTACTGGTTTTAGTATATAAATTCACAATATGGCTGGATGATGTTGAGAGCCTGCAGTAAGAAATAAGACGCTGTGTTATAAAACTAGATTATGTGAATCTTAGTTAATCAGTGAATAACCATCAATTTTATTAAATTTATTTAAAAATGAAGTGCATGTACATTGAGGAACACACTGTTATTATTTTTGTTAAGGTCCTCAAGTTGAATTTTCTTATGAGTTAGCGTGTATTCCACTGGATGACGTTACAACTCTTACAGAAAAAATCTATTAGAGTCACCAATATTATATTCTTTACACCAAATAATAAATATTAGTTTTTAATAGTTCTCACTATTAAAAATTAATAGTAACTGATCTCAGTTAAGGGGACCAAGTCACCGAAAAGAATTTTGTGCAGTGTTTTAGTACACCATGAAATTATGGGGCAAAGTGCAACTTTGTTCATGCGCCGTAGCTTTTAGATTGAACCAAAAAACAGATATTGATTTATGTAGAATTATTTTGATTGCAAAAAAGAGCCTTCTGGATTGAATATGGGATTTCCTTTAAGCTCTATAATAAAGATGTAATTGTCAATATGTGAAACCATTTTCATCTTCCAAAAACTTACCATATATTGAACTGTGATTAATTCAATTTTCACTGCATCCTAAATCTTCAATTGAGGGAAAGCCCTTTCGTGCAAACTGTTGAGGAATATGATTTAATAGACTTTTGAATATGCGCGCCAGAACATTCAGCGCTCTTTAGTCGCTCGACGCCCTAACTATAGGTATACACGTCAGTTCCAGTCGCTGCGCTGTTACTTGCTATAAGTTCCCGGCACCTGTAAATACAAAAGCCTTCGCATGTGCACGCATCAATAAAGCATCACAATTATTATCAGCAATCGTTTATTGTTCTTGTCCCTGAAATCCCGACACAAACAATATAATCCTACATCAACCAATATCAAGAGACGCGGTAGCGTCGCGGCGCCAAGTATTTAAAAAAAAAAAATTCGTTGATAAGTGCCCGCCTGCCCGTCGCGGCCATCAAGAGACGCGGTAGCGTCGCGACGCCAGGTATTCAAAAGAAAAAATTTTCATTGAAAAATGCCCGCCTGCCCGTCGCGGCTACCGCCACTCTTATTGTCCGGAGAATCGTGTGCCACCGACTTTTTTCAAACTGCTTCTCGACTTTACTCTAAACAAAAGACGCGGATCGAAAAAGTATCAGGTTCAATATTTTTTAGTTTTTTTACCTTTCAATTAAGCCTTGTCTCAAGAAAATCGGTGTACGCAATGCTGATATTTTAATAATGTCATTTTTTGGCCGGCTACTTTTTGATATAATTTGTCTAAACTCACACATTCTCGGATGGCAAAAATATTACTCACGGACACGGTTTTATATGCACGTGCAACGCACACAACAATACTTACGCTAGAGAGCGAGCGTCTGACGTCCCCCCCACCCCCTCCAGCCCGTCTCTGCGCAGCCGCAGCAGTCAGCGAGCCTGAGTGAGACAGTGAAAGCGAGACATCAGTCGCTTGAGCGTGAGCGAGACGTTCGCTGGTCCCTTCACCCCTCAACGTACCGCGGCCAACGAGCTGTCAGTCGGGCGCGGCTGTGTTATTTTATTTTTAAATTAAAAGAATAGTAATTCGGGTTTTGTGCGCGTGTTAATCGAAGTGCTCGGCCATTGATCGAGTCAAAATATATATGTGCGTTTCTTCGTGTGAGACGTCACTCGTCATTATTTATTTATTTTGTCTACGTGGGTAACAGTGCAGTGACAATTTTAAAAAGCAAAAAGTGCAATGCTAAATGAATGAAAAAGTGGATCACACATTTGACCAAGTGGATCTTTTTAAACCTATTAAGAACTTAAGCAAGAACTGTAAGTAATTTTTTTCGATTCAATATTTTTTATATTTTTTCTTCACTACAGCTATTTTATTTTCATGATTTTTTTAAATTCATTACAGAGCTATTTTATTTTCATGTTTTTTCTAAATTCATTATAGAGTTTTTTTATTTTCATGTTTTTTTAAATTCATTACAGAGTTATTCTATTCTTATGATTTTTATATTTTAATAATTATGTAATGTGTGAAGCGCACAATTTTAACTCAGTGTACTTTTTAAACCAAACCCGTTAACCAATATGAGTGTTCGTAACAAACCCAATAATTGCTGCAGCGTCACGTGCAAGAAAATACGAACGAAACGCATCTATATTTATGGTAGAACAACGAAAGGTAAGTTCGATCGAAAGTCGATAGAAAAGGGCGAACAATTATCGGTAGGGCGCTACCGTATTTGGTAACGACGCATGCGTCATCACTCTCGATCGAACTCGCTCGTCGACGAAAATTCGTCGGAACTCATTCGTCCCTCGGGCCTCGCGAGGGATGATAGCGCGTAAAGGAAGTGAGAGACGATCGAATACACGGATTCTGTGCCCGAGGGTCGGATCCGTTCGTAGTGGTATTTTGAAAAGAAATTATGTAAGTACCCTATAAATCCGCTTAAAACTCTAATGAAGTTCCTGAAAACTCTAATTTTGTCAAGTTTATTTAATAAATATTCAAGGGTCATTCCTTCGATCCCCCTTGAGATGCCTCAATTTGAAATATAACAACAAAAAGTTTACGACATATATCCATGGACATCGACAGCCATTGACCCCGGCCGCGTCGGGTGAAGGATTCGAAAATAATATTTCGTAAAATGTCGAAAACAAAAAGATTACGTTCTCATGTTTAATGTCTTATATTAATTTAATGCACTCTCCGACAGATCGAATAACATATCGAGCGCTAAAATTGGTTTACAGGTTTGGTGCGAAAGTCTATCGACAGAATGTGTTCTGCAAAAATTATATATTGACAGCACGTTTTTGCAAAAAAACTTCTATCGACAGCATGTTTTTGCAAAAAACTTCTATCGGCAGCATTTCTGAACAGAAAATTTCTATCGACAGCATTTCTAGACAGAAAATTTCTATCGACAGCATTTCTGAACAAATCGCCAGCATTTCTGAACAGAAAATTTCTATCGAAAGTTCAATGATTCTGCAACGTTGTGAAGTGCACAAGAATAAAGTGACGTCGAAAGTAAAAATTTTCACTCGGTGAACGTTTCAGACCAAACCCGTTAAACAATTTTAGTGTTCGATGTCTTATATTAATTGAATGCACTCTTCGACAGATCAAATAAGATATCGAGCACTAAAATTGCTCCACAGATTTGGTGCGAAAGCTAAGAGTGAACATTTTTACATTTGACCTCACACCATTCTCGTGCACTGTACGTTTTTACAAAATTGCAGGATTATAATGCTTGTTATACACTTATATTTATTTAAAGAGGTTTACATGTTACTTTTTTTGAGTATTATTTATTTATTTTGTTTCATTTTTTAGTTATTTGTTTTTTTTTCTTCGTTCATTTTTCAATTATTTGTTTTTTTTTTCTTTTTTAATTTAAAAAAAATTTGTATGCTTCATATTTGATATGTATTTTTATGTTTTTATGACTGTGGACAAGGACATCCTGATGCAAGGATGTCATCGGTGGATAGTGTCTACGAGCCCGTATGGACGTACTCATTATCCACAATGCAGATAAACAATAGAAGGAAAATATCTGTAATTTTTTAAATGAATTTTTTAAAAATCAAATCATCCGGAAAGACTTTAGATAGATGTAAGAATTTTTTCAAAATTCTCTAATTCTGCAGATTACTGCATAATTACAGAGTTTGAGTAGGAAAAGTCTTTCTTTGTGGTTTTCAAGCATTTCTAAGCAGCCAGTCAACCAATTTCAAATGTTGTACCAATAAATTCTTTGGTACAACATTTAAAAAAAAGGAATAGTACATTCCGATACAAGTGCGAAATGCGTGCATAGGTGAGTACAATCTTTTCAGCACGAACCGTAGCCGAAGCCGAGACGGAGGTGAGTGCAGAAAACATCGTACGAGCCAGACGCATCATTTCGACGTGTATCGTCCACTTTTTTTCCAAATGCATAAAAAAGTTCTATAATATGCAGCAGACAATGTGAATAGTCATCCACAGCCCTCCCACGGGGTAACATACGATACTTTTATTTGCACATTCATTGACGCCATGCTATTGTGGTGCTTGCAACTTATTTCAACGAGATTTATTTAATGATTAATTACTGCAACGATATATCATTTTTGTTCTCACACTTCCGTCATCAACTAAATACAATTTTTTTAAATCGAACAAAAATTGAGGTAGATAAATAATTTCTCGAAAATTTGTCCTATTCAATTACGCAAAAAAAATAACGAATCGAAAAAGAGTAATCGAATCTTTCGTACAAGAAAACCATGGCGGAAAAAGTTTGTGGTTTTGTGTAAGGGTAAATGGAAAGATTCGAAAGGTTATATATTTTTATGACGATGTACACGAGTATTGAAGAAGCTGCAGGAATATCGTAAACAACTAAACCAGCCGACTGACGTGAAGCACGGGAAGAGAAGAACTATACGATTCATATCAAAAACATTTCCCCGATCTATCATACGCTGAAGGTGGCGCGCCAAGAGGGATATATTGGGCTTGTTCGCATGCCGTACGCAGTACGTTGTGCGCACAACTGGCGTAGTTATACGGAGTCAGCCTACTAAAACGTCAGAAAAGTGCCAAAATATGCACGCTCCACAGCTTCGTATCAGGCTCTTTTTCATGCATGCGTTAAAAAAATTAATTTTTAACTTTTCCTGCTAACGGGAAGAGGTGTCGTTAAAATGAAAAAATAACTTTCGACTGATTTCTTTAAATTTATCTACAGTAAACGCTTATGCTAAAGAGTAGATGTTCCTTCTGTTTCATAATTACCAGAAGAAGAATGGGCAAAGGAGTCGACAGTCGGACAAGAATTCTTCCATAATAATATATTCTTCAAAAAAATATAAAAAATAAATGAGTCTTTTTTTTTCTCAATAGAATAAAAAAATATAAAAACTCAACAAATTTTTTTTTTTTACATGAATTCTTAAACTAAATGTTTTTATAGATCCGGTTGTGAAATCCTCGATTCCGGAATAGTTTTTTGACTGTTCTGACATCCCTGATTTTGACATATATTTTATGAGATACGGTTCGCATTTCCAAATAGAAAGCAAATCCGGGTAAATATTAAAAAAAAAAAAAAACATACGCCAAGTGTTAAGACTGTAGCCATCACTATTATAAAAAAAAATTTTACCAAAAAATTTTACCAAAATATATAACCAAATCAAATATATTAGTCAAGTAAAAATCTACAAAAAACTTAGCATGCCAACGACTAGCTCCCGTACATAGTCCATTGCAGTGAGGACGGGAGGACAATGTACCTCCATTTATAGCTGGCTTATAAAAAAATCTTGACGGACAACAGTGGACGCGTGGTCAGTGTGTTATGGTGTGGGAAACGCTTCGGCGGTCCCCAGAGTTAAGCAGCATTGCTTGCGGCCATAACTTAAATGGGTGACCGCTTAGCCACGCACTGGTTTGCGCGTAAACTGTTGAGCGGGAGGCAGTTTTTCTGAGTTTCTAATGTATTCTAATATGGTAGAAACTCAGTAAAAATAAAGTCGCCTGTATCAGCCAGGTTTCCTGCATTTGCCCTGAGCCCTCGTGCAAATGCGATACGGTAACCCATTAGAATATACGGGTTACGAAAAAGCCTGAATAAGGCATTCGGAAGGAGTATCCCAATAAAATAGATTGTAACGAGAAATTTTGCTGAAAACGAAATCTTGCTACAAGTACTGCCCGAGCGCGCACACCGCACTCCCGAAACACAACAACAGACCACAATGCCTCCCCCCCCCCCCCCACTCGCCCACCTATATCAAAATAAGGAGTGCTGAGCATGGGAGAGAGACGACAATCGCCGCGGAGTGGGATTGTACCGCGGATGACGCCATCGCGGAGCCGTTCAACGTAAGGAGGATCGCAAGCCGTCGTTGAGCGAGAGGATATCGATCGGTGATTTACGGGACTCCTGCCGCCATCCATCACTCACCGTTCGAACTACCACCCCGCGTTACAAATACTGCCCGTGGCAGCGTTGATGTCTCTCTCTATGCTAATCAGTCAATAGGAAAATTAGGGAATTAAGAATAAATTTGAGGAAGAAGACAGAGGATTCTTGGCCATTATTATTCCTTTTTCGTGCTTCGATTAGCAAGTGCTAAAGAGTTTTACTACGACAAAATTTATTCTGCTGAGTGCTTATTTTTTATTCGGATTACTCATTTATTGTAAGTTTTGAACCCGTTATTTTTTACGACCCCGTGAAATCCCTTAATACCCCCATTCGCCACAGAAACTCCGCGCAATTAATAAAATAACCCGATAACGAGTATCCTCTCGTTATCAGCTATCCGCCATTTTTCCACCTGTCAATACTCGTGCAAAGAAGCACCGAAATCCCCAATCTACCCCCCACAATTATTAATTAATACCCGTCACCCTATTCCAAGTTGTCCTTCAGACAATTTTTCTATTAATTTTTCCCTCCCCATTAATTTGTTTTCAAGTCATAATTTTAATATTTTGATATTTGTGATTAGTCCTTCTGACTGTTCGCGAACTTTTAAACATCAATTCTGCCCCCCCTTATATTCCCCGTTTTATAAATTACCCTTGTTATTTTTCGACCCCAAACCCTTTTTTTTGCTACCCTGATTAATTTAAGATATAGTTCAGACCACCCGGGTATCATCAGTGTAAGAGCCGACCGTTAGGCTATTTTTCCCCTCGCCCTGACCTTCATCTCAGACCTACCCTATAGCTTATGCCCTGGTTTTGATTATTTTTGCGTATTTGTTCTCCCACTCCCTGGTTTGAGATTTAGTAATTTTTCATAGTTTTTTTTTTTTGAGTTTGAAGGAATTTGAATTGTCGAATTCCGAAAACGGTGTTGCATCGAATTGAAACTGGCGCCCATATTTTTATTATTACCCCCGACCCGTATTATCGGATTTGCTTTCTCGCCATTTTTTTTTTCGTTTTTATATTTTTTGTATTTGTTGATTTTTCTTGAATAACTGAAGTAGTTTCTAGTTTTTTAATAAAACTACTGCATTAATTATTTATTTCACCCGTTTTCCCCTCCCACCATTTCAGGAGCGAACTTCGGGTCACAAAATAAAAATAAAAACGAATCTTCGTATACGTGGTTTTCACGGTATACGGGCTAGAGTTTAGGAGGATGTAGTAGCGAGCGATGAGAAGTAAATTCAATTCAACGGTGAAACATGTCTTTCAAATTTGACAGCTCCATAATGTTGTATAATCATAACACAACATTGTGCGCAAAAATTATATTTAACCTATATTTCCTGCTCGCCTGACGTTGAGTATTCGTCCATGATTAAACATAAAGACCACAGGGACAGCTTTGAAGAAGAGTAACAGCGAAACTGGAAAAGGGTTGCAGAAACCCCGAAAGCTGCGGCACGTCCGCGTAAAAATTATGAGTCCAGGGTAAAGTCCGAGCAGTTTGCCATTTCCGGAGATTCTGCGGAATATCATGAACCTCCGCTTACTCAGCGGAATTACCACTTTAGTTTTATAAAAAGTCCGAATTGCAAATCAACATTCCATTTAAGTGATGCAAGTGACTTACCAATGTATATAACATCACTTCTCATGTATTCATGGCCTATTAACTCGAACACCTACATAACTTCCAACTTGTACGCTGCAAGTTCTGCATTGAGGAGCTTAAGGTAGTCAGACTGCTAGAGCCTTTATTAGATAAAGCGTTAGATTTAGAATATTATATTATAATATGCGATCAACTACCCACCAGATTTTTTTTACGGCTTGTCAACGGCCAATTAGACGAGAAAACGAGTCTCAAAAATCGTAAATTTAGCACTGATGTATATGGAAAACCAACGAATAACGCTTCGGTCACTGTTTCAGTAGGACAATTTATGCACTTTTCGGTTAGACGCAGCTATAAAAAATATACCTTCTTGTAGATTAGACTTCAACGATTCTAACGCGACCATAAAACATATCGACAAGCGGCAATCCCAGAGAGAATTATTCACTCAAAATTTGTAAAACTGAGGCGGATGAGCGGACATGTTTATCGTCGTGACGTAGTCGAGTAGACTTGGCAACGACGCTGCCTAATGACTAGATTATTCCGTGCGCCTCGTGACGGCGTATCTGCAGAATTTGCGTGCAATCAACTGTGCCCATTTTTTTCGAAAGGTCTATCGTGGCCTAAGAAATCGCGTCAATATTTTTCATATGACTAGCCCGTGGAAAATCACCGAAATTATCGCCACAGCGACAAGCATCGCGCGTCGTACGCGATATTTTGCGGCAAGTTGCCGGGCGCGAACGCGCTTGACTTTCCTATGGGGCTCGTCGCGCTTACTTTTCGTGGCTAAGAGTTCGACAAATAACTATTCTCATAGAAGGTCCCAATATTAATTAAATTGATAAGAGCAAGGGAGTATTTTATACGCAACGCGTTACATATATCGTTATTATCGTGCAATTATTTGCCGTTCCACCATTTCAACAATTCCCTTTACAACTTTTGGTGCCTTCGAGACGCGCGGTCGACCGCCAATATCTTCGCCGAGTAGCATGGCCACCGCATTTTCGCCCCCATCTGCGAACGATTTTTTTAGTACGTCCAGGGAAATGCCGGTTTTCGCCATTTTAGCAATCATCCCAACGGACACCGTTGGCCTCAGGCACTGCAGGCCAGCTTTGATCATCTGTTCGATATTTAGTTTTTCCTGATCTCGCAGTATATCCCTCGTAGTCTTCGCTGCTGCTCTGATGATTTCCTCCGCAATTCCCGTGGCATCTATCAACTGTCTCAAGACACGAACATCGTTTTCGGCGTTGTGTGCTCCCTCGATTGCACTGGGGCCCAAAAAGTCGAGTGCCAGTGCTGCTTGACTGAATTTTTTTTGCGCTTCTTTGCGCTCCACGAGATGATCTCGAAAAATCGGCAATGTGTCCGCGAATCCTTTGACCACAGCGACGAAATCTTCCAGCAATCCAAACTGTCGCATAGCGCGTAGTATCATGGGTGCGTCGAATCTGCAAATCATAGGTGGGTTAATCGGGAAAGAACACAAATAAATATAAACTTGGGCTAAGCAGTCTGTCAATCTGGTAATCGAGTTTTACCTGAATCCATTGTGAGCGACCAAAACGATGCTGACTCCGCTATTCCTCAGAAAAGCGATGAAGCTAAGCAAGCCTACGCGCGGTGGAACAGTATCCAGCTGCTTGTCGTTCAAGTACATTTCACCGGCGCGTACTTGCAGCCCGGTCGTTGCAGCAGCTCCAGGGGTCATATTCTTCGGGACCATATATACGTTGAAACTTGCGTTTTCTGTCGCCGCCGAAATCTGTAGAAAAATCGATGATTTTTAATATCTTAGAAAATGTATAATTCGCGCAAGGTATCAGTAAATAAAACCAATTTGGCATATTTCAGCCGATTGCGAGAGACCGCTCGTTTCCAGATCAAATAGGACGATTTTGCTTTCAGCCCAGTCATCTTTATTGTGGAAGAATGTGCTATTTAGCTGTGTTTAAGCTGTTTAGTGAATGTGTGAATGGGTGATTCTAGAAGAATGGTTTTTGAGAACGTACGTGGAACGTCTTGATCTGGCTGATCCCATAAAAGCTCCGACACTCCATCCAATCCACAATTCGATTGATACGTGATTCCCTCGCGTCTCTGACTCGTAGCGTTTTTGCCGGATCGTTTCTTGGCAACAAAAAGTCTTCTTCGTTTGTACTCAATCGTCTTTATCTTTTCGGATTTTTTATATCGCTCTTCGTCTTTCTTCTCTCGAAACTTTATTGTTTTCTTCCCGGGAGACAGCGCCAGATTTTCGCACACTCTAGAAGTGTACTGCGTACCGAGATTTTTCTGGCAGACTGCAGCGGCAACTCGGAAAGCCATAGACTCGGATGCACCGTAGAATTGAGTCTTCGGATGTTTGCTGCACACGATGCGGTTGAAGTTTTCGTTCGCTTGAGACGACCCGCAAGGTGCAAGCTTGCTAGCGTTGTTGGCGTACTTTCCGAATATGGCAGCAAGCTTTACACGCAACTCCGGATCCGTTAGCGGTTTTCCATCCGGAAGACCCTTGTGAACATAATTCTCGTCCGTGTGAGAGCGACACCAGCTTCCGCATCTGTCATGGTTTCCGTACGCATGGTCCGTCACATTTTGCAGCGCTGACTTAGTCGCTGATTCGTCATCTTTGTTTTGATGAATCGCACGAGAAAATGCTCGACCGAAATAGTCTATGAGACCTTTCGGCAGGTTCATAGCGTACAGGGAACTGGTGAGGCCTTTTTTGGCGTGGTTGACGTCGGACCATTTGTCAACTCTGTGAGACGCTTCTCGCCGTACAGCGGCAATCGACGAAGCATCATCATCTGCAATCAATACCTCAATAGTCACATTTGCTGCCTTCAGGAGTTCATTTTTGGTGATCAATTCCACGGCCATGTCGGGCTCCATGGCTTTAGCGCTGCGATCAAAATTTAGTCGGCAATCATGATCGAATTTTTCGTGACCATGCTCGCACATTGAACATTTTTTTGTGCGTGTCGCGTACGCCAAAACGAGTCCACTATAATAGCCTATTAAGGATGCGTGACCTGCAACAATAATTATCATTAAAGTGCAATAAGCGTGATGGCTTATTATCACCAGGTAAGCACAACGTTCTACCTGTGAGGCTGTTATAGGAGTAGCCCGTCCCACGCTTTTGCCAGCCGGCATCGTAACTCGCCTTTAGAGGAACCGACTTTTGCTCAGACTGGTCGACACTATTCACCTCGAATTCACCCGAAATTTCATTCAATTCTCCGGCTGAAGGACTAAAATATCGGATAAAAACGATAAACTATCACGATCGACTATAATATGATGAAACATAGATCCTTCTCATTTTATAAACATCGGTAATGGCTCCATATGATTGCTGCAATTGTTGCAGCGGCAGTCGTCATCCTTGTCTCCCGTGCAAAATAAATCTGGCTGTACGTATCCTGTAGATTAATAAAATAAATTTTATTTCTCCATTTATCAATTGCATGCATTCAAGATGTTTTTAAGCCGTAAAAATAAAGGACAGTTGCAAAGGAATAGGAAGCTGACGTAGGAATTCCATTTCTGATTCGATGCACAGGACATTTCATTCAGCCACTCAGAAGACAAAAATATTACCTAAACCACAAAATGCAGATACACAACAAAAAATCAGTGGATAATTGAATTAGAATGCAGCAAAAATAAGAAAAATAATATCGGGTAACTTATTTTGTCGCGGATTAAATATGTTTGTACATAAGCGTACAACAAAAAATGCAAGCAAGAAATTAAATAAAAATCACATACTTCTTATTCGCTGCTGGCTGAACGTCCTCACACTGTTCTACGGTTGTCATTTCGGCTGCGATTGTCAGATTCCGTTCGACCTCTATACTTGTTCGACAACTATCTTTTGCTACTCGTTCAATAGCTAGACCGGCATCTCGTTCGTGTCGTTTGAGCAATCCCTTATTTACCGGGTGAATATCGAGGGCGGACAGGAGAGTATTTAGCTGGGCTTCGCCGATACCCGCGTCAATTATTCCTGGGCAATAAATAACACGATATAGATGTCAACATATACATTATATTCATAAAACTGCGTCACTGTTAGAATTTATATTTCTATTTTTGTTGTTATTTATATTTTTATATACATTTTTTATTTATATTTTTATGAATTTGTCTTACCTATTCCGAGCTTGAAATTGACGTCGTATAGGTTACGTTGCCGGTCGCTCTGTCTGCTTTTTCCCGTGTAAACTCTCTTTATCGTGTTACATTCGATGCACTGAATGTCGAGCAAACTGGCAAGGCCCATGAATGATTCTGCTTCTACGTTCCGAAGTGATAAACAGACATCGCACTCATTACACCACAGTTCTTCGGCGAGATAACCTAGCTCGACCACTCGACGGCCTCCTTTAAAACTTGGTGGTGATAGCTCGATCGGTTTCCTCTTTTTCGCCGCTAAGACGTTTTCTCGCCACTTTTTCCTCTTCTGGGAAACGAATCTCCCACGATTAATGCCATGCTCGGCATGAATATTATGCCTCGCCATGCGTTGGAAATTAGCTGTGACGAGCCGGCTTGTTGATACATAAAAACAACCGCCAACCGCCAAATGCGACGTTGCCAAGTCCTTCCTACCTCGCCGTGAGCTCGGATGCTCAGCTGATAGAAACCGAGTCAAATGAAAAAAATTATATAATTCATTTTTACATTAAAAAGTAAAATGGTGTTTGTTTGCGTAAACCTTGACACTTTTTTCAATAAAATTATTTTTCACACTGTGAAAATTTTCGTAAGCGCTTTCCTAATCGAGATTGCTAACAAGCAGTCATATGACTAGCACGTAGCAGAGCGGCTACCTTAATAACCGATGACTAAATATTCAATTTACTACTCCATTTGGAGAAGTAGATTTAACATTTGTTCTCAACATTTATGTGAAAACATTCGGTTTAAGAGGTATACTATATCGTTATTCTGATTGTCACATTTTTAGAACGGACAAAAAGAGGGGAGGGGAGCACGTGAAGCGCACGAAGGTAAACGAAGGACGAACAGAGTGGGGGGGGGGGGGGGGGCGGGCGAAGCGCGTAGGGGGCAAAGTCCCTCGAGGGCCCCCAAGCCCGAATTATTCTAATTTTTCAAAATTTTCTAAATTTCGAAAAATATCCGCCTCCCCCACGCGCAATACGGGGGGGACAGCGTGCGAAGCGCGGGGGGGGAGGGCTTAGGGGCCTTTGAGGGACTTAGAATAATTCGGGCTTGGGTGCCCTTTGACCTAGAATGCCCTCTATATACTACATAGCGGCGGCAGCGGCAGCGATATCTTTTTATAATATAGAGAGATACTAGAGGGGCTTTGCCCCCTACGCGCTTCGCCCCCCCCCCCCCCCCTCTGTTCGTCCTTCGTTTACCTTCGTGCGCTTCACGTGCTCCCCTCCCCTCTTTTTGTCCGTTCTAGAAATGTGACAATCAGAATAACGATGTAGTATACCTCTTAAACCGAATGTTTTCACATAAATGTTGAGAACAAATGTTAAATCTACTTCTCCAAATGGAGTAGTAAATTGAATATTTAGTCATCGGTTATTAAGGTAGCCGCTCTGCTACGTGCTAGTCATATGACTGCTTGTTAGCAATCTCGATTAGGAAAGCGCTTACGAAAATTTTCACAGTGTGAAAAATAATTTTATTGAAAAAAGTGTCAAGGTTTACGCAAACAAACACCATTTTACTTTTTAATGTAAAAATGAATTATATAATTTTTTTCATTTGACTCGGTTTCTATCAGCTGAGCATCCGAGCTCGAGTGGGAGATTCGTTTCCCAGAAGAGGAAAAAGTGGCGAGAAAACGTCTTAGCGGCGAAAAAGAGGAAACCGATCGAGCTATCACCACCAAGTTTTAAAGGAGGCCGTCGAGTGGTCGAGCTAGGTTATCTCGCCGAAGAACTGTGGTGTAATGAGTGCGATGTCTGTTTATCACTTCGGAACGTAGAAGCAGAATCATTCATGGGCCTTGCCAGTTTGCTCGACATTCGGTGCATCGAATGTAACACGATAAAGAGAGTTTACACGGGAAAAAGCAGACAGAGCGACCGGCAACGTAACCTATACGACGTCAATTTCAAGCTCGGAATAGGTAAGACAAATTCATAAAAATATAAATAAAAAATGTATATAAAAATATAAATAACAACAAAAATAGAAATATAAATTCTAACAGTGACGCAGTTTTATGAATATAATGTATATGTTGACATCTATATCGTGTTATTTATTGCCCAGGAATAATTGACGCGGGTATCGGCGAAGCCCAGCTAAATACTCTCCTGTCCGCCCTCGATATTCACCCGGTAAATAAGGGATTGCTCAAACGACACGAACGAGATGCCGGTCTAGCTATTGAACGAGTAGCAAAAGATAGTTGTCGAACAAGTATAGAGGTCGAACGGAATCTGACAATCGCAGCCGAAATGACAACCGTAGAACAGTGTGAGGACGTTCAGCCAGCAGCGAATAAGAAGTACGTGATTTTTATTTAATTTCTTGCTTGCATTTTTTGTTGTACGCTTATGTACAAACATATTTAATCCGCGACAAAATAAGTTACCCGATATTATTTTTCTTATTTTTGCTGCATTCTAATTCAATTATCCACTGATTTTTTGTTGTGTATCTGCATTTTGTGGTTTAGGTAATATTTTTGTCTTCTGAGTGGCTGAATGAAATGTCCTGTGCACCGAATCAGAAATGGAATTCCTACGTCAGCTTCCTATTCCTTTGCAACTGTCCTTTATTTTTACGGCTTAAAAACATCTTGAATGCATGCAATTGATAAATGGAGAAATAAAATTTATTTTATTAATCTACAGGATACGTACAGCCAGATTTATTTTGCACGGGAGACAAGGATGACGACTGCCGCTGCAACAATTGCAGCAATCATATGGAGCCATTACCGATGTTTATAAAATGAGAAGGATCTATGTTTCATCATATTATAGTCGATCGTGATAGTTTATCGTTTTTATCCGATATTTTAGTCCTTCAGCCGGAGAATTGAATGAAATTTCGGGTGAATTCGAGGTGAATAGTGTCGACCAGTCTGAGCAAAAGTCGGTTCCTCTAAAGGCGAGTTACGATGCCGGCTGGCAAAAGCGTGGGACGGGCTACTCCTATAACAGCCTCACAGGTAGAACGTTGTGCTTACCTGGTGATAATAAGCCATCACGCTTATTGCACTTTAATGATAATTATTGTTGCAGGTCACGCATCCTTAATAGGCTATTATAGTGGACTCGTTTTGGCGTACGCGACACGCACAAAAAAATGTTCAATGTGCGAGCATGGTCACGAAAAATTCGATCATGATTGCCGACTAAATTTTGATCGCAGCGCTAAAGCCATGGAGCCCGACATGGCCGTGGAATTGATCACCAAAAATGAACTCCTGAAGGCAGCAAATGTGACTATTGAGGTATTGATTGCAGATGATGATGCTTCGTCGATTGCCGCTGTACGGCGAGAAGCGTCTCACAGAGTTGACAAATGGTCCGACGTCAACCACGCCAAAAAAGGCCTCACCAGTTCCCTGTACGCTATGAACCTGCCGAAAGGTCTCATAGACTATTTCGGTCGAGCATTTTCTCGTGCGATTCATCAAAACAAAGATGACGAATCAGCGACTAAGTCAGCGCTGCAAAATGTGACGGACCATGCGTACGGAAACCATGACAGATGCGGAAGCTGGTGTCGCTCTCACACGGACGAGAATTATGTTCACAAGGGTCTTCCGGATGGAAAACCGCTAACGGATCCGGAGTTGCGTGTAAAGCTTGCTGCCATATTCGGAAAGTACGCCAACAACGCTAGCAAGCTTGCACCTTGCGGGTCGTCTCAAGCGAACGAAAACTTCAACCGCATCGTGTGCAGCAAACATCCGAAGACTCAATTCTACGGTGCATCCGAGTCTATGGCTTTCCGAGTTGCCGCTGCAGTCTGCCAGAAAAATCTCGGTACGCAGTACACTTCTAGAGTGTGCGAAAATCTGGCGCTGTCTCCCGGGAAGAAAACAATAAAGTTTCGAGAGAAGAAAGACGAAGAGCGATATAAAAAATCCGAAAAGATAAAGACGATTGAGTACAAACGAAGAAGACTTTTTGTTGCCAAGAAACGATCCGGCAAAAACGCTACGAGTCAGAGACGCGAGGGAATCACGTATCAATCGAATTGTGGATTGGATGGAGTGTCGGAGCTTTTATGGGATCAGCCAGATCAAGACGTTCCACGTACGTTCTCAAAAACCATTCTTCTAGAATCACCCATTCACACATTCACTAAACAGCTTAAACACAGCTAAATAGCACATTCTTCCACAATAAAGATGACTGGGCTGAAAGCAAAATCGTCCTATTTGATCTGGAAACGAGCGGTCTCTCGCAATCGGCTGAAATATGCCAAATTGGTTTTATTTACTGATACCTTGCGCGAATTATACATTTTCTAAGATATTAAAAATCATCGATTTTTCTACAGATTTCGGCGGCGACAGAAAACGCAAGTTTCAACGTATATATGGTCCCGAAGAATATGACCCCTGGAGCTGCTGCAACGACCGGGCTGCAAGTACGCGCCGGTGAAATGTACTTGAACGACAAGCAGCTGGATACTGTTCCACCGCGCGTAGGCTTGCTTAGCTTCATCGCTTTTCTGAGGAATAGCGGAGTCAGCATCGTTTTGGTCGCTCACAATGGATTCAGGTAAAACTCGATTACCAGATTGACAGACTGCTTAGCCCAAGTTTATATTTATTTGTGTTCTTTCCCGATTAACCCACCTATGATTTGCAGATTCGACGCACCCATGATACTACGCGCTATGCGACAGTTTGGATTGCTGGAAGATTTCGTCGCTGTGGTCAAAGGATTCGCGGACACATTGCCGATTTTTCGAGATCATCTCGTGGAGCGCAAAGAAGCGCAAAAAAAATTCAGTCAAGCAGCACTGGCACTCGACTTTTTGGGCCCCAGTGCAATCGAGGGAGCACACAACGCCGAAAACGATGTTCGTGTCTTGAGACAGTTGATAGATGCCACGGGAATTGCGGAGGAAATCATCAGAGCAGCAGCGAAGACTACGAGGGATATACTGCGAGATCAGGAAAAACTAAATATCGAACAGATGATCAAAGCTGGCCTGCAGTGCCTGAGGCCAACGGTGTCCGTTGGGATGATTGCTAAAATGGCGAAAACCGGCATTTCCCTGGACGTACTAAAAAAATCGTTCGCAGATGGGGGCGAAAATGCGGTGGCCATGCTACTCGGCGAAGATATTGGCGGTCGACCGCGCGTCTCGAAGGCACCAAAAGTTGTAAAGGGAATTGTTGAAATGGTGGAACGGCAAATAATTGCACGATAATAACGATATATGTAACGCGTTGCGTATAAAATACTCCCTTGCTCTTATCAATTTAATTAATATTGGGACCTTCTATGAGAATAGTTATTTGTCGAACTCTTAGCCACGAAAAGTAAGCGCGACGAGCCCCATAGGAAAGTCAAGCGCGTTCGCGCCCGGCAACTTGCCGCAAAATATCGCGTACGACGCGCGATGCTTGTCGCTGTGGCGATAATTTCGGTGATTTTCCACGGGCTAGTCATATGAAAAATATTGACGCGATTTCTTAGGCCACGATAGACCTTTCGAAAAAAATGGGCACAGTTGATTGCACGCAAATTCTGCAGATACGCCGTCACGAGGCGCACGGAATAATCTAGTCATTAGGCAGCGTCGTTGCCAAGTCTACTCGACTACGTCACGACGATAAACATGTCCGCTCATCCGCCTCAGTTTTACAAATTTTGAGTGAATAATTCTCTCTGGGATTGCCGCTTGTCGATATGTTTTATGGTCGCGTTAGAATCGTTGAAGTCTAATCTACAAGAAGGTATATTTTTTATAGCTGCGTCTAACCGAAAAGTGCATAAATTGTCCTACTGAAACAGTGACCGAAGCGTTATTCGTTGGTTTTCCATATACATCAGTGCTAAATTTACGATTTTTGAGACTCGTTTTCTCGTCTAATTGGCCGTTGACAAGCCGTAAAAAAAATCTGGTGGGTAGTTGATCGCATATTATAATATAATATTCTAAATCTAACGCTTTATCTAATAAAGGCTCTAGCAGTCCGATTACCTTAAAAGTTAATTCTGTGATTAAGCGATATCAATATTCTTCTATAATTGCAATACTGCTCCGATGAATAAAACATGCTCTGTCAGTAACTGGCCCGACTTCTTCGATTGCGTCCTACTCTAACTTTAACTTTAAATCTGAATTGATTTCCATGGCCGAATTGAAAATTTTGAAAATTTTAAACATTTTTCAAATTAAAAAAATCCAAAATTTTTTAAATATTTCGAAAATTTCAGATATTTTCCAATGGCGCTCAGCCACCACTGGCGCTCTGCCACCTTTTGCGCCAATGTGCAGCTGTCGAAGTTATTAATTAGTTTTTATCAGTATTACAAATAATCTTTGTAATCTTTGCAATCTTCTTATTGACGTTTAGCTGAAATTCGCGCTATGACATAATATTGTGAAAAACTTACATTCACACTTATATTCACATTTACATTTATATGCATATTTTCATCACTGGAGAACTTCTTTCCATACAACATTCTCGATTTCATCAAAATCTTCTGAATCATTTTCGATCAATATTTCATCTGCATTCTTATTCATTCACAATGCAACATATAGCTGTCTGTGAGAAAACAAAGACCTTTGAAGATATATACAAACTTTGTCGAAACTTTGCTTATGAGATTTATTAATATTGATTGTGAATGCTAGAACAACAGGGAATTATCTTCGGTACAAGACGAACGGAAGAAGAAAAAATTCCTCTGTATCCAATATTATCCTCGAGATAAGCGCAAGGTTGCCTGCTTGTGTACCTGCGATTATTTTCACTTTTACATTGAATTTAAATAATGCAACAATTTTCATTTTACTTCCATTATATAATACATCTTTCATACTCAAATTTCTGATAAGCATCATAATAGCCCAAACTTTTCATGTTAATTTATGAACCGGAAGACCTGGAAATCTCAACGAATTTAGATAATCTACAGGATAATTCAAATCAACGTCAATATCAGCTTGATGCTTGATCAACCCCTTTATGTTTGGCATAGTCAATACTATAGTATACTTTTTTTGTTTTCAATTGTTTCTAATAGTTCATCATTTAATAGATAAACGTCATCATTGTAGCAAGCCAAAATAACACGATTCGATGAGTCATATTTACTGTTAATTGTTAAACCATATATGGATGTACAAATGTCTTCAGGTTTCCAATTTTTAGGGATTTTGAATGATTTTATATTACCCTTACCGATGTTCAACAACAATGCCGAAATTTTTTTATCACTCATACGCATATTTTTTTTAATTCAAAAATTTCGAATAGATGCCATATGTTTTAAAATTTTACTGTTTTTTAAATTATACTATATTTGGTTCCATTTTTAATAACCGGAAGAATTTGCCGGAAATCACCACCTAATATAATCCACTTTCTTGCAAATAGGAGGTGATCGACATTCCAACAATCTCGGAGAGTCCTATCAACAATCTCTAATGCCTTTTTAGGTATCCTTTGGGTAATTTTTAAGGCACTCACTCTGACCGTCGCGCTCCATATGGTCCGGCCGTGGCGTCCACGTTCTGTATAGTTTGACTGTCGTGTTTCGGTCTCCGTATGGTTTGGACGTCGAATTTCGCGTTCCGTTAACGGGCATTGCGCTTCGCGTTCATATGGTTTGAACGACGCTGTTTACACCCCGTATGATTTACATGTCGCGCTTTGGGTTACCATGTTAACCAACATCGTTTGCTTAATAATTATCAATGGAGTTTTCATGAAAGGTAAGTATTGGAGTAAGTATTGACATTATAAGTATTATCTTTTCCACACCACTTTGAAGTAGATAATATAGCGCGTTTTTTTTTACCATTCAATATATGATAAATCGAAGGAAAGTTGCGTCCCCAGTCGGCCTAATAAACTTATATTACTGGCGCAAATTGCTGCCTCTTAAGGTGAGCAGCCCTTAGTACATCACGAAGTGATGTTGAATAGGCGTGAACTTACTGACATCGACGCGTTTGCGTTTTCTCTTGATATTTAAGATCAAGAGTATTCAATATTTATAATAATTCATGCATATTCTGATTATTTAATGTGTAACTTTTTTATTTTTTATTTTTATTCTTATTGTTTCACATTATTAAAATATTTCATAGTTTTCGATACTCTGTATTTTTTTGGAAATACAAATAGTAAAATATTCTATTACTAAGTTTGCTGCGCGGTCATTCGTGAAGCAGATTTTTTCATGAGAATTGAACTTTTTTTTCCAATTTTCGCGTTTCATCGTCGTGGTCAGCAAGATCGGTCGTCGTACCGAAGAATCCTAATTGCAGATTTCTTGAGATGCTGCAGAGTATTTTTTGACATGTGACGATTTATAAATGATATCAGACAAAAAATAACAAATACGGGTGTGAGTGTAAATTATTAAACAAAATAATTATATTAAAATATACATGTTGAACATAACTGTGTAAATTAGATAAATGTCAGTGGTTATGACATATGGGTATAAGTGTTGAGTTTAGGTTATGTTGATTGATTTTCTATGTGACATATTATTTATGAATTATAATTTCTATCAAAGTGTACAAATTTATTCAAGAAATGAAACAATAAGGAAAAAAGCTGAGGAATCGGGTGTTTTCATTTCATGTCCTGTATAATATGTAGTGTGATGTGATTTTTTGAAGACAAACAGATTTTCTATTGTCATGAGTATTAAATGAATAAGATTAAATAAATGCTTTTATCTTGGTAGGTAATCACCACTTCAGAATTCTCTAAAGGAAAAAAAAAACAAAAAGTATTTGCACTAAGGTAAAATATGAGTACGCTGTGAATCTTGTTCAAATTCATCAATTTGGTGGAAAGTTAGTGAGCCGTACACACATGCGTACCTGAAAAGGGCAATTTTTTAAGGTCAATGCCAATTGTAATACGGCGCATGCCCTGCATGCGCGTAGCTCGGCTAGAGGCCGCCACTCACCACAAAAGATACGAAATAGTTAATTTATTTTATTTTTGTTTATATTGCATCATTTTGCCCCCCTCCCCCTCCCCCGTGTGTAAGAATGCAGGAATTGTAGGACTGATACGTAAGGTTCGAATGTGGCGCCGGCCGGCTGAAGCAGCACCGTCGTCGCGTAAACTGGGGCCCGCGGCTAGAGCGCATGCAGAGGGGACGCGTAGCGTGGACGCGTCCCTGTTCCTCTATCTACCACCAGCGCCTCGCCACCGCTGATATGGCTGCCGCCTGCTGCGCTCGACCCGCCGGCAGATTCTCGTATTCGTGGCCCCCCATACGCTGAGGTGTAGGATCCATGGGGGCTACAGCCAATCGGCGGCGACGCCACATATGGAGGAAGAAGAAGCCGGTCGGACCGTCACTTCAGCCCCGTTACGCGCAAGAGAGCGAGTCGTCATTTTTATTGCCCAAGATTATATTGGATTTATATTGTATGTTCGGAAGAGTTAGAAGATACCTTGCCACGAGAGTATTATATCGAGTGAGTGCTTGATTTTTCCTTTGCCCAAGTGTATTTTTCCCCCTGTTTCCCCTGTATTTCCATTTTCAGTCCTTGTTACTTGTACCGCATTTTAGTGAGACCGTGTGGTCACATTTTTGCCGGTAGACCACCTGTTGCGCGAGTGGTGTTCTATATGTGATAGGTTAAGTTCGTTCCACCCCGTGTTTGTGCCCGAAAGATCCGCGAATATCGAAAAATCAAGAAGCCATCTACTTCGGGAATTCACCCCTCGAGACCCCCTCTTGCCTCCCTGAGCTGTGCCATCGTTAATTAGTGTTCAAGTCCCCTAAAATCAAGTATACGGTGCTACACGTTACGTAGCTGGCACCCAGTACTAAATTATAAAGTGTGAAATTCCCATCCGGTAGTTGAATCCCTGTAAGTAAAGTTCTTGTCGCAGTGCATCTTATTTCTCTGCATCACTGCGAAACTAACACAGTACCCTTAGAGTGTACCATTAAATTTCTCTTCGCTGGCCCCAAATTTCCCTCTGACACTGTTCGCAGTGTATTCTAGTTCTCTGCGTCACTGCCAGCCTGAATAGCCCATCGCCCTCATATTTTGCTAGTAAATTCCTTCCGCTGACTTCAAATTTCCCTCAGAAATTCTGGTTTTAGTGTATTTTAGTTCCCTTTGCTACTACTAAAATAACTTGCATATCGCTTTCAAATTTGGCCACTAAATTCTTCCCACTGACCCCAAATTCCCCTTATAAATTTTTGTCGCAGTGCATAGTACTTCCCTGTGTCACTCCAAACCCTATTTTTGTATCGCCAGGAGATTTCTGATACTCATTTCCACCCATCAACCCCAAATTTTACTTTTATTCTCCTGGCGTGGTGGTATTTTGTTTCTCAGTGCCACTCCTAAACTGAATTGCTTATCACTTTGAGATTTATCCATTAACTTTCACCTGTCAACTCCAACTTTTACTCTTAATTTTTCTGGCGCATGACATTTTGTTCCTCATCACCACCACCAAACTAAATATCGTATCGCCCCAAGATTTCGCCATTGAATTCCTCCCACCGATTCAATATTTAATTACCTAACCCTTGTCGCTTTAGCCTTTTACCCTCCTAAGCGACTCCAAAAACTCCATCCCAAAATTCTGATATTAGATTTCACCCATCGACCCCACCTTTGAGTTGTTTGCATAGTTTAAACCTTAAGAATCAGATTTTAAGAAGTAGCTTGTAACGAGCCGCTCTCGTGGTCTCTCGTGCTGGTCGCACGCCTGGCGACATCTCCACTGGTCTTCCCGAAGAGCGCCTGAAGAGCGCCTGCTGCCCTATTAGCCAACCCGATCGCTCCAATATCACGCGACTTTCAATATGCAGCTCGGATAGTACTTCCACCGGTCATTTTGACTAAACTAGACGCTTTTGGCTGTAAGTCGCTCGCCGAGCGTTGAGACTCTCGCACTTGCTATCCTGCTATATACTTGGCATATCATCGCTCCCAAAGGTGGTGCGTAAAAATAAGTAATAAGACGCCAATCGGCCAAACTGGTTGAACCAAAAAAGGAGTTTTGACCGTATAATAGACATGTACGGCTATATTTTGAGAAAATGCGTGGATGGATCTATGTTTCTACTGAGCCTGTGATCATACTCGGCTTAATGGCGTACTCTCTTCGGACTCGGGATAGATCGCCGCCATTTGGTGCCTCCACTCCTAACTACAAGGGAGAAGAAAGTTATGCCACCGCCATTTTCTATTCACGGGAAGGAACTCCCGTCTGGAATAAGTATCTTTCGTAACCGATTTTCAACGAAGGATCCTCAATTGTGAGTACTCGAACATTTACACTGCAAAACCAAGCAATTCAACAAAGAAGCAACCTACGGGAACAATAGTTCAGCCCATGGCGAACAAATTAAGTGCTCCGAATAAGTTCTTTTTTTTTTTGAGAATTGTTCTAGTTATATCTCCTGGGTATGACCCTAGACTCTCATAATCAATGACTGAATTCCTCTGTCGAGAACAGATCCAGTGCTGCGTTACGCGTTTAAAGATTTTAATAATATTCCTGAAAACGTGGATGTATAGAAAGTTGAAACTTATAACTAATCTCATAGAAAGTGTGAATCCGAATGAGTCTAATAAAATTAATCTGTATGACGAGCTGTGTAATCACCAATCGCCAATGTTCTGCATCAAAGATATGTATGTCGCCAATGAATATTCCGCCGTGAATTCTCTTATGTTTTGTGACCCGTAGTTCGCTCCTGAAATGGTGGGAGGGAAAAACGGGTGAAATAAATAATAAACGCAGTCGTTTTTATTTAAAACTAAAAACTACTTTAATTATTCAAAAAAAATCAACAAATACAAGAAAATATAAAAAAGAAAAAAAAAAGAAAAAAAATTGCGAGAATCAAAATCCGATTACTCGGTTCGGAGGGCAATAAAAAATTATGATAAACAAAATATGGGCGCCAGATGCAAATTCGGTGCAACACCGTTTCCGAAATTAATTTTAAAAAACTAGTAAATATTACAAACCCTCAAACCACAAAGTGGGGGAACAAATACGCAAAATAATTCAAACAGGGGCATTAGCTGTCGGGTAGGGCTAAGACAAAGGTCAGGGCGAGGGGCAAAATGGCCTTACGGTCAGCTCTTACAATTTAACCCGGTGATCTCAACTATGGCTTTTTGGGTCAGAGCTACAAGTAACAGGTGGCGAAGTATTTAAAAAGGGGGTTGAGGGTCGAAAATTGCAGTGACAATTAATAATAAGAAAAAAAAGGTAATAATAAAAAAAAAAGGAGAACAATTGTTATTCGAAAATTCGCGCAAAGTCAAAAGGACGATTCACGAATTATGGAGTTTTCTAATGTTAATCGGGTGAAAATAAAATCAAGGGGGAAGAAAAATTTGCAAGAAAAATCACAAATTGCCTGAAGGACAATTTGGAATAAGGCAAAGGGTCTTAAATGGCAATTGGGGAGGGCAAAATGGGAATTCCTTATGTGGCGGTTAACAGGTGGGCAAGATGGCTACTAACGAGGGGGCACTCGTTAGTCTTATTTGGGTTATTTTATAAATTTCAGGGATTTTTGGTGGCAAACAAGGGTAATACAGGGTCGCACGGAGTTGTAAAAAATGGGGGCTCAAAACTTACGATACTTTCGTAACAAAATCCAATAAAAACACTCAGCACAAACGAAATTTGGCGCAGACTATATCAAATACTTCTTATCGCTCACGATGAAGAAACAGTTATGGCGATTATCCTCGCCGTCTTCTTCCTTGAAATTTCTAATTTTCTAATTGGTTGATTTGCATAGGGGAGAGACATTGACGCCGCCGCGGGTAGCAATCGTAACGCGTGGTGGTAGTTCGACAGGTGTGAGATGGATGGCGGCAGGAGTCCCGTTAGATCCCTCATCGATACCCCATCGATAGACGACGGCTGGCGATCCTCGTTACTCGTCGACCCGCGATGACGTCATCCGCGCCACAATCACGCCCCGCAACGCTCACTGTCCCTCTCCTATGCTCAACACTGCTATTAGATATAGGCGGGCGGGGAGGGAAAGCATGGGAAGAAGCTAGTTGTTATTGCCGTATTTTCGGGAACGGTATTGTGCGCGGTCGGGCACAATAGTAGTGAGATTTCGCGTTTAGCGAAATTTCTCGTTACAGTTTATGTTTATTTTTGCTGTGAAATCTGAGCTTGAGATATTAATATTAGAGGGATTATGGTTGATTAATGCCCCCTGTCAAATGAAACATTTAGTTTTTCCTTGATTACTTGATTTCGTAATCTCTATTGCCATTTATGTAGTGATTACTCGCTAGCCAATATAATTTCGCTGGAAGTGGGATGCACTACTCAAATATCATTCTTATATTTTCGCCTTATATTTGCCATCAGACCGGGACTCCATTGTTGACTCATGGTTCCGTGTCCATTGTATAGTTTATCGTGTTTATGATATGATTATAAACCGGCCAATTAAACTCTCATTGGGAGCGGCACAATCCGCTTAAGCAAGACTTCGATATTTTTTTTCTTTCTTGTGTATTCTTTTTAAAATGGCTGGGGCTTCATTGTTGATTCATGGTCCCGGATCCAAGCGATTGCTCAAGGTGTTCGTGATAAAGGGAGAGAACATTCTCTCCTTGATAATAGCTTAAGTGATTATTCATCTAGCCCTAATGGTGCTCTTTGGCCACTTTTTTTCATCGGGACATGGATTTCATAAACGACGGGGGAAATGTTCTTGGTGATGACATACGGGCCACGGTATTTAGGGGCTAGTTTTGCTGCGAAGTTCTGCGCGACGGAGGACAACACGCGGTTTTTCCGTAGGACCAGGTCACCTACTTTAACCCCTTGAGCGGCAAGACCAATTCGCCTCATAGTGCCCAAAATGCGGGGAAAAAAAAGTATTCGGATTGTTACGAAATTTTGTACTCGGGGGTTTTCGGGGTCGCTGATTACGAATCCACTCTCAAAATTTCGAAATTCAAAATGGCGGATCCAATATGGCGGCCGAAAATGCAAAAATTCATTCGAATCGGATAAAAATTAGTACTCGGGGGTTTTCGGGGTCGCTGATTACGAATTCACTTTCAAAATTTCGAAATTCAAAATGGCGGATCCAATATGGCGGCCGAAAATGCAAAAATTCATTCGAATCGGGTAAAAATTAGTACTCGGGAGTTTTCGGGGTCACTGATTACGAATCCACTCCAAATTTCGAAATTCAAAATGGCGGATCCAATATGGCGGCCGAAAATGCAAAAATTCATTCGAATCGGATCAAAATTAGTACTCGAGCGTTTTCGGGGTCGCTGATTACGAATTCACTCTCAAAATTTCGAAATTCAAAATGGCGGATCCAATATGGTGGCCGAAAATGCAAAAATTCATTCGAATCAGATAAAAATTAGTACTCGGGGGTTTTCGGGGTCGCTGATTACGAATCTACTCTCAAAATTTTGAAATTCAAAATGGCGGATACAATATGGCGGCCGAAAATGCAAAAATTCAATCAAATCGGATAAAAATTAGTACTCCGGGGTTTCCGGGGTCACTGATAACGAATCCACTCTCAAAATTTCGAAATTCAAAATGGCGGCCGAAAATGCAAAAATTCATTCGAATCGGATCAAAATTAGTACTCGGGGGTTTTCGGGGTCGCTGATTACGAATTCACTCTCAAAATTTTGAAATTCAAAATGGCGGATCCAATATGGCAGCCGAAAATGCAAAAATTCATTCGAATCGGGTAAAAATTAGTACTCGGGGGTTTTCGGGGTCGCTGATTACGAATCCGCCCTCAAAATTTATAATTCAAAAAGAATATCTCATATGCCAACGAAAATTGTACAAATACATTTGAAAAAAATGTAACTGTTCTTGAAATCCAGCAATTGGAAATTTTGTAGTGTTGGTAGCTGATTATGAACATGTAACTAGAACTTACGAATTATCAATTTTTTAATGAAATATTGTGGATTTTGATACTAAACTGATAGCATTAAGTTTTATTCCAACAGACCCGTTAGATTTTTACCGTATTTACTCTTTCAACGTTTTCACCGAATGTAAAAGATCGTAATTTGTTTACACATATTGAGTTTTCTAATTTATACATAAAAGTTCAATTTTGTGGAAAGCTTTTTAAAAATGAGTTCACTCTCAGCTTCAAAAAGTCGAGCAAAAAGAAAATTAGAGTCAAGCTTGTCGAGTTCTGAAGATCATTCCGACATGGATACTTCTGTACCGGACAGTGACGATGATGACGAATGGTTGACCAAAGAAATTGAAGAAGCGGAGGAAATAATCGAAACGGAAGTTCTTCGAAGTGACGATAATGATGATGACGTACCACTCGCAGTACGTTGGGAAAAGTTTCAATCTGACCTAACTTGGAGTCAACGCGGAGTTTTTGATCCAATTGTTCATCCATTTAATGATCCGAATGCGGGTATTCAAACGGCAGTCCAGTTGAATAAAGATAGTACTTCGATCGAAGCTTTCAAGTTGTTTCTTACCCCAGAGTTTATAGAAATGATTTGCGCACAAACGAACATCTATCAACAAGCAAAAGTTGATGTATTGCGTGAAAGTGGAAAATTGAAACTTTGATCGAGAATACTTGAGTGGACACCAGTAACTGCCGATGAAATGTATACATTTCTTGCACTGATTATTCTCATGGGTCTAATCAAAAAGTCAGATATGAAGCAGTACTGGTCGACAAATCCCATATTGGAAACCCCGATATTCGCTAAAACCATGACCCTAAGAAGGTTCGAGAGCATTGCGCGATTGATTCATTTTTCTGAGAACGACAATCAATCTACGGATAAAATTCAAAAAATTCGACCTCTGTTGGAATACTTGGTTGAACGATTCAAAGCTGTTTATCGACCTGGGAAGAATATCGCCATCGATGAATCTCTTCTGAAATTTAAAGGTCGGCTCAGTTTCAGGCAATGCAATCTCCACAAGCGGGCTCGATTCGGAATTAAACTTTACAAAACCTGCGAGTCTAATACAGGATACGTCTACGATTGCTCGATTTATACTGGTAAAGAAACCGATAAATCTAAGGCTAACAAGCAAATTGGAGTTTCTGGAACCGTCGTAAAAACTATGCTAGGAGATCTTGCAGGACAAGGTCGTACACTGTACGTCGACAATTGGTATACCTCACCGGTGCTTTTCAAGCAACTTGTGGACGAGAAGACGAATGCGTGTGGAACGGTGAGAGTAAATCGTAAATATTTACCACAAGTAAATACCGAGGGAATGAAAACTGGTGAGATGCAAGTATTTCATACCCCAAAAATGGCGTTTCTTTGTTGGAAAGATAAAAAAGTTGTTAGCTTGCTCACAACGACGCAACAGCCAGAAATGACAGACACAAAAAAAAAGAGTAGACGAACAGGAGAAGTGATAAGAAAGCCGAATGTCGTCATTTCTTACAACGCAAATATGGGAGGTGTCGACAGATCAGATCAATTATTACAGCCCTACGAGCTTCTCCGTAAATCTCGCAAGTGGTATCATAAAATTTTTCACCACCTTATCGATATTTCGATCTTCAACGCTATGGTTGTGTACAACGCTTTGCATTCGGATGAAACAAAACAAAATCAGCTAAGTTTTCGACAAGCGTTGGTAGAAGAACTGATCAACGAGCATTCCGAACAAAAAGCTACAAGCACGAGAAGAAGGTGTTCAGGCGTAATTGTACCAAAAATTGCTCCACATACTCCAAGCGTGTTGAAATCATCAGACAACAAGCGGTTCAGAAAACGATGCTTTTCTTGTTACGCCGCTGGTAAGAGGACAGATACAAGAACAGTCTGTGTGGAGTGTGGTGACGTACCCCTTTGTCTGAAATGTTTCAGTTCATTTCACAAAAAAAAATAATTGAATAAAGATTGAACGATTCAGAGCTTTGCAAAAACAAAGGGCACAAAAAGAAAACCCATTAAAAATCGCTAAAGTCAAGGGTCACAATATGAGAATATCAACATAATTGTTAAAAATAAACAAAAAAAGACAAAAAAAATGATAAAGATGATAAGAAAAACGAAATACTATTGGAAAAAAAAATGAAAAAAAAAAAAACAAAACAAAAAAAAATGAAAAAAAAAATGAAAAAAATGAAAAAAAAACAACAAAAAATGAAAAAAAAAAAACAAAAAAAAGTAAACGGAGTATAAAGTCCTACGAATGCAACCTCCTCGCGGTATACTCTGGGAGCGTGGATTTAAATTCACCAGCTAATGCACGGGGCAAGTTTGAATAGTATTTGTGTTACATTTATTCACATATAAAACTTGAAAAACTCAGGGTTAAAATAAAATCAATATGAAGAGAAAGGTGCCATTGCAAAAATTTTACATTATCGATTCATATGTGTCGTAGAGAATCTTCTATTTTCAATTTATATACTCCGTAGTCAGTGACCCCGAAGAGTACTAAATTTCGACCGATTCTAATGAATTTTCGGATTTTTTACCACCATATTGGATCCGCCGTTCTGAATTCCGGAAATTCGAGGGCGGATTCTTAATCAGCGACCCCGAAAACCCCTGAATGCCAATTCCTATCCGATTCGAATGAATTTTTGCATTTTCGGCCGCCATATTGGATCCGCCATTTTAAATTTCGAAATTTTGAGAGCGGATTCGTAATCAGCGACCCCGAAAACCCCTGAATGCCAATTCCTATCCGATTCGAATGAATTTTTGCATTTTCGGCCGCCATATTGGATCCGCCATTTTTAATTTCGAAATTTTGAGAGCGGATTCGTAATCAGCGACCCCGAAAACCCCTGAATGCCAATTCCTATCCGATTCGAATGAATTTTTGCATTTTCGGCCGCCATATTGGATCCGCCATTTTAAATTTCGAAATTTTGAGAGCGGATTCGTAATCAGCGACCCCAAAAACCCCTGAGTATCAAATTTGGTGACAATTGATTGACTTAATCACGAGATAATCGATGTGCGCCATATGGCGTCATTGCCGCTTTGGGCCCAGAAAAAATATGCGCCATATGGCGTCATTGCCGCTTAAGGGGTTAAACTGCCTCTCCACGCGCCCTCTGTTGTAATAACTGGCCTGGCGTCGGGCAGCTTGGGACAGGTTTCGCTTAACCCAATCGTGAAGAAGGGGCAACTTCTTCATTCGGTCTCTCCAGACCGCGGGGTCGGTTCTGTCGATCACATTGGGAAGTAGAATCTCTTTCTTAAGGCTTTTGGCAGGGATTGGGTTTCTTGCCAAGTTTAGAAAGGCAGGGGTCATGTGTGTGAAGGACTGGACGGCAGTATTGATGGCAAAGCACAATTCAGGTAGATGAAGATCCCAAAGCTGGTGATCGTCACCCACATACGAAATAATCATGGTCTTAAGCGTTCGATTTACTTTTTCGACGGGATTCGCTTGGGCATGATATGGGGAACGGTGGTCTGGCGGATTCCATATTGGGAGAGCTGGGTGGTCATGTGCTTATTTACAAATTCTGTCCCATTGTCCGTCAAGAGATATCGGGGGCATCCCCAGCGATTCAGGACAAGGGACTCAAGGGCGGACATAATGGTTTGGCCGGTGGCAGTTCTTAAGGCCTTCGCTTCTACATATTTTGTGAAGAGGTCCTGAAAAACTACCACGTACTTGTTACGGTTCTTACTGGGCGGGAAAGGGCCCATGACGTCGGCTGCGACGACAGTCCATGGTCCTTCGGTGGTTCTCTCTCTCATTAACCCCCCTGGGGGAGCTTGTGAGGTCTTATTTAATTAGCAGACCCAGCACTATCTGACGAACTGAGCGACGTCGGCAAACATACCGGGCCAGGAGAAATCTTGGAGCATTCGGTGGAACGTTTTGTCGACTCCTAAATGTCCGGCTTGGGGGGCGTCGTGGGCGTCTTGCAAAGCCTTTAGCCGAGCTTCAACAGGGAGGACGAGTTCCCAAGCGTCCCGGTCGGCTAAGGTGGGTTCAATAATCGGGTGAGGGCGGTGGTAGTACAATCGATTATCTTCGATTCTCCAATCTGGGTATTTTCCGGGGAATTCATGGACATTGCGCATTTGTTCGCGATACCAGGAATCTTGTGCGTCGCCCAGGGCGCAAAGGGCGGCGTCCGTATCTTCGAACATGCGAGAAAGGGCATCGGGGACTACATTTAGGGTGCCTTTACGGTGGACAATTTCCATATGGAGAGCTTGCATGGACAAGGCCCATCGAGCTAATCGGCCGGAGGGGTCACGAAGGTTTCGGAGCCAACGCAAGCTACTGTGATCCGTGATGACTCGGAAAGATGTGCCCTCGATGTATGGGCGCAGCTTTCGCGCTGCCAATAATACAGCAAGGCACTCTTTCTCCGTCACACTGTACTTGCGCTCTGCTCGGGACAATACGCGGGAACAAAAGACAATGGGGTGTTCTTCATGGTTAAGTTCTTGTGTCAGCACAGCGCCAATAGCGTAATCGCTAGCGTCTGTGTGCACAGTAAAGGGCTGAGTGAACTCTGGACGGGCAAGAACAGGGGCTGTGGTCAATGCTTGGCGCAGGGCTTCGAACGCAGTCTGCTATTCGTCACCCCAATGCCACTTAGTGTTCTTTTCTAATAGCTTGACTAAGGGGATTTTTAATATGGAGATGTCTCCCATGAAGCGGGCGTACCATCCGAACATTCCGAGGAATCGTCGGAGTTGCTTCAGGGTCTTGGGAGGTGGGTAATTCAGGATTGGTTCGATTTTATCGGGGTCAGTTTTCAATCCATCTGGGGTGATGAGGTATCCTAGATACTTCATCTCGGGGCAGAAGAATTCGCTTTTTTCTCGATTAATTTCCAAACCGGCTTTTCGAAACTGTGTGAGAACCCGTTCTAAGTACTCCAGATGTTGATCCACGCTTTCAGTGGCAATAACAACATCGTCGAGATAGGCGAAGACATGGGGTTCCCACTCAGGCTTTATCAATTTGTCCATTAACCGTTGGAAAGTGGCGGGGGCATTGGTGAGACCAAAAGGCATACGGGTGAACTGAAAAAGTCCTCTACCGGGAACAGCAAAGGCGGTAATGGGTCTACTGGCAACATCAAGGGGAACCTGAAAGTAAGCTTGGCTCAAATCGAGTTCTGAAATATATTGAGCCACTCGCAAACTGTCAAGTATCCGATCCATTTTGGGCAAAGGGTAGGCATCTTTCTGAGTGACTTTGTTCACATCTCGGAAGTCAATACAGAATCGGTGTTTTCCATTGGGCTTGGGGACGATAACGGGGTTACTCAGCCAACTGCTGTTGGATGGTTTGATCACTCCTTCTTGGATCATTTTATCCACTTCAGCTTAAGCAATTTGGAGTAAATACGGGGAAATGGTACGAGGGCTTTGGCGAATAGGCGGACGATCATTCACATTAATTGAATGGCAAATGGTTGTGGTCGCGCTGAGAATTCCGGAGGTATTGTCTTTTACCAAACGATCCAAAAGGGCATTCAATCGTTCGGTAACAGGGGCTGGCATTTCAGACAAACCAGCGAAAGTAGGATGAGCGCTGACAAATAAGGGGGTTTTACGTGGCACGTCAAATTTACGAGAGATACCGTTCGGAAGGGACCAGGTGTCGTTGTCGTAATCAATTGTGATTCCGAACAAATGGCAAAAATCAATCCCTAAAATGCTATCACAACCCAGGGGCGCGGCACGCATCTCAAGGGTATTTAGCGTTCCGGCTACATTAAATTGCATAGCAATCTTTCCAATAACGGGGACAATGGTGTTATTAGCTACTCGAACACCTCCTGTGGCAGGTTGGAGTTGTCAATTCATGGAATTCACTACCTCCTCTCCCAGGTATGACCGAGTAGCACCGGGGTCTACAAGTCGGTGATACGACCGAAGAAGTTGACGCAAAGAAAATGTCGGGTGTCTTCTTCTAGGGAATCAACCGAGTCTATGGCACTACAAATGTCGGGGGTTGGGTCAATTGCGGGGTGGTCTTTTACGGATTTTGGGGTTGTTACGGGGTTTTGGGTCGAAATGGGGGAGGCACTTGTTACTGTCCTCCCCCCGCAGCGTTTCCCTCGCGCGTCCGACGGCAAGTCGGGCACGAATTCCGATCGTGTCCCGGCGTGCCGCAGACCTTGCAGAAAAATCCCTGCGGTTGCTGGCATTCTTTCCACATGTGGCCGGGCGCTCTGTAATTGTAGCAGCGGACTCTGGAGGACTGTTGTGCGTTGGACGTTGGCACAATTGGGGGTCTGGGGACTTGCAGGGCCATTAAAGAGAGGGGTTGTGGGAATTGTTTATGGTGGGGGCTGTAGAGGGTCTGGAAGCGGCCGGGATTACAGGAGCGGTCGGGGTGAGTTTCGGGACGGTGGGGCGCACGGTGGGTATGGACTGGGCTGGTGGAGGAACTTCAGGAGACTGGTTTGTTGTCCTTAGGGCAGCGACTTTGTCCCTACCTCCTTTCCCCTGTGACTGATAAGCTGCACTGGTAAGGACGGATTGAGACGGTGGTGGGGGATGACGGTAGTTGTGTGTGCGCTCTCGCATCGCTTCTACACGTCGGCAACGGTGCTGAAATTCAGCGAAAAAGTTGACACTTTCGCGATCGATGTACATGGCCAGATCGGGGTGCAAATTGTCGTAGCACAAATCGAGCTGGGCCTCTAAAGAAAGGGGGGGAGACAAAAAACTGAAATAAGTCCGCATCTTCGTAAGGTATTCCCCGCTGGGTTCGCCGGGGCCTTGGGTGCGCGACTCTACTTCTCGTCGGAGTCGTTCTTAGAGGTCGGAATGACCAAAACGCGCGCGGAAGAAGTAAATGAATTCCTCCTAAGTGCTCCACGAGGATTGCTCTACTCGATACCACATTAGGGCATCGTGCGTAAACGATTCAGCGAGGATTCGGAAAAGGTCCTCCTCACCGAACCCACGACTCGAGCAATACTCGTAAAGCCTCAAGAGAAACTCCTCACCATGCTCGCCGCGCCGTTCAGCAAATTTAGGACCGTTTCTGCGGAAATAGTCCACATCATGCGTGTCCCGTATCGCGCTGGACTCCATATGGGGGTGCAGGGTGGCGTTCGGGGGGTTATATCGGATTTGACTGGGGTGTCGAAGTCTAGTACTCTGGTATTGGGGTCTTTGCGGGGTGCAGGGAGTCGGTAGGTGGTGTTCTGGCTCGTAGGGGCAGAAAACCGGGCAACAAAGGGTTGCTACGAGGAGTGGGGGCTGCAGAGGGTCGGGGAAGGGAATTGGAAGAGTTCCAATTGTCACGGACGGACTGCTGCAAGGCAGAATGGGTCGGATTTGCAAAAGTAATGTGTCTGGGGACTGCTTGCGGCTTGAGAAAGGGTCTAGGGGCAGCAGGGGCTTCATGATAATCTCCGGCGGCGCTTGGAGCGGCCAAGCCGGGAAAAAGTAGTGCGGACGGTGTTTCAGGTCGTTCCTGATAATACTCAGGAGTGTCTTGAATTTGGGGAAGAGGGGCAAATGTGACGGACGGGCACCTTGTGGGCTGCAATGGCGGAAGTTGAGCAGCGGAATGACTCTTCTCCATACAGAGGATATCATCCATCTCATTAACACTAATCGGGTCCTGGTATGGGCCGTGTGATTGACCCGTAGCCAATACTGCATGAGGAGACGATGTACTGTCTTGCTGCTGAGGGGGGTGGCTAAAGGCAGGGGGGGTTCTGGAGAATCGAAGTATGGGAATCTTCGAAGGGGGGTTCGCGAACTGCTGCCGTATACGTGAACGGCAGACAGTGACCACGCTCATCGACAGTGGGGTCTCATTGGGTCGGGACCATGGGGAATTTACGGCGAATATCATATCGCCAATACCGGTCGATTAGATCTTCGAGTGAACCATCGATGTTCAACTCGGCATGATCACATAAACGAATAATATCCGTGACGTTGGGGAGGCTTTTTGAGTCACGCAGATTAGCGGCTATCTGCTTGAAAACCTCAGGGGGGACAACTGGGGGCAGGGGTGCAGTTAAGGAGGGCAATACTGACGGGGTCGTGCAGGTATGGACTCCGGAAACTGACACACTGGTTGTCGTCGTGGTCCTTGGCATTCCGGTCGTGGTGGGCTGCATTTAGAGATAAAAAAGGGATAAAATATAAAAATTTAAAAATAAAAAAAATTTAAAATTTGAAGAATAATTTAAAAATAAAAAAAATCCAAAAATCCAACAACAATAATAATAAAAAAAATAAAAAAGAAAAAAATTCAAAATGAAAATAAAATTAAAAAAGAGGGAAAGAAGGGGTAAATATCGCGGGAAAAAAGTAAATGAATAAAAATAAAAATAATCGGGTGGTTAAATGTGGGGTAATAGCAGCGGGCGGGTAAGCAAGGGTGGAAAGCAAGAGGTGGGGGAGAAATGGCCAAAGCGCACGCAAGCACACGGAAAAAAAAAATTTAAATAAAAAAAAAAATCAATAAAATCTCCAATGCAGGTAGCAGTGATAAATTCCAAAAAGAAAAAGCAAGGGTACTCACAGAGATGGCAGATGCAGCAATTCCAAGGCAAGGTATCTGTTTGAGAATCAGCTCATGTGGCTCTCGGGCGGCGAGAACACAGAGTCGAGCGTTCTCTCTCTCTCACTCTCACACGGTTGCCGAGCTCGGTTAGTTTCGGCGAGACTCACGTGTGCTGGCGCGGCAGCACCTCTCGGACAGCGGAAACAGCCTCTCGCGACTCGGGTCAATAGGCCAATCGATCACCGAGATTTCTCACGCCACATTACTTAGCCAATTATGAGAGCCCTTTCCTATTCTCCCTTTCTTTATGCATATTAACATCCGGGATAAAGGCTCTCGTCACTCTCTCTCATCAACGGTCAACGGTTCAAGTGCGAAGAATCTCTCAGTGTTCGGCATATCGCGGATAACTCATCGGGCTTATAATCACGTAATCGATAATTAATCAATATCTAGATCTTTACTCATCGGTCAAATCAGTTGTGCGGTACACTCAGCGTTCGGACAATATTCTGTTTTCGGTACTTTTCTCACGGGAAAGACTCACGCGGCTTGTGCTGAATCACGCGACTCGTGCTCAGCCATCTTGGCAACGGCGGCACTCAACTCTTGGTTTCCTCTTCGGCTAATTTGATCATATTCTTTTGTGCACAGTGACTCATTAAAGACTCGAAAATACGAGAAAATATCCAGGCTATTATTTCATCCGTCAAAACCTTCCCGAGCGACCAAAACCAGATACTACTCAAAACATTTCTTGGTCCTTCGAGCCGGATCTGGTGAAATCTCGGGAAGAGTGTGTGCATTCGTGTGTGTTTTTTCGTGGTTTTCGAGTTAGTGCGTGGGTTCAGTGCCGGTAAAAAAAAACACTTTCATCAGTCTTGTGTGTCGGAACACGGACTTGCGGTGTGCGCAGAACTCAAGAGACCGACAAGGTTGATCACGGTCGGTAACTCACGGTCGGTGAATCACACTCTGTAACGACGGTCGGTAAATCGCTCTTAGTAACTACGGTCGGTAACTCGTGATCGGTAACACTCTGCGATTTTCTCGACTACTCGTGGTTATCATAAGTGAATAAACACTTTGGCATTTTCGGTGTGTTTACTCAAGTGACTCTACTCAGTGTTTGTTGACATTTTTCGGATTTATTCATATTTTTCGGATTTTTCAAGTGTCATTGGTTATTTACTCAGTGCCTTTTGACATTTTTCGGCTTTTTTGACATTTTTTGGGTTTCTCAAGTGTCATCGGTTATTTACTCAGTGCCTTTCGACATTTTTCGGCTCTTTTTGACATTTTTCGGGTTCCTCAAGTGACTCATCGGTCATTAACTCAGTGCTTTTGACATTTTTTGGATTTATTCATATCTTTCGGGATCCTCAAGTGACTCGTCGGTTATTCACTCAGTGTGTTTGACATTTCTCGGATTCTTGACTTTTTTCGAGCTCCTCAAGTGACACTTCTGCTATTACTCAGTGCTCTCTGACTTCCTTCGGTTTTACTGACATTTTCCGGTTTTCATCAAGTGACATCTCGGACTTTTTAGAGTTATTGACTACCTCGGTTTTTTTTACATTTTTTACTCAGCCCTTTACGGGGTGCTATTGACGCTTTCGGTTTTAATTACATTTGATCGGTTTTCCTCAAGTGACACTCCGGCGCTATTGACTCTTTCGGTTCATTCACGTTTTTTTCGGGTTTCCTCAAGTGACTTTTCGGTCTTTCTCACGCGTATCCAGTGACTTTTTACTCAGTTAAGTGCCTTTGGAGGTCATTTGACGACATGTCGGACGACGAAAAATCGACCTCGCTGAAGGTGAAGGCAACAGGTAGTAAGGGAGGAGCCCCTCCCCCCTGGCTTTACCTAAGGATGAGGCTCATGAAGCTCCTAAGCTGACAGTGGACCCTCAACCAAGCAGTGTGGGTCTCTTTCGGATTTCTACTCAGATGGAGCGACTCGCGGCGTTGAAGCAGTGGATCTCGCAAGCTACGGATTGGACTCCCGGAACCTGCACTCGGGAAGCAGTTGAGGCTCGTCTTCAAACTCTCGAGATTCATTGGGAAGGTTTCTCCCGCATGCACGATCTTGTCGGGGAGTCTTGCTCACCGGATCTACTCAACCACCCATATATGGTGGACGAGGTTTTCTCACAAGCATATCGGTGCTATCTCGAAAGTCAAACTCACCTCACGGAATTACTCACTCAAATGCCGCCTAAGCCAGTTCCGGCGGTGACGGCAGAATCAGGCTCAAGACGCATGCTTCTGGAAATCACTCTACCAACATTCTCCGGCGACTACTCAGAGTGGTCACCGTTCCGCGATCTCTTCACCTCGCTGGTTATTCGGAATAACTCTATCTCGGACGTGGAACGAATGCATTATCTGTGTACCAGCCTCTCAGGTAACGCACGCCAACTCGTCTCGAACCTCCCAATCATGGACAACTCTTTCCAAACGGCATGGGATATACTCAACACGAGGTTCGAGAACAAACGTCAACTCATCTCCTCACAGTTAGACGTACTCGCCAGGACGACCCCTATAGTGTCTCGCTCGGCGGAGAGCCTTAACAATTTACTCAGCTCAACATCGGAAGCACTCAACGCTCTCACGTCCCTCCGCTCACCGGTGGAGCACTGGGATCAACTCATAGTCCATTTAATCACTCGGCGGCTTGACTCATCTCTTCGGGAGGCTTGGGAAGTGCACTTGGGCGTGCGCACGGAATTCCCAACCTTCGAGCGTCTCAGGACGTTTCTCACAGCGAGAGCACGCGCCTTCGAGAATATCGAAAGCTCGGCTCCATCCAAGCCATCACAATCAACTCAACCAGGCAAATCATCATCCCGGACAACCTCTCATCAAACGGCATCTCACTCACTGCCGGTTGCATCATCAAACCCCGGTTATCCCTGCTCGGTGTGCAAGGCTACTCACTACATTGTGATGTGTTCTCGTTTCCGGCAGATGACTTCTCAAGCTCGACGGGAGCATGTCATCAAGAATCAGCTCTGCTTCAATTGCCTTGGCAATCATTCGGTTCACTCATGCATGATCTCAAAACGCTGCAGAGAGTGTGGTAACAAACACCACACTATGATTCATTCGGAAGGCGGCCCGGTCGCCCCACGATCATCGGGCTACAATTCATCGGCTCCAACTCCACCTGCAGCACCACGCTCAACTCAGCCTCCTAATGGAAGCAACTCGGCTTCCTCAACTCAATGACTCATTTCGGCACGGGCTCAACCGGCTTTCTCACTCTACTCACGACCAGCTGTTCTGCTCGCAACTGGTCAAGCTTGGTTATTAACTCAGTCCGGCATCTCTCATCGGGTACGCATGCTCATTGATCCCGGCTCGGAACTCACGTTCATTTCTGAGCGATTGGTGAATCATCTCAGACTCACTCGACATCACGCAGTAATACCAATCGTCGGAATCGGCGGAACTCCTTCTGGCCAGACTCGTGGAGTCGTCTCATGCCAGTTGCGGTCAATTTACTCATCGGAGACCATTTTCACTCATGCGTACGTACTCTCAAAGCTGTTGACTACACTACCTTCTTTTACGGATGCAGATCAGGACTGGTCATTCCTCGCGAAGCTGCAGCTTGCGGACCCGGGCTTTACCACTCCACGATCGGTCGACCTCATCCTCGGTGCAGACTCATACGGACTGCTAATCAAACCCGGTGTTGTCAAGGGAGCCTTACAACCACTCATTGCTCAGCATACGATTTTTGGTTGGATAGTGCTGGGACCAGTCTCTGGCTCTCCCACGTTCGCAAGTTACTCGCAGAGTGCCACGGCTCAACTCAGAACAGATGAGCTCCATGCATTGCTTTCCAAGTTCTGGATACAGGAGGAGGTTCCCACTTCTCCTACGGCTCATCTCACCCCTGAGGAGGCCGCATGTGAGGCTCATTTCGTGGCTACTCACTCACGTACTTCGGAAGGGCGGTACGTGGTACGACTACCGCTCAAGTCATCGGTTACGGAACTCGGCGACTCATACTCAACGGCCCAACGGTGTCTTCAGCGTCTTCAACGTCGGCTCTCTGTCAATCATTCATACAACGGCCTCTACTCGCAGTTTCTTCAAGAGTATGAAGAAATGACTCACATGACACGGGTTTCGGACTCATCGGTTCAACGCTCACCAGCCTATTACCTCCCGCATCATGGCGTCCTGAAGCAGGAAGGGGATGTGGCTAAACTGAGAGTCGTCTTCAACGGTTCAAGCCTCACATCATCGGGAAAATCACTCAACGACATTTTGCACACGGGTGCAAAGATTCAGAGAGATATATCGGATGTTCTTCTCTGGGTTCGGCGGCATCGGAACATTTTCGCAACGGACATATGCAAAATGTTTCGTCAGATCCTGGTTCATCTGGACGATCAGGATCTTCAGCGAATACTCTGGGTAGATGAGCAACTCAACACGGTTCCATATCGACTCACTACTGTCACTTACGGTACACGGTCAGCCCCATTTTTGGCAGTACGGGTGCTCCCTCAGCTGGTGGAAGATGAAGGGCATAATTATCCTGCGGCGGTTCAAGCTCTACTCCACGGACGGTACGTGGATGATATCTTCGGCGGATCGGATCAACTGACGGATCTTATCAACCAGGCTCATCAACTCATCGGAATTTGCACGGCGGGCGGCTTCCCGCTTGCAAAGTGGCAATCAAATCATCAAGACTTCTTCAAACTCACGTCACAATGCAGCAGTTCATCGGAATCTCACTCATTTGACAGTTTGAGTACCAAGATCTTGGGTTTATCTTGGTACCCTCACACGGATTGTTTTCATTTCTCACCCGGGGCATCATCACCTGGATCCATACTCACCAAGCGGATCATACTCTCGGAAATCGCTCAGATTTTCGATCCTCTCGGATTCTCCTCTCCGGTCATAATCAGAGCCAAGACGCTACTGCAAGAGCTGTGGCTAGAGCAGCTTGGCTGGGATTCGCAGCTCTCATCACATATCACTCATCGGTGGTTACAATTTCGAGAGGAACTCAAGGAAATCGGTTCAATCAAAGTTCCACGCTGGCTAGGACTCACCAGTAATTCAACAGTGGAACTCCATGGCTTTTTGGACGCCTCACAACTCGCCATGGCGGCAGCTGTATACATCAAAGTGACCTCGGCAGAACTCGGTACACGAGTAACACTACTTTGTGCCAAGACGAAGGTGGCGCCACTCAAGAAACTCACAATACCACGGTTGGAGCTCATGGCTGCGCTACTACTCACCAAACTCGTAAAGTATACCCAAGATACTCTCGGCATGGCTCACATAAAACCACGTCTGAGGACGGACTCTTCGGTAACGCTCTCCTGGATCAAAAGCCATCCAGCACGGTGGAAGGATTTTGTTCGGAATCGGGTCTCATCAATCCAGGAGATACTCCCAGGCGGTCAATGGCATTTCATCCCAGGAACGGAAAACCCCACTGATTGCGCGTCACGGGGACTCACTATCTTACAGCTAGCTACACATCATTTATGGTGGGAAGGGCCACCATGGGTCGGAAAATCAGCGGATCATTGGCCAACTCAACTCATCGGTTGCGGAATCAAGTGCGCTCTTGAGGAGCGACCAGGTCTAGTTCATCTCGGCTCAACGAAACCTCATTCGCAGTCCTCCTGGGATCTGCTCTCACGGTACTCCACGCTTACTCGGTTGTTGAAAATCACGGCTCTCTGTTTCAAGTTCGTTACAGCACTCAAACGGATACCACAGTCACAAACGACCAACCTTATCACACCCGGAGACCTGGAAAACTCACGGCTATATTGGGTAACAGCCACACAGGCGGAATACTTCGCCTCGGAACTCTCGGTCATCTCATCTGGTCAGCATTTACATCGCAGTCATCCACTAACGAAGCTCACCGCCTTCATAGATCAACGTGGTATCCTTCGGGTTGGCGGGCGGCTTAAACACTCAAATATGGATCCTGAGTGCAAGCACCCTGCCATCCTGCCACGTGACTCAACATTCACGCGCCTACTCATTGCTGATGCTCATCGGCGGACACTGCACGGCGGAACTCAGCTGACCTTGGCCCAACTCAGAAGCGAATATTGGATCATCGGTGGTCGGGCTCCAATACGCTCTCACATACTCCGCTGCGTAAGGTGTGCTCGTCAACGCGGGGTTCGAGCACAACAACTCATCGGACAATTACCTCACTCACGGGTCACGCCCTCTCGTCCATTTCTCCACTCAGGGGTCGATTATGCCGGACCTGTTACACTGCGCACTTGGCGGGGACGAGGGGCGAAGAGTCATAAAGGATGGCTCTGTATCTTTGTGTGTTTCACAACATCAGCGGTTCATATCGAAGTGGTGACGGATTACTCAACGGACGGATTCATCGCAGCATATCGGCGGTTTACTTCTCGACAGGGTATCTGCAGCAAGCTATACAGCGACTGTGGTACAAATTTTCTCGGAGCAGATACCACACTCAAGAAACTCTTTACGGCAGGAACTCAAGAATTCCACCAACTCACTCATCTCCTGACTGACGACAACACATCATGGGTCTTCAATCCTCCCGCTGCGCCACACATGGGTGGAAAGTGGGAGGCGGCAGTCAAGTCAGTGAAATATCATCTTCGGAGAGTAATCGGGGAGACTGCTCTGACATTCGAGGAATTTACGACTCTTCTGAATCAGATCGAAGCAGTTCTCAACTCACGACCCTTGGAGCCACTCTCAGATGACCCGGACGATCTCACTGTACTCACTCCGGGGCACTTCCTCATCGGCGAACCACTCACCTCAGTTCCAGAACCTTCACTCACACTCATCAAAGAGTCTCGCTTATCGCGGTGGCAACTCATACAGCAGAAGATGCAGCTCTTCTGGTCTCGCTGGTCATCTGAGTATTTACAACGGCACCAATCAATCTCAAAGTGGCACCATCCCTCAAATAACATTCGCATCGGCTCATTGGTTCTACTCACTGACGAGAGGTTTCCACCATCGAAATGGCCTCTCGCCAGGGTAACGGCTCTTCATCCCGGACAAGACGGACTCACCAGAGTCGTAACTCTCAGGACAGCATCAACCATACTCACTTAGCCTATCTCCAAACTCGCTGTTCTACCAGTCTACTCACCGGACCCATCATCGGATAACTAATCGATGGAATCGTCGATTGGCGGGCGAAATGTTTGAGAATTAGCTCGGGCGGCGAGAACACAGAGTCGAGCGTTCTCTCTCTCTCACTCTCACACGGTCGCCGAGCTCGGTTAGTTTCGGTGAGACTCACGTGTGCTGGCGCGGCAGCACCTCTCGGACAGCGGAAGCAGCCTCTCGCGACTCGGGTCAATAGGCCAATCGATCACCGAGATTTCTCACGCCACATTACTTAGCCAATTATGAGAGCCCTTTCCTATTCTCCCTTTCTTTATGCATATTAACATCCGGGAAGAAAGGCTTTCGTCACTCTCTCTCATCAACGGTCAACGGTTCAAGTGCGAAGAATCTCTCAGTGTTCGGCATATCGCGGATAACTCATCGGGTGAAATAAATAATAAACGCAGTCGTTTTTATTTAAAACTAGAAACTACTTTAATTATTCAAAAAAAATCAACAAATACAAGAAAATATAAAAAAGAAAAAAAAAGAAAAAAAATGGCGAGAAACAAAATCCGATTACTCGGTTCGGAAGGCAATAAAAAATTATGATAAACAAAATATGGGCGCCAGATGCAAATTCGGTGCAACACCGTTTCCGAAATTAATTTTAATAAACTAGTAAATATTACAAACCCTCAAACCACAAAGTGGGTGAACAAATACGCAAAATAATTCAAACAGGGGCATTAGCTGTCGGGTAGGGCTAAGACAAAGGTCAGGGCGAGGGGCAAAATGACCTTACGGTCAGCTCTTACAATTTAACCCGGTGATCTCAACTATGGCTTTTTGGGTCAGAGCTACAAGTAACAGGTGGCGAAGTATTTAAACAAGCGCCACAGGCGCTTGTTGGTGGCTGCGCCCCCAGGCCCCGCCCGGGGGGCTCTGCCCCCCCAACCCCCCGAAAAATGTCCCTTCGGGACATTTTCTAAGGCACTCACGGAGTGGACGTCGCGCTTCGCACTCCGAAATACACGAAGTACATGTCGGTAATATGGCAAACAGACGCTGCTGCGATATCTTGTTTGTTGTTGTGGTGTTGCTGGAGATTATATAAAAATCGATTTGCAAAAGTGTCGTACTCAAAGTCAGTAAAATGATGATAGAATAAGGGAGATATTTGAAGCTACGGATGAGCAATTGAAAATTGCAATTGAATAAGCATCGAAAATGCAACTCTATCGAAATTCTGCTCAATTTTTCACTGCGACACACTGAAAGTATGAGAATTCAAACAACCAACTCTGGCGCTCTAATTTCTGTGCGTATTCGTTTCAAACGACATCTCGAATCTGTTGCGCATCGTTATGAGGTTCAGAGCGACGTCTTGGAGACGAGAGAATCGAAAAACGATTCAATTTTCGCGTTTTTCCTATAAAAACAGGCTTATTTTATGCTTTTAGTTAAAACATTATTACTCAACAACTAATGTATGGATTTATTCGTCTCTGAGTTCATTTTGAAGCCGAGGCATTCAAGTATTTGGGATAAAATATTCGAAGCTCCAAGATCAGCTATATGAAAATGCGACACAGTCAAAGATTTGGCTAATTTTTACTACGATAGATCCAAAGTGTCAAATTTGAAACAACCAACTCTGGCGCACTTAATTCTGTATTTATCCGTTTCACACGACATTTCGAATCTGATATAACAAGCTATGATAAAAATAATATTTAAATTTCGCGGTAAGCATACGTTAAATGTGTCGGCTGACGATGCTGTCAACGTCGATGTATTTTGTCAAATTTTCTCAATTGATTCTTTTGGAATAGCAGTGCTGAAAATCGTTTATTCGTGGTTGTGCACAATTATTAACTAATTTTCGTTAGTGATATAATGTAAATGCGCGTGTGAATTTGTGTAAAAAGTGCATTTTATATACCGATCTGTCATTTTGTATTTGCGTGTAATTTAACAAATAACAGGTGAATTTGTAATTAATAAGCAGTGAAAATGTTGTCGATCAAAATAAAGAAACCAAGGAACACGCCCATTATGGATATTTTTTGAAAAGTTAGCTATTCTGAACAGTTTTGTGTGTGACTGGTTGAGGTTATGATCTCCAGCTTTAAATCGAGTTCTTTTAATAAATAATTGGTAGCTGGTGCAAATAAATTGTGTGGCATAGGTTTTGCAAGTTCACAATTATTGAATTTATCAAACAAATCCATTAGTTAAGTGTTCAGGTTTAATCTTTACAGCGAATGATGTGAAAATGTGCAATTGCTGAGCTGCCGCTGTAATAATATTATAACAAAATTTCAGTGCGAAATGGGAAGATGGTCTTCGAAGGACTTTAAATTTTCTGTGCATGTTTAGATACACATTTGGAAGTTGTTCTGAAATTTTGAAAAGATTTTATCGACAGGAACTAAAGATTCAACAGTGTGCGCATAGTTATATGAGTTTTCGGATAAAAATGCTAAATTGTTACTGTTGGATGGGAAGATGGTCTCGAAGGGACTTCATATTTGCTGGGCATATTCAAGTACACATTCGAAAAGTTTCCTGAAAATTTGAAAACATTTGGTTCACAAACACCAAAGTTCTAACACCGTACGGAAAGTTTGATCAGTTGTTGGCTAAAAATAGGTGTTTTTTTTAAGGTAAAGTAATGCATAAAGATTTTCAATGTCTTTTTACTTTTCAGGACATATTGCAAATTATAAAATATGACTGCGCTGCAAATTTCAGCTCCGTTCCACTTAAAACTTCAAAGTTGCCAGACCGTACGGACGTCCGGGTCAGTAAAATATCAGTTTAGGCCTTTCGCAGTTGAAACTAACTGTGCAGATTACTTTTTTTTAGGTTGAATATGTTCAATTGACTATAAAAAAGATATGCAAATTATTTTTTTTTTTTGCCAAAAAAAAAGTCAATTATTTTTCAAATTTTCTGTTTCTGGAGCCTTCGAAGGCGATTTTAATAGGCACTCTGGTACTCTAAAGAGTGAGTTCCTAAAAAGGGGTTGAGGGTCGAAAATTGCAATGACAATTAATAATAAGAAAAAAAAGGTAATAATAAAAAAAAGGAGAACAATTGTTACTCGAAAATTCGCGCAAAGTCAAAAAGACGATTCACGAATTATGGAGTTTTCTAATTTTAATCGGGTGAAAATAAAATCAAGGGGGAAGAAAAATTTGCAAGAAAAATCACAAATTGCCTGAAGGACAATTTGGTATAAGGCAAAGGGTCTTAAATGGCAATTAGGGAGGGCAAAATGGGAATTCCTTATGTGGCGGTTGACAGGTGGGCAAGATGGCTACTAACGAGGGGGCACTCGTTAGTCTTATTTGGGTTATTTTATAAATTTCAGGGATTTTCGGTGGCAAACGAGGGTAATACAGGGTCGCACGGAGTTGTAAAAAATGGGGGCTCAAAACTTACGATACTTTCGTAACAAAATCCAATAAAAACACTCAGCACAAACGAAATTTGGCGCAGACTATATCAAATACTTCTTATCGCTCACGATGAAGAAACAGTTATGGCGATTATCCTCGCCGTCTTCTTCCTTGAAATTTCTAATTTTCTAATTGGTTGATTTGCATAGGGGAGAGACATTGACGCCGCCGCGGGTAGCAATCGTAACGCGTGGTGGTAGTTCGACAGGTGTGAGATGGATGGCGGCAGGAGTCCCGTTAGATCCCTCATCGATACCCCATCGGTAGACGACGGCTGGCGATCCTCGTTACTCGTCGACCCGCGATGACGTCATCCGCGCCACAATCACGCCCCGCAACGCTCACTGTCCCTCTCCTATGCTCAACACTGCTATTAGATATAGGCGGGCGGGGAGGGAAAGCATGGGAAGAAGCTAGTTGTTATTGCCGTATTTTCGGGAACGGTATTGTGCGCGGTCGGGCACAATAGTAGTGAGATTTCGCGTTTAGCGAAATTTCTCGTTACAGTTTATGTTTATTTTTGCTGTGAAATCTGAGCTTGAGATATTAATATTAGAGGGATTATGGTTAATTAATGCCCCCTGTCAAATGAAACATTTAGTTTTTCCTTGATTACTTGATTTCGTAATCTCTATTGCCATTTATGTAGTGATTACTCGCTAGCCAATATAATTTCGCTGGGAGTGGGATGCACTACTCAAATATCATTCTTATATTTTCGCCTTATATTTGCCATCAGACCGGGACTCCATTGTTGACTCATGGTTCCGTGTCCATTGTATAGTTTATCGTGTTTATGATATGATTATAAACCGGCCAATTAAACTCTCATTGGGAGCGGCACAATCCGCTTAAGCAAGACCTCGATATTTTTTTTCTTTCTTGTGTATTCTCTTTGAAATGGCTGGGGCTTCATTGTTGATTCATGGTCCCGGATCCAAACAATTGCTCAAGGTGTTCGTGATAAAGGGAGAGAACATTCTCTCCTTGATAATAGCTTAAGTGATTATTCATCTAGCCCTAATGGTGCTGTTTTCTTTTTTTTTAGTAAGATACACCCTGGTGCAAACATATTTCATTATTTTTTGAGACTTTTGAGGAATTACGGCCGGGACTCTATAATATATACATGGTCCGTCCAGTGAATCAACGTATCAATATTAATTATCTCAAAGATACTCAGATCGCGTCGTACTTGTGTAGCCTGTCTCATGTATGTAGCGTAAGTCTACTTTTAGTGAATTATGTAAAATTGGTACCTGCCTAATAACTTATGTCTGTGATTTCTCTCTATAAGATTAAAATGTTGTATTAAGACGAACCGGTATAAAGATACTCAGTCGTGGGTTCTTCTTCTTTTTTTATGTTTTTTTTTTTACAAGTCAATATTTAAAAAAATTCCCATGTCAGAAGAATGAGATTTGTTCACTTTTTGGTCCCTAGACAACCTTCCTTCTATCGTTCTCTGGTAGCTAGATAACGTATAGTTTCTTCTTTTTTTTTATTCACGTTAGCCTACCAACCTAATTTAAGATGAAATTAGAAATAAATAAATTCTTATAAGCTATTAAGTACTCCGCATTGGCCAACCCACAAAACTGTGTATTTCTTTTCTTTCTTTTTTCCATAATTGTAAGTTGGTCAATAAAAGAAGGAGTTTTTGTTTATTTTTCCATATATCAGAGTCAGCATTTATTTTTACACCCATTCCCCCTTTCCCTCATTCCCCTCCCTCTCCTGATTAACAATTTTGGTTGTCGATTCCTATCCCTTGGAAGAGCATTTCGTTTCCAAGAGAAGAGGGTCACACAATATAAACGAAAAGGAAAATTACTATAGTATTTGTGCATACTTCTTAATGTGGAAATAAGAAATTCAAAGAATTTTAGCTCACTCTGTCCATTTGGACCAAAGTTACTGTGTAATACGGACGTCCGGGTAACAAAAAGTCTGTTGTTAATAACACAAATTATTTTATAATAGAAAATCAATAATCTTTCACACCAAAAATATGTATTTTACTGTGTTTGAGAAATAATGAGTATTTTTTCCAAAACGTGAGTGCCTAAAAACGTAGTTACTATATTGGTGAAATGTAAAGGCAATTTAAATGTTTTGTGACTCGTCATTCCCTCTGGTAGTAGTATCGATGCAATGCCTGTCCATGGCATGGCCAATATTTTTTTTTCTTTCCTATTTAAAAAAAATCAATGCTTCATAGAAAAGAGTTTTCCCTGTACCACCAGGGCCATCGATATAAGTCATTCTATGACTTTCTTCAGTTATATGCTCGAAAATATACTTTTGATCAGTATTCAATTGTGCGATTAATTTTTCAGATTCATCTGTATGAAACGATATTTTTTCTTTCTCTTCGATTATATTAATATTTATTCCTGAATCAATATCTGGTCTCAGTCAGCACCATGATCGCACATGCTGCTTCAAAAATTTTCAAAATTTCAATATCACTTTCAACTAATCCCATCGCAATTGCTGTTTCTTCAAATTAATCCTAGGTTACATTTTTATAAGTTTTTAAAGCCTGAAAGCATGTTGCTTCTTTAACACGATGTAATATTAATTTTAAATGGAAACGCTCTACATCGTTTAGATTGACACTGACAACTCGATTAACTGCTTTTAAAAATACACAACGCTTTTCCCAAAAAAAATTCTGTAAATTAAATACATAATGTTTTGGAATATTGACATAATAAAATTTTGTGTTTTCTTATCAAATTCGTTGAGCTTGAACCACGCAGTTGAGGTCGTCTGATTGTTAATCACCGGTTCTTTTTCTTTGTTTTCTTTAAATATAATATGTTGTTGGTTTTCCACGTGAACTGCTTATCTAACAATAGGATGCGATCTTTCTGACATTCGAAGTTCTTATATATGCCAGGCAGCTTCCATACGACTAAGGTAACGGCTATCAATGTAATCCAAAAATTCATCATATATTTTCTTATCGTCATTTTTGTCGTTTTATTTTATTTTTAAATATGCTCGATCGAGCTATGTAAACTTAGCACCCGATTTGGAGGAATCTTTATTTTTTTCGTTCATTCTTATAGATTTTCGTATGTAGTTGTTTGTAGTAACAATTATTTCGTTTGTAGTTGAACCAAAAAAAAATTCTGCTTTGGCGAAAAAATTGCTATCCACCGAATCTAAGGAAACTGAAATTTGACATGGCAAGTCTGTAGAGAATCGTTTGTAGTTGATTGTAGAACAAAAATTTCCGTTTGTAGTAGATTTTTTTTTTAAAGATTTTTTTTTATCGAGAACAGATTTGGAGCGTCCAGAATCGTTTGTAGTTGTTTGTAGTAGCTTCTTTTCGTTTGTAGTTGTTTGTAGTAGCTTCTTTTCGTTTGTAGTTCATCTAAACCTGGTGTGGAAGGTCGAGAGTTGTTTACAGTTGTTTCATTTCGTTTGTAGTTCGCCGGAAATAGGTGTGGGACGTCCGGAATTGTTTGAAGTTGTTTGTAGTTGCTTCGTTTTGTTTGTAGTTCATCAAAACCGGCTGTGGAAGGTCGAGAGTTGTTTGCAGTTGTTTCGTTTCGTTTGTAGTTCGCCGAAAACAGGTCTGGAGCATCCGGAATTGTTTGAAGTTGTTTGTAGTAGCTTCTTTTCGTTTGTAGTTATTTGAAGTTGCTTCGTTTTGTTTGTAGTTCATCAAAACCAGCTGTGGAAAGTCGAGAGTTGTTTGCAGTTATTTCGTTTCTGGTTTCGATGAACTATGAACGAAACGAAGATACTACAAACAACTACAAACGAAAATAAGCTTATTATCCCTACGTCTATACTTGGGAAATCCATTTTCTCCAAATTGCGTGTAATCACAAAACTCGCTAGGAAATTCTTTTGGACATACATGTTTTTCATTATCGTAGCACGGAGAATAATCAGTATGAGGCCCATGTACCATATGTCTTATCACGAATTCTTGTAGTTCACTATTATTTAACAGGATTTCTGAACTTATATAGTTGTCAATAGCTTCCGGTGCACTGAGAGAAAAGCATATCGTGTATTTAACGATTACAAATGGTAAAACGAATATAGTAAAGCTTGCAATGTTTCATGGTTGAAGCGATGATAATATGGTTCACTAAACGATACTTGCAAGGTTATTGGAAACAAACGTTGAAATCGTATACGCAACAAAACGGCATATTTGTAACTATTAGAATAGTTTTTGAAACTATTGTCATTTTGATGATTGCTACGATAATTGTATTTGCTATAATTATATAGTAAAGACGTTTCTCCTGGGAATTATATTAGTGGTTAATCCAACTACTTCCTTATATTTGTTATAACCATAAAACATAGACGTTCCCTCTGGGAATTATATTTTATAGTTAGACGATGGTCATTCCAATTATATTATTTTTTAAATTACCAGATTTTTCTCTCAGTGTGTTGTCAATTTGTTTTTATAATCTAACACAAACAACATGTGTGCGTGAGGGAGACCACGGTTCGAAATTCGATTGTGTAAACGTATGCTAATATTGTTCCAAACATTTTCCCATTTATAGTATCTGACAAAAGAGATCGTAGATGAGCATAGAATAAACCTACGGTGATATTAGGAATGTCTTTACATGTTGTACCACGTGAAAATTTATTCAATATTCTCTGTAACTCTGGCCATTTAGGATTACATGTCATTATTATAAACAAATTCGGGCGACCAATTGCTTTAACAATGGCCATTGCATCTTGATAATTCTGATGCATATGTCTCGGACTTCCCCAATATGTAGATGACAGAACAAAAATATTACCTAAATGCTCTGATTTATCATTATAATTTGGATTGTTTAAAACACGCCTTGCTACATGATCGACTACTCCTTGGTAGCATTCAATACGTAATTGCTTCTGAATATGTCTAAAGAAATGCAATCTGTTATTTTCGATGATAATATATGCTTGATTCCAAAAAATTTAGATTGCGAGGCCCATTAATGGATTTAGAATAATCCGGTCGTGGGGTCTCACAGATCCCCTCCCCTTCCAGGGCGTCACGAGTTCCCTTTGAATTTTTCCAAGTTCCTTGGATCCTGACGCGCTATATATATATATATATATATATATATATATTGTTACGGCCGTGGGTGAATTCTAAGACTCGTTATAATAAAAAGATGCAACGTTTCGTTTATTAGATCGTAGTCAAATTAGCTGTCACGTCTATTTGGGTCGCGGTGTCAACCGAAACTGGTTCTGTTAATCTGTCATCATTGCTATGTGCGTTTGTCGTCAAGTGTGCTGCGCTCTGTCAGAAACCCCAACAAACCTGAACTAAGCACGCACTAACCGTTACACTATGCCCCTTCCTTTTGAGTTGCCGTCCCGGCAACTCCCTAAAAGTACTGAAATGCGGTTGCCATGGTCCATCCAGTCCTACTTGCGATCTAATTACACTGCCCTGGCATTTGCCTTAGTCCCGAGGGAAAACCATGGCTAAAAAACCTGGGAAGGACAGTGTTTACAAATTTGAAGCTTCCTATACTTGAGAGAATTTAAGTTAATGTTTCTGTCACGCATCTATCCAAAGTCAGTCCTTAAGTAATACAATAAATGATACAGTTGACGGTCGTTGTCCTTTTTCTTCTTCAATTCTTTCTTTTCTATTCTTGATTCTTTCCTTCGTACTTCGGAGCAGAGCTTCTCCAGAGACCATTGACTCCTAGAGATGTTCCTTACGGATGGTGAAAAGGAAAGAGGATTTTCAGGAGTCCAAGGAAACCTGTGACATAAAAATACTTTGCGAAGAAATCTGCACCTCATATTTTAAAGTCGTTTTGTAGAATTGTCGACCCGGAATATCCGACATCAATGTGCTACTAGGAAAAGATATTCAAATGATATCGGTCACTGTTGCGCGAGTAATATAGTGTGCACCCTCCTATCACTCCAGTGTTGCCGATCCGACATAGGAATCGGGTATACGTCCCGGGATGTTCTAAAGTAGTCTATAATAACTGAGATAATGATCAGAAATCTAGATTATTTGAAGATCACTCTAGCCCCTAGCCAGCGTAACCTGAACGGGAAGTCCCAAACTACAACCAAGCCCAGTCAGAAATTCAGCTACAACCCTCTAGATTCTCCGGAAACCCTTAACAGGACGCCCTTCTACACTTTACCGGGTGAAACAACGAAGCGTCCAAGGCTCCAGCCAAGCAATCAAAGTACACTTTCCCCCATTGACGCTCGTTGAACTGTCACTTCTAAATAATTCTAATCTCCGAAAGAGGCTAAACGGTCAATATGCACGATTTTTAGTTTTCCTCGCGGGGATTTTTGGATTCTGTAAACTACGTCGTTGATTTTCGTTCTAACTACAAATGGTCCTACCCAAGCTCTTTGTAACTTCGGACACTTTCCTTTGACTTTATGGGGGTAATAAAGCCAAACCTGTTGTCCGGGTTTAAAGGAAAGAATATGTGACTTAATGTCGAATGTTGATTTCATCTTGGCGCTTTTAATCAGGAATCGTTTTCGGATTTGCTCGTGAACTGTATTTAATTTTAGCTTAAGTTCGTCCACGAATTCAGGAAGATCACATGTTTTTGTAGATTCGTTATTGTCCGGGTTTCCTGGTAAAAGTTTTGAGGGAAGTTTCAATTCCTTTCTAAACAAAGTCATTCCCGGTAAAATTCGGTGGTCTCGTGTTTCGAAGATCGATAAGACATTAAGAAAAGAGGAACCCACTTGTCCCAATCTTTTTGATTATCCGAAACAAATTTGGAGAGATATTGCAAAAAAGTTCTATTCAATCTTTCTACTAAACCGTTAGATTGAGGATATGAAGAAGTTGTTCTAGTTTTCTTAATTCCCAAAAGAGTCATAGTTTCTTTGAATAAATTTGATTCGAAATTTCTACCTTTATCAGAATGGATTTTGAGAGGGATACCAAAACGAGAGAATACTTCGTAAACTAGAGTTTCAGTTACAATTTTAGCTTGGAAATTAGGAAGAGGAAAGGCTTCTGGCCATCTAGAGAAATAATCAGTTACTACTAAAACATACTCATTTCCTGACGTAGATTTTGGAAAGTGACCTAAGATATCGACAGCGATCCTTTCAAATGGGCTACCTACGATGTGAATCTGAAGCACTCCTTTAGACCTCGAATTAGGTCCTTTCTTCGCAAATCGAGTGGTAAATTTTTTGACATCAATTTTCTACGTCTATTTGACAAGAGGTCCAATAAAACTGTTGGCGAACTTTTGCTAAAGTTTTGTTGATACCAAAATATCCTCCGGTAGGGGAATTATGGGCTTCGGATACAATTTCTTTTTTTTTTTTCAAACAAATTTTCCAAGTTCGGTGTTTTTCTGTTCTATTCTGTTAGAGTGCTTACAATTGTCGTCACATGGTCATCTCGATAGGGCGTCTGCATTGCCGCGACTACGACCAGCACGATGATGAATCTGGAAATCGTATTTAAAAAGTGTTTCTAGCCATAGAGCTACCTGACCTTCTGGGTTTTTGAACGATAACAATCACTGTAAAGCGGAGTGATCTGATCGAATAGTAAATTTCCTTCCCAAAAGAAAATGATGAAAGTTGTCTACTGCGCGAACTACTGCTAATAATTCTCTTCTTGTGACACAATAATTTTTCTTAGCGTTGTTTAATGTTTTACTAAAATATGAGATAATTTTTTCAACACCAGAATGAACTTGAGAAAGGACTGCCCCAATTCCCGAATTGAAAGCATCCGGGTCGAGAATGTATTCGTCTTCTAAAGTTGGATAAGCTAGAATAGGGGGGAAACCAGAGCGTTCTTTAGAATATCGAAAGCTTTCTGAGATTCTCCTGACCATACAAAAGGAACTTTTTCTTCGGTTAGGCGATGAAGAGGTCTTGCAATCGCAGCGAAATTTTAAACGAATTTGCGATAATACGAACAAAGTCCTAGGAAACTTCTCATTTCCTTTTTGTTTTTGGGTACTGGCTAATCAATTATCGAAGAAATTTTCTCGGGGCAAGTTTTAATCCCGGAACCCGTAACGATGTGTCCTAAATATCCAACTTCTTTTTAGTTCCAAATGAATTTTTTTTTATTAGCTTTCAGATTAGCTTTACGGAGTCGATTAAAATCTTGTCCTCAATGTTTTAAGTGTTGATTGTAAGTTTTACTGAAAATTCGGATATCGCCTAAATAAACTAAAAAAATTTTCCAAGTGAGTCCTTGTAGGACTATGTTCATTAAACGGATGAAAGTAGCAGGGGCATTACAGAGGCCAAAGGGAAGAACCTTGAATTGCCAAGATTCATAACCTAACAAGAAGGCGGTTTTTTCTCTATCTGATGGTTCGAGTTCCACCTGGCAATAACCACTCTTAAGATCTATGAGTGAAAACCATTCAGCACCACGAACAGCTTCGAGAATTTCGTCAATTCTGGAGATCGGATAAGAATATTTTTTTGTGAAGTTATTTAATTGACGGTAATCTATACAAAATCTTATTGAGTTGTTACTTTTACGGATAAATACAGGGCAAGAAGCAAAGGGGCCATGACTAGGTTCAATAACTCCTTGATTTTTTATTTCTTCTACCAGTCTGAAAGCTTCCTCTCTATAATGAATGGGAATACGTCGAGGAGCAGATTTAAATGGCTGAGTATTACCGATGTCTATTTTATATCTGATATAGGGGCAGAGGCCAAGATGGTACAAATCTTTTGCAAAAATATCCGAAAAAGAAATATGGAATTTATCAAATAAAAGTTTCTCTTTTTCATTTTGAAATTTAGATGATTTTTTAAAAAGAGATATCAGATATTCTGGTATTTCGTCAGAAACCATTTTGACCAAATTTACACATGTAGAGGAAACGGAGCGTTCTTTATTTTTAAGGCTAAATTTCATGTGAATGACTTCTTCAAATTCTCTCAAAAGACCTGACTTTTCCAAAAAATCCAACCCTAATAAGCAATCTTCTTTAATATCCGCAAATACAATCTCTAATTCTACAGCATAATCTCCAATTTCGACCATAGGTTCACGAATTTCTGAGTACTGAAATTCTTCCTGAGAAACGGTGAGAATCTTTAAACGTCGTGAAACTCTTTTCAAGGAGTGAATCGTGTTTGCGAATATAACAGCATTCACGATTGTGATCTCCGATGCAGTATCTAATACCATCACACACGATTCGTTAGCGATCTTGCCCTCAAAAGAGAGATACGAATTGTCAGTAAGAAAATTAGTATTGGGTACAGCTTGGATTCCTACAACTCGTTTGATTTGAGCCGTTTCGACCCCTTGCGAAACAACTCGTTTTAGTTTCCCTGTTTTTCCCTCACGTTCCTCCCCTAGGTGGAGACCTGACTCTGACTTTGACAGTTTCGCTGGATATGTCCGATTTTCCCACACCTCCAGCAGATGAGCTGTTCACGCGGAGCAATGTTTTGAGGTGGTCCTGGAGAGTTGGAAGTGTTCGTGTTGGTTGTTGTTGAATTATGGGGATGCGTGTATATGTCGTTGTTCCGTGAGTCGTTTGAACGCGCGAACCTATCGTTATTTCGTGAGTCGTTCGGAAAACTGTTCTTCTCGATGAGATGTACGGTGTGGATCTCTTTGGCTCTCATTAAAGCGCGGTCGAACGAAGCTATATTCTCAAGTCGAAGAGCCTTTCGGATACCGGAATGATAAATGCCAGGGATGAATTTAACGCGTGCGAACTTATCTTTCGATTCCGCGTTCAGTTCTGGGTGAGCCAAATGAGTTAAACGTTTGATCTCGTTAGCGAAAGTTGTGAGGTCTTCGTCGAATTTTTGCTTTCTCACGCTAAGTTCAGTGATTGCCAAAAGATCGGACGGAGTGACTCCGCAGCTGACGTCAAGGGCGTGTTTTAGTTTGTCGAACTGACACGTATCGCCCGGTGAGAGTGTCGAGGATCCCTTTTGCCGAACCGCGGAGCGAGGAAGCCAACACGAGAGCCTTCTCTTCGATCGAATATTTGTTGAAGGTCGAAATCATCTTGGATTGTTTATAAAACTGTCTCCACGATTCGAGACCATCGAACGTGTCGACTTTCAGGTTAGACCGGTTGGTGTGAACGACTGTATGCATCGGAGAGACGATCGAGTTGGAAAAATTGTTATCTACAGTATGATCGTGTGAAAGCGGGTTTCGATTACTCGGAGCCTCGTGAATTTGAGAAAAATTGAACAGAGGGATAGCGGAGGCAGAAGAGGAATGGATAGTAAATTAAGGGGGTACAGTATATGTCCGTTGTTTGTTGAGCTCGGCCATGAAGATCTTTGCTGTCTCCTGAGCGGCGATCGAGGCGGTTTCTTGGGCAATCATCTGGTTGACTTCCCTCGCCGATGTCACGGCGGCCTCCTTCGCTGCGGCCACGGACGTGGTTTGAATCTCTTCGAGTGCGTTCCCTAATAGTCGCTGGGTCCGTTGTCGTTCCCTATTAACTTCCTCCCTCAGTTGGCTGATCTCGTAGGGGTCGCCGGGACCTGTTGTAGCGCTCGCTTCCGGCTGATGTTCCGGGGTAGTTCCTCGTTGCCGCGTGTGTCTCGTATTCATTTCTCTTACCTGTTTGTCTTTTCTCAGTGAAAGTAGTCCCAGCAGAAGTATCCTATTTCTGACACCAATGTTACGGGCTTGGGTAAATTATAAGACTTGTTATAATAAAAAAAAAGCAACATTTCGTTTATTAAATCGCAGTCAAATTAGCTGTCACGGCTATTTGGGTCGCGGTCTCAACCGAAACTGTTTCTGTTCGTCTGTAATCGTTGCTATGTGCGTTTGTCGTCAAGTGTGCTGCGCTCTGTCAGAAACCCCAACAAACCTGAACTAAGCGCGCACTAACCGTTACTATATATATATATATATATAGCGTTCCTTGCCCCTACCACTACCCTTACTGGTGACTATATATATATATATATACAGGGAGGACACGGTGAAACTAGACAGTCCAATGCGGCTGCGCGAGAATTTAGGAAGTCCGATTGGCTACTGCCTACGGCCGACAGTGCATCTCATCCGAGCGGCGACTGTTTCCCCACGCGGCATCAGAATGGGCCAGTAAGGGTAGTGGTAGGGGCAAGGGACGCTACCCGAGCTGGTATGGCAGATGCCAGAAGCCATGAGGGCTATGTGGAGCAAGTTAGTTCGAGTAAGCTGAAAAAAGCGTAATAAACTTGATGTATATCGTAAAAATTATAATTTTTTTCGTTGATCACAGTTGTTATTATTCAATTGATTGTAAGGTGCAATAACCAAAGTTAGACGTCTTCGAATATGCTGATTCACAAATGATAAAAATATTTCTTTCGTTAATGATTTCAGAATTAGTATCAAATTGAGATAGATTCATTGTTTTGAAAGTATAACTACAATGAGTTAGAGTCTGCACTTATTTTTCGGATTAATAGTGAATCAAACAAATATATTATTTATTTTACAATGGATACTGTATGGATTCATTATTTATTTAGAATGAATACTGAAGCGAATGGATTCATTGTTCGATTATTCGATATATGCCGAATCCAATAGTCATTATTTATTTTTGGAATTGATTCATGACTTTCTTTTTGAGTGGATGCTACAACAAATTGTATTTATTATTGGAAATTAAAAAAAAAAACCGATCTGGCTTGTAATGAGTATTGTTTTTGTATCCGAAAATGCTAATTCCTGGTGGACTTATTGACGCTTTACAAAACTTACAGTAAATGCAGGCAACCTTTTTGTTAATCTCAGCGCGATTCAATACTTGTATCTTTTTTAACAACAAACAGCCAACTGATTCTGGGACGCATGAACTTAAGTTTTTTAAGTAGGATAAGTTAATATGACAATTAACTTTCCTTTTTTTTTCATCAATCTACGTAAAAATAGGTATAAGGGGGTTTTTTTGGGTCGGTGATTACGATTCTGATATCAAAGTTGAATTCAATATGGCGGATATAATATGGTCGTTATTTTCGGTTAACTTTGCGTTTTTTTAATTAATCGAAGAAAAAGTTAGTATAAGAGGGTTTTTTTTGTCGCAATTTACGATTCTGACGACAAAATTATAAAATTTATTCAATTTATAATGTTTTTTACGTTCATATCTTTCGTTACGTTCATATCAGATTAAGTTAAATACATTTTATAATAATCATTAGATTTATTGGACTGCTACGTGACTTACACATCCTACTTAGCAAATATCACTTCATGAGTAGTATAGCCCGTCAGCTAGATGTCATTAAAAAAAAATTTTAAACATCAGATTTGACGAATTTCCGAACTTTGTCGAAACAAATAAAATCGGTCGATACCTTACGTTCGTTTAATTGGTGAGGTTCCGTTGCTGAACGTCGTTTAGATCCTTTCGATTGCATTCATTTCGATTATTGATTAATATTTGAAATTAAACCTTTGAAATAAAAAGTTTTTGTATTTTTAGACGCCAACTTGCTAATTTTATTTGTTTTTTTTCGATTAAAATAATTTGAGTGCCTTTTAGTTAGGCATGCGTTAGTCAAGACATCTATTATATATAGACCTATATAATATATAGGTCTATATATAGGTCTATATAGGTCTATGTAGGTATATATAGGTATATATAGGTATATATCGGTATATATAGTGTAACGTATTTTACGTGAGCGAGCTTGAATGACGAAAATCAAATCGTGAACACGAATCGAGATCCGTCACCTTCGGCCGTCCACCCTCGTTTGCGCATCCGCAAACCCGGTGGGCGCCTGCTAATTTTTGTATCACCGGTATTAGCGAACCGCTATGTCCGAGGAATCGAGATGAGCAGGCTCGATTCCAATAAACTAAACAAAATCGGAAGCCTGGAGCAAAAGCTAACGATCGGGAACAATCACAACGAAATCGGTAGCTAGCTAATTTTTGTTTCACCGGTATTAACGAAACGGTATGTCCGAGAAATCGAGTTGAGCAGGCTCGATTTCAATAAAATCGAAAGTCTAAACCGAAACTATCGATCAAGAACACCAGCGAAGGCAACGGTAGCTTTGTCAATTTTTGGGGTCGCGTAAAATTAACAAACGCAACTGGATGCGCTCGCGAGGACGAACGTTTGCGGAAATGCACGGCCGCTCAGTCTGCTAGGTCGTGGTAGCGAGGGTCGAGGTATGGCCTAGTAAATAGCTTTATTCTCGGAAACCTTACTAGCGAGAACAAACTTCAATATTATTTAAGAAAGAAATATTCGAGAGCAAATACAATAAATTGTATTATTGAATCGGTAACAGCTGCGAAGCAACGCACGCGTATCCGAAACTCAACGGTAACTGCACGAACATTCCGTAGTACGGGAACTTTCATCGAAGCGGTCGGTGCATTCGATTAAATGTTTAATATGACGAGATCCACTCACCGAAAGAGATCTCCAATAATACTGGGAACGAAAATAATGATCCCAGAGAATGCACAGAAACCAGGAGTGCACGAATGCACTAATGCACTACACAGGGTTCTCAGAACTGTCGGTTTTATTCAATGAAATAAAACTCACATCACGAGAACGTGTAGTGTACGCGGTACACTATACGAAGCGCGAGAACTACGCGAAGACGCGGGCGCGAGCGACAGAAAAAACTGTCAACACGGGAGCTTGACTGCAACTCGAGGCACCTCGGCGGTGTCCCGAGCGAGACTGATTACTTCAAGTAATAATCGGGAACAACTCATCAATAATATTCAGATATCTCCAAAATCTCTTCTTCGAGAGCTATTGCCCTCTCCCTCGAATTACCTCGTAACTATATCGAGAATGCAAATTATGCCGGTATCATCTTCGAAATTTGTACAATCGCCTCCCTTAGTGCTTTGCGCGAAAACGGGCCTACTGAACATTATTATATTGCATCAGAATGCTTTATTCTCTGCAAAAACTAACAGAACTCCACCCGTTCTCTAGCACAATGCACCATCGCCATAGGGCGCCGGATTTTCACCGGTCTATAACTAAATGCAAGAAATCGCATCGGTGAACTTTATCCGTCGGGCTGCTCGTTTCTTTGAGCTCTCTTCCTCGCGACGGATTCGAGTGCACCGATGTACCCATAACTCCACAGCACATCACCAAAACGTAAAATGACAAATCTCTAGTTCAAGCGCAGAAGTAAATTCAAGGAAAGGTATCCCGGAATCGTTGCAAAACTCAATTTACGGTAACATAAAATCTTGTGGCATTATTTTCAAGAAAATCACGTCACAATAGGTATATATAGGTATATATAGGTGTGCCCGCCTCGCTACCCTAGCCGCTGTGCCTGGTGGCCAGTTCGCGTATAGCGCGACAAATTTACTTCCTCTCGCCCCCTGAATCTCTCTCTTACCCTCTCTATCTCTCTCTCTCTCTCTCCCTCTTTCTATACCCCGGCTCTCTTGCGAGCTATACCCCCCACAAACCTCTCCGCCTCACTCTCCCGCGAACGTTACGTTGCGTAGTGCTTGCACCTCAGTCGGAAAATTGACTCGCTGTCCGTCCAATGTCTCATAATGTGGGGATGTCGGAGACGTGTGTGACGTATTTTTCGTGAGCGAACGGAACTATAACAAGAAAATTCGGGAACACAAAAATCGAAAACTGTCACTTTCGGCCGTCCACCCTCGTTCGCGCATCCGCAAACCCGGTGGGCGCCAGTTAATTTTTGTGTCACCGGTATTAACGAACCGGTATGCCCGAGGGATCGAGGGGAGCAGTCTCGATTCCAATAACTAGAAGATAATTTTTGTTTCACCGGTATTAACGAACCGGTATGTCCGAGAATCCGAGTTGATCAGGCTCGGTCCTATTAACATCGAAAGTCTGAAGCCGAACTCACGATCGAGAACACCAATAACGGACTCGGTATCTTAGTTAATTTTTGGGGTCGCGTAAAATTAACAAACGCAACTGGATGCACTTGCGAGAGCGAACGGTTGCGGAAATGCACGGCCGTTCAGTCTGCTAGGTTGTGGTAAAGAGGGTCGAGGTATGGCCCAGTAAATAGCTTATTTTAAGGAAATTCAAACACCGAGAACGAACTTCAACTTCAAGAGAAAATGAATCGGGAGCAAATACAACAATTGGTATTGTTTGATCGAGGTACGGGAACCAGCGTGAAACATCGAAATCGGTAACGGTAATAGCGAGTTGCATTGCCACGACCGCACCTCCGAAGCTCGACGGAATCTACACGAATGTCTCGACTTACGAGATCGTTTATCGGGAACGCGATTCAATAATTAATTAAGCGGGAGACAACTCACCATAATCATTCCTTTTGGTAGTCGAGGAGCGAGAACTGGTATTCCTGATAAACCCCGGGAGCCTTGAGTGTATTCAGGGCACCACACACAACACGAGAACAAGGGTTTTATGGTTCATAAAAATAAACCTCACAAATAATCACGGGAACTCACTCTATGCGATATACACCACACACCAGACCGAGAGCAACGCGAAGACACGAGCGCGAACGACAGAAAAACTGTCAACACCGGAGCGTATAGAAGTCTCGAGGCACAACGGCGGTGTCTCGAGCGAGACTGATTACTTCAAGTAATCCTCGATAGCTCAACATTATCATTATTCAATGTTTTCCCCAAAATCCCTTACCCGAGAACTACTGCCCTCCCACTCTAACCACTTCGTAATTATATCGAGAGCGCAAATCCTGCCGATAACATTTCCGAAATCCATACAATCGCCTCCCTCAGTGCTTCACGCGAAAACGGGCCTCAACTTCGTAACCATAACGCATCAGAATGCTCTATTCTATGCCAAAACTTTTAACAAGCACCACCCGTTCTCCAGCGTGATGCACTTTTCTCCATAGGGCGCCGGATTTACACCGGTCTACAACTAATTGCAAGAACTCGAATCGGTCACTCTCCTCTGCCGGGCTGCTCGTTTCTTTGAGCTCTCATCCTCGCGACAGATTTGAGTGCACCGATTTCCCATAACAAGAAAAAAACAACAAAACTCTGCAATATAAAATTCTTCAACAAAACTAGACGGTAAATTCGAGCGAGGGCATCTCGAAAACGCTCAAACAAAGCCATAATCGGTAACGAAAACCCTTGTGATCGTGATTTCAAAAAAAATCATGTCACACGTGACGTCACCCATAGTACGCTCTCGCTCGCTCGCTACTGCCCTCGCTACTCACTGCGACTTGACTGCCTCACACTCACTGTCTCTCTCGCTGTGCGGCCTTTCTCTCCGCGCGTCAGCCTTCCCCCACTACTTTCGCCGCGAGGGCCTGAGTTCCCCGCGAGCCGAGCCTTCCCCCACTTCTCTCATCATCCGCGCTCCAGTCTAAATCGTGCGGCAATAATAGGTATTGTGACCCGAAGTTTGCTCGTGAAATGGTAGGAGAGGGGAACCGGTAAAATAAATAGATATTGCGGCAGTTTTAGTAAAACTAGAAAACTACTTTAATTATTTAAAAAATTCAATAAATACAAAGAAAGATAAAGAAGAAAAAAAATGGCGAGAAATCAAATCCGATTACTCGATTCGGGAGGGCAAAAAAGAATGTTATAAAAAATATGGGCGCCAGTTGCAAATTCGGTGCAACACCGTTTCCAAAATTCAATAAAAAAGAACCATTAAAAATTATCAAACCTCAAACCATGGAGTGGGAGAGCAAATATGCAAAATAATTTAAACAGGGGCATTAGCTGTCTGGTAGGGCTGAGACAAAGGTCAGGGCGAGGGGCAAAATGGCCTAACGGTCGGCTTTTATAGTGGTGATACCCGGGTGGTCTCAACTATCTTTTAAAATAATCAGGGTGACAAAAAAAAGGGTTTTGGGGTCAAAAAATATCAAGGGTGATTTGTTAAAGAGGAAATAAAAAAAAGAGGCGGAGAATTTATCTTGAAAATTCGTAAAAAGTCCGAAGGACGATTCACGAATTCGTAATTTTAAAATAATGACAAAAAAAAAACAAATTATAGAGAAAAAAAATTAATGGGAAAAAATCCCAAATTGTCTGAAGGACAATTTGGAATAGGGTGACGGGTATTAATAAATAATTGTGGGGGTAGATTGGGGATTTCTCCGTGCTTTATTGCACGCGCAATGACAGGTGGAAAAATGGCGGGCAACGAGGGGACACTCGTAATCAATTTATTATTTATTGAGGGGAGTTTCTGTGGCGAATAGGGGTGGTAAGGGGTGGCACGGGGTTGTTAAAAATAGGGGTTCAAAAACGTACGGTATTTTAAATCCAAAATCGACGATAATGCGCTCAGCAATAATAATTGTGGTCGCAATGGCACTTTTCACTTTCTATCTACGGAGCAAGAAAAAGAATAATAATGGCTAATAATCCTCTGAAATGAATAATAATGGCTAGTAATCCTGTGGGGCGGGGGGGAAGGCATTGTGGGCTGTTGTTGTTTTTCGGGAGTGTGGTGTGCGCGCTCGGGCAGTGCTTGTAGCGAGATTTCGCTTTCAGCGTAATTTCTCGTTACAAACTCCCCCGGGGTGAAACGAAAGTTAGTCTCTTGACTACACTTAAGCAAGGGACGGTTGGTTAACACTTAGCGGGGCCAAACAGGGTTTCAGTGGGGACTGGGGCAAAATACGGTGGGTACAAAAAAAGAAAAACAAAAAAAAGTAGAGGGAAGGCCGCAGCGTTTTTATTTAGGGGGTCCATCGGTAGGGTTGCTCGTCATCTTGGCCAGGTATGACTGGAATGGCTTAAACAGAAAGTTGGTTAATTAGGAGGAATCGAGTGGCATGGCAAGCGTGCGTTTCCGAAAAGAAATACGGGATTTATCCGGGGTTCGTTCCTCTTCCTCGGCGGTCCCGGAGGTTGTATCGCCTCGGGTCAGCCCGTGGGCTTGGAGGAAGTCGCGGCACCATTTTACCTCGTGGGCGACCTCTTTTGCGGGGGCCTGGAAGATTCTGGGGACGGCCTGGGGAAACTGAGGGGGGTTGTTCGGGGACGGGGGGTTGGGCGGTGTCGTTGTACGAGGTTGTTGTCTCCATCGCGGTCTCTTCCACGGCTTCCAAGGGTTCCATCGGCTCGATCCCTTGGTAGCCGATGGACGCCCACCGACGTCGTCCCACCTTCGGACGCACGTCGCGACGACTTACTTTGGTTCGGAAGGAACGCATCGTTATCGTTATCCTATAAGGGAGTTGGCGGATTGTTAAATTTCACTGACGTGTCGGGGGTTACTCGTAACCGCGAGACTTCGTTACGAGGGGACTGGGAGACACTCACATTACTGGTGGGTTCTGGGATTACAACATCACGGGGTTCTTGATACAATTTTAGGTCCTTCACGTGTATCTTTAGCCACTTCTTTTTTAACGGCACATGGATTTCGTAAATGACGGGAAAAATTTTCTTTGTAATGACGTAGGGGCCACGGTATTTAGGGGCCAGTTTCGCTGCAAAATTCTGCGCGGCGGAGGACAACACTCGGTCTTTTCGTAGGACCAGATCTCCTACTTTAAACTGGTTTTCCACGCGCCCTTGGTAGTAATAACTAGCGTGGCGTCATGGAGCTTAGGACAGGTTTCTTTTAACCCAATCGTAGAGAAGGGGCAACCGCTTTATTCGGTCTCTCCAAACTGCAGGGTCGGTTCTGTCGATCACATTGGGAAGTGGAATCTCTTTCTTAAGGCTTTTGGCAGGGGTTGGGTTTCTTGCCAAGTTTAGAAAGGCAGGGGTCATGTGTGTGAAGGACTGGACGGCAGTATTAAGGGCAAAGCACAATTCCGGTCAATGAATATCCCATAGTTGGTGATCGTCACCCACGTATGAGATAATCATCGTCTTCAGCGTTCTATTAACTCGTTCAACGGGGTTAGCTTGGGCGTGATACGGGGGAATAGTTGTTTGGCGGATTCCATATTGGGAGAGCTGGGTGGTCATGTATTTGCTTACAAATTCCGTCCCATGGTCCGTCAAATAATATCGCGGGCATCCCCAGCGATTCAGGACAAGGTACTCGAGGGCGGACATAATGGCTTGGCCAGCGGCAGTTCGCTTCCACATATATCGTGAATAAGTCCGGGAAAACTACCACGTACTTGTTACGGCTCTTACTGGGCGGGAAACGACCCATGACGTCGGCTGCGACGACAGTCCACGGTCCTTCGGTGGTTCTCTCTCTCATTGACCCCCCTGGGGGAGCTTGTGAGGTCTTGTTTAATTGGCAGACCCGGCACTGTCTGACGAACTGAGCGACGTCGGCAAACATACCGGGCCAGGAGAAATCTTGGAGCATTCGGTGGAACGTTTTGTCGACTCCTAAATGTCCGGCTTGAGGGGCGTTGTGGGCGTCTTGCAAAGCCTTTAGCCGAGCTTCAACAGGGAGAACGAGTTTCCAAGCGTCTCAGTCAGCTAAGGCGGGTTCAATAATCGGGTGAGAGCGACGGTGATACAAACGATTGTCTTCAATTTTCCAATCTCGGTATTTTCCGGGGAACTCATGGACATTGCGCATTTGTTCGAGATACTAGGAATCTTGTGCGTCGCCCAGGGCGCAAAGGGCGGCGTCCGTATCTTCGATCATGCGAGAAAGGGCATCGGGGACTACATTTAGGGTGCCTTTACGGTGGACAATTTCCATATGGAGGGCTTGCATGGACAAGGCCCATCGAGTTAATCGGCCAGAGGGGTCACGCAGGTTTCGGAGCCAACGCAAGCTACGGTGGTCAGTGATGACTCGGAAAGACGTGCCCTCGATGTATGGGCGCAGTTTCCGCGCTGCCCATAAGACGGCAAGGCATTCTTTCTCCGTCACACTGTACTTGCGCTCTACTCGGGTCATTACTCGGGAACAAAAGACAATGGGATGTTCTTCTTGATTAAGTTCTCGTGTCAGCACAGCGCCAATAGCGTAATCACTAGCGTCTGTGTGCACAGTAAAGGGCTGAGTGAAGTCTGGACGGGCAAGAACAGGGGCGGTAGTCAATGCTCGGTGCAGGGCTTCGAACGCAGTCTGCTCTTCGTCACCCCAATGCCACTTAGTGTTTTTTTTTTTTCTAATAATTTAACTAAGGGAATTTTTGATACGGAAATGTGCCCCATGAAGCGAGCGTACCATCCGACCATTCCGAAGAATCGTCGGAGTTGCTTCAGGGTCTTGGGAGGTGGGTAGCTCAGGATTGGTTCAATTTTATCTGGGTCGGTTTTAAATCCTTCTGGGGTGATTAGGTATCCTAGATACTTCATCTCGGGGCAGATGAATGCACTTTTTTCACGATTAACTTCTAAGCCAGCTTCTTGGAATTGTTTGAGAACCCGTTCTAAGTATTCAAGATGCTGCTCCACGCTTTTTGTGGCAATAACAACATCGTCGAGATACGGAAAGACATAGGGTTCCCATTCAGGCTTTATTGATCGGTCCATGAATCGTTCGAAAGTGGCGGGGGCATTGGTGAGTCCAAAGGGCATGCAGGTAAAGTGGAAAAGTCCTCTGCCGGAGACAGCAAAGGCGGTAATGGGTCTACTGGCAACATCAAGGGGAACCTGGAAGTAGGCTTGACTTAAGTCGATTTCGGAGATGTATTGGGCCACTCGCAAACTGTCAAGTATCCTATCCATGTTGGGCAAAGGGTAGGCATCTTTCTGTGTGACTTTGTTCACGTCTCGGAAGTCAGTACAGAATCGATGTTTTCCATTGGGCTTGGGGACGATACCGGGGTTACTCAGCCAACCACTGTTGGATGGTTCGATCACTCCTTTTTGGATTATCTTATCCACTTCGGCTTGAGCAATTCAGAGTGAATACGGAAAAATAGTACGAGGGCTTTGGTGAATAGGCGGGTGATCATTTACATTGATCGAATGGCAAATGGTTGTGGTCACGCTGAGAATTCCGGAGGTATTATCTTTTACCAAACGATCTGAAAGGGAATTTAGTCGTTCGGTAACAGGGACTGGCATTTCAGATAAACCGGCGAAAGTAGGATAAGCGCTGACAAACAAGGAAGTTTCACGTGGCACGTCAAATTTACGAGGGATTCCGTTCGGGCGGGACCAGGTGTCGTTGTCGTAATCAATCGTAATTCCGAACAAGTGGCAAAACTCAATTCCCAAAATGCTATCATAACCCAGGGGCGCGGCACGCATTACAAGGGTATTTAGCGTTCCAGCGACGTTAAATTGCATGGCAATTTTACCAAGAACAGGAACAACGGTATTATTAGCTACTCGAACACCTCCTGTGGCAGGTTGGAGTTGTAAATTCATGGAATTAACTACCTCTTCTCCCAGGTATGAACGAGTAGCACCGGGGTCGACAAGGGCGTCGGTGATATGACCGAAGAAGTTGACGCAAAGGAAATGTCGGGTGTCCTCTTCTAGAGAATCAACCAAGTCTATGGCACTACAAATGTCGGGGGTTGGGTCAGTTGCGGGTCGGTCTTTTACGGATTCTGGAGTTGTGACGGGGTTTTCGATCGAATCGGAGGAGGCACTATTTACTGTCCTCCCCCCGCAGCGTCTCCCTCGCTCGTTCGACGGCAAGTCGGGCACGAATTGCGATCGTGACCTGGCGTGCCGCAGACCTTGCAGAAAAAACCCGGCGGCTGCTGGCATTCTCTCCAGATGTGGCCGGGCGTTCTGCAGTTGTAACAGCGGACTCTGGAGGACTGTTGTGCGTGGGGAGTTAGCACAGTTGGCGGACTGGGGACTCGCAAAGCCGTTAACGAGGGGGGATTGTGGGAATTATTGATGGGGGCAACAGAGGGTGTGGCAAGGGGCGGGTTTATGGGACCGGTCAGGGTGGCTTTCGGGACTGAGGGGCGCACGGTGGGTATAGACTGGGCCGGTGAAAGGACTTCAGGGGACTGGTTCGTTGACCGCAGGGTGGCGACTTTATCTCTGCCTCCTCTTCCCTGTGGCTGATAAGCGGCACTGGGGAGGATGGATTAAGACGGCGGTAGCAGGTGACGGAGTTGCGTGCTCGTTCTCGCATCGCTTCTACACGTCGGCAACGGTGCTGAAAATCAGCGAAAGTGTTTACGCTTTCGCGATCGATATACATGGCCAGGTCAGGGTGCAGGTTATCGTAACACAGATCGAGCTGGGCCTCTAAAGAAAGGGGGGAGACAAGAAGTTAAAATAGGTCCGCATTTTTGTGAGGAATTCCCCGCTGGGCTCACCGGGGCCTTGTGTGCGCGACTCTACTTCTCATCGGAGACGCTCTTGGAGGTCGGAGTGACCGAAGCGCGCGCGGAAGAAATAAATGAATTCCTCGTACGTGCTCCACAAGGATTGCTCTACCCGATACCACATTAGGGCATCGTGCGTGAACGATTCGGCGAGGATCCGCAACAGGTCATCCTCACCGAAGCCACGACTCGAGGAATACTCGTAGAGTCATGACAAAAACTCTTTACCATCCTCGCCACGTCGGCCGGCAAATTTGGGACCGTTTCGGCGGAAATAGTCGACATTACGCGTGTCTCTTATCACGCTGGACTCCGTATTGTGGTTCAGGGAGGACGGAATATCATACATAGGGTTCGGGGGGATGTACCTGACTTGGCTGTGGTGCCGAAGTCCGGTACTATGGTATTTAAGTCTTTGTTGGGGTGCAGGAAGTTAGTAGGTTGTATCCTGGCCCGTGGGAGCGGATAAACCAGGCAACAAAGGGTTGGTACGAGGCGTGGGGGCTGCAGAGGGTCTGGGAAGAGAATTGGAAGAGTTCCAATTCTCGCGAAGGGGCTGTTGCAAAGCGGGGTAAGTCGGACCCGCAAAATTATTAGTCGTGGTGAGTGCTGGTGGTCTAAGGAGGGGTTGAGGGGGGGGGGGCAGGGGCTTCATAATAATTTCCGGCGGCGCTCGGAGCGGCCAAGCCGGGAAAGAGGGGCACTGAGGGTCGTTCTGGTCGTTCCTGGTAATACTCAGGATTTTCTTGGGCTTGGGGGAGAGGGGCAAAGGTCACGGACGGGCACCTTGTGGTCTGCAAAGACGGGGGTTGAGCAGCGCAATGACTCTCCTCCATATAGAGCATGTCATCCGTCTCGTTGAAACTGATAGGGTCTTGGTATGGGCCTTGGGTTTGACCCGTTGCCAATACAGCATGAGGGGATGACGTAATGTCATGATGCTGAGGGGGGTGACTAAAGGCTTGGGAGTTCACTGGAATCGAGACATGGGAGTCTTCAAAGGCGGGTTCACGAACTGCTGCCGTTTATGTGAATGGCAGCCCGCGACCACGCTCATCGACTGTGGGGTCCCATTGGGAACTTGCGGCGAACATCGTAACGCCAGTATCACTCAATGAGATCGTCCAGTGAACCATTTGTGTTTAACTCGGCATGGACACACAAACGTATAATATCAGTGACGTTCGGTAGCTGTCTCAGGTCGCGGAGATTGGTGGCTATTTGTTTAAAAACCTCAGGGGCGACTACTGGAGAGGGGGGTGGGGGGCGATTATGCAGGGCATAATGGACGGGGTTGGGCGCGTGTGGGTGCCAGAAGCCGACACACTAGTCGTCGTTGTGGTGGCTGGCATCCCGGTCGTAATGGGGTCCATTTTTAGGGTTTAGAAAAAAAAAATGGGGAAAAAGAAAAAAATTAATTAAATAGAAAAAGAGGCGAAAAAGAGGATGCAATTTGCAGTAAAAGAAAATCAGCGGGCCGAAATTTAGGGCAATGGCAGTGCGGGGAAGCAACGATGAGAAGCGAGAAGGGGGGGGGGAGGGGGATAGGAGGAGAAATAGCTAAAGAACACCGAGCACAAAAAAAATTTGGAAAAGAAAAAAACATTTAACAATAAAAAAATAAAGCAATGATAAAAAAACAGCGAAGGGTAGAAAAGCAGGGTAACAGTAATTTGAGCACACGCAATTAATAGGCAAAAAAAAACAAAATAGAAATAGGCAATCAAATTCGGGCAGGGGTAGGGTGAGCAGGGTGAATAAAATAATGGAAGAAAATTTTAAATATGGCAAACTCTAATGAGACGACCGGGTGAGCTCTTACGATGGGGAACAACTTTTGGAGTTAGTTGTTCGGGTATTTAGGCGGGCCCCACGTTGGGCGCCAATTTGTGACCCGAAGTTCGCTCCTGAAATAGTGGGAGGGAAAAACGGGTGAAATAAATAAGTAATGCAGTAGTTTTATTTAAAAAACTGGAAACTACTTTAATTATTTTTAAAAAAAATTAACAAATACAAAAAATATGAAAAAGAAAAAAAAAGAAAAAAATGGCGAGAAACCAAATCCAATTACTCGGTTCGGAGGGCAAAAAAATGTTATAAAAAATATGGGCGCCAGTTGCAAATTCGGTGCAACTCCGTTTCCGAAATTGAACAAAAAAAAACTAGTAAAAATTACAAAACCTCAAACCACGAAGTGGGAGAACAAAGACGCAAAATAATTAAAACAGGGGCATTAGCTGTCGGGTAGGGCTGAGACAAAGGTCAGGGTGAGGGGCAAAATGGCCTAACGGTCGGCTCTTATAATGATTATACCCGTGTGGTCTCAACTATCTTTTACAATAATCAGGGTGGCACAAAAAAAAAAGGTTTTGGGGTCAAATAATAATAAGGGTGATTGGTTCAAAGGGGAAATAGAAAAAAAGCGGGGAGGGGGGGGGGAGAATTTATCTTGAAAATTCGTAAAAAGTCCGAAGGACGATTCACGAATTTTGAATTTAAAAAAAATGACAAAAAAAAAACAAATTATCGAGGGAACAATTAATAGAAAAAATTCGCAAATTGTCTGAAGGACAATTTGGGATAGGGTGACGGGTATTAATAAATAGTTGTGAGGGGTAGATTGGGGATTTCTCCTGCTTCTATGCACGCGATGACAGGTGGCAAGATGGCTGACAACGAGGGGACACTCGTTATCGATTTATTTGATCGGTTATAGTGATTTTCTGTGGCAAACGAGAGTGATAAGGGGTTTCACGGGGTCGTAAAAAGATTGGCCTCAAAACTTACAGTAGATTAATAATCCAACTACTAAAGCACAAAGCTAAACACAAAATAAATTGGCGGAGAAAGAACTTTTATCGTTGGCTCAACGCGGCACGAAAAAGGAATAATGGCTAATCATCCTGTCTTCTTCCTCGAAATTTATTCCTAAATTTCCTATTTTTCCTATTGGCTGATCAGCATAGAGAGAGAGAGAGACATTAACGCTGCCGCGGGCAGTAATTGTAACGCGGGGTGGTAGTTCGAAAGGTGAGTGATGGATGGCGGCAGGAGTCCCGTAAATCACCGATCGATATTCTCTCGCTCAACGACGGCTTGCGATCCTCCTTACGTTGAACGGCTCCGCGGTGACGTCATCCGCGCTACAATCCTACTCCGCGACGTTCGTCGCCCCTCTCCCATGCTCAGCACTACTTATTTTGATATAGGTGGGCCGGGGGGGAAGGCATTGTAGTCTGTTATTGTTTTCGGCAATGTGTTGTGCGCGTTCGGGCAGTGCCTATAGCGAGATTTCGCCTTAGCGACATTTCTCGTTACAAAGTATTAGATCAATAGAAATAAAAAATTTCCTCCCCCCGGTAGGTGATTACCTACCACTAGGTAATTATACCACTTTAGAATTCTCTAAAGGAAAAATACAAAAAAAATGTATTTGCACTAACGTAAAATATGAGTACGCTGGGAATCTTGTTCAAATTTATCAATTTGGTGGAAAGTTACCGAGCCGTACACATATGCGTACCTGAAAAGGACAATTTTTTATGTAAATGCCAATATAAACGAAAAGGAAAATCACTATAGTATTCGTGCAATATTCTTAATGTGAAAATGAGAAATTTAAAAAATTTGAGCTCGCTGTGTCCATTCGGACCAAAGTTACTATGTAATACGAACATCCGGGTAATAAAAAATCTGTTGTTCATAACAAAAATTATTTTATAATAGATAATCTATAATCTTTCAAACCAAAAATATGTATTTCATTGTGTTTGAGAAATCTGCAGTGAAAAAAAATGGATTTATTAAATTTAAATCCAAATTGACGTACAAAAAGTGAATTAGGTCTAGTAGAACGCGGGTTTAATAGGCACTTCTGTGCGTTGTTTCAAAACGTGAGTGCCTAAATACCGCATTAATCCGCCATTGCTGTAGGCCTCGTTATTGCAACGACACCTACCAGCAATAGAAATTCCTTTGATGAACTTGGGTATCCTGGCATATCGCTCTGTAGAACAATTAATCCATTCGAGTGTTCAAAGAAGAACGCTTTTTTCAAAATCACTCGCTTATGAGCGTAGACGCTCCACGCGAAGACGTCAGTCCTCTCACGTGAACGTTCGAGTCCCTTTAATTACTATCACGGATTAATCCGCTTAAAGTCGAACTTTTATTCGACACAATAATAGTGTGCTCACAGAGCGAGTACGCTTTTCGTAACGTCATTTTGCATATAATCGTAAACGCTCCGCGTGACGACGCCAGTCCTCTCACGTGACCTTAGAGTCATCTTTTTGTTGTTAACATCTGGGGATCCTCCCGCATCAATCCTATCATTCATACTTTCGCCGAATTTAACGAGATCTATCTCGATAAGATTCACTCACTTACTTTGTGATTCATTTTACATCATCCTCAAAGAACAAAACCTATGATGAATTACATATCCTGTATTGTTGCTTAAACGGATATTTGAGGTTTATTCGCTCTCCAAGTACAATTTTCCTGAAGTCCAGCACACGATTCTCTCTCTCCACCTAGAGTTTCAAGTTAAAAATTTTTGAGAGTGGAATGATAAAATTTATTGTATGTATGTATTTGTTGTACACCGATCCCCTAGGGGTTACGGGCTCCCAACAACTTCTCTCTCCCTCCTTTTTCTTATCCTTTGAGCTACCGGTTCGACTCTCGAGTCTGGAGCTTCGTCGCACCCCGCTAGGTATCGGCCTCGGACATACGGTGTAACGCTCTCAGTCGATTATCGGCGCGAGAATTCAAACGAAGAACCAGTAGTACCGCAGAATAGTGATCAACGATGTCTTTCCACGTTCAAGAGCTAAAACTCACCTCGTCTGGGTCTGAAATTCGTTAAAAGGAGAATAGGCAACACACAAAAATTGCAAGGGAAATCTTATGTGATTTATTTTATCAAACTAATAGAGTTTACAAAATTTGGCAATCGAGTCTACTAAATAAGGATATGTTGTACTATAGGTCCGACGCGCGCGACTGCTCGTAAGAATCTTTCTGAGTGTTTCTAAAACTTGCGGGGCCCACGTTATGTTCGTGGGTCAGAAGTTACACCCCTAGCCAATCGACTATCAGTTTGGCGTGGACGCTCACTCCTACGCACGAGCATTCACGCCTCCTTGAAAGTCGCTTTCTCTAGGATTTTTATGACTGCCCACATGGGCAGTTTGGTACCACATGGCCCTCCGTTGAAGGGCGGTTGGAACTTTCAAGTGTGTCTGGCTGCAAGACTCGACTTTCTATAATTTAGTTTCTTTTATTGGCTATGCGTGTGGCAAACGCTTTTCTTAAGGATTAGGCTTTTTCGCATGTGTTAACCACTTGACTCGCCATGTCTCAACTTTTACTATTTTAAGTGCCTTTTGAGGAACGCAGAAAGATTCTTTTTCAACAGCACGTTTCGTCACAGCATGGCATTTCCGTTTCAACGTATACAACGAATGTTATTTTATTTAAGTGTATTTTACAATAACGTATAATATATTTAATACTATTCATACTTCAGTCTATATATATATATTGTGACGTATTTTTAACGTGAGCGAGCATAAATGACGAAAACGAATCGGGAACACAAATCGAGATCGGTCACCTTCGGCCGTCCACCCTCGTTCACGCATCCGCAAACCCGGTGGGCGCCAGTTAATTTTTATTCCACCGGTATTAACGAACCGGTATGTCCGACGAATCGAGATGAGCAGTCTCGATTCCAATAAACTAAACAAAATCGGAAGCTCGAAGCAAAAAGCTAACGATCGGGAGCAATCATAACGAAATCGGTACCTAGCTAATTTTTGTTTCACCGGTATTAACGAACCGGTATGTCCGAGGGATTGAGGTGAGCAGGCTCGATTTCAATAAAATCGAAAGTCTAAACCGAAACTATCGATCAAGAACACCAGCGAAGGCAACGGTAGCTTTGTCAATTTTTGGGGTCGCGTAAAATTAAGAAACGCAACTGGATGCACTTGCGAGAGCGAACGGTTGCGGAAATGCACGGCCGTTCAGTCTGCTAGGTTGTGGTAGAGAGGGTCGAGGTATGGCCCGGTAAATAGCTTTCTTTGACGAGAGCTCGAACATAGAGAACTTTAATATTCGTTAAAAATTCATTAAAATGCGAGAACAACTCACCCAAAATCATTGCTGATAATTCCGGCGAACGATAACACAATTCCAAAGGAATCATGAGCGCACCAATGCACTGCACGACACGAGAACTTTTTGGCTTTATTCAATTGAATAAAACTATCGTAGCACTAGTATGCATAGCATACGTGATACACGATACGAAGCACGAGAACTCAGCGTAACGCTGACACACGGCACGGGAACTACGCGAAGACACGCGCGCGATCGGTAGAAAAACCATCAACACGGGAGCGCGCTTACAACCCGAGACACCTCGGCGGTGTCCCGAGCGAGACTGACTACTACGAGTAATAATCGGGAACAAATCATCAATAAAATTCTGATCTCTCCAAAATCCCTTCTTCGAGAGCTATTGCCCTCTCCCTCGAATTACCTCGTAACTATATCGGGATCGTAAATCATGCCGGTAACATCTTCGAAATCTACACAATCGCCTCCCTCAGTGCTTTGCGCGAAAACGGGCCTACTAACAAAATCATGTTGCACGAGAAAGCTCTATTCCCTGCAAAAACTAACAAAACTCCACCCGTTCTCTAGCACAATGCACTATCGCTATAGGGCGCCGGATTTACACCGGTCTATAACTAATTGCAAGACCCGATTGGTGACCCTTATCTATCGGGCTGCTCGTTTCGTTGAGCTCTCGTCCTCGCGATAGATTCAAGTGCACCAATCTCCCATAACTAAAAAAAAACAACAACAAAACCTGAATATAAAAATCATTAGTTACACGAGGACAGTAAATTCGGGGAGTAGCATCTCGAAATCATAACCAAACTCAATTTGCGGTAGCATAAAATCTTGTGACGTCATTTTCACAAAAAAATCACGTCACAATAAATATATATATATCTAAATATATATTAAATATACTTTACGCGTATATATATATATATATATATATATATATATATATATATATTAGAGACGCTTTTGGCAACTCAATAACTATTTCGGGGACATCTGGCTGTTTTCAGGACTGTCCTTAAAATTGTATACACGTAAAGTATTTTTTAGGACTGTCCCTAAATAATCTGCAGTCAGTCATATGTATAGATTGGGATCACGGATCGTATAGTGTTATTCCGAGGACAGTCCTCGAACTGACAGTGTTACTTCGAGGACTGTCCTCGAACTAACAAGTACACTTTTTGGACTGTTCAAAGACAGACCTCTAAGTGCAAAATATGTAGTTTCTGTACTTTGACGACCGTGTTCAATGCTTTTGTGTATTCAGTGCTAAAGGGCGCAGAGGTTCTGAAATGGTCTTGAATAAATTTTGCGCCACACCAAGTGGAAAGATTTCATTGACGCTAAGTAAATGGGTGGATTGACATTTGTTTCACTGATTTCAACGAAATATTTCGTCGTTTCCAATAAAATAGTGTTTGAATTTCAGAGGCAACATTTCATTGGCTACAATGGAACATTCACTTATTGAGCAAATGGATGAAACTACTATGTTGACAGAATTTAATTTGTATCAACATTTTTACGGAATTATTGTTTCATGGGTTGATATACTCATCAAAATTCGATAGAGGAAAAGAATCATTTTCGCTCAAAAGACATTTTTTCATCAATGTGCATGTTGGTGATACGTTGTAAGAGTCAGGGATTTTATGATTATCTCTTCATTTTCTTCGCAATGATAAAGATTCCGTAGTTCAGATGAATATGCCAGTATTTATAAATTCTATATGCCAAATCTACACTGTTCGCTTAACGATGAATCAACCATTCATAGGATACGTGCAGGACAAGAGTAAAATGCATTTGTTTTTAAAATAACGATAATCGCAATTGCTTCAGTAGTTTCAGATTTCAATATCTGTGGGTAACATAATCAACAAAAAAGATTTATCTATGTATTCCACGAACATATGTCCTCAAATCAGCCGTAAGTCCTCAAACTACCCAATATACAGACAACTATGCTCCCAAAATATACAATCCATAAAACCGTTGTTGACTGGCTTCTTTGAGAACATATCCGCCTATATGAAGACTAGTTTCGGGACTTTTGGCTCCTTTGGGGACATATGTTCATGAAATACATAATCTATCGTTTTAGTCAATTGTTTATCAGAATGAAAAACACAAATTGAACTGTCAATAATCATTTTAATTAGTCATTAGTATGACATATTTTTGTTTGATTTATAATGGTATTATTTTTAACATTTCAATAAAAAAAAATCGAGTAACATCGCATACTTTTTCTCTTGTCTAATATTACAAGTAAGATTTTTTTACTTAACTCGAACGTTTTGTACTTGAAAGAATAAGAAGTAATACAAAATAATAATAATCAAGACGTTTTTTTTCTATAATCTACATAGTCTGAAACGTTTTCAGTCTGATCTCGATATTTTTGTCTTATTTAACGTTACAAACGTTTCTTGAATACTATCTATACTTTTAGATTGTGTGCAAGTAATCAAATAAAAAACCTTTTATACTTGAAAAAAAAATCGAAAGTATTTATGTATTCCACGAACATATGTCCTCAAATCAGCCATAAGTCCTCAAACGACCCGCGTAGTAAAAAAAGAATCTTTTCGAGAATCTTTTCAAGAATCTTGGAAAGAATCTTAAAAGAATCTTGAAAAGAATCTTGAAAAGAATCTTGAAAAGAATCCCGTATAGGATCCGGAGGAAGATTCTTTTCAAGATTCTTTACAGGATTCAAGATTCTTTTCAAGATTCTCTTGAAAAATGTTTTTTCAGCTTGATTGAATTGATCAGTTATATTTGGTTGGTCAGATCCGGAAAACGGCGTGATCTGATTAGATTGTAGCGATAAAATTGGGGAAAAAAATTAAATAAATAAAATAAAAAAATAAATAATGTCGATCGCGAGACTCGAACCCAGGCCGCTCACCGTATTAGGCCGCTATCTTAGCCACTCTGCCATATCATCTTTCTTGGATGAAAGTAAAATCAAATAGTATATAAGTGTCACCTGCTTCTTTAGGACTTAGTTTTTTTTTCCGAAAATGACGGATCGATGCACGTCATCAATCCCTGATCGTCAAGGATGAATTTTGAATCGTACCAGATACTGTAAAACAGAGCAAAGTGGTAACGTTCATCGATCCGTAATTTTCGGAAAAAAAACTAAGTCCTAAAAAAAGCAGGTGACATTTATAAACTATTTGATTTTACATTTATCCAAGAAAGATGATGTGACAGAGTGGCTAAGATAACAGCCTAATACGGTGAGCGGCCTGGGTTCGAGTCCCGCGATCGACATTTTTTATTTTTTTATTTTTTTATTTCCACGCCGTTTTCCGGATCTGACCAACCAAATATGACTGATTGATTAAATCAAGCTGAAAAAACATTTTTCAAAAGAATCTTGAAAAGAATCTTGAATCCTGTAAAGAATCTTGAAAAGAATCTTCCTCCGGATCCTATACGGGATTCTTTTCAAGATTCTTTTCAAGATTCTTTCAAGATTCTTTCCAAGATTCTTTCAAGATTCTTTCCAAGATTCTTTCAAGATTCTTTCAAGATTCTTTCCAAGATTCTTTCAAGATTCTTTCAAGATTCTTTCCAAGATTCTTTCCAAGATTCTTTCAAGATTCTTTCCAAGATTCTTTCAAGATTCTTTCCAAGATTCTTTCAAGATTCTTTCCAAGATTCTTTCCAAGATTCTTGAAAAGATTCTCGAAAAGATTCTTGAAAAGATTCTCCAAAAGATTCTTTTTTTCTACGCCGGTATCCAATATACAGACTGATAAGAATAAGTTTGTAACATTTCGTTGTTAACGGAAAGAACAGTTGTCAGCCTGTAAAGATCCGAGCACAGCCGAACTGCGCTCGGGCTTCATCGGCCATTGGGCTACGCTCTCTCGTGCAAGCACGAAAGAGCAACAGTATTACTCGTCGTCTCGTCGAAGCAACAAGCTAAAGAGAATTGAACATATTCAAGATCTATTTCGTCTTTTTACTCGACTTTATCTCTCCAATCTCCTCATCGTCCACATAACCAACCGAATATCTAACACAGACAACTATGGTCCCAAAATATACAATCCATGAAATCTTTGTTGACTGCTTCGGGGTTGAAATACTTCTGCAAAACTTCGCACATTGGGATTGATTCCTTTTATGGCCAACATGAATCAATCCAAATAGCGCATTCGCGCTCTAATCATTTGGTACAGGTGCTGGTGTGTTCCATGCTTTTCGCACTGTTTATTCGCATATTGGATTATCAATTTGTCGTATCGGATTGCGCGTACCACTTCGTCTTCTCGCATATAGGGAAATAAATTTTTGCTCACCAACTTGTTTGCAACTTCATGTACTCTAGCAGAAACCATTCGTCCTTTAACCATAACAAGTCTTTCTTTTGCACTGGCTTATTGAGTACACTTTTTAAAGGGGTATCGTATGACACTTCGAGTATATTGGCCTTTACAATTGCCGCACGCTAGGAAGTCTTGTGCCGTCTTCTGCACCCGTTTTTGTGGCCTAGAGACTTCCGAAACACTATTTCGTATCGGATGTCGATGTCGGTACAGTAGCCCCGAATTGGTGAATATAGATACACCCATCGGATGTAAAAACTGATTCGCACGTAAATTCTATTGAATGGAATACAATATGTTATGCAAGCAAGGCATTGGTCAATCTTATCTCTGTATTGAGTGTATATTTTTACCTCCAGGTTTGTATCCACCATTGAAATAGTTGTTAAGAAGAAATAAAAGGCGTTTCTGAATGGCTCATTTTTGCTATGTTGTAAGCCCTAATGACGCGATCTCTCGCCGCAGACGTGAATCACGAAAGTTAACATTGATGATCATTAATTTCTATAAAAATATAATAACAACGACATACATCATTATAGAGTCTACTTTGAGGCACCAAGATTTATGTACGAATAGTTTTATATGAGGACATATTATATGTATTGTGACCCGAAGTTCTCTCCTGAAATGGTGGGAGGGGAAAACGGGTGAAATAAATAATCAACGCAGTAGTTTTATTAAAAAACTAGAAACTACTTTAATTATTCAAAAAAAAATCAACAATTACAAAAAAATATTAAAAAGAAAAAAAAAAGAAAAAAATGGCGAGAAACAAAATTATAATAAATAAAATATGGGCGCCAGTTGCAAGTTCGGTGCAACACCGTTTCTGAAATTAATATAAAAAAAACTAGGAAATACTACAAAATCTCAAACCACTAAGTGGGAGAACAAATACGCGAAATAATTTAAAAGGGGCATTAGCTGTCGGGGAGGGCTGAGACAACGGTCAGGGCGAGGGGCAAAATGGCCTAACGGTCGGCTCTTATAAATTACCTCGGTGATCTCAATTATGTCAATAATCTGAGTGGCACAAAAATAGGGTTTTGGGGTCAATAAATAATACGGGTAATTTGTTACAGGGGAAATACAAAAAAAAGGGGGGGAAGAATTTATAGTGGAAATTCGTAAAAAGTCCGAAGGACGATTCACGAATTTTTAATTTGAAAAGAAAAAAAAAAAAAATAATTACAAAAAAAAATAAAAAATTTTTTTCGAGGGAACAAATAATAATAATATTAACAAAATCCCAAATTGTCGGAAGGAAAATTTGGAATAGGATGACTGTTATTAATAAATAATTGTGGGGGGTATATTCGGGTACTCGGTGCTTCTTCGCACGAGTATTGACAGGTGGGCAAAATGGCTGATAACGAGGGGACACTCGTTATCTATTTATTGGGTATCACGGGGTGGTTTCGGTGGCAAATAAGGGTGAAAGGGGTTTCACGGGGCGTAAAAAAAATAGGGCTAAAAACTTACGATCTTTTCGTAACACAAATCCTAATAAATCTCTCAGCACAAACTCTCTTATCGTTTATGATGAAGAACACGGGTATCACTCGACGTAGAAACGTTATCACTTTCTCAAAGTAGAAACGGTTATTCCTCTTTCGAAGTCAAAACGGTTATTCCTAATTTCCTAATTTTGCTATTGGTTGATTTGCATAGGGGAGAGACATTAACGCCGCCGCGGGTAGTAATTGCAACGCGTGATGGTAGTTCGACGAGTGGGAGATGGATGGCGGCAGGAGTCCCATTAGATCTCTCATCGATACCCCATCGATAGACAACGGCTGGCGATCCTCGTTCCTCCTTGACCCGCGATGACGTCATCCGCGCTACAATCACGCTCCGCAACGCTCATTGTCCCTCTCCTATACTCAACACTGCTATTAGATATAGGCGGGCGGGGAGGGAAAGCATGGGAAGAAGCTAGTTGTTATTGTTTTCGGGAGTGTGTTGTGCGCGTTCGGGCAGTGCGTGTATCGAGATTTCGCTTTAGCGAATTTTCTCGTTACAGTATACATATAAATATGCGTCCCCATATGTGTCGTTGAATAAAATAAAAAATGTCCCGACATATGTCATTACATGAAAGGTCCTCATAGTCGCCAATCCTCCCAAATAATTGAATTAAAACGAATCTATAGTATATATTCCACTGGAAATAGTTGTGTATAACGTATATTAGCATCTAGCATCTATTTCAATGATTATATGTTGCACTTTCTCGGAGTCCTCAAAGTATTCCCTACGCATACATAGTAGTAGTCAGCTCGCCCCAGCCGTAGTGACCAGTCTCTCTGCTTGTAAACTTTTGAATTTACCGCGCTCAGACTCGCGGAGTTGATGCACTCGCGGCACTGTCACGAGTCGCGTATACGAATCCGTTACAACGGCTATAGTCGTAGTTCGGACGTCCTATAGCCGGAGCTACGTCTTTATCCAATTTGCCTACACCTACGGGACTTCAGTCTCGGGAATCGAACCCGTGGACTCTCTCCCAGTCTTTTGGTCACCACACCAAGGCGCTGGCCCTTTCCTTTGGACTTACAATTTAAGGTGGGCTCCGAACTACCGGGATCACAGAAAGCACATAGAAAAAATCCACTGGTACTCGGCCGGGAATCGAACCCGAGACCCACTGCATATGAGCCCGGACACGAACCACTCGGCCACTGCTCTCCCTAATAAAATGTATTATTCCATGGAATATCCCGATTTGCTTCAGTAGAGAAAATTAGAAAGTTCCTGCTATGTTTGAAAAAAAAAAACACTTCACAATAAAATAGGCGACGCTTATGTACTACACAACTTGCTCATTTGTCACGAAACCTAGCGTAGCCGAGTGGTTAGGATTATAGGTTCCTATGCACGTGGTCTGGGTTGGATTCCCGAGGACGGTTTTTTTCGTACTGCACTACGAACATAAAGGATGAGTTATTTAAAGCCGAAATCAACTATAAGAATCAATGGACAGATACATTTTCGGTAAATCAAACAATCTTGCAGATATGATCAGATATGTCTTCATATCATAAAACCATATCCTGCCAGATGCGATCATATCTGGTTGGATCTGATCCATATACGATCAGACCTGGCCATTTTTCTTGTCTGATCAGATATGGTCAATTAAATCTGATCCATATACGATAATACCTGAAATTTTTTTCCCGGGGTAATTCTTCATAAGTGCAGATGCTGTTAATGTTGTTCGGTATTGAATTAAACCAAAATCGAACCGAGATGTCACGTTTCCGAAAGGAATAATGCATCATGGCAGTGGAAGATTCGAACCTCGAAATGTTTTGGCTTCGAAACATTGAATGATTTGTGGGAATCGTGGAGATCTAAAAATCTGCGGATTAATTGTGAGATTCTAAGAAATTCTTTGCCAGACTCAGGTAAATATTTGATATATTGTGAGAATCACTAAAAAGTTAAAAATTTTGTAAATATCAGTAGCATCATCACCTTTGTACTTCCAGTCAATAAAATGGCATTTTTTTTGTAATAATATTATGAGATCCCATAAATTATTGTGATGTTTCTTTTCTCTGTATCAACGTTTCAAGGTCTTGAAACTTTGATAACAATCTTCATAAAAATGTTGGCGATTCTCTCTGTTTCATGTTGCACTCATCTGTATTTTTCATCTCATCTTTGATTTTTCCATTAGAAAAAATAACAGCCATTCCTTTTTCAGCGCAGACTTTACACATTGCACAAATTCTTTAAATTGTCTCCTCGTCAGAAATTCATTGAAACTCGGTAGATTCTATATGATAAGAATCTTTGTTATCAAATGTCTAAAAAGGTGGAGCCAGTTTCTTTAATCGATTCCTGCGGATAGATTTGAAAGTCGGACGAACGGCGAGGATGGCTGAGATCACAAAACAGTGTCGAGAGAATATACACTGAGATTGCGGTGGTTACTATACCTATTTCCTCGTTTTGCCATCTCACTCTTTCGCTTGGCGATGCTATTCAACCTCAATGTTACTTGTTTCGCTATCTTGAGAATCGCTTGAATCTTCTTTACGCGCGATGCATTTCTATTCAGCCGTCGTGAAAACCGCTTGTGGCTGGTCTGCTCTTATCCTGCCTCTATACTTTTGATGCTTGTGTTGCTGCTGCTGCTGCTGCTGCTACTGCTACTGGTGCTGCTACTACGTTGCCTTGCTTCTATGGTTCACTCTCGCGGTGAGATAGAAAGTCTTCAGGGTAATGGTCGAAAAGCGCTTGGAAGCAAGCAGACAAGAATGTACCTGCCGCGCGCACCGGACTTTGTATCAAAAGGAACTACGACGCCTCGTGGAAAACTCTTTTGCAGCCAGTCAACATTTTCAGTGTGGACTGAACCTTGACAGACGTACTAGTACCTACCATCACAAGCAATGTGCTTTATATCATTACTGCTATCCAGTTTTTCCTTGCCAGCCCCGCTAAAATGTATCAATTCGCTATTTTATTGGGTGTCCTAAAACTGGAACGGTGCGAATTCCTGAAGAATCTGCCATTGTCATTTTAAATCTTCAGTAATATTTCCGACAAGCAAAAGTGTTGTGATCTTTTCTGTGGCACTCGAGCACTGGTTGAGCCTGTAAAACTTATGGCGTTTAGTCCTGCAATGGAGAAAGTATCGACCTGGAAAACCGTCGAATAGATTTCAAATTCATGTGGAAATTTTCCAGATTTCTGAAAAAAACTGGAAATATTTCTGCCTAAGTTTAAATCTCACTAACTTGTTGCCTGACATTCGTATGACAGTCTTCCAAGATTCTCCGAAGAGCCTGCAAAATAGAACAGTGCAAATTGTTTCCGCATTGTTTTACCAATTTGACGAAGTAACCGTTACGAGAAAGTATGTTTATGTATGTTCGAGAAAACTTCACTAAATGTGTTAAATAATGCGGTAGAAAAAATTCAAAATGTCCTAGTTTCAAACGTTTCACTGATATTTGGTGAATTTGCACCGCAGTACTTTACCCCCCCCCCCCCCCCCCCATTGTTTATTTCAAAAACATGTGGCCACCCCACAGCAAAAATAATCGCTCGCAAATAAAAAATTCATTCCAAAAATAGTTCAAATCAAAAATATTAGCTAAGTAAAACTCTTCCCAAAAAATTCGGCATGCCAGCGACTAGCTCCCGTACATAGTCCATTGAAATAAGGACGGGAGTATAGCGTACGTCCAATTGTGGCTGACCTTTTCAAAGAGTATTCGCAGGCGTCATTTTAAGGTTATTTCGGCTGAAGTTCTGGGGACTGTAGTGACGAAGTGCGAGGGGGGTTGTCCGCTTATAACATGGCAATGTATGCCAAGTTCATCGTAAAAATTCATCTGATGGACGCACAACTTTGCATTTTCGTTCATGATCATCAACAGGGACCAAACGGGCATTTCTCGAAAGAAAGGAACAGCAGGACACGAATAGAGTTAGAGATACTGCAAGAGATGCGGCTCCGATTAAGTCCAGTTGATGCTGGAGCTAACGGAACTCACGATTTCCTAAATATTACTAGAAAGTATAAAAATTCTTAAGTTATTTAATTATTGTCAATGATTTCCTAACTAATTGAGGAATTATTGACAATATATTTCACTCGAATAATAATTAACACTGATTTATTTGCGGTCTATTAACTGGAATATCAGTGTAACTTTTAACTGATACACTCAAATAGTCCTGGGAACAAAAAATTAAAAATAGTTTTCATAGATAGACTAGCAGAAGTTTTAAAAAAAAAGGTATTGGCTATTGGCGACCAAATTAGTTATGAAGAGAGTGTTCTTCTTTTTTATACGTTTCGGCCCATGTGCGGGTCCTCTTCAGTATTTTTTATTGCTTAGATCTATAAATAATGACAGCTTTGTTAACAATCTATGTGTTTATAATGTGTGTCTTATGAACACAAATTAATGTGATTGTAATTGATAAGTAATAAATCTAGTTGAAATCATCAATATTAATATATAATTAGAAAAAACTTACAAAAATCTCGTCATTCTCAAAGGAGAATTAATTGAAGGTGGCCTTATTGTGTAGTCATGTCGTAAATATTTTGAGATTAATCTACCAAAAAATTTTCTGAAATTAAAAATTATTTTCAATTCAAGGTCAAAGAGTATGATGTCAACGTTGATAAAAAGAAGGTTAGTTAGATGAGTCATACTTGCATATTGTTGGTAAGAAAATTTTCATTTTCATTGTCAGATGTTGATAAAATTGAGTGCCTTAGTAGGATAAAATTGTGGCCATGCAATCAGGCCGGCTTATGAAGTCGATACAAGAGATAATACATTGATTACAACAGATAACGGACATTATTGGTCATTGAGAAGATATCGGTAACATTTGTAAGGCGGGAATTAATGTTGAATTGAAAATTTTTCTTACTATGATACGTAACTAAATATCTTGTGTTAATTATAGCGCTATTTACTAATGTGAAATAATATGCTCTGACAATTTATTGGTTCTTATATGATAGAATAATAAATATTACTTTATTTTTCGATGTCTTGACGGAAGTTCATTGAATTTTCATGTTTTTTTATGTTAATCATTTAATTAGTAAGTCTTTTCTTGTAATTTGGTTCTATTTTAAGGATTTTAGTTTTTTCGAAGTCAAAAGTAAGTTTAGTGGTTGCGCTATGTCCTGCAAGAGCCGTGTGTGGGTGATCTAAATGATTTTGGCTATTTTTGTGTTCATTTAATCTCGTTTTTAAATATCTTTTAGTTTGACCAGTGTATGTGCTATTGCAATCGTTACACGGAATATGATATATTAGTTTCGATTATTTTTATTTTATCTTTTGTAGAGCCAATGATTTTTTGTAGATTGTGTTTTTTGTTATTGACTAAATTAATATCCAATGTTTTAAACAGTCTGTGTAAGGGGCCTTGAATTTGTCTAACGTAGGGAAGATTTAGAAGTCTTTTTGTGTCAAATATTTCTTTATTTTGTTTATTATTAGTATTATCAGTGAGGTTGATTAGACGAGTGTTGATTTGTTTATTAATGAAATGTTCAGGAAAAAGGTTTGATTTAAGAGTGTCTTCAATAAGTTGGATGTTTTCTATCCAAAATCGTTCATCTGCTAACTTTATGCCTCTATCGACTAGCATTAAAATAATTCCATATTGGATGAAGGTTTTGGCTATTGGCGACCAAATAAAAAAGAAGAAAGCTGCTCTTCTGTTAAAACGTTTCGACCTTATTGTAGGTCCTCTTCAGTTATTATTCTTCATCTTACTTTGATGCAACATGTCTGGAACAATGTTATTATTTTGGCCGGATTGTCTGGCTATGTTGTCAGTGAGAGGTTGGTTCATTCAATAATAATAGAAAAACAAAACTATTTTGTTTATGTCTTGCATTGTAAAACTTATAAAACGATCTATGTGGCCAGGCAATTCGGCCGGTTTGTTTCCACTAACCGGCCGGATTGCCTGGCCACATAGATCGTTTTATAAGTTTTACAATGCAAGACATAAACAAAATAGTTTTGTTTTTCTATTATTATTGAATGAACCAACCTCCCACTGACAACATAGCCAGACAATCCGGCCAAAATAATAACATTGTTCCAGACATGTTGCATCAAAGTAAGATGAAGAATAATAACTGAAGAGGACCTACAATAAGGTCGAAACGTTTTAACAGAAGAGCAGCTTTCTTCTTTTTTATTTGGTCGCCAATAGCCAAAACCTTCATCCAATATTATTAACTGCGGCCACAACCTTTATATCTCATCTTAAAATAATTCCAATTTTTTGTTGTTTTGGATGTTCAGAAAAAAAAATTCATGAGTCTGTCTGACCACGTAGGTTTCCGGTACCAATTGGTAATGATTTTATTATTATTTCTAATTAGAAGTAAGTCTAAAAAAGCTATGGACTTCAAGTTATTTTTTTTTTTCAATGGTAAATTTTAATTTTGGGTTGTGATTATTGAAGATTTTTAGAGTGTTGTCTATTTCATCTATTGGTAAGGCTATGATAATGTGGTCAACATATCGTTTGCATAGTAGAGGTGTGAAGTTAAGTTGTCCTAGACAAGCTTCTTCCAAATCAATCATAACGATGTCTGAGAGAATCGGAGCTAAAGGAGATCCCACGGGAGGTCCTGAAATTTGTCTACAGAAGATGTCATGGAAAGTAAAATAGGTTGAATACATAATGAGTTCTATAGATTTTTTAAATTCAATTATTGAGAATTTATCAGTGAAATATTCTTTTCTTTTTTCAAGACTTTTTAAAACAGATTGTAGAGGTATGTTTGTGTAGAGTGATGTTACATCAAAAGAGACTAAAACGTAACCATTAGGAAGTTGTATATCTGAAACTATTTTAAAAAATTCAAAACTATCTTTAATGTGGGAGGCCGCAATAGGTAGATTATGAGAAATTAATTTGTTTATGAAATCAGCTAAACCGTGAGTGAGAGAGTCTATTGAAGACTATTGGTCTCATTGGATAATTATTTTTGTGTATTTTTGGCAGTGCGTATAATCTTGACAAGTGACAATATTCAGGTTTGAGTAGGTGGTATGTGATATCTGATATTAATTTATTATTCTTCCATCTAATTAACAACTGATCAATAGTTTTGTGTAGTATATTTATTGCATCTTTTTTAACGATTTGATATGTTGTGTTATCAGTTAGTAGTAATTTCGTTTTGTTTATGTAATCAATTTTATCCATTATTACTGTTGTGTTACCTTTATTGGCTCTTGTGATGATAATGTCTTGGTGATTTTTAAAAAAATGTTTGGTATCAATAATAATTCGTTTTGTGTCTTTTTTTGTCTTATTATTTGTGAATCTGCTTATGATATTGGTTAGTAATCCTCTGTTTTTGTCAAGTGCATTAGGATCAATGAGATGTGATTTGCATTCAAATTCTGGAATTATGTCATATTTTGCTTCTTTGATATCGGAACTATTGATTCTTGGAAGACAGAATTTCGGAACAAGAGATAAGAACAACTGTAAATGTCGTGGTATTTGAACGGTGGATAAATTAATTAGCCATTTTTTTGTGTTATCGTTATTGCCGAGCGTATTATTCATCATTAAGATGTTTTGAAAGGGGTCAATGTCATTTGTGATTTCTCTATTAGTATTTCATGAAAACTGGTTGGTGTTATCATTATTATTATGAGAGTCGATGTTAACGTTGTTATTATTATCATGTCTGTTATGCCGCCCGTTGCGTACTTATGTATTGCAAGCGGGTTACAACATTTATTTTATTATTTTGGGGATCGTTGTCAATAAAGAGTTGGAACTCACGTGATAAACAGTAAAAAGCATTTATTTGTCTTAGATGAATCGAGTTTGTTGGTTAATTGTTATTAACAATTACTTGAATTAACTTTAATTTTTAATGACGAGTCCTCACGTCGGATATGCCCGATCGTGGTCGAAGTTGTTAAAAGACTGCCTCGTTCACAGTGAACGAGTCATTTTATATCACCAAAAATGAGTGAATTTATAAACAATAAACTTATGTTTACTGAATACTTTAGTTACGATAATCTCGCGAAGCACATTCCACGCGAGGAGTCTTGCAATGCCCTGATTTAACGCTACCGTTAAATCAAATTACCGTTGCGCAAATGGCCTCATTAATATCTATATGACATTCCTTAAGTCGTGCATTGTTAAATTATCACTACGTATAATTTAACAATCAAAAAATTACTATCTAATTTTCGGGGCGCAACATCTCTCCCCCCTTAAAGAAAAAATTCTTGAAGAAGAATTTTTTTCAAATGAACATCAATCCACACTCGCTCACAATAGCGTGGTGAGTTCCATCCATCCACAGCAATAAGGTGCATTCACACAGGCATACTGTACAGATAGGTTATAACAACAGCTCCGATTTTCCATTACATTAAATTAGAAAAAATCGTTTAACGCGGAATCTCATCTTACAGAGTGAAATTTATCTGACACCTCATCGAACAGGCCCTATATGCGTCTCCACGCGCAAGTTTTCGTGAAGCAGAGTGAATACCCCTTTAGCAGTGACTCCCGGCGCGGCGTCATCATTTTTGCTTGCAATCGCTCGCATGCCTGGCAAGGCCGTCAAAGCGAGCGTCGAGTTACGGGAACGTTCGATGAACTTGTATACTATCGCACAGATTTACGCCACTAATACTAAGGTGGTTAATGAATACAATTGAATATTATGATATAACTGCTCATTCGTACTATTTGCCTCCCACAAATTTTAATAAAATTTCGATTTCTTGTGTTACATGTGGTACAGTACGAATAGCAAAGCGACATGCACATAAGTTTTCGCGAAATTTTCACAATTTCTTGATTCCATCCCAGACATTCAAATAAGTATTATAACCTAGCGAAATTATTTCCTGTTTCCTATTAATTCTTTGCTACAAATAGCACCACGAAGCACAACCAAATCATTACAACTTTTCACTTCCTTGACTTTTCTCATAGTTTTAGTTTTAGTCGTACGATTAGTTGTAAGTTCCACAATAGATGTGTATACATATATACACAGCGGATATATATATACATATAGTATTATGCTGGTTAATAGTCAATAAAGTGCTTGAGCCGGTTGACATGGACCGTGCTCGCTTTTCTGCCTTTTTTAATAACAATGGTAACTGGAGATTTTATCTCGGTTACCTTATGTGGCCCTGTCCGGTTAGGGGTTAATTTGGCGGAACGGCCCCGCCGTATAGTTTCATCGCGCAGCAGCACTCGGTCGCCGACGCGGTACTCCTGTTCCTTAGCGGCTTTGTCAAATTGCAGTTTCGATTTCAATTTTGAGGACTGCAAATTATGGCGCGCTACGGCCCATGCTGCCCGTAGCCGCTCTCGTAGCTCTTCAGCATAATCGTCATGTGTATACACAGCCCGTGGCTCCTGTTTCACGGCCGTTGGTAACACTGCGTCTCGTCCAAACACCAATGCATACGGAGACAATCCCGTAGCCGTGTGCGGCGTAGTGTTGTACACAAACATGGCATACGGTAACCACTCGTCCCAATTACCTTGATCCTCATCGATATAATTCTTTAGATACTCAGCTAAAGTTTGATGAGAGCGTTCGAGGGCTCCATTGCTTTCCGGATGGTACGCTGTTGTCTGAATTTTCTTTATTCGAAGCAGCTTACATACCTCCTTGAAGATAGAGCTCAAAAAATTGGTCCCTTGGTCAGAGAGTAATGTTTCCGGCGTACCATACCGACATATACCCTCCTCGACCAGAGCTTTTGCTATAGTGCTTGCTTCCGGATTTGGAAGTGGTATGGCTGCACTATATTTAGTAAGGGCATCCTGGAAGGTAAGTATACATTTATTGCCAGTTGATGTTTCAGGTAAAGGGCCCACAATGTCAACCGCTGCCTTTTCAAATGCTTGGTGTGGTGTGTCAGTAATGACCATTGGTACCCGATCCATTATCCTCAATTTATTTTTCTGACATGATTCACATGCGGCTATGTATTCTTCTATCTCTTTCCTCATGCCTGGCCACTCATACTTGGCTCGGATCCTCTGTAGTGTCCGCTTCACACCCTGATGCCCCCCTAACGGAGCATCGTGATACTCATATAGTATCTTCCGTCTCTCTTCAACTTCAGGTGTTACCACATTATTGCTGCAGTCACGCTCCTCTATTGTACGCCTGTCCTCTTCTTCTGTTGACTGCGAGCGTAATGTACGTGTGTCCATAAGTGAGTCTCTGTCGCGCTCCCGTGCAGGCGCGTTCTCACTTTTATCAAGTTTCGCGTTCGCCTTAGGGGCCGCAGGCCCCTTTCCGCGCGCCAACTCGCTAGAGCTACAGTGGCTATGCTTGTCTGCCTCGTAGTCGCTCTCCTTACTATCATTACATGCTGCATTTCCTTCGCAATCGGTGTTTAATCCGTGACTGTCCTTCTCTTTCGTGCATTTTTTCTCTCTCTCCTGAGCACGGGTGGTTACAAAAATACGACTGAGAGCGTCTGCGTTCGTATTGCGTTTCCCCGCTTTTTACTCTACATCAAATTCATATTGAGATAATTTTAGTCTCCAACGCATCAATCGTGATCCCGGATCCTTTACTCCGAACAACCATGTGAGAGGTTGATGATCAGTGATGACCTTGAAGCGTGTGCCATATACATATGGCCGAAATTGAGCAATAGCCCACACGATAGCAAGTTATTCTTTTTCCGTTGTCGTGTAATTGCACTCAGCTTTAGATAAGGTACGGCTCGCGTAACAGATAGGCAAATCTTCACCTATTTTACCCTGCGATAGTATAGCACCAATAGCCTTATCCGATGCATCCGTTGTTATTAAAAACGGTTTTCCAAAGTCCGGATACTGTAATACCGGCGCAGTTGTAAGCGCTGTTTTTAATTGCTTGAAAGCAGCATCCCGCACAGCGGTCCACTCGAATTTTATGTCCTTTCGAATAAGTTCGGTGAGGGGTTTTGCTATTTTGGAGAAATCCTTGATAAATTTCCGATAGTAACCGGCCAATCCAAGAAAAGATTGCACGCCAGTCACGTTTTTCGGTACCGGAAATTCCTTCACTGCAACAAGCTTTTGAGGATCCGCACGAACTCCCTCCTCTGAAATAACATGGCCCAAAAAGTGTGTTTCTTTGCGTAGAAATTGACATTGACTTGGCTGTATCGAGAGGTTAGCTTCTCGGAGTCGTTGAAATACTTCTCGCAGTCGTTCGTTGTGGTCGTTTAGGCTTTTTCCATAAATTACGATGTCATCCAGATATACGTAACATTTTATTCCCTGTAGACCAGCCAATACAGCGTTCATTAATCTTTGAAAAGTTGGCGGTGCGTTTTTCAAACCGAAGGGCATCCGATTATACTCAAAGTGCCCTTTTGGCGTTGAGAATGCCGTCTTTTCCTTATCTTCTTCCGCCATTGGTATTTGGTGAAAACCCGAAGCGAGATCGAGTGTGGAAAAGTACTGTGCCTTTCCCAATTGATCCAATATTTCCGTAATATTTGGTAAAGGAAACGAGTCTCCTATGGTGACCTCATTAATTTTCCGAAAATCCACCACTACTCGCATTTTTTGCACTCCGTTAGCATCAGGTTTCTTGGCGACTACCAATAATGGAGCATTCCACTGACTCCTACTAGCTTGAATAATCCCGTCCTCCAGCATCTCTTCCATCTGCTTATCAATTTCCCTTTTATGCATTTCAGGTAATCGATAAGGGCGTGATTTAATCGGAAGTACTCCTTCTTTGAGTGGAATGTGGTGTTCAACCATATGGGTACACGGAAGTTTATCTCCCTTTAAATGAAACACATCCTCATATTCACTTAATATTTCCAGCAGTGTCTCTCTCTCTCCCTTATTCAGATGAGCTACGTCGATTTCTTCCTTGAGTCGTTCAAGTCGCTGAGCGCCCCTCTCCGCGGTCATCGTGTTTACATGCGGAGAGTCGGCCATGCTGTTGTGCTCGATTTTTGCTATCTCGAGCGGCTCGAGTGACACCGCCGGCCGCTGCACCTCGACCACGTGTTCGGTAGTGTTGACAAGGCTGATTACGCAACTGCTGTCTTGAGGTGGAGTAATACAGGCACCGAGTATCACACCACGTGCGATTTCTTTCCTTGCTACTATACCAACGAATTTACTGTTTGTTTTAGCGTGCGCGATAGTTTCACTGCGTGGAGGAAGTATGATTCGATCATTTCCATTAATTAATGGCATTATATGACCATATAATTTCAAATTTCTTCTGCGTAGAATATCTGCTTCATGATGTTTGATGAAATCCATGCCCAATAACCCATCGACTTTAAGCGGTACATCGTCGGGTACCACTTGAAACCAGTGTCTTAAGGTCGCTGTGGGGGTAATCAACACCAATTCCGTTTTACACAACGGTACAAATTTTTCGCCATTAACACCCTGAAGCTCTATGTCGCTATCTTCTACCATAGTGCTTGGCTGTAAACATCCTCTTTTCACCACACAGCATTGGGCACCCGTATCAGCTTTTAGGGTAAGCAGGCCCTTTTTGGCAGCAGGTGCCTTGATATGAAAATTGCTGGTCGTGTCACAAGCTGCCGGTAAAGTGACCTGACACAGTTGCAACGCCTGCTTCTTTGCGGCCCATTTCATCATTGCTGCGTCTTCTTTTCGGTCGTCGGCAGGCGCGCATTCGTTCCGAGACCTGGGCTTGCGCCGGCTCGTGTTGCGGCCTTGCTTCGCGGCCTTCTCTGCTATCTCTGCATCCTTGTCTAGGTTTGAAGTAGCTAGTGTACATATACCCAATGTTCCCAACTCACGTCGATTCGTATTTCCGCTAAATTTTGCAGAATTTGTCGTACCCAGATTAGGGCTTTTTGTGCCGGGTGGCTTAATATCTTTCTGCCAATGCGGCTGAGGCGCATTTTGCTGCTGCTCTTCTTCTTCCTTTCTTAATCTTTTCTGACACTCTTTCCACGAGTGACCCCTGTATTTGCAAAAAGTGCATACAATATTAACTTGATGCAAAGTTTTATTCTGATCGGCCGTAGGTAAAATTACTCGACCTGATTTCCGACAATCTCTCGAGACATGACCAGTTTTTCCGCAATTATAACAAGTTTTCCCGGGAGATTCCTGTCCATTGGTTGATCGTCGAACATTATTCGATCCAAAATTCGTTTTCGGCTGTACCATGTGGGTCAGTTCTATAGCTCCGGTTATTGACTCGTGCAATGTTGCATAATTACGCGAACGCACGAGCACTTGCACTTGGCCATGCAATCCCTGCTCGAAATTAGCCTGAGCACAACGGCGGGTTACCATTTCCACCGTTCGAGCCTCAGCTTCCGTAGCAAGCCCTTCACACAGCTTTTCTGTCACTTCTATAGTGATTTTTTCAACCCTTGAAGCATACACGCTGATATCTTCTCCGGGCCCTTGGCGTAGAGAATTGAATTCCAATTGTAGGGCAGCTAATGATTTTCGCGTCCCATATAATGCATCCAATTCCTCCTTAAGTTGATCCAATGACAAGATCGTCTTATGTTTCAATTCCCTGGAGGCTCGATCTCCAAGCTTATTGCTGATTATCAATTCCAACAGCAATTCTCGGTGATCCATACGCACCCTTCTGAATACGGTTTCACATGAACGCACAAAACAATTCAACTCACTGGCATTGTTTCCATCGAAATGCCGAATCATTTTTATGGCCAGGCCGAGATCCAATACTGGCCCTGCAGCCGATGATTCGTCCTGTTGATTAGCTCGTATAGCCTGTGTACCTGAATTCCTGTTTGCTATTCGAGTTATCTCCAGGTCTCGAGACAATTCTTTCATTTTTCGCTCGAGTACCAATATATATTCAAGTTCATCACCGCTCACATCTCGTAATGTGCGTGATAGTAGTTTCCTTGGGTCCTCGGAATTACTACGTTCCTTATCATCTCGTAAGGCGTCTCTCCGTTGCCATTCCTTCTCGTAGTCTTCTATGATACGGTGAGGAGTTCCGGATTCATCTTTTCGATTCGAATGCCGGGGCGGTCTTTTGGGCAAGGCAGCTGCATTTTCTGATGGCCCTCGAGAAAAGCCCTTGGGACTTTTCAGCGCATAAGTGTCATCCAAAGCATCCTGCCTCATCCTCTCGATCTCAGCGTCGATCATTCCCTGGGAACTACGATCGGCCATCGTGAGAGGCCCCTCCGCCATAATAGAGTAGTCTATCTCAAAGTCGTCTGCTCCAAACTCCGTTCCTCTACAGGTATTTACCCCAAATTGATGAGTAGGGCTCTCCGTAATTTCTGCTTGCCTCCGGAGTGGTATTCTGCCAGCTGGTGATAATTCTCCCAAACCTCGCCTAGATCTTGCAACAATGTCACCTAGAGCTGCTTTTAACCCTGTTGTGGGACTTACACTTGCGCCTGGCAAAACTGACTCTAACGAGTTACCCCGACGTAACGGCTGATTAGCGTTATCGTTCGGCATGGAATGTCGCGTGCTACTCTATTTCATTAAGCCTCTTGTATGCGATTCGCAAAGGAAAGGTAATATTCCGTATTAATCTCTTTCTTAATTGCAACAAAGGTTTACAAAAAGTTTTGTGGGTTATGTTGGACGGTGGTTGGAGTTAGCCTTGCCTCCCGCCTTGATGTGTAATGTTGTTGGTTATGTTGGACGGTGGTTGGAGTTAGCCTTGCCTCCCGCCTTGATGTGTAATGTTGTTGGTTATGTTGGACGGTGGTTGGAGTTAGCCTTGCCTCCCGCCTTGATGTGTAACCCTTATTCTAACGCGAGACGCACTGGCTTAAAATTACGCAAATTATCGGTTCCCGCCGCCTACGGAAGGTTGAAGGGCAGTATCTTCTCTCCGGAGGTTGTCTCGTCGCGAGGTCTCGGAGTTGATGGACTGGACACTTTCGATTGGATTTTTTGGAGGTTCCTTTCCTTCCTTCCTTCCTTCCTTCCTTCCTTCCTTCCTTCCTTCGTGAACGGCCGGTTTGCTTCTTGTCCAGCGGTATGGTCAGATGTAACTTTAGTCCAAATCAACGACTGCTTGTTGATTTCGTACCAGTCACTATTTGTCCCAACGTCTGCGTGTCAGGTTGTTAGCGCTGGATTTTTTTTTTCTCGTGTTCACCAAAATTTCTTTCACTGATCACGTTGACAGATCCCACCGCTGCCACCAAAATGTTATGCCGCCCGTTGCGTACTTATGTATTGCAAGCGGGTTACAACATTTATTTTATTATTTTGGGGATCGTTGTCAATAAAGAGTTGGAACTCACGTGATAAACAGTAAAAAGCATTTATTTGTCTCAGATGAATCGAGTTTGTTGGTTAATTGTTATTAACAATTACTTGAATTAACTTTAATTTTTAATGACGAGTCCTCACGTCGGATATGCCCGATAGTGGTCGAAGTTGTTAAAAGACTGCCTCGTTCACAGTGAACGAGTCATTTTATATCACCAAAAATGAGTGAATTTATAAACAATAAACTTATGTTTACTGAATAATTTAGTTACGATAATCTCGCGAAGCACATTCCACGCGAGGAGTCTTGCAATGCCCTGATTTAACGCTACCGGGGTCGCCGTGAGCGCGAAAGAGACAACGCTATAGGGACTTCTTACCGCGCGACTACGGCTCGCGAGTACGTCTTCTGACCGTTGCGCAAATGGCCTCATTAATATCTATATGACATTCCTTAAGTCGTGCATTGTTAAATTATCACTACGTATAATTTAACAGTCAAAAAATTACTATCTAATTTTCGGGGCGCAACATGTCTCTGAGAATACAAAGTGATAAGAAAGTCATTGGTTGAATGGTTGTATCTATGTAAATCTAAATTTCTATGGTGTCTTAAATAAGATAATTTCTTGTTGTAGGTGTAGTATAGGGCATTGTTCATCCTGTTTAATTTATTGGATTCAAGGTGAAAGAATTTTCGATGAATTTTTTTGGGAGTAGAATTAATTATACCCTTTCATTGGTGTGGATCAAATTATTTAGATGTTTAGTTCTTGTGTTGAGGTCACTAATTTCCAAATTAATAATCTTTTTGCAAGTAAGATTAATCGTTTTGTTAAATTCAAAGGAGTTATTGTGTGCAAAGAATGTTAGGTTATTTAATTTTGCAGTGTTGAAATGTTTCGGAATGAGACCTTCTTGTCGACATTTCAGTAGAAATTTGAGTTTGTTTGTGATTTTCATTTCAAGAATGGTGTTTTTGCTCCAATTGGAGAAAGCATTACGTATCTTATTCCCGAATTGTTGTTTGATGGTGTTGAGAAAATCGCTCTTGATCTGATGAACACTCCAACATGACATCTTTTCTCAACAGCATCAAACAACAATTCGGGAATAAGATACGTAATGCTTTCCTCACTTAGAGCAAAAACACCATTCTTAAAATGAAAATCACAAACAAGCTCAAATTTCTACTGAAATGTCGACAAGAAGGTCTCATTCCGAAACATCTTAACACTGCGAAATTAAATAACCTAACATTCTTTGCACACAATAACTCCTATAAATTCAACAAAACAATAAATCTTAGCTCTACAAAAGATAAAATTCCCATAAAAAATCGATCGAAACTAATATATCATATTCCGTGTAAAGATTGCAATAGCACATACACTGGTCAAACTAAAAGATATTTAAAAACGACATTGAATGAACACAAAAATAGCCAAAATCATTTAGATCACCCACACACGGCTCTTGCAGTACATAGCGCAACCACTAAACATACTTTTGACTTCGAAAAAACTAAAATCCTTAAAATAGGACCAAATTACAAGAAAAGACTTATTAATGAAATAATTAACATAAAAAAACATGAGAATTCAATGAACTTCCGTCAAGACATCGAATAATTAAGTAATATTTATTATCCTATCATATAAGAACCAATAAATTGTCAGAGCATAATATTTCACATTAATTAAAAATTTTAAATTCAAAATGAATCCCCGCCTTATAAATATTACCGATATCTTCTCAATGACCAATAATGTCCATTATCTGTTGTAATCAATATATTATCTCTTGTATCGACTTCATAAGCCGGCCTGATTGCATGGCCACAATTTTATCCTACTAAGGCACTCAATTTTATCAACATCTGACAATGAAAATGAAAATTTTCTTATCAACAATATGCAAGTATGACTCATCTAACTAACCTTCTTTTTATCAACGTTGACATCATACTCTTTGACCTTGAATTGAAAATAATTTTTAATTTCCGAAAATTTTTTGGTAGATTAACCTCAAAATATTTACGACATGACCACACAATAAGGCCACCTTTAATTAATTCTACTTTGAGAATGACGAGATTTTTGTAAGTTTTTTCTAATTATATATTAATATTGATGATTTCAACTAGATTTATTACTTATCAATTACAATCACATTAATTTGTGTTCATAAGACACACATTATAAACACATAGATTGTTAACAAAGCTGTCATTATTTATAGATCTAAGCAATAAAAAATACTGAAGAGGACCTGCACATGGGCCGAAACGTATAAAAAAGAAGAACACTCTCTTCATAACTAATTTGGTCGCCAATAGCCAATACCTTTTTTTTGCATCATTAATTGCGGCCACAACATTCCTCACTTAACAGACTAGCAGACGGACGGGTGCAGCCCCCCCCCCCCCCCCCCCCCCCACTCGCGCCGGTAGGAATTCTAGAGGGGCAGGAGGGGATTGGCGAGGCCCTCCAAAGCAAAGCAACACAATCTTTTAAGGTAGTCCTGGCGCATTAACCTTTCTGAACTTGAAGACAACTTTTTTTTATATAATAGTAGAATCCCTTCGAAATGCGCCTGCAAAGTTTCATGCTGGGTTATAAGCTGAATTACCAGGAAATTTTTTTTTTTTTTTTAATTTTCATGCACGGACTCTTAAGGGAAACTAACCGATTTCGTGACTCGGAATGAATATTAACATGTATAGATGTTTTCGAGGCTTCAGCTGTGTATGTATGGGTGTTTAGGATGCTTTGGCGGAAGATGGCCGTCTTCCGCCAAAGCATCCTTCAAACGTCTTGAGAGTTTTCTTTATTAAATGGGGCCGCCAATAGTCGATTAACCACCAAATAATTAACATGTATAAACTAAACTTTTATACAAAATCAAATGTGCTATGGATTGCTTAGTGTCACGATTCCGTATACAATATAAAAAAGCCTGCAAAGTAGAATCTTGCAAATTGCTTCCTCATTATTTTTCGCTTTCCACAAAGCTACCTCTATGAGGAAGTATGTTGATCAATTTTGGCTTCCTCATAGAGGAAGCTCGGTAGAAAGCGAAAAATAATAAAGAAGCAATTTGCAAGGTTCTACTTTGCAGGCTTGTTTATACTCGGAAGACATTTTTATAAAAATTCAAGGTGTCGTGAAATTTTTACCGCTCGACCGTTTTGTGTAAAATTGTTACTCAAAAACTGGTTAATGATAGTCTATATGTAAACTAAATTGGAACCCGATACCTAGTAATTTACATGAGCAAGCCCTCGAACAAGATTTTTCAAAGAATTAAAAATGCCATAAAATTTGAACCGCACGACCGATTGGTGTCAAATTTATCCCAAATATCTTTTTTAATGGTCGTTGAAGTGTGAAGAAAATTAAAGATAAATCTGTGGAAAATTTCGAAACATTTTTTTTTTTCATGAAAGCTTTTTATTTCTTTTTGTTCACCAAAATTGAAATTTTCTGTCAACAGTTCATTAGACCAAAATCTCAATTGGGAATCAATAATCGTGAAATCATATCGGCAATTGCAGCTGGATATCTCAGAATTTGCATGAGTTATAGTACTTGCAGACATTTAAAAAGAAAAATTAAAATTGTAGTAATATCAGAACGGTTCGAGAGATTCTCGCAAAATTTGGTACACATAATGTTTTACGAGTAATCCATTTATATACAAATTACAGCCCGGTGCCTTTTTAATCGCCTAAGTTATAGCATGAAAACAATTTTTTCAAAATCAAAAAAATGCTGTAGGAAGAAAAAATTGTAACCGATTCGCGTCAAATACAATCCCAAACTTTGTTATATGATAACCTACTTGAGTGCCAAGTTAGATGAAAATCCGTCAAATACAATCCCGAACTTTGTTATATGATAACCTACTTGAAAGCCAAGTTAGATGAAAATCCGTAGGAAATTACGACAGTTAACGTACAAGGAAATCTGCACACACACACACACACACACACACACACACACACACGCGCGCGCGCGCGCGCGCGCACACACGCACGCACGCACGCACGCACGATGTTTTTAACCATTTTAAGTATCCTGAGATGAAAATCTCGAAATAAAAAATGTTCACGAAAACAAAACACAGCTTCAACTAAGAGGAAGCAAAAGGGACGTTATCGAAGTATTTGGGTGTAATTCCAACGTCAAACACACCATCGCTACTCGAAGTTACAAATAACCGGATGTACCGGACAATGATAGAAATCAACATAACCTCCAGTGTCAACCGGCACCGTTTCAACACGGAGCGAAGAATATGGCAATAATCCCTCGACTCAACATAGCAATCGAGTTATATTCCGGTTTACTAGCGATTTACGCTATACGCATGATCATGGTAACAAGAGCTGATTGAGTAGTATGCGCCGCAAGGACTACTTTAAGGTTTGTTTCCTTCCATAAACGCTGAATGAATTTGAAAATCAGTTATCGTAGAAAAAAAGAGAAAGATTTTTATACAGGCTCCAATTCATTCTAACCTAAAATTTATATAAGCATCAGTTAATGCGGAACGAGAAGTAAGTACTGCCAAGATGGTTGCATAGAAAAATGTTGGTTCATGTATAAAGTCTTCAATGCGATCGAGTGGCAAGGGCGACTATAAAGTAAAAAATGAACAGATGTACGCATGCGCACATTATTTTCGACACGACTTCTTGGAAACCACTACACGGAAAAAACAGCTTCTTTGGGCCGACTAACTGTTAATTAGTTAAGTGAAAATTTGTTGTCGCAACCATCCGGTTAGTCGGTGCAATGACCAGATATTAGTCACATTTACCATTCCGGCTTAGCTGCCTTAAATAGATCTCACAACGAAATTTATTCGTGATCTTACCAAGTAAGATAGTTGGGGCCAAAATGGTAGTTGGCCTAACTAACTATTTAGTTCAAGTGACGATCAGAGCCAACCACTTGGAAAAAAGTTGATTTAACCAAATAATTGTCTGTCTCTCAAAGCTAAGTCACTTGATTGGGTCGGGATTTTTGGATTTTTTTCGTTACCTTAATGAGGTCGTTTTTTCCGTGTAGGCCATCATTCCTCGAGCAGCCCTAGCGAAAATAACCACCATCTGACTCACTATCTATTCCACGAGGTGTGTACCTGCCATTCGGCTACCACCGACTTGACGTATTCCACCGGGTGTGAAGACCAAATGCCACAAAAATTTTCAGTTGAAAAATCGACAAAAAAATTTTTTATGTTCATCCGACAACAATAATATTTAAAAAATAATTTTCTCCATGTACTCTTATTATTTATGAAAATAACTTGCGCTGAATTTATCGTCGCTAATAGAGTTCTTCCATTACGGTGATTATGTAGCATCTTTTGCTCTCTTCCTCTCGTTGTAGGAGGTTATGGTATTTTGTCGGTGTGTTTTTTAAATTTGTGTTATTTTAACGACCGTTTTTTTTTTAAATCGTGTTATTTTAGCGCGTGTTTTTGTTGAAACGTGTTATTTCTACATGTGTTATCTTGGCGTATGTTAATTTGACCGTGTTATCCACCATGAATTGAGGCCCCGATGACGGTGGGATTCTGGTGTATCCCACAGTTATTTCACAATCCCTAGTTTTATATCCTAAGTTTTAATCTTATTCAGTATTTAAAATCTGATATTCAATGTTGAGGAAAATAGTCAACCTGCCGACCGTGGCGGACCGGGTTGACCCGTATTCAAGGTCAATTTCAGGTCATACGACCCAAATTGGTAAAATATCGGTCAACTTTTAGTCGATTACACATAAAAAATTATATTTGGTCGTCTTTCGGTCAATTCGTAGCAACTCAACCGATCTCCGACTAAATTAGACTGTCTTCGTTCAGTCAATTTAAGGTCATCTTTTTGTTAGTTAGCTGTGTTTCAATTGTCATAGCATTGGGTTAGTATAGAGACGACGTTCAGCAGTCTGACCGATTGTCGACTACATCGGATCAACTCCTACCGATTCACGTAAAGTCGAATTTTGGCAAATCGATTAATATTCAACTTGGTGCACATTCGGGCCAGTTTTCGGTCGACTTTAAAAACTTGACCAATTATCGACTAAATCGCATGTACTCTGTTCAGTTAATTTGAGGTCTACTTATCGTCAGTCTACTGATATTCAACTTAGTGCATCTTCGGGACAGTTTACGGTCGACTCTTAAGAACACGGCCGATTGTTGATTAAATCGGATGTACTCTGTTCAGTTAATTCACGGTCTACATATCATTAGTCGACTGATAATCAACTTGCGGCATTTTTGGGTCAGTTCGCGGTCGACTTTCGAGAACCTGACTGATTATGGACTTATTGAAATGAACTCTGTTCGGTCAACTACAGTCAGCTTTTCAGTCGCATTTTTGTATATACCGACCATAGATTTTCGGTCAACTTTTCGAGAAATGACAATAAATCGACTCAAATGGTTATACTGCATTGGGTTGATTTTTGATCAAGCATTTGATAGCAAAATGTTTTGCAGCCTAAGACGAATAGTGTTCAACTATCTTATAGTTGACCATATGCTGACTTAGACATACAACAAAAATGGGTCAACCGGAGTAAAATTTTCGGTTGACTCTTTGCACAAACCAACCGTCGATTTTCGGTCAACTTTCGGTTGGACAGGTCCGCTAGGGGATGTATCCCTTTTCACCAAAGGAATACAAAAATGAACTTTAAGGATATCCTTCAGACGATAGCTACCTGAAGTAGTGTCGAATTCAAAATATCTTCGCAGCTTTATAATCACTTTAGCTTCGAATCACTTGTGAGAAACGCTTTAACGATTTGCCATCTAGCGGCATTGTCCAAAACACCGATGCGCCGTCACATGCATCGTGCATCGGTGTTTCGCATTATGCCGCTAGATACAAGCGGCTAAAGCGTTTCTCGCAAGCGGTTCCAAGCCAAAACGTTTATAAAACTGCGAAGATATTTAGGATTCGACCATACTAAATGTAGCTAACATCTGAAGGCGTTGTTCCTTGATGTTAGTTTTTGTATTCTTCGAAGAAAAGACGAACGCCGTCAGACTCTATTCCTCAACTTGGAATTCGGATGTCAAAAAATTAATTTAAAAAAATATGATATTCCGATACCATCCAGCTACGGTCGGAGCACGAAAAAAAACACGCCGTGGAATACTTGGTGGCAGTCACGGTGGCTTAACCATATATCCCTCCTAGGGCCTATGTTTGGGTCGGCTAAAAAATACTGGCAAACACGGTTCCTTCCGCTATCGTCAGCGCGCCTCCGTGTTCGGCCCGGGCTTAGGGTTGGTTTTCCCTTTCCCTTTCCTTCTTCTTGTTCGTGCGAAGTACCTCCTCCACGTAGGTCGTTGCTGCTTCCCATTTCGTCATGCTTTGTAGCATCTCTATTACGGTATTCTCCGGATTCAGGTTTATGCCTAGCACTATTTCCACTGCTCGACGCTTCTCTGTCCAGCGACAGCACTGGAAGAACGTATGCTCGATGTCCTTCTCCTCGGTAGGTGGAAGACACGGTGGAACACACCAAGTTGGTAGTGGCTGAATGTCAGGTACACACCTCGTGGGACACAGGTGGCTCAACGTGGTTACACGGTGGCTACATTGGTTGGTGTTTTCGCTAGGGAACGCATCGCGTTTTAATTAATTAACGCGAAGCTTTTCAGATTTAGCCGAAATTGAATACCAAAGGTCGCATCAATTTCTACCATTTTAATACTAAATTTCAGCCCGATAGATCAAAGTTCGTTAGAGATAAAGCATTGATATACTTTATTGAGAATTAAAAAATTATTATAAAAATGAAATGTGTTAATCAATGTTTCCGAAACTTATACCAATTAAAGATTAGGTAGTACTGTACATGTTGTTAAAATTTTAGCTGATTCGGTCGAATAATTAAAAGCTACAGTCAAATAAATTTGTCTCACGCACGCACGCACACATCTTTAAAATTTTTATAGATCACTATTATCCATATTTTTTATCATTCTGAGTAATCTGAGATAAAAATGAAATGAAAAAAATATATTCAACTGACATATAGACCTTCGTTCACACCAATCAAACCACCTTCAGCCGGAAATAAACCATCACACCAGATGTTAAAATATTTTGTTACATTTCCGGCGATTAGAATGTTACTGAAAATAGCCATATTTTTTTTCAATGTCATAATTTTTTTCATAATATCAAGTTTTTTCTTAATTTCCGATCTTTTTAAAATTTAGAAATTCAAAAATCAATTAAAAAAATTGAATTAAAAAAAATCAATTATCATTAGATTTTTCATTACAACTTTGATCAATAAATTAATAATGAATTGAAACTGTGATGAATAAAGTAAACATTAAAAACTGTGTAGATTTTGAAAATTCTTAAAATTTTAACCCTACACACATGCTCTAAAGGCCACTTACTCTTATATATGTATATAGTTTATATATTCTTCGTTTGTGAGCTCGGACACACTCGGAAACGCAAAAAAAGTTGAGGAAAATCTAATGTAAATTATGGCGCATCATAATATATAATATATAATATATAATATACAGGGTGTCCCGTTTTAATCTTACACCCGATTTATCTCGAAAAATAGGGCTCCAATCGAAAAATGAGTCATATGAAAGTTGTAGGATTCAAAGGGGGACGTCGTTATAAAGAAAAAAAATGGGCCAAGATTCAAAATGGCGGAGTTAAGACGGCCGACATGTTTTTTTCTAATGGAACCATGACTTTTTCCGACCGAAATGTTCGGCATGTTAAAACTAACAAGTTTTGTAGAAAACTTTTTTCAATTAAGTCCATAATTCATTTTTTTGAAGACCATTTTAGCGTTATACAGGATGTACCACGAGAGCTAAAGTCATGGACGGTACATTTGCAAAAGTTTACCGACGAACATTTAACGATGTCAGATTTCAGTCCGAACGAGATAGTCGACATGCTCCTCATTTTGGGTAAATGTCATGGCAATTATTTATGTGCTGCAAATTTGTATCGTCGCGAACATCCGCACCGTCGGCACCCATCGCGGCAGACAATTCGAACGGTGGAACGGAAAGCGAGGGCTGGTCACATAAATCGCCATCGTAGTCGTCGGCAAGACGTCAATAATGATCTTGATGGCCCGTATGCGACTCGAAACATGGCTATTTTAGCCACGATAGCAAATGATCCCCATTTGAGCGTTCAAGTGATCTCCGAACAACTGGGAATTCCCAGGTCTACAGTTCACCGAGTGTTGAGGAGTACGAGGCACCATCCATACCGACTACAATTCCACCAAGACACTCCGAATCCCGATCCGTTGCGAAGGATCGAGTTTTGTAGGTGGGCGTTGAGGCAAATCGAGAGATTCCCAGACTTTTTCAGGTTCGTCATGTTCAGTGATGAATCCACATTGAACAACCGGGGTCGGGTGAATCGATGCAACTTTCGGTATTAGTCTGATCATAGTCCACACTGGGTGAGACAGCTCGATCACCAACATCGGTGGAGTTTGAATGTTTGGTGTGGCATTATTAATGGCCAAGTAGTAGGACCACACTTTTTTGAGGGAAATGTGACGGGTGCCCGTTACATTGATTTTCTGCAAAATTAATTGCCTATTCTGCTAGAAAATCTAAATCTGGATACACGTCAACAGATGTGGTTCCAGCAAGACGGTGCACCCGCTCACTGGGCTCGTGTTGTAAGGAACTATCTGGACGCAACTTTCAGGGGAAGTTGGATCGGTCAAGATGGTCCTGTCTATTGGCCGCCAAGGTCATCTGATCTGACCTCTCCCGATTTCTTCTTGTGGGGTTACCTTAAAGACGTTGTCTACCGCCAACGTCCAACAACAAGAGAGGATATGAGGGAGAGGATAGCAGTTGCCTGCCGTGCAATCCCAAGAGATGTCCTCTTACAAACAGTCGGTAGTTTTAAGAGGAGAGTCCAGGCATGTCTCAACATGAATGGTGGAATCTTTGAACATCTTTGAGAAGATTTCAAAGTACACTTACAAGGAGGGTTTGGAGTCACAAAATACTGCGGAAGTGACGAGCCGCAGAGACCTAATCCTTGTGAGTGTTGTGCGGACGCACGCATGCACGCACGCACGCACGCACGCACGCACACACACGCCCGCACACGCACACGCACACACAAATAGGATGTTGAAGACTTTACCTCCTCGTGGTAGATCCTGGATAACGCTAAAATGGGCTTCAAAAAAATGAATTATGGACTTTATCAAAAAAAGTTTACTACAAAAGTTGTTAGTTTTGACATGCCAAACATTTTGGTCGAAGAAAAAAGTCATAGTTCCATTAGAAAAAATTATGTCGGCCGTCTTATCTCCGCCATTTTGAATCTTGGACCATATTTTTTCTATACAAAGACGTCCCCCTTTGAACCCTACAACTTTCATATGACCCATTTTACGATCGGAGCCCTATTTTTCAAGATAAATCGGGTGTAAGATTAAAATGGGACACCCTGTATAATATATATAAACGATATTTTCTGCTTCACTTGACCATATGGGCATGCGCCTACGCGCCGTCCGGAGCCAGCCCCAAACCAAAAACCAGCCAAACAACCGACATTTTCGCGTAGAAACTCAAAGTAAGATTATAAGTTATGCGGACGACACTGCAATAATTATCAGAGGTGAAACATTGGAAGATGTTATACGAAGAGCTCGAAGAGAATTCCTGCTACTCAGGGGCTGGTTCCGTGCAAACTACCGTAAAATAAATATAGGGCAAACACAAGCCCCCCTGGCTTTCGGTTGCTATCGGGATAGTCTACCCCGTCTCAAGGAGATATGTTTTCATGAAGGAGACAGCGCAGCTCCCGTCGACTGCGACTGCCCAAAATACAGAACTAGTCAGCTCAGTTAAATACCTTGGCAATGTCATCGATACCCACCTCTGCTGGAATTGCCATGTTAACTTTGTCTTAGGTAAATTAAGATACATGCCGTGTATATTCTAAAAACTCCGACCAATATTAAGCAGAGAGCAGCTTCGCACTGTATACTATGCGCTTGTGGACTCTATATTATTCTTCGGAATTATAGGCCGGGGGGGGGGGGGGGGGAAGGCGATGAACGCACTACAAACCGTAGAAAACAGGATAATTAAAGTAATTCTCCGAAAAGACAGACAATAACCGACAAACCACCTATACGACGAATGGGATATTCTAAACATCAGACAACAGTTCTACGTGTCCGCGCTGAATCAACCCATTAGTAAAACACTCTCTCCTTTACAAATCAACCCCGTACTGATAAAGGTATTCCCCCAACAAAAAATGGTACGCCAAGTATTAAGAGTCATCCTCCCGTTTTATCATCCCATAAAAAAATCACTTGGAATCGAAAAAATTGTAACTGAAAAATCTTAAAAAACAAAATGGGCTTTCAAAAATATTCCACCGAATCTTATTAGCCAAGTGAAAACCCTTGGTAGGCAAGTAATATCCCATGAAAAAATCACTTTGAAACAGAAAATACTTCGCTGAAATATCTTTTATAATAGAAAAAAATGAATGCTAAATATTTGACCGAATCCTATTGGCCAAGTAAAAACCCTCCATAAATGTTTAACAGATGAAGATGGTTCTCTAGAAAAAACTTGGCGTCTCTGTGACTAGCTCCCGTACATACTTGGCGTGCCAATTTTTTTTCGGGGATTTGCCATCTTTTTAAAAATCTAAACGCCATGAAAAAAACGGTAAAGTTAATTTACAGTAGTCCGTAAATACCGGTAAGTATACTCTCAGTAGACTCTCAGTAGACTCTTGTAAATGTTTAAACAGACGAGCCCGTATATCAAGAGACGCGGCAGCGTCTTGAGACAAGTACATTTACCTCGTTTCTTACGACTAATATTTTCTTTACCGACCGACAAGACGCTACCGCAGTATCTTTTACTCCGAGCAACTCATTTGAGCCACTTTTTTCCAGTTTAATATGTTATATCAACAAAATGGTAGCGTTTTAAAGCTTTTTCCGGGTTTAATGAAATACTATATGCAAAAACATTTCGCTTGACACCAAAACGACCTCCGCAGCTTCCCCCAGTGGACTGATATCGTAATTTCGATCTCGGAATAGTTCTGAAATATTCTAAAAAAATAAGACCTTTTTCGCACTCCCGTGGTTCTAATATCATTCGCAGGGGCGTGAGCCTAATTTTTCGCAGGAACGTGATCTCAACCGACTGGTATCCGCACCAGAATATATATATATTCGCTTTAATATATATTGTGAGTAATTTTCCTAGTAAAGGAATCCTGCACTTACAACTCCTTATTTTTCATCACTGACCAGCGCAATAGAACAAAACGGAACGAACTAAACCAGACACAACGAAATACTTCAAAAGACGACCAAGTCACGTATTAATCGATGTTCAGGTAGCTTAATTATCAAAAGAGAACGTTGCTCAGGTAGCGTAATTAATCAAAAGAGAGATCATTGGTCAGGTAGCATAACATCAAAAGCGAACGTTGATCAGGTAGCATAATAACCAAAAGAGAGCAATGATCAGGTAGCATAATAACCGGAAGAGCGCAATGATCAGGTAGTATAATAATCGAAAGAGAGCAACGATCAGGTAGCATAATAATCGAAAGAGAGCACCGATCAGGTAGCATAATAATCGAAAGAGAGCAGTGATCAGGTAGCATATAAATCAAAAGAGAGCAACGATCAGGTCGCATAATAACTGGAAGAGAGCAATTACGTGATATCTGATGTCTAACTAATAGATGGAACGAGGCAATTCACTACCCAAAGGGAGTTGGGCGCTAGGTACGAAGTACCGCCGGTTCTTGACCGACTTGATTATTTGTCCCCCCCCAAATAAATGGATTACACGATGCTGGTCAATGAGAAAACAAGTTAACTTAACTAAAGGCTCGGCTAACACTTGCTTTTTGAGCAGGGATATGGTAGAGGGGCTGGTCGAAAGAATGAGGTGACAAAACAAGAATTTTCAAGGAACTTTGAGGTTTATTACCGATTCTCCAGGCTGCACTTGAGGGTGTCTCAAGGCGCATTTTCGATTACAGGTTGGTGGACAAGAATGAGAACAAAACATTATAAAGCAAAGCAAAAACCGAATAAATTAACTGAGTCACAAAAAGTCTCAGGTAGTGCAAAAACAATAAAATGATAATGAAATGGATGGAACTGATTATCTACGGGACGATCGTCAATTATCTGAAGGAAGGGAGCAACAGATAAATCTCGAGTCCTCAAATTAGTAATAACGCAAGCGAAAATAGAGAAAGGTAGCCGTTTACGCGCGATATTCAATAGGTAGCGCACGATAGGTAGCATGAATGAAAGCAGATATTATGACGCAATATAACAGAAGCCCAAAAGACAAATACAATAATATACCGTGGTGAATATTCGGTCTACGACAAAGATAGTAAGGTAGCGTGAGTGAGGTAGCGTAAGCCGAACAACAAGCACGGGATGTAAACACCGCGCCGGTCCTCGTGACCTTCAGCGAGCTACGCAGTGGCAAATGAATCGACGATAGAGAGCCACGGATGATGGCCACGTTGAGGAGTGCGGGGTCCCTCACGCCGGAAATCGTGGTCGCGATGCGTCAGCGATATTGGACCCACAATAAAAGGTGCAACACTGCAATTGAACTCGGTCAACGCTGCTCCTAGACCCTTTCTTAGTGAGGCACCGGGTTGGCCGGACCGCGACAGTCCAAATTCCAGGAGATGGTCCAGCGCCAGGCTGGGAAGTCGTAGGGAAGCGGGTGACACAGTAATAATTCAGCCCATTTTCCAGCGCGCTCCCTTGGCATCCATAATCCACGGGCACGGTTGTTCGGTGCCCGCCTGCGACTCTGTTGCACAGAATCCAAATATCCAAAACTGGAGCGTCGATCAAAATCCCAAAGCAAAACATAAATCCAAAATATTCGATATCCCTCGGTGTAAAGAGATCATGGAAACGTTGTAGAGAGCAATAGGTAACGGCACGAGCGAGCGAAGAGTGCGTGGGCGATATGTAGCGGTTCGGAGGTGGAGGGACTGTCCCTCGGTGGTAGTTGACAGTTGGGGTGAGACTCCGGCGATAGGGAACAAAATAGTCGCCAAAATAAACAAGAATACGCCAATTTACGGAATTAAAAAATAATAATTAACTAATAAAACGCTAAAAGTTCGGAAGGAAGGTAGCTATAACGCAGGTATTGTAGAGAACGAAAATAGAGAGCGACTTCTGTTGCCGACCAATCGATTGTAGACCGTACGTACACCGACCCAAGTGTCGTAAATCCGACACTCCTCGCCGTTTACACTTCGCACAGGTGGCGTGGCAAAAAATCACGTCACAATATATATATGCATATATTTGAATAATAGTAGAATTACTAACGCCTAAAGCCACGTGGACGGAATAAATATATATCTTCGTATATATAGTAATAATTTGCAAATGAATCCAGCTTCCAGCCAGAATGGCGTTTTGAAGTTTATTAGCGGAGTGATACAGTGAGCAGCGATGTAGTGGTATATTATTTGTATGTAAGTGGAGTGATAAAAAGTTATAATTTTCTAGATTATGTGGCTTGAAATATAAAACAACCCCTCTTAAATACGTTTAGTGGTGCAGTATGTATCATTTGTTTATTATACAGCAATGTTTGGTGTAATAATAATTAACCTCAAATATGCAAGCTGTAAATAAAGTTTGATTAAGTGTTAAGAAAACTGTGTCATTTCAAAATTTATAAATGTTTTAAGTGAATTTTTTTCAGAGAGTTATATATTCTTATAACAGTCAATCAATGAATATGAAATTGATATATCGCTGAAGAACTAATTTACAAATTGAGGAAGTAATGAATTCATAAATTGGGATAAATATCTTTGACTTGGGAGCTTAATAGAAAAATCTCTATGTTGCTTGTTGTGGAATGTTGTTATGAAGAAAATAAGACATCAATCAAAATCCTTCCGGTACTCAATTGTAAATCATGCACAGAGTTGAAAAAAATCTAATCTGTCTTACAATGGAACTGGTCAACTGAATTGGTTTTAACACTGCCAGAACAATTTGTTGTTTCAGTCCTTAAATGATATATAAATTTCATACTCATCGGTTGACAGGAATGAAAAATGTAACTCGCTAAAATTAATTTTTTTTGTGACTTACCTTTCTATGAAAAATTCGATTGTAAAGTCTGATTTTCTGAATTTGTTTTGAAATAGCTGATCTTAAATTTTTCAAGAAAAACTCAGATAGAGTCTATCAATGTTTCACACTAAATTTTGGTAAAATTGATAAAGAAGTTGTTGAGATTTATATAGAAATTTGAATTTTATTTTTAATAAATCACTATAATCCAAAGAACAGTTCATGCAATTGATCCAGCGTTTGGCATAAATAGTTAAAAGAATTTATCATTGTTTAATATTGTTCAATATTCAATTTAGTGTCAATCAAAAGAACAATTCACATTAAAGAGAATTTTTCTAGGTATGTTTGCTCTTGTTGTTTCATCATCTTTGTGGTCGTCATTGCGCATTGTTATTGCAGCTTTGGATAATATAAGAAAATATTTTAGAGAGTTTCATATACAAGCACCTCTTTTTTATTAACAGATTTCAAAACCTATGATGCATTAGTGAACACAGGTGCAAGGTCAGACATCGTTGAAAAAACCTGGATCTGGTTTGGAATGGAACCGGTTAACCAAATTGGTTTCAATACTGGGAAAAAAATTATTTGAATCAGTCTTTAAGCGATATATGAATTTCATATTTATCGGTTGACAGGAATAAACAATATAGCTTTCTAAAATTCATTTTTTTCTGACTTGTTTTCCTAACCCCTCAGAAAACTCAATTATGAAGTCTTATTTTTGAAATTAGTTTTAAAATAACTAATCTAAATGTCATGCACCATAAGATTATAAGGTAGGATGTACCTTATTTCTCCTGTTGTAGCATTGGAATCTATCCAGAAAGCAAATATTGGTTGCTGTAGGATTATATTGTTTGCAAAAAAAGGCTTTCCCTCAATTTAAGATTTGAGATGTAATGAAAATTGGATTAAACACAGTCCAATACAAGTTTTCGAAAAATGGAAATGCTTTCACACATTGAAAATCAAATCTTTATTGTAGAGTTTGAAGAAAATCCCACATTCAATCTAGAAGGCCCTTTTTTTGCAATCAAAATAATTCTACATAAATCAATATCTACTTTATGGTTTAATCCAATAGCCACGGCACACGAACAAAGTTACACTTTACACCACAATTTTATGGTGTACTAAAACACAGCACAGAATTCTTTCGAGTTAATTGTTCCCCTCAACTGAGTTTAGTTACTATTGATATTTAATAGTGAGACCTATTAAATACTCATAGTTATTATTTGGTGTAAAGAATATAATATAGGCGACTTCAGTAGATTTTTTTGGTAAGAGTTCTAATGTCATCCATACGAATATACTGTAACTCAAAAAAGTTGAACTTGAGGACTACAACAAAAATAATAATAGTGTGTTCTTCAATGTACATGCTCTCTATTTTGCAATAAATTCTATAAAATTGATAGTTATTCACGGATTAAATAAAATTTGCACAATCCAGTTTCGTAATATAGCATCTTATTTCTTACTGCAGGCTCTCAACATCATCCAGCTACATTGTGAAGTGATATACTAAAATCGGTAATTTTCTGTTTGTTCCTTGATTATTCACTTCTAAGCTTCAATTTTATACGGTAAAATTGACGGATTTTTTTTTTTTTTTTTTTTGTTCAAGCACGATTTAATGGTACTCAATATTCCAAAACCATCCAGTATGATGTTGTGTCGTTCAACGAAATGAATTATCATCACAACTTCCACAGGAATAATAAAGTGTGCATTAATTTTCAATGCGTAACCAGTTTCTTTAATCCTTATTTGTTAATAAGTTGTTTCTTTATGAATTCATGGGACTTGGTTCTCCCGTATAATTAACTTAGATCTCTATAGACTTCCAATTTATTAAATCGGCCAGAAATACCATAGGAGAAAAGAGTTCATTTTTATTCTAAAGCTCGTTCTAAGCTGGCTACCTCCAGTTCTCTATGTACCATGTTTACACAATGTGAATTCAAGAATTGACTCAAATTCGATAATAGTTTATTCCAAATACTTTTTCTGTCTGCAATTTCCTGAAGGTTATCTATTAAATAGTTTAGTCTATTATAGTACACAATGACAGTAGTGAAGGAAAAAAAGTAATCAATACACATTTTCTACTGTGTTGCAGTTTTTTTCAAGACATGGTTTATAAGTTTCATAGAATTTCTAGAAATATATGGAATCGCAGTGTCAATTTTGTAAAAGATTTGACATTCATTCAGCACATCAGATGTTGTGACTTGATAAGACCTTCATTGTTGAATACATGAATCAGCATTAAGGAGGTCCTATTACATTCGCTTGTAACTCAAACCATTTTTGATTTCATCAGAATTTTTAGGATTCCTTTTCATTACTGTCTCAATTTGCCTTATTTTATATCCTTATCAAGAAAGAAAACATGCCGGTTATTATTTTTTTGGCAATAACAATCTTCTTCAAATATATTTTTGAAGTGACATATCGAATGCCTTAATTAAACAATCTAAAAATATTTTGAAAAATACTTTGTTCTATATCGAAATTTTTTACCTTATAACTATAACCAAAGTACCCCAGGACTGTTTTTTTATGTATTGCTATACTTCGTTTTTTTACAAAGTTTGTATAAGATAAAAAGGTAAAAGTAGGAGTTGCTCCATTTTGCCTTTATGGGATGCATGAGGTTTGAAAATCTGTGCAAAAAGTAGAGAAATCCCCCAAAAAGTACCCTGCGGGTAAAAAACTCAGACGAGTACATTTACGTGAGTGGCATTCTGCCCCGAGATGCAACGCAATTTTCAAAAAAATTTAGCCGTAGTACTCTTTATATATGTATGTGCAAAAAGTTGTGAAATCCCCCAAAAAAAACCCTCACGGGGAATAAAATTGAGACAAGCACATTTACGTGAGTGGTATCTAATACCCTTAAAAACACAGTTCGTCAAAAACTTGAGCCATAATTTATGTATAGGTACAAAAAGTTGTGAAATAACAGAAAAATATATTCAGCATGTCAAGTACATGTTGTACACCAGATATATACATTATATACGTATATATAAATCGTAGTTTTAATATCAACTGATTAGAATTTCTCGCATTTAAAGCATAAAAAATCCGTAACAAAGAAAAAATCATAAATTGAGAACAAAAATTAATGAATAAATAAATTCAAACATCTTTAAAAATTATACGGAAGTACTTGGTGAGTTTGCTCAATATCCTATATGGTTCACCATTATTCAATGATCATATTAGGCGAGAAACTCGCCCAGTACTTCCGTATAATTTTTGTTCTCACTTTATGATTTTTTCTTTGTTACTGATTTTTTTTCTTCAAATGCGAGAAATTCTTCTCAGTTAATATTAAAACTACCATTTATATATACGTATATAATGTATATATCTGTTGTACAACATGTACTTGATATGCTGAATATATTTTTCGATTATTTTATAAATTTTTGTACCTATACATAGATTATAGCTCAAGTTTTTGACACACTGTGTTTTTGAGGGTATTAGATACCACTCACGTAAATGTGCTTGTCTCCATTAAATGTATACAGGCTGCAGTTTGAATTTAATAGATGCTTCGTCTAACAATTGAAACAACAGACTCAGTGAAGGCGCCGAGAGGATTCAAAATGTGTTATGCAACGTTATCATTTTTTCGTTTATTCGAATATTATATCTACGCGTCTTTAGAGTTGCAATACCTATTCCCCTGCTCAACTGTTAACTCGTCGACGAATATTCAAGCAGTGCTTCTGCCTCCCATCATTGTTGTATGATGTGAATCCTGTTTTTTTTTTCATTCTCACCATAATCGATATCACACTTGTATCTTTTCAATTATGATTGTTGACTTTCTGCGAAAAGGTAGGCACTGATTCGATGCTGATAGTTTTCATTGTTATTTTTGCTACATTTGTCTGAATAATTGTCGTCTAATTTGTAACAAATACGAGCTTGATTGAAGATCTACTTCACAGGCGCAATAGATGGCCAATAAGGAAGTACAATCCAAAGATACTATTTTGGTTTAGGTTCATTTTATTTTCAACTAGACATAAGAGGAAGGTCAGTTGAACATTTTTTTATTATGACGACGAACCCCCTTCCCCTGATAGAAAAAAATATTTCCCCTCTGCGGAATACGCCCAAAGGATGTTCCTGTAAATGGACCAGCCGATTCGGTCAACCAGTTGCTGTAAAACCATAAATTGATGAGTTTAATACTCTGCACGTAACACAAAGAACACTCCTGCGAAAATTTGTCTTAACTACACACGTGTCATTTTAGTAATTTAGTTTTATAATCAATGTACTGTAACGGAACGCCTTATCCCCTACGACAAACTCGCGAAATGCGTTCCGTGGGACCGTTGATCAGACCGATTCATCGCGTACATATCTCGCGAATTCAAATTCCAACGATAGGCTCGCGACCTTTGCTCGCGGATTCAAAACCATCAACCGATCGAACGGCCTAATGAGACAGCCTCTCTGGTAGTGGGGCGAATAGTATAAAAGCCGGCCACTCAATATCATAGGATTCATTATATCTTTACCTTTCGTACCTGAAAGTCCTAAAACCTTTACCATTTAGATTTAAGATATCCGCTCTTAAGGCCTGAATATCACATTGACACCTGAAAGAGTATCCGTGAGCACGCCCTGCTCGCCCGAATGCCTTAGTATCGCACTAACACATTCGGTTTTTCCCGTGAGCACGCCCAGCTCTTGTGTGGTCTTAGTATTGCACTAACACCCACAGCTCTCTTCTTCTCTTTCTCTATCCTTAATAAACATTTTATACACTCTTCAGGCCTCAATATCGCATTGACACCTGTTAAAGAGTAACCGTGAGCAGGCCCCGCTCGCCCGAATGCCTTAGTATCGCACTAACACATTCAGTTTTTCTCGTGAGCACGCCCAGCTCCTGTGTGGTCTTAGTATTGCACTAACACCCACAGCTCTCTTCTTCTCTTTCTCTATCCTTAATAATCATTTCATACACTCTTCAGGCCTCAATATCGCATTGACACCTGTTAAAGAGTAACCGTGAGCACGCCCAGCTCGTCCGAATGCCTTAGTATCGCACTAACACATACGGTTTTTCTCGTGAGCACGCCCAGCTCCTGTGTGGTCTTAGTATTGCACTAACATCCACAGCTCTTTTCTTCTCTTTCTCTATCCTTAATAATCATTTGATACACTCTTCAGGCCTCAATATCGCATTGACACCTGTTAAAGAGTAACCTTGAGCACACCCAGCTCCTGTGAGCCTCAGCATTGCACTGACACTCGCAGATTCCATTCATTTTTTCTCTCCTTTGTAATCATCCTGTGTGCCTCGATATCACATCGACACCCACATTTCCCAAACCAGTAGTCTAATATCGGCCTTCATATTGCATTAACACCGATACTAGCTAAAAAATACAAAAAACCGCATCCACTATTCCTACAGGCCTCGTTATCGCAACGACACCTACAACCAATATCTAACTCCACTATTTAAAATACTGGCCTCGTTATTGCAACGACACTGGTATATCCTTATATCCTTTATCTCATATTCGCAGACTTTCTTGGAAGTAGCTGAGTATCCCGTACACTCAGACACGTATAAGAAAGAGACCGACGTTATTCTCCAAGCGCTGCCTATAGCAGTAGTTGTAGAAAAACCTAGGTAAACACACGACACGCACCCGTATTGGCGCACAGGCCTTAGTATCGCACTAACACCTGCCCGCGTCGCCAAAATTCTCGACTACTATAGCCGGCAGCCTCCGCGCTCACAGACATACACATATAAACGGCACTCGGAGCCTTTTAGATCCTATAATCTTGGTTGCGCAATTACGATACCTATTGTTATTGCGCAACTAGCATCACTTGAGCTATTTTTGCGAGACTGTAACTCACAGTCTCATCGAGTCATCTTGAAAGAAGGGAGGGATTTAATTTCCTTTTCTTTACTCTGAACTATTAATTTGCGCTTCATTTTATTCATCCTCTCGCCGAATTTATCAGGATGTCTCTCGATAAGTTTTATTCAAGCGTCTTGTGATTCATCCTTCACCATCCTTCCAACAGCAAACTGATGATGAACTAAATATCCTGCCTTGTATCTTGAACGGATATATCTGAGGTTATATTCCCTCTTCCAAGTACAAATTTCCTCGGGTCCAGTACGCGGATCTGCCCTTCCCAGACGAGTTTCGAATAAATAATTGTGGGGAGTGGAAATAAATAGAATTTACCATTCAATTATTACCACAGTAAACCTCAATTTGTTTCAGTACATTGCTCAAATCGTCATGCAAAATCCATTTACTGATCCAATCACGAGCAGCGTTAATAAAAGCACTCGCGGTGGCTTTCAGATAGAGGGGACTGAGTCAACTAAAAAAAAGTCGCAATAAAAAAAAATCTGTAAATGAGAGCTTTCATTCAATAAACGATACACTTAAACCTCATTAAGGGGACCGAGTCACAAAAAAAATCATGAGAAGAAAAAATCTGTAAATGATCTCGTTATTTTTGAAAATGTTACATTTTGTTACGTCCTGGCTATTTTTTGTAATATAATTAATACACACTTTATACTATCATTATGAGTAATTCTACAATTCCTAATGCTTTTTCTAAACTCCATGTTTCCACAATATTCTAATTTCGTTTCTTCATATAAAGAACACCTTCAGACGCTGACTATCCAGTCGCGCCGGATGTATATCCAATTTCTGCCAAATTGCATCCACTAACCTAACTTTTTGTCCCGATTCCACTTTTCTGCAGTTTCGCTGTCCGCACGTGCAGTGCATGGTCAGCAGTCTCACGATTCCCAAAACCCCCACTTGATATCTTATTCACACCTTCTTCATTCTATCAAACTTTTACTTTAGCAGTCTTCAATCAATCTTCAAACGATCAACATGATTCAAATGTATTCTAAGCGTTCAATCGTAGCGTCTAAGTCTTATAGTTAAGTTATTGTTTTCAACCGTTTTAAATACGTTCGGTTAACAAGTAAAAATTTTACGCGTAATCATTTAAAATATTGATTTTAACCATTAATTGAACCGAGAAATCCCAAATCGTCACTCATCCGAGCCGTAACACATTTAAACCTCATTAAGTGCAGTACATAACAATAGTGCACAAGGATGGTGTGAGGTCAAGAGTACAATATCTCACTTGTCGTAGATTTCAGACAAAACCAGTGATCCAATTTTGGTGTTCGATGTCTTATTATATCTGTCGAAGAATGCATTCTGAATTAAATATAGCTATTTTGGATGCAGTGAAAATTATATTTGCTCGAACTTATTGTTTAGTAAGTTTTTAATAGAGAAAGATTTATCAACACATTAAAAATCATAGCTTCCTCATAACAACTTGAAATGAAAATCCCTATATTCAATCCAGAATGCACTCTTCAACAGATAAAATTAGACATTGAACACTAAAATTTGTTCATCGGTTTAGTCAGAAAACTAGAACGAGTGAACATTTTCACTTTTCATCTCACACGATTCTGTATTCAGTATGTCTTTACGAAACTGCAGAATGATAATGTTTGTTATGTATTTAATGAGATTTTGACTGCATTTTTTCTACATCAACAATTATATTTCCCAGCTTGATCTGAGCGTCACTATTTTCGCTTTTCCATTTAGAGCTGCTTGTGATTGCACCATTCAATGACTTTTGCTTGTAATTTGAAGAATATGCATAAAGTCGAAAACGAAAATGACAAGCAGCGTTAAATAAAAAAGCACCAGCAGTGGCTTTCAGATGGTGCTGGTCAATTAATTGTGGTTTCCAACTTACTGAATATTCTCTGCATCGATACCTATAATCCTTTGACCAGCTTGATCTGAAAGCCACTGTGAGTGGTTTTTAAATTAAACGGTACAGCCGAAAAAGTGTTTTTTTTTTAATTATAAGGGCAACTCTCCTCTTCGTCCAAGAAAAAATAAAAAATAATTCCCTTCTTTCCGGATGAACCCGAAGAATTTTCTGAAAATGGATTAGCAAATTGGGTTAACTGGTTGCTTCGAAACCAGATTCATGATATTTTTCTATCTGGGTGCGATTCAGAGAACTCTGCTTCAGGGATTGGCCTTGACTAGGTCTTATTCACCTTGAAGATACACTGCACACCAATTAAGCGAGGCAATTTTTTCAACAGGTCACACTTTTACAGATTTTTCCCAGTATTGCTCTGACATTTCATACTCTTGTCTATGACTCTTGTCTATGAAAAATGTCATTAAAAAAATCTGTAAATTATATCTTTCTCTTTAAAAATCTTATATTCAAACCTCATTGAGTACATAACAAGCATTATAATTCTGCAATAATATGAAGATATATAGTGCACAAGAATAGTATAAGGTCAAATGAAATTTTTTTCACTCGTAGCTTTCAAACCAAATCGGTGAACCAATTTTGGTGTTCGATGTCTACTTTGATCTGTTGAAGAGTGCATTCGGAATTGAATATAGCGATTCTGAATGCAGTAAAAATTACATATATTGTTACTAATATTTTAGTAAATTTTTAATAGAGAAGAATTTATTAACACATTTAAAATCATAGTTTTGTCATAAAGACTTGAAATAAAAATTCCTATATTCAATCCGAAATGCACTCTTTGACAGATAAAATAAGACATTGAACAAAAAAATTAATTCATCAGTTCAGTCTGAAAGTTACGACACGTGAAAAATTTCATTTTTTACCTCACACTATTATGATACACTGTATATCTTCACAAAATTGCATAATTGTAATACTTGTTATGTATGCTTTCATGTCAGATTTTTTAAAAGAAGTATATCATTTTTAATTTTTTTTCTTCCTTTGAGATTTGTAGGTGACTGGGTCACTTAAGGATTAAGAAAAAAATGGGTACTTTTAATTGGTGTGCTCAAATACTCAAAGCAGTGTTCTCCAGATCCTGCGCACTGTGTAAAACTCATGAACCTGGAAGTAAGCGGTTGACCAAATTGGCTGGTCGATTTATAACAAAACCCTTCAGTGTGATCCTGAACGGAGGACTTTTATAAATTTTATCTTCGCCGAGAGTGAAAGGTGTCCTTATGAGCAAAAAAAACTTTTTTGTCTTCTCATCCCCCTTAAGAACCACTGAAAAAAATGCTCTACTGAAATGGTGTGTTCTGCGAAGAGAATGTCACCTAGCGAAGATCAATCCTAGCACAGCCGATTCTAAGCCCCCAGTTGACCCAATCAGTTGATCCACTTATAAAAAATCCTTTGGGTTCATCCTGAAAGAAGGTAATTATTTTTAGTCTTTTTTTTTTTGTGAAGGAGAAAGTGACCCTTATAATGAACGAACCTGTTTTTAATGCAGTGTGGAATGAAAAGCACTCGCAGGGGCTTTCAGAACAAGCCTGTCGATAGATTTGTAAATGACAATCTAATCGATTGACCCATTTACAAAAAAATGCTTTGGGTTTATTCTGACGAGAGGCCATAATTTGTTATTTTTCCTCTTGTGAGGAGGACAGTGGTCTCCATGAAAAAAAAAAATCGGTTTTTTTTCGAAATCACGATCACAAAGGTTTTCGTTACCGGTTATTGCTTTGTTTAAGCGTTTTCGAGACGCCCTTGCTCGAATTTACCATCTAGTTTTGTTGAAGAATTTTATGTTTCAGAGTTTTGTTCTTTTTTTTTTTTTTTGTTATGGGAAATCGGTGCACTCAAATCTGTCGCGAGAATGAGAGCTCAAAGAAACGAGCAGCCCGGCAGATGGGAGTGATCGATTCGAATTCTTGCAATTAGTTGTAGACCGGTGCAAATTCGGCGCCCTATGGAGAAAAGTGCATCACGCTGGAGAACGGGTGGTGTTTATTAAGTTTTGGCATAGAATAGAGCATTCTGATGCGTTATGGTTATGAAGTTTAGGCCCGTTTTCGCGTGAAACACAAGGGAGGCGAGTGTACAGATTTCGAAAATGTTACCGGCATAATTTGCGCTCTCGATATAGTTACGAGGTGGTTCGAGTGAGAGGGCAGTAGTTCTTGGGTAAGGGATTTTGGGAAAACATTGAATAACGATAATGTCGAGCTATCGAAGATTACTAGAAGTGATTAGTCTTGCTCGGGACACCGCCGGGGTGACTGAGTTCGGACTCGAGCTCCCGTGTTGACAGTTTTTCTGTCGCTCACGCGCGCGTCTTCGCGTTGTTCTTGTATTTAGTGATAGCGTATGCTGTACTCTATTCGTTCTCGTTATCTCGTGAATTTTATTTTAATAAAATTTGAGTCGTGTTCCCGTTTTGTGTAGAGTGCAGTTTTGCGCATTTTTCCGTTTCGTGCACCCCTTTGGATGCAAGTTCTCGTTCCTGGGATTATTGTGAATAATTTCCGGGGAGTTGTTTTCGAAAAGTTACGTTAATCATTTAATCGAATCCTTCGATCAAAGATCTCGTGCCGTTACCATTGAGTTTCGGAGATGCGTTCATTGCTTTGCAACTCGCTATTACAGGTACCGATTTTGATGCTTTACGCTGGTTCTCGTACATTAATTTAATAATACAAATTATTGTATTTGCTCTCGAATCGTTTTCTTCAATATTGAAGTTCGTTCTCGGTGTTTGAGTTCTCGTTGAAATAAAGCTATTCACTGGGCCATACCTCGACCCTCTCTACTACAACCTAGCAGACTGAACGGCCGTGTATTTCCGCAACCGTCCGCTCTCGCAAGTGCATCCAGTTGCGTTTGTTGATTTTACGCGAGCCCAAAAATTAACTAAGTTACCGGTTCCGTTATTGGTGTTCTCGATCGTGAGTTTGGCTCCAGATTTTCGATTTTAATAGAACCGAGCCTAATCAACTCGGATTCTTGGGCATACCGGTTTGTTAATACTGGTTAAACAAAAATTATCCTTCAGTTATTGGAATCGAGGCTGCTCCCCTCGATCCCTCGGGCATACCGGTTCGTTAATACCGGGGACACAAAAATTAACTGGCGCCCACCGGGTTTGCGGATGCGCGAACGAGGGTGGACGGCCGAAGGTGACAGTTCTCGATTTTTGTGTTCCCGAATATTTTTGATATTTCCCTTTGTTCACGAAAAATACGTCACAGTCTTCAAAAGTAAACAGTGTCTTTGTATTTTGTACTTACTTATTCGTGTTTTTTATTTCTCTGCATAAAATCTCCAATCGAATTTTTACAAGGTTATCCATGTAGCACGAATACAAGTTGTTAGCAGACTGTTCTTGTGTCTACTATAATTGCGAGCCGGCAAGCAGACGATTGCCGCAACTTCTTCGGGCTGCCGCTGCGGCTCGGCGCAACCAGTTGTGTTATGTGTGCGTTTTTCTTCGAACGTATGCACACGTATATGCGATCGGACAAATCTGTTCCGATGTGTGAGTTCGGACAAATGTGGAATATTGGCCAGATATTAGCACTTCGGGAACCGATTTTATCGCAACCGGTCTCATTAAAAAGAGAGGAAACAATACCAAATATTGGCGCTGATACATTTAGCGTCCGCGATGTATTGCCCGAGATATTTAGAGTTACAGACGACATGTGATTGCGCTGGTACGCGCCATGCACGTATATCGTCGTACAAATTCGATGTGTGAGTGTGACAGAATGAAACATTTTTGACAGAGTCCAAATTGTAAGTGGCCAAATATTAGCATTGCGGGCACCGAATTGATTGAACCGGGGCTCATTCGAAAGAAAAAATAAATAAAAAATAATGAACCTTACACATTTAGCGGCTGCGACGTTTCGACTGAGATAATTCCAGTTAGAATTTCGTAGCAGACGAAAAAGGACGAACGTCCAAATAATAAGAGTAGCGCTAGCGTTTCGGTCGTGAGAAGTCTCGTAAGGCACTACAAATCTTTCTTTTAATACTTGGCGTCGACACGCTATCGCGTCGCTTGATAAGGAGGACAATGACAAGACAATGACAAGACAATGACAAGACAATGACAAGACAATGACAAGACAATGACAAGACAATGACAAGACAATGACAAGACAATGACAAGACAATGACAAGACAATGACAAGACAATGACAAGACAATGACAAGACAATGACAAGACAATGACAAGACAATGACAAGACAATGACAAGACAATGACAAGACAATGACAAGACAATGACAAGACAATGACAAGACAATGACAAGACAATGACAAGACAATGACAAGACAATGACAAGACAATGACAAGACAATGACAAGACAATGACAAGACAATGACAAGACAATGACAAGACAATGACAAGACAATGACAAGACAATGACAAGACAATGACAAGACAATGACAAGACAATGACAAGACAATGACAAGACAATGACAAGACAATGACAAGACAATGACAAGACAATGACAAGACAATGACAAGACAATGACAAGACAATGACAAGACAATGACAAGACAATGACAAGACAATGACAAGACAATGACAAGACAATGACAAGACAATGACAAGACAATGACAAGACAATGACAAGACAATGACAAGACAATGACAAGACAATGACAAGACAATGACAAGACAATGACAAGACAATGACAAGACAATGACAAGACAATGACAAGACAATGACAAGACAATGACAAGACAATGACAAGACAATGACAAGACAATGACAAGACAATGACAAGACAATGACAAGACAATGACAAGACAATGACAAGACAATGACAAGACAATGACAAGACAATGACAAGACAATGACAAGACAATGACAAGACAATGACAAGACAATGACAAGACAATGACAAGACAATGACAAGACAATGACAAGACAATGACAAGACAATGACAAGACAATGACAAGACAATGACAAGACAATGACAAGACAATGACAAGACAATGACAAGACAATGACAAGACAATGACAAGACAATGACAAGACAATGACAAGACAATGACAAGACAATGACAAGACAATGACAAGACAATGACAAGACAATGACAAGACAATGACAAGACAATGACAAGACAATGACAAGACAATGACAAGACAATGACAAGACAATGACAAGACAATGACAAGACAATGACAAGACAATGACAAGACAATGACAAGACAATGACAAGACAATGACAAGACAATGACAAGACAATGACAAGACAATGACAAGACAATGACAAGACAATGACAAGACAATGACAAGACAATGACAAGACAATGACAAGACAATGACAAGACAATGACAAGACAATGACAAGACAATGACAAGACAATGACAAGACAATGACAAGACAATGACAAGACAATGACAAGACAATGACAAGACAATGACAAGACAATGACAAGACAATGACAAGACAATGACAAGACAATGACAAGACAATGACAAGACAATGACAAGACAATGACAAGACAATGACAAGACAATGACAAGACAATGACAAGACAATGACAAGACAATGACAAGACAATGACAAGACAATGACAAGACAATGACAAGACAATGACAAGACAATGACAAGACAATGACAAGACAATGACAAGACAATGACAAGACAATGACAAGACAATGACAAGACAATGACAAGACAATGACAAGACAATGACAAGACAATGACAAGACAATGACAAGACAATGACAAGACAATGACAAGACAATGACAAGACAATGACAAGACAATGACAAGACAATGACAAGACAATGACAAGACAATGACAAGACAATGACAAGACAATGACAAGACAATGACAAGACGGGAGTTCGGAGATGTAAGTTTTGACATCACCCAATTCCTGACGGGACACGGTTAATTCAGACAGTACCTATACAGAATGGGCGAAGTACGGACTCCAGACTGTACACACTGCGGACACGAAAGAACACACGTTCTTCGTGTGCGACCGGTGGACAGACCTCAGGCAAGGACTAGAGACGACCGTCGGAGACATTACTCCCGATAACAACGTCGAGGTAATGCTTCACGAAACAGACTGGTGGCAACTAGACGCCACATACATTGAAACGATACTGAGACGGAAGAACACGAACGGCTGCTTAAAATGACGGACCTGACGTAACTCACAAGCGACATGAACGACAGTTCTTATTTATCTTTACAGACTCATTAAATCTTATTTTGATAGTTTTTTATGCATATCAATTTTTTGTCGGATATGCGTAAAGAACCAGCAAAATAAAATTCAATGAGTCTGTAACCTAAAGCCGTTAGCAATATATAAAACTTCATCCGGAATTTTTTTTAGAAAATTCAATGATCTAATAAATTCTTATTGACTTTTTTGTACTATAACATCTGTAGTTCACTTAATAACAGTTGAAAATCCAAAAATCACGACTTTGTTGGTCTGTAACTTTGTAAATATCAACGATACGAAAAACTCGCTACTGACTTTCTTGTAGTGCGTCAGACGCACGACAAAGTTTTCCTTCAACTTTTTGTCCTAACTTTAATAGTTTAGCTAAGAAATGTAAGAAAACGGCAAACTTACAACATTAAAAATTTCAAGGCTCTGTAAAGAATCAAATAGAAATTCGACTCAACAAGATTTTTCGTTCGAAATTTGACGATTCATAAGATGTAGTCAATAATTTTATTTTTAAAAAATTCTTCTTAGGTTGCCGGGAGAAAGAATGGAAAAAAATCACTTTCCTGTGTTATTTAAATGGGAAAACTTCAAACGCGATGATGGACCTCTAAGAATTAAAATTATGAGCTGCGCCTTTGACAGCATTTTTACTAAGACGTATTCTACAATATTTTGGGCGGAGAGCGAAGAAAAAAAATATCGCTTGTTTTTGGCACACCCTAGTATATATATAGTTTATGTGTGGATTATTTATATATTATATACGTATTATATGTAGCGGTTCGAAAAAATTTTCACATATTATTACACAAACAACATAGAAATATATCTATGTATTCATAAAAATATGTCATATAGTTATTCAAAAATGTATTTAGGACTATATAACATGTATAAAGTTTCCATATGCCCAATTTTCCATATAACTTTTATGAAAATCATTATATATAGAATTAACAGAATCATCGCTCAATATTTTTACTTGAAATGCCGAAATATTATGCAATCAAATCCTGTTGATATTTTCGTTTTTGTTTTTGAAATGAGATAAAAGTTCATTGAACACATATAAGTTATGTTAGACGATTGCTGTGATATGGCGAGGCGCAGGGGAGAGGCGAGTAGCGAAATTAGTGACTAAAAGCTAGTAAGCGGGACTACCCCCACCATTGAAAATCGCGCTCGTTTGAAGACCTGTATGTAAGACCGTGCTCGTACTTACCTAAAATTCAACGATTGGAATACCGCTAAGAAAATTAAAATACAGAAGAATAATTATCAATTGCTTTCTCATACTTATATTTGAAAAACTAGGATATTTGGTTTAAAAAAAGTAATAAACTTAATCAAATATAATTATTCATTGTTATTCATACTTCTATTTAATATAACAATTTTTTAATTGAAGTAATGTAATAAAATTGGAGTAAAATAGGAAGTCCACGACAGCTCGTTTTAATTAGTATGCACAACGATTTCGGAAACTTTAATATCTGGTACGAATAAATAATTACATAATAAATGAACGGGTAAAAATAGCAGTATTATAAACTTTTTATAATCATTATAAACATCGATAACGAATACAGCGGCGGGATTACGCTGGAAGTCATGAGTAAGACAGATTGCAGCGATCCAAGCGGCCACTGCGCGAATAAAACTCCATCACTAAGCGACCTACCCCCTCCACTACAGTTTCCAAACCTGTATGTAAGACCGTGCTTTAGCTGCACTTATTCGCGTAACTTAATAGCTTCTATGTTCAGTATTCTCCAGATTTGCCAAATGGAGAATTATGCCGTAAATCACGCCACCGGACTAAACATCTCAAATATCTGTCGACTAATATCGCTCGCGAACCGCTACTATCACTTTGTGTGCTGCATTAGACTTACCTTGAACAATTAACTTCACCGCAAAATACCTTAAATTATATCGAGTCTTCTACTTCATCAATTCTACTGTAATATTTTAATTATCTGTATTAATACACGTAGTTCACGTCAACACTCGTATTTCTATTGTATTTGAATCGTCTACGATTATATCTGCGATAATCATACTCCGAATCTGAATTGCAGTTCTTCATCGGGAAACTTACCACAATTTATTGTTTTATTAGATGTTATCGTACACGTCTATGTCTGTTATGACCTCTGAGGCGCCGCGCCCAGGTTTCTCGTTTTACCTCTGAATCGCCGCGCACAAGTCAAAATTACGAATAGACCTCTGAGACGTAACAATAATGATCATGATAATAAGTTGAAAATTTTGTATTTTTTTTTAACACCCAGTAGTGCTCCCCGCTACCAAGTATCTATTTTTGTCTTAAGTAACTGTAAATTTGCGATAACGTGGCAACTTCACGCGATCTTTTCTCGTTCGCTTGTGTCGGGTGTCTTTCCGTCTTGTTGGAAAAACAGCTCAGTTACGCCAATTTTCAAATCGGGTGATAAAGGCCAAATATCCAACTATAGGCCAATCTCTGCTTTAAATGCCATCCCGAAGTTATTCGAAGCTAATGTCGCGCGTAAACTCACAGTCATCTTTAAGGCGATCATTGTTAAAGAACAGCATGGGTTTTGCGAGGGACGTTCTTCGGTAACCAATTTGGCCTTCTTCACCAACTTTGTCACTACTGCGTTTGGTAACAGGTGGCAAGTTGACGCAGCATACACGGACTTCTTGAAGGCGTTCGATCGTGTTAATACTCGTATTCTGTTACTTAAACTGGAAGCCCTTGGTATCTCCGGCGAGCTCCTCTGCTGGATAGAGTCTTACCTCACTGACCGGCAGCAGTTCGTCAAAGTAAGGAGTTCGCTTCTAAAACCATATCATTCCCAGTCGGGTGTTCCTCAGGGTTCTCACTTGGGACCTCTTTTTTTAAATATCTATATAAATGGCATCGTGGGGGTGATACGGTATTCGGATGTGCTACTGTTTGCCGATGACATAAAGCTATTCAAAGCGGTGTGTTCGGTGGGAGATTCCGTGGGCTTGCAGCTGGATCTCGATGCAATCGCGGAGTGGTGTTTGAGAAATAAGATGACGTTGAATGTGGCTAAGTGCAAGGTCATTCATTTCGCGAGACTTGACGGCAAAATACTGTTTGACTATAAACATCAACGGTCTTAATCTGGAAGTTGCTAGTTCGGTGCGCGATCTGGGTGTCACAATGGACAGCTCCTTGTCCTTTGCTGGGCATATTAAATTTGTCATCACCAACGCATTAAAGATCCTAGGCTATGTGAAACGGGTTGCGGCGAAGTTTGACGATCCGCGAGCATGGTTGTCACTGTACAATGGACTCGTTAGATCGCATCTCGAGTATGCATCTGTGATTTGGTCTCCGCACATTCGATTGTACCGGGATCTACTTGAGGGCGTCCAGCACAAATTCCTTCGATTTGCGGCATTCCGGCTTGGTATCGCGATGGGACCATTTGACCACGATTATACAATAATTAGCGCGGAATTAGGTCTAAACTCTTTGGAAGAACGACGATTGGTGGCCGACTTTAGGTTCCTTCATGCAATCATCCACGAAAAATTCGATTCGCCTACTCTTTGTTCGCTACTGAAACAAAGCGTAAATAATAGGTCAACCCGTACTGCTGATGTGTTCTCCGTTTCTTTTTATAGGGTTAATTGCGCGTACTATAGTTGGCTGCCTCGTCTCGCTGGATTAGGGAATGTATATGCTTCGCGAGCTAACATTTTCGAATTGTCTCTCCCGCGGTTTAAGGCCGCTATTTACCGTTTACTAGCGAGTGATAGTCCTGTATATACTTAGTGTAACAGATTGTTAAGAGAGTTTCTTAAGGTCTCTATATTCTATTGAAACATTTATATTGTTATTGTAAAGATGGATCTTCTGTGAAGTCATCCGTTGCTCCTGTCATAAACATGTACGGGTGTTAGGGCTAGTCCCTGCCCACTGAAATTGGGTTTTTTTTACCCGTGAGAAGTTGAATAAATAAATAAATAAATAAATATCGACGGGACGTCCTCATATTGTTCTCGTATGGAAATGCCGAATACGAATCTACGGGACCAAGCAACTTGACGTCGTCTACAATATGTAACAACCCATGAACGTTATAGGTTATAAAACTGCGACCATACAAATATTCGCTTTGCTGAACGAAGATACGTAACGCCATTCTCGCATAGAACAACATATTATCAGACGGCAAATGAGAGGCTACAATACGCATACAAGTACTAAGAAGTAGGAAATGTTTATAAATGTCGTCCCTCAATATACCGATAAGTACAACGGGACCTGTGTACAAGAGAAATTGACGAAACTCCCTCGCTTTGTATCGGGCATACCGGTCAAGTTTTCTAGGCGCTCGTGCGAATTCTTTGGGATAATAATCACGGAGATAATCGGGTCTCAACGATATAACATCAATTTGTCGCCCCGATAACCTACTCTCCATAAAAAATGTACCATCTACCCACGCAGATAACAATCGCTTGACAACACCGAGGCATACGAGATGCATGTACTCGAAGGGTACTCGAGAAACCATATCTATCCGAAGTAACGGAAGGGGACTTTCACCTTATTTGTGGTGATCTTCGTCGACTCGATTCTTATGCTCTTCGTCGATCCTAAGAACATTATCCACGCCGCGTAAAGTCATGCGTCTCTCTGCGGACTGACCGGTGATTTTACATTTGGAGCACGGATAAGTAGAACAGTGACCCACGTGATTCATAATGAAAGCTCGCGCTGGTGCATCGGCAATAAAGGCTCTGAGGCTGATGGTTATTCTCTATTCGCGAAAAATTATACCACCATCATTTATAACTTTATTCACTTCGTCGACAAATGGCTGAAAGAAGACCAGCGCACGTGCCAGTTTTGTGACACCTCTGTATATACCCACCACTTCAGTTAAGCTATTCGGGATGATTGCAACCCTGCATTGGATTGGCCAAATTTGTTTTTTTTTCCAGAATTACCTATAGCACCGCCGTCAGTGTTGAAATCTATTTCCAGATTACTAGAACCCTATCGGATGAAACACTCTCAAGAATTGAAATGTTTGCTGCCTCGAATCCTAAATCCAAGTATTCTCCTGGTGCCATTTCTACCAACTCAACACGCCTGCGAGGAGTATTTAACAAGGTTTTAGTACGTTTCGGCAAAGAAGAAAGACATGAGTGTGATCTGAGAATTGCAAGAAGACTATCGCCAGCCTCACCACTGATATTATATTCAATCATCCATGAGGCAAGATGTTGATTCAAATTACTTTGCATATTTTTGTTTCTACCCAAACTCTGTGGATCCGGGCTAGCTTCACCGGCAGTAGTTGACGAAGGATGACTTGAAGACGCGCCGTAAGTATCGATGAAGCTATTTTCAGTGTCATCATCGATGCAAATATTTTCAGAAATATCTAGCTGAACGGAAGTATCGGAGCAATAGTCGATCTCACCATCAAGAACGCCATCCCAAACACCGAAAGGTATCGAGTGGTCACCCGCGACCCTTGAGCACCGGGAATTAAGATCTGACATTATAGGAGAATCGGATGATGCTTCGGACAAATTTCCGCTCTGTTCATTACGGTTTGTAGTGTGTGTAACTCGATGCGACCGTAAGAGAGAATTCCTAATTTCCTTTCTCATTCTGCAACGTTGCCTCAACCTTAGGTCTTTATGATATTTCCGACTATGTGAAGTTTTTACATTATTTAGCATGATTGAAGCATGCACGAGATAATATTATAGATAAATTTAAAAACATGGGTAATTCCTGGCGTCCGTATCGTCCTTCGATGATGCGAGGCTTCCCTTTTCAATCGAATAGATGCAGAACGGAAATTATTAGCGTTTGAGAAGACGTAGTAGTTTAGCAACAGAAAAAAAGAAAATTAAACAACCCATTTCACGAAAAGGAATAATAAAAAAATTTTAAAACGAACTAAACGAAGGAAGTTTCTAGTTCTTCATTAGTGATTTATTGATCAGCAAAATCGATTATTGGTAGTATATTCCAAGTCCAATTAATGATAGGACTATTTTTTTACTTGGTGCACTACGGCGCCAGCACTCAAACAATCGGGAATTAAAATAAAGAAAGATATAAAATAAATTAAAAAAATTAAGGATATGTAAAGTCCTGATAAGATGGAGTTTGCATAATAATAATACCAAAATATCGTGAACAAAGGGATGGCAAGAGAAATTATTAAAGAAGAAATCACTAGGCAACGGGACCTTTTCTCCAAATGTAAATAGTTCGTTTAAAATTGGGTTGCTTTACACAAATAGATCGAATGAAAACAAAATTCCATATTCCGAATTTTTTTAATATTTTTTAACCCATTGAAACATCTTTGAAATTCTCTTTGAATCTCGCGCGACCATAATCATAGTCAGACTGTTCGCTAGCATTAGACAAACAAATGTACGGTAGTACTACCTTTAACCTTTTGTCCAACCGATTGTTGGAGAAGTAGTAGAAAGAGACTTATCGTTAATTATCGAACTCGAGATGTGGTACGAAAAAACCTTTATGCCTGTCAATAAACGAGCAATACGTTCCAATACATTTATACCAAAGTCAAACATTTTTTCAATAGAAATGATGAGAAAAAGTTAAGATCTTGATACTCTTATTGAAGACCATTGAACTCGGGCGAACAGAAACAAGCGAAAATAATGAAAAAAAAACAAAACAAAAAAATTGTCCCGTACGAAAGTGCGCTTTAACGTCATTATTCTTTTGCCTCTTAGTCTTCTATTCTCTGGTGTTTGATTTCGTTTTTTATTTAACTTAATTCTTATTTCTATTACTAATATAATTGACTAAATTAACGATGGAAATAATTCAAAAAATAAAATAAAAAATATCAAACACCAGAGAATGGAAATTTTTATTGAGACACAAAATCACAATATCGAGAAAGTGCACGTCCACGCAAAGTCCAGTTCTAAAAAAATTTTCGAACATCGAATAAACCGTTATGGATGCTTTGACGAAAAAAATATTCATGTTTGCACGCATAATGAAATATACTTGCATCGTTTTTAAAGACACTGATTCATGAGCAACGAACGAACTTTTGAGACGCATAACGAAAACATTTAGTGACAACGCGTTCCCGCTATGCAGCGTTGGAAGGGCGTTCGACCTCTTTACTCGCTAGGAAATCCGTTGGGCCGTAAGACGGAAAAAATGATTTTCGCGATACTACTATTAAAATGTATTCGCGCGAAAAAAAAAGAAGAAGAACATCCACATCATCACGAGGGAAAGCGTTGCAACAACGAGCCTACCAGGACAGACACTTGTTAATTGCGTATCGTATTGTTAACGCGAAATACCGATCGATACTACGAGGGATTGGTAGCATAGTACGAAAGGATCATTGAGGTATGTAGCAAAAATAATTCAAAGATTTTATATAATTATAATATTAATTGCAGTATTGGGAGACCCAATTTCTATTCGTCATTTAGACTTGATACATTGTCGATGGATGGGTGAACTTGGACGATTTTGCAATCACTGTACATTGTTGCGTGAACGCGAGCTTTCTCGATATTATTCTTTTGCGTCACGGTCGTCCATTCTCTAACGTTTGATCATTGTTATTTTTTAAGTTTCTTTATTGGGGATTTAATTGATTGAATCAATAATGGAAATGATAATGAATCAAATAATAAAAAACAAGAATCATGCGCCAGAGAACACAGGAATGAGACGCAAAAGAAAGCGACCGGAAAAGCGTGTTTTTCTACACGCAGATTTTGTTATCTCAATTTTCATAAAAATTATGAATACCAAGTATTTGAGGGAAAATGAAAAATTATAGCTGATGCATGTATTTAAAATTTATTGAAAATCATTTTTATTATTTGTTTCCTCGCCCGAATACATTTTAATAGTAGCATCGCGAAAATCATTTTTTTCCTTCTTACGGCCCAACAGATTTCCCAGCGAGTAAAGAGGTCGAACGTCCTTCCAACGCTGTATAGCGGGAGCGTGTTGCTACTGAGTGTTTTCGTTTCGCGTCTCAAAGGTTCGTTCGTTGCCCATGAATCTGTGTCTTTAAAAACGATGCAAATAACTTTTATTATGCGTACAAGCATGAATATTTTTTCCGCCGAAGCATCCATACTGGTTCTTTCGATGTTTAAAATTTTTTTTTAGAACTAGATTTTGCGTGGACTCGTGCCTACTCGATATTGTTATTTTGGGTCCCAATAAAAATTGTCCATTCTCTGGCGTTTGATATTTAATACAATTTTTTAATCATTTTCATTGTTAATTTAGTCAATTGAATTGATAATAAAAACAATAATTGAGTAACAAAAAAATCAAACACCAGAGAACATAAGACTAAGACGCAAAAGAATAATGCCGAGAAAGCGCGCTATCGAACGACTTTTTGATCACAGCTTTTATTATCTTTTCGCGTTTTTGCCGCAATTTTTATTTTCCGGGTAATAGTATTGAGAATATGTATTTATTAATTCATTTATCAAAAAATGTATAAAAATTATTAATACAAAATATTAAAAGAAAAATGACACACGGAAAATTCGATGCATGCATTTCAAATTTATTGACAATTATTAGTATTATTTGTATCTCCGCTCGATATAAATTTTGATCGCGGTATGGAAAAAAATTTTTTTTTCCCGTTGATTCGCCTTAACAGATTTTCGACCAGGTGAAGTGACTTCGAACGTCCTTCCGACACCGTGTATCGAGAGAGTGTTACCTCTACATATTTTCATTTCGCGTCTCAACGGTGACTTCGCAACCCATGAACCTTTGTGTTGAACAGCGAGGCGAAGAATTTTCATTAGGCGCGCGAGCGTAAATATTTTTTTCGTCAAAGCATCCGTACCCGCTTATTCGATGTTCGAATTTTTTTTTAGAACTGGCCTTTGCGTGAACGTGCACTTTCTCGATATTGTCATTTTGCGTCTCAATAAAAATTTCCATTCTCTGGTGTTTGGTATTTTTTATTTTATTTTTTGAATTATTTCCATCGTTAATTTAGTCAATTGAATTAATAATAGGAATAAGAATTAAGTGAAATAAAGAACGAAATCAAACACCAGAGAATAGAAGACTAAGAGGCAAAAGAATAATGACGTTAAAGCGCACTTTCGTACGGGACAATTTTTTTGTTTTGTTTTTTTTTTCATTATTTTCGCTTGTTTCTGTTCGCCCGAGTTCAATGGTCTTCAATAAGAGTATCGAGATCTTAACTTTTTCTAATCATTTCTATTGAAAAAATGTTTGACTTTGGTATAAATGTATTGGAACGTATTGCTCGTTTACTGACATGCATAAACGTTTTTTCGTACCACATCTCGAGTTCGATAATTAACGATAAGTCTCTTTCTACTACTTCTCCAACAATCGGTTGGACAAGTACATTTGTTTGTCTAATGCTAGCGAACCGTTTGACTATGATTATGTTCGCGCAAGATTCAAAGAGAATTTCAAAGATGTTTCAATGGGTTAAAAAATATTAAAAAAATTCGGAATATGGAATTTTGTTTTCATTCGATCTATTTGTGTAAAGCAACCCAATTTCAAACGAACTATTTACATTTGGAGAAAAGGTCCCGTTGCCTAGTGATTTCTTCTTTAATAATTTCTCTTGCCATCCCTTTGTTCACGATATTTTGGTATTATTATTATGCAAACTCCATCTTATCAGGACTTTACATATCCTTAATTTTTTTAATTTATTTTATATCTTTCTTTATTTTAATTCCCGATTGTTTGAGTGCTGGCGCCGTAGTGCACCAAGTAAAAAAATAGTCCTATCATTAATTGGACTTGGAATATACTACCAATAATCGATTTTGCTGATCAATAAATCACTAATGAAGAACTAGAAACTTCCTTCGTTTAGTTCGTTTTAAAATTTTTTTATTATTCCTTTTCGTGAAATGGGTTGTTTAATTTTCTTTTTTTCTGTTGCTAAACTACTACGTCTTCTCAAACGCTAATAATTTCCGTTCTGCATCTATTCGATTGAAAAGGGAAGCCTCGCATCATCGAAGGACGATACGGACGCCAGGAATTACCCATGTTTTTAAATTTATCTATAATATTATCTCGTGCATGCTTCAATCATGCTAAATAATGTAAAAACTTCACATAGTCGGAAATATCATAAAGACCTAAGGTTGAGGCAACGTTGCAGAATGAGAAAGGAAATTAGGAATTCTCTCTTACGGTCGCATCGAGTTACACACACTACAAACCGTAATGAACAGAGCGGAAATTTGTCCGAAGCATCATCCGATTCTCCTATAATGTCAGATCTTAATTCCCGGTGCTCAAGGGTCGCGGGTGACCACTCGATACCTTTCGGTGTTTGGGATGGCGTTCTTGATGGTGAGATCGACTATTGCTCCGATACTTCCGTTCAGCTAGATATTTCTGAAAATATTTGCATCGATGATGACACTGAAAATAGCTTCATCGATACTTACGGCGCGTCTTCAAGTCATCCTTCGTCAACTACTGCCGGTGAAGCTAGCCCGGATCCACAGAGTTTGGGTAGAAACAAAAATATGCAAAGTAATTTGAATCAACATCTTGCCTCATGGATGATTGAATATAATATCAGTGGTGAGGCTGGCGATAGTCTTCTTGCAATTCTCAGATCACACTCATGTCTTTCTTCTTTGCCGAAACGTACTAAAACCTTGTTAAATACTCCTCGCAGGCGTGTTGAGTTGGTAGAAATGGCACCAGGAGAATACTTGGATTTAGGATTCGAGGCAGCAAACATTTCAATTCTTGAGAGTGTTTCATCCGATAGGGTTCTAGTAATCTGGAAATAGATTTCAACACTGACGGCGGTGCTATAGATAATTCTGGAAAAAAAAACAAATTTGGCCGATCCAATGCAGGGTTGCAATCATCCCGAATAGCTTAACTGAAGTGGTGTGTATATATAGAGGTGTCACAAAACCGGCACGTGCGCTGGACTTCTTTCAGCCATTTGTCGACGAAGTGAATAAAGTTATAAATGATGGTGGTATAATTTTTCGCGAATAGAGAATAACCATCAGCCTCAGAGCCTTTATTGCCGATGCACCAGCGCGAGCTTTCATTATGAATCACGTGGGTCACTGTTCTACTTATGCGTGCTCCAAATGTAAAATCACCGGTCAGTCCGCAGAGAGACGCATGACTTTACGCGGCGTGGATAATGTTCTGAGGATCGACGAAGAGCATAAGAATTTAGTCGACGAAGATCACCACAAAGAAGGTGAAAGTCCCCTTCCGTTACTTCGGATAGATATGGTTTCTTGAGTACCCTTCGAGTACATGCATCTCGTATGCCTCGGTGTTGTCAAGCGATTGTTATCTGCGTGGGTAGATGGTACATTTTTTATGGAGAGTAGGTTATCGGGGCGACAAATTGATGTTATATCGTTGAGACCCGATCATCTCCGTGATTATTATCCCAAAGAATTCGTACGAGCGCCTAGAAAACTTGACCGGTATGCCCGATACAAAGCGAGGGAGTTTCGTCAATTTCTCTTGTACACAGGTCCCGTTGTACTTATCGGTATATTGAGGGACGACATTTATAAACATTTCCTACTTCTTAGTACTTCTATGCGTATTGTAGCCTCTCATTTGCCATCTGATAATATGTTGTTCTATGCTAGAATGGCGTTACGTATCTTCGTTCAGCAAAGCGAATATTTGTACGGTCGCAGTTTTAGAACCTATAACGTTCATGGGTTGTTACATATTGTAGACGACGTCAAGTTGCTTGGTCCCGTAGATTCGTATTCGGCATTTCCATACGAGAACAATATGAGGACGTTCCGTCGATATTGCAGAAAGCCCGGTGTCCCTATGCAAAAAATTGCTACTAGAAGAGCAGAATGTTCTCAGAACCGGAACTCGCGTATTTACAAAGAATCTCAAGCACCAATTGCCCAAGGATAGCACACCATCGGATCTCTTCCAATCCGTACTTTTGCCGTAGAAGTACGTTGTAATGTTCTATTTTAAAACAACGATAATAATTTTTAAAGAAAAAGAAACAATCACATTTTATTATTTTCTTTCAATTTAAAGCCAATTTGACTCTTCCCGTGCTTTCAAATAAATAAACACCACGGCTTCGAGCAACACGAATTCCCGAATATTAATAATAAATAAAAACACAAATATAGCACAAATGATACTGGATATTTCAATGGTCAGCATTATATCATTTTTCTCTAGTTTTAAATATGTACATATGTGTCTATATATGTTTTAGTCATCCCGTTCATCCATTCATTCACACGAAACAAAATTTTTATCCATCTATATATATATATATTGGTCAAATACGAGATCTATTGGTTCTTGCTCTCGATAATTGATATTATTTTTAATACTTAGCTCATGTTCGTATTTTCCATGGGAGTAAAACCGGCCGGCACAGATATATAAAAGAAAATGATAGCCACGTATATAATACTTATAAAATTCGTGGTGAGACTAAATAAGGATGGTCGAGCACGTCTGCTCGCCACGGTGGTCGAGAGCGAAGAGAACCTTCCGAAAATGTCGAATTACCGTTAGAAATGCGACCTTGGCCTATATGTACTATACATATGCTCCACTTACGGTCTGTGGTAAATCGAACACTGACGTAAATCGATCGCTCCTGTGAATCAAACGCTCGATCGTTGCGAGGCGGGATATCTATACGATTTAAAAATATCGATCGTCACAAGGTCAATTTACCCCATTAAAAAGTCAATGTTTAACCTTGAGTAATAAAAAGCGGAACAGATGTTGCATTCTCAAGGATTCTTCAATTTGCTTGGTTTCTATCATTATTATTATTATTATTATTATTATTATTATTATTATTATTATTATTATTATTTTATTTTTTTATTTTTTTTTTTTTATGAAAGGAGTTGCGAAATCCGTTTACGGATGTCCCCCAGTTTTTACGCCGGGGGTGTCTGTGGGACTCACCAACCAACCGGCTGTAATACCCACTAAACCGCCCTCTCCTTACTGTCCTCTCCCCGACCAGGAACCATTTTCATATTAATTTCTGGTGGGGGGTTCTGTCTGTGTACGTCCGTTCGTGATGTTGTCCGTGCTCTGTGTCGCGTTACGTTAGTCCGTCTGCTCCGTCAGGCGAGGCAGCCGTCCAGATTTTTTCGTCGCAGTATCGTCTCTGTGTAGGTGGCGACTAGTTGCCACCATTCTGTCGAGTGGAGCATCACCTGGACGATGTTGTCCGGGGTGATGTCTCCAACGGTTATCTCGAGTTGCAGTCGCAGTCCAGTCCAGCGGTCGCACCCGAAAAAGGTGTGTTCCGCGTCGTCTCGTTCATGTCCGCAGTACTTACAGTCCGGCGTCCGTACTCTGTTCATGTTATAAAGGTACCTTCGGAAATATCCGTGTCCTGTCAGGAGCTGGGTAACGTAGAAATTTACGTACGCAAACTTCCTTCCGATCCACGGCCTCAGGTCCTTTATAAGTCGTTTCGTCCAGTTACCCGTTCGTTCCTCTGTCCATCTGTCTTGCCATGTTCGTATCGTCCTGTCGCGCTCCGCGACTGCCGCGTCCTGTCGTCCAATGTCAGCGCTTACCCCATAGATCCTCTTTCGCTCGAAGGCGAGGAGGTCAACGGGGATTACGCCGGCCACCACCAGAACCGCTTGTGCAGAGACGGTCCGGTAGGAGCAGGCGATTCTCAGCGCACTCTGTCTTTGTACTGTCGTCATTGCGTGGCAGTACTTTTTTGTCTTCAGGGCATCTGCCCAGATCTCCGCGCCGTATAGGAGTATCGAGTGGGCTGTTGTCATTAGTAGCCGTCTTTTCCCCGGTCTCGGTCCGTTTGTGTTTGCCATCAGGCGGCTTAAGGATGCTACCATCTTGGCCGCCTTCTTGCACGCTTTCTGTATGTGTGGCCAGAAGGTCATCTTCGTGTCCAGAATTACTCCTAGATACTTGACTTCCCCGCCAGCCACTATCTCGTCTGTTCCGACCAGCATCGGTAGTCTCGTCTGTATGCGTCTTCTGGTCAGGAACATCAGTTCCGTCTTTTCCGTCGCAAGTTGCAGTCCGTGGTCCGTCATTAAACGTGCCACGCGTCGCATCGTCTGGTTCAGTTTTAGCTGTGCCAGGTCCGGAGAGCGCTCGGTGATCACCGCCGCCACATCGTCAGCGTAAGCGACGAGGGCCACACCGAGCGGTAGCTCCAGCCTGAGCAAGCCGTCGTACAGTCCGTTCCAAAAGTCTGGTCCCAGTATCGACCCTTGGGCGACCCCCGCGGTGATCTGTCTCGTCACCAGTCCTTCGGTCGTCTCGTACGTGATCCGTCTGTTTTTCAGGTAGTTCCTTACAACCCGGGTTAGGTAAGGCGGGACTCTGAAGTTGCATTCCAGCGCCTCCAGAATATCCACCCATCTAACCGAGTTGAAGGCATTCCTGATGTCCAAAGTTGCCAGCAGCACGATTGGTCGCGCCGCATGGCAGTGTCGGTCCAGGTCCAGGAAAGAGTCGACGACTTTTTGGATCGCTCCAATTGTCGACCGACCCCTTCTGAATCCGAACTGGAGGTCAGCAAGGCCCCCACTGGTCTGTATTGCGTCCGTCAGTCGCCGTTTCAGTAGTTGTTCGTAAAGTTTACCTGTCGTGTCCAGTAAACTCAGCGGTCGGTAGGCGGACGGCGTGTTGGGGTCGCCCTTACCTTTGGGGATAAGAACGAGCCTCGCCGTCTTCCACCGATCGCCGAACGTCCCCGTTGTCAAGCAAGTATTGTACAGGTCGAGAAGTATCTCCGGCCTCAGGTTAACCATCAGCCGGATAACTTCCGCCGGTACACCGTCAGGTCCCGGTGCCTTCCCGGTCTTCATTGCGTCAGAAGCCCTGGTGAGCTCTGCCGCCGTGAATATGGGGGCTGCCGGGATGTCCGTGTTGTCCGTGTTGTCTGTCCGTATCGGGTGTGTTGGGAACAACCCGTCGACGATCCGTCGTGCGGATTCAGCATCTTTGAGCTCTGGTGGAACCCGACCTCCCAGTTTGCCAGTTACAATTTTGTAACCAGTGCCCCAGGGGTCCTGGTCCACCTCCTCGCAGAGCTTCCTCCAGCAACGCGCCTTGCTGTCTCGTATCGCGTTCGTCAGTGCGGTCCGTGCTGTCCTGCGTTCGTCCCTGAGGGTTTCCCAGCCGGGTCTCCTCTTGGCCCTCTTTTCCCGCCGTCGGGCTGCCAGGCAGATCTTCCTCAGTTTGTCGATCTCGTCCGTCCACCAGTATTGTGGTGGTCTGTCCTGTCGGTGATGTCGTTTTGGCATCGTGCTGTTGCACAGCCTGTGCGTCAGTTTGGCCGTCTCGTCTATTAGTCGTTCCGCCCTTTGCTGGCCAGTCAGCTCGGGGGGAACTCTCGAGGTTGGCGCTGGCGCTGCTACCAGCTCCTCCGAGAATTTCCGTACGTCGAGTTTTTTGACATTCCACCGCGGGGGGCGCTGGGTTCTTGTCCGTCTTGTCCCTGTTGTCTCTACTACTTCAAAGACAATGTACTGGTGATCGCTGGCCGTATAGCCTTCGTACACCTGCCACTGCCTTATCCGTGCTGAGATTCCGTCCGATGTCATCGTAATGTCGGGGATGGAGTCCCCGAACCCCGGTCGTCTGTACGTCGGCGGGTTTCCTGTGTTGGCTACTACCAGGTCTAGCCTTGCGGCCATTTCCAGCAGCAGCCGTCCACGTTTATTTGTCGCTGTCATGCCCCACTCGATCGCTCGCGCGTTAAAATCCCCCCCAATAATAACGTCTCCGGGCAGGTCCCTGACTCCGTCTTCGAGGAGCGCCACCTTCCTCTCGAACTCCGCCACGGTACAGTTGGGTGTTAAGTAGACGCTGACATAAGTGACAGCGCCGACCCTTGCCCAGACGTAATCGCCCCCGACACCGGTGCCGCTAATTCGGGATTGGGCAGCACCCCTCACCCAGATAGCTGCGGTCTCTGTCTCGTTCGTTATGTAAGTCTGTGTCGTCCTTCTCCTGTATGGTTCGCACAGGATCAGAATGTCGGCGTCTTGTTCGTCGGCTATCTGTGGTAGTAGCATGTCTGCTGTCCTACTCCTGTTCAGGTTTCCCTGAACTATTCTGTCCGTCTTCCAGCCTGCTTCCTGCACTCCTCCAGCGCGGCTCGGAACACCGCACACCTCCCGCTACCCGCAAGGTGCGCAACGTCTTCGTGCCCCGCCTTGGCGCACAGAGGACAAGCCGGTCTGTTCGTGCAGTCCGTGGCGTAATGTCCGGATCTGCCACACTTTCGACAGTTCTTTGTCCTGTCCACGTCCGTACAGTTAGCCTTTATGTGCTCGTATCCGAGGCACTTATGGCATTTCGTGACTGTTAGTCGTTTCCGGACACGGCAGCGCGACCATCCTATTGTTAGTCGCCCGCGGCGGAGCAGCAACTCGGCCTCCCGCGACTCGAGGTCGCAGACCGCCATGTACTGCTCCGCGCGGTTCGGGCCAAAGATATGGACTCCAAAGTCTCCGTCCCGTCCCGTCTCCTGTCTCAGTTTTTCTGTTACGTCCTCCGTGGTTGTCACGCAGTCCAGGTCCATGATCTCCAATCGGACCTTGGAGGTCATGGCCCTGATACTGCCCGCGTCTCCAATCGCGTCTTTTAAAACGCGTTGGAACTCGTCCCGTCCTTCAGGTCTGTCCTTGTCTGCCTGTATCTTGAGAAGACAGAGGCCGTTTTTCGTCTTCCTCAAAGCCGTCACCTGCACGTGACTTTTTTGGGGTTCGACTGTCGTCCGTATTTTCCGTACTATGTCAGAGTACGTATTGTCTGTCCCTGGCTTTACGAGAACAGTCGTCCCCCGTTGCCGGGAACCGGCCTGTTCTTTTGAGCGTCTGTACCTGTTCTTGTCCGTTGGTTATTCCGGTCCGGTTTTTTCCTCGTGACAGTCTGCCAAGGAGCGTCCGGCTGCGCCGTCGGAAGCTTCTTTTGAGCTTTCTCCGGCGTGGTTCCCGTCGCTTCTCGCTTACGTTTCGTGCTTGTCGTCTTATGTTCATTTATGTCCGTGGTCGCTATTGGTCTGTCCATGATTTGTATACTCGGGGCTGCCTTTGCGTGCGTATGCAGCGCCACATCGACAGCCTCGAGAATCGTCTTTATTCCCGTCTTTACCGTCATATTCATGTTTTTTTGAATAGACGCTGCCTCGGCCATTTTTGTCGCTGTCTTCTGTATTAGCTTTAGTAGCTCTGTCATGTCTGGTTCGTTCTGTCTCTTTTCGTCCGTCCGTCCCGTCATCGGTGTGCCAGCTGCGGAGACATAACTGTCACCGCTGCCGACGCTCGACAAGCTTTCTGTCCTGTTCCGTCTCGGTATCAGCGGTCGTTCTATGGGTCGGCTGGGTCGAGAGGGGTTGGTTTCTCGGCAATACCCCTCCTGAACCTCATCCTTCCCCTTTTGGGCCGTGGGAAGCCCAGTGTCCTTAAGCACCTTTATACTTTTCTCTGACTTGGACATTATCATTAAAAAGTAGGGTTTTTAACGAGGATCCCCACCCCGAAAACTCCTGTCTCACACCCCCCCGTTCCCCCTACTCACGGGCGTGGATTCCCCTCCATCCTTTATCGAGCCAAATCAAACGGGATCTCCCACAGCTTGCTGCAGCGTGATCTCGGTCGGATACAACACTTGGCCCCCTCGCAGGCCCACTCCCAGGTGCCACCTGGACCTGCGAGATGTCACACAAGATTTTACACGTGCTGTCAAGGGGGCAGTCAACCCAGGTGGCTAATCCCAAGCCGAGCCCCAATCCTATCACGCGGTCCCTAGGCGTGCGGTGTCCCCCATCCGAAGGGACTTCCTAGGTTCCCACTGTTTCAGTCACCGCATTCGCCAGAGGAGTCCGAGAGATCCGACATCGACAAGACCGGCAAGGGCCACACGACCGTGGGCTTATGCTACTCCTAGTAGCTCCATATTAAATGTTCCGTTGTGCTAAAGGTCCCTCGGGGTCGCGACTCCCGAACCGCGCCGGAACTGAGCACGGTCCTTGAGGTCCCAGGTCATTTGTCTGTGTACACCCCTGTATCGTGTGCGTGGAAGTGAGTGCCCTCTGCAACGACCAACCGATCCATACATTCGTAATAGGAAGAGCCCGTTTATAGGGGTTCCAATCATTCGCTTTCCGGTGGGCCCCGTTTACCGAGGCCTCCGATCATCCGCTTTCTCAGGGTTGCCCGTTTATAGGGGCCCTGATCATTCACTCCTCCGGTAAGCCGTTTGAGCGTGTTTGAGAAGGTGTTTGCGTCAGTGTGTGTGTGAGTGGGTCCGTTAGTCTCCCCCTCCTGCTGGGTTGCAGGCAAGGAATACCAGCCCCCCCCCCCCCCCCCCCCCACCACGACAAGGTGGACCCGCGGGGGGGGATTATTATTATTATTATTATTATTATTATTATTAGTTCATTCCATGCTCAAGGATCAATCCCCTAAGAGCATTTTATACATGAAAAATTACAAGAGATTCTTACTAGCTAACTTAACTTACATTTAAACTATTCTAGTCTAGTTTACTCTGGACTAGTATCATGGGTAAACCTCCCTAGCAAGTAGCAGTGCGTGCAGCTGGCGCTTAAAAACTGCCAGGCTTTGGCCACCCGTTAGACGAGTTGGCAGTCTATTTCAAAATCGCGCTCCTGCCACCTCGAACGTCTGCTGAAATTTAGTCGTCTGACACAAAGTGACTAAGAGCGAGTTGGTACAGTCACCAGTTACACGCACATTCCGAAATTGCACTGCTCGCAATAGCACACGCAGATAGCCCGGTTTACTGCTCTGTAGGACGCGGTACAGGATGCAGCCCAGCAAGTAAAACCTCCGATTTAAAACAGATAGCCAACATAGCTCATGGCGAAAAGGGGACACATGCTCATCCCTGCGCAAATTACCATAAAGAAACCTAACACGAGCGTTCAAGCAGCGCTGTAGTTTAGTGTTTAGGTAGTCAGGAATATCTACGAGAACGGCCGAACAGTAGACCATGTGGGAAAAAATTAGTGAGACCACAAGACGCCGCCTGAGACATACACTGAGCAGATGACAATTTAGACGCAACTGGTATAGAATGCACTCCACCTTCCCACACACCCGAAGGACATGTTCATGCCAGCTAAGCGAACTCGTCAGCAAGACCCCTAGGTACCGAATTTCACTCACATATTCAATGCTGGCCGAACCAATGTAGATAGACGGAAGAGCCATGCGTGCCATGGCGGAAACATATACGCTACTACCGAAAAGAATGACCTTAGTTTTCGCCCGGTGTATCACGAGCTTGTTACAGACTGACCACTCATAGATAGCACCAACATCCGCAGCTACACGCGCAATACCCTCCTGTACCCGTGACATAAGGCAAGCAAAATAAATTACTAGGTCATCGGCAAACAGCAGGTGAGAACAATTGACCAGCACCGCAGGCAAGTCATCGACAAACAGGTCAAACAAGAGAGGCCCAAGTACACTGCCCTGCGGAACCCCTGACTTAACAGAAACCTACTCCGAGAGTGACTGGCCATTCTCACGTACTGCCTGCCAACGCCCACGCAAATACGTATAAAACCATCGCAGAGCAGAGGACGACACGCCAAGGGCATGCAGCTACTCCTAGAGCAACGAATGTGATACAGTATCAAAGGTCTTTTTAAAGTCAAAGAACACCACGACCGTCACCATTTTTTTATCCATTGCATACCGCAGTTCATTTGTAAATTTAAGAAGCGCCGTTTGCGTGCCGTGCTTCTCTCGAAATCCAGACTGGAACGGATTCAATAGCTCTCGACATAGCAGATACTTAATCAACTTCTCATACACGATACGCTCAAGAATCTTCGAAAGAACACACAATAGCGATATTGGCCTGAAGGCTGACGGCAGCCACGGGTTTACGCATTTCCGGATAGCACGAACTAAAGAAAACCTCCAAGCAGCCGGAAATATTGAAGTAGCCGGAGACAGGTTCAGAAAGTCGAGCAAGACATTGAAAATAACCGATGCAGCCAGAAAAATGTGTTTTAATGACAACCCATCACTGCCAGCAGCATTCGACTTAACGTTGCGGAGGGCAGCCGCAAACACATCAGCCCCAATGTGGGCAAAATAAAATCTAGAGTTATCAAACTGTGACGGAATCGCAAACAGAACACTAAGTCTCTCTTCAGTGAGCGGCACCGACTCCTGCTGCACTGACGCAAACCACAGGTTAAGTTCATTCGGCTCAAAAGCAGCCGGCATGAGCTCGTGCTTCAATTTCAGAAGGCCAAGACGACGAACCTCCGACCACGCACCTTTAGAGTCCTTGACGCCCAATAACCTGGTTCCGTTATAGTCAATTTTTGCTCCCCTAACCAAGTTCTGCGTGTCACGTCGCATCGCTTTATACAAGTCGTACAGTCTTCGAACCCTCCGCTCACAATTGCTCTCCTCCTCAGTCATGACATACGCAGAACACTCACTCACTGATTGATCAGGCACAGACCGATAAAGTTCACAAAGGGCTTTTCGCGCACCCCGATACTGCCTGTAAAGAGCATCACGCCGCCTCATTTCATCCCGAATAAAATCGGTCAGCCCAGGCGCAGGCGGCCGAATAGCTTTCACCGTTTTTATCGGCACACACTTACTAACTACACAGTGGATGTAGCGGGTGAGCCGAGCAAACTTCTCATCAATATCCTCCTCCCGTTGGTAGGCTGCCCAATCACATGCAGCAAAAGAAGCCACGACAGAATCCGGATCCACATGATCAAAATTAAGATAAGAATAACTCTGTGGCGCAGTGCACCCTGCTTTCACGTTATATAGCAAATAAATAAGATCGTGTCCCGAGATGAAGGGCGCATCCGATTGACCAGCACTCAGCACATTTCTCTCGTCCGAAACCACAAAGACATCCAGCCACGTGTGCGATGTTGCAGTATGATGTGTAGGCTGCATGGGCACAACATAAAGCCCTTCCTCGGCAAAAAACAACTTTAAACGCTGTGACGGCGACGAGCAACTAAGTAAATCAGCATTAAAGTCTCCAAATATTACTACATGCCTCTACAACTGCAGCACTAACATCGTTATTCGTGAAGCACAACCTCATCTGGTTGTCCAAAAATTCAGTACCGTCAAGGCATTCTATGACATAGCACTATCCTCCTCTTCCGTTGGCTTTTTCAAGCGCTCTTTACTTGAACAACACTTTTCATTTGTTGAATTTAACAATGTTTCACAAAAATGTTACCTTATGCCGCACTGACAGACACATTTCCACAGGGGAAATGGTACAGAGACCCCTATGAACACGTGTTCATAGTAGCTACTATGTCCAATGTGGCTTATTACTAAGCGGAAAAAAAAAACTTGCATGGTACGTACATTATGTGGTTCGAAATTGTACTTCGATAATTTTTCATAATTGTTGCTTATTTCTCTTTTCGCAGAATGAACGAAACGACTCGTCCAGTAAGAAATGCGGGCCGACCGGCGTGGCACAAAGACTTTGTGCCACTTCCAACTACGACGGCGTCATCTTTCTCCGATGAAGGAAATCCATCGTCGCAGTCGAACAAATTGGTAAACTTGGAGACAAACTTGAGTCAATTGAAGGACGCAATGATTGAATTCGGAAATCATCCTATTTCTTCTGCGCCACACGATAAGAACTTGTTGCCTTAGAATACGGTTCGTATATCGAATCGTATATCTCTCGTTAGATCTCATTATTATTCTCACTTATTTAATCGTATTATTCGACTTAATTGAAAGGTATCTCCTCAAACGATTGGGCAATCCATCCGCGAATCTAATCTGGTTTTAAATCACGACAATGAGTTGCTAACAATATCATTCCCGACTCAACCGCCACTGGCGCAACGATCAGTGGCCGCGAATAATCTGCAACCTCAACAACAACTTGCAAGCCGACGAGAGGAAGAGCGTATTGAACGGCAGCTAGACCGAGCCCAACAGCTTCGTCGACTGCGACTGAAACGCCAACAAGAAGACGATCTTCTGGAACGGAAGTTTCAAGAATACGAGGATCATGAAGGCCGGGATCAACCTATAAACGGAGTGACCGAACTCTTGACACCATCGCAACGTAAGGACCAGGTTCCACGTGAACGAGAGGACCAGGTTCAACGGGAACGAGAGATTCTACGGAAACGAGAGGACCAGGGTCAACGGCAACGAGAAGACCAGGTTCAACGGGAACGAGAGGACTAGGTTCACCGCAATCGAGAGGACTAGGTTCACCGCAATCGAGAGGACGAGGTCCGACGGGAAAGAGAGGAAGCGATACGACGGGGACGCGAGGGCGAGCATCGATGGGAACAAGTGGCCGAGTACCCATGGGAACGAAGCCGAGTACAGCCGAATCTTGAAGGGATTCCCACAAACAATTTGCTTGTAATACTAATTCGAGATTTGAAGTATGTCATACTAGAACTAGAAGTAGAACATACTAGTCCATCTTGGTGAATAATTCCGTAATTATTTAAATATATATATACATATATAATTTATTCTCTGTTTCGTTTAGGACTCATGAAGCTTTCTGCAAAGCTGAATTTCGGTGTGTTCACTTGGATAATCTTCGCATGCGTTTTCAATTTTGATTTCTGTTTTCTGTATTTACTTGGAAGTTTCAACAAAATTAATAAGCATTTGGATGAAGTTGTCAAGCTGGTGGACCAATCATTCTCAACAGAATTCCCTGTTAAGCCTGATTTTTTGCCTTTGGAAGATCAGGAGGCGGTGGAAAATTTCGAATACATTTCCGATAAAGACTTTAAACAATGCGTTAGTATTTTTCGATAATTGGTACTTTCAATTCCTAAACAAAGCCCTATAATCGAATTTCATATTTTGTTTTTACGTCATAGGTCAAATACTTGGGCGAATTCGGCGGACACAATTTGGACGATACCACTAACGAATTGATAAAACGCACATTGAATGATTCCGTATCGTCATTCATCACGTGAAAAGACAAAGCTAGCGAAAGCATTGTATGGTACGTTTGGTCATTTTGACAATTGATCTTTCTTCGAATTCACACTTGCGAATAGTACATTCATCCGCATAATTAATTATTTTCTTTCTTTATGTACAGCGGCGGCTGCGATGAACAGGTAATACCCAAAACCGGCGCAGATTCCGTTCAGCGAATCGATGATGGTTGCCCTAAAGAATGCTAAACAATGCAATCGCACAGCCCAGCGTATTCAACCCATGGATGCTGATGCATTTGATCCAACAAGAGGAATAATCCGTCCACATCGGGGAGGTGCTGTAGTACGTGTTCAACGCCGAGGTAGAGGTGCAATGCCGCGGCACCGGCGTGGGAACAATCACGGACAACAACACAGAGATATTGCCCCAGAAAATGTTCCGCTTCGAGAACGAAATCCGACGCAGGACGATGACTCTTCATTCGAAAACAATCATTCGGAATAATGATTCCGGCACGAGAGACCTTTCATTTTGATCTCACATTCGTCGAATCGACCGGCCGAACTCCATCTTTATAATAAAAAAATTAAGAAATATTACAATGAAAAAATAAATAATTATAATAATATTGATAACAATAAAAATATATCATTTTATGTATAAAATTAATATCATTACACCCTAACTTAACTGTATTTCTGGCTTATTAAATACTTGTCAAATCGTTAATCGTAATACAAAAACGGACATAGACATTCGTTACTTTCAATCGCACTTGCATTAAAATTAGTTGTAATATTTGTACTTGCCTGTCGTCCTCGTACTGCATGGTAAAAAGACTTTACGGGAAAAAAAAATTATTAACAAAATGAACTATTGCATTGATACCGATAAATTATTTAACTTCAATTATTTTAACTCAAGTACTCTGATAACAACGTATGGCTATACGGCAATGGACATTTTAGGATGTCATCACGCTGTTGTTATTGTGTCGTTGCACCGTGTCTCTTAATTTGTAATACGCTTCCATCATGCCGCAATACTGCCATTATTGTGGCCTCGTAGCATGTCACATTTATGCCGGTAGATTACCGTCCCTCCGAATTTATAATCGGCCCTCCAGCATGCCGCAATGCTGCTGTTAATGCGTCGTTGTAGCGTGCTACATTCATGTCGTTAGATTATCGCAAAAATGGGCTCCGAATTTATAATGAACTTTTTAGCATGCCACAATGCTGCTGTTAACGTGCCGATGTAACGTGTCGCAATTCTGTCGCAAAAAGTCCGTAACATCGTGCCAAAGTTCTGCCACTATTCTGTCGTCAATAGCATGTTGCAATCGTGCCGCAAACGTGGCGCCAAAGAGCGGCGCAACGTTACTGGCTGGGTGCTGTTAGGTTTCAGCCATACTTTGTTGCCAGAAGAACAGCTTAATGCGGACGTACTATGTAGCTTTATGACAGCACGGTTGGGCACTGCGTAATGTCCTACTGCCGCCATTATGGGAACATTTGTCTATCTGGGAATATGTCATATTACGACCATCAATTACCACAAATATTAAGAGCAGAGATGGCATTCATCAAATAAAAATGTATTCAAAATACTTTCATTAGTAAATGACTAAAGTTTATTAAACCTACTAAATACTAGCATTAATTGAAAAAAAAAAAAAAAAAAACAATAACTCATCTTAATAATTCATAATCGGCACCGGAGCTACGTCACGATCTTTGTCGAGAATGTAAACTTTACCTTTAGCGGATAAAAATATTTGATTGATTTTTTTCCGAACATTTGAGTTAACTTGAGCTAAAATCACCCGTATAAGTCAACATAATTTTTTTTGTTGCAGGCTATAAGATTCCACATCTTGCCATTTTTCAGAAATCGATGAGGACTAGATAAGAAAAGCCAGTTGTACGTCAGACAGAGGTCAATTGGCGCACTACCGATCCCTACTTTACTGACGGTCGGTAAAACAGTTTTTTTAATTTAATTATTCTTATTTATTTTTCATTTTTAAATTTTTTTTTTGGAATACCGACTGTAAATTTTGTTAACGTTTAACCCAAAGAACCTAAAGAACCTAAATAATTTTCACAAAAACATTTTTTTCGCGGTTTACCGACTGTGAATTTTCTTGACTTTTATCCTCAAAAACCTAAAAAACCTAAATAATTTTCACAACTATATTTTTTTCGCGATTTACCGACTGTGCATTTTTTGACTTATAACCTAAAGAACCTAAATAATTTTTACAATTGTTTACTACATATTTTAACGCCAAAAAATCATATTTGCGACTTATCGACTGCAAAATTTATATACTTTGAGCGAAAAAATTCTACTTTTACCGAAATTACGATCTAACTAATTTTATGAATTGTCTGCAAGCTAGTTCAACCCAAATAGCAGTTTTACCTAAAGAGCGCTGCTTTCACCGACGCTTTGACTCAAATAATATTCTGTAAGGGGGCAACAAACTAACCTATATTTTGTGGTTCGTGTCCGTGCTAATTGTTTCGTGTCGGTGCTAAGTGGTTCGTGTCCGTGCTAATTGTTTCGTGTCGGTGCTAAGTGGTTCGTGTCCGTGCTAATTGTTTCGTGTCTGTACTAAGTGGTTCGTGTCCGTGCTAATTGTTTCGTGTCTGTGCTAAGTGGTTCGTGTCCGTGCTAAGTGGTTCGTGTCTGTGCTAAGTGGTTCGTGTCCGTGCTAAGTGATTCGTGTCCGTGCTAAGTGGTTCGTGCTACCGTGCGTACGCATGCGTCATGATGTTTCTATCAGATACTATATTCAAAATACGTCATGACAGATGGCAGCACTATTACATTCCATTTTGCGCGCGATATTCTACTTTTACAATGTAAATCCACTGTGAATCTACCTTACCGACCCGTGCGTCATGATGTTGCGGTCAGTTACACCCTATATTCAAAGTACACCCTGACAGATGGCAGCACTGCTACATTCTATTTTGCGCGCGATGTTTCAATTAATCACTCAACCTAAACTTACCGACACTGCATGCTACCACCCCATTGTAAAGATACACTCTGACAGATGGCAGCACTGCTACAAGTTATAATGCGTAAAAAATTTGAATTATAGTCTCACTTAGTGGCAAATGGGTAAATAAATGTAGACATATATAAAGTTAACTTGTTTATTGAAATAAAACGACTTAGTTACATACCAAGTGGATGAGTGGAGCATGTTCGCGGAGTCCCTCTTCGTCAACATTGGTTCCGCATCCTTGCCATAGTATACTTTTTAGAAATTGGCATACATCTCATATAACATAGCGTACTGATTGCGATTCATATCAAGATTGAGGTTGCCATACGGATAGTACTGAGAGTTGAGGAATAATTTCACATTGGTGATGTCGCAGTGATCGAAATGTCAGCTTTGGCATCCTTTACGGCTTTTCGATTCGTCTGGGAAGCCACAATGATGAAACGTAGTTTTTCGAACTGATTCGATGTTTTGACTGTCCAAATGTGCTTCCTTGTGTTTGGAAGCATCGGATACTCATGCAATGTGGTTTAGTAAGCGTATTTTGCGTTTGTCCGATAGCATCACGTATGGCATAAGCCACTCGATCTTCGTAAGTTCAATTTTGAATTCCTCATACGTTCCATTTGCATCGACTGTTTGTTGAACTGCATTCGTATCGGTCCTTGATCTCGTGAGAATGAGTCCATGCTTCGTGTTGATAATGATTTTCTGATAGTACTCGGCAAATCCAAGAATCATAGCGAGCGGAATGCATACGTCGAAGTATCCATCGGCATTCATCATGGATTTAGTTTCAGCGACATCGAGCCAGCAAGCATTTTCAATTATCGAACTCTGCCCAGGACTCAATGACACATAGCCCTTCATGAGAGACGTCAACCCACCATTCTAACATCGGTCAATCTCGATGGCATTTGATCTCATAACGGATTTCCTCGAAAAGATGGAAAATTGCGTTGTTCACAAGCTTCGTTGATGGGCTGATAGTTCCGTCGACCCTCGTTAGTCTGCTGCAAATGTGTAGCGAGCTTCCTGATGCCAAGATGCACAAATCCTCATGTTGAATGGATATTCGAATCTCATCACTGTTATTGAAGCTTGATGATGTATGAGGCTGATGCACATGAGTCTCATAATGCGTTACGGATTCGTCGAATACGACGGATGATTGCACGTGTAGGGACTCTTCCATTGCAGCAACAAAATATCAAACACATTATCATGTTTAATACTTTGTTCGCTCGCCAACACACGATGAGCAAATTCTACATTACAAATGCTAAATTATTTCTAAAGTATCTGGGAGGTGGTGTGAAAAAAGAACCAGATATAATTCATTGTTGAATAAAATATTTTTTTGCTTTTTGAATAAAGTATCTTTTTACATATATAAAATGTGAAACTGTTGTACTTATTTCTATTCTTATCCTTACAAAGTATACTTATTGATCCAACTGTTGTGCGAATTGTCGAATCCCAACCACTTAACATACACTTGATCGCCTCGTTTCGTAAGCACTTTTTCCACGAGGTAGACGTCAGGATATTTTGCCTGCATAAGTTCGTCTTCGTAGAAACTACCAGCGATGGGTTTGACGTTATAGTCCTTCGGATTATACGTCGCTGGATTCGTCGTCGTCATTACAAGATTCACAATGAAGATTTCGGTTGTCCGATTCGGTGGGTATCCTTTCTCGAACACATGTTTGATCTTGCTCACCCTTACATCGTCACCGATTTTGAACTTCGGCGTTTTGCGTCTTCGATTGTTGTAGAAACGATGCATTAACGTGTTAACAATAGATGCCATAACTTCTTTCGGCTTCATACCAATAGTTTGATGTTTGGAATTGTTGTATACTGCTACGAGATCCGGTAAAATATTTGGCCATTTATAAGTACCACGTAGGCTAACCTCCATCCACATCTTGTTTTTAGTGAGCGGTCGAAACGTTCGACTATGGATGCTTTGAGATTACTGAATGTTGAATAGTGCTCGATGTTGTACCGCTTCATTAGATTTTGAAAAGTGTTTTGAGTAGTATCTGGTTTTGGTCGCTCGGGAAGGTTTTGATGGATGAAATAATAGCCTGGTTATTTTCTCGTATTTTCGAGTCTTTAATGAGTCACTGCGAACAAAAGAATATGATCAAATTAGCCGAAGAGGAAACCGAGAGTTGAGTGCCGCCGTTGCCAAGATGGCTGAGCACGAGCCGCGTGATTCAGCACAAACCGCGTGAGTCGTTCCCGCGAGAAATGTACCGAAAACAGAATATTGTCCGAACGCTGAGTGTACCGCACAACTGATTTGACCGATGAGCAAAGATCTAGATATTGATTAATTATCGATTAAGTGATTATAAGCCCGATGAGTTATCCGCGATATGCCGAACACCGAGAGATTCTTCGCACTTGAACCGTTGACCGTTGATGAGAGAGTGGGACGAGAGCCTTTCTTCCCGGATGTTAATATGCATAAAGAAAGGGAGAATAGGAAAGGGCTCTCATAATTGGCTAAGTAATGTGGCGTGAGAAATCTCGGTGATCGATTGGCCTATTGACCCGAGTCGCGAGAGGCTGTTTCCGCTGTCCGAGAGGTGCTGCCGCGCCAGCACATGTGAGTCTCGCCGAAACTAACCGAGCTCGGCAACCGTGTGAGAGTGAGAGAGAGAGAACGCTCGACTCTGTGTTCTCGCTGCCCGAGAGCCACATGAGCTAATTCTCAAACAAAAGGTATTATTGAAAAACTCTTTGCCTTGATCAGTTTTCAGATTTGTGGGTATGCGTCCATGTTTGAATACAGAGTTCATTGCTGCAGTGACGTCTTTCCCAGTTTTTTTGTGATACAGGAACAGCCCAAGTAAATTTGGATAGTACATATATAATGGTGAGCAAGTATCTGAAACCCTTGTTTTCTCGTGCGTACGGTTGCATTCCAACGAGATCAGCTTGCCGTGTCTCGTCTAGACCTCGTACATCGAACTTGCGACGTGGGTAATTCGATGAGCGGGCTTATGCAATTCTTCTAAGATTTTTTGATGTTCCATGATCTATACAACACTGTTAAGGATTTAGAATGGCGTACAAACCATTCTAGATTATCTTCAATGTTTTTTTCAATATTTTTTAGTCTTTCGTTCAATTGATCATTGAGAATCTGAAGCTGTAGTCTCAAATCATCAATTCCCTCTCGTTGCCTAGCCATGATGTGTGAAAAGACACGTAAATCCTGTTTTATTAGGCGTTGTGCGAGACTCAGATCAAAAGCGTCATTCGGATGCTTCGACTCTGCCACGTTGCACAGTCTCTTGTTCTCGATGTCGTATTGGTTGTCAGCGGTTCGTTTAAATCCAAAGCCGGCAAGAACACGAGAACCCTCGGATCGTCTGAGTTGTCGTCCGAACACGTCAACGCTCATTGTTCAACTAAGCCGTTCATTGCCCGTACAACACTATTTTAATAAATAATGCCAGCTTCACGCAACTCCTCAATGATTGAGATGATCTCGTTCTTGTGACTAGGTTTGCCTGCTGTTAGCTCGGCGAGCAGCAGACGTAGTCGATCTACTAACTCGATAGGATTATCCCAATATATATAATCCATTCGCGTATCTCGTCGGGCAATTTTGTATCGAGACGACGCTACTCCACCAGTGGAGTGTCTTTTTCGAGTTGGTGTAACGCTGATTAACGGAGCTATATAGTTCTTATACTTTTTACTGTTTTGCTTATGCACTGCTTCATCGGGGCTGTAGTGTTTCTTGTAGGCATTGGTCATTTGCAGATTTTTTCCACAAGTATTCATATCTTCGGCACTGATGATATTTGTATCTGGCTTCTTTCGAAATATCAATTCAAGCCGACCCAAAGATTTATGATACTTGCTATCACCCACAATTACATATTGAATACCGAAGCGTATAGGTGAATCTCCAATCATAAGTGAATCATCTGGTAATTTTCGCACTCCATATGTCATATCGAGAACTATTTCCGATTTTTATCAAGCAGGAAAAGGTATTTATCAACAGCTGGATGTCCGTTCGCTTCTTCCTCGTCGCCATCATCGTATGCTGTCTTGAATGAAGTTTCAACATCATCATGATTGTAGGAGGGTTCTTCTTTCTTCGTTGGTGGCCAGTTTACCATTTCATGTTTATCGGCAGCATCAATAAGTCGTTCGAGTGGTTTGACGATTAGCTTAAAAGTTTCATCCATCGCTCGTTCCATGCCCTCCTGCTCCGCTTTGAGGAGTTTGTATTTGTGTCGAACCGCATTTCTTGCCTTCTCCACCTCACAAGGCGTTTTTTTCTTTTCACGGAACTCATTCATCATGTTATCACTTTGAGCATTCATGATAGACTGCAAGTCTTTACTTTACGAGCGATATATTTATAGCAAAATATCGACCACTGTCAAGCTCTCTACGATGTTTACCGATTACGAGAAATCCATGATTTTCATCGTTCCAACATTTCGAACACAAGTCTCTAAACTGTGAGTACGTCATACCTGTATTCATATGATCGTCATGCTTGAGATTAACATCATCTTGTCGAAAGATCACTAGCATGTTAACGTTATCACGCACCAAATGTTTGGGAATCTGGTGGGTATGATTGACACAGGTAGAAGCAATCAATGTCGTTGTGTCTAACCATACAATAGAATGCTCTGACATTATCTTGTTTCTCGCAAGCTATATCGTCGAATATCATGGTGGAATTGGGTTAAGCGTCTGCTGGTAATACAACTTCATCGTGATCACCAAAAGCAAAGTATCCAACACCTTCTTCAGACGCGAGAAATGATTCGAGAAACTTGTACTTTGGTTGATTCAACGACTTTGAGTAGACGTAGAGGTTGTCAAATTTCAATCCATTGGGATGTGTGATAAGCGCGAGCAGTGCATTTGTCTTACCACAGTTCGATGGTCCGCAGAAAACTGCACGAATACTGTCGGGTAATAATTTTCCATGCCTTGTGCGTGTTGTTCGCTGCTCATCCAAAGTATCAAAATTCAACACTGGTAGCTCGAGTGGTAACTCTCTGAAATCCATCATGTGACTGAATCGCTATTTATAAAGCATAAATTTAGAAAGAATGCTATTTATACTCACTAGAGGATCATTCACTGCCCGATCGCTGCAGTGTGAGCATCATGCATAAAGGCTCATGGATAAAGTGATCAACGAACTTCCTTTCAAGCTTCATTTACCTGGCTATCAGTACTGTGGACCAGGTACAAAATTAGCAAAACGGATCACTCGTGGTGATGCTGGAATAAATCCTTTGGACACAGCCTGCAAGGAGTACGATATCGCATACTCGCAGAATCGTGAAAACATTCAAGCACGCAACGCAGCGGACAAGGTGTTGGCAGATATAGCTTGGCAGCGCGTTTGGTCAAAGGACGCGGGTGTGAGTGAAAAGGCTATTGCTTACGCTGTAACAAACGCCATGAAATTGAAATCCAAGTTCGGTGTGGGTATAAAGAATAAGCTTCGTAGGTATTGTAAGAAGAAGAAGAAACAACCTATCATTACACTCTCCAAGATAGTTAAAGCTGCTTTGAAAGTAACCGGAAGTACAGCGCGAATAGTTATTACATCAGCATGAAGAACGCTCGTCAGAATGTCAAAAATGCTGGTGGGAAAAAGAAAGTGCGTGTATCGCGTGTACCGCGTATACTACCAGTACCGATAAAAGTAGGTGGAATCCTGCCCTTTCTCATTCCTGTTTTTGCCGGTTTGAGTGCAGCTGGAGCACTCGCCGGTGGCGCTCCGAGGGTTGCAAAAGCCTTTAATGATGCAAGCTCTGTCAGACAACAATTGGAGGAGAATCAGAGGCATAATAAAAAGATGGAAACTATTGCATTGGGAAAAGGTCCCTATCTGAAGCCACACAACAAAGGCCTCGGCATAAATTTGGGAGAAAAGACGGTAAAGCTACCTGAACGAGCTCTGACAGATGCAGATCTAGTTAAATATGCTGATAAACTCAAGATTCCCCATTTCCGCGGTGTATTTATGAGAAATGATTTACCAACGGATGGACCGCATCATCGTGAAAATGCTATAGTCAACCTCCATAACAAAGATGGACCTGATACACATTGGGTGGCATATCGGAAAAATGGAAATAGTGTCGTTTATTTTGATAGTTTTGGCGATCTACAACCGCCTCAAGATCTCTTGGATTATCTCAAAGTTGATATGATCAAATATAATCATAAGAGATATCAGGAATACACGGAGAGAAGGACATGGCAATAATCCCTCGACTCGACATAGCAATCAAGTTATATTCCGGTTTTCTGGCGATTTACGCTATACCCAGCTATCTTGTTACCATGATCATGGTAACAAGATTGCCATGTTCTTCTCTCCGTGTATGATACGAACAAGTGCGGTCATCTTTGCTTGGAATTCCTATATAAGAGCTTGTAATTAATACATATCCAGCCGGTGGAGAATCGCCCATCATGAACGATTCATTCGCGCTGAGTCTGTCATGCAGATCATCGACATTGAAGGCACAGTACTTTTCACCCAATGAACTAATGCCTAATAAAAACTACGTTCTCGGACTTGTGGAATTATTATCATTTACCTCCATACCAAATATTGATTCCGACAAAAACAAGTTCTACGCGGGTAATAAAGTAATCGTCTTACCAACGAGGCGGTATGAGATTGAGGATATTGAGTAATATTTACAGGGCCAGCTCGCACCTAAAGGCATTTCCCTTAATCTCCGGCCCAATAACAATACCCTACGCAGGGTAGTAAAATGTGATCAAATTATTGATTTTCGCCCACCGGACTCGATCGCTCGGCTGCTAGGATTTACTCATCGTATGCTGGCGAGTAATATAAATCAAAATTCTGAATGACCTGTAGCTATTGTCAAGGTCAATGCATTGCGAGTAGAGTGTAACATCACTTGGAGCGCAGACATCAATGAGCGCAAGGTTCACACGATCCATGAGTTCGTCCCAGCAGTCCCACCAGGATATAAGATATAAGATCATCGAAGCTATCACAATCAGACTGAACATCAAGGAAGCCAAGTGATCACCCTACGGGGCGCCGGGTTGGTTGTTGGGGGGCTCCACCCCCAAACCCCCCAAAAAATAACACTTCGGGCCATTTTTAAGGCACTCCGTATAGCTCCGGACCCCACGCTTCACGTTCTGTATAGTTTGTCACGTATTTTTCGTGAACGAACGGAAATATCAGAAATATTCGGGAACACAAAAATCGAGAACTGTCATCTTCGGCCGTCCACCCTCGTTCGGGCATCCGCAAACCCGGTGGGCGCCAGTTAATTTTTGTGTCACCGACATTAACGAACCGGTATGCCCGAGGGATCGAGGGGAGCAGTCTCGATTCCAATAACTGGAGGATAATTTTTGTTGCACCGGTATTAACAAACCGGTATGCCCAAGAATCCGAGTTGATCAGGCTCGGTTCTATTAAAATCGAAAGTCTGGAGCCAAACTCACGATCAAGAACACCAATAACGGAACCGGTAACTTAGTTAATTTTTGGGGACGCGTAAAATTAACAAACGCAACTGGATGCACTTGCGAGAGCGGACGGTTGCGGAAATGCGCGGCCGTTCAGTCTGCTAGGTTGTAGTAGAGAGGGTTGAGGTATGGCCCAGTAAATAGCTTTATTTTAACGAGAACTCAAACACCAAGAACGAACTTCAATATTAAAGAAAACGATTCGAGAGCAAATACAAGAATTTGTATTATTGAATGAATGTACGAGAACCAGCGTAAAGCATCGAAATCGGTAACGGTAATAGCGAGTTGCAAAGCAACGAACGCATCTCCGAAACTCAACGGTAACGGCACGAGATCTTTGATCGAAGGATTCAATTAAATAATTAACTTAACTTTTCGAAAACGACCCCCCGGAAATTATTCACAATAATCCGGAAGAGGAACGAGAACTTGCATACAAAGGATTTCACAAAACGGAGAAATGCGCAAAACTGCACTCCAGACAAAACGGGAACACGACTCAAATTTTAATAAAATAAAATTCACGAGATAACAAGAACGAATAGAGTACAGCATACGCTATCACTAAATACAAGAACAACGCGAAGACGCGCGCGCGAGTGACAGAAAAACTGTCAACACAGGAGCTCGAATCCGAACTCAGTCACCCCGGTGGTGTCCCGAGCAAGACTAATTACTTCTAGTAATGTTCGATAGCTCAACATTATCGTTATTTAATGTTTTCCCAAAATCCCTTACTCGAGAACTACTTCCCTCTCACCCGAATTATTTCGTAACTATATCGAGAGCGCAAATCATGCCGGTAACATTTTCGAAATCTGTACAATCACCTCCCTTAGTGCTTCACGCGAAAACGGGCCTAAATCTCACAATCATAACGCATCAGAATGCTCTATTCTATGCCAAAACTTAACAAACACCACCCGTTCTCCAGCGTGATGCACTTTTCTCCATAGGGCACCGGATTTGCACCGGTCTACAACTAATTGCAAGAACTCGAATCGGTCACTCTTCTCTGCCGGGCTGCTCGTTTCTTTGAGCTCTCATCCTCGCGACAGATTTGAGTGCACCGATTTCCCGTAACAAAAAAAAACAACAAAACTCTGAAACATAAAATTTTTCAACAAAAACTAGACGGTAAATTCGAGCAAGGGCATCTCGAAAACGCTCAAACAAAGCAATAACCGGTAACGAAAACCCTTGTGATCTTGATTTCCAAAAAAATCACGTCACAAGTTTAACTGTCGTGTTTCGGTCTACGTATGGTTTGGACGTCGCATTTCGCGTTCCGTTAACGGGCTTTGCGCTTCGCGTTCTATATGGTTTGAACGACGCGTTCTACACCTCGTATCATTTACATGTCGCGCTTTGGGTTACCATGTTAACCAACATCGTTTTTTTAATAATTATCAATAGAGTTTTCATGAAGAGTAAGTATTGAGAGTATAAGTATTATCATTTCCATACTTTTTTGAAGTAGATAATATATCGCATTTTTGGTTTACCATTCGATATATGATAAATCGTAGGAAAGTTGTGTCCCCAGTAGGCCTAATAAACTTATATTACTGGCGCAAATTGCTGCCTCTGGCACTGAGCAGCCCTTAGTACACGAAGTGATGTTGAATGGTCGCGAACTTGCTGCCATTGACACGTTTGCGTTTCCTCTTGATATTTAAGGTCAAGACTATTCAATATTTATAATAATTTCTGCATATTCTGATTGTTTAATGTGTAACTTTTTTATTTTTGCTTTTAATTCTTGTTGTTTCACATTATTAAAATATTTCATAGTTTTCGATACTATGTATTTTGTTGGAAATACAAATTGTAAAATATTCTATTATTAAGTTTGCTACGCGGTTATTAGTTGAGCAGATTTTTATATGAGAATTGAACTTTTTTTTTTAATTTTCGTGCTTCATCGTCGTTGTCGGTAAGGAACGTAAATGTAGTTGTTTCGGGATGCTGATATGTCACTTTTTGACAGGCGACATTTTAGAAACGATGATAGACAAAATAAACAAATACGAGTGCCAATGTAAATTAACAAACAAAATAATTGATTAGAATGTACTGGTCGAACAAAATTTTGTAAATTAGATAAATCTCAGTGATAAATATGCTATACAAATGTTGTGTTTAGATTATGTTAACTTATTCTTAAAGTTTGTACAATATTTATGAATTGTTATTTTAATTGAAGTATACGAATTTATTTACGAATGAAACAATAAAGAAACAAGCTAAGGAATCAATTGTTTTGGTTTTATATGATATATCATATGTAGTGTGATATGATTATTTAAGACAAATGATATTTTTTTTTTTTTTTTTTTTTTCCGTTTATTTTTGAGGTCGCATCAACATCTGAGGTTATTAGCGACCTTTTAGTACAAGTATCTATTTACATATGTCGAGTTTCATATTAAATTTTGGGTAACAAAAGGGCAGAGGATAGATTTCGATTAACAAATACGTATGTTACAATGTAAGATTATCTATATGGATTAGAGGACTTTTATAGCTTGTCGAGTAGATCAATTTCTTTACAAAATTCGGCTACTTTTTCGTATGTTTTTTCAGAGTTAAGTGCGGCTTTGAGTGTTGGGGGAAGACCTATGTGTTCTCGGAGAAGCTGATGTTTGGGGCAACTAATTATGATATGGTCTATAGTCACTGGCACATCACATGTATCGCACATAGGTTTTGCTGTGTGGTTGAACAGGTAGCAGTGGGTGAACTTCGAATGTCCAATTCTCAATCTCGTGAGGATACATTGATGTTTCCTTGTTCCCATGTGGGGCGGTGGTTTCCAGATGTCATCACGGATGTTGTGGAGCTTCGAGAATGGACCAGTTATCCATTCGTCATTCCATTTCTTTCGAATGCTCTTAAAAACCGATTTTTTCAAGTCTTTGTTGGAGACACGTATCTCATCGGTAGGGTTTGTGGCGTTGGTTGCTGCATCTTTGGCTGCTAGGTCAGCTTTATCATTGCCTGGTATTCCTTTGTGTGACGGTACCCAAATGAGGACTACTTCTCTTTTTCTCTCCATGATATTCAAGATTTTTTCTTGTACATTTATAATATAGGCGTTAGTGCACAGTGGGTTGAGGATAGCGTCGAGTGAGGCCTTGGAGTCAGTGAAAATCACTGAACGCTCGATTCCGATTTCTTCGATGAAGAGTAATGCCTCAGATATTGCGAACGCTTCACACGATAGGATTGAGAAAGCACTGGGGAGGCGATATTTGATTACAGACTCGTCGTATATTATAGCACAGCCTCTATGTTCTTCATGCAGAGATCCGTCAGTAAACACCTGTGTATGATCTGAGTATTTATTTTTAATCATTCGGTCATAGAGGTTTCTGTATACACTTGCTGGTGTGTTTTCTTTTCCTTCGGTTTGATTGAAGAGGTCGAGGTCGATTTTGAAGTTTCGTTGATTCCACGGTGCAGCTGGGCTGATTTTTTTTTGTAGCGTCATAGGTATATTAAAGTTTAGTTCAGCAGCCCAAAGTTTAGCTCGGGAGATGTAAGGGAGTGGTGGTTTTTGCTGTTCTTCCTCGGTTGTCCGAGAGATGAAGGAGTTAGCACCCGGTAACGCCCGATATGTCGATAAGTATGACAAAGAAAGTCCAATGCGTCTCAGATCCAACGGTGGTTCTCCCGCTTCCGCCAGCACACTTGTATTCGGGCTGGTACGGAAGGCTCCAATAGCTAGTCGAAGGGCCGATGTTTGTATCGGATTAAGTGTTTTTAGTATGTTTTCTTTTCCCGATCCGTAGATAATGGCTCCGTAATCGAGCTTCGATCTCACTATGGCCCGGTATGTATTGACCAGTACCTCCCTGTCAGCCCCCCAGGTTTTTGATGATAGTACTTTTATAATGTTGATCCTTTTCATACATTGGGTTTTCAGAGTTTTTATGTGAGTGTTCCATGATAGGGTAGGATTAAAGATCATTCCGAGGATTTTCAAGCTATACGATCTTTGTATCCGAGAGCCTTCCAGAAATAGTTTAGGTGTTGTTTCCGCGATTTCTCTGGATTTCGTGAAGACGATAAATTCAGTTTTGGTGGGTGAGAATTTGAATCCTGATTTTTTCGTCCACTTCTGGAGGCTATTTAACGATTCTTGGAGAATTTTCTGGGTGTTTGTTATTTGTTTTCCCGAACAGAAGATTGTGAGGTCATCCGCGAAAAGTAGTCCTTTAACCGGAGATTTTAACGGTGTTATTATATCGTTTATCGCTATGAGAAACAGCGTCATGCTCATAACAGATCCTTGGGGGACTCCATTGTGGGTTATTTTAGGTGATGACAGGGTGCTTCCAATACGGACTTGAATGGTTCTGTCTCTTAAGAAATTTTTAATATATTCGATCATATGGCCCCCTATACCTTTCTTTTCAAGATATAGAACAATCCTGTATTTCCAAACCATCTCGTACGCTTTCTCTATATCCATAGAGATTGCTACGAGGTGGAGTTTATTTGATAGAGCGTTGCAGATATGTGATTCTAGTTGGACCAGGTGGTCCGTAGTGGAGTGGAATTGCCGAAAACCATCTGGTACTTTGATAACCAGTTATTTTTTTCTAGCGTCCATCGCAAGCGTCGGTTGACCATTTTTTCCCAGATCTTTCCCAGGTTACAGGTAAGGGCAATAGGACGATAATTTTTTGCAATTGTGTGGTCTTTGCCTCGTTTCGCTATGGGTACTACTATGGCTCGTCTCCACGATTGAGGGAACGAGTTCGTTATCCACATAGCGTTGTATAGGTGGAGAAGGTACTCAAGGCTCTTTTTATTGAAGTGTTTTATGAAGATCGCAGGAATACCATCTGGTCCAGGGCTCGAATTTTTGCACGAAGATAGGCTGGTTTTTAGTTCATCAAGTTAAAACGGCAAATTTATTGGGTCGTTGTTATTCGAGTTGCATTCGGTTTCACGTCTTGCATGGTTTTCGTCCCCCTCTACTTCCTTCTTATAATCCAGGAATTGAGGGTCATAATTTTTATCGCTCGAATTGGAAACAAACGCGTCGGCGAGTATTTCGGCCATTTCTAACTGCGTTGAGCTGGCATTACCCCTAGAATCTTTAAGATACGGCGTAAACCGACTAGAGTTTTTCCCCTCAATATTATTTATTGCTTTCCATACTTGGTCGCTTGGTGTATGTCTATTAATCGATCTGGTGAATTGTCTCCAAGATTCCTTCTTACTATTTGTTAGCGTGCGTCTCGCTATTGCTCTTAGTTTTTTGAACTCAGTTTTATTTGTCGGTGTTGGGTGTTTTTTGTGAACATTGAAGGCATGTTTAGCTGCTTTGATGGCGCACTCACACTCTTCGTTCCACCACGGGACCCTCGGCTTCGTGATTCTACCTGAGGTTTTAGGGATGGCTATGTCAGCTGCTTTTGTTATTGTTGACGTAAGTAGATTCAGTTGTGTGTCGGCATTAAAATCAGTTGAAGGCACGGGTATAGGGTGATCGTCCAAATATTTATCCATCAATATTGCGAATAGCTCCCAGTCGGCCTTCTGTGTCTTCCATCGCAGGGGTCTAGCAAGTGGGGTTAATCCGTCATCGTGTTGTCGATCGTTGTAGATTTTTAAATGTATGGGGAAGTGGTCGCTATCTGAGAGATCATTGTCTACTGACCAATCTATTTTTCCAGCTATAGTTAGTGAGCATAAACTAAGGTCTATTGCAGAGCTTGATGCCGATGAGAAGTTGAAATGTGTCGGTTCGCCAGAATTTAGAAGGATAATGTTTTGATCGACTAGCCACTGCTCAACTTTCCGTCCTCTGACGTCAGTCTTCGAAGAGCCCCAAAGTGGGTTGTGGCTATTGCAGTCCCCCACTATTATAAAAGGTGTAGGGAGTTGATTCGACAAATCGAGGAGTTCGGTTCGTGTGAAATTGTAGCTATTTGGTATATAAACATTGCAAACCGTAATTTTATTCGGAGTAGACATTGTTATGGCTACCGCTTCGAGTGGCGAGTTAATTAAAATTTCTTCACTAGGTATATTGTCTTTGACGTACGTCACGACTCCTCCACTCGCGTACGTACCGTTGTTTCTGTTTTTGTAATATTCGATATAACCTCTTAATTTATAGCATCGATCGTCTTTGAAGTTAGATTCTTGAGCACATAGGATTGTCGGCGAATGATTTTTCATAAACACTTGGATGAAAGGGAGGCGTGCGTAGAATCCGTTTACATTCCACTGCACCAAAAGCATTATGTGCTTTTACTTGAGTGTTTGAGTACAACCTACGTCCATGTCACTCGAGTAGGAACTTTCATCTTCTCGTTCAGAGATATCGGATACCGTTTGATTAAGAAGTTTCTTTATCATTCTGGTAAATCTGTTTTTCTGACCTTTGTCATTGGTTATTAGGTACAGCTTTTCCAGCATGTTTACGAAAGCAGGGATGTCTTCTGTAAATTCTTCTGCTACTGTTGTTAGGTTCGGGCAAGCACGCGCCTTCTCGAGGAAGTTTGACAATTGCAAAAAGTTGAGCGGATATTCCGATGGATTTTTCGACATTTCAGCTTCAATTTCTTTCCGTGGGTCTTCTTTCGGCTGTGTTGGAGCGTGTTTTTTGAGTTTCTTCTTTTTTCGAGACTCTCTACGTGGAGGGGTCTTGAAGTCGTTGGTACCTTCAGCAGTGTTTGTATCATTCGAATCATCCTGTGTCCCTGGGTGTTGAGGTGAGTTTGACGTGGAGTCGGTGCCTGATCTTGCTCTTTTATTGCTTGTGGAAGGACTCAGGGTAACCGGGAGCCCGTCGTTGTTATTAGCGGTAGTCTGGGTTGTTGGTTCTTGGCTTTCGGGAGTTTTCAAAATCATTTCGCGATTCACTGTTCTATTGCCTCGTAGTCTTGGAAAATGAGGAGTAGAATGCTCATTGTCGTTAAATGCTGTCGGCTGCAATTGGTTTTCGGCTGTGAAGGTTGGGCAATCTTTTGCAACATGGCCTTCGTTCTTGCACCTGAAGCACGTGAGGGAGTCTGTTGAGAGATATATCGTGTAGTTCGTTTCATCGAACGTCACTTTGAAGGAATCAGGAAGTTTGCATACATCTTCTGGATCAACGAAAACTTGGCGGCGAAAGCTCATAATGTGCGAAAATGTGGGATCGTTGAGGCCGGCTTTTACAAAGGTAATTTCAGAGGTGGGTAGACGTTGAGATTATTGAAAATCTTCAGTAAATCTTCATGGGGGATTATCGGCGGGACGTTCGATAGTATAATTCTCTTGTTTCTGTTTATGAGGGCTCGTATTGGGAGCGTCACGGTGTTGATTACAATGGATTTGTGTTTATCGATAAGCTCGTCTGCTATGGCTTTGCTGGATAAGTAGACACAAATTCGATTGTTCACTATCCTCGACGCAAAGCGTATGTGGGCTGGTTGTACTTTTGTAGCAAGGGCTGTGATGTATTCTTTAATTTGCACTCCCTGGAGGGCATCGATAAGGATAGCTTGGTCTTTGGTCGGGAACGCCAGGGACTTGGCTGCACCCGCATAGCTTGTGCTTTGCAGTGACGCCATAGTTACTTAGGGCTCTTTGATAATAGCGATTTACTTTTTATCTTTAGTGTCACCGCACTGCGGTTACACTCGTGATTAAAGTCTGGTCGTATTTGCTTTGATTTTATGATTACATTTGTCACAATAACGCGTTCGCAACTATACTTCGGCACTGGAGCGCGACTTCTCACGCCGCACCACATACCACGTCCAAACCGGACGAGATCCACCGAGTGACTGTATGATATTTTTATTGTCATAAGTACTAAATTAATAAAAATTAAATATCTGCTTTTTACCTTGTTAGGTAATCACTACTTTAGAATCCTCTATAAGCAAAATAAAGGAAAACGTATTTGTATTTAGGTAAAATATGACTGCGCTGCGAATCTTGCCCAAATTTATCAATTTGGTGAACAGTTAGCAAGCCGTACACATATGCGTACCTGAAAAGAATATTTTTTTCAAGGTGAATGCCAATATAAACAAATAGAAAAATTACTATAATATTTTCGTATACTTCTCATTGTGAAAATAAAAAATGTTCCAAATTTTAGCTCGTTCGGTCCATTCAGGCCAAAGTTACCATGTAATACGGACGTCCGGGTAACGAAAAATCTGATTTTCATGAGAATAATTATTTAATGATGAATAAATCTATTTTCCGATATACCAAGAATATGTTCTTCACTATGTTTGAGAAATGTGCTGTGAAAAAAAATAGATTTATTGAAATTATATTAACATTAACCTATAAGAAGGTAGTTAGGTCCGGTGGAACGCGGGTTCAATAGGCACTTTTGTGCGTTTTTTCAAAACGTGAGTGCCTAAAAAATCGAGTTTATGAAATTTACTCTGAATAAGAATGCAAAGTACAATCGTGCCCATTGCTTTTTCATAATATTTTGCTTTTTACGAAGCTTCCTCGGTCGAACGTGTTTCCTCGGTCAAATTGTGCAAATTGTGAGATACGGAGTACAATTTAGTTCACGTATATCATCGAGCACGATTTAAGTAGGACTATGATGTAAATCAGTAGTGCGGTATACTTTTTATACGAATCAAACTTTTTTTTCAAATTTTCGCGTTTCATCGTCGTTGTTGGTAAGATCGGTCATCGTCGGTAAGAATCCTAATGGCAGATTTCTCGAGATGCTGCAGTCTTATTTGACAAGTGACGATTTATAAACGATAACAGACAAAAAACAACAAATGCGAGAGCAAGTGTAAATTATTAAACAAAATAATTGTATGAAAATCTACATGTTGAACATCACTGTGTAAATTAGATAAGTGTCAGTGACAAATATGGTTATGAGTGTTGAGCTTAGGTTATGTTGATTGATTCTTTGTGACATATTATTTATGAATTATTATTTTCATTGAAGTGTACCAATTCATTCAAGAAATCAAACAATACAGAAATAAGCTGAGGAATCAAGTGTTTTCATTTCATGTCCTGTATAATATGTAGTGTGATTTGATTTTTTGAAGACAAGCAGAATTTTTATTGTCATGAGTATTAAATGAATAAGATAAAATAAATGCTTTTATCTTGGTAGGTAATCACCACTTCAGAATTCTCTAAAGGAAAAAAAAAAAAATGTATTTGCACCAAGGTAAAATATGAGTACGCTGTAAATCTTGTTCAAATTTATCAATTTGGTGGAAAGTTAGTGAAAAGGGCAATTTTTTAAGGGAAATGTCAATATAAATAAAAAAGGAAATTACTATAGTATTTGTGCATACTTCTCAATGTGGAAATAAGAAATGTAAAGAATTTTAGCTCGCTCTCTCCACTTGGACCAAAGTTACTATGGACAAAGTTCATAACAAAAATTATTTTATTAAATCTATAATCTTTCACACCAAAAATATGTATTTCATTGTGTTTGAGAAATGTGCAGTGAAAAAAATGGATTTATTAAATTTAAATTCAGATTGACGTACAAAAAGTGAATTAGGTCCAGGGGAACGCGGGTTTAATAGGCACTTCTATGCGTTTTTCCAAAATGTGAGTGCCTAAAAACAGGCTATGGGTATAAAAGTTTTACATCATGGCGCCAACGAGTCAGTCATCAACGAGTGTCCAAGACGCTGACACGTCGAAACATTCAGTTTCTGAGAAGTCTAGGTCTTCGAGTTGTTGCTGGTGTAATGTCCCGGCGACCTACCACACTTAAACCTCTCACTCTCCTTTGACCACCCTCAATAATCCCTGAGTTGCAGCCTCCAGTAATAACCTACTGAAGATAACCAAACATCCCTTCGGCATCTGGGAATCACAGCTGAAAACAATGAAACGAAACAGCTCTTACGATAACGATGCGAAGACCGCCAAAATTCCCCAAATAATCTTGTAAACGAATAAGCGACCCTTGTCTCTTTTTTTTGTACATAGATTTTCAGCATTCAAGATAAATGCCGCAACTAAATTCCAGATCTACCCATAACGTGCCCCGTGCACAGGACCCCCACTCCAAAACATCCCTTAAGCGTAAAGGAATACAAATGAGAATCAGCAGTAAGGTACTTTTAAGATTTCTCCTCTGAGTTGAGTTCTTCTCGAGTCCGACGACGAGCACATCACTCCGAATCCCGGAGTCCGAAACCGAGTCGTGAATTATTTTGTACTTCGAATATTTTAAATAAAGCAAGTTATCTACTCCATCCGCGTCTACGTGACCCCTCCCATTACACTGGTGAAAGAGAATAACGTGTTTAATATTTTGTTGCTGCAATGGAAGAGACCCTACACGTGCAATCATCCGTCGTATTCGACGAATCCGTAACGCATTATGAGACTTATGCGCATCAGTCAGATGCGTTTCAAGCACAACGTCGGTGTTATTTCTTTCCTCCCAGATATCTATCCACAACAGGTTATGGGCCCAGATATCTGGTGGAATCGTTCAAAAATCGAGGAGAGCCGTGAAAAATGAACCGAAACGCATGTATATTTTTGGAGTGAAGTTCCTATTATTCGGACAAAAGTGTTCCAAGTTTCCGCGTGGTCTTGCCGGTTGAACAGTCGCTAAAATGGCTGACGATCCGACGAATCAACCGAACATTATTGTGCAAACGCGACCGGGTAGTACGGCACTACCTCAAATCGATCGTTTACGTGGTCCAGAAAATTACTCGACATGGAAGTTTGCCATGCAAGCATATTTAGAACTAGAGGATCTGTGGGGTTGTGTGCTCGGTAGTGCAGAATATATAGCCGATGTAAAAAAGGTGACTCGAGCCCGTTCGGAAATTATTTTATCGGTCGATCCAGTGAATTACGTGCACATACAAGATGCAGCAGATGCAAAAACCACGTGGTCAAGGCTCCAATCAGCATTCGAAGACTCGGGATTGACGCGTAGAGTTGGTTTGTTGCGTGCATTAGTGACAACAAGTCTCGAAAAGTGCGATTCGATCTAAGAGTACGTGAATAAAATAATAACAACAGCTCATAAATTATGAGGTGTGGGTTTCGAAGTCGCGGAAGAATGGATCGGTACATTGTTGTTGGCGGGATTACCTGACGAATTTAGACCTATGATTATGGGTATTGAAAGTTCAGGCACAGCAGTAACGGCGGATTCTATAAAAACAGAGCTGCTACAAGATGTGAAATATAATAAGGATAAAAACCGTCTTGATACAGATAGTGCGTTATACTCTCGTGGTCACCAAAATCGACGGAAAATAGGGCCACGTTGCTATGAGTGTAGCAAAGTCGGGCATATTGCGAGAATGTGTCCAAATAAAAACGACAAGACTGCAAGCCCTTCGAGTGATGAGCGAAGCAAAAAATCATCGAAACAAAAAGCTCTTTATGCGCTTTATGTGTCGGATTCATTGTATAGCGACGGTTGATACATTGATTCGTGCGCTTCTTCTCACATGAAATTCCGAGAGGAATTAGTTTTAAAAAGAAAAAAAAAAACAGATAAAGAAGTAATAACATCAGGAAAAGAAAAATTACCAGCAAAAGCAGTTGGTGAAGTGCAAATCCCAGCTATCGATGGAAAAGTGAACTCGTAGCCAAATAAGTACTCCTAGTGCCGGGCCTAGCAGCTAATTTGTTGTTAGTGAGTAAAATAGTAGAAAAAGGGAACACGGTAGGATTTATTTCAAACGGCTGTAAAGTATTTAGTTCGGATGGAAAATGTGTTATTACAGCGAGTGAATCGAGTGGTATTTATCAAGTAGATACTTCTGCCGAGAAGGCATATCAAACAAAAGAAAACGCGAGTGGCATGTTGTGGCACAGAAGATTAGGACATTTGAATAGAAAAAGTCTCGGGCTTTTGCGAAAATCATTCGCGACGGGAATAGAGTTTATTGACAATAACAAGGAACCGTGCGTAGCGTGTGTCAAAGGTAAACATTCACGAGAACCGTTTAGATACTCTGGAAAGCGAGCAAGTGAGATGTTAGAGTTGGTGCATTCCGATGTGTGTGGGCCGATGGAATTTAAATCAATCGGAGGATCCAAATATTTCCTGACGTTAATTGACGACCACACTAGGAAGGTATTCATATATTTCATGAAGGCGAAAAGCAAGGTAACGAGTAAAATAATAAAATTTAAAGCTTTCGCACAAACGCAAACGGGTAAAAAGTTAAAAGTGCTTCGATCCGACAATGGTAGAGAGTACGTCTCGAGTGAGCTCCAGGATTTTTTTTTAAAAGGCGGTGTTTAATATACTCGGGGTAAGAGTTACACGAGATTATAAATTAGGGAAAATTGCGCTTGATCAAACCGCGTATATTCAAGAAATTTTAGAGCGTTTTAGTATGGTCGATTGCAAGCCTGTGTCTGCACCACTAGACCCAAATCCGAAACTCGGTGAATATACGGAGCAAATTTCAAGTCAAGAGCAGGAAGAAATGCGTAAAATTCCGTATCAGGAAGCAGTGGGCGCGTTATTATGCGTTAGCCAAGCCACAAGACTGGACATTGCGTATGCAATGAGTGCATTGAGTTGTTACAATAATGCACCACATAAAATTCATCGAGTCGCGATAAAAAAGGTCTTTCGATACCTTAAAGGGACGTTAAATATCAAATTGGAATTTCAAAAAAAAAATATTGGTGTTATCGAAGGATTTAGTGACGCGGATTGGGCCAGTGATGCTGTTACGCGACGTTCTGTCACCGGCTTCGTATTTACTGTGCAAGAGAGGGCTCTGTCATGGTGCAGTCGTAAACACCGAACCGTGGCATTGTCTACTACAAAAGCCGAATATATGTAACTATCCTCAGCGTGTCAAGAAGCCTTGTAGCTACGGCAATTAATAAAATATCTCGATCCGAGTTGAGTGGGGCAGGCTACTAATCTGTTTTGCGATAATAAGGGTACAATTGCGTTGGCCGACACCTCTGGTTATCGTCAGCGTACTAAGCATATTGACATAAGGCATCACTTCTTAGGTGAGCATGTAGAAACGCGAAATAAAAAAATCGAGTACGTTCCGACCGAAAGCATGACTGCCGATATCTTGACAAAAGCATTGTCAAGCGAAAAAACTGCGTTCTTCTCTGAAAAATGGAATCTAACCCAATAAAAGACATGTGAGTGTAATGTATGAGTGAATGTGTGTGCATCGCACACAATAATATTGTACAAAATCGTTAAGTCATGATATTCTGTTTATTCATATGTTGCGATTAAGTGGGCGTGTTGGTTAAATTGGTAATCGCGTCCTAGGGAATTTAGGTACAGAGGGTTCAATGAATAAAGGCTCTGACGTCACGTCTCCCGCTTCATACATGGCGTCAGATGTGTTACAAGCACAACGTCGGTCTTATTTCTCTCCTCCCAGATATCCATCCACAACACAAGCTTCAATAACAGTGATGAGATTCGAATATCCATTCAACATCAGGATTTGTGCCTCTTGATATCAGGAAGCTCGCTACACATTTGCGGCAGACTAACGAGGGTCGACGGAACTATCAGCGTATCAACGAAGCTCGTGAACAACGCAATTTTCCATCGTGTCGAGGAAATCCGTTATGAGATCAAATGCCATCGAGATTGACCGATGTAAGAATGCTGGCTGGCTCGATGTCGCTAAAACTAAATCCACGATGAATGCCGATGGATACTTCGATGTATGCATTCCGCTCGCTATGATTCTTGGATTTGCCGAGTACTATCAGAAAATCATCATCAACACGAAGCATGAACTCATTCTCACGAGATCGCGGAACGATACGAATGCAGTTCAACAAACAGCCGATGCAGATGGAACTTATGAGGAATTCAAAATTGAACTTACGAAGATTGAGTGGCTTATGCCATACGTGATGCTATCAGATAAACGCAAAATATGCTTACTCAACCACATTGACAAGGATATCACGATGAGTTTTCGCACCTGGGAGTTGTATAAGTATCCGATGCTTCCAAGCTTGTGCTTGGACAGATAAAACATCAAATCCGTTGGAAAAACCACGTTTCATCATTGTGGCTTCCCAGACGAATCGAAAAGCCGTGAAGGATGCCAACGCTAGTCATTTCAATCACTGCGACATCACCAATGTAAAATTATTCCTCAACTCTTAGTACTATCCGTATGGTAACCTCAATCTGGATATGAATCGCAATCAGTACGCTATGTTATATGAGATGTATGCCAATTTCTAAAAAGTATACTATGGCAAGGATACGGAACCGATGTTGGCGAAGAGGGACTTCCGCGAACATGTATCACTCATCGTGATCGATTGCTCGAAACATAATGGGTCACTCAAGCAAGCTCCAGCCGATGTTCGTTTCGAGTTGGAGGCTAAGACGGATGTTGCCGCGGGAACGACGGCCTATTGTTTGATTTTACACGATTGCCTTAGTGATTACAATCCTATAAGTGAGGATGTGAAATAAAGAGTGTAATAAGTGACAGCGGGAGTACCCAAATCACGATCAAGATGGAATTCGTGGTGGATGTTAAAATATTCAGAAAATGGCTGCTTCAGCTCTTCGATAGTACGTAACTAAGTCGTTTTTTTTTTCAATAAACAAGTGAACTTTATATATGTCTACATTTATTCACCCATTTGCCACTAAGTGAGATTATAATTCAAATTTGTCACGCAAAATAACTTGTAGCAGTGCTGCCATACGTCAGAGTGTATGTTTACGGTGGGATGGTAGGATGCATCGTCGGTAAGTTTAGGTTAAATGATTAATTGAAACATCGCGCACAAAATAGAACATAGCAGAGCTGCCATCTGTCAGGGTGTACCCTAAATATAGTAGTAACGCACGGAAACATCATGACGCACGTGTCGGTAAGGTAGATTCACAGTGGATTTACAATGTGAAATTTAAATCTCGCGCGAAAAATGGAATGTAACAGCGCTGCCATCTGTCAGGATGTACCTTGAATATAGTGACTAATAGAAACAGCATGACGCATGCGTCAGTAAGGTAGATTCATATGGTAACATTTAAATCCCGCCATAGGAATATAATTAGGGCTGGTTTACATTGTAAAATTAAAATCTCACGCGTAAAATAGAATGTAGCAGTGCTGCCATCTGTTGGTGGATATGGGTCAGTAGGTGTTAGGTTAAGGGATATACCCTCACCACGTCAGTAAAGTAGGGTAGATAACATTGTACGCACTGTAGCACGAACCACTTAGCACGGACACGATTCACAAAATATAGGTTAGTTTGTTGCCCCTTACAGAATATTATTTGAGTCAAAGCGTCAGTAAAAGCAGCGCTCTTCAAGTCAAACAGAACTATTTAGGTCGAACTAGCTTGCAGAAAATTATTTAAAGTAGTTAGATCGTAATGTCGGTGAAAGTAGAACTTCTCCGCTCAAAGTATATAAATTTTGGAATCGATAAGTCACAAACATGATTTTTTGCTTTTAAAATATGTAGCAAGCAATTGTGAAAATTATTTTGGTTCTTCAAGTTCCTTAGGTTAAAATTCAACAAAATTCACAGTCACTAATTCGCAAAAAAAAAAAAAAAAAATTTGTGCTAATTATTTAGGTACTTTGGTTCATTAGGTTATAAGTCAATAAAATTCACAGTTGGTAATTCGCCGAAAAAATAAAATAAAAATGTTTAAAAACTTTTTTCACCGACTGATGGTACAATCTGTTTGCTGACCATCAGTAAGGTAGCGGTCGGTAGTGCGCCAATTGACCTCTGCCTGACGTAGAACCGGGTTTGCTTATCGACTATGAGGCATTCCATGCCAAATCGACAAATCGACCTTATATTAACTACAAAATTTACTTGTCGGTTACAAGATAGTAACCGACAGCAGTGGACGCGCGGTCCGTGTGTGGCTTTTCTGATCCTCAGAGTTAAGCACCATTATTTGCGGCCATAACTTGGATGGGCGACCGCTTAGCCGGGTCCTGGTTTGCGTGCCAACTGTTGAGAGCGGGAGGTAGTCTTTCTGATTTTCCAATGTATCCTCATACAGTAGACTCTCAATAAAAAATAAAGCCGTCTGTATCGGCCAGGTTTTCCGCAGTTTCCCTGTGCCCTCGTGCAAATGCGATGCAGTAATGCATTAGGATGAGTGGCTGCGGACAACACTCTACGGGTTCTCAATGAAGAAACTGGGAAAGGGGGGTGAATCTATGAAATGATGTGGAAGGGGAGAGCGGCGAAAACCCGAAGCGTGAAGATGACATACGGAGGGAGACCGATGAAAAAAAATAATACTACATGGTAGTTGTTGAAATATGTAGCACAATTTAGCACCTGCAGATGGCAGCACTGGTCAGCGCTATGCGCCGGCGCTCTCTCGTACTCTTTGTCTGGCGATGGCAGTTGGGCTGAAGCCGCGCTGCGAGTCAGTCGGCATACATCTTATAACACCTTGTACCTTTTCTTAAATAAAACCTTTCTTGTTCAGGAGTAATCACATATATATGTGATTACTCCTGCCAACCCAGCCTAACGAACTCACATATTATCAGGTTATGGGCCCAGGACACGTGTCGATTAATTTAATGAAAAGATTGTGTGGTGGAAAGTCCCCCGTGCCGAAATGCACGCGTAAAAATTAAAATGGCGGACGCGGAAAAATACAGGATCCCTCTGTTCAATGGTTCGAATTTTTCGAACTGGAAGTTTCGAATGGAAACGCTTCTAAGCGAGATGGATCTCCTGGAATTTGTTGAGAAAAATTACGAAGATCAAGTGGAGTTTCTTGAAGCGGACACGGCTTCTGATACGACACGGAAACGGGCAGAATTGAAAGTTTTGGAAAAACGTGATCAGAAGTGTCGTTCTCAAATCATACAACGGGTCGCGGATAGTCACCTAGAGTACGTGAAAGATTTCCAAAGTGCACACGCGATTTGGAATTCGCTAATTGAAACATTCGAGCGCAAAAGTATTGCGAGTCAACTCTTATTGAGAAAAAGACTGTTGTTAATGAAGCTTAACTCTTCAAAGGACACATTGGCAAATCATTTTTTAAGTTTTGATAAAGTGATTCGTGAATTGCGTTCAACGGGTGCCACATTAGAGGAAACGGACGTTGTTTGTCACCTGTTACTAACCATGCCACCAGAATTTAATAACGTTGTTACAGCAATCGAGACACTCTCAGTAGAGAACCTGACGACGGGTTTCGTTAAAAATCGGCTTTTAGACGAAGAGGCAAAGCGGACAGACGCCACTAAGAAAAGGCAAATGGAGGCTGAACCCTTGAGTGCGTTCACTACACGTTCAAACGAATCATACACAGCCGGATATACTCCTAGAGGCGGAGGAAATAAATATAATTTCAAATGTCACGGCTGCGGCGGTTTTGGTCATAAGCGAGCGGACTGCAAAGAGAAGGACAATAGATTTAGTCAACAGAAATCGGCAAATACAGCCGTTAGCTCACGAGAGTCGGACGACGACGATAATACATTTTGTTTCTCAGCGCATACCGGAAGTTCTTACGGTGCTGATTGGGCTCTTGATTCAGGCTGTACGGAACACATGGGAAACGAAAGAACGCCTTTACAAAATCTCACGACTCTAAAGAAACCTGTTAAAATAAGAATCGCAAAAAGTGGGGTGACCTTGGAAGCTAAGCAGTTCGGTGAACTGAATGTTTGCAGTGAGGTTAATGGCAGGATAACCTACATTACTGTTAAGGAAGTCTTGCTTGTTCCAGGTCTCGAACACAACCTACTTTCAGTGAGGAAACTTGAAAAGAACAGTTTTCGAATAAGTTTTGAGGATGGAAAAGGCATAATCGAAAAGAATGGTATCGTTGCTGCGGTAGCCGAGTTAAACGGAAAGCAACTCTACGTGTTGAAGTTTCATAGCAGCGAAGCAAGTGCGTTTATGATGGAAGGAATGGAAGTCTGGCACAAGAGACTTGCTCATCTTAACTATGAAAGCCTCAAGAAGTTAACCTCTCAAGTCGATGGAATGAGTATAAAAACAGAAACACAACCTCAAATTGTGTGCAAGACTTGTGTCGAAGGGAAACAGACAAAGCTGCCTCACACTCAACCAAGGAATCGAGCAACTCGACCGCTACAATTGGTGCACAGCGATGTGATGGGACCAATCACGCCTGCTTCATACGATTGGTGCAAGTACATGGTGACATTTATGGACGACTATACTCATTTCACGGCAGCCTACTTGATGAAGTCAAAATCGGAAGTGTTTCATCACTTCAAAGTTTTTGAAGCGATGGCAACAGCTCATTTCGGATGCCGGTTGAGCAGATTTCGTTGCGACAACAGACGTTAGTATCTTTCAAGCGAAATGAAACAACATTTCAAAAAATCGGGCATTTAATTCGAATTCACGATTAGATATACGCCTGAGCAGAACGGTGTCGCTGAAAGGCTTAACCGTACCATATGCGACAAGGCAAGATGTATGCTTCTAAACTCAGAGCTGGGAAAAGGTTTTTGGTCTGACGCTGTTAGAACAGCAGTATATTTACTAAATAGAAGTCCTACAAGTGCCCTAAGTGAGGAAGTTCCGGCTACGCTATGGTATGGTACAAAGCCAGACTTAAAAAAACTGAAAGTTTTCGGCTGTGTAGCTTACTTGCATATACCAAAGCAATTAGTCGCTGGCAAATTTGCTTCAAGGACTCTGCAATGCCTAATGATCGGATATTGCACCAACGGATACAAGCTTTGGAGTCCGGAAGAGAATCGAGTCTATTATGGAAGAGACGTAACATTTGATGAAACAAAATTTAATACAGCATCCATAGGCTCTGATTTCTGGCTTCATGAAAAAGTATCCGAAGCTCCTGTTGAGGATGAAAATCAGGAAACAACAGATCATGACAGAACGGAAGAAGAAGATGACGTAAGTGAGACGTCGACAAATGATCATGAAGATCAAACAGAAGAAACTACACGTCGCAGTACACGAGTCAAATCTAAACCGAAATGGTTGAACGACTACGCAGTAACAGCTTTCAGTGCGGAGACGCATCTAGAGGATGTTCCTGAATGTTATGATGACATCACATCGAGGGATGACAAAGAGGAGTGGCTTCAAGCGGTCGAAGAAGAGATAAGTGCGTTGAATGAAAGCAATACGTGGACCCTGTGCAATTTGCCGCAAGGCAAGAAAGCCATTGATTGTAGGTGGGTGTTTAAAGTTAAAAGTAACGACTCTGGCGATATCATGCGTAAAAAGGCAAGATTGGTAATTAAGGGGTGTTCTCAACGTTTCGGGTTTGATTACAATGAAACTTATGCTCCAGTTGCGAGGTTAACTACCTCAAGGGTCTTACTATCAGTCATTACTGAGAATAACATGTTTGCATACCAGATGGATGTCAAAAACGCTTTCTTCCATAGTGATTTAAAGGAGGAAGTTTTCATGAAGGTACCAAAGGGTGTAATTGCATCTAAAGATCAAGTTCGTAGATTGAACAAAACGTTGTACGGTCTAAAACAGGCACCATGCGCCTGGAACTCCACCTTTGATAGCTTCATGAAGACGATAGGTATGATAAACTCTGAAGCGGATAGATGTTTATACATAGGAAGTTTTGAACATGCGAGAATCTATCTGTTACTCTATGTCGATGATATCATAATTGCCGGTAATCACAAGCAAATGATTCGTCAAATTAAAGACGCATTACAGAATAAATTTAGAATGAAAGATCTAAGTAAACTCAGCATGTTCCTTGGAATCAAAATCACAATCACTGAAAACACCATGTTTCTTAATCAGCTGTACGTTGATAAGCTGTTGACTAGATTCAACATGACCGAATGTGAATCGGCAAAAACACCTATGGAGACTAATTTTGTCGACGAAAGCTCCGAAAAATTAAACAAGAATAAACCTTACCGTGAATTAATAGGTTGTTTAATATATCTGACGCAAACTACCAGACCGGATCTAAGTTTCGCTGTTAACTTCTTCAGTCGATACCAAAGTGACCCGACAGAAGGGCACTGGAAAGGTCTAAAAAGAATTTTACGATTATTAAACGGAAGCCGAGATTATGGGTTGTATTTTCGCAAGTCTGTTAAAGGAAACAGAGAAACTCTGATCGCATTTGCAGACGCAGACTGGGGAAGTTGGGAAGATAGGAAATCAACCTCTGGTTATTTATTCCAGCTCTTTGGGAACACTGTATGTTGGGCCACAAAAAGACAGAATACGGTCGCGCAGTCTTCAACTGAAGCTGAATTTGTAGCTTTAGCAACGTGTGCTTCCGAGTTCCTCTGGATCGCAAATCTTCTAAAAGATTTCGAAGTGAATGAAGAAACACCAGTGGTGATGTTTGAAGATAATCAGTCGTGTATTCATTCGCTTCAAAAATGGGAACACAAGCGTTTAAAACACATGGATGTAAAGTACAATTTTCTAAAAGAATTGGTCGAAAACAAAAAGATAAATGTTCAATATATCAGAACAGATGAACAGACGGCCGATATCCTAACCAAATCCTTGTCAGGTGATAAGTTCGTAAAACTTCGAGATAAGCTTGGCCTAAAAAGCTATTAATGTTTCTTTTGTTCTATATAGTTCTATAAATGAAGGCGGAGTTGCGAAATTGAGGCGGAGTGTTGAAATATGTAGCACAATTTAGCACCTGCAGATGGCAGCACTGGTCAGCGCTATACGCCGGCGCTCTCTCGTACTCTTTGTCTGGCGATGGCAGTTGGGCTGAAGCCGCGATGCGAGTCAGTCGGCATACATCTTATAACACCTTGTATCTTTTCTTAAATAAAACCTTTCTTGTTATATATGTGATTACTCCTGCCAACCCAGCCTAACGAACTCACATATTATCAGTAGTATTGCTCATGTTCGCAATAACACTAACAAAGGCTTAGAACGATGGGGCATGGTGATCTCTGTTGCAATCCACTCGGTTTGTCGAAACATCTTCGGACAAAAGGGATTAATTCGAACCTTTAACCTGAATGTTTGCCGAAAAATAAACTAACTTTTTATTGTAATCAGTGGAAAATTCACTTAACTTTTTTATTCTTATTGTAATTATGCATGCAATGATTGATTTTTATAGGATTACTGATTCTTAACTGTATTAACTCTATATATATTACGGAGTGACTAAAAAAAATTTCATTTTGCATCGTTTTAAACTATAGTTTGTACCTTTAAACAACCTTTCTCAAAATTTTTGCGCGATGACAAATTTTTTAGAGGTGGCTCAAACGATGTATCGATTTCCCATTTGATCAACACGTACATGAATGCGCCTCTCAATATATTCATGTACCTAAATTACAGCTACACTATATTGACGTTCGCGTATCTTTTTTCGTAATCTTCAGATCATTCGAAAGAGGTAAAGTGCTGACAAATTTTTCATTTAAGCGATAGTTTTCTAGTTATGAATTTTTAAAGCTCAAAATGTCGCCCTCTCCGCCCTGTAAGATCAGTTTCTGTTGAAATTTCTAAGTTTGAGCTCAATTCTGGAGCCATAGTTTGTAGTGAACTTTTATTATAAGTGAAATTTCATTCAACTGTTAAACGGATGTTTTAAATTTCTTTGTAAATATAAAAAAAATGACGCACACGACCGAAAGTTGGAGAGAAAAATAAAAAAATACATCAGCTTGTTCATCATTTTTTATTAACATGTCAAATTTGACCGAAAAACAGAACAAATTTTAGTAAATTTTAAAAAACGGAGAAAGAAAGAAGAATATCATGAAGAGTCCGAAAAATATTTTAAATTGATTGGAAAATTTTAAAAAATGTCAAAAATGTAGAAAAATCGGGAAAGCATTCTAAAAATAAAAATAAAATCGAGGGGAAAAAATCAATCAATCATCAAAGAATTGCAAAAGAAGAAAATCATAAAGATTCTAAACAAAATGTCAGATCAGTTCAAAGATTTAGCAACATATGAAAATCCAGCGAAAATCGGGGGGGGGGGGGGGGGATAAAGATAAAATTTCATCGCAATTCAAACACAAATCCGTTTGCTATAATATTTTGTACATTTTTCGCAGGTCTCAGTCTAGCTATTTTGCGCATCTTCTTGATACATTCCAAGGTTCTATTTTGCGAACCACTTCTATAGCGGGAAATCAAATGAACTTGAAGTAAACTTCTATTAAATACAAATTTCAAGACGAATTTTATCGAAAATATCACGACGAAGTTCTATAGCGAATGCAGATCGACAGTCCAAATGATCACGAAATTAATACAGCATTCGCCATGGGCACGGGGTAACTGCGGAAAACCCGTATACCGGTGCAGATACCCATATATTCTTCTGACTTCCCGGTGTATACACGAAAGTAATTTAATTAAGTATATACACCAAGGTCTCAGAAAAACTGACCTCCCTCTCACTGGTTGATGAGCCAGCCAGTGCATGGCTAAGCGGTCACCCATCCAATATCGGCAGCACGAAATGCTGCTTTACTCGCGGGATCGCCAGAGCCGTACACTGACCGCACAACCACCAGCGTCGGGCGATTCTTAAATATTTTTTACATTCTTTCTCAATTTTTCTCCACTTTTTACGTTTTTGTAAAATTTGTGACCCAGTCTAAAAAATTTTTTAGGCGCTTCATAATTTTTTTCTTTGTTTTCGATTTTTTGATGATTTGTTAAATTGTTTTCCGATCTTCGGTCAAATTTGACATGCTTATTAAAAATGTTGAACAAAGTTGATGTGTTTTTTTATTTTTCTCTCCAATTATTGGTTGTGTTCGTAATGTTGAATGAAACAGTTCAATTAAATTTAACTTATAATTAAACTTTACTACAGACTATGGCTCCAGAATTGAGCTCAAACTTAAAAATTTCAATAGAAACTGATCTTACAGCGCGGAGAGGGCGATATTCTGAGCTTCAAAAATTCATAAATAGAAAACTATTGATCTAAACGAAAAATTTGAAAGCACTTTTTCTCTTCAGAATGATCTGAAGATAACGAAAAAAGATACACGAACGTCAATATATCGTATGTCTAATTTAGGGACATGAATATATTGAGAGCTGCATTCATGTACCTGTTAATCAAATAGAAAATCTGTACATCGTTTGAGCCACCTCTAAAAAAATTTTAACACGCAAAAATTTTGGGAAGAGTTTAAAGGTACAAACTATAATTTAAAACGATGCAAAATGAAAAAAAAAAAATTCGATACACCTTAATAGAATGTAGGATTTTTTTTTTTTGTAAAATACAGGTAGAACATTTTATTATAATGTATAAGAATTTCCCGCATTTCTCCAAGTATAAAAATTGGATTTCTGAACAATTTCGAAAAATTATATCTCAAGTGAAAAGTGAAAAAAAAATTGTTTTATATGTACAGTGTGTTTTTCGACACGCCGTATCGTATAAAAAATGACGGAGCTGATCTGAGACAACAGCGCCAAATCCTGATCTCGATATCATAGAATGCCTCTGATACTATTTTAATATAATCATCATCCCACCATTTTAATAATATCACTTTTTCGATTTATATTATGAGGATCTTTTTTGTTTATCTTCATCAAAAAAATGCATTCTAATCTTTTATTCTATTTTTTAAATTGTTTTTCAAATTTGTCTTCGGCAGTTATAAAGTCTCCATCCTCGCACAGAGCTTAAAAATTTTGTTATATTTTTTAAGCTTTTTCAAAATTTGTTTAGATTTTAAAAAATTGAGGTTTTCAAAAAATTCGAAAAATTATGACTCAGTTTAAAAATGTTTCAAAAATCTGAAAAAATTAAAAAAATTACGGAACGGGAATTTCCTGGAATTTCCTATATATATGTATTAAAGCATGCAACTTTAGAATTGAACTCTATAAGTACTACTGGGCATCTCTTTTACGGACTGGTCAGGGCAGTAACCCTTTTCCCCGCGCCTCGCCAACCACCAATCCTCTCTCTCTCTCTTTCCTGGCCCCCGAAGTGTAACGTGCGTTCGTCCCCTATCCGGAAGTTAAAAGTGGGAAAGCACCAAGCGTAAAGCTCGACCAAGTGCATTGAGCTGAAGGCGAGCGCAAAAGGAGTTCCGCTCTCGAATGAAACTAGTTTCGATCGAATCGTACGACCCCTTCGGAAAAAACCACCCACTGGGTTTAGTGAAATGTATTGTTTTTCAACCAGGGTGTGGTTTCTGCTCACAGAGTCGCACGATTTCAGCGAAACTAATTTTATTTAAAAGCCGATAAATAGCCGATAAATCAGATGTACTTTTTAATCCAGTGCTCCTTTTCTTTCTCATTTTTCTTCACTTGTGGACGTCCCTGCTTCATCTCACACTTTGAAGTGAAAACAAGTGACATTTCTATACCCATGATGTACCCACGCGGAATTATGAGAATATCGCATTAGGCGATGGTTGTTTCACCGAAATAGGCCGAGCGGTACATCCATTCAGTGTACAAATGTTAAACTGTTTATATTGAATGAATTTTCCATCAAATCGCAATGCTCCAAGTATGTTTTACGCCGAGGCATAAAAATACTGCAGACGGGACCGGTTTTCCAACGAAAAGGGATGCAGCGGCAAAATCTGTCAATGCATGAATATTGAGCCATTTAATTTACATGAATTTTAAGAACATTCACGAAGCTCTAGATATATCGTACGCTGAGTTATAAAAAGATTGCAGATGGCGGTGGTTTCTCAAAGAAAGGGGGTGCAGCGGTAAAATCAGTCGATGCTTCAATATTGAGCTGCTAAATTTAGATGATTTTTTAGACTAGTCACGATGCTTCCCGTACACTATACGCTGAGTTACAAGCATATAGCATAAGGGCATGGTTTTTATACTGAAAAAGAAAAAGGCTGTAAAATCTTTAAGATATCTTAGGATGTCCTAGCTTCGTTTTTAAACGAGATATTTGGGGAAAAATAGATGTTTTTAACCTCAGGGAGTTGTTTTACCCCGAAGGGGTCGTACGATTTGATCGAACCTAAGTTTTTTCGAGAGCCGATAAATAGCCGATAATTCTCATATAAAGTTTTTTTCGATGCGCCTATTATTTCCTTATTTTTCAGTGGTGGATGTCCTAGCTTCGCCGGAAGCTAGAACATCTACACGTTTGCGGTATAAGGGATGGAACTGGAAAATATTTCTTTCCGCCGATAAATAGCCGATAATTTGGGTGAAATTTTTATTGAAAAAATCGCATGTGGATATCCCAGCTTCCTTAATATATCCTTCTTTTGTCGTCTGTCCGTGTGCGACATGGTTGCGACCTCGATGTCAATGGTACTAACATTTTTGTCTCGTCGAGCCCTATACGTCCATATAAATCGCGTCACTGAGTTACGGAACACTTTGTATAGGTGTATTACAGTGCCCAACCATACCAACTTGACCTGGATCTGACCCTCGACGTCTTTCATTTTATCCCCAATTTTTTGTTATTGTTCTATCTCTAAGCAGCAATCACAATTTTTATTAGATTTTTTGTTAAACAATATATACACTTATGATTATTTATGGACAACATATTGCAGGCCATGATTGATAAAATCTGATAAGATTCTCATAAATCCTGTATCACATATCAATATTTTCAGGCTTAGATCCAAAGTGGGCCGGATCTCGCGTCTATTTTTTTTACGAATTTTTTCCAAGACCAAAATTGAAAAACGTTAGACGCGTAAGAATTTTTTCACTGCTCCGGGGAATTTTTTCCGATTTCCTAAGAGCAATGTTTTTCCGTTCGAATGAAAGAAATGTATTTCAATAATCTGCAATATGTGCTTTTTAGTTATATCAAGCGCTCACCTGGGATACGAATCATAACGCTTGGGTAAGATAGGAAAGATATATAGGTACCTGGTTACAATTCCCACTGTAAATTGTTATATTGATTCTGAAATAAAATATTTTTAACAGTTACTTCCGACTTTTCCCGATTTGTTTATTTGAAGATTTTATCGCTTTAGGATGCAGTGATATACCGCACCCCCCTTTTAGGTGTTTCGGATCTCCTGACTAAACGGCTTTGTCTATCGGAAAACCAAAAGCTTAGCTCGATTTTTCCGTATTTCCGCATAGACTCTCAAAATTAGAGCCCTATCTGTCGGAAAGTTTAGAAAAAAACAGCTTTGAAAATTTCTGCGAGGAGGGGGGCGAGGATGGGGGTGAGGAAAGGAGAGCATCTCTGCCTCTTAAATACTCGCAATGACTTTAAGAATGTTGGTTGGTTGGTTTAAAACCGCCAATGATTCAGTTAAATTACGTTGGAAAACGCGTTTTTCAATTCAACGCGTTTGCCCCGCCTTTCCATATATATATACGTGTCTGGTACCAGAAAACGAAGACGTCGACGCCCCAGTCGTAGGTTCCTTCGCCGAGACTCGGCGGGTAATGCCGCTATGCGCTGCAGCACTAAGTGCTGTAAGTATGCTCTTCGAATGGTGTATGCAGCAAGATGCAATCTCCTTGAATACGAAAACCATGGCTCGATAAACAGCGATATACAGATACCCGTTGAAAATGTGTCCGCATAGGTGGAGAATATTCTTCGAACATACCATAAACATACCGTGCTGAAGGGAAAGTATCGAAATTTCTTCGAGGTATTGAGAATTATTTATGAGGTTTGAAATAGAAGTCACAGACTGGCGGTGCATTGAACACGTACAACCGCAATAATGAGAACAATCTGAGTGAACGTTATTGAAGGTACTTCCGAAGTTTAATAATAATGCGAAAAAGTTATTAATGAACTAAATTGGAAAAAAGTTTGGAGAACTTGGGAACAGAATTCTTTTCATGCAATTTCAGAAGAATTATCTAATCATTTTATTGTTAAGATGTTTTTTTAATGGTAAAAAAAGTTGCAAGTTTGGACTATATTTTTGATCCCTCAGGATGACCCTTGGAATATTTAGGGCTTGGAGGAAACATTCGGAATTGCCGAAGATAGGAACACTGGGCCTGGAAACCAAAGTTAGAAGAAATTTGAATAATCGGGACCTGTAGAAGGTCTCTTAGGATATTTAAAGCCTGGGAGCCGAACCTTAAAGTTTGTACTCTATTCTGCATTCATTATTCTGTAATATTAAATAATCGAATTTCTCAATCAGAAGAAAAACAAAGTCGAATAGAAAAAGGTCCATAGAATCTGTACAACAAGTTTTTTAAAAATGTCATTGTCATTGCCCGAAAATGCATTTCAACAATTATAAACCGTTTTATTCGCATACTATAAGAAATCAAGTTTCGAATTTTTTTGTTCATAAAGTCCATGCAAATAACTTTAAAAAAAATCCGTAACACTTTTGAGTTTTGATTAGTCATTTTCGCGATAATAGGGCTTAAAAAAAGTAATGAAAATATCCGTTAGTTTGTAAATCGGCAACAATGACGCTATATCATGCAACTAATTACATACATAACAAAAATTTGTTCGTTCAAGTACTAGACCATACTCGAACTGCAAAAAGATCCAAGACATGGATGTCTGAAAGTGGCTGGTTTTATATGAAATCCCTCATATATATTATAGCAGCATTTTTATTTCTCCACCCCTTCTTTATCTTCTTCATCTTTTTTACCCCGCCCTGCACTGAAGCGCTTGGGAGAAGGAATATATAACAAAGAAATTTCCACATACTACGCCTCTAAATAAATAAAACAGAAATCGAAAAAATCACTTCAAGTACGGATACTTTTATACCCCTCGAAAATTCGGGCAGAGTGTAAGCATCCAATGTAACATCACCGCAAGCAGGAAGTGAATCTGCGCCCTACACACAAGCATTCCTACCAATTACGTATATTATCATAGCCTTTTCTTCTCGGTACTTCTTCTTCTTCGGATTGTTCGTTTTTTTTTCCCTGCGCTGCGGCGAGTGCGTGCAACATCGGAAGGCTAAGCGCAGTCGCGTATCGATCCTCCCTCACCTCTGGACCACCCGTTGGTCGCTTGAAAGGGTCTTTCAACCCCGTAACGTCGAGCAGTGGTCCACCAACCGTACTCAACCGACGTTACTTCTTCTACCGTTGTCGCCGTCGCCGTCGTCGTCGTCGTCGTCGTCGTCGTCATCGTAGTCGTCATCGTGGTCGTCGTAGTCGTTGTTATTGTCGTGTTATACACCAAAGAAAGGCGCCGCGGCTATGCGAACCGTCAACTTGCGAAGGATCAATGGCCTCCTAGTGTTACCTCGTGCACGAACACGCTGCCCGGCGAATCGCGAATGAGCTTTAATACGGAAGCTGGGCCCCATTTTTTTGCACAATCTTTTTCCATCTGACGTCTACTGCCAATAAACGCCACGAGGCACATACAATTTTTATTATTTTTCATTGTTGTTGAGATGAACGTGCTCATGATTTTCAAAGATTTCATCGACTTTCGGTGCCACTGATGCTGTGAGTTCATCTTATTTCATATTCCCCCGAAATCCTAGAATAAAATGTTTATTTAAAAAAAAAATTTTATTCCCCTTATGTATTTTTGAAGATTTTTTATGTATCGGTTTAAAATATGCATGTATAATGGTTCGGGAAAAAGATAGTTCTTTTTGTGATGCATATTACATTTATCAAACAATTAATGCCACTTTCGCGAAATAATGTATGTCTGGAATTACAAGAATATATATTTAAGATATAAAGTGTTGACTTCAACTTTTTTTATATTTAAATCGAATGCCACTGACGCTGTGTGTTCATCTTCAATTTTCTGTTAAAGATTGTGTTAAGGTTAAATATTGCAACGTAAATGTCAAATTATTCAATTAAATATATTTGCATTTAAGCTGTATCTCGTTTGTTAGGCTTCGTGATTTACAAATTTGAGCTCGATTGTACACACAAGTTTGTCTATTGTATATGTTCTTTTGGCTATTAGTTAATTCATATCAACAATTTTTTTCTCTTATCTTAGAATTCGTTTTATTGGTGCTTTCATTATTGTAGAGGCTAAACAGAGAAATATTCTATTTGTTATTCGAAAATAATAAAGCACGCGAGATAATGCAACAGGTTTTACAAATTAGTCAATTAAGCAAGTAATATATAACGTTTCGATACTATTTTGGTATATAACCTCCAATGGAATTTGTTGCTTTCACGGTAATATATCCATACATAAAGCCTCTAATTATTCTTATGAAGGGTGACATTTATATTCCATTAAAGATCACAATCCATCATTCTGTCATTTTGTAAGTTGATTATTTTGAATTTGTCGGGGGTATTTTAAACTGTTTTTCTTTAATGATATATCGAATCGCAGAGATTTGAATATCCATTCCTACGTCTTCTAACGAGTCAATTTCGTAAATACATTAGAATTTATATAATCATTAAATAACTTTATAAAATATACCAATGCAATCAATATTATGAGTGACTACAAGTGGTCTAGTGATTCGAAATAATTTCTGGTTATCATAATGGAGTATGATCGCAATCAAATAACGTGAGATTTGCATTTGATTGAACTGTGACTGAGAACAAACCTCACAATCAGCAAGCGAGCTTCTATTTATCAGTTAGCATCAAATGAATTGTTGCTCCCGAGTGATCATGGCAATTATTTCGAAAATCATTTCATACCTCATACAGAATTTCGGTTGAAATAATTGCGATTAGATTGCGCCGAGCTATTTCAAAGCATAGAGCCTAATTTATATTATGCGAAATTTTGATAAATTCCCAATGGTGCAGTTATTTGCTATCAAATTTCACTATCATTTGACCTTCGTCTAATAACAGTTATGGATATTAATAGCCGCATTGTTGATTGAACCTTTATAATAAAAATTTAATTTAATGGCTTCCCCAAAACACCACCTATTCATATCGTGTTTAATCCTATTGTTTTTTATCTTATTTATTTTCGCAATATAATTTAACGTTGAAAGAGATTTTGATACCAACAATTTATTTTCGTAAATTATAATTTTGTTTATACTCGCCAAGTTTACAATTTACTTAATGCAAAAAGATGTTTATACAGACAAAAGGCTGTTTACAAGGCACATTAGCCAAAATGTTGCTACGTGTGATACTTTGGATCATCGTGACGATTGCTGGCATCTGTCACGGTAATCCCGACGCAAAGCGGCTCTATGATGACCTATTGTCCAATTACAATCGACTGATACGACCGGTAACAAACAACACCGATACCGTCGTCGTAAAATTGGGTCTTCGCTTGTCGCAATTGATTGATCTCGTGAGTTAAAAAACAATAGCATGAATTTCAATCTATAGATACATTAATCTTCCCAAAAATCGATTGATGTTTTTTACATTTCCACAGAATCTGAAAGATCAAATTTTGACAACAAACGTTTGGTTGGAACACGTGAGTCTATAGGAAAAATAAAACAGATGTTAAAAATTGAGCAAAAACAATATTTATTTATTTATTTGCAGGAATGGCAGGATCACAAATTCAAATGGGATCCATCGGAATATGGAGGGGTCACTGAATTATACGTACCCAGCGAACACATATGGCTGCCGGATATTGTCCTTTACAATAAGTATAAAAATACCATTTACTATAGTTAAAACGCAAACTTATTTTTTTTAAGTAATTAAAAAGATGGGTGACCGCTTAGCTGCCCACTGATTTGCGCATCAACTGCTGAGGGAGAGGCAGTTTTTCTGAGTTTCTAATGTATTCTTATACAGTATAAACTCAGTAAAAATAAAGCCACCTGTATCGGTCAGGTTTTCCGCAGTTTCCCTGAGCCTTCGTGCAAATGCGATACAGTAGTGTATTAGGATGAGTGGCTGTTGACAACATTCGACGGAGGGTCTCTACGTAGAAACGGGGAAATCAGTTTCGTTAACGGCCTGAATAAGACATACGAAAACAAATATACCAATATTACAAAAAGGGAAGAAAAATTCCTGTATCTATACGATAAAATTGCAGTTTGCTTGAGAAATAAGGTTTTCAAATATTTTATAAAAAGTAAAACAGAAAAAGTTTTTTTTTTGTTTTCCACAAAATCAAACATATAAGAAAGCAGACTAATGAAAATGGTGATAATTTCAGTGCCGATGGTGAGTACGGAGTCACAACAATGACAAAAGCTATTCTGCATCACACGGGTAAAGTCCTGTGGACTCCTCCAGCGATATTTAAATCATCGTGTGAAATCGACGTCCGGTATTTTCCCTTCGATCAGCAAACCTGTTTTATGAAATTTGGCTCTTGGACCTACGATGGTTTTCAGGTAATTATGTACATAGGTATCAGGTAATATTTTATGTAATCCTATAAAATTATGCTGCGCCTAAATTAATTGTTATCGTTAATAAAAAGATTTATGACCACCCTTGAAAATGGACCAAAAGCAACGGAGCGTTTACCCTTACTTTTGGCCAGACTATAATTCTTTTAGTTAAAAAGAAAATGACTATCTCTTAACAATAGGAATTTTTGAAGTCCCTTACAAAAAATCCTTATTTATTGGTACAATGTCTAATTCCTTCGAAAAATTATTGCAGATCGATCTGAAGCACATTAACCAGAATATGGGTGACAACAATGTGGAACTGGGCATAGATCTTCGGGAGTATTATCCCAGCGTCGAGTGGGACATTTTAAGTGTTCCGGCGGAGCGTCACGAGAGATATTATCCCTGTTGTGCTCAGCCTTATCCTGATATATTCTTCAACATAACTTTACGCCGGAAGACCCTATTTTACACCGTAAACCTAATCGTGCCATGTGTCAGTATTTCTTACCTCTCAGTATTGGCTTTTTATTTGCCAGCTGATTCAGGGGAGAAAATAGCACTTTGCATCAATATTCTTCTTTCCCAAACGATGTTTTTCTTGCTTATATCAGAAATCATACCATCTACGTCACTGGCTTTGCCTTTGCTAGGAAAATATCTCCTATTTACTATGATATTGGTCGGGCTGTCGGTAGTGATAACAATTATAATACTGAACGTTCATTACCGCAAACCAAGCACCCATAAAATGGCCCCTTGGGTGCGGAAAGTTTTCATCAGACGATTACCTAAATTATTGTTGATGAGGGTCCCCGATGATCTGCTCAATGATCTCGCTGCTCACAAGATTCATGGAAGGGGCAGAACCGGGAGCAAAAAAAGCAAATTCGATGCCGCTGTTTCGGCTGCTGTCCAATCACCTTCGCTCGCTTCTTCTCCAGATTCTGGACGACGTCAACGAACCGGTGGTGAGCAAATTATGCAATTCTGCAAGACGTCGTTTCTACAAAACCCGATTCTACACATGGCTCTATTATACATAACAATAACTGTTACAATGCTAAACGGTCCAAGTTTGCTAGCACCTAAATTCCACCCAGTCTATACAGACAGGAAATCTCAACAGCAAAACTGTCACGAGCTAAATTCATAATGGCTTTGCTAGAATGATAATACTCGCGCACCAGTATTCTTGTCTTCGCCTTAACTCCTAAATTCCTTTTCTTAGTAGACAAACAATGATTTCCGCGGAAACTTCCGCCTGTCAACAAATATCCAAAGGTCGCTCAGAGCAATACAATATGTCCAAGCAATATATATTTTTCAAAAATTGTTTTTTTTAATTATTTTCAACTCTTGACCTAACAGTTATTATTTTTTGTTAAAAAATAAATAAATAAACCTGGCAAAAGCACTGACCAGTCAGAAAATATTTAGAGATCGTTCACTGCACTCAAAAGTTTTATCTATTCGAAATAAAAATGGAGAGTTTTTTCATACCATTTTTTAATCGGTTAATGCGTTCACTGAGTCCATTTTATCATGAAAATGAAAAGTATATTTCTCAGGTGAGACGTTTAAATATTTTTTGATCGAGAAAAACTTTCGTGACATTTTTTTGAGACACCATAGAAAATATTTTTTCAGTGAGAGTTGCAGTGATCAATAGTTTCGATTTATTTTTAGAAAATTACTAAAGTTTTTAAGTCTAGTGAGTGACTTCTGATTATTTTTCTCATAGCGAGCGTAAAATTTCGTTTGTACACTGTGTTGTGTGCCTAAAATGGATTTTAAAGCACAGCATGCGTGAAATGAAAAATAATCCGGAATCATCGTATTTGATGTTCTACGACCTTCTTATGGCATCATCATACACATGTTTGGTGATTTCCATAGTATGTCATTAGAGTTGACGGTATCGCACATATATCAAGTGTATCATAGAACGAGAGAGAGGAGTAACAATCGCGAGTCATATTAATTAAAAGTATTATCATGCTTGTTGTGACTATCAAGAGATTAAGAGACGCGATAGCGTCTCGACGCCAAGTATTAAAAGAAAAATTTGTAATGCCTTACGAGACTCCTCACGACCGAGCCGCTAGTGCTACTCTTATTATTTGGACGTTCGTCCTTTTTCTCTGCTACGAAATTCTAACTGGAATTATCTCAGTCGAAACGTCGCGATCGCCAAATGTGTCAGGTTCATTATTTTTTTATTCATTTTTCTCTTTCGAATGAGCCCCGGTTCAATCAAATCGGTACCCGCAATGCTAATATCTGGCCACTTACAATTTGGACGCTGTCGAAAATTTCTCATTCTGTCACACTCACACATCGAATTTGTCCAACGATATACGTGCATGACGCGTACCAGGCAGACTAAATATCTCAGGCAATACATCGCGGACGCTAAATGTATCAGCGCCAATATTTGGTATTGTTTCCTCTCTTTTTAATGAGACTGGTTGCGATAAAATCGGTTCCCGAAGTGCTAATATCTAGCCAATATTCCACATTTGCCCGAACTCACACATCGAAACAGATTTGTCCGATCGCATATACGTGTGCATACGTGTGAAGAAAAACGCACACATAACACAATTGGTGGCGCCGAGCACCCGCAGCGGCAGCCCGAAGAAGTTGCGGCGATCGTCTGCTTGCCGGCTCGCAATTATAGTAGACACAAGAACAGTCTGCTAAAAACTTGTATTCGTGCTACATGGATAACCTTTTAAAAGTTCGATTGAAGACTTGATACAGAGGAACAATAAATACAAATGAGTAAGTACAAAATACAAAGACACTATTTGCTTTTGAAGACTTGAAGACAATTTTACTTTCAATTAGGCATAAGCGGGTCGTTGAGAAATTTTTTTTTTTTTTTTTTTTTCATGAAGACCACTTTCCCCCTCACAAGAGGAAAAATAACAAATTATTGCCTCTTTAGAATAAACCCGAAGCATTTTTTTGTAAATGGGTCAATCGATTAGGTTGTCATTTACAAATCCATCAACAGGCTTATTCTGAAAGCCCCTGCGAGTGTTTTTCATTTCACACTGCATTAAAAAAAGGTTTGTTTATTATAAGGGTCACTTTCTCCTTGACAAAAGAAAAGACTAAAAATAATTACCTTTATTCAGGATGAACCCAAAGGATTTTTTATAAGTGGATCAACTGATTGGGTCAACTGGTGGTGGCTTAGAAACCAAATTAGAAAAAGAGAACACTGCGCCAGGGATTAGTCTTCGCTAGGTGACATACTCTTCGCAGCACACACTATTCCAGCAGAGCATTTTTTTGCTCATTAGGACACCTTTCACCCTCAGTGAAGAAAAAAATTATAAATGTCCTCCCTTCAGGATCACACTGAAAGGTTTTTTTTATAAATCGACCAGCCAATTTGGTCAACCGCTTACTTTGAAACCAGGTTCATGAGTTTTACAAAGTGCGCAGGATCTAGAGAACACTACTTTGAAGATTGGCCTTCGCTGAAAATCATTCTCTTTGCAGTCGCACTGGACACCAATAAAAAGTACCTATTTTTTTCTTAATCCTTAAGTGACCCAGTCACCTACAAATCTCATAGGAAAAAAAAATCTAAAAATGATATACTTCTTTCGAAAAATCGGACATGAAAACATACATAACAAGTTTTACAATTATGCAATTTTGAAAAGACATACAGTGTATCAGAAAAGTGTGAGATAAAAAATAAAATTTTTCACGTGTCGTAACTTTCAGACCAAACTGATCAATTAATTTTTTTGTTCAATATCTTATTTTATCTGTCAAAGAGTGCATTCTAGATCGAATATAGGACTTTTTATTTCAAGTGTTTATGACGAAACTATGATTTTAAATCTGTTAATAAATTCTTCTCTAATAAAAAATTACTAAACAATTAGTCGCAATATATGTAGATTTTACTGCATTCAGAATCTCTATATTCAATTCAGAATGCACTCTTCAACAGATAAAAGTAGACATTGAACACCAAAATTGGTTCACCGGTTTGGTCTGAAAGCTACAAGTGAAAAAAATTTCATTTGACCTCATACTATTCTTGTGCACTATATATCTTTATATAATTTCAGAATTATAAGGCTCGCTATGTACTTAATGAGGTTTAAATGTGAGATTTTTAAAGAGAAAGAAACAATTTACAGATTTTTTTGTTTATGACATTTTCTAGGTGAATCGGCCCCCTTCATGCAGAGTCATAGTCAAAAGTATAAAATGTCAAAATAATACTGGCAAAGATCTTTAAAAGTGTGACCCGTTGAAAAAATTGCTTCGCTTAATTGGTGTGCAGTGTATCTTCAAAGCGAATGAGACCTAGTTAAGGCCAACCCCTGAAGCAAAGTTTTCTGAATCGCACCCAGATAGTAAAATATCATCAATCTGGTTTCGAACCAACCAGTTGTCTCAATTTGTTGATCCATTTTTAGAAAATCCTTCGGGTACATCCGGAAAAAAGATAATTATTTTTTATTTTTTCTTCGACGAAGAGAAGAGTTGTCCTTATAATTAAAAAAAAAAACACTTTTCCGGCTGTACCGTTTAATTTAAATACCACTCACTGTGGCTTTCAGATCAAGCTGGTCAATGGATTATAGGTATCGATGCAGAGAATATTCAGTAAGTCGAAAACCACAATTAATTGACCAGCGCCACCTGAAAGCCACTGCTGGTGCTTTTTTATTTGACGCCACTTGTGATTTTCGTTTTCGACTTAATGCATATTCTTCAAATTACAAGTAAAAATCATTGAATGGTGCAATCACAAGCAGCCTAAATGGAAAAGCGAAAATAGTGACGCTCAGATCAAGCTGAGAAATAGAATTGTTGATGTAGACAAAATGCAGTTTAAATCTCATTAAATACATAACAAACATTATCATTCTGCAATTTCGTAAAGGCATACTGAATACAGAATCGTGTGAGGTAAAAAGTGGAAATGTTCACTCGTTCTAGTTTTCTAACGAAATTTTATTGTTGAATGTCTAATTTTATCTTTTGAAGAGTGCATTCTGGATTGAATATAGGAATTTTTATTTCAAGTTGTTATGAGAAAGCTATAATTTTTAATGTTTTTATAAATCTTTCTCTATTAAAAACTTACTCAACAATTAGTTAGAGCAAATATAATTTCCACTGCATCTAAAATAGCTATATTCAATTCAGAATGCATTCTTCGACAGATAAAATAAGACATCAAACACCAAAATTAGTTCACCGGTTTGGTCTGAAATCTACGACAAGTGAGAAATTTCACTCTTCACCGCACACCATCCTTATGCACTATTGTTATGCACTATTGTTATGTAATGCACTTAATGAGGTTTAAATGTAATATTTTTTAAAAATAACGGCATCATTTACAGATTTTCTTTTCTCATGACTTTTTTTTTGTGACTCGGTCCCCTTAATGAGGTTCCAGTCTATCGTTTTTTAAATGAAATCCATCATTTACAGATTTTTTTTTATTACGACTTTCTTTTAGGTGACTTATCTCCTTTTCCTGAAAACCACTGCGAGTGCTTTTTTTAAAGCTGCTCGTGATTGGACCAGTAAATGGATTTTGCTTGACGATTTAGGGAATTTACATTGATTATAAAACTAAAATACTAGAATGACACGTATGGAGTTAAGACAAATTTTTGCAGCAGTGTTCTTTGTATTATGTGCAGAGAATTAAACTCATGAATTTATGGTTTCAAAGCAACCGGTTGACCCAATCGGCTGGTCCATTTACAAAAACATCCTTTGGGCTTATTCCGCAGAGGGGAAATATTTTTTTTTATCACAGGAAGGGGGTTCGTCTTCATAATAAAAGAAAATTTTAACTGACCTTCCTCTTATGTCTAGTTGAAAATTAAACTAACCTAAAGGAAAATAGTATCTTTGGATTGTACTTCCTTATTGGCCATCAATTGCGCCTGTCAAGTAGATCTTCAATCAAGCTCGTATTTGTTACAATTTAAATGACAAATATTCAAACAAATGTAGCAAAAATGGCAATGAAAACTATCAGCATCTAATCAGGGCCTACATTTTCGCAGAAAGTCGACAATAATAATTACAAAGATACAAGTGTGATATCGATTATGGTGAGAATGAAAAGAGACAGGATTCACATTATACAACAATGATGCGAGGCAGAGGCACTGCTTGAATATTCGTCGACGATTTTACAGTTAAGCAGGAGAATAGGCATTGCAACTTAAAAGACGCGTAGATATAATATTTAAAATAAACGAAAGTGATAACGTTGCATAACATTTTGAATCCTCTCGGCGCCTATACTGAGTCTGTCGTTTCAATTATTAGACGAAGCATCTATTAAATTCCTACTGCAGGCTGTATAGATTTAATATACGGGCTTGTCTGTTGAAACATTTACGAGAGTCTACTGAGAGTCTACTTACCTGTATTTACTGATTACTGTAAATTAACTTTTACCGTTTTGTTTTCATGTCGTTTAGATTCTCAAAAAGATGGCAAATTCCCTAAAAAAAAAAAAAAAAATGGTACGCCAAATTAATACTTAGCGTAGAAGTGTTATCATCCCAAAAAAAAATCAGTTGGAATCAAAAAAATTTTAACTAAAAAATCTTAAAAAACAAAATTGCCTTTCAAAAATATTCAACCGAATCTCATTAGCCAAGTTAAGATCCTTGGTAGTAATATTTAACCGAATCCTATTGGCCAAGTAAAAACCCTCGATAAATGTTTAACAGATAAAGATGTTTCTCTAGAAAAAACTTGGCGCTCCTGTGACTAGCTCCCGTACATAGTCCATTTGAGTAAGGACGGGAGGACAACGTGTCTGGCATTATGACCATTCGTTCAATAGGAACCGGATATTCAGTTTTGCAAAAAAAAAAAAAAACAACTAAATGTGGTTAGATGGTGCAGAAATCGTAAGGCAAAGGAACCGGCCATTGCCGTAAGAACCGGAAAACACGATTTCTCAAATATTATTAGACGGCATAAGGATTCCCAAGTACAAAGTTAAGAAATTATTGGCGACACACCCGGCATTGAAATTTAAACCCTTCAAAATCTCTTCATTGAGTCAAAACGGGTACAATATGCTACAAACATAAGAATTTAATGCCTTGTTTTCTATGTTTAATCCAATCGGATAATATCTGCCATTTTCGGAGGTTTTGCGGAATATCATAAACCTCTGCTTACTCAGCGGAATGACCGCTTTGGTCTTAAAGGAAGTCTATACAAACCGCAACCAGGATTCCATTCAAGTGATACAAATAACTGATCAATGTATATAACATCACTTCGTATGTATTCATGGTCTAATAACTCGAAAACCTATGTAACTTCTAACTTGTACGCTGCAAGTTCTGCATTAAAAAGCTGAAGAGCCGGAAGCTGGAACGACAGATTTGCCTTTAAACTCGCAAACAAATAGAGCTACGAAATAGCTAGCAGCGGAAATATAGTTATATTATGATTATGTTATAATTAAAAATTGCCTTCTCCCGCACTTACTCCAATGGACTATGTACGGGAGCTAGTCACAGGGTCGCGAAGTTTTTTCTAGAGAAACATCTTCATCTGTTGAACATTTATCGAGGGTTTTTACTTGGCCAATAGGATTCGGTTAAATATTAATACCAAGGATTTTTACTTGGCTAATAAGATTCGATTGAATATTTTTGAAAGGCAAGTTTGTTTTTGAGGATTTTTTAGTTAAAATTTTTTTGATTCCAAGTGATTTTTTTTATGGGATGTTAACACTTTTAATACTTGGCGTACCAATTTTTTTGTGGGAAATTTTTTTTGGGGGATGACCCTGTTTATTATATAGTTCTTTATAAATAAACCTAAATCACTTAATTTTTTTATCCCGTACAACACACGTCGCAAATAACTCACGTTACGTCCTGGAAATAAAAATATCCTCCAGAAATTGGAGTATCAAGTGTAGTATTAAGTATAGTGTAAAGAATTAAAAATCTGTTTTTTTTCTCTTTTTTATAATTTATTTCTCCGTAGGGGTGAAAATTTCACGCATACTGCGTGAAAAAATATCGTATGTAACATGTGCGCACGTTTTACGCACTTGTAGCATAATATAATAAATTTTGACTGGCCCTGGCTTTGACTGGTTTTTGTTTTTCTAATAAAATGAATACTTGTGTTAGCTTTCGCATGAATTATTATTTGGTTACTAGAGCCGAATTATTGTCACCTTAGGCGATACTTGAGCACAAGCAAAACCGTTGCGAATGAAACGTCCAATAACTATACTTAACACAATAACTATACTTAACACAAGTCAGTTAAACTGTTCAACGACTTTCAAAGCCTATTTGAGCAAAAAATTTCTGTTGATTTCAAAAGTGGAATTTTGAAAAAAGTTCCTTTTAATGGTTGCGGTAAAAATAAATCGTTTCATCATTTCCAAAGTGTCCTTCGAACGATTCCTGTTGAAGGGGGAATGCTTTAATTTTCATGTTTCATAGGGTGCAACGGTCTTCATACGACGACAGCCCATAATAGATTTATGGTCGGAACCCTTGGGGTCAGCAGCATGAGTGGTTACAACGGTCTTCCGACGGTGATGTCTGGCCTCGACGAGTCCATGAGCGACGTAACACCCAAAAAGAAGTACCCATTTGAACTAGAAAAAGCACTTCACAACGTTATGTTCATCCAACATCACATACAACGTCAGGATGAATTTAATGCGGTAAGTTAGTTTTTCGTTGTTGTATATCCTGCCCAACGAAATTTTCTGTATTTCCTAATAAAATAGAAATTGCGCCGAAATTCCATTCATTTCCTGGATTTTTTCGATTCTTAAGATTATTCTATGTTAATCAAAAATCATTTCATGGAAGCAATGCTTTCTCTATGAGGAAGCAAAATCATCTGGATATCTCCTTGTTTATTGGATTCATTTAAAAAAAATTAGAACGTAAAAATGACAACATCAAAAGCTATTGAAATGTCCGCTTATTCGTAGGAGGATCAAGACTGGGGCTTCGTAGCGATGGTCCTAGACCGCCTTTTTCTCTACATATTTATGATCGCATCTATAGTTGGAACTATTGCGATTTTAGGCGAGGCTCCGGCCTTCTACGACGACACGAAGCCAATCGACATGGAATTATCGTCAGTCGCGAGACAGCAATTTTTGCCGCCTAAAGAAAATCCGCTGAGAAACTTTCCTGGCACTTAATTTAATTCTGAAACAAGACTAGATCAGGATTAATACTTGTAATGACGATGATCGATTGTTTGTGAACTATAAGCTCACAAGTCCATTTTTTTCCTATCTCAAAATAACAAACATTAAATGTACTTTTCATCACTATCGTCGTTTCTATAGAACCTTCGTAGCGCGTACATTAAGATACACTATTCTATAAAATACTGTGATTCGTAGAATAATGAGACTTATTATACTCATAAATTCATTTTGTTTGTTGTATTTCGAGACGTTTTGTTAAATATTTTTTAAATTTTAGTTCTCCCGACATCAACGACTTGATCATTTGTATTGACGCATTTCTGATGACTTACTCGGTAAATGTTCGAACGTTTTTAAATATTATTTCAACTGACCAAAACTGAAATTGATTTTTTCAATACCGAACAAATGAAGTGTTGTACTAAAAAAAAAGTTAAAGCTTATCGAGGAAGTTGGAAAGATTTTAGTCGTCGAGTTTAAAAGGTTCTCGTATTATTTTTTCAATTTTCATTTGTGTGACTTACTATTATTGGTTTGAGCAGTTAAAATATAAGTGAAAATCACGATAAAGAGAAAAAGATGGATAGGAAAACATTCATAATGCATATTTTTACGTAAAGTTATCTTCGAGACTGAAGCTACCGAAGGCGAGAAAGGGTCGAGGTCTTAATACTAATAAAATCAGTGATAAGTTCTTAAAAACATTTCTGCAATTCTTGGGATTTTGATTGACTGATTTGATAAGTGCTTTGCACAAGCAGCATGTATTTTTAATATATAAATGCATAAGATGCATTAAAAGTCATATAATTATTTTCTTTGTTATTTTAAAATGAGCGGTTATTAGTCAACTCTACGACTTATACGACAACGAACGTTTCTCAACCTTAACAACATATGCTGCTAAATTGAATCGCCAATAAGTTAAAGATGTTTCGTTAAATTAGCCCTCCTTTTACGAAAGGTAACCACTAACCTATTAAGAGAAGAAAACTTCAATTACCTTAGATTGAAATTACGACTTAAAATTCGGCACGCATAAAGATAGTCTCATTGTGACAATTGAACTAAAAGCTGACTAAATCGATACCTAACAAAAGTGTTAAGGGGTAATCTCGTGCCAATCGAAAGACACTAAAACTTGAGATGCCAAATCCAGAGTGTGATATAGGACGCGCTTATATCATAGGAAATATACCACAAATAATACCTAAACCTTAATATATATACACTATGTAATTATTAGATAAAAGGGGAAATAAAGGAACGCGCCTTTTTCATTAAAAATATATACTTGTCTGCGCTATTTATCATTCCGTATATATATATATATATATATATATATATATATATCGTTACTATTGATCATTATTAATATGTAAACATATGATAAAAAATTCTACCGAACGAATACCGACAGGAAGAAATATGTTTATTATCCATTAACGTAATGGAAAGGCAACGAAGTATAAACCAAACGGCGAACGGGAATGGATAACCAATGTTTCCATTAATTACGATTAATTTAAACTATTTATATTAGTCTCTTTACCAATTTTGTTCTTTTCGCTATTTTATACATTTTTTGTTTTTGGCGACCGCAAATTTTATGTCCGCATTTCTCTGGAAGACACGAAAATCTTTCAGCTGTATGGAAAATACATTTTCCGGAACCCGGCACATCTCAAGGATAAGTTATTCCCATAATACGCGTATAACCTTTTATTAAAAATCAACGTCTAATCAGCTGTCGTCGATTTTTCAAAGCGCACGAAACGAAGGTGCGAGGAACTTAATTCTTTTTAGTTAATCACCATAAAGGCTTTTTTTCTTGAAAATCTTCCCGCCATTATACTTATATAGTCAAGATTGATTTTAAACAATGCGCATTGCATAATCATTCGAATTAATGCTGTGATCAGCCTTTCCACGTTCCAATGTAAACTGTGCAGCTCGGACAATAATGATGCACCGTTAAAAAGGCGCTCATGCAGTAAGGTAAGCAAGAGCAAAGACAGCACCTGAAACAAGATGTTTGCATATTATTACGAGCTTCGTGATGTTTATTTTTGGGTAAAGTCGAAAAATGGCGAAAAACTATGCAAGCTAGAAATCACCTGACAGATTTGGATGTATTTGATCATAAAAACATGCAAAAAGATACTGCGTTGAAAAATTTCACAGACCATAAATGTCAATAATAATAATAATAAAACTTATAAGGAAACATTTGCCAGTTTCGGAGACAAAATCGGAAAGAATTATCCGTCAGGATATTTTTGAGCACCGTAAAGACCCTTTAAAGGACGAAAAACTGATAAAAACTTGAAATGAAAATCAGAAACAAAAAAAAAATCTCCGGGAGATTTTCTAGACGCAGTAAGTACTCCACTTTTTTTCCCTAAAAGATCAATCGGAGCCACGAACAACGGTTTACAGTTTCTATTACCGATCGAGCATATTATCTCAATAAACGTGAATCAATTTTATTTATAAATGACCCATTCTCCACCAACGCGGCGACTTGTTCCTGGACCCTCTTGTATCTGTTTCAGTTTTAATTAACCCAATTTCCTATAAAAAAAAAATTTCAGCTGCCAAGACTGTCGAATTACAGGAGGCCAATTTTTTATATGCCTCGATTATCTTGCCATATGTTATGTAAAATCTATAGCGAAATAAAGAGTGTTGCATTGAGAGAAAAACATATTTCTCATTTTTTTTAGGTAAAAGTGGCTTTTATGGTTCCATAAAGAATATAACATATATTGAATTGAATGATTCGTGGAGAAACATAACTTTTTTGGTTCTAGATTTTTTTGCCGTATTTGAATCTTCCATGATATACGCAAATGAAAAAATAAACACATTACCGAAACGAGTGGATAAAAAAATTGGAACAAATACACAGAGTACTATTTGAAATACTTTCAAATAGTACTAGTATATGGGCGTATCTCAGAAACCTTCATCTTTTACGGTCTCAAAGAACAAAAATCTACTTTAGAAGCACATGGGCGCCAATTCTTTAAACCCATTCTGAGATCTTTAAAAAGTGATATTTATTTATGGACTAGTCATATTATACAGGGAGCCCGTATAAAAAAATCATAAATAATTTCTAACTCCAAATAATTGATTTTGTGCGATTTCGTCGCCAGAACTATCTCTGACAATGTTTGAGCACTGGAATCGAACACTTTATAAAACTTTACTCCTCAATAAATGAGCCATTGAAAGTTATAGACTTATTCCTTCGAGTGGGTAATATTATGAGCCAATGTTACTCGAATCTTAAACAGAGAATGAAAAATGTGACAGGCAATGACTCTACTAATTCGAAATATAATTTATATAATTCAAGAACAGTACTAGCTTGAATTTATCATGATACTTTATAAACCTGACAATGGAATACACTTAGACCCAGAAAAAATGGTTACTCGTCGAACGGTCGCGCACATCTGGGCACATCTAATTCGTAATAACAGTAACGTCCTCGGATGTAGTTTTATCATCTCAATTGATTAGATTGGCAGGATAACGATGCGAAAAATCTAGCATTTATTTTCCACGCAGCAATATGAATCCATTTTCAAGAACGCTACGAGAAATATAATTGGCCCTCCGACATAAATTTCACTTCATTAAATTCTTGTTGAATCTACCTCCATGTGCATCCAATTTACTTGGCTTAATGAGCTTGTGTTCATGTTCCTGAACCATATAACGGTGGATGTCAGGTTCACCATGAAAATCGAGTGACAGACGTTCACAGGATACTCGCTTAATTTCCAGACGTGTTTGGCGATTAAAATTGGGTACATTATATTGATTACATCTTACCAGAAATTGACAATTTTTTTCGTATTTTTCTGGAGGATTAGCTCTTGCTGCACCTGTAAGAAGTACCGCGAAAATCAGAGTAACACACGGAAATGTTGATAATATCCGCATTTGAACCAAAATAAAACCGCCGATTCGTGCACTATGAAATCAAATTCCTTTTTTTAGATAGATTATGTCTCGTACATCTCAAAAGAAGTATGATACTCACGGAATTCAATCTGTGTAAGTTACTATCGAATTCCTCCGTTGAGTTACACGAAAGTCAAAAGTTGCTGAAATACGTCCATATGGACAATTATCTAACAGATCCGAAAAGATCGAGAAAAAAGTGGCCACGTTGTTGGTGAATGCCTTTATGAATATAACCAAAGATCTATTGAGTCCACGAACAACGCTCAACAGTTTCTTTTACCGATCGAACAGTAGTACGTCATCTTGATAAACCTTAATAAAAATGTAATAATAAATTTCAATTACCCCAATACGCAGAGTATGATGCAGCATATATGAGCGCTCGGTTGTCGCTGAGAGACCGTAGAAGTCTTGATACTGGCAAGACAGGTTGGGCACTGCATCTTTACAGGACTAGGTCCCAGAGCGTAAGGTACCGGTTGTCGAACTACGCGGACTTCCGTCCTAACCTGTGGTTGATTTGTGTAGGGATTCGGTGGTACGTCGGTCATATCAGAGGCCACTATTCCAGCCGGTCGATCTGTACATTGTTTAGAATACCAATGAATTTTTTTAACGTCATCACAACAACCATCGTCTTCATGCACATATGCGCCACGATTCTGATACCTGTTTACGTCATCGAAATTTGACAGAAATGTTTGCTTTGGCAAACGCTTGTATGCATTGTACACCTAATTGTTTTTATTCGGCTAATATAGTAATATGTACTAATATCGGCTAGACATAAATTTTAAAAAATCCTGAAAAATTCATAATTTTTCTCTTACCAACTTCTTTAAATTCGCCGATAAAGTTAGAAAACACCAGACTTTTGGTGATGAATACCAATTTTATAATAAATCATAGTCATCGTCTTCTATTAAAATGTTGGTGGCTCGAGATGTCACGAAATTCTCGAAAATCTCGCAGTCATTGTCATCGTTTTATTCGTGCTGTGATTGGTCCTGGGACCAGTTCATGTGTTGGGATTTTTTGTTTATGCCAAATTTCGAAATCCATATGGAAGGACAAATGTCACGAGCGCTGTAGCGTCATAACCCTAGTATTCAGTATTTTCAGTACTAGTAATCCTAGTATTACCCTAGTAGCAGTTGGCCTAATCCCAGTCTTCATAAAGATGCCGCCTATGATTAGTTCGATTTCTGTTAAATTGATGTACCTTAATTTTCAACATTTCATTTAAATCTGCCATGTGATATGAATGGCCAAAAAATAAAAAAGATGCAAAGTAGAACTTTGCACATTGCTTCCTCATATAAAATTTGAAGACAGCCGTGAAGAGAATATTTTTTAATTTCAATTTTTAACAAATCTACCTCTATGAGGGAGAGATTTATTATTTATTTTGGCTTCCTTATAGAGGTAGATTTGTTAAAAATTGAAATTAAAAAATATTCTCTCTACAGCTGTCTTCATATTTTATATGAGGAAGCAATGTGCAAAGCTCTACTTTGCATCTTTTTTTTCTCTTGAATTATCCTTATTGTGTGCAGCTATGAAACACCGTTAAAACACCCTCACATCGCATTTTGATTAAGAACAAATTTTTATCTTAATCTCTGAACTTTTGCGGAAGTTATGACCGAAAATGTACATTGATTAAAAAATTTTAAATGCCATGAAATCTGAACGACTTTACCGATCAGCACCAAATTTCGAACGTAACAGGGCTGTATGGCATTTTTCGACTGTAGAACATTTCAGTTCATTCATTGAGATTCGACGTGATTTAGTGAAAAATTTGTTTTTTTTTTCGAAAAATTCTAAATTCTATAAAATCGGAACCGCCTTACCGATTTCGCTGAAATTCAATATCGAACATCATTCAACGTGTCTTCATTTATAATGAACTATTCAGCTAAATTGGCGAACTTTTACGCAAGTTAGAGCGGTCACGACATTTTCTTGAAAAATTAAAAATTTTATAAAATCTGTATACATTCATACATTTAATTAAAAATCACGTCAATACTCTAGTTGCGTGCCAAATTTTAGCTCGATCCATTGTGCCGTTCGTGAGTTATGAACATGAATTTTCGGTGTCTCGAACGCACACACACACACACACACACACACGCGCGCGCGCGCGCGCACACTGACACAGACATATTTTCTAGAAACAAAAATTTTCCACAATAACAAAGCTTCCTCTATGAGGAAGCAAAATGTCAGTTTTGATTATTCGATCCTGAATATCTTTTCGAACAATGGGACAATACTGCTCTAGAGGAAATTTTTTTATTCTGATACATTATTTTTGAAAATTATCTTAGTACCATAAAATCTCAGCAAATAATAGGTGGACAACTGTGAAAATTTCGTTGCAGTAACAGTACAGCAGGTTTCGCGATTTGGCGCAGCAGCGACACTACATATAATTCAAGCGAATATTACCACTCCACACGTTATAAACGCTGACGACGTCGAAAAGTTCAATATGACGCGAGTGATAACTCTTGTGCATACCCGAAACGAGTGAAACGACGACTGTGTGATACATAATAGTTTGCATAGCCGGTAACAAATAGATGTGGTTGATGTACCGGTGATTAAACAGGCCGAAAACCGAATGGGCAATTAATCCCACAATAGTTTCATCGCTCGTTAACTAACAGCCAGCATAGTACGAGCTATTCTGTGAGTTTGGTGATACGAGTTGTTAACAATATTCATAATTTCAGGATTAAACTAATTTATTAAACGCGGTCAACAATGTTTTGCTCCCGATAAAAACATCTCAATGATAATTTTTGTATATGAATACTGTAAAAAAAATGTTGCATATTTTTTAAATACATTAAAAAAATATTCACATCTAAATGGGGGTTTTTTTTTTTGTAAAAGAAAAATATATGAGCATTCCTAATTATTTGTTGAAATACCGATTCATCGTTGGTTTTTTAAAAAGATTTTCGTACGGAAGTTTAATGTTTGTTAAATAATAATCAAAACGAAAAGTTGAACCAGTGTTAGAAAAAAATGATGTGCAGCATTCGGAGTGAAAAAAATATAGAAAATTTGAAGGGAAATGATAAATAAAATTCGAAGAGCGAAAGGCGAAAAAAATGTAAAGAGAAATGTCGAACGAAATTTTAGAGAAAAGTTGAAGACAAGTTCTTCCTTTAATACAGCTAAATTTCTACGAGTTAAGTTGAAAACTGCCAGGCTTAAGGGTTAATTATTCGCAGTTATGAATTATGAAACTGAACTGCAGCTTGCGATGCGTCCGACCAACGGTCAGATACTTGCACGAACAAAAACTCGATTTTCCAGTTACATGACGTGTTCCAATTCAAAAGATTAAACTCTTATCTTAATATTCCTAAGATGGAAAACGTGTCGAATCGCCGTTTCACCTCGGCTAAAATCTGTCGATCAAAGTGTTGCGATCATTCTTTGTGAGAACCGAGCGAACGCTCACGTATGCACACTTCGATGTGTATTTCACAAAATATTGTCCAGGGATGGGCAATATTCAAATAAAAATGTATTCGAAATATCATTCCATTTTAATAACTGTCTAAGATTTTTAAACATTAATTTATACCTTTAACTTTTGGTACTTAAAAAAATAGTAATTATACAGTATTCTTACGATTACTTATAGTTATTTAGATTGGAATATACTCTGAATATGATTCAAACATTGCGCATACTCGGTATCCACCCAAAAAAATGATTAAATTGGCCGCGGTATATGATCATCAATGTTATGAGTGTTTACGACTGCTGTGTGTATGCTCCATCGGTTCATTATTTTTGTCCTCGCGGATATTTCTTATGACTAGTCACATTTTAACACGCTTTAAACTTTAAAAGTTTTCCATTTTTTTCGAATCGATTTTTCCCGGGAATCGCATAATTTTGCTTCCTCATAGAGGAAGATTTGTTTCCATGAAAAAAAAATTTGAGATTTTTACGACAGGGTGACACTAAGTATGGTCCAAAACGTCGAGAAAAGTGATCTAGAAAAAATGTACATATGTATGTATGTGTGTATGTATGTATCCAACTTCGAAAATTTAAACGCTGATAACTCAAGAACCATTTTAGCTATCGAGCTTAAATTTGGCACACAACTGGAGAAGCAGCTCCTGTTTGATTGCTATAACTGTTCTATAAAAAATGCTGTGAAAAATGTAGATTTCGTAGCTTTTCAAGTTCTGAAAAACGGACATGGTCGTTCTAACTTTCGCAAAAATTAGTCTATTATGCTAAATAGTTCTTTGTGCCACTTCGCTTCGCTTGCGTGCGTGAAACAGGCACTTCTCGCACTAGTGGCATAAAATTGTATACGATACTCGTGCGAGAAACATTTTCTGACCTCGTGTGATTACAACACTCGCCTTCAGCTCGTGCTGCAAACTCACACTCGTCGCGAAAAAGTTTCATCGCACTAGTAGCGTAATGTGCTATTATAAAAGCGTTCGTACCTGATGTTGTTTGGTATGGAGTTTGGCGCGTATCGGTCAAGTGGTTCAGATTTTATGGAATTTTGAATTTTTTTTTAAATTGACATTATGACATTAATCTTTCCAAAACTTTATGTGACATATCGGGCTCACAATTTAGTCCATGAACACAATAATATTCAGTCTTAATAAATATATAATTGAGTGACAGACTATATAAAGATTTGTATTTTATGAAATTTTGAAAAATTTCAGCGACCTCGGAAACTCCCGAATGCCTCATTTCATCCGATTCAAAAAAGTTTTTGCATTTTAGATCAGCTATATTGGATCTGCCATTTCGAATTCTTGAATTTTGAGGGCAGAATCATGATCAGCAACCTCGATGATCCCCGAGTGCCACATTTCATCGGATTCAAATAAGGTTTTGCATTTCAGGTCGGCCATATTGGATCCAACATTTCCAATTTCTCAAATTTAAGGGCAGGATCGTGATCAGCGACCTCGGAAACCGCGGGACTCGAATTTTCGTGGAGGCCCGATTTTTTTTTTCTTCTTTACACGAAGCGTAAAATTTTTCTCACCGCTCAAGGAGTGAAAAACGACGTTTTGGGGTTGAAAATGTTGAGTATGACAAATTCAAAAATATTTAATAAAATGTCTTCGAAAAAAAAAATTAAAAAAGGATGACTTCGATTTTTTGTGTTGTTTCGTTTAAAAACAGGCCATATTTTTTTTTCTACTAAACAAAACGCAATTTGTGCCCCGGATTCTGAAAGAGCACACTCGAAAGTATTAGGGACTGTATTTCAAATTTGAAAATTCGTATCGTTTAATAATGAGAATTTGACTTGAAAATGATAGAAAAAATCACCATTCTTGGTCGTTAATGGGTTAACTCTTTGACATCCGAATTCCAGGTTGAAGAAAAGGAGAGTCTGACGGCGTTTCCCTTTTCATCGAAAGAATACAAAAACTAACATCAAGAAACAGCACCTTCAGAGGTTAGCTCCCTCCAGTATGGCCGAATCCTAAATATCTTCGCAGTTTTGTATACACTTCGGCTTGAAATCGCTTGCGAGAAGCACTTTAGCCGTTTGCCATCTAGCGGAATTATGCGAAACACCGATGCACTATGCAGGTAACGGTGCATCGAAATTTTTTTGGAAATTTTCGATATTGTCACATTTCTAGAAGGGACAATAAGAGGGGGGGGGGGGGGGAGCACGCGAAGCGCACGGGGGCATCGAAGCCCTCCCCCGGGGTTGGCATGCGGGGCGCGCAGGGGGCGAAGCCCCTCTAGTTGGATCTTCTCACCCGTTACGTAATATACATGATGTATTCCTGGCCAACTCTCTAACCGTTCAACCTTGACCCCTTGTAATTTGCCCCACAATTTTTTATGCTACTTATACTAATTTATAAGTCGAAAACCTGCTTTTAATTTTTTTTAAACTATTTTGTGGTTACATCTTTCTTCTCACAATTTTCATGAATTAAAGTTTTGATTTTGCTTCAATTAATAAATGTTTCATTGTTTTCAAGAATTCTGTATGAGATATGAGAATTTTTTAGCTGTTCCCAGAGTGCACAAAAGATTGCGTCGATTGTTTTAGTCATTAAAGAAAAAACCTCGAAAAATAATGGAACCAATTGGAAGGGGTCAGGGTCAAAAGCAGGATAAAAAATTCCCGGTTATTGAGTTACTGAGAAAACCCTCATATGCATAAATTAATTAGTTATGCATACATTATTAAAATGCTCTTTTTATGGTACATTGAATTTCTCATTGGTTATGGTTTTATGAAGAACAAAACGGCGAATTAACTTACAAGGTGCTGGCATACCAGGTGGGCCGATTGGATATGGTGGGATGGTCGATTGTGCAACCATAGATCCAACGGCCTCTTCGTAAGAAGGTGGAGCGGAAGGAGGAGATGGTGCACTTGGAAGTGGAGGTCCAGCTGGACCACTTGCTCCATCACTCATCGCTGATGCGCTCTTCTCCATTTCTGCGTCAATAATTAAACAACTAACATTAAGTACTGTTCAGAATCATAATATATGAAATGGAATCTGAATGATGACAACGATTTTATTCTTCTTGCTGTATAATTGTAGACCTCTATTACTTTATGAATTAAGATATGTGGTATAATTCATTCCATAATTATCATGGTACGATGATAACCTGCACTACTTCAGAAGAGATGCTTTAATATTTGAATAACTGCAAGATACATTGTCAATAAAGATTCCCTTATGCATTATGGACTTAAATTTATGAGCAGTTTTATGAAATTCGATCTTCTTTATATTAAAGGCGAAAATAATTATTGAGAAATAATGACCGGCACTGGTGGTTGTGCGGTCGGTGTACGACTTTAGCGATCCCCTGAGTTACACAGCATTGTTTGCGGCCATAACTTGGATGGGTAACCGCTTAGCTGTGCACCGGCTGGCTCATCAACCAGTGAACGAGAGCTAATTTTTTCCAGGCCTCGGTGTATGTACTCAAGTAAATTACTTTCGTGTATACACCGGGAAGTCAGAAGAATATACGGCCGTCTGTACTGGTGCGGGTTTTCCGCAGTCTCCCCGTGCCCTCGGTAAATGCGGTACAGTGTAGCTAGGTCGGCTGCGGACGCATTGAAAGTTAAGTTAAGTGCGGGTAAGGAGTGATAGGAAGCGAAGTTGGGAGGTGGGAGCTAGGTCAAAACCCTCACGGGTGTACGTCGGAACGGGAACTGAACAAATCTTTAAAAAATCCATTGAAAAATAATGAGCTAGTTTATTTAATGGTGAATGTTTAACAACTAAAAATATCAAGGTTTGCAATTCTGCTTTGTTGTATCCGCTACTTGATCTGCTAGAACTATCGAAAATGAGATGTCCTTCATGGAGAACTTTGAAAATAACGTTCGCGAAAACGCTACCTCTAAGCCATCCGCATGGTTTAGATGAGTATACGATACTTTTGTGATCAGGAGTCACTGAGAGGACAAACTGGATCAGTTTCTGGACTTTCTGAATTCCCAACATGGAATTCACGATGGAAGTCATGTAACAAAAAGTAGAACCTTGCACATTACTCCCTCATTATTTTTCGATTTTTACAAAATTACCTTTTATGAGGAAGTATATTGATTGATTTTGGCTTCCTCACAGAGAAAGCTTTGTAAAACATCGAACAATAATGAGGAAGCAATGTGTAAGGTTCTACAGTTGTTGTTTTTGCTACTTTGCATCTTTATTATAATTTTATTCTTAATCTCTGATGATTTACGAAATCCAGTAAGTTAGAAAAAACACCGTCACATCGCATTTTGATTAGGTAAAATTTGTTATCTTACTCTCTTAACTTTTGCGGAAGTTATGAGCGCAAATGTACATTTATTGAAAATAACAAAATTTAAAAAATAACAAAAATTAAAAATGCCGTAAAATCCGAACGAATTTACCACCATCCCCAACCTTCATACGTAGCATGGCTGTATGATATTTTTCGACTGTAGAACATTTCGGTTCATTTGTTGAGATTTGACATAATTTAGAGAAATTTTTTTTTTCGAAAAATTCAAAATTCTATACAATGGGAACCGCTCTACCGATTTCGCTGAAATTAAATACCAAACATTATTTAACGTGTAAATTGACAAACTTTTACTCAAGCTGGAACTATCACAACATTTTTTTGAAAAATTACAAATTCTACAAAATCTGTACACATTGATACATTTAAATTAAAGCCACGTCAATTACAGAGGAGTCAATACTCTAGTCGCTGCCAAATTTTAGCTCGATCCATCGTGCCGTTCGTGAGTTATGGACAATTGAATTTTCGGTTTCTGGAAGGTGATTCTGAATATGTTAACATGAACATATCGAGAAAAAAAAATTTCACGACAAACAAGGCTTCCTCTATAAGGAAGTAAAAAAGAGATCAACCAGACAATCCACAAATATAAGAACAAAGAGTCAAACTACAATACTTTTTAACCAACACAAAATGAAGAGAAAACAGTTATGACAGTTTTTCTCACCTATCTCCAAGGTGTAACAGACAAAATAAGCAGAATCCTCAGGAAGCATAACATCAAAATATTGTGAAACCACCAACGAAGACAACACAAATGTTGCTGAATCCTAAAGACGAGTGGGACCACTTTAGATAGGCGTATACAAGATTTGGAGTATACAAAATTTCGTGGGCATCCGGAAACATGTACATAGGAGAAACCGGGACGAAAATACGTACATGCATCAAAGAACGCCAACGGTGTACCAAAAACGGTAACTTTTCTCAGTCAGTCCTAGCTTAACATTGGATAGACACTGGTCATTCAATTAAATACGAAAAACTGAAATATTGGAAGGAACCCAAGGATGACTTCGAGGTAGAGGGTTTTAGTTTGTGAAACGCCGGCATAATGTTGAACGTAGACGCGGTAATCATCCGGAGCTCTTAAATTCTAATAACAATTCTAACCGCGACAGCATCCAGCATATGATAAATCCTTTCTTATCTCCCGTTGTTCATAGTGCTGTACTTATCTATCACACAGAGAGAAAAGTTAGGGATTTTTCCCCAACTAATATAGTAATTGAAAGTTATGTTGGAAACCTGCGATTCAGACCTGAGCGCTTGTGGAGCATTAGAATGCATATTTCGCAGTACTACATATGAAAATATAAATTATTTCCATAATTCGCGTACACAAGTGTTGGAAGTTATCGGCGGACGTATACAAAATATATCAAGACAATTTCGTATAGACAACTCAAAATGTACTTGCAGTTCATACAAAGTTCGCAGTTTATTGCCATATGCGGGTTATAATGAAAACATGTACCGAGAAAATAGGAAACACCTTCATTTCTAGAGGTGATTCTCACATAGCAGAGTTTAGTTTAGAGCTCACAGGGTTCGAACTGCGCCAGAATCTGTACGGCGCGGCACTGCCGACCGTTCGTTGCTGTATTCCAGCAATTCATGGCTAAATTTTTTTTTTTTTTTGCTTTGGCCGTTTATAAGGAATGTCTATGGAGAATGCTTCGGCGAATGATTGATGGCTAAGCACTAATACCGCAATGGAAAAAAAACCGGCAGTCGCGTGGGTCGTCCTGTTAAATGTTCAAGTCATCGATTCTAAATCGGAAGAAATTCAGATGCAGATTGCGAAGTAGGCTCTTTAACCCCGATTGCAGCAACACCATTTGAACCTTGGCTTAATCAACTACGCGCGACATTTCCGGTGGATGAAAAATGTGACGAGGTGAAATGGATCAAATGTTTAGGAAGTAAAGTTGTTAGAAACTGCCTTCTATGTATGTCGAGCCATGAAGGTCCGTTATCTCATATAATTTGCGAGTTAATAGCCGATAAAAGTGCATTCGTAACATCATGTAAACAGATAAGTGAATATTACTTCGGCACGCACGCCCAAGCATTTAAATTCTGGAGAAGACAAGTTTCAAAGCAAAATTATTATTTCCTAATCAGTTGGCTTGCGCAGCGATCCCTTACCTAAGTAAAATGAGCTATGGCTTTCATTATATTAATAAAAATTGTATGTAATATTTAATGATAAGCGCTACCGATAATCGTGTCAAAATAATTGTGTTAAGCTAATCGAGCGATAATTTTTTTGTAAAATAAAATATGCATTTACATTTTTATGAGTATACAATTTTATCGCTACGGATTTGTCATCTAGATTTTCTCTAGATTCAGTAGAAGTACGGACGTGATGACATTCAGAACATCGAGTGCAAGTTTCTCGAATGATAAGAAGGTCTCAAGGTTAATCATCATCGCAGTTTCCACACGTTTTTGCCCGACTTGGCGCAGTAATATATTCTTTGAATCGCATGCTTGTTGTAGATGTGTTCGTAAACGAAGACAAACACTGTTTAGAATTTACCGTAAAGACAGTGAACTGAATTACTGCAAAACAGTCACAATGGAAGGATATTTCGCACACTTTTTTTTTCGCCAACACCAACCAAGTGCACATATACTCGTGTGACTAGCAGGAATATTATTTTACAATACATTTTGTAAACTTTCTTCTCAAAAACGCTGGAAAAATTTGGCAATTGATGAAATCCCACTAAGAACATTATACATTTTTATTTAGAGAAAAACAAGGTCCTATTTGAAAAACTGGAAAATAAAATTTTTCAGAAGAGCCACTTTTCACTATATTTAACGCCTTAGCCATCAAAGTTTCGTTTTAATTGTTAGTTTCGTTGATTGCAAAGAAGCTGAAAAATGAATACACTTTTTTGTATGACTTTTTGTTGAAAGGACCCAGTCACCTAGAAAAAAAAACATAAGAAAATAAATGTCATGTTAACCTATTAAAAAATCTTACCTCAAAACTTCATTAAGTACATATTAAGCTCCATACTTTTGTATTTTTTTCAGACAGGCAGTGCACTAGAATGGTGTGAGGTAAAAAGTACAATTTTTAGCTTCTTGTACCTTCTAAACAAAACCAATAAACAAATTGTAGCTTTAGAGTAAGGATCCTGGATGCAATAGAAATTGAATTTATTGTAACCAGTTATTTAGTGGCTATTTAATTAAGCAAGATTTATAGACACAGTTGAAGTCATAGACTTCTCATTAAGGCCCGATATGCAAATGTCTACACCCAAGCCAAAATACACTCTTGGACCGATGAAATAAAATATTAACCACTGAAAATTCCTCACCAGTTTGTTCTGAAAGCTACGACGGATTGACAATTTGTCTTTTCACCTAACACCATTCTGATGTACTGTAAACCTTTACGCAATTGCAGAATTATAATGCTTCATGCGTACTTAACCCCTTGACTGTGAGTGACACACATAGGGGCAAAAAAAAGTCGCGCTATTTTTGTGTCATGACACGTATAGGGGCATTTGAAAAACAACCTATTTCTACTGCATTGATTAGATTGTAATCAAGGTTTGTAGGGTCGCTGAATTTGAATTTGACATCAGATTTCCAAAATTCAAAATGACGGATCCAATACGGCGGACGCAAATTCGAAAAGTAGTTGGATTTTGACAACAAATTTTATCCTAGATGTTTATAGGCGCGAATTTCGAATTTGGATCCTGACTTCAAGTATGTGAACCTCGGATACAATAGAATGAATAAAAATTTCACAAATCATCTATGACAAACTATCCATGATAACAAATGTAAAAGAATACTTTTTCACGTTATAATCCCGCTCTTAGCTGAACCCAGAGCTCCGAATCGAGAACCTGGCGGTTGTTGACTCCATTTTGTTTTTTAATGCTTTTTTGTTGTTTTTCTAAAGATTTTTTTTGTGCTTTTTGTATTTTCAATTTTTTTTTTTTGTGTTTTTGGTATTTTTTATTTTTTTGTGCTTTTTGTTTTTTTTTTGTTTTTTTTGTATTTCTAATTTTTTTGTGGTTTTTGTAATTCAATTTATTATGCAATTTGTATGTTGATTTTTTTGTTTTTTGTATTTTTTACATTTTTCATTGGAATTTATTAAAAATTACTTTTTGCATTCTTTGAATTTCCTTCTTTTTTGATACTTAGAATTTCAAATATTGGTTTCTATTACACTTTGAATGTCTTATTGATTTTTCCATTTTTTTGTTTTTGTTATTGTCTGTATAGATTGGTTTTTCTTTCTTTTGTTTGTATTCTTGAAATATTTTTTCAATAATTCATAATTCCCACTTTTATATTTCGATAACGAATTTAAAAAAAGTATTCCACCTCGCAACGCCGTCACACGTGATTGTTTTGGGAGCAAGGTTTCACGCACATTGGTATGTTACCATAATCCTTGCACGGATATCCTTCTTTGGAATACTTTTTATAATATGTTGAATTGATCCTCGTATTTAGGCGCTCGAGTTTGAATCAACGCAATTGAATCGGAAGTGTAAAATTCTCGTGTCAGAGTGGACCTGCCATTTAAAATTATTAGAATCAGATTTCGGCTTCAAATTCAGTGACCTCGGAAATTGTAAGATACTTAGTTTCGTCGGAAACTAGCCATTTTTCGTATTTGCGTCCGCCATTTTGAACTCTCCAAAAACCGATTTTAGATTCGGATTCAACGACCTCAAAAACCTTTGTTGAGACTTTGAAGCAAATCCATGAAAAAAATTTTCCAACTCAAAAATGGCATGAAAATCTCATTTTCACCTCAGTGCAAAAGGGTTAACCCCCAAAAAAAATTTCCCACAAAAAAATTGGTACGCCAAGTATTAAAAGTGTTAACATCCCATAAAAAAAATCACTTGGAATCAAAAAAATTTTAACTAAAAAATCCTCAAAAACAAACTTGCCTTTCAAAAATATTCAATCGAATCTTATTAGCCAAGTAAAAATCCTTGGTATTAATATTTAACCGAATCCTATTGGCCAAGTAAAAACCCTCGATAAATGTTCAACAGATGAAGATGTTTCTCTAGAAAAAACTTCGCGACCCTGTGACTAGCTCCCGTACATAGTCCATTGGAGTAAGTGCGGGAGAAGGCAATTTTTAATTATAACATAATCATAATATAACTATATTTCCGCTGCTAGCTATTTCGTAGCTCTATTTGTTTGCGAGTTTAAAGGCAAATCTGTCGTTCCAGCTTCCGGCTCTTCAGCTTTTTAATGCAGAACTTGCAGCGTACAAGTTAGAAGTTACATAGGTTTTCGAGTTATTAGACCATGAATACATACGAAGTGATGTTATATACATTGATCAGTTATTTGTATCACTTGAATGGAATCCTGGTTGCGGTTTGTATAGACTTCCTTTAAGACCAAAGCGGTCATTCCGCTGAGTAAGCAGAGGTTTATGATATTCCGCAAAACCTCCGAAAATGGCAGATATTATCCGATTGGATTAAACATAGAAAACAAGGCATTAAATTCTTATGTTTGTAGCATATTGTACCCGTTTTGACTCAATGAAGAGATTTTGAAGGGTTTAAATTTCAATGCCGGGTGTGTCGCCAATAATTTCTTAACTTTGTACTTGGGAATCCTTATGCCGTCTAATAATATTTGAGAAATCGTGTTTTCCGGTTCTTACGGCAATGGCCGGTTCCTTTGCCTTACGATTTCTGCACCATCTAACCACATTTAGTTGTTTTTTTTTTTTTTGCAAAACTGAATATCCGGTTCCTATTGAACGAATGGTCATAATGCCAGACACGTTGTCCTCCCGTCCTTACTCAAATGGACTATGTACGGGAGCTAGTCACAGGAGCGCCAAGTTTTTTCTAGAGAAACATCTTTATCTGTTAAACATTTATCGAGGGTTTTTACTTGGCCAATAGGATTCGGTTAAATATTACTACCAAGGATCTTAACTTGGCTAATGAGATTCGGTTGAATATTTTTGAAAGGCAATTTTGTTTTTTAAGATTTTTTAGTTAAAATTTTTTTGATTCCAACTGATTTTTTTTTGGGATGATAACACTTCTACGCTAAGTATTAATTTGGCGTACCATTTTTTTTTTTTTTTTTAGGGAATTTGCCATCTTTTTGAGAATCTAAACGACATGAAAACAAAACGGTAAAAGTTAATTTACAGTAATCAGTAAATACAGGTAAGTAGACTCTCAGTAGACTCTCGTAAATGTTTCAACAGACAAGCCCGTATATTAAATCTATACAGCCTGCAGTAGGAATTTAATAGATGCTTCGTCTAATAATTGAAACGACAGACTCAGTATAGGCGCCGAGAGGATTCAAAATGTTATGCAACGTTATCACTTTCGTTTATTTTAAATATTATATCTACGCGTCTTTTAAGTTGCAATGCCTATTCTCCTGCTTAACTGTAAAATCGTCGACGAATATTCAAGCAGTGCCTCTGCCTCGCATCATTGTTGTATAATGTGAATCCTGTCTCTTTTCATTCTCACCATAATCGATATCACACTTGTATCTTTGTAATTATTATTGTCGACTTTCTGCGAAAATGTAGGCCCTGATTAGATGCTGATAGTTTTCATTGCCATTTTTGCTACATTTGTTTGAATATTTGTCATTTAAATTGTAACAAATACGAGCTTGATTGAAGATCTACTTGACAGGCGCAATTGATGGCCAATAAGGAAGTACAATCCAAAGATACTATTTTCCTTTAGGTTAGTTTAATTTTCAACTAGACATAAGAGGAAGGTCAGTTAAAATTTTCTTTTATTATGAAGACGAACCCCCTTCCTGTGATAAAAAAAAATATTTCCCCTCTGCGGAATAAGCCCAAAGGATGTTTTTGTAAATGGACCAGCCGATTGGGTCAACCGGTTGCTTTGAAACCATAAATTCATGAGTTTAATTCTCTGCACATAATACAAAGAACACTGCTGCAAAAATTTGTCTTAACTCCATACGTGTCATTCTAGTATTTTAGTTTTATAATCAATGTAAATTCCCTAAATCGTCAAGCAAAATCCATTTACTGGTCCAATCACGAGCAGCTTTAAAAAAAGCACTCGCAGTGGTTTTCAGGAAAAGGAGATAAGTCACCTAAAAGAAAGTCGTAATAAAAAAAAATCTGTAAATGATGGATTTCATTTAAAAAACGATAGACTGGAACCTCATTAAGGGGACCGAGTCACAAAAAAAAAGTCATGAGAAAAGAAAATCTGTAAATGATGCCGTTATTTTTAAAAAATATTACATTTAAACCTCATTAAGTGCATTACATAACAATAGTGCATAACAATAGTGCATAAGGATGGTGTGCGGTGAAGAGTGAAATTTCTCACTTGTCGTAGATTTCAGACCAAACCGGTGAACTAATTTTGGTGTTTGATGTCTTATTTTATCTGTCGAAGAATGCATTCTGAATTGAATATAGCTATTTTAGATGCAGTGGAAATTATATTTGCTCTAACTAATTGTTGAGTAAGTTTTTAATAGAGAAAGATTTATAAAAACATTAAAAATTATAGCTTTCTCATAACAACTTGAAATAAAAATTCCTATATTCAATCCAGAATGCACTCTTCAAAAGATAAAATTAGACATTCAACACTAAAATTTCGTTAGAAAACTAGAACGAGTGAACATTTCCACTTTTTACCTCACACGATTCTGTATTCAGTATGCCTTTACGAAATTGCAGAATGATAATGTTTGTTATGTATTTAATGAGATTTAAACTGCATTTTGTCTACATCAACAATTCTATTTCTCAGCTTGATCTGAGCGTCACTATTTTCGCTTTTCCATTTAGGCTGCTTGTGATTGCACCATTCAATGATTTTTACTTGTAATTTGAAGAATATGCATTAAGTCGAAAACGAAAATCACAAGTGGCGTCAAATAAAAAAGCACCAGCAGTGGCTTTCAGGTGGCGCTGGTCAATTAATTGTGGTTTTCGACTTACTGAATATTCTCTGCATCGATACCTATAATCCATTGACCAGCTTGATCTGAAAGCCACAGTGAGTGGTATTTAAATTAAACGGTACAGCCGGAAAAGTGTTTTTTTTTTTAATTATAAGGACAACTCTTCTCTTCGTCGAAGAAAAAATAAAAAATAATCATCTTTTTTCCGGATGTACCCGAAGGATTTTCTAAAAATGGATCAACAAATTGAGACAACTGGTTGGTTCGAAACCAGATTGATGATATTTTACTATCTGGGTGCGATTCAGAAAACTTTGCTTCAGGGGTTGGCCTTAACTAGGTCTCATTCGCTTTGAAGATACACTGCACACCAATTAAGCGAAGCAATTTTTTCAACGGGTCACACTTTTAAAGATCTTTGCCAGTATTATTTTGACATTTTATACTTTTGACTATGACTCTGCATGAAGGGGGCCGATTCACCTAGAAAATGTCATAAACAAAAAAATCTGTAAATTGTTTCTTTCTCTTTAAAAATCTTACATTTAAACCTCATTAAGTACATAGCGAGCCTTATAATTCTGAAATTATATAAAGATATATAGTGCACAAGAATAGTATGAGGTCAAATGAAATTTTTTTCACTTGTAGCTTTCAGACCAAACCGGTGAACCAATTTTGGTGTTCAATGTCTACTTTTATCTGTTGAAGAGTGCATTCTGAATTGAATATAGCGATTCTGAATGCAGTAAAATCTACATATATTGCGACTAATTGTTTAGTAATTTTTTATTAGAGAAGAATTTATTAACAGATTTAAAATCATAGTTTCGTCATAAACACTTGAAATAAAAAGTCCTATATTCGATCTAGAATGCACTCTTTGACAGATAAAATAAGATATTGAACAAAAAAATTAATTGATCAGTTTGGTCTGAAAGTTACGACACGTGAAAAATTTTATTTTTTATCTCACACTTTTCTGATACACTGTATGTCTTTTCAAAATTGCATAATTGTAAAACTTGTTATGTATGTTTTCATGTCCGATTTTTCGAAAGAAGTATATCATTTTTAGATTTTTTCTTCCTATGAGATTTGTAGGTGACTGGGTCACTTAAGGATTAAGAAAAAAATAGGTACTTTTTATTGGTGTCCAGTGCGACTGCAAACAGAATGATTTTTAGCGAAGGCCAATCTACAAAGTAGTGTTCTCTAGATCCTGCGCACTTTGTAAAACTCATGAACCTGGTTTCAAAGTAAGCGGTTGACCAAATTGGCTGGTCGATTTATAAAAAAAACCTTTCAGTGTGATCCTGAAGGGAGGACATTTATAATTTTTTTCTTCACTGAGGGTGAAAGGTGTCCTTATGAGCAAAAAAATGCTCTGCTGGAATAGTGTGTGCTGCGAAGAGTATGTCACCTAGCGAAGACTAATCCCTGGCGCAGTGTTCTCTTTTTCTAATTTGGTTTCTAAGCCACCACCAGTTGACCCAATCAGTTGATCCACTTATAAAAAATCCTTTGGGTTCATCCTGAATAAAGGTAATTATTTTTAGTCTTTTCTTTTGTCAAGGAGAAAGTGACCCTTATAATAAACAAACCTTTTTTTAATGCAGTGTGAAATGAAAAACACTCGCAGGGGCTTTCAGAATAAGCCTGTTGATGGATTTGTAAATGACAACCTAATCGATTGACCCATTTACAAAAAAATGCTTTGGGTTTATTCTAAAGAGGCAATAATTTGTTATTTTTCCTCTTGTGAGGGGGAAAGTGGTCTTCATGAAAAAAAACAAAAAAATTTCTCAACGACCCGCTTATGGCTAATTGAAAGTAAAATTGTCTTCAAGTCTTCAAAAGCAAATAGTGTCTTTGTATTTTGTACTTACTCATTTGTATTTATTGTTACTCTGTATCAAGTCTTCAATCGAACTTTTAAAAGGTTATCCATGTAGCACGAATACAAGTTTTTAGCAGACTGTTCTTGTGTCTACTATAATTGCGAGCCGGCAAGCAGACGATCGCCGCAACTTCTTCGGGCTGCCGCTGCGGGTGCTCGGCGCCACCAATTGTGTTATGTGTGCGTTTTTCTTCACACGTATGCACACGTATATGCGATCGGACAAATCTGTTTCGATGTGTGAGTTCGGGCAAATGTGGAATATTGGCTAGATATTAGCACTTCGGGAACCGATTTTATCGCAACCAGTCTCATTAAAAAGAGAGGAAACAATACCAAATATTGGCGCTGATACATTTAGCGTCCGCGATGTATTCCCTGAGATATTTAGAGTTACAGGCGACATGTGAGTGCGCTGGTACGCGTCATGCACGTATATCGTCGGACAAATTCGATGTGTGAGTGTGACAGAATGAGAAATTTTCGACAGAGTCCAAATTGTAAGTGGCCAGATATTAGCATTGCGGGTACTAATTTGATTGAACCGGGGCTCATTCGAAAGACAAAAATAAATAAAACATAGTGAACCTGACACATTTGGCGACCGCGACGTTTCGACTGAGATAATTCCAGTTAGAATTTCGTAGCAGACGAAAACGGACGAACGTCCAAATAATAAGAGTAGCCCTAGCGTCTCGGTCGTGAGGAGACTCGTAAGGCATTACAAATTCTTCTTTTAACACTTGGCGCCGAGACGCTATCGCGTCTCTTGATGAAGTGTAGTTATAACATTTTTCATAAGAACAGTATCATCTACAGATTTTCTTTATTTTGTTTTCGGTGACAGACTCCTCTTAATGTTAAATCATTTTTACCCTCTTTTCGGTACTTGTTATTTGAATCCCCACAAGGCGCTATAGGATACAATGTTAGATCTAGTATCTTTTAATAAATAATTTAAAGTGAATTAGATTCGAGGATCGTGTTATTTATTTCATTAAGAAAAGGAAGTAACATGAGATGTTATCTTGATGACAGTTTGTTAGTAACTAAGGGTGAGAACACGAATAAAACAAAACATGTAAAAAAAAAAAATGAAGAAAGCCCACTCGATGCATGTGCCTTCTAGACAAAAATAGTTGAGTCATAAAAAAGTTCAAACACATAACAATATTCATAACTCAGCTAGTAATAATAGTAATAAAAATCTTTATTTTTCTGCTAGATTAATCTATTATACTATTAAGAATATTTTCAACGTTTAACCATGTAATAATTCGAACTACTTCTGAAATTATAGCAAATAGAAATGAGCGTGTTAAAGAGTTGCTGAAGTCACACTGTTTTTTCATTTGCATTTTTCTCGAGGCTACTTTTTTCACAAGATATCGCAAGATCTTTTCATCCAGTTTTATTGAAATTTACCACACTTATTCTTCATAATATTATCCAAGACGCGAGGAAAAATTTGTTCGATTAAGTGCCCTGTTCGTCGTAAGCTATCCATTTTTGGAACTCAAAATGCCAATAAAAATGAAAGTTTTTTTTCAAACAGCCGTCATATTTACAATTTTTTTTTTAAATTCCCTACGTTAAGTTTTACCGATTACTTTTTTGAACGGGAACTTTTCATTTGTTTCAGACAATACCTAACAGAAAAAAAAGTACAACACCAGCGAGGTTTTTCAAGACAGAGTTCTACTTAATAGCTTATGCATCCGCTATTTTTGAATTTCTTTTTATTTGACATCATTTTCAATTATTCAACTACAACAATATACATGTATAGAATGAACATTATTTGAAATACTTAACAAGTGCGTAAAAAATATTTTATTTTCATGTCGATGTTTTCGAGGCTCACGATGGTGTGGCCCCTTAAGACTTAAAAATGCAGAATGAAATACTCCAAGAAATCGTCGAAATCATTTTTGTACACCTGTATACTCATGTGACTCGCAGGAATACCATGCCCAACCGCACGCGCGCGCTATACTCGCTCTCGAAAAAATCCTCGCATGGTTGGTTGCATCATGGTTGCGTACGTGTGTACTCGTTGTATGTGATGTCCGAGTTTGCGAATAGAAAGCTGCCAGGATATTATGTAATTTAGAACTATATAACTCTTTCTCAAGCTAGCTAAAAGAAGCAACGAATTGTGATAAGAGAGGTTGAAGAGGTCTTTATTTTTAACGATAACTAACAGATGAATGCTATGAAAAAAATTGTCCAACGAGAACGATATTTTTTAAATCTTTCAATAAACTATCATTTTTTCTGATAGATATGAATTTTTTTATTCACTGAGTCTTGTACGCGCACTTTACCCTCCCTTTCTTCCTTCCTTTCCCACTTCCGAGGATCTGTTTGCGCTGCAGCCCTCCCATTCAGCCTTTTGACATGGTAGTCGTTTTTTTTCGCCGAAAACAAATCCCTGATTTTCCCTGACTTTCCCTGACCAAAGTTCTCACGATTTCTATTTAAAAAAATTAATAATCACAATGAACATGTATTCAAAACAGGTACAAGTCTTCGATAAATTATTTATTTTGCTGTTCAACAATAAACATATATTTTTTTTACGTATTTAGCAGCTTCACATAACATCACACATTTTTATAATAATTCATGTTATATTTTACTTATTATAATAATATAACATTTTTTTCAAACTTCTTTTGAGAGCTTCGATTTCCTTCTTTCCTTTGCGCTATCAAGGAGCTCGCGTTTCTTGTGCTCCAAACAATACGCGTAACCGAGCAAAATTGTGTTTAAAAAATCTTTGTGCCGAAACTTCCATGCGGCGCCAATTCACTTTTTCCCTGACCAATTTTGAAATTCCTTGACTTTTCCCGCATTCCCTGACCATTTTTTTTACCCCTGACTTCTCCCGGTTTTTCCGGATTTCCCTGACCGCGGCCACCATGTTTAACGATTCGCCTTTCATTCAACTTTAATGTTATATTTAGGCCTTATATCATGGGAAAGCTTCGAGTGATTGGAGAAATGTAAGGATTTCAAAGAAAATTGAGATGAATCATAATCAAAACACAAAGAAAAAACGTAAAAACAACACCTAGAAAAAAGTTGTATGGAAAAGATTCTTGATGAAATAAATAGTGGTTCACAAAAACATCTTTAGCTTTGACCGAGTTTTCAAACGCCGCGTAAAGAATTGGGACACGCTAAATTCAGATTTTTCAAAAGATTTTGAGTTGGAGCGACAAAAATTGAAAATTTCTGCTTACACACTTTTAATCTCTTTAGAATGCTTTTCAAACATATTTTAATGATTTTTATGTTATTCTGTTGGTTTTGAGCTCTATCGAATGCAAACGAAAATTTTATCAAGCGGTCAAATTTTCTTAAAAGTTATGTTCAGTTGAAAATTCCGCTTTCCATGGTAGTTGTCGGGTGGTCCATAATTTTAAAACACAACATTTCGAAAGCCATTCTGATCGTGGAAGTCCCGGTATTACAATTTAAAAATTCCCCGTCTAACTAATTTTTGTTGTTTTACGAAAATAATTGGTTTATTTTTTTTCAAACGCTTATGAATTTTTTTACATTTGTATATTCTTTTTGGATCACATTTTTTTACTCATTTATTCTGGATGTAAAAAAAAAATTTTAAATTCATACGTATTGAGAAAACTGAGCGAATCAGTTTTATGAACAAGAAAAGTTGGGTTTCCTTGGAATTTGTTGACTAATTTTTTATTTCATTAATTTCTTTAAAACATTTTGAAATTATTATTATGGAAAATGAATGGTTTCAGTGTCTTTAATAAGCATGCATTTTTTCAGATTTTTATACCGTCGCAAAGTATTTGCAATTTTCTCTTATTTTTTTCAACCTTATGCGAAATGAACACCAAGCAACGGAACTACCTTAAAATCAAAAGCGGAACTCAAAAGCATTGGTCACTACAATCCGCAGTTGGCCATCAGATGCGCGAGGTGCAACGATAAAACTTTTCACACTGATAAAGCGTCGAAACCCGATGAAACCGAAAATAAACATCGGAATAACTCTCTCGTTCGTTTATCAAAGTTTCCTGCACGTAGCGATAACAAAAAGCGTGAATATAGAATGTACACACTGCGTACGTTAAAAACCTTGACTTTCTGCAGTGTAGCGAGATAACCACACGATACGAGATACAGAGCGCATTGTGCTGAGTCGCGTTTACTGCGCGCAGGAAATCGAGATTTCAATTTTGTTTAGTAATAATATACCGACAAGTCAGTTGAAAGATTTACGGCCTGCTTTGTGAGAACGCGGTCGCCGAAAGTTTTACGAATAAAGAAACTCATTCTGTGCGTATTTGAGTCGCTATACTTTAAAAGACAAATGTTCGTACAGGAATTTAATCAAAACGTTTTGACAAAAAAATAATATGGTTCAGTAAACGATGCTTACAAGTTTATTGAAAACAAACGTTGAAATCGTATATATAACAAAACGGCATATTGGAAACTATTATTTTGATAATTGATACTATAAACGTCAAGTATTAAAAAGAAATATTTATATTTGCTATAACCATGAAATATAGACATTCCTCCTGGGAATCATATTAATGGTGGATCCAACTATTTTCTTATATTTGCTATAACCATAAAATATAGTAGTTCCTTCTGGCAACTATAAATTATAGTTATATAGAAAATCGAATTTAAAAAAAAAAGCACCAAAAGTTTAAAGGCCAGATTATCGTCTTATACTCGGTGGAATAACCCAAATATATTTAACGGACGGGGATGTTAAAAAATTGGCATATTTGGTATACTGTCCATTTATTAATACAAATTCTGTAACGAATTTAGGAGATGTATATTAAGAAATACGACTTTCGTAATGAATTAAGCAGAATTGTAGATCAATTTTATGTTATACTCGTGTAGTAAATGTTTCATAACCGTTTTGGTAGAAGAGCTTCCTGCATTGTGTAATAATTTTACCTTAAATATTCTTAATACCGTACTTTATTTTCAATGTAGCAAAACACGCGGATGCATTAACAACTGCATTGAAGAGCTCGGCCTTTAAGATGTCTTTAAAAAAAAATGGTTCTCAACTGCCTAAACGAAAACGAAAAATAGGTCACCATGGTAACCACCAATGGCCTAATGAGTACCACTTGTACCACATTCCGACACCACTTGCATTTTTTTAACGTCCAATTGCCTTCATATCCTTGCCCATGATCGCAAGCCTGCGCACATTTCCACATAACACGCTATATAATCAACATCTGTAGATATCCTTGCAAGCTATGGATTCCCGCAACGGTCGATAAGATCCTCCGACACCGAACGGAAGTAAATAAAAATATACGGTCAGTGAGAAGGAACAAACGTACCTTATTCTTTAGAATCCCGCTAAAAAATTCTCTTCAACACGAAGAAAGCCCAAAAAAAAAACACTACAATATAATATTACCAAAGGCACCACAACAATTCGATCAACGATACGTTCTTCGAATATTTCCACGTTGACGGCCTTAGATCATCACACATACTTTCCCGCTACGAAATACATAAACTCTTTGAGCTCGTCGAGTGAAAGTCGTAACAAAATCACTGGCATTCACTTCTCGAAAGATTCACAGACCGGCGCAATTATCTCACGGTAAGTCGCTAAAAACTGCAGCATCAACTTGCTCTTTAGTAAATATTCAAATCGACTTTTAGTCTATTTGTCTTAGCTTTAACGGTACCGAATTAATTTTACCGTTATTCGATACAGCTGTTCGATCGTATCAGAAAAAAAAGATGTTTGGAAGTGCGAAACGTCCGTGCGCAGCCGAACCACGTGTACAACTGACACATCAGACAAGCGAGAGTGAATGTATATTCATAATGTTACGTTATAGCTGCGCGTATATTTATATAGTAAATGGTACGTCGTCTTCGAGAACTGGGAACGCGATCCTCGCCCCCTATTGCTTAGGCGAGTGAGGTGGCAACTACTCCTACCGCGTAATAGCGAGTCTTCGTCACGCTAATGACGAAAATAAGAACGGATGAATGCCGGGTATTGAAAAATCGAATGGGCCAAGTTTAACCCGAAGCACACACAACTTTTTATCCATTCAGTCATGAGTGACGGTGTTTATCTTTAGCGCCGTGGACTTTTTATTAATCTTTATCACTCAAACGTTAAATACAGTAATATGTAAATGCATACTTTACCGCTAGCGGTACCAGCAAAGCCGTGGATTAGCTGCGAACCAATGCGGAGATGAGCGAAATGAAACGGGGGAAATAATGCATTCGAGGCGCTTGCAGCGCTATCTCAGAGTTTTGTAGTGGTGAGTCGGTAAAGATGTGGCTGTTGCCGACGTAGGTTGGCTGGACAATATGGACTTTTTCATTCGGTCATGATGGACGAGGTCTATCTTTCATGCCGTGCTTTTTTATTACATAGCGGTCTAGTACCAAAGTCCTCAACTACGCTACTCCTCGAAACTGACGTACCGACTGGATTGAAACACCACCAGAGGGAATTAGCGGCAGAAATATAAAATGAAAATGCGATACTGACTGATATTTGCCGCGGAACAGTGGTGCTCAAATTGTTCTTTTTTTCGTTGAAATTGTAAAAATTGAACTGTCGAATATGCAATAAAAAAAGTTCCGATCTCGATGCACGAGTATTCGGTATCGAGAATTAGTAAGAATATTTGTCTTACTTCTTCAATTTTGGGAGGTATTTTTTCTATGCAGCGTGTTTGTCTGTATGAGTGCGTGTGGTCGAAAAAGAGAAATATGGAGAGCTTACGAAGAATGTGTTCAATAATAATAATACTTTAATAAATATATTACAACAAATTTTATAACGACTCAGATTGTTATTTATTCAAAAAATTTCTATCCATCCGGCCCCAGGTCCGGGCCTTAATCGCCCTCACAAGCCGAATAAATATTTTGACGACGTGCATCTCCCCTGCTGCTTTCTCGCATCAGATTACTAAATAAATGTAACAATTAGTTGCAGCAATAATAGTGGCATCGGAATAATTCGTGCAAATAGTGTAAGAGAAAAAATGAGACATTCCACGGTACTTCAGCCACACAAAAAAAATCTTACAATAAGTCTAATAATCAGGTTCATTGATTTTTATTGATTCCCCAAATGTTTTTCAATTAATCTTTTCCTGGCATAATATGCCATGCTTTTTTACTCGATATTCTATGTTCATTCAACTTATAATATTTCGGGAGCGATTAAGGAGCGCTCCACAATAGTCAAATGAGTGCTAATTTCTTTAAATCGTATATACAAAGTATACAAATCATCAATTGATTATAATTAACCGTTAATTAAAAAATATTAACTGGTTTATGCTAATTCTCAAAAAAGTATATACTCGCTCGTTTTAAAAACAGAATAATCTGTATTTTTTACTCAATTGTTATGTATCACGGCTTGTTCTCTTTCTTGAAAGTTCCTCTACGAATTCACCATTAAGGTATTTGATAGTATTCTCCATTGAAAAATTACAGCTATTCGTTGTGTACCCATCGATTAAATTCCTTTGTGAACTAGCAGGTTTAATTTTTGAATGAGAAATGCTATCAAATATGTAGACTCTAAATGCGTAAAGCATCTCTCAACGAAGAGAATGAGTCGTAATACATCAAAATCATGCAAGGAATGCAGAATATTATTTGAAAAAACTCAACTGATATGTGCCTTTTCAAAATTCTGCATAAACCCGTTAATATTAGTAGAAATCGAGTGCAATTAAAATTTTTCTAAGTAAAAGACATACCCAATTATGAGAATCACCATCCATTGTAATCAATAGATGCATAAAAGTTTGTCTAAATTAAATAATAAATTTAGCACTCTTCTGACTAGTGTGGAGCGTTCGACCCTCCTTACTCATATCAACATCTCTAAATTTAGCTCACTCAGGTTTTCATTTATTTATCAACAATAAGGATGCAAAATACAACCTTGCACATTGCTTCTTATTTTTCGCTTTTTACAAAGCTTCTTCTATGAAGAATCCAAGATCGGATTACATACTTCCTTATAGAGGTAGTGCAATGAATAGCGAAAAGTGAGGAAGCAATGAGCAAGATCTTACTTCGTATCCTATTTGGAAAGGCTTGTCACATGGAATTGCCTAACGAATCGTGCCTTATAGCTTGTTTTTATCGTTCAATCTTGAAAATAACGCTTCTTCTATATGAATACAATACTATTTCCAGAGTGTTCAAGTCAGTTGAGCGATATTTTTTTAATTTCACGTTTAACTAACACTGCAAGATCCGAACTAACAAAATGCCCAAAGTTTTACGATCTTTATGAAGCTTTCATTCGCTAGTAATTGACCTCCTTCCGTAGCGTAGCACAAAGAATTGTCAAGAATGACACCGATTTTGGAAGAAGCATCGACGATCAAATCCACGCCAAGGACATTGCCACTTTTAGCAACTGTGGCTTGCATTCGCATGATCCTCGTCAAATGTAACCGGCTTTATCTCCAAAACGTTTACCTATAAAAATAAGATCAGTGAATTTGTATTCCTTTGAGGGGACCCAATCGACTGAAAAAGTCATAGGAAAACAAATTTTGTAAACGATATACTTCATATAAAAAATCTTACACTAAAAGCTCTTTAAAAAATTATTAAATATAACATAATAAGCATTATAAAACCGGTGTAGTGGTCTAGTGGTTAGAGTACTGGCTTTTAGATCAAAGCATCGGTAGGTCGCGGGTTCGATTCCCGGTGCCGTCGAAAAATAAAAACTTGGACGCGATGAAGCTCCCGATGTATACGTGAGACACACACAGGCAACTGTGAGCTAGCTTCGGTGCCGTGAGGCGAACTCGAGAGCGGCTATATCGGTGTAAGGTTTTTCCGCAATGTTTTCCTATGCCCTTAGCAAAAATTCAATCGCGATATAGAGGGGGAAGTGGGACCCTGTAATAGGCGTAATGCCTGCAGACGGGAGGAGATGCGAATAGAAATGATAATAATAGGAATAATAATAATAATAATAAGCATTATAATTCTGCAGTTTTGTAAAAACATGCCATACACCAAAATGGAGTTAGGTAAAAACTGGAATGATTCACTTGCTGTAGCTTTCACACCACAATGTTGGAAAAGTTTTAGAGTTCAATCTCTTCTTTCATCGATCGAAAAGTGCATTCTGGATGGAATATAGGAATTTTTATTTCAGGTCTTTATGTCAAAGTTATGGTTTTAAATGTGTAAATAAATGTTTGTCTATTGAAAAATCACTGAGCAATTATAGTAAATTTAATTTTCTCTGTATCCAGAATAACTATGTGAAATCTAGAATAGACTTTTCGATAGATAATATAAGCATCGAACATTAAAATTATTTCATCAGTTTGGCCTGAAATCTAAGGTAAGAGAACATTTTTTATTTTGAATCCATACCATTCTTGTGCACTGTATGTCTTTAGGAAATTGCAGTATTATAATGCTTGTTACGTACTGAATGAGGTTTAAATGTAAAAATTTTTAGAAGAAGGGCTACCCTTCCATTTAAAGAACTTTTTTTCTCTTCATTTCAGGTGACTGGATCTTCTTGAAAAAAGGATTTTTTGTAGAGCAATCGGTAGCAGTGAAAAATTCACTTGCTATTTACGATAAATGCCAAAAATTTTGCGTTTACCGGTGGAAATTAGTAGCCATCTTTTTCGAATTTGCAGCGATATTTGTGAGAATCGTCGGTTTTCAGTAGTTTGGTTTTTCTAAAAAATCGAGGGAAGCAGAAATTCGGACAAATCCACTGCCAGTTTTCGATCTGAATTTAGCTTCCTTCCACGACTGCACAAAAACGGTCTTTTCGAAGGAGAGAGACTCGATCGCTGCGAGTTCGGAAATGGTTTTTGGACCGAAGCCGTAAGTGTTGTAGAGTTTAAAAGCTATTTCGTTTCCGATTCTGCCACTGAAAAATATTTACTTTTTCTAACACTCTGGCCAGTCTTGGGGTTTGTTAAATCATGATTTCTTACGCTCATGATTTCTTTGAATTCCGTTTGTTTTTTTCTATTGTCACGTGCATCAAATGAAAAATACAATATTTATTTCAGGATCATAAAATGGCTGAGCTCAATAAAACAATTCTTCAAGTATAATACAATCATATTTTTTATGAAATTGGGTTTTTCGATTGCTTTCATATTGTCAATGCAAAAGAATATTGACAGCATGAACATAACAAAATAAGCGCAGAATATAATTCTGTGAAAATATTTGGAGAGTTATAATATTATAGTTTTTGGCAGTAATTAATCAAGCAATTTTTTTTTAAAGATTCCACTTAGCAGAAATGTACTTTTATTTTTTATTTGGTTTTGTTTAAATTGTTGTCTGCATCAAATAAAAAATACAACATTTGTTTCCATTTTTCATGAAACCAGATTTTTCGATTGCTTCTATATTGTGAAGCCCAAATGAAATTAACTACAATTACATTTTTAAAAAGCGTAAAATATTATTGTTTGAAAATATTTGAAGACTAACAAAATGTTGATTTTCAAAAGTAATTAATTCTATTTAGAAGATTCCATTTAATAGAAATGTCTACACGAAAACTCACATCTCCGTGACTATTCTGTAGATCTTTGTATGCGGCAACCAAACCCGGAGAGCTCGAATCACTAACAACTTCCAATGTTAGCCGAATATCTATTAATTTTTGCCATTGAACGCCAGCAGTGCTCCTCAAAAACTTTCGCAGTTCCTCCTTGGATTGAATTATATTTTGAAACTCGTAAAAGCATAATTTATCTAGGGATTATTTTTGTTTTGTTTTTATTATCGCATCTTGTAAAGCAATCCTAAAATTCTCCCATGCTTCAAATTTTTCCTAATTTTAAGATAAACATCTCCAAGAGTCGACTCTTATGAAATTCCGCTGCAACCGAAAGTCTGCTCGCCACCAATTATTGCTTTTTCAAAGACTCTTCTCCGTTTGTGACTCAAATTACAAGTAAAATTGATATACAATTGGAATTGTACATACTTTTTTCCCTCAGGCCTCAAGACTGCTCAACAAATTTTGAATTAACTAAAAATGAATACTTGTTCGTTCTCGAGGGCTATGAGTTTTTAACACATATTTTTATCAGTATTTTTTTTTCCGCATTTTCCCCCGTCTGCAGGCATCACGCCTATTATAGGGTCGGCCCGGGTCAGTAGCCCCCTGAGGGCCTGGTCCGGATCAGTAACCAGGCCCCCATGCGGCCGTATCCGACTTCCCCCTCTATATCGCATTTGCCATAACATTTCTGCTAAGGGCATAGGAAAACATTGCGGAAAAACCTTATGCCGATATAGCCGGTCTCGAGTTCGCCTCACGGCACCGGTGCTAAGTCACGATTTTTCGTCGAGAATGTAAACACAGACTACAGCTGTATACGTGTGACCCCCACAGTTACCTGTGTGTGTCTCACGTATACATCTGGAGCTTCATCACGTCCATGTTTTTATTTTTCGACGGCACCGGGAATCGAACCCGCGAGCTACCGATGCTCTGGTTCAGAAGCCAGTACTCTAACCACTAGACCATCACACCGGTTTTATTTATTATTTTTTTTATTTTTTTTTAAATCAGTATTTACCATACTTTTCCCATTTTATATACCTGTGGTTTCAAGCGCACCCAAATAATATGTAACCAAATAAAAATGGAGAAGGACTAATTTTTTATTTACAATTTTTCTACATTATATTTATTATCATTATTTGCTTTGAATAATCATTCTAATCAGAATTGTATATATTTTTCCTTCCTGAGGTATCAAGAATGTTTAATAACTTTCTAATTAAATACAAATAAATAATCAATTAATGTTTATGTAATTTCCATTTTAAAAAATACTATTTTTCGTTATTATTATTAGTAATTTATATGCACTTTCAATTGGGAATCATGCCATCTGCGAGAGCAATTTTTCTAGCATTCTTCAATCGCTCAGAAAAATGGAGTAAAAGGATCAGTGTCATAATTAGGACGTTTCCCTTGAAGAATCGCCACCAATCTCTCAAGACCTATGCCAATGTCCATGTGTTGTTAATGAAAAAAAAAATATGGAGCCATCAGCTAACCTCTCATACTGAATAAAGACTATGTTCCATGATTCTGTGAGATCCAAGTAACCAAGGGCTTACGTGGGCAGCCTGAATATCCGACTGCATACTGTGATCAATGTGAATTTCCATGCAAGGACCGCAAGGTACAGTCGATCCCGATTCCCAGAATTTTCTTGTACTCCAAAAGGCAGAAATATTGAGTCTGGCGCTCCGAGCTTCAGCCAAATGTCTTTTCACTCTAAATCTGCCGCAAGACAGAGAGATATGTAAAGTAAAAATGCTACTTCTTCAAGCGATAAGAACCTGTTATGATATTCCAGGCATATTCGCAAGCTTCTTTCTCAAGCAGAGGTGCAGAAGACGAGTATAAATCAATATGCAGAATAGATTATAAGATGGATACTGTTTTGGAAAACTTTAAATGAGGCATGTTGTTCAGAGTCTGGAATTTAATTTGTCACAAACATTTGTGTTCCTGTTATCAAAAAGAGAAACTAAACAAACTTTAATTATTTTCAAGGGGATATGACACATACATATTAATTGCTCTGCTCGTATCAAATCACTTTCCATATTTTTTCCAAGGTGGTTGAAGCTTTGATAAAAAACAAATTAAGTTTTTGTACTGAATACATAGAAGAATGAAAACCTAATTTGTGTTTGCTAGTCAGATGAACTATTGCGGAGAAAATAGGGAAGGTAACTTGTTACCGACTGACCACTGAACCACATACGCTTATTAGTAAAACAACAACATGTACCTGTATACTGTGATGCAGTTTTTTCTATGGCTTTGAAAAACATGATTTCTATGATTGGTGATTGGTAAAATAAGCTAATCGGCAGGTCACTTTTGTGCCGCTTCTGAAGTAAATAATATCAGAAAGTATCTGAAATACAAAGAATGGATTTAATGAAAATCATTACCTTGTTGTGTCTACTGCAAAAAGGGATTTATTCAAAAGTAGTACAACACTGAAGTCCAAGCCAGACGATATGTGCTTTCGAGCCATCATGGTTCTGTATATCTTAAAATAAACCAAATTCTGATCTGAAAAAGCACATAGGTAAAATAATAGTTGCCTCCCATCAGGAACAGCTTGGAGGATTTTATCGTAAATAAAGAAGCGTTGGATTGCGTTTGCTTGCTTTCAATCAACATTCAAGAGTTCTACATTCTGCGTGTGACCGAGTGAACACTGCTCCGACGTTTGACCTTTGCTAGGTCTCATTCTCTTTGCAGTTATACATTTGCCGGAGCGATTTTTTATTAACCATTCGCGGTTAAATTTTCATCAACAAATTAATGTTAGAATTTCACTTTTATCAGTGATTATAAGCATCGGTGTCGCCTCGTTACTCACCAAACCGGAATAATCGGGTACACAATATGGGCAATCGCCCTCGCAATTGAACAATTCCAAAACAACAACGCAATTATAATATTTTCTGGCAACCGGCGATTGTGATAGTGGCACAGCACTATCACAATCGCCGATTACGGACTACGGACTGTCAACGGCATCGTGGAAGAAGCAGCCGACTTCGTCTTCTTCTCTTCTGCTTTTGGGCTGGCTCCGGCACTCATGCGAATACGCCATACGGCCAAGTATAACGTGAACCGCTTCGTCAGATTGGCGTTTCGACGACGCAGCTTCGAGGCTAATCTTCGATGGTGTAGTCAGAGATGAGTAGGGAGTTTGTTGAGTGGTGCTTTGGCCGTATATAATGAATTAGGAATAGGTGCTTCGGCCAAGGACGGCCTCAGATATTAACTTTTTATTTTTCCTCTTACCTTTCGCCCAGATCTGGGCCTCTTCAGAGATTTATTTTAATAATTATAAATTTTTCATAAATTCAAGACAGAAAAAGAACACTGAAACAAGGATGCGTACATTACAAAAACTTAAATTCTTACTAAAATGCAGGCAGGAATGTTTCATACATAACCACCTAGATCTCACAAAAATTAACAACTTAAAATTCAGCACTCTAAAAAACAAACGAAAACTAGAAAAAACTCTTAACCTCACCTTTAGGAAAATTATCAACTTAGAGATAGACGACCAAAACGCACAGATTAAACAATGCAATTTTCACATAAACAGAACAACAAACATCATTTTAAAAAAAACACCAGAGACTTGCCACAAAAATTCTTTCAATTAGAAAATAAAAAAATCGCGACTTTATCGGAGAAGTTGTTCATGACACACCAAAGAAAATTATCAACGCTAAGAAATATGAAAAATAAAAATTTACACAGATATACACACAACACAAATGATTTTCTTACAACAATCAGGTCTCAACAACAAAACAACAACTCACATAACAAGGATATTAATAACAACAAAGTCAAAAACACTCACACACACAACATAACACCACAGAATAACAACCTGGACTATCAAAACATAGACCCCTTTAAAAACATCATTTCACACACCTCAGAAACTAGGGAAAAAACAATGCGAACAGAAAAGTGGCTAGTGAATTTGTCAAAAATAGAAATTCCCCAAAATTTTGCTTGCCTTATCTAAACAAAAAAGAAAAAACAAAAGCAATACACCAAATAATCATAGAATTCGAGAACAATACATATCTCATACCTAAAGAAAAATTAGATTCTGCAAGAGGCCAACTAACCAACATACTCTACTCAATCCAGAAAAAATCCCAAAAAAAAACACAGAAAAAATCATAACAGAAACTCAAACATTTATACACTCACACCCAGAAATTATAGTTACTGTTGCCGACAAAGGAAACACCACAGTCATTATAAATAAAAATGAATACATAGAAAAAACGCTAAACCTACTCAATGATGACACAACGTACACAATTATTAACAAAAATCCGCTAAATACAGTACAAAAAGCAATCACAGTATTATTGACTAGATGGAAAGATAAAAAAATAATAGAAGATAACATGTTTAAACATTTTAAACCAGACAACAGTAATATTGCCAGACTATACACATTACCAAAAATTCACAAACAGAATTTCCCACTACGACCAATAGTATCATCAATTAACTTTCCCACACATAAAATTGCAGATTTCATACGTAGTCGAATAAAAAACAAACTTCCGGTTTACAGATCAGAAATAAGAGACAGTTTCACTCTAAAAACACTAGTAGACAAATTGTCACTTCCAGAAAATTACATACTTATCTCTCTTGATGTCACATCTTTATACACCAATATACCGTTCGAACTGGTAAAAAACAGCATAGAAAAAAGAAAACATCTTTTTAGAAACTACTTCCCGATAACCGAACTAATAAAAGGCATCGAGTTAATTATGAATTCAACTTATTTCACATTTAACGACAAAACATACAAACAAATTTCAGGAATCCCAATGGGGTCCTCACTTGCACCTATCCTATCGCACTTAGTCATGGTAGATTTAGAGGAAAGCTGTCTGGAAAAATTAGATTATACTCCACCTATTTATAAACGATATGTAGATAACATAATAATAGCTTTACCATCGGAAAAAATACAAACAACACTAGACATTTTCAACCCAGATAGAAATTTTACCGTGTCGACAAAAATGCGCCATGTACTGCAGCATTAAGCTGCATTATTAACGGCACAGCGTCCTGATGCCGGTAATGTGTCTGCAAAGTTCCAACACGAGTTGGCGTGCACAGCGTGTCGGAATTTAGCTGGCACATTACCGGCATCAGGACGCTGTGCCGTTGATAATGCAGCTTAATGCTGCAGTACATGGCGCATTTTTGTCGACAAGGTAAAATGTCTGTCTGGGCAACTCTTACAATAGCAAATTACAGTTTACAATAGAAAAAGAAATTAACAATACAATTCGTTTCCTAGATATTGCACTCACAAGAAACCAAGGAAAAATCACCACAAATTGGTATAGAAAACCTACTTGGTCGGGTCGATACATGAATTTCTTTTCAAGTCACCCACTACAACAAAAAATAGGAATTATTTACATGCTAGTGGACAGAGCAATCAAACTCTCACACAACACAGACCATAACGAAAACATAGAACTAATCACAAAGACACTCACACAAAATTGCTGACCAATAGAATTCACACGGAAACATATCCAGAAAAGGCTAAGAACTATTTTCTCAAAGAACAAAAACATAGAAGAAAAACCAGAATTCGACACAACTCGCATAATGAATTTTTCACACATTGAACAAGTTCACTACCCACTTTTCAAAATGCTAAAATCATATAACGTTAACATGGTCAATAACAACAAACACAACATTTACACAATTACAGGTTCAACAAAAGACAAAATACCCGCATCATTGAAGTCAAAACTAGTTTATAAAATTCCGTGCAAAAATTGTAAAGGGACCTATATTGGACAAACAAAAAGATATCTAAAAACAAGAATACACGAGCACGAAAATAGGATAAATCATTTAAACACAGAACACACAGCACTAGTACATGTGAAACAAACAAAACATAACTTCAACTTCGAAAAAGAGAAAATATTAGCAATAGAACCAAACTATCACAAAAGAATACTAAATGAAATGATACAAATTAACGCAGATCAAAAATCGATGAATTATAGAACAGATATTACAAACTTAGGTATAATCTACAATGCAGTCATTTAATATACATAAAAATTAAGAATAAAACCGACAATTTCCAAAACTGACCATAGTATGAAAAGTAACCAGGCAATTATAACAAGCGGTGAAAACAGGCCTTTAGAGAATACACGCCAAGGAAAATGTAACGCGGGGTGACCGGACTCTCCGGTCCCAGCGTTAAAATCAGAAATAAAATAAAAAAAAGTAACTACACAAAATAGAAAATCACAATAAAATAAAATACGACACCAAACAAAGGTAATCAAACAAAATTAATCAAAATAAATTATTAGGACGATAACATACATAACAAAACAAATGTACACATGCAGACATAACCTAGGACCGGAGAGCCCGGTCACAAAACAAACAAGAAAACATGAATCAACTAAAATTGAACATCACATATCTCCAATAAATGAAATGAAGCGTGTACCGACCAGTCGCGCGAAAAGTAAATTAAATATTATAACATAGGTAAGCAAACAAAAGAAAGGATTAAAAATCTTAAACTAATTCTAAGTAAATAAGAAAGTAGGTTTTTCTAAAGAAATATGGTTTTATTCATAATTTCTAGATATGTATATAAATTTATAATTATTAAAATAAATCTCTGAAGAGGCCCAGATCCGGGCGAAGCGTAAGAGGAAAAATAAAAAGTTAATATCGAAGGCCGTCCTTCGCCGAAGCACCTATTCCTAATAGATGAGTAGGGAGATTGCCAGTGGAGCGATATTCTTGAGGCAAATTTTTTTCCTTTTTTGCAGCGCCGCCACACTGGGAGTTGCCCAACTAGACCCATCTTTTTGATTGGTCGAATATATATAGATATACTCTCCATGGGAGAGGTTCGTGCGTTTCCGTAGCTTACGACCGCGCTTGATCCTTTGCGACCGCCGCAACGTTGCTGGGACCATGCATTGAATTTCAGCTGATCGCACGGTCTTCGGTGTACAGTCTTCGAGCCTTGCTTGAACATATCTTAACCGTATCAATAAATCATTTCAAATATTTAAGCAAGCCCGGCAGACATACGCCAGTTTATTCACGCACCGAACGAATTTCATCCCGTTATTTTTTTTTTTCAGCGTTCATACGTAATTTAATGAATATATCTTCGCAGCAACGAATTTGTTACTGCGAGGATATATTTTTTTTTTTCCGCGTTCAAGAATTTCGGATAAGCATGTTTGGGTAACGTGTTATAATATCCAGAAGTGCGCGGTGGTCGTGCGGATGGAGTATCAGGATGATACCCGGAAGGTTCGGAGTTCGAGACGACAATGATATTTTTTTTTTACAATTTTTTTTTTAGATCCGATCTTGCATTGCTCGCATGGAGGTCCAAGCAATGCAAAGTCGGGTCTGAAAAATTTAAATGTTCATTAACGATCAAATTTATATGAACAATCAAAATTACATGTCAGACATAATACAATGTATACGTTTTTCGGAAATCCATTAACGCAACAATGTATGAAACCAAACTGTAAACAAGTGCGAGCACTCCGGTTCGTCTCAATCATTTGTTTTTTCCAAGTGGACAATCAACAACAAGAAAAGTAATTTTATTTCAGAGTGACCCGGCCTTGCATTGCTCGCACCCCCATGCGAGCAATGCAAGGTCGGGTCTTGAAAAAAAAACAATTGTAAAAAAAAAATATTAGTGTCGTCTCGAACACCGAACCTTCCGGTTATCGTCCAGATATTCTATCCGCACGACCACCGTGCACCTCTGGATATTAAAGCACGTTACCCAAACATGCTTATCCGGAATTCTTGAACACAGAAAAAATATATATATATCCTCGCAGCAAAAAATTCGTTGCTGCGAAGATATATTCATTAAATTATATATAAACGCTGAAAAAAAACAAAAATTAACGGGATGAAATTCGTTCGGTGCGTGAATAAACTGGCGTATATCTGCCGGGCTTGCTTAGATATGTGAAATGATTTATTGAGACGGTTAAGATATGATCAAGCAAGACTCGAAGACTGTACACCGAAGTCCGTGCGATCGGCTGAAATTCAATGCATGGTCCCAGTAACGTTGCGGCGGTCGCAAAGGATCAAGCGCGGTCGTAAGGTACGGAAACGCACGAACCTCTCCCATGGAGAGTATATCTATATATACTCGACCAATCACAAAGATGGGTCGGAAACGCACAATTTTTTCGACGTCGAGTACATCTATATATATTCGACCAATCAAAAAGATGGGTCAAGTTCGGCAACTCTCCAGTGTGGCGGCGCTGCAAACACGGAAAAAAAATTGCCTCAAGAATATCGCTCCAGAATGCAGGAGTGCGCGTAGTATCGTCCGCTTATCCACTTCCCATTTTTCTGCCGTTTTCTCGCTTTACGTGCGCCAAAACTCACTTTAATCATCAAAGTTTCTTCGTCCAATGTTATTGATAATAGCAATTCAGCAATAATTATATTTCTATTTATAATTCAGTATTCTCTCTTCGGTTAACCTAACTTTTTTTCCCGCGTGTTTTTTTTCCTGTTTCCTGCCTCCCCTTATTTACTATTTGGTTTGCGAGGCCATGCCTCAGGTTCGTCTGGGGGACGTTCCGAAGATGAAGAACATCCGGATGACCCAGAAGCAGAGGATTCCACAGTGATGGATACTGACCTATCATCGCAAGTGGACAATCTCACCAACGAAGCTTTTCCGCTTACTTCTGTGGCCAGCAATATCACCAAGCGTCCAAGTGATCCCTCTGCCATTCCAAATGGAAAAAAAAGAAAAAAGCAAACTCTAATGAAACTTTGGTGGAATCTGAAGTGCTTGTCACACCACGAATAACGATAAACTCAACGACTGAACAATCAGCCTAGGAACAGCATCCCCCTGCGTCTATTGCAAAATAAATATTCCCAAGACAGCGTAGGCCCTTTCGCAATCCTCGCCCGTCCCGAGGAAATCAATGCTAGCACCTCTAGGTTAAACGCTACCAACACCGGAAAACTGCTCTTCAAGCACTTTACAGGAAATCAAATCCTAGATATTTTCAACTCCGGCAAATACCAAAACACAGTTTTTTTCAACTCTGCTCCCGACGCCAATGTCGCCCTCGATTCTCCAACTTTGACCGAAAACAATTTAACTGCTTTTATCCCTGACTATTTCGTTTCTTGTGAAGGCCTCATCAGGGGAGTCCCTACCGATTTATCTCACGATGAACTTCTCCTCTACATCGAATCCCCCGTGCGCATTCTGGAAGTTCGACGCCAAAATCGTAAACTTTGCTCGACCCACCAAATCGGTTTATATTAAGTTCGAAAGAAGATCTCGTCCTGACCGCGTCTCTCTCTTTAGAGTCAAACACCCTGTCGATCCTTGGGAAGCCCCGGTTAAAATTTGCTACTCTTGCTTCATCTTCAACCACGTAGCTGCCCAATGTAAAAGCCAAGCAAAGTGCATCCGATGTGGTGATAGAAAACATTCTGGCGATGTTATCTGTCCAAATCAAAACTCTGCTCCCTGCTGTACTAACTGTAAACAACCCCACCTACCAACTGACAGAAGATGTCCCGCTTTCCAGCATGAAAAAGCAATCAGGGCGCTCGCTGGAGAACGCAACATTTCCCACCTTGCGGCCAGACGTCTCTTGGCAGATGGCGCTCCTTTGCATCCTATCAATCCCTCACGTCCTAACTACCCGCCTCGCACGCAAACGCATTTGCCGCCACTTGCCACTCCTTCGATGGTTTCAAATCCACATCCGCTCCCGCTCTCGGGCCGCTCTTACAGTCGAATAGCTTTGTCTCCTCCCGCAACCTCGACATTTTCAAATTCTCCTCTACCTCCGTCTCCGACGTTTTCTCTTCATGACTCAAGGCTTGTCTCTTCTCGCTTTCCTAACAACAACCGCACATTCACCCGCAAATTTCCCTCTCCCCCCCGCTCAATTTCCCTCAAGCGCTTCTTTAGATACTCACTCAGAACACAGCAACATCCTTATTGCTCCCCATGGTCACAACCCCTGCTTCTCGAACTCGCAAAACAGCTTTGCCATCAACCATAGTGCATCATCTCATGCGACCTCTTCACCGATCCATTCTCCGAATACTAGCGATCGCTCAATCCTCGCTCCTGTCCCTTCTCAACCTCTTATCATAATTCCTTCTCTGCTTCAACTTATCACACAACAATTATCTCTTCTTCTCTCTGCTCTTGGCCTATCGGATCGACTTGGCCCCGTCTTTGATACCTTAAATTCGCTTGCTCTTGCTATCTCTTAAAATAATGGCCATGCGTAATCAACTAAATATCCTTCAATGGAATTGCCGATCTTTACGCAATAAAATTGGTCTGCTATCTAAGATTTCCTCCTCTTACGACATTATTATCTTATGTGAAACTTGGCTTTCTTTTTGGAATAATTCTGCCCCGTCATTGGATGGGTTGATCGCAATTATTAAAAACAGCGAATTCAATAGAGGCGGCGGACTTGCTATATATCTCAGGAAAGATATTCCCTTCTCTCCAGTCAACACTACTCTACATATTCCCAACTTCATTGAGACTCTCGCAATCTCTATCAACTCTAACTTTGGTCCCTTAATGTGAGTCGCTCTTCACAAACCGCCCTCTGTATTAGTTAGGAGAAATGACTGGCAGCGTCTATTCAAACCACTTCAAAATGAAAACGTGATTATTGCAGATGACTTCAATAGTCATCACTTATCTTGGGGTTGTTCTTATAATTGCTCTTCGGGAAATTCCCTTGCCGACTCCTTAAACGAGCACAATTTTTGCTTTCTTAATGACGGATCTCCAACCCTTGTCTCTTCCCCTACGAGTAACATCTCGGCAATCGACCTTACTCTTATTTCCCCTCATCTGATTCCCTTTTGCAACTGCAAGACCGAATCTGACCCACTCACTAGCGATCATTTTCCTATCTCTATCTCAATTGGTATACCCGTCTCCTCCCTTCCCTCCTCTTCTCACCAATATCCCTCTAATAAAATCGACTGATCTATTTTTAAATGTAATCTCACCGATTGCGCATCTTCTCTCTCTCTAATCCTTCACCTCTGTACTCTACGACAACCTCATTGATGCTATTAAGAGAGCTATCTTAGATTCATGTCCCGAGTTGGCTAATCCCCAGTTGAATTCCGTTAACATGAATAATAATAAAAATAATCACGATAATAATAACGTAGCTAATAACATCCCTCTCACCCCTAACAAAAATTTACACAGTAATGCGCGCCCTCGCGCTTTTAAATCTCGTCCTTCGGTTTGGTGGAACGCCGAATGCGAAAATGCTAATGATGCTCGCAAGGAAGCATGGGCTTCCTTCAGAAATCTCGGGAACTCGACCAACTTCACCAACATAAAGAAACTTGCAGCCAAAGCTAAAAGAACCTTTAATAAAAGGTAAAAAATAAAACCAAAAAATCCTCTTGGAAACACTTCACTGAGTCTATCGATTTTTGTTGTCCTGCTAATCTAGTCTGGTCCAAAGTTAAACGTTTTAAAAACAGAAATCTTATTGATCAACCTGCTTTTCCTAACAACGTAGAAACTATTCAGAAAATGAAAAATCTCATTCCTTCTATCTGTTTCCCTGCTAACTTTGCTCCTGGTTTCCCCGTTTCATCGTCCTCTAATGCTCTCCTCGATGCCCCTTTTTCTATCAGACAACTTAACTCAGCCATTCAGTGCAGCAAAATAAAAGCAGCCCCGGGACTCGACAAAATAGACTTCGAAATTATCCTCCATCTTCCTGACACTTTCAGACTCCTTATCTTAAATGTCTTTAATGAACTCCTGAAGAACGGCTTATTTCCAAAACCTTGGAAAGAATTTTTAGTTTTTTTCATTCCAAAATCCCGGCAAATTTCGCCCAATTTCACTTGCTTGTTGTTTTCTTAGATTAATGGAAAGACTTCTACACTCCAGAATGATTCAGTGGTTATAGAGTAACTCACTCCTTTCAACATCTCAATTCGGATTCTGTAAAGCTAGATCGTGTGTCGACAACTTAGCCATTCTTACCACCGAAATTTATACCGGATTTACAAAAAATCAATTTACGGCATCTGCATTTCTCGACATATCAAGCGCCTTTGATAATGTGGATCCGGGTATCTTTGCCCATGATCTCAAAGACTTAGGTTTTCCCTGGTCTTATTGCAAATTAATCTTTAATCTGGTCTCTTCTAGATCTGTTTTCTTTAACATAGAGCTGGCGAATATCACGGCCCCTTCGAGTCGGCAAAGGGTGTTTCACAAGGTTGCATTTTAAGTCCGTTACTTTACATCATCTATACCAATCAACTTGATGACCTTTTAGACCCTGACTGCTCAATTGTCCAGTTTGCGGATGACATTGCCTTCTCTCGCTCGACGTCACCTCAACAATGCATTTTATCAATTCAACATAGTCTCGACAACATATTTACTTTCCTACTTAACAGAGGTCTTTCCATTGAACCCTCCAAATCCAAACGAGTCACTTTCTCGCGCAGACATTTCGATCCGCTTCAATTTTCGGTCTCTATAAAGTCTTCCCCCGTACTTACCTGTTTCGAAGCCAAATTCCTTGGTTTAACTTTAGATTACCGCCTCTCTTGGAAAAGCCACATTAACAACTTAGTTTCTAAATGCAGTAAACTCCTGAATGTTATTAAATGCCTTCGCACCACATGGTGGGGCGCAGATCCATCGTCTCTAATCACGATCTATAAAGCTCTTATACGTAGCTCAGTAGAATACGGTGCGATGGTCCGCCCCACTAAAAACCCGTCTCTTTTCCAAAAAATTGAAATTATCCAACGTAAAGCCCTGAGATTGGCTCTTGGCCTTCGCAACTCTACTCCTAATAACCTAGTCCTTGCCGAAGCCAAAGAACCTATTCTTCGCCACCGGCTTCAACTCCTTTCAAGTAAATTCCTTCGCAAAGTTTTTTCTACCTCATGGCGCCCTCTCCTTACGTCTCGTCCGCTACTAATGCATTCTCGCCGCTCTATTGATCACTGCGCTGAGCTATGAGATCTTCCTCTAGTAAAAGCTTTTGTCGATTTATCTTGTTACAGAGAACTCATTGAGTCTTTTTCTTTTCCGCCTGCTTTTTGTATCGTTCCTATAGCACCCTTCCCTGAATTATCCATTGACATTTCATCTGGTAGGATTATTCAAACATCTTCAGACCCCAATACAGAATTTATAAGTTTAATTATCTTTGCGATAACTCTACCGTATTTTTTACTGATGGATCTAAATCGCCTTCATGTAATCACGTTGGACTAGCCATCCACAGCCCTTCTCTCTCCCTATCTCTGAAATTTCGTATTTCTCGTTTCGCCTCGGCTTTTCGGCAGAAGCTCTCGCGATTCAGATCACTCTAGACTTTATTATTGCCAAGAACATTGACAACACTATTATTTTTACTTATTCCCTCAGTACCCTTCAAGCTCTTCTAGCGCCTTTTACTAAAATCTCCACCCCTATTATTGTAGCTGCTCATCAAGCCCTCAGCTCCATTTCTATGGCTAAACTTTATATTAAACTAGTTTGGATTCCTGGCCATGCTGGCATCTCCGGAAATGAATTTGTTGATCGCTTAGCTAAAGCGGCAATAGTAGACGGCTCCGCCTATAATTTTTTAATCCCTCCTTCCGAATTCTTTCCAATTATCCGAGAAATATGCAACACTTCCTCCGACAATGCCCTCAAACTTTACAGCAGCAATCTCAATAAAGGAGTCAAATATTTCAAATCTTTTTTTCCCCCCTCACCAGGTAAGATGTGGTTTAGTGACCTGAAGAAAATTAATAGAAATTCAATCGTTCACTTTTGTCGAATGCGCTCCGATCACTACAATCTAGCGGCTAGTCTTTTTAGAAAGAATATAGTTGACTCTCCAGCCTGCCCTTGTGGATACAAATCCGAAGATCTGAACCATGTTTTTTGGGCTTGCCCGCGTTTTGCTGACCATAGATTAATCCTCGTTCAATCTTTGATCTCCCTCAAAATCTTTCCTCCATACAACGTTGAATCCTTCCTCGCTTTTCCTTCTACTCGCATAATTAATATCTTCTCTACTTTTCTCAGAAATTGCAAACTCGAATTTTAATTCTTCTCTTTTTTTTTATTTTTATTTTTTCTTATATCTTCCTTCACTCATTTGTTCCTCTAATTAAGGATATCCTTACCACAAACGCGAGGGGTCTGAGGCGGCGGGGGATTTCCGGCGAGAAAAATATACGTAGAAAAATATTTGGCAACGCCGCATTTCGCGACTCTGGTGCGGCTTGTGGCTTTAGCGTGTACTAGCTTCCGAACCGTAACTTCAACCTGTCAGTGTAACCCGATTTTAGGTTATGAATATTGTTTGAAATTTAGTGTCACTCGATATGAAAGGTATGCTTGATGAATTCGCAGGCATCGTTATAGGCTTTGGAGATACTCTTCCTTTGTTGAAAAAAGCCTTCCCAAAGAGACCTAGCTATAAGCTATCAGAGATTGCTTCAGCTGAATTAGGCGAGACAGTTATCTACGGGATTCATGATGCATTGCGTGACTGTGAGGTTCTCGACGAGGTAATTGTAAAGGCAATGAACAATTCTCATATATCCAGAGAAGATTTCGTTAATTGTTGCGTTGGAACTGCAGCTTGTTTGCAGAAAGAAAACGACATAGTGGGAACAGCACAGTTTAGCTCAGATTTTTATTTTTTAATAAAGAGTTGAAAATTGAAGTCGCATATATTCTCAATTCCCAATTATTTTTCATTTTTTACCTTCCTATGAATTAATGAATTATAACGAAATTCTTATAATTGCTTTGCAGAGTGACGTCGAGAATGTTTTTATTCCATCTATAGGTATCTATGTTGAGCGTAGTGGGGGGACGCGGCGTTGCCACATTTTCCATAGTCACGCAATTGAAGGCCGAAAAGCCGCGAATAAACTCAATTTACTTTAATCTCCGACGGTTGGACTAATATTTTCTTTTTTCAATATTTTCGAAAAATTTCGGTCTACATCATGTTAGTTTTTCATTCAGATCGAACAGAAATTGCCTGAGAAAATAAATTTCTTTGCCAGTTTTGGACCAGTCGCCCTATCTAACCTATGTTAAGGTACCCTATTTTCCGAATTAATTTCTCAAAAATGACACCGTGAACCTATTTTTTTTAAATCGCGATTGATAAAACTCTTTCTTTTCTACGCACTGTAAAATTTTGATCAAAATCTAACACAAACGATTTTTGGTAAGGATATCCTTAAGAGGTTTCTTTTAAGATTAGGGATGGCGACATTGTCCGCCCGTTGTGACGCATGCGTCACTTTACCATTGTTTAAGCGCGCCTTATTCAAAGCCAATTTTCAAGAATAATATAATGAGAATGTATTGGTTGAATTGAACAGAATAATTATATCCTGAGAGACTCGAAATTAACAAATGGTGACTTATAATAATAATTTGCAATAATATTGGATATTTCTTGAAGATACTGAATGAATACAGACGCATCATTGTCTTATCGTATGTATATTTAGTTATGTATCTTTGTTATTGAAAAGCCGTCGAGCGCATGTATGTTTATTCTGCAGTTTTGAGTTTGTATAGATGTTTAGGTCTTAAGTCAAGCCTTTGATAAATGGAGTGGCGACGGCAGGCCCTTTCTTTGTCAAGTGCGTGAGAAAATGCATGCATTGGAATTTGGAAATACTCTATATGTACTCCCTTGTTCCTATTGAACTCATGTGTGATTGGCTCCGCGAGGGTTTGGTAGGGGAACCGTTCTGTGGTTGATCCTAGCCTAGATTCAAAAATCTTGGAGAGAATAAAACAGAATATTTTCGATACTCAAAGTGAGCAGTTCCTTTTTTTTAATTTCCTATAAACTTCCCGATTCGCAAGGTGGGTTTTTACCCTTTGTCAACAGGACCCAAGAGGACACATCGTTGGTGTTGTTCGAAGTTCCCGCGAATAAAAACGCTCGGGCGTTACACCGTTACAAACTCGGAGCAGGATTTCCGTTCTCCGTTTTTCGTTAGTTCGTTAGTTTTTAGTTAGTATGGTGAAACCACTTTTGAGTGGTGACCAGAGCCAGCCCCAACCAATAACCAACCAATATCGCTCCACTGGCAATCTCCCTACTCATCTCTGGTGTAGTGTTGAAAATGGGTTGATGAACTATTTTATCCGATGAGTGAAGCACAACAGAGATGTTCCAACCCGATAGTAGCAAAGAAGATAGACTTTGGCGTAAGTCGGAGAAGGGGCGGCTTCTCTCCCCTCTGCGTTTGGTAGGCGGCGCTTAGCGTGTATTTTGTGGGTTCAAACCCGAGAATCAGCACTTTTTTTGTTTTGTTTAACTAGACCCAGTTCTACCTAATGCCAGTTAACATACGATAGATACGTTATCAGTAAGAATGGTTTACCAACGGATTTATAATGTTTTATATTGAATTTACGTTTTGTCGCTTATAAATTTCTATCCGCTTGTGATGAATCCTGTTATATCGTAAATATATGATTTAACATGAATCATTCGCAATCAAAGAGGCATTAACAGAGTGATCCTGTAATTGTCTACCGCCTTATAATGATAAAAAGTATATATCAGAATAAATCGCATGTGTTCAGACTGAAAGAATCATCATAATCTATCGTACAAGCCTGATATGAATGAAACAGTTATCTATCGTTTTCTTTCAATATGAAACTTTCTCACAAAAACATATCAATAATTTACAACGTTCAAGCCATTTCGCAAAATGAAAATATAACAAAGAAAATTATTGAAAAGTGATATGCATTTAAAAACGTGAGTAAATCTATTTCATAAGACGGAAAATTAAGTTTTTCGAAAACTTGACAAAGTAAACGCTCTTATTAGCATCTTCGACATGGTTGATTATTCAGTAGATTTTTCTCTTATCGCAAAGTATTCAAATTCAGATAAAATAAAACTTTCGGTAAGAAATGTATGTACGTAAAGCATTTTTAAACAGTTAAAATAAATAATTCAGTAAGAAAAATGCTCAAAAACTGCTTAGTTTCCCAGATAGAAATTTTCCCGTGTCGACAAAAATGTGCCATGTATTGCAGCATTAAGCTGCATTATTAACGGCACAACGTCCTCATGCCGGTAATGTGTCTGCAAAGTTTCGACACGCGTTGGCGTGCACACCGTCGACAACTGAGACCCTATCAACTGTTGGATTGCAGCGATCCAAGCGGCCACTGCATGAATAAGGCGTCATCACTAACCGACCTACCCCCTACACTATAGCTTCCAGACCTATATGTAAAACCGTGGTACACGCTTTGTTTGCTCGAAAACAAAAAATATTCGAAAATCTTATGTCGTCAGGGCATTGAACAAAGTTATTAGGTAAATTTCGAATTAATATCAGTAATTCTTTGCTAATATCTTAATACGAGTGAAAACAAACGATTTTTGAAAAATGTAATTATCTGAAATTAAATTATGCTTTTAATTACTTACTTGGAATGTAATTATACTTTTAATTACTTATTTGAAATGTAATTATGCTCTTATGATGTCATCTTTTACTTTGATTATTGATAATTATTAAAAAATGAAGTATCCATTAAAACTGCTAAGTTTTGAGGGCTTCTGTTTGTTATTGAGCTGTAAAAAATAAATATTCATCTTACAGAGAGAAGCATAATGTCGAACGAAGCTGTTCAGTGTCCTGTTTGCTATAAGGATTTTGTTAGTACAGTCATTGAGGCTCATGTTTCAAAGTGTCTATTTCTGAATGAATCATCAAATAATCAAAATCAACTGTCTCTTAAGAGATCCAATTCTATGAGCCATAGTAAGGCTAAAAGTCCAATTGTTAAGAAAACTAAACGACAAGTTATTGAAAGCAACATCAAATTTTCAAGTAAACCAGCAGTAGTTGCGAACAGTTGTAGAACTTCTCCAGACCAAACTACACAGACAAACGTAAGTTTCAGAAAGTTTACAAAGAATAACATAAGTTTAATGAATATTATACATATATAAATAAATGTGTTCACAGCATCTGTTTGGCTGCTGATGTAAATGTGCTATCTTTTTGTCTTCTTGTACAAGAATATTTTACAATATAGCAAAATGATCTAGCTGTTTCAAATAGTATAGTGTCATAATTTGATTTTCCGAAATTGGAGTGAATTTAAATTTTTAAATGATAAAAATTGTTCACAGGCTGTTGCTGAACCGAGCACAAAGCCAGTGCGTAAGGATTTCGTTCCTCTTGCTGAGAAGATGAGGCCTACCACTTTATTGAGTTATATAGGGCAGTCTCATGTGATGGGAAAACAAAGTATGCTTTTGCAACTTCTCAATAAAGGGCAAATTCCTAATATCATTTTGTGGGGACCACCGGGTTGTGGCAAGGTAGTAACCACTAAAAAAACAAAATTTGGACTCCTAGTACAACGGATACAAATGTTTGTACATAAATAGTTTCTGCTGATTTTTCAATAAACTAATATCTTTTCATTTTGCTGAAGCTTCAAGTTTTTCTTCACAATTGCACTCACCGCTGCAAAGAAATTAAATCAATTTTTTAATTGAATAAACGAATACAGAAATTCGATATTATTTACTATAAGTTGTATTTAAGAAAGAAATATAATTGTCAAAACCTTTTTTCAAATTCCTAGACATCTTTGGCAAACGTGATAGCCCATATCTGCAAACAGGCTCCGGGGGCGAGGCTCCGTTACGTGAAGCTTTCAGCGGCGATATCAGGTGTAGTGGACGTGAAAGAAGCCGTAAACATTGCCTCAAACGAACTAAAATTCGGTCGTCGAACCGTTATGTTCATGGATGAGATTCACCGCTTCAACAAAGCCCAACAGGACATCTTTCTGCCTCACATAGAGAGCGGAACTGTTACATTAATAGGAGCGACCACCGAAAATCCTTCCTTCAGCCTAAATTCGGCTTTGCTTAGTCGTTGTCGGGTTATTGTCCTTGAGAAACTCACCACTTTGAATCTAGTTAGCATACTTTCTCGAGCCGTTGAATCCCTAAGAGGAATTGTGCATGGTGCTTCAAATTCTAAGGTGTTTATGAAAGCTCCTGTCTCTTCGAAAAATGATTCTGATTTCGATAGCATCCCCAGATTCATTATAGACGCAAAAACTATCGAATGGTTGGCCGAAACTTGCGATGGTGATGCCAGAATTGCCCTTGGAGGCTTAGAATTGGCTGTCCAATCAATTGCTCCGAGCGAAGAAGAGTTTTTAACTAAAGGACCAGGTTCCATTGGCCTTGAAGACATCCAGGACAGCCTCAAAAAAACTCACATGCTTTATGATCGAAAAGGAGATCAGCATTATGATATTATATCAGCTTTGCACAAATCTCTTAGAGCCAGTGATGAGAATGCTGCGCTTTATTGGCTCACGAGGATGATGGCTGGAGGAGAAGATCCTGTTTATATCGCTAGACGATTGGTCAGAGCTGCATCCGAAGATATCGGCTTGGAGGATCCTAAAGCTTTGGGTACTATTGATTCTGAGAATTTTAATGAAGTTAAGAGACCGAAACACTTGAAAAAAGCCTAAAGACAAATAATTCTGAAGATGATACCCGTCTTTTAAATAAAAACATACATTTAAACTTTATTACGTATTATAATTCTGCAATTTTGTAAAAACATACACGTTCACCAAAATGGTCTGAGGTAAAAAGTAAAATGTTCAATTTGTAGCTTTTAGACAAAAGCAGTGAACAAATTTTGATATTTTATGTTTTATTTTATCTATTAAAGAGTTTAAACCTAGTATAAGTGTAGGAATTATCATTTGAGGCCTTCATGACCTTTATTAATAACTTACTAAATAATTGGTTACAGTTGCATCCAATTTCCACTGCATTCAGGATTGATACACTCATACTGAAATGCTCTTTTTGACAAAGAAAATAAGACGTAGAACACTGAAATTTGGTGTAAAAGCTACGACAAGTTACAAGCTTCACTTTTTACCTCACACCATTCTGGTGCAACGTATGTCGTCGCAAATTTGCAGAATTTTAATGCTTGATACATAATTGGTGAGGTTTAAATGTAGGATTTTTTAAAAGTGTCTCTTATAGAATTTTTTTTAACCATGACTTCTTTAGATGACCCGGGGTCCCCTTAAATTTTGATTCATTAGCGGAGTTCCGAAAATGTTTCTTTGAACACCTTCAAATTTATTTCAGAAATCGCTATGTGTCCGGTAATTTTATATATCATAAATAAAAATTCATAGATATTTTTCGAACAATTTTCTAAATCGCGCTTTGCGATTTTTATCGTGGAAAGTAAACAGGGCTTATTTTTTCAAAACATAATCTAATCGCTTGAATTGAAGGAATTGCGGTCAATACGATGCAGGGATGTAAAATGATGGGAATGCCAGAATGCGATGTCCTTTTGGCCCAATGTGTCACATATTTGGCGCGCGCTCCTAAATCCAGATCGATGGAAGATGCTTTGCGAGCAGCTCAGAGACTAGTGGCGAATCAAAAAGGTCCCCAGCCCGGAGTGCCGCTCCACTTGAGAAACGCTTCCACAAAACTAATGGGAGATTTAGGTAAGAGAAAAAACGATTTTTTTTTTTTTTTTTTTTTTTTTTTTTAAGACCGTATAATAATATTAATATTTTCTATTATGGCTTGTACTGTTATAGGATACGGACAAGGCTACAATATGCGGCACAAAGACGAATCCGGTCTAAATTATTTACCAGAGGGTATGGAAGACGTAGATTTCTTCCAAAATCCTGGTTTTCATGAACAATCTGATTGATTCTCATAGTTAAGATAATCCTAGTGCAGGACACAAAACTGTAACTCTCAAGGCGAGCAAAAGCCTCGAATATATAAAATATCTGTACTCTTATATATATTTATATTTCGAATCAATATGTTCATCTTAATTATAAAAGTCTTGCTGGATGCGATGATTACGCTGACTGATTGAACAATTAATTCATCTGAAAAATGAAAAGGTATAATTCAAATATTCCAGCTGTAAAAATCGTCCGTAATAAAAAAATGTGATTTTTTAAAAGTATGTGTAACTTTTCTCGTGAAATCCGGATTTCTTTAGTAACGTTGTCTTCGTAATTTTGCCGTCTGTGTGTTTGAGATTGCGATGATCGTCGCACTACCAACAATTCTTGAAACTTATTCCAATCCTCGTTTCCTTCGATCGGGAAATCGTTGCCCTGAGAAAATGATAATCATTTTGCCAACTCGTATATTCGTATATGTATCAAATTTACGAATATACATATAATTTAACTATAAAGATTTGTTAGTTTTGAATACAATCTGGCCTTAAAAATCCCGATATTGCAATTCGAATTAGTATTTTTTGTTTCGAAGACCTGTAAGATCCTAAATCCCTTTACCTCCAAGTAGACGTAGAGAAGACCTTTGCTAGTGTCTCCGAGAATCATTGATTGCTGATTAAAAAGGCACTCTACAACATTTTTCAACGATTCGTTTGTTAGATGATTATCTAAAACGGGAAGTTAGGTTACATCGGTAACTGCGTTATCCGAGGTGAAAGTTTCTTAACGAGTTAATGGCATACAGCTGAGGTTTAGATGCTGCATCTCAAAGTTTCCGCTGGCTATAATATCTCCTTTTACACGGCGAGTTTCCAAGCTGAAGGGATGACCGTTTATTAAGTATGTCTTATTAATAATTTCCTTTATCACCGCTGGGTTGTTTTCTCTTGTAAATTCCCTAGAATTCGTTCGTTTTCTTGTAGTAGCTACTGAACGTCTCGACGACTTTTGTTTAGGTTTTGAAGAAGAATTTCGACTAGAACGTTCTGTGATTTCAATTCTCTTTGTACTAGTAGCGAATATTTGAGCCGACGTACTTCAGCGATTTCGACGTGACTTGAAGAATACCTGAAACCAAACGCCCTGTACTTTTATTAATAAATTACGTACATGTAACGATTAGAAAAAAAAAATATATATATATATTAGAAGACAATATAATGATGAATTATCATTGAACTTCATTGCACGATTCGTATTCAAATTTTTTCGTTTTTCGGGTTCTTCCTAAAAAACTAGAAAAAATACTGAAAGTGAATTTACATGCCTAGCTTCTGGATTATTGAAGCTGCTCCAAAATCGCGAATTCTATTTCCGGTCAGTATCAGGCTTTGAAGTGACCTAAGAAGGCAAGAGAATACGAATAAAAAATTGTTAAAATGTAGTGTGGGTGAATCGAAAATAAAAATATATAATAAAAATATGAAAAATACGGCGTGAAACTGAATTATTTACCTATTGGTGTGAAGCATATCAGCAATGTGACGAGCTCCGATATCATTAATGAAATTATTTGCTAAATCCAAGCCAATTAGTTGAGGCAACTCCTGGAAGCCCTTATATTTTAATTCTTTGGCAATTCTTTCAACGCCTGCGTCGCTTATGTTGCAATATTTCAGTGAAAGATACTGCAGTCTTTTTTCATTTTAATAATTCGAATAACTTTAATTTATTTCCACAGATAAACAACGAAAGTCAATAAATTTTCAGTGACTTACTTTCCTAATGGAGTACAAAGCAAGTGGTAATTGTGACGCATGTTTGGATTCAAATCTCGCACACTTCCGACTTCTGTAAGTATCTGAGCTATCTGCTCTATTCCAAAGGCATTTTTACAACAATTTGGTAATCTGGCAAAATAAAGTTTTCGTTACTGCGATGTCGCAATGATTATAAAATTAACTGTGTGTTAATTGGCGTTATTTCAATATTTCATAACCGAATTGTTGTTATAGTATCAATTTTCTTCATACTTGAAATTAGGGCGTCCAAAGTACAAACTGATATCTCATATCTTTTGCATTCAAGCCTTTGGACATTTTCCAATGTTTTTAGGTTTTCGTAAGAGGTAAAAATTATAGGAGCGGCTTCATCACTGCCGCGGATTTTTAGTCTCGATGTTTCGAGTAGACCAGAGGAAATTCCAAGGGGCTGATATTTTTATAATATTGTAGAGAGAACGGAGAAAAGAAATTGTACAAAGCTACTTACACAGATTTTCGGTAAAGGGCTGACATCATATTGCTTGCAAAAAGCCAGGAAAATGTTGGCAAAATTATCAGCTAATGGTTTTTGCACGGATTCTGTAAAAAAAAAAACGGAATAATAAAGTGAAAAATATTTTTCACTGCGATATAAAAACGCAGTGATTTGTATAATGTTATATATTTACCCTCGATTTGAGGTTTTTTCTTTTTCTCTGCCAAGCTTTTTGTTCCTTGAGTGTTTGACTTTAGAAGAGTGGAGACCTATATTAAAAAGTTAAAACATACTCTGATTCGTCGGTGGTGTCGTCAGACACACTGAGATCAGGACCAAGTTCATGCATTGAATTTATTTGATTATGTCAGATGTCGGCTAACCCTATTACTGGTTAAAAAAACCAGTTCTTTAGTTTTTTTATTTTATTATCATTTTTGTAAGACTTGACTTTAGATTCATTAAAAGAATGAGAAACGTTCTCGAAAAGCTAAATCGTGCAGAATTTCATTTTATAAATCAGTGGAATATTCGGAAGAAAATTCGAATGTAAAAAAAGGACATTTTGCTAGAACACATATTATTATACATATGTGTCATCATATGTCGGAGCTGTAAAAATATTTTACAGTGAATTAATTCGTTAGTAAAAATGTTGGTGATAATTCATTAAAACTTCAGTTTCGTGAAAAAATACAAATCGCCCTCGAAAAGCTAAGTCGGGTAGAATTTTGTTTATGAATGTCTCATCATGAAAAAAAAGAAAGTTGCACCAAAAATATTATAAATTTCTATTCAAGTGTATATCACATTTATCGGCTTCGTGAGAATCCATATACGTTGTCTCGTAAATTTTCAAATAACCCGTAATTTTAGTATCGGTATATTGAAATATAACACATGGAGATAATTTTAGCATAGACATAATGAACTTTACAACACACAGCTTTTAATTTCCAAAGATGGTGTATGAATCTTCTTATACACGTAGTGTAATAGTAATTAACTGTTGAAAAAAGTCAAATTCCCAACACCAAAGCTGAAAATGACTATCCCAATGTGTATCTTGTTCGAAAATAAGATGTTTTTACGTTTTGGAACATTCCGAAAACTCATTCAAGCAATTCTCAAAAAATAAAAACAAAATTTCACCGAAAGCTTCCTCTATGTTCAGATAGACAAACGTGAGGTTTTTTGGCACGCGGGCACCGTGTCGTCACGCAATGCCGTCACCATTCCGTCACTGCGAACGTGCGATGTGAATTAAAAAATTTCCAATATCGCACGGTGACGGCACGGCGTGCCATCGAAAAATTTGGAATGCTTTAGTTTCATTAATTGAAGCACCGTCACTTGCATCGTGCGTCCGCGTTTCGCATAATGCCGCTAGATAGCAACTAGTCAAAGCGTTTCTCGTATTCTTTTAAAAATGACATGACACATTGAGAGTCGACATATCGAAAACATCGAAAGGTGGCTTCACCCCTTTTAGCATTTTGATTGGTCTTCGATTATGGCATTTATACGAAGCAAACTCCAGCTTATAATCGCTGCAGAATTACGTGTCCACCCTTTTTGAATTGTTGTTTTTTCGCAGTTATGAAAAAAAAAATACATTGTTCTTCCGAAAACAGATTTCCCTTTCTTTCTTTCATTTTTCTTCGTAAAAAAAGACACAGCACATCGAAAGTCCATTTTATCGAAACACTGAGCCAGAAACAGAATCACGTAATCTCACGAATCGAGAAAACATGCAAATATCATGGTAAGCCGTAGGAAGAGACAAATGAAAAAAAAAAGAGTGCGAACGAAGCGAGCACGTTGTTGCTAGTGTTACTAAATATGCCAAGATATTTCGGATTCGACTGCACTTCAGGTAGCTATCTTCTGAATGTGATGTTTCTTGGTGTTAATTTTTGTATTTCTTCGATGAAAAGCGATACGCCTGCAGAATGTCTTTTTCCCTCAACTCGGAATTTTGAATCTCGAAGAATTAATAAAACTAAAATATTATTTTTCATGGCAGGCTCTGTCGACGGACGAAGGCATGAAAATTTTTTTCAATTTTCGGTGTCGGGTCGTCACCGTGCAAGCATGGCGGGCGTTTCGTATTTTTCGATGGTACGCCGTGCCGTCATATAGTCGACACTGTGACGGCGCGGCGTGGTGCGACATCGAAACATTTTAAACTTACGACGTGCGTGCCCGGTGACGGCATGCGGCGTGAATGAAGTTTAAAAAATTGTTGTAAATCTATAACACGTGTGTATGCAGGTTTTTTTTTTCTAAAACCGTTCAAGACATTTCAACTGCGATGTTGAATTTTACAACACAGATGTGTCGTAAAATTACAAGATTTTTTTAACAGTGTTAAATATTATTACTAAAATGTGCTTCAACACAAAAAAAAAATTTCACTAGTGTCAAAACCGTAGCTTTTTCTATGAAGGATAACAAAAAGAAACATTTTGCTAAAGCACACGTGCTGATACAAATGTATCATCATGTGTGGGAGCTGTGAACATAGTTCCACTTTTGCATAGGTATGGACGTCGCGTATAGGCAAAGGCAGTAGAATGTAACGTATGTGTAAGAGTAGTATATATCGCGAGACTCGGAGCAGGCAGACCGTTTCTCTCCACATTTCAGTTGAGCTCGGCTCTTCGGACGCGCCGGTTCGACAAGAGTCATGCCCTTGAGTCCAAGTCCCTTCGCACTGTGACAGATAAATGGAAGCCGCTTGTTAGTTCCACGCGTGCGGGATCGTGCGGTTGTGCTGAAATTTTAAATAGGCTTTGACGCACACTCGCCATTCACACGCAACATTTTCGTATGGACTTGAAAATAATACCGAATAAAGGATAATTTACCATTAGTTTCAACTTTTAAGGAAAATCGGTAATTATGATATTTTTTTTTTACGCCTCGCTAACACAATTTAAAATTTCAAAAATATAAATGTTACATTTTTACCATTTAGATTTATGCACAGAATTATTTTTTTTCAAATTTTATTTTATATATGTCGTATATATATTTACCGCATGCAAATTCGTATGTAGTGTAATGGATATTCTTAGCCGCGGTACTTCCTGGAATGAATTGCTCTTCGGAGCGATCCCCCGTTATTATTAGGTTATTTTATTATTGCCCATTTTAGCTTTATTATTTTTCTCAATCAGTATTTCGGGCTTTAATATTTTCTACATGATCAGATGAAATATTTGAGTTTGAAAATCTGGTATTCGCTTAACGTTTATTCAAAATTGTAAGTGAAAACATTATGTCCCTGGTCAAGTACTTGAAAAACAATTTCGATGAACCGTGCTTATTATTTATAAATTTTTCCAACATTTTGTCTGCAGTCTAATAAATTATTATTTTTAACCTCAATATTTTAGATACATTGATTGAAATTTGTAAATAAAATGGTCTTGGTTCTCTCAGTGGTTCTTGAAAAAAAATTATCCTGAGACAAACCCGTCAATTATTCAATAATATTTAGAGAATTTTATCTACAGCCTCAATTCTCGGTCTATCAATTTATTTTGGCTTAATATTTTTTATATATTTACTCAAAATCGCATCTCAAATTACAGGAAACATTAAAGCGAATTTTTGTTTACCTGGAGAAATTATTTTTTAGATGAAACTCTAGCAATCATTTTATTACTTTTTTTCAATTTCATCTACGTTCTCAATTTCACGGCGGTCTATACAAGTTTTTATTGTGCGTCCCGTCTATTTTACATACAACATTTAAAAAAATTAACTGTCGAAATGTTCGATTACATCGATTTACGAATGTTTATAATAGAAGGCCCACGTCAGGGCGGTCCCTAATGCCAGGCATTCGCTCCTATCCCATGAATAATTCATCTCAGCGGCAGAGCGAGTCTCATTTTTTTTCCACTACGCCCTCATCCCTGTCCGGAGTGAACGAGTAATGCTTTGTTCGTACTACAGTCTCGCAGGGCCTTCGAGCTTCTCGCACTGATCGAGGTTACGTCGTCAATTTATCTGTCGGAAACCCCATTAGTTAATCAAAACATAATATTCTTCCGTATCAATTTTACATACATGATATTTTAATCGTGGGGCTGGTATTAATTTTTCCGTTAATTGAAGGGACCCGTACACCTAAAAAAAGTCATAAGCACATAAATTCTGCAAATGATGCACTTTTAAAAAAAGTCTTAAACTAAAACCTCATTGAATACATAACAACCATTGTTATTTTGCATTTTTTTTGAGACACAGTGCACCAGTATAGTGTAAGGTAAAAAGTGAAAAGTTTTATTTGCCGTTACTTTCAGATCAAATCGTTGAACATATTTTAGTGTCTGATGTCTTATTTAATCTGTCAAAGAGTGCATTCTGCCTTGAATATAGGAATTTTCATGTCCAGTGTTCATAACAAATCTATGTTTTTAGATGTGTAAAGATTACTTTATTGAAGAATCACTGAAAAAATTGGTTATACTAAACCGAATTTTCACTGTATCCAGATTCGCTTTATCCAATTCAGAATGTAGCCTTCGACAGATGAAATAAGACATTCAACACGTAGATTGGTTTACCAGTTTGGTCTAAAAGCCACGACAAGTGAAATAATTTTACTTTTGACCTGACATCTTTCTTGGGCACTGTACGTCTGTACAAAATTGTAGAATTATGATGTCTGTTACGTACTCAGTATATGAGGTATAAGTACAATATTTTTCAAAAGAAGAATATCACTTCCGGAAAAAAAAAATTCTTATGACTTTTTTTAGGTGATTCGATCCCCTTAAACGGGGATGAATTTGCATAGAATCAAAGTTTTAACCTTGATAACTGTCCTATTATTAATAATAATTTATTATTGCAATAAAAATATTACTAATTAAAATGCAGTTCCGTAAATCTGTTCATGGATTTCGTGGAGTTCATGGAAAAATATTAAATGATCAATAAATAATTCATAATATTCGAATTTAAATTAAAAATATGAAGAATTTCGAATTGATACATTTTCGATTTCAAAAAACGCCAAACCCTTACAAAAATGAGCAAAAACTGAATAATCGACAAGTTTTTATTGGGCATACAAAGTGATGTCGCAATAGGTGCGAGTCTCCGATCGCGCAGGCCTTTTTCTCGTTGACGGTGGTGGATATTTATCCTTGTTTTGTGTGGCTCCGCGGACCCAACCTCGTACGTGTCATCGCTCCCTCTGGAGTCCAGCGTATGTACATCCTACGCACGGAGAGCCTAACAACAACGTTATATATCGCGTCAGCGGCGGCAGCAGCAGCAGCGCTAGCATAGAAGCATTTAGCATTATCCGCGGAGGACAGAGTATCGTTCAGCCACACGCGACGCATTCTAATTACGCGTCTATGGTTCTCCGCGTTAAATGATGCGTGCACACGCACGGGTAACGCGCCTGGACTTCCTATTATATACTATACCCTTACAAAAGACGTAAGATATGCTCGATGATTCTATTGTTGTCTCCCTTTAGAGCTTTAGATTCCTCGCCAGAGAAAGACCATAAAATCATGTTCTGTATTCGGTCTTTATTCTCATCCCAACAGCGTTTTATTATAATTACCACCCTTATCGCCATGCTCAGGAAACGTAGAGGCACGTGGGTGGACATTACCAACGATTCTCACTTCCTAACACGATTTGCCCATATTTTTCGTTCTTTTTTGCAGCTTTACTAAATTTACATATATATATAGTGATGAGCTTACTATGGAAATTCTTATTCTTGAGTGAGGCAGGATATTATGGTTAACCCTTTGTTGTCACACGTTTTGAGTGTAACAAATGAACGTGGGGTCAATCTGACCATGTGTCACCACGGAGGATTGATCCTTTCGTATTACCAAGATCTGGTGTCCATTTTTCTAAGACCCTTTATGAAACTATTCTAAGAGCTGATCATTTTTTTAAGTCATCTTGTGAGCCCCGTTAGGCCCTGATTTTTTTAAACTACCTTAGACATCTTTGGCTCTCATTTTTCCAAGTCCCTTATGCGACCACCAGATCTGTAATATTTGGATGTTTATTATGTGAAATAAATACAATTTTATAGTGAAATATAATTTTATTGTCGAGAGTGTTCTGGTTGTGACTCTAATCACAGCCATCTTCAACGGACCAGTCGCCAAATACTTAGGCGACATCTACATCCGCTTATAACGGTTGGTTGGGATACATCATATATAACATTCCCCTTTTCAAACAAGTATATAGTCAAATCACATTGTTGACATTTACAAAAATGATCTCGAACACACTTTTACAATGCTTATAATGATTAAACATACTTTTACAGTCTACAATCGCAGAACGTACTTTACAATGCTTACAATCATCGACAGCTTAATCACTAAGACCTAGCTTTAATATATTGTAATCATTTAATCAACAATTAATAGTAGAAGCATTTAAATTAAATTGCCACTGCGTAAAATCACAGCCATATCTTGACGTTTACAATTAACGCGTATAATCCAGCACAATTAGTTTGTCTGATAATCGTTAAGATACGACGGTTTTCTAACTTGACGTCCACTTCGAGTAGTAACTACAGGTGGTTCTTCAGGACTCAAATCCTTATTGCGACAACGATTATCATTCATAGAAATAGTTTCTGAGTCTGTAGACCTAATGTTTATTTGTTTATCAGGAGCTAACACCTTAGGAGTGGTCACTGGTCCAGTCTCAGTTTGAGGAACTTATACACTGTTTCTACCTCTATTTTCAACTTGAGTATTATCGTCAGACATGTCATCTTGTGGTTCGATTCGAAATTTTGATAAATTTGGATCTCTTATTAAGCTATAGCGTTATTATAGGGTGTTAAATATAGTCTTATATTTAACACCCTTCCTGAGTTGAGCAACAGATTGTACGACCTAGGTCTGTCAGCTTTTCCAACGATCAAGGCATTCCCATCAAATGTTTTGTTGTCAGTACTCCTTACTCTAACTCTTTCTCCAATGTCGAAATCTGACAAATTTATCGAAACCTTGTCATAATTTTTTTTTCTGAACTTCCTGTCTACTTTCCAACTTTGCTTTTGTCTTCGATACTATGTTGTTTTTCTCAAAACTAAAATTAGGCAAAATTCCAGAGATCGATCTTCTAAACGTTAACTTGTTGGGAGAAGTAATATCAGAAGAATAAGGAGTATTTAAGGATCCTTGTTGTCAAAATGTGCTTCCTTTAAGAGCCTTTTTACTGTTTGAATGTGACGTTCAACCATCCCATTACTTCTGGAATGTATAAATCCCCAGTGTGTCTCAAATTTTTTAAATTCTTGGCTTCTATACCATGGACCACCATCTAACTGTACTATCTTCGGGATGCCATATCTTGAAAAGTTTGATTTTAATACTGCTATTACTGATCAACTGGTGAGTTGTGGCAAACATCCAATTTCAACAAACTTCGAAAAGTAATCAATCAATATCAGATAGTGTCGACCGTCAAAATAAAAAATATCAGTGCCAATCTTCTCCCACGGCTTATTAGGGACACTGTGTGGAATTGGCGGTTCCCGTATATTCCACCTTTGAAATTTTCGTCACGTCACATTCGACATTCCCGGCCAAAACAAAATTTCACGAGCTCTCGCTTTCGTTTTGTCAATCCCTAAGTGATTATAATGCAGTCTCGAGAGCATTTCTTTCCTCAATTTTCGCGGAACGACAATACGATTGCCCTTGAACACCAAGCCCTCCGATTCCCAAAGTTCATCACGGAATGTCGCATATGGTTTAATAATTTCTGGTAATTTCTTTGGGTCTTCTGGCCCACCAAAACGAATAAAATCACGAAGTGAGTTTAACTCTTTATCAACATCTGACTCTCTTAGGAATTCGACTTTCCGGTGATCCCTCATGTAATCGGAGTTACTTACTAGTAATACACAATTGCCTAGATCATCATCTTCCTTTGGCTTAACCGTACAATGAGAGTGTGACAGGGTATCCGCGAGATACATTCCTTTACCTGGCTTATAAGAAACTCGAATATCATAAGGCTGGGTCTAAGCCTCACTTTCTGTAACGGGATTGGTATATTTCTAATGATTTTTCTCAAAATTGACTAATAGTTTATGGTCGCTCTCTACATCGATCGGTTTGCCAAGCACATATTTGTGGAACTTCTCACATCCGTAAACAATAGCGTATAATTCTTTTTCTATCTGAGCCCAAGCTCTCTGAGTGTTTGTGAATGCTCTAGATGCATATGCTACCAGACGTTCATTTTGCAAAAAGACTGCGCCCATGCCTGTCCCGCTCGCGTCTACACTTATCGTGCACTTTTCGTTTGGATAGTAATATGCTAAAGCTGGACTACGGCATAATTCTGATTTTACTCTGTCAAACGTTTTATCATGCTCTTCACGCCAATCAAATATTTCACTTTTCTTCATTAACTGTCTAAGTGGATCAGTGAGGTTAGTTAACCCTGCCACAAACTTAGCTACGTATGTGACCATACCCAGAAATCAACTTAGTTCTTTAACGTCTCGTGGCTTTGTAATTTTCAAAATAGCTTCTACTTTGTCTGGATCGATTTCAACACCGGCCGATGAAAAAACGTGACCCAAAAACTTTACTTTTTCCTGCGCGATTGTACACTTATTTCTATTGAGCTTGATGTTCAACTTTCGAACCCTAGTAAAAATTGCTTCCAAAGTTTTTAAATGATCCTCCTTGTTCCCTGACCAGACTACAATATCATCAATGTATACTTGTACGTTCAACATATCTTTTGTGGAAAAATTCTGGAGCCGACTTTATACCGTAAGGCATTCTCAAAAATTTGTATCTGCCAAATGGGATCTAAAAAGTTCTTAAATGAGTAATTTCTTCGGTTAGTTTTATCTGGTAAAATGCCTTTTTTGCATCTAAAATTGAGAAAACTTTTGCCCCAGTCATTTAAGCGGAAATTTCGTCGAACGTCGGCAACTTATGATGCTCGCGCAACAAATAAGTGTTTATTAAATACTGAGGATCTAAGCATATACGCAACGAATTGTCTGGTTTTTTTACAACTACAACTGGGTGGACAAATTCTGTTGGTTCTGCAACTCTTGCAATTATACTGTCACTTTCCATTTTATCTAACTCTTTTTTATATGTGTCCATTAACTTGAACGATATACTGCGACGGGGGACAACCTTACCGACATAATTATCTTGCAGCTTGAAATCATATTCGTAGCCTCGTAACTCTCCGATACCTTCGAATATATCACCATATGTCTCTAAGAATTGATCTGCTCTCTCGATCGAATGTAGACGTGCTATCAGCTGCATCCTCTCTGAGTCCCTGAGTCCTAACAGGGGTACTTGATAGCAATTATCGGCGATGAAGAACTCAAGCCTCTCGCGACGCCCTTTGATTTGCGTCCAAAGTTTAATTTTTCCCAGCAATTTTACGTCAGCTTTATTATAGTCAGTAAACTTCTGCGTGCACCGATCTAATTGCTCGAAAATACCATGCCCGTCCAGATAGCATTTCGGCAAAATATTGTGCAGCGATCCACAATCGATTTTGAACTGTACTATGTCATCATAGTCAACAGACTTTACAGGTCTAGCCACTCATTACTACTCACCGACGCGACACTTATACTTCCAAGAAAGTGTGATTCTGCATGTTCATCATCTGTTTCAACTATGTTTACACTTCGAGTCTTCTTCTTGCACATTTGTGCAAAATGATTCATTTTATTAGACGCGCGGCATTGTTTAAACGCGTGTATATATCCACACTTGAAGCACTTGTTATTGTTATTGTTGCGATTGCCGGACGGCTTCAGCTCACTCGGCTTCTTCAAGAAACGGCGATTTCCAGAATCTCTATTCTCACTTGATCCTATAGGATTCTTATTATTTCTGCTTCACGGTGGTTTGTTTACTTTCTGCTTGAAGCTTACCGCGTTGACCTTTCCGTCTTGTTTTTTCCGAGTTTTCAATTGCTGCTCTGCTAATTTGGCGGCTTTACACAATTTCACACACCGCTCGCGAGTCAAATCTTCTTCGCGAAGGAGTCGATTTTTTGTCGCATTATCCCTAATTCCACTTATTATTCTGTCCTTTATTAAGCTGTTTTTTAAGGTCCCGAAGTCACAATCTGCACTGAGATTCTTTAAGGGGTTACATGGGTTTCGTCGGGTAAAAAAAGGCCTATTTTCAACATTTTTTTTTCTATGTAAAAAATTATTTATTTAATTCAAACTTTTTTCTGTCTTATAGATACATATTTAAAGAATAATTTCTGAAATTTTCAACAAAAAAAAATTAAAACTCCTCCATTGTGACGTCATTTCCGGTGACCCCTCGGAAAAAAGGTGCGTCCGCGTTGTCAGCATAACTCCTGACAAAATCATCTAAAATGAAAAAACAAAGATAAGTGTTTTAGTTAAGACCATAAACTCGTGCTTGAACGAAGGAAAGAAAAAAAAGTAAGAATTGGAATTTTGGCAGACATTTTAAAAAAAATGAAAATTTCGGTCAAATTTGCTTGACATTTTGTTTTTTTTTAAATAGTTGTAATTGAAAAAAAAAAATCCTTCGTCCAAGCACGAGTAAATTGTATCTCGAACACCTGTGTAAAATTTCATCAAGATCCGTTGAGTAGTTTCCGAGAACATTTGACAACCGACTTTGAAAACACGGTTCCGAAAAAAACGCGTTTAAAGTTTTGAGTAACAATAAAAGTGGAAAAAAAATGTTTTTTGTAACTTACAGTGAATCGTCGATTCCTGGGCCATAAAGTAAAGATCCTGCAGCAGTTGCAATGTCCAGGGCATCCTTTTGCTCCTGTCGATGACGGATTCTGGCTTCGCGAGTCTCGCTCGCAGATTTTTTTTCGACTGCGCACACACGGTTTTCATCCGAAATTCGGGCATATTCGTGGGAGTTTCGGCCTAATTTTAAATCCATACCGTGCATAATCAATAATAAAGCTGATGTTCCTTCATTGAGAGAATATCCGATTAGTGAACTCACACCATATAGTGATGAGAAACCACGTTTCTTCCAGGTACCGTCACCGGAAACACTCACATCTGTCGTATCTTGTAAATCGTTTTCAATATTTGTTAATTGTTTTTCTTCAGCAGCAGATGAGAATAGAGTCTGAGTAACTGTCTCAATACACTCATGTATTTTATCAATATAAAAATCGTATGTAGACTGGTTTAAAAATGAACTGCTTATGTCCATCAAACCGCAGAATTTCTTGCATCCGACGAGCCCTAAGCCCAATATTCTCATAACAAAAATGAACCGGCGATTTCATTCATACATTCTTCCGATTTTTTGACAAGATAAAATATATTTTGGATCACATCGTTCACATTCTACTACGATTTTATATCCCAGACCAAATTTCGAACATTGCTTAAATTGTACTTTACCATTACACAATTGATCTTCATCTTCATCGTCAATAATGTTAGAACACCGCACAAACGATGAGAGAGTTGAGAAAACCAAGGCAAAATCTATGATTGAATATTGGAGCGTATCCTCTTCTGGCACGTGCTCCTTATCATCACCTTTTAATTTTTTTGCTGAGGTGCTCGTGAAGGAACTATCATCAGTTTCCGGATCTTTAGGATTAAAGGACTGTCTCCTTTTTCTCGGTCTATCTTTTCTACGAGCTCCAAGGGTTAACTGTTTTCTTGAAATTTTATGCATTGTTTATCAACTTCACAAATGACACTAGATAACCACAAATAATACCACGTTTTTAATAAATTATATGATAGAAACTTGAGATAACCTCAAAGGAACCTCGTCCTTCAAGAAGTAATCACCAAATAAAATATTTCAAACTAGTTTTCCTTAAGAAGTGAAAGTTATATACAACAATGACAGACAAACAATAGACGAGCAGCTGCTCACTATACCTGAGGCGCGCTGACCCTTCTATACCTGACTTGGAGCGCACACCTTCCAAAGGTTGTATCTCCAAAACTATTATTCGGATCGACTTGAAAATTTAGGACAATATTCTTGAGATGTTGTAGAAATTAATGAGCCAAAAAAAATCGATTTTTTGAACCCACGAAACCCATGTAACCCCTTAACTCCGTTAGAAAAATATCAAAATTTTCGAACTCTCCTTGTAATCGATGGAAAAACAGATGCCCATTTATGCTCTCATTTTTCTTCGGAACGCAATGTGTTTCAAATGCTTCCAAAACATCGGTGAACTTTCCTCGTTGTTCTGCCGTCAACCCGAATGTCTCGTACTTTCAGTACGCGTCGTCCCCAATAGAATGTAGCAAAATCGCGATTTTTACTCAGTCCGCTTTATCCGGAGATTCCGTAGCCATCAAATAAATTTCGAATTTTTTCTTTCACTTTTACCAATTTTCAGATACGTTCCCCTCAAAACTCATAGGTTCCGGAGGTTTTAACGACGACAAATGCGCACTAGCCATTGCTCTCACACTGACTACTGTCCGTGTCGAAGACTCGTCACTCGAATCTGCTTCACTCTCGAACATTCAACAGTCACAAAACCGGCACTCAATATGTGGTGGCTATACTAATTCAACTCTAACTCTTTCCACGTATCACGTTTTCCATCAATTCAAATTTCGTTCGTGTTGACGACTGCGCCATGTAATATTTGGATGTTTATTATGTGAAATAAATACAATTTTATAGTCAAATATAATTTTATTGTCGAGAGTGTTCTGGTTGTGCGGCTCTAATCACAGCCATCTTCAACAGACCAGTCGCCAAATACTTAGGCGACACCAACCATCCGCTTATAACGGTTGGTTGGGCTACATTATATATAACAAGATCTGTATTATGTTAAGTCCCCTAAGAGACCACCCCAGGCCGCAATTATCGAAGTTCCTTTATGAGGTTCACAGGCTCCGATTTTACCTTTTCCCTCTGAGACCCCTGGCATTGATTCTTCTAAGCTCCCCTATGACTCTTCGGGCCTTAATATTTTTGTTCCCTTGAGAGACACCACAGACCCTAATTATTCCAATATCCTTATGAGACATCAAGTTTTGGATTTTTTGAAGTCTGTTTATAAGACCACCCCAGGCCCTAATTGTTCCAAGTCTCGTGTGAGACCTCAAGGTTTGGATTTTTTTAAGGCTCTTTATAAGAACAACCCAGTTCCTAATTTTTCGAAGACCCTCCATATGACCCCCAGTTCTTAATGATTCCAAGTCTCTTTAGGAGACCTTAAAGCCCTCATTTTTCTACTCCCCTATGAGAATCTCAAGTCCAAATTATTCTACGCCCCCTCATCTGAAATCCGTGTGTCATTTGACCCCGGCCGGCTTAAGGATGTATGATACGTACAGTCCCGCCAAAAGTGAGTTTCAGATACAATTTCGATCACTTCCCGATGGGATAAAAATCGGAAAAAAATAATGCATATAAAACGTGCTGAAAAGATTGATTTCGCACAATAATAATCCTGAAGTGGCATTAACAAATTGGTGAAAAAAAACAATTGTTCAACAAACAATCAGTCAACCAAATTTTTTTTCTAATGAAAATGATATGTTAATTTATTTGAATGAATACGGATTTTTTCAGATTTTTTTCTTTATTTTGATTTTGATTTTTTTTATTACGAAAAATGCGCAGAATATAACAAATTTAGGATATGCGTTTTGCGAAAAAATCTTGAGTGTAGTAGATGGTTTTATGCAGAACACATATGCAATATTTGTTATTTCGCGCACATTTTGAAAAAAAAAAAAAACGAAATCAAAATAAAGAAAAAAATCTGAAAAAATTCGTATCCATTCAAATAAATTAACATATCATTTTCATTAGAAAAAAAATTTGCTTGACTGATCGTTTTTTCACCAATTTGTTAATGACATTTTGGGATTATTACTGTGCGAAATCAATCTTTTCAGCACGTTTTATATGCATTATTTTTTTCCGATTTTTATCCCATCGGGAAGTGATCGAAATTGTTTCTGGAACCCACTTTTGGCGGGACTGTACGTATCATACATCCTTAATTATACAACTATATTATATATAAGACTATACAACGGCGGCGAAGTGTAATACATTCACAACAATAATATTATACATTGAGACTATATTATACTACTCAAGATTCTCTTTATAACAATAAATTAAGCCAGTAAAAGCTGCGGATGGGCTTTTAAAAAAATTGCACTTGCCGCACTGTAGCGCAAAGCTGTTAAACCTCTTTAATGGTCAGAGCTTATCACCTTTCTGTCTCCGCGCAAGAATAAAACGTGTGCTGTACCATATAATGCGGTCGACGTGCGAACGAGAGCACAAGTCGCGTGCCTCCGCTTCTCTCAGCGTCTCAACAATTTAAATTTATGATCTACCGGAGTGCGATGACACAGAGACTGCGTATGCTGCGGTTGCCACGAGGAAGATGCCCCTTCTGGAAAACGAGAGAACAAGACGATGGAAGAGGACAGAAATACGTCCGTAAGACAGGAATGTCGAATTTTGCGCCTCTTTCTTCACTTCTTTTGTAGCGCTTATGACAATTCACAAATCTCCGTATTCCAAGAGTCAGGAAAAAAAAAAAACAAATCGAATTACAAGAAATAAAATGTGAGATATATTTACCCTTCTTTAACAAGAACGGAATCGATGAATATATATATATATATATATTAGGGTGGTCGTTAATTTTGATATTGAGCGATTCTGTCCGAGATGCCCCTTCATTTCGTTCAAAATAAATTCAAAAAAATCTGGTCAAAATTTGAGAGCTTTATCTCAACGGGAAAACGTGCCTGTAAGCACAAAGATTTTCCCATTTAAATAACATGAGAGTTTCGGCACAATTACTTTGAATTTTTTTTCCGAGCCTCACAAAAGCGGTAAAAAATCCGAATACTGCCCGCATTGTACGTCAAATAGTTGTACTTTGTACACAAATTTTAATAACCATCTCATCATTATATTCAACACCCTTAAGCCACTAAAGCCATTGAAGCCGGCAAGAGCCTTCTTTTACAACTGACTTCGAGGTCTTTGCATTCGGTTACTTAACGTGCAAAGTAATTCGAAACAGCTTAACACTATGTTTTTAAGGTTGCTCTTTTTGATAGTGCCAATAAGAAATTTCGGAAAAAATTGGTATCACAAAGAAAATGGTTTTTTTGGAAAGTAATATGATTTCTTAAACATTTTTTTAACGCTAAGTGACTTTTCAGGACCTTCTAGCTTTGCTATAAAGGTTAAAACCATTTAAATCGTATTCTTAATGTCTGAAGTTGAAAAGCAGACGAGAGAAAAAAAAATTCTCCTTGCTTATAATTGAAGACGGCACCTAACCTAAAAATTACGTTTAGGAATGTGTAACTCAAAAACATTGAACTTTAAATCAAATGTGCAGGGAATAAAGAGTCTTGGACGTGGTGAGTTGTTTCGAATTATTTTGCACGTTAAGTAACCGAAAGAAAAGAGCTCGAAGTCAGTTCTAAAAGAAGGCTCCTGCCAACTTTAATGACCTTAGTGGCTTAAGTGTGTTGAATATAGTGATAAGATGGTCATTAAAATCGTATACAAAGCACAACTACTTGACGTACAATTCGTGCAGTATTTCGGAAAAACAACAAAATGAAGGCGCGACCCGGACAAAATTGCTCAACTTCGGAATTAACGACCACCCTGATATATATATGTATATATATCCTATGAATCGATGAAGCAAGAGACGCGGTAGCGTTCTCGAGACAAATACATTTACCTACTTACCGATTACCGACCGAGAAGACGGAACGCTACAAGACTCTCTTTCCGTAGCCAACTCATTTTAGCCACTTTCTCAATAGGTTATATGGTGATATAAACGAATTTCGAGTGTTTTGATGATATTTCATGCTGGAGTTAGACAGATTAGCTTAAAATATTAAGACTGAGACTAAAACCAATGCTGTAGCTATTGTTTATCATAAAGATATGGTTGTTTGTAATTTCGAATTTCTGAAATTTACGATCTTAAACATGGCACGTGCGCAACTTCTCGCCGTACAAGGCACACCCCTAACTTCATGCGGTAGGTGGCACACAGCCAACGAGACTAACTTCATGCGGTACATGGCACACAGCCAACGAGACTAACTTCATGCGGTACATGGCACAGCCAACGAGATATAATATTATATATATATATATGAAGTACAAAAAAATCACAAATAAATGCCGCTTCCGGCAGATTTGGCTGCGCGATTTGCAAAAAGACGCCTTATTACGGCATCGGATAAAACAGGTAATAAATTACCGTATCATTTCGACTTTGGCTGAATGTTTTCATTAATTGATGTTATGATGCTTGGACGTCATAACCCGTAATATTTTGATTTCTTAGATGGAAGTTTGGCAACGTAACTCGGGGTCTGAGTTGACCGATGCCGACCGAAGATTCCGTTATCGATTTTCCTATATGGGAGAATCAAACATTTACAATCTTTGTATTTTTGTCCGTTCCGATTGCTTTATCAATTCGTAAATTGGTGAAGCAATCTGAACGGACGATATTTATACAATTAATTTTTAATCGTGAAAAATACAAAGATTTCAAATGTCAAGATTTCATATGTGTAAGTTCAACCATTTCAGATATTTTCTTTCGTCGAAATTTCGTAAAAGTTCGACGATTACGAGGCAGTGGTACACCGCCAGAAATTTCGACGCGCTATGCTAAACGCCTATAGATCTGTCTCTCTCTAACATAGCTCTGTCTCTCTCGCACTATTTTTCTTTTAATTCTTAAAAATAAACGGCTATGTCTAATGAGGACCCAGAAGCTGAGCCTAATTCTACGATACTCCTGCGTATCCTCCAAAAATCCGGACCCTATCTGTCGTATCGTTTGGGAGAAAACAGCTTTCGAAATTTCTGCGGGGGGGGGGTGTATCACTGCCTCTCAAGCTAAGTGGTTTTTAGCTAGCCTTCATAACTGAAGTCACGTTCAATGTTGCTTGGTATTGAATTGTGACGAAAGTGGTAGAGCGGTTTGGATTTTATAGAATTTTGAATATTTCAAATCACTGACATTATCGCTCTCTAGTAACTTTTGTAAAACTTGAGACAGCGAGTTCAATTCTTGTATGGAAGTGGAACAATATTCAGCCATTATATATGTGTAATTTAGTGTCGGACGGTACAAGACATTTTATTCTATAAAAAGTTAAAACACCTTACACCTTATTACCTGGACAATAAGACTCTATTCCTGAAGTCAATTAATTCGTTAAGATTTGCAAAAAGTAGTAAATCCCCGAAAAAAATCCTCTCCGGTAAAAAAATTGAGACAAGTACATTTGCGCGAGTGGCATTCTATCCCAAAGAACACCGTAATTTTAAAAAAATTCAGCAGTATAGTGTCTAGATTTGTATGTGCAAAAAGTTGTAAAATAATCTGAAAATATATACAGCATGTCATGTCAAGTACATGTATATCAGCGTTACAAGTTCTGACCTCCAGGACCGCCACTTAGGTGGTTGACTACCGCCGTACTCGGTATATTCTTAAAACTAACGGTAAAAATTATGCAAGCAAAGAGCGAGCGTTTATTTCAATTTCAACGTGCGAAAAGTTTTTACATAATGAGGATTTATGTTATTTAGTGAAATGTATTAAAATAATAATAAAATAATGATAATAATAACAACAACAACAAGTCTAGGTTCTTGCATTGAGAGAAACAGAAATATTGAAACATGGAAACAAACAAAATTGAAAGTACTTTGATTATTTTATTGGAAAAAACAATTTGCCCTTAGTACTTGGCGAGCTTGTGAAATATAGTAAATTGTTTGATTATTTTATGTGTTGGTATAATATTAACTCGCCAAGTACTGAAGGCAAATTGTTTTTTCCAGTAGTAGAGTTTATTGACAATGTTGTACATTTTTTGGTTCGACATATAGTTTGTATAACTTAATTTAAAATGGTTTTCGGTGATGCCATATTGCCAATGGGCGATCGACCTGGGTCCTTCAGCCCTCAGCTTATGACAACGGGATAGATTATTTCTTAGTTTTATGTGGGGGATTTGTTTTTCGCACTATCCTGGTTCTGGTTCGTCGTTGGCTAATCTTTTGAGACGTTGGTGTATACTATAGTGAGGGTCGGGTGTTTCGGTATACGATTGACATTTGGTAACGGTTGGTTGCATAGATCGGAGATATTATTAATTTGGCCTATGGAGAATTTACTGTTGTAATGTTCGGTTCTATTAATTATTGGAGTGATTCCGGTGAGTTCGTAGAGTAGAGTGTTAGGAGGATTATAGAGCGGGTTTGCAGGGTGCCGGATCCGAGTTAGACTACGAATATAGCGGATGTTTCCGCCGTTTTCATTTTTTGTAACGCATTATTTTTACAGTTTATAAATACTGGGTGGCCATACTCGATTACTGGCCTGCAAATGCCCTTATAGATTTTCACAAGATGTTTTATGTGTAGGTCTCGGTTTTCAAATGTAATGCCTCTAAAATGTGCTGCTCTGGATATCATTTTTTTTTGCATTGTAGTAAGTGAAAGTTAAAATTAATTTTCTGGTCTATATATATGCCCAGGTTTTTTGCATGTTGTATCGCCGAGATTTCTACATTGAGCATATTGATTTTTGGTGAGTTTGGGTTAATTTTATGGTTAAAGATTAGGAGTTGTGATTTTTGGGGATTGGGTTTGAGGCGCCAGTTATTAAACCAGGTGATTGTTTTTTGTACAAAGTTTTGGAGGGCCTGAATACTGATGTTTAGATTAGTGTCATGTGTGATTAGAGCGGTATCGTCGGCAAATTGTAGGATGTAGTTATTAGGGTTAAATTGTTCCTTGTCGATTAAGTTGTAGTTGTATAAATCATGGCAGTAAATATTGTAAAGTAACGGCGATAACGGTGAGCCTTGGGGTACTCCTTATTCTGGTGAGAATGCGGAGGATGTGTCTTTTTCGATTTTAACGGTTAGTAATCGATTTTCGAGGAAGTTTTTCACGACGTGGAGTAAGTATTGTCGGCACTGTAGATGGTGGAGTTTGTATAGAAGTCCCTTATGCCATGCGCTGTCGAACGCTTTTGGTATGTCAAGGAATAGTGCCGCTGTTTTTTTATTCGAGAGTTTGGCTGCCTCGACGTTCGAAGTAAGGATAGTGATCGCATTTAATGTGGATATACCACTCTTGAATCCGAATTGATATTAAGGGATACATTCTCCTATGGCTTCCTCGAGTCTGGATTTTATAATTCTCTGGTATAGTTTTCCTAGAGTCGGCAGCAGATTATTCCTTTTCTCCAGGGATGTGGATAATTATTTTTCATCGCGTGTCTCATTTGAGAAGTCAAAAAGTACTTTTCAGTTTAGTAATATTAGAGTAATATTTTTCACATTAGAAATATTAGAAAAAACACAAAAAGAATACTATAAAATTTAAAAATATATGTTTTTTTTTCTAATATTACTAATGTGAAAAAAAATTATGTATAACTGAAAAGTATTTTTTGTCGGTGGAAAAAGGAAAAGAAAATGCAATAAAAAAGCGTTCAATTTTGGTTTGTACCAGAGGGGGATCGAGAAAGTATTCGGAACCAACACACCACCTGCTGGACAGCTGGAGTCCAGTTGCTCTTTAAATTTCTTTTTATTTTCTCTCTTTGGCCATTATGCAACAAGTGTCTAGCGTCTCTTCGTGTTCTTCTTTCGCTTGCACACGAGCCCTTCGAGTGCTCAGCGATGAGAGAAAGAAAAACTGTTCGCGGCGACCGCGCTGAGCGCATTCGGGGAATTCGAATGGAGCTTGCCTTGGTTTTGTGTTTCTTTTCTTGGGGGACTAAATGAGCGATGAGTTGGGATTATTTAACTGCAACATCTGAGCCGCTAAGTGGATGAGGGCTGACGTGTCGTCACTCTTTATGAGTTATTCTCTACTCATGGACGAGGCGGTATTTTCTCGCTAGTCTCCACAAATCGATTGTGCACTTTGAAATAAAATTGTATACGAAACTTGTGCGAGAAACGTTTTCTCAACTCGTCTGTTCGCAACACTCGCCTTTGGCTCGTACTGCACCTCCGTCAGAAAAAGTTTAATCGCAGTTGTATCGTAATATACTATTGTGCACGGAACTTGGTGTATTCATTCGTGTGCACGAAATCTAGTGCATACATTTGAATGCACAAACTTTAACATACACATTTTAGCGCACTAAATGTTCAGTGGACGCATTTTTCGTTTGCAAAATTCACAATGTATATATTTTTCGTGCACAAAGTTCCCAGTGCAATTGCGTCTAAAGTTTAAAACACAGTTTTCGGGGACAAAATGCGCAATGCAGATATTTTTTATGCATGACATTTATAGAGGATATTTTTTTCTAATCAAAAAGCTGGCAGTGATTCATCAATATCGGAGCGCTATACCGTCCTCAAGTCAGACGGTGTTCGAGGATTGAATACCGTCCAGCTGCTGTGATCGCCTTTGATCTTGCAGCGATGTGGCGAATCGCGAGCCAGCAAGCCGCAGCAACAGCAGCAGTCGTCCTCGCCTCTTGAACCTTCGTTCTTTCGAGGAGATGCCTTTTCAGTGACGTCCGATGTTGCTGCTACGAACGCATTCAGGACCATTCCGCCCACTATTATATCCCCTCTGAGTATTTACTCACTCGGTTGCGCTTCTGGGCGGTCTACCCTCTTAAAACTCTTGCTCACTCGGCCACGCTGGACAGCTGTCCGTTTACTTAGGACAACGAACCCGTAATCTCCGTTTGTATTAAAAGGAGATCTTCGAGAGCACGTAAATACGATTGCCCACAATACTTTTCCAAAGCTCTTTAAGGATATAACATACTTGATCCTGTTTCAGCGATGCGCGTAGTTGATTTGGAGAATTTTTTTTTCACTATTTTTGCACAATTCCGTTCTGTATAATTTCCAAACATCATAAACTTTTATTTTTTATCAAACTTTTTTCTACTTCTCGCAACAATAAACTTGTGATATAAAATTGTATACAAAACTCGTGCGAGAAACTTTTTCTCAACTTGTTTGATTGCACCACTCACCTTCGGCTCGTCCCGAAATCGAAATCGAAACTAATCCTCGTCAGAAAAATTTTCGTCGCACTCGTTTTTGAAGACCAAAACGAGTATTCTAGCTTCAGTCGTTTGTCCAAATTGCTTATATGAACTTCGAAACTTCCTTCAAATATTTCGTTTTTTTTTTTCTTCGTCCCAGATTATCGCACACAGGTCTTCGCACACCAAATTTTCGGGCCAATCACTGGTGGAAAAGTTCGTTTCACTGCATAACGACAGGCTGTGACAGTTATGATCCATATGTAGACACAGTATTGTTATCACAGGTTAACAAAATATTTTGCAGTCAAATAAATATATTGCAATAAATCCCTACAGCTGAAATTTAAAAAATTAACGTACACAAATCAAAAAACAAAATTCGTAAAACCATTTAAGAATTTTCAACATGGAACAAAACTAATTCATAGTACCTGACGAGTTTATATGCCAATATGAACATTCAATGATGATAAATCATGTGCGATACTTCGCAAAACTCGTGAAGTACATTGAATCCATTTATTTTCCCTGTCAAAAATTCTTAAATTGTTATACGAATTCCGTTTTTCGATTTGTGTACGTTCATTTTTTAAATTTCAGTTGTAGGGGTCTGTTCGTGTTTTTCTATTTTTTAAATCTTCGACTGGAAAATATTTTATTAATCTCTAATAAAAATACTATGTCTATATATATATATATGAATGTAAAACAATATGTACTTTATATGCTGTATCAATTTTTAGTTCATTTCATGACTTTTTGTACCGGTGCACAGCTTATCGCTCAAATTCCTGACACTGTTTTTTTTCATGCAGATCGGATACCACTCACGTAAATGTACTTGTCTCAATTTTTTACACATAGTGTTTTTTTTTGGCAGTCTTTACTGATTAGTTCTCTAGTCGCAATGACGATACTGACGTATCGTCATTTTTCCTTGACATCCCGCTGGGCTTTTCACTTAACAGAAATTATATTCAGGCAGCAGCTTTTGACTCTTCAGAACATAAAAGTAAGTCGCCCTTCTGAGGATTTTTTCGTTAGCTTGTTCCAGAGAAAGAAGAACAAATAAAAGTAATAATGTATAACGCTTGAAAAAAAAATAACGAGCGTTTGTTAGTCTCCACAAATAAAATCAGCCAGAAGAAGTTTTTTTCTAGAGATTAGATGAACTACATCCTGATAAAAAAAAATCGTAAAACAGGGCTTTCATTTATAGACAATCAGTCAATAGATCAGAATTTTTATTTATCGGTTTAATTTTTAGTTTTTAGTTTTTATTTTTATTTTTTGTGTTGTTAGAAAGCCGTCGGAAATCTCGAAGCATGAGGACGTAGAAAAGACAGAAGAAAATATGTGTTGTTACGTAATAGTCACCGGTCGGAGTCTACTATGGTCCTTGCTGTCCCTCGTCGCTTTTATGGCGGTACTCTCGGCGGTTATCACACCTAAGTGGATCGTTGGACCGCCGATGAGCAAAACGACATGTGCGTATCGGTCATAAAATTATTACTTCGCAAACTTTTGACTTTGGTGAATTTCGTTTATTATATTAATTCATTATTAATTTGCACAAATGCAGCTACTTAATAAAATGTTATTATTATTTGATAATATTAATAATTTTTTTTAACGATATTAAATGTCATCAGACTACTAATAAATCTTTGGAATTGCGTATTCATAATTTTTCTCTGCCCAAAAATGATAATGCACCATTTTTTGTGCTCAAAGTTTATAGTTTATATATATTAAATATAAAGTGCACATTTGAATTTCTTTTCAGATAGACCACATGCACTATAAAATAAATTGTTTTTTGTCTGTAGTTCAAAGAACATCACAATTGTTTGTAGAATATCATGTGCAAAATTACGATTTATTGCAGATAATGGCTCGGAATTGCTGTATACACCGACGATCGGAATTTACAATCGATGCACCCGATTAGATGGAACCTTTGGGCGGATGAATTGCGGCAATTTCAATGCTCATGGTTTTGCCACCGAGTCCAGTGTCTTTCCAGGCTGCTGGAAGGCAGCTCTTTTTTTTCTGTCGCTAGGCCTCTCGGTCATGGCAATTAGTGTCGTCGCAGCTTTTCTCGGCTGCTGCGTTCAGAGCATTTTTAAAAAGAGTATTTTCGATCTGGCTGGAGCAGTTCAAGCAATTGCCGGTAAGCATTATTCCACATAGCTTAAAAAAATTGCTATATCTTTCATCTATATTACAATTAAATATTAAGAAAATGGATACCGTAGATGTTTACGCAGGTTTGGTTTGAATAGTTTAATTAACAGTAAAAGGTAAAAGTGATGCAGTCCGGTAGAATGTTCGTTGACAAGTGAGTAAAATGTTTGACAAAACATAAGCGCGAGCGTTGTCGTTGCGTTGACATAAATAGAGCTGGTAAACTATAAATTTTTTTTGGTCATATTCCAACTCTCTCCCAATTACACATCAAATAAATGTGCAAGACATTCATTTCAATCCGAGTGACTCATTACACTTGAGATGTATCCGCGCTGTGAACTCTTTCGGTAACATATCGGCAGGCATCTGATCCGTCGGGATATATTCGATTTTTAGCTCGTTCTGTTGGACAACTTCCCGTACGCAATGATTTCGAATATCAATGTGTTTCATGCGTTTATGAAAGACGGGATTCTTGACGATCAGTCCAGCGCTTTGGTTGTCGCACAAAAGGTTTGATGCCCCAAAAACTTTTAGGAACTCGAAAAGGAATTTGCGCAGATAAAATGCTTTTTTTGAAGCTTCTCTCAAGGCCCTATACTTGGCTTCGGCTGTTGACAACGCAACGGTTAACTGTTTTCGTGCTGACCAGTTTGTCGCTGCTCCTGCCAATTTAAAAGCAAAACCAGTATAGGATCTTCTGACGTCAGTGTTAACAGCCCAATCAGCATCTGTATAGCCAATCAGTTCCTTCTTGGTTTTTTCAAAAGTCAAACCCAAATCTAGAGTCCATTTTAAATATCTCAGGATGCGCTTTGCGGCTTCCTAGTGTTCTTCGCCTAGATTTCCGTTGAACTGGCTGAGAGCACTCACAGGATAGGCTATGTCTGGACGTATAGACGTTGCGAGGTACATTGATGATCCAACAAGGTATTTGTAGGGGATCTTCTTCATCGCTCTCTTCTCGATGTCGAAGACCGGACACATATTCTTTGTCAACTTCATAGCGGGATTCATAGGACTTGCTACAGTCTTACAATTTTCCATGTTGAAGTACATTCTGAATATATTTCTTTTGAGTCATGCGGATCGTCTTCGTTTCATCGTTTTGAGAGAATTCCACACCCAAACAACAATGAATTTCGCCGGGACCCTTAATCTCGAAAGATTTTGAGAAGATTTTTTCAACTCTTCTGTCTTTTCTTTATCGTTTAACGCAATGATCAAATCGTAGACGTAGATCAGAACTATTGGTAATTTTTCGGATAATTTCATTCTGAACTCTTTTAGTCGGAGGTCCAGTTCCCTAAATCATTGTCGTCCCGATTGTTTCAATCCGTAGATGGACTTTTTTATAAGAGACACCATTCGCAAGATTCACCGATGGTAGATCTTGCGAATCAAGTATAATCGACAAACCTTCTGGAAAATCCATAAAGATCTCTTCTCTAAGTTCGCCATTCAGGTACACACTAACGAAATCCAGTTGCTGGATTTCAAGCTCAAGTTTCGCTGCCACTCCTATAACAGTGCGAATCGAACTCTCTTGAGTAACTGCTGGGGCAAAGGTTTCGTGATAATCCACGTAGTGCTCTTGGGTGAAACTCGTAGCTACACTGTAAAAAAAGATTGTAAATTTAATGTACTTATGTATATGAAATTTACAAATTTTGTGCATGAAACTGAGATTCATGTACCGAGTGCTGTAAATTTACAAATCTATCGTGAAGTTAATGTACCTGCATTGGAATTTAAGAGAAATTCATTGTAAATATACAAAACTTGATCAGTAACTGTATAATTATATGACAAGTTTTTGAAAATTCCTGCACTGCAGTCGATTTTTGTAGAAAAATCACCTAATTTTACGAATATCTTGTAACTTAGATTTCAAATACCCACACTGTAAAAAAAAGACTTGAAATTTAATGTACTTATGTTTATGAAATTTAAATAATTTGTACTTGAAACTGTGATTCAAGTACTGAGTGCTGTAAATTTCCATTTCGTTTCCGAAATTAATGTACCTAACTGTAAATTTAAGCAATATTTATTTTGAATTTACAAATCTTGAAACACGTATACAATGTTTTGTATTCGTGTTCTGCCACTGTGAAAAAAGTTCATAATACGCTGTTAAAAATGTCGGTAACAGTAAAAAATGAATATGTCAATGATAAGTACGGTTAAAAGAATAATATATGTATAACTCTTATGCTATTTTAATATCCAAAACTACTAAGTCGTTGATAGCGTAGTTGGTAGCGTTCGTGCGTTGTTAGGTACTTAGATAGGTAGGTAGTAGGTTCAAACCCCGGGGTAGACGGGGGATTTCTTTAGCAAAAACCAATACCCGACAATTTCTAATGATGTACAATGTCTGAAAAAATAATGCCTGAGTAATAGGTCTATTTTCTTTTGATTGTTTTTAAACCCATTTTTAATTTCCAACATATATGTGATTGAATTTTAAGGTACCGTTTTGCAATAAAAGATCTATGACGTACATTAATTTTATGTACCATAATCAGAAATATTTGACGCGGTACATTAAATTTCAAATACAAAGTCACTGCTATTTCAATAAAATTCAAATTATTTTCATGTGTCCTAAATTAGAATTTTCGACACATTGGTGCTTGAAATTTAAGAGACGGTTTGCGAATAAAAACTTCCGGTACCGGTACTTTAATTTTCAAGTAGATTTTTTTTACAGTGTAAGTCTCGTCGAAACTAACTCACTGAACGTGCTTTTCGACGTTCAATCGTTCCACCGGATCGAAATTTGGTCCTTAGTACTCATTTTGATCTAACGATCTTTCTTCCTTTCGGGTAATCTACGAGAGTCCAAGTGCCATTTTTTAACAAAGCTTCATATTCTCATAGAATTCCTTTCTTCTATTCGTCAGCGTATTGTGATAACATTGCTTCTTTTTTCGTCCCCGGGTCATCGTCTTCAATCATTCCAGCGAATTCATTCGCGTCGTAGAACTCTTCTTGCGGAATATCGATTTCTTGTCGAAGTGTGGCTTCTCCAGAATCGTCAGAAATCATACTGTAAAATTTCTTTGGACGTCCCGTGCATCCGTTCGCAATAGCTTCGGTCGTCCTGGTCCAATCTTCATTTTTGGCTCGATTTGCTGCTGCGAGCAGTCTCCGATGAATTTTCTCATCGATTTTCTCGATCTCGATTTTCTCGATCTCGATCTTCTCGTCGATCTTGTCGATCTTCTTGATTTTCACGATCTTCTCGTCGATCTATTGCTGAGATCTCCGATCCATTTCTTTGCAGCGGTTCGAAAGAAATTTCTATCTCTTATCCCAGATAGAGAAGCGTGTCGTCCAGTGCTGCACGCCATGCCTGTACGGTGCAGTTAGTTGCTTTAAAATGAGTGTGGACTCACCGTGAACCTTAATGGCTATTTGGGAAGGTTCTATCTGGGATTCTGGGGTGACCTGAAATTCGTCAAGAAATCTGACATCTCGGCTAATTCTGATTTTTCTTGATATCGGATCCTAAAGTCTGTAAGCATTTGACTTCGTTGAGTAACCGACAAAAAAGCATTCAATCGGTTTAGAATTGAAATTTTCTTTCGTCGTTTTGTCCAGCATGTACGCTTTTATTCCGAATTTTTGGAAATACACGGCAGACGGTATTTTTCTCAACTTCTTACTGCGGTCCCCTAGGGAGGGAGGGAGGGAGGGAGCGCTCTGTTGCTCGTCCGAACGCGCGTTGTTTGTTTACGTCGCGTAAACGTTTCGAGATGTGCGGCAAATAGATGGACGCGCCTGAGTCGAACTCGATAACACGAAGTGCAGTGGAGTAAATGGAACTGTTCTGCGTTGTATCTTTCCATACATTTATAGATTGTTGCAATAGATGTTTCATGTTCTTTTCTTTGCATTCAATAAATAAATTTTTGTTGCAACCGCTTAAAACTCTGTCATGCTTTTGTACTTCTACTATCATCCCAATGGTTTATCTTAAAGCTACAATTCTAGCTAGTCACAACAAATTTTACGTTAAGGTAACAAACAACGGCGTTGTATTCATAGCAAATCTATGAGTTGCTAACATTACGAACCTTTTTTGTACCGCCAGCAAATTGAATATGCAACGGTAGCATATGGTTTGTTACGTTAGCTATTCCAATGCTACATCAGCAAACTATCGAAAATTTTACAGTGTTTGTCGTCGTAGCAAAAGTGGTTTCGCTATCGGTACATAATTTTTGCTATAATAGCATTTTGAATTGCTACGGCAGCAGACAAAGGAGTAGCAAATGACGTTTTGCTATAACGACAGATGGATTTCTCTCCGTGTTCTCGCACTAGTGGCGTAAAATTGTATGCGATACTCGTGCGAGATACTTTTTCTGATCTCGTGTGATTACAACATTAACCTTCAACTCTTGCAAGCTCACACTTGTCGCGAAAAAGTTTCATCGCACTAGTATCGTAATGTACTATTTCGATGTCACGCTGAGCCGTCACCGTGCAAGCATGCCGAGCGTCAGAATTTTTTCATAGCGAGCCATGCCGTCCCCGTGCCGTTATGGTGACGGCATGGTGTGCCATATGGAAAAATTTTGAACACACGGCGTGCTTGCACTGTGACGGCACCGTGCTGTCATGTGCGGGCGTACATGACAGAACGGTGACGACACGTGACGGCACGTGACGACACGGTGCCGGCACCGTGCCGTCATCGTGTCTATCTGAGAATAGAGCAAATAAACCGTGAATTGTTTTTTTTCTAGTCATGTTTCAACAAATACTTTCTACGATAGAATTTTTCATCACAATCGCTTTGAAAACGAAATTAATATTATCCGTTTCATCAATTATACAATTATTATGATTTATATGTTTATTAATCCTTTCGCATTAGCTAGTCAAATCAGTGCTGAAATTTTAATCGCGTTTCTACACATTTTCTTAGTGGCGAATGTTCTGGAGAGTCGCTTGGTCATAAAAAAATAAACAATAAATTGTTTATAAAAACAATCTACGTTGCATAAATAAACGGCTACGTACTTCTATAGAGAAACTACTGTTAACATTTCTTACTGGTCCATTTCTTACTGGTGTTCAAGTTATCCGCCCTCCCAGTTCGAAAAAAAAAGATTTCGAGAAAAGCGCGGTTGAAGTAATTCTGCCGTTTGATGTTCATTTCGAATAAGTTCGAGAAAATTGATAGAAAATTGCAAATACTTCTCGATGGTATGTATATTTGTATTTCTCATGCATGCCTTTTCGGGTTTTTACAGCTATTTAACATATTTATTTTTTCTTAATTCTATTTTTTGGTTTCCTTCACTCTCATGTCGCCTTCCCTTGCCCTATATTACATATCTGCCACTTCCTTCCCCTCTATATTTTTTACTCGTCTCCCAAATTCTTGCATGTATTCACACAGTTCTACAATAGATTTTTCCTACACGGAGAAAACGGTTTTCCTATGCCAGCAAATCGTTTGTTAAAATAGTGACGACATTGCGTTATCTGCTAACCTAGCGAACAATTTTGTGGTACTAGCAAAAAAAATTTTTATTCTAGCAAAAAAAATTTTTATCCTAGCAAAAAAATATGTTAATAGAGCAAAAAAAAATTTTATTCTAGCAAAAAAATATGTTAATCGAGCAAAAAAAATGGTTAACCTAGCAGATAACGCGATGTCATCACTATTTTAACAAAAGATTTGCTGGCATAGCAAAATCGTTTTCTCCGTGTATAAGCATCTTATTAACTTACTGCGCAGCATCTCCCCTCTGCTTCTTTTCCTCCAATTCTCCAATCGTTTTACCAATTCTTCTTTCATTCCCTCTTTTGCGTTCTCACACTCCGAGGTATGTTCTATTGTTTCGTTACCCTCTCTACGGACTCTTTATCTCGTGTCTATATACCCCCCTTCGCTCCTCTATACCTATACTTCCACATCTCAGTCTGGCCCACGTTTCCTTGATCTGTCCTCCAATCTCTTTGTCCTCCCAGCATCTTTCCCTCCTTTAATTCACTTTAAGAAATTCATATTCTATACAAAACTCCGACCTTTCAATTTTTTCCTCGTCCTTTTGTATCTCTTGATCTCGTTTTATCCGAGCCCCTCTCTCTACTATTTTTTCTAATTCCTCTACATCGCTATTTCTGATTACATTCTCTATTCCCCCTTGACCCGCGTCTTCCGTTGCTTTCGTCAGTTCACTCCCCTACTTTGAAGGTACTCCGTTAATAATTCCTCTTGCTTCCGCTCTTAGACACTTTTTCGGCCATCTGTTCTCCTTCATTCTCATTATTTCTAGCAAATATTTCACCGCTCTTTGCTACATATCCACCGCAATTCCTGTGCATCCTGCACCATTCCTCCGTATGTATGCCGGCTTATTTTTGTTAACACCCATTGCCATTTTTATGTATCTCGCTTGCAATCGTTCGATCTGTTCCCTTTGTCGCAATCCCCATACTTCTACCCTATATAGCATCCCACTTCTCGCTAGTGGGTTCATTAAAAATATCCTCAAGCTGCTGATTTTTGCTCTCTTATATATATACCCTTCGTCGCATTTATCGCCTTGATGATTTTTTCGGTGTTTTTATAAATATGTTTCTCGCATGTATTTCCCGATGAAAACTACACTCCAAGATATTTATAGTCTTTAACCATTTCCAATTCTCCCTCCTTGTAGATCGATCTCTCTTTTTTCCTTCTACCTCCTATTTTGAAAATCATCACCTTCATCTTGTTAATTTTAACAGTCAGTTCATTCTTCGTTACATATTTTTCTAATGCTCCTATCATACTCGTCAGTCCTTTCTCATCTTCCGCCATTATTACAATATTATCCGCGAATTTTAGTGTGTATATTTTTGCTTTTTGCTCGCTTCTAAACACAGTTCCCTCATTTTCTTTTCCTTCCCAAATATTGTCTATGTCATGAATGTATAAACTAAAAAGGATTGGGCTCCGTGGGCAGCTTTGCCTTACCCCTTTCGTTGTTGCATATGTTCCTGTCCTTCCTGTGCCTGTAATTACTTCAGTCAATGTCTCTCCGTAGATTCTCTGAGTCATCCTCATCTTTCTCCCTTTAATCTTTCCATCATTGTACTCCTATCGATTGCCACCTTAAAATCTATGAAGGCCGTGTACAGTTTCCCTTTCTTTCGTTTCAGTCTATTATTTATCACCGCATTTAAGACGAACACATGGTCTCTTCTTCCTCTCCTTCGTCTAAAACCTGCTTGACTTTCCTTTAACTTTTCACCTTTTTCCAACCACATTCTCAATCGCGTCGACATCATACTCGTCATTATTATATAACCAATATCCAACAGTTATGCCCCTGAAATTCGCCGCGTTATCCGTTTCTCCTGACTTATGTATCGAGTAGATTCGTCCTTTCTCCCATCCCCTTCCTATTTCTCCACTCGCCTTCGGCTCGTGCTCCTGTGGCACGCATGCATTTCCACTTGTATTACAAAGTACTGTTGCTCAATAAATAATAGTAAATAAATATATAATTAAATAAATCGAAAAATCGTTCCAAATTACAATAAACACGAAGATGAGTCGCAATTCGTTTGAAAAATTGATAAATGAATAAATGAGTATAATATAATTAGAAATCTGCGCTTAAGGAGGTCGACCCGTGGAGAATTCAATTCGCATAAATTCGAGAAAAGTGCGCGAAAATTGCAACCACTTCTCGACCAGGTTGATTTTTCCATGGTTTTTTATGTCCAGGTTAATTTCTTCATGTCTTTTAGTATCTGGGTTGCTTTCTCCATGGTTTTTGGTGTTTAGTTTGATTTTTTCATGGTTTTCGCTGTCCAGGTTGATTTCTCTATAGCTTTTGGTGTCCAGGTTGATTTCTCTATAGCTTTTGGTGTCCAGGTTGATTTCTCTATAGCTTTTGGTGTCCAGGTTGATTTCTCCATAGTTTTTGGTATCCTGGTTGATTCCTCCATAGCTTTTGGTGTCCCTCTCGATGTATGTCCGCCGTAACTACTAATATTTTTCCGCCCTCCTTGCTATCCGTTTTCTCCTCGTCGATTCCATTATATTCACTCTTCTGGTCTTCCACGTTTTAGGTCTCCCGTTTCTTCCCTGTCGACATATTACTCCCCGTCTGCGGGGTCATCGGGATTTCCGACTTACTTTTAAAAACTTCTGCCTCCTCCATGTCCGCCAAGTAACCGTCTTGATCTCGTTCTTGCTCTTCTTCAAAGCATTCTCCCTCGAAATCATCTTCTCCCTTCTGGTACGTGTCGTCTTTCGCCTAGTTCGTCCACATTTGATCCAGCCTCCTTAAACTTGTTCTTTCTTTCTTCTTCAATGTTTTGTTTAACGAGCTTTTCGGCCTGCCTCTTACCGACCGTCTGTGCTGTCGCGCTCAAACCGAAATCGGAAATCCTGCTTCTCGATGATATAAAAATCTTGAAAAATTCATGCATTTCAAGAGTACTGAAAAAAAAAATCACTTGGCATAACAGTAATTCCGAAATGTTTTTAACAAATTGATAAAAAAATTAATTAAAGAACACTTTTTCCAGCAATTTAATTTTCTCCTATTACTGAAATGATTGGTTTATTTTTCTGACAAGTTATACGTTTTTTCAGATTTTTTAATTTTCTTTAAACTTTGTTTTTCCATACATTTATTCTAGACGAAAAAAAAAAAATCGCAAATCATTTCCATAAAAAAGAAAAGTTGGGTATCCGGGAAATTTGTTAATTAATTAATCTTTTAATAACATTTTTGAATCATTATTATTCACAATGATTCTTTTTAGTACCTTTAATATGCATGCATCTTTTAGGAACTTTGTACTATCGAGAAGTATTTTCAATTTTTTGTCATTTTTCGCGAACTTATCCAAAATGAACACCTAGAACTACTTTAAAGTGGTACGATCAGGTTGAGCACGCGCTCTAAGATGTCAATCAAAATCAATTGAACGTTTCAAAATTGTTTTTCACTGTAGGACCAACTACATATTGTTTTAGTGAATCTGAAGCAAAAAGTAAATCGATTTTTCTAAAATTGTAGAGAGTTGTTATCCGTTAAGTATTTATTCTAATTTTGCACAGGAGTGATTTACGTATTGGGCATGGTGCTCTATCTCGCTGGATGGGGAGCCGAAAGAGTTCAGAGAATCTGCGGGCCCGACGCCGATGCTTTCTATCTCGGCAACTGCAATCTTGGTGAGTCAAACGTTCCCCACATACTTTCGATCTCTTTTTTCGTTTTCTCTGTTTTTCTTTTTTCCTCCTACGAAAACTGTGACTCGATTTCCTGAAACAGTTTCAATCACTTGTTGTGTTTTAATTATATAAAAAGTACTAAGATACATATATAAAAAGTAGTAGTAGTACATTTATTGTCAACATACATCATTGGACAGTTATTGGTACATTACATCTTAACTCACATATACATACATTGACAATTGGCCATCGACCGAGGTCCTTCAGCCATTGATTCTCCTTTTTCTTTCTAATGATTTTTTTTTGCTTTTACATTTAGTATATTACGGAGGTTTGGTACCTTGGTTTTATTCGTTTATTCTTTCTAGTTGCTGGTAGGTTGTATGTGTAGGGTGTTTGAATGTAGGGTTTATGTTCGGTGTGGGTTGTATACTGAGAGGCTCAAGATTATCCAGTTGGGTTGCAGCGAATCTTTTGGAGAGCTCTCTGATTCTCGATGTTATGGGTGTAATTCTCGTGGATTCATAAAGAAGAGTATTTCGTGGGTTATGTAGGGGGTTATTTGGGTGGCGGATGCGTGTTAGACGGCGAATCGCACATGTTTCCGCTGTTTTTAATTTTTTAATAGCTGTTTCTTTGCAATTGATGAAAATAGGATGTCCGTATTCTAATATTGGTCGACAGATAGTTTTGTATATTTTTGTTAAATGTTTTATATGTATATCGCGTTGCTTGAAAGTGATTTTCCTGAAGTGTGATGCTCTTTGTGTTACTTTGTTTTTACATTGTTGTAGGTGGTGATTAAAATTAAGTTTATGGTCGATGTTTATACCCAGGTATTTTGCGTGTGGTGTAGCTGATATTTCAACATTATATAGATTGACTTTAGGTGAATGGGGCGTGATTTTATGGTTGAATATGAGCAGTTGGGATTTCCGTGGATTTGGTTTTAATCGCCAGTTATTAAACCACGTTGTTATATTGTCGGTGGCGTTTTGGAGTGATTCAGCGGTCTTTTGGAGGTTGTTTTGGTGTGAGATTGAAGCTGTATCGTCGGCGAACTGAAGTATGTATTTGTTAAGGTCTATAGATTCTTTGTTGACTAAATTATGATTGTACATATCATGGCAGTAAATGTTATATAAAAATGGGGAAAGTGGTGAACCTTGTGGTACCCCTTGTTCTGGCGTGAATGCATCTGAGATTGAATTTGCCGTCCTAACAACTAGTGATCGCGACTGCAGGAAACCTTTTATTATGTATATGAGATATTGAGGGCACTGTAGTAGGTGTAGTTTGAATAGTATCCCTATGTGCCAGACGCTGTCGAACGCCTTAGCTATATCCAGGAATAAGGCTGCTGTTTTTTTATTAGATAATTTACTTGCTTCTACGTTAGATGTTAGAATCGTGAGCGCATTGAGGGTCGATTTACCTCTTCTAAAACCGAATTGGTATTCAGGAATATTTTCTCCTATCGCTTGGTCAATTCTATGCTTGATGATTCTTTCAAAAATTTTACCGATTGTGGGTAGCAGAGTTATTGGCCGATAGTTACTAATTATGCCGTGGTCTTGGTTGGGCTTCGGTATCGTTATGATTATTCCGGTTTTCCATAGTTTTGGAAAGTGTGAATTCGTTAGACAAAAATTGAGTGCTTCAGTGATGAATGAGTGAATTCTTCCGTCCAGTTTTTTAATTATTCCAATCGGTACATTGTCGATGCCAGGTGAGGTGTTCTTGCATTTCTTCAGGATATTTTTCAGTTCAGCAGTTGTAACTATGCTGATGACTTGGTTTTGTAAGAAGGGTTGACGGAAGTATTCCTCATACCAGTTGGATACTTGTCGGAAGTTTTCTTCACTGAAGTTAGGGTCCTCGGTGCTGCTATATGTCCTTTTAAAGTGGTGTGCAAATGCTGCAGCTTTTTCCGTATCGGTTGAAATCGTCCTGCCGTTTATTATGATGTTTTCTAATGTATTGGAGGCCTGGTTATATTTAGTAATTTTTTTAATAGCATGCCAGTAATTTTTGCCCTTTGCTTGCCCGATTTCGTCACACACCTTCAGCCACATATGGGTTTTATACTGCAAAATCATTCGTTAAATATTTTTGTTGTACATGTTAATTTTTGCTTTGAACAATCCGCACTGGTTCTGTTGGTACTCCCTATAAAGTTGGCGTTTGATCTTTATTTGCCGCATGATGAAGGGCGGAAGCTCATGAAGGAAAAAGTTTTTCTTGTACTTTGGAGTTTTTTCAGCAACTATGTCCGCCAGTGTGGTATTGAAGTTTTCTATGAGTTCTTCTGTTAACGGTTCATCTTTGTGGGCGTCTAGAAATTCATTTGTCTTACGGTTTATTTCCTCAACATCTGCTCTATTGAAGTTAAATTTTTCCGGTGTCCGTGAAACTGATAACTGGTTGCCAGTATCAATGGTTAGTATTATGGATAGGTGGTCGCTGCCTAAGTCTAGAGTAATTTCTATATTTGTGATATTGCTTCTTATATTTTGTGTACAGAATATTAGATCTGGCGTTGTGTCGTTATTATTTGGCATAATGAATGTAGGTGGTGTGTTAATTTGTGTAAAATCAGAGCTTTGAAGGAAATCTCTTATTTGCAAGCGTTTTCTACGGTTCGGATTAAAATCTCCTAGAAGTAATACGTATTTGTAAAGCTTGCTTTTGTTGAGGATGGAGTTCTCTATTGGTGAGTTACCGTGGACGTAAACTAATAATATGTGTAACCGGTCTTCAAGGAATGGAATAAAAATGTGCATTGCATTATTGCGTATATCGTTAGTTCTTGGAGGGTTTTCTTTCCGCATTTTAGTATCTGGGTGTAGTTGAAAAATTGCTCCTCCTCTTGTGTTATGGTGTAGTGTGTTCCCAGGTTGTGTTATTGCAGTCCAGTTCCTATAGTTGATATTGGTTTCGGGTTTATTTTTTGTCTCAACAAATGCGGTACAGTTTATTCCGTTTTTTTCTATAACGTTTTTAATGAGGTGGCTTTTGTTTTGGTAGCAATTCACGTTGGAATATAAAAGTTTAAGTGCCATTGTTTGTTACCGCACATTGCGCCTGAGCAATTGGTTGTGTAGGTGAAGGTTCCTCAGGTTTCTCCAGATCTATCATGAGCACATACATCCAGTTCCCAGAGAATACTGCTATTGTGTCTATGTTGAATTCGTTTATGAATCTCGACCTCAGTTTATGTATTAACTCTGTTCTATTCGTTGCTGTAGGTTTATTGATTTTGTGTGTGTAGGCATTGACTATAAAATCATGCGTGGTAATCGGTTCACGAATGCGGTTCTTGTGTTGTATTTGGGCGTCTAAGTCTTTGCTCTTTATGTTCAGTGTTTTTATTTTTGTATTCGGAATGCCTTCTATCGGTTTCAGTGGGCGTTTGGGGCACTTAATAGACCAAGCCACATGGTCTGTAGTGTTGCACGCACAGCACTTCAACGGCAGTGTTGTTGTGCATTTTTCTGTGCGATGCTCACCATCGCACTTGCTGCACTGGAACTTGTTTTGGCATTTCTCTGTAACATGCGTGAATTGCGAGCATTTGGAGCATGGTTGTGGCAGAGGTGGTGGAGGAGTGCTAGGTGCTGCGCGAAAGTGCTTACTTAGCAGATACAACCCTTCATTCATCAACTTGTGGAATGCTTCAGCGTTACCGGTTATCACTCTAATGAGTGTTGTCGGTTTAGACGTCGCTCGTGAGATTATTCTCTTACAATACCGGTGGGTGATGTTGTTGTTATTAAGCGCTTGACTGACCGTTTCTTCGTCGATCTCGTAGTCTACCTGTGTGATTACGGCAGCAAATGTTTCGGGCGGGCGGGCACGCAGTCGTTCGTTAGTGTAAGGAGCAGTCTCGGCGTAACTGTCAATTATTTTTCCTTGTTTGAGCTTGTTCAGAAGGAACTCTACTTTTTCCTTGGAAGTGTTCGATTTTAGTAAATATCCTTTTGATGTTTAGAGAATAATATCTCTGTTCAATGGCGCAAGTTGGCTCCAATGTTTAGCCATTTCCACTCGGGTTTTAATTTTTGTTGCATTGATGAAGAATAGTAATTTGTATGTTATCCCAACCTTTGGTGTTATTGTACGTGCTCGGGAGGAGTGTGTGATCGTTGTTGAGTGTGGGTTAGCTGTTGTTATATCCTCCTGTGCGCTAGTCTGTGCTCTTGGTTGATTCGATTCCTTGTTTCTATCTGTTTGACTATCCGATGATTCACTGCGGTTTTCCATCTTTTTTTTCCGTTTCGGAGGTCTACCTCTTGGTTTCACCGGGGTGAAACCTTGGGAGACGGTGGAGTCAGTTGGTGGATCCTCACGCCCTGATTCTACACCCTCCATTTCGCCTGCGGTAGACTCTATGCACTAATCCGTATTTCGAACTTATAACTTATACTGTTATACGTATGTAAACACGCGGAAGATTTCGTAAACACGTCCGTTCACTCTCAAGCTTCGCTTCAGACTGTACTAAGATACCGATAATGAAAATGTAGAAGTTTCATTGTTGTCATATCATTTCCTTAAATATTTATTACGTTATTCTGGATATAACTCATATAACTTGTTACGGTTTTTAACAACACTGTTATCATTCTCATTCAATAACGAAATGAAAAATGATTGAATTTGATTCGAAAATTCATAATATTTTACACTTTCTTGATGTATAAGTCGGAAAAATTAATTCTTAAAATGAATAAAAATTTGATTACAACGATATCTTCAGATCTTAACATAAAATAATATTTTGTTCTTTTTTTTAGGCTGGGCATTTTATAGTGCCGTTATCGGCGTAGTACTCACCTTCATCTGCGCGATGCTGAGCTCTCAAGCCGAAAAATCTACCGCCAGTGATAAGGTTCAAGACAAGATGAACGAAGGGAAAACGCTAATCTGTCTGGCATAAACAATACTATCGACAAGCCAAGACACAACCTTGGCTGGACACTAAACAAGAGTCTGGAATTAAAAAGATAAAAGAAAAAGCATCTGTCCTCAAGTCTCGACATAAAAATCTACGAGAGCTTACATTTTTTTCAATCTAAAATAAAAAGCAATTCGTAAAATCAAATATATATTCAACTTTCGAAACGACAATCCTTCTCGAGAATTCAGTTGAAAACTACAGATAGTAGTTTTTTTAAAGATGTTCCTGTGGACGATTTTATATTATTCATTGCCAATAATGTTGAGAATTTACTGAAACTGATTGAAAAAAAGAAACTTTAATTTTTTTTCGGGCCTCTAGGTAGTTGAATTGAGTAACGCTTGAGGTATCCTTGCAATTTTATCTTTCTTAATGAGTTCGAAGTCCGAAGTCGTAGGCAGAACGGGATTTCAAAGGACAGGATTATTCGTAAGAATGTAAATTGAAACAGCAGAAGACAAAATTCGTTTCGAATGTCAATAAAAAAAAAGAGTTGTATTACAAATAGCAGTTATTTATCTAATATTTATGTGATATACAGGAAAAGATTTTTTTTTCAGGCCGTCGAATATTCGTCGAATCTGAAACCACATTTCGAGCCCTCGAACGAGCGAATAAAATAACAATCTTCTCAAAGACATAACGTAAGAAATTAATAAGTGTGCTCCTTGGTTGTCGCCTTTGCCTCAACATAAATTACTACTCAAATAATAAAGGAAAATAAGATTGGCAATTAATAATTCGCGTGTAATAAGTTAAAATAGTTCCGGCAAATATATATAATGTATAGTATATTCGCTCAACGTCAACATACGCTAATATCATATATCTTTATCTGTTGCTTCGTCAATACCTTCACAAATTCCTTTTTTTGTTGTTCTTTTTTTTTCTTCATTTTGTGGTTTTTTCTCTATATACAACTCATTGTCATGTCACGCTTACTGACGGCATTTTATTCGCCTTTTTAAAAACTTTTGCGCGACATTTTTTTAAACTCTCTCGAATTGCCAGTCAATCGATAAATTACGGTAAATATTGAATAAAAATCCGTCGCTAAGCCGATTCGGAACGATTCAATAGCGAGAACGACGTGTGCCATAAGTCTCGCACGAAATTCGTACTAAAGCTATTTAAAAAAGCGCTCACTTCTTATTTTTAGCTGTTTATTAAGATTTTTTTGTAGAAACGAAAAACAGTAGTAGGATTTTCACAGTGGGATTTTCTTCTAAAATTAAAATTTTTTATTTTCGGATCTCTGAAAATGCTCACATATATCTTCACTGTAAATCGGAGAATTATAAAACATTAATTGTTGTGATGAAACTAAAATGTCGCTGGTCGAATGCTAATAATCAAATATTTTTGTAATATTTGTCGGGCGAAAATTCTATTATTTGAATTCCTTTTGGAGCTTGTAATTCTGCGACATAGCAAAAAAAAACTTGACGGACATTTTCTAAAAAAAAACATATATATGTATATATATGCTAATTATAAGTTACAAAGTTTTTCGCGAGATTTCGTAAGCTTTTTACATAATAATTGCTGCCATGCATAAAAAGATTTAAAAAGATACCAAAAAGACGTATTTCATTGATTCGAAATCTCCAGGAATACCATTTTTTTCTAGGTTGCAATTTTTCGCCAAAACCACTATTTTCATACCTAGAAACAAGAAAATCTTGATGAGCAGCCATAAAAAAAGGAGCTTTTTTCTCATCGACGACCACACGGTAATTGTTATTCAGTGGGCGTATTTGGTAGTTAATCTCGCAAAAAAAAAAACGCCAATCTGAACGTAATTCCATCGCTAAATCGTAGGAATGTCGTTTCAATCTGGCTGCCTTTTCATCCCCGAGGTTAAAAAAAAGTGTCACGGAAGCCATATAATAATCAGCGACGAATTCAAATAACTCGTCACAGCTCAGCTATAAGAACAATAATTTCTTTCTAGAGCTTATCTTTTTTTTTCTCTCGTTCTTCGTCATTTGATTAAGCGTAATTAATGAATGAATATAATTTATTATGATGGTTAAATAATATAACAATAAAAAGATGTGATGAGAAAGAGCGAAGGAAAAAATAAAAAATTGTATTTACTAAAGGACGACACAAGGACACGACGAAGATACTAAAGGGACGGGGGCAAAGATGATTTTAAAACGATTAGTTTAGTCGACTGTACATGATAATCAACTTTTTCTTATTTCCCTCTTCCCTTCCATTTATAGAAAATCGGTTGGCGATATACGCAATTCGCCGCAAAGACAAAACTCTGCTCTTTGTATTTCTTTTTAAAAAAATGCTAAAAAAATCTGTGTTCTTTTTTCATTTTGCAACAGCAACTCGGTTTTTCAAGCGTTTTTTTTTGCGGGCGGCAATTTTGCAGCTTGATTTTTGTTGTTGTTTTTTTCCTCGTTTTAAATATAACAGTTATTGTATAATATGCAGTTTTGTTATTATACTTTGAGCTTTGAGCTAGCTTTGTCAATTTAGTCGACGTAGATACGAGGCGGATTTCGTTCCCGAGTTTATCTCTATCGACCAGCAGCACGATGTTACGTTTCCGGGGCAAATATCTTGACGCTGTCGTCCTCCTTCTTCTGACCTCCACTTCTCATCGCTCTTCTTCGATCCTCGATCATTTGACGACGCGCGTGTTCACGCGCCTCGCGTGCTTTACGGTTCGCCTCACTATTAGCTGTTGGCTTTGGTCTTTGCGTTACTATCAGTCGGCGCTTCGGGGCGTTTCCGTTCTGCGACAACGCGCCCAAAGGTTTTTTTTCGGGAATTATCTGGAAATTTGAAAAACAGCGAAAATCAGATCGGTAATTCATGGTTTTGTGGGTTAAAATATTTGGATGGCCATAAGAAATATGAGAACGAAAACCTATATATAATAGAATGGGGTTAAAATCAGTGTCAATAATTCTCAATTTTTGTCATTTAAAAATTAATCAAAATGACAAAAATGACATATTTCCAAACGTTATTGGTTGGTGCGTAGATAACAAACCAATTGAATTAAATTATTGATCTCTTAGGTTTGAACAACAATTCAACAAATCTCAATAAGCAATACAATTTTTAATTTTTTTTTCAATTCTCTAGTATCCCACGAAATGAATAGTAAAAACAAGGAAAAAGGATAGGAAATACTTATCAGGAATGGGGCCGCATCTTCCACCGTTTTTCCATCAGTACAAGTAAAAATTCACCAATTATCGAAAAACATCGATTTCCAAAGTTTCAATGCCAAGGATAATTTCATTGGAGTCTTGTTTCGCGAAAGTAGGGCTTGCAGGTCGTCAGTTCAAAGAATATCAAAACGATGCTGAGCATTCCGTAGACATAAAGATACAACGATAAACGACAGAGAGTTCTGTTAGACTTTAAAAAGCTGCAAAAGTGTCTTATTTCCACTTTAGACTTGTCATTATATTCAACAACACTAGTTTCATTTACTGAAATTTGTTTAGCAAAATTGTCTTCACCTGTCTTTGAAACTTTCTGCCTATGAACCTCAAGAAAACATTTGCTTTTAAGTCCGATGAGTCTACCAATATTTTCGCGACAAAATAAGTTTTTGCTATCCGAAGTCTTGTCAAAATATTCTCTAGCAAGTATTTTTGGTGACCAAAAGTATTGGACTGTAAGATCTTGGGTATTCTTGTCAGGCAAGCGGAATTCGTGCTGCAAAAGTGTACGAGTTTCGGTGAAACATTTTTCGGGGCTGTTTCGCGCTTTTTTCTTCAAATTTTTCTTCCGACTCGCGTCATACTTTTTCATGCGTTCTAATTTGCTGTTACCGTTGGTAGGAAAAACTTCGCACGAGCGTTCAGTAGTCTTCGAAATATTCGCCAATTCGGCCAAAGTTTTCTTTGAAATGGGCACGAAAGGCTGCGAATCACTTAGCGTCCAAATTATCGAAAGTTGCGCTTCAGACTCGTTTTCATCGAGTTTCCGCTTTCCAATGTTATTCGCGACTTCTTTTTTCCTTAATTTCCGCCAGTTTGGACATTGGTTGCTAACAGAATCATTGGAACTTGGACTAAAGCTGCGAACGGTCGGCGAAGCTTTGAAATTCGACCGAACGTCGGTAACTTGCGTACATTTTTTCGTTGTCTCTCCCGAAGACTTGAAACTCGTTGATATTGAATTATTCTGCATTCCCACTAAATTATGCTTAGAAGAACACAATTTTTTAGTTCGAGAAAACCCAAAAGGATGAATAAATGGTTTCGCCACGTTTTTCTCAATTTTGTTTAAATTTACGTGTAATTTGTTGCTGTCACTCATTTCACGGTTTCTGATTTTTTTCGAGACTTCTTTTTTACTCAATTTCGGCACTTTTGGGCTCAAATTTCCAACAGAAACGCCGGAATTCTGATTTGCAGTCGTCGAACGTTCTAAATTCAACCCGACGTCGGTTTGACTGGAAAATTTCTCCATTGTTTCTGGTGAAGATTTTGCTTTTATAACTTCTGAATTATTAGGAGATTCTGCAGATTCGTAGTTTGGGAATGTTAAATTCTCGGTTAATTTGGCCAAACAATCGAACAAAATTGGTTGAATATCTCGATTTTCATTCTTTTTCTGCAAATCTACGTATAATTTTATATTTTTTTTATCGTTTTCGATTCCAGTTTTATCGTCCACTCTAAAAGTCACAGTCTTTACTTTTCTGCAACATAATTTTTTACTCATTAGCTGTGTTAGCATTTTTTTTAGTTCAGGATTTGTGACGATTTTTCGTCGAACTGGACAAACAAATTTTGGTTTTTCCACGCAGCCACGTTTAGCTCGCATTTGATTTCCATTGGTTTGACACGAGGCAAAAGATTCTTTTGCAGCTTCGTTGGCGATGGAAGTTATGCCTTGAGATCTTCGAAAACGACCATTTCTGGACGTCATTCGTACCATTTTTTTGTTCTGCTCTACGAATGAGTCTATAGAATCCGTGGATATTATTTCTTCGACGAATTTCGGGAAAATGGGAGCATAGTGCTGAACAATAATGACATTTTGACGCGATTTCCAAGGAGTTTCGACAGTTGGTGTGATTTTCTTGGTAATGTCATCCGAGGACTCGAAATTTGCAGCTTTTGAAACGATTGGAATTAGAATAGGAGGAGGGGTTGAGAATTCTTCAATATTTTTCGAGGTAGCAGGTTTTTTCTTCATGCATTTGCGTTTTGGCGAGGAAAAGTGTTTTCCGAGAGAGACACTTGGAGGACATACCTCCTTCCATTGAGCGCTTCTGAGTTTGTCGATTTGAGCGAAAATATCGTTAACTTGGACGACCTGGAGCATAACCATGTCCCAAAAACCCGCCAAGTCTTCGTTGGTCGTTGGAAACTCTTCTCCGGGTACTTGATTCTAAAAATACAAATATATATTTCAAACTTGATAATACCAGCAATTGTTTTTTTTTTACCATTTCAATGATTTTCAAATTCATTTCTTTTTTTGGTATTACTTAAATTCTGATTTTATATGCCTATGTTAAGGGTTACTTACAATATTCTTTTGACAAAGGCCCTCAAACTGCTGCATTTTCTGTGTGGCAAGGAGTCGAGCTTTGCCAGCAGCTGAACGCAATTTTCCAGCGGCTTCTTCCGGAAGTTCAGCGGTATCCGCGAGCTCAGCTTCCGCTGATGCGGCCAATGCGAAGAGTCTTTCTCGCTCAGCTTTCAATAGCTGCAATAACAAATGTTTGGTACAAATTTGGACTAAAATCGGGGCTTTGAATTTTGATGCTCTTATTTTTGATGATTCGATTCACTATTAAAATATAGGAAAAAACCAAATTCAAGAGTTTTTCCTCATAATTTCCAAAGGGAATCATCTACTTCGGTTTTCGACTCAAATTTCACACTTTAGATTTTTTTCTTTTCACTGAATCCGATCAGAAAGTACTAATTTTCTTTCCTAAATTTTTCGGAAAAAAAAAAAAAAAAAAATTTATCTTCACATTCGACGACATTTTTTAGATCAAAGAGTTAAAGTAAGATTAACAAGCTCTTTTCGATGCTTAATGCACCTTTTTTTAAAAGAAAAGAAAAGAAAAGAAAAGAAAAGAAAAGAAAAGAAAAGGGGGAAAAAAAAGATACCCAATTTTGGACTTTTGCTTTCTCCAAAATTCAATTTCTAACAGCCCAGAAACGTGAAATAAAAAATGTAAAATGCCTCATTTTTCGAATTTCAAATAATTTAAATACTCAGAGGATTTTATTTGCAATCAAATAATTTACCACTTATACCTTATAGATTCTATTACGAATTTTTCATTATTTTTGTTATTATTAGGGATTGCGTTTTGGAGAGCACAAGTTAACAATATGGTATTCTTAGGTAAATTTTCTAAACTGTAAAAATAAAAATAAAATCGAGAAAAAAGTGGCATAAGCATCGAAAAAGGGCTTTTTTAATTTTTCGTTTTTAACTCCCGACTGCCCCCAAGCAAAAGAGGGGAGTTATGCGTTTCGATGACGATCGAAAGATGTCACCTCGAATATTAGACATGGATGTTTGTCAAAACAACAAAAAATGTTTTGACAAGTTTTGGTACAGAGCTTCTATGGCTGGGACGATCGTACGAAGGCACCTGTTTTTGTGAGATCCATTGTGACTCCGCAGAGATATACATCTTTGAAAAAAGTTGTGAAATTGCCAATTCGTAAATATCGCTTTGACCACTCATTCTTATGACTACTGTGTACGTGTGTGTCTAGCCTAACATGGCGTCGATTGGTTCAAGCCACGGTCTTACATACAGGTCTGGAAACTAAGGTCTCGGTAGGCGTTCATGTTATGGCTTCAAAGTAATTCGAATTGTGTCCGCCAGGGCCGCGCTGCGGCCGGCGGGTGAAACCCCCACTCTGCTACACTATTTGAAGCTTTATACGTAAATACAGCTTCACTTATTCACGCAATAAATATAAAAATTATTTAAATATTATAGGTAGAATGAGGTACTTTCTATAAAATCAATATTTTATTTCACTATTCAGCTCGTTATCAGTTAAAACTCGTTTTTATCCGTTTATTTATTTATTTATTTTTTGATCATTTTTTAGCCCGACTCGACATAGTTAAGTGTATAATGTAAAAACAAGTATATCTTATTATTCTTAATGCTTTAATTAGTTTGTTTTCGTTTTTAAGTGCTTCAGGGTAATATAACATTAGTAAGTATATTTTTTTTCTTAGTCTTTTTTAGTCCTCAGTAAAGTGCGGTATGACTTAATTTTGTTTCATTTACAGGTGTTCTTCAGGGTTACATAACATTGGTAAGTAATTTTTTCTTTCAGTATGACTTAATTTTGTTTTATTTTCAGGTCTTATTCAGCGTGACATAACATTAGTAGATACATTTTTTTCCACTCGTTTTTAGTCACTATTAAGCTTAAAAAGTTTAATTTGATTCGGTTTTATTCCCAGGTCTTATTCAGAGTGGCATAACATGGGTAGGTATATTTGTTTTCAGTCGTTTTCAGTTATTTCAAAATAAAGACCTGTAGGACATAATTTTTTAATATTACATTAAACGAAAAGCACCAGAAAAAACTAATAGCACGCTATAATGAGCTGGTACAGGTTATGTATGAAAAAATTTTGCGCGCCTTTGGTCTCACCCGCTATCTAAAGCGCCACGTAGTAGCGACGAGAAGCCCTAAAAACACGGACACGAAAAAACAGCGAAAAAGTGTAGGAGGCAAGGTAAAATACGAGTGGAAGTGTAGGCGAAAGGCTGCGTTGCAAAAAAAGTGGCAATTTGAAGTAGTGGAAAACCGGGTATAGAAATTCGGAGTTTAGGGCCATCGGAGAATTCTTAGCGAGATTTAGCAGGGAAGCTTAGTTGGCGATTGCATAGATGGCGGGAGCGGAGTGTACTGCGCCGGTAAAGAAGGGCGGTGAGAATGGCGAAGGAAAGAGAGGGCGCGGCAGGCCAATGAGAATATTGACAGCTCGAAAAAATATAGCGAGAGCCCGATGGATCACTTCATTCTTAGGGTTAAAGAAACGGATCCGTTTGCAAAGGGGAGAGGACTGTTACATTCGCCGATCGCCAAAAAAAATGGGAGTCTGAACAACAACTCCGAAGATATTGATGACCCGAAGGAAACCGACGCATCCGAACCAATTACAGTGCTGGATGAAAACGACAATAATAATGATGATAACAATAAGATCGACTGGGAAAAGGAAAAAAAGTTGTTTGCTGTATGCGAATCTGGAGCTAGCTGTAGAGAGGATGATAATAAAAGTGAAGAGGAAAATGAAGTCACCGATCAGGAGAAAAATGATGGGATGAATTTATCCGAGGCGCAGGAGAAGAGCAGTATAAGTAACGGAGAAGTGGGATGCGGAACGCTAGAGGAGGTCCCGGTGATAACATGGATGACAGAGTTGGAAAAAATGGAAATAAAAATGAGAGCGGTAATGAGAAATGCAATAGCTGAAATGAAGACAAGAACGAGAAATTGGTGGAAGCAGGAAATGGAGAGAATGAGAGGTGAGTGTGAAGCGGAAAGTGAGGATCAGTGCGAGTGATGTGAGCAAAGGCGTTTGGACTTTTCGGAACAGCAGAAAAGTTTGAAGGAGATGGAAAATCAAAGAGAGGTAGAACAGAAACAGTGCAAGGACGAGAGGATACTGTTGCTTGGAATAATCGGCGACCTCACGCGTAAGATGGGCCGGAAAGAGAGCTTTGACGATAGTAGGGCGGAGAAGAGCATAAGGGATTCTGGGATGGCCAATCTAGAGCAAAACTCAAGTTGGCAGACGGTGAGTGAGGCGCCTATGAACTCCCCAATGAATCAATCGGTCGAGAGTAACCCGAACAAAAGCGGGTGGGAAGATATTCGGATGACAGAACAAAATGACAGATCGCCTCACACTGCTTCTTCGGAACTACCAACTCCAAGTGCTCTGACAGGGGGTGAGTGGGAGTGGGAAGTTGGAGCAAGGAGAAAACTCAAACGGTCGCTGCTGATCAAAGGGTTCAAGACGGTCGGGGATGCTGTGCAAGTCACGCAGGACATAGCCTGGTGGATGATGAAAAAAAATAGATATCACTCCTAGAATTGAGAGACTGCAACGGACACGTGAAGGGCCAATCATCGTGCTCAATTACTTGGAGGCGAAGATGGAGGTATTGAAGAAGAAAAGCGGACTCAAGGGAAGTAACTATTGGATATTCGATGTGCTGACTGCCAGAGAAACGGTTATCCAATCGTGGTTACGTAGCAAAACACAAAGATTAGAAAGGGAGGGGAAGGAAGTTAAAGTAGGATACCAAAAAATACGTATAAATAACATCTGGTGGGTCTGGAGCGACAGAGAAGGTACATTAGTCGAGAGTAGGTTTCGGAAAGGAACGAGTGAGAAAAGAGAATGAGATCGGAATTATTACCTGGAATTTTGCGGGAATTGGAAAGATTGGGCGGACTTGGGACTATCTGGAAAATTTTGATATTATAATACTCCTAGAAAGATGGCTTGACAAGAAAAGAGCGTCATTGGTAACTTGGATGGGGGTTTTACTTGGTGGACAAAGGAAGCAAAAAAAGAAAAATTAATGGGGACGGCGAGTGGAGGTATCTTGATTGGGGTTCGGAAAAAAAGTCATCAAAAATGTGAAGTTGTGACTTGGGAATATGGAATGACCGAAAAAATGAAAGATCTGAATGGAAATAGGACATGGATTGTTTCAGTGTACAATAATGTGGGTTTCAGGACGATTGAGGGGAAACTAAGGGGCCATCCCCTGGGTAGAAGAGGGCATTAATAAAGGAGTATGTGTAATTATCACAGGTGATTTTAATGCAAGGATAGGCCAGGAACAGGGAGCTACGCTCAGGGAGGAGGAAGATTTATCAATAGTAGAGCCAAAGTCTGAGGATAAGCTACTTAATGCAGAGGGGCGAAAATTGTTAAAATTTTGCGAAACATACGGAGTGACTGTGCTGAATGGACGAGCGAAAGGTGATGAAGTGGGAAAACTAACTTATATAGGAGCCGAGGGAGCTTCGGTCATCGATCTGGTCCTGCAGGTGAAAAACGGTATGGAGCACAGAATTAAGAAGGTTTCGGTTGAATCCAGAATAGAATCGGATCACTTGCCGGTCGTCGTCGTACTGAAAACGGATAGTTCAGAGTACTCAAGCGAGGAGGCTATTGCAAGTAAAGTCAAGGGGGAAAAGTCTGTCAAATTCATTTGGAAAACAGAGAAAGCAGATAACTTTTTCAAAGAATTAGAAGGAATATGGAAACATGAGGCTAATAACTCGACAGAAGAACAGTGGATGAGGTTAAAAGAAACACTGCTAACAGCAGCAAAAAAAAAACAGGGCTAGTCAGAAATATAGGTCGGGAGGGGAAAGATACAGGGTGGTAAGGAACAGAGAAACAAGGTCTGGCGGAAACTGAAATCCTTCAGAAGAGCGAGAGAGGAAAATGTGAAGGAGAGAAAGTTTTTGCTAGCAGAAAAAAGATCCTAAAGAAAATGTATAATACAGCAAGAAGGGAATGGTTTGATCAAAAAATGGCAAAGGGTTAGGGACAGTAAAGATATGGCGGAATGATCGGCGGCGGTCGCGCAATACAGACCTAAGAATAAACGGAAAGGGAAAGGAATTAATAACGAAGAATGGGTACGACATTTTGCTACTTTGTTAGGGGATCGGGAGGTGCTGCAAGCGTCGGTGAAGGGATCCTCTGAAGCAAAGGGAGTAGACAAGATCTGGGGGGACGAACAGTCCAGTGATACTGCACTAGATATCGCGATAAGTTCCAGAGAATTGATCAAGGCACTGAAGTCGAGCAAGAGTGGAAAAGCAGCAGGTGAGGACGGTCTTATAACGGAATACATAAAAGCACTTGGATTGAGAAGGACTGAGGATCTAAGGGGTATCGTTAATAAAATTTGGACCGGTGGGAAAGTAATGAAAGGTTGGGATCTGGCTAGAATCTACCCAATTTTTAAGGCAGGGGACGAAAACGAAGCTGGCTACTATAGGGGGATCTCACTGTTAGATGTAGGCTACAAAATCTTTGCAGGAATTATGGCAAATAGGTTACGAAACTGAATAGAAAAATACGGAATTTTAAGAGAAAGCGAAGCAGGATTCAGACCGGGAAGCGGAACACGGGACCATATTTTTGTACTTAATTCACTAATTAACAATAGACTTAAAGCCAAGGGAGGAAAGCTTTACGTGGCGTTCGTGGACTTCCGCGCAGCTTTCGACAAGGTAAATAGGGGCCTACTGCTTGAGAAATTATGGGAAAAAGGAGTAAGGGGGAGGATGCATCAAATGATTAGGGGGATTTATAATTTAACTAAAAATGAGGTAATTGCAGGTGAGGGTATGACCGAAAGCTTTGAGATGACTAACGGAGCGAGGCAAGGGTGCCCTCTAAGTCAGATCCTATTCAACCTGTTCTTGGACGACATAGATACTGAGTGGGAAGGTAGGGAATTTGGAGGTACAGTAATGGGAAGAGAAAAGATTTTTGCGCTGAAGTACGCCGACGATATAGCAGTGATGGCCGAAGCCGCGGTAGATCTAGCGAGAATGCTAAAGGGATTGGAAAGATTCACGAAGAAGACTGGAATGCATATAAATGTTGGGAAGACAAAAATAATGATCTTCAGAAATGGAGGGAAAAGAGGGTCTCAAGAGAAGTGGGAAATAATGGGTAAAGAGGTTGAAGTAGTTCCGGAATTTAAGTATCTTGGATTCTGGTTCTCTACAAAGAACGTAATGTCAAAGCACGTTAAAAAAAATGGCTGGGAAGGCGCAAATAGCAGTTAGTACAGTATGGGAAATAATAAAGAAAGCAAGAATAGAGCGGCTAAAACAAAGACTATATTTAATGGACTCTTTGGTGAAATCTGCGGCATTGTATGGAGTAGAGATCTGGGGATGGAGGAGGAGAGAAGAGGTGGAAAGAGTACAGGCCAGACTTGCAAAAGCCGCGTTGGGCGTTGCCAGGAATACACCAGATTACATCTGTAAACTGGAAGCAGAAGTTTGGAGGTAGAGTCAAGGAGGAGAGCAGCTAAGGATTTGGTCGAGATACAAAAAATTGAAGACAATAGATGGCCAAAATTATGTCTCCGGGTGGAAGTAAGGGGTATCTTGAACGGAAAACCGTCAAAATGGGGGAAGGACTTGAAAATGGCAATGGAAGAAGAAGGGGATGGCAGAGTCATAGTAGAAATATGGGAAAATGAAAAGTGGGAGACCTTAGAGAAAGTTTTGGCAGAAGGAATAGAAAGGAAAATGGAACAAGATGTCCAAAGTGATTGGAGCAAGGTAGAGCGATATAGTTTCAGCCCAGGCTACAAAACCTACAAGGTGGGGATCGATGCTGAGAAATATTGGGATGCTACGGATATAAGTGGCTGGATAAAAGAACAGTGGGCTAGGATGAGATGCGCAACGTACACAGATATGGCAAAAAGGGATTTGATGAGTGGAGCTGTAGGCTGTGCGGGGAGGAGAAAGAAGATCTGGCACACATACGGCTATGCCGCGAAGCGAGGAGATTGATTAAGAAGGAATGGACTGGGTTTATAGAAGGGTGGATAGACGACCTGCAAGGGGTTGAAATAGAAAAGGACTTAATCAGCTTGCTGAAAAACAGGCCAATCGAGGAATTGTGCAGATACGCGAAAGAATTTGAAAAATTAGTGAAAGACGGATCGAGAATCGCGGGCTAACAGCGAAGTTTCGGAGGCTAATGTATTGTATTGTTGATATAGAATTTAGGGCAGTGGTTGAATGAATGTGACACGAAAGCTATACGGTTGAAAGTGGAATGTTTTTTATACTTTTTTTTTTTTTATCGTTCTTATATAAAACAAGGTGTGATTCAGTGTATTCACAGTGTAACAACTAACACCCTATATGTGATCTAACTGTTTTGTATTTGTTGTTGTTTATGCTTGTGTCTATTAAAATGTATATACCAGGGGGATTGTGTAAGGGATGGGTCTGTAAAAGGCGAGTGAAGCCATACTTTGGAATAAAAACTACTACTACTACTACTACTACTGCTACTGCTACTGCTACTGCTACTGCTACTGCTACTGCTACTGCTACTGCTACTACTACTACTACTACTACTACTATAATTTTCATTGAATCTAAACTTTAAAAAATATTTTATCATTTTTCATAATCATTACAAATTATTGTTTTTTTAAAATCAATTTTCTTTGCAATCGGGAGTTTTTCATAACTTTTTCACGTTAAAAATATCGTCGAATGCAAGGAAAAATGTATTTTTTTTTTGTTGGTAAATCCAGAAAATTTTCGATGAAAAAATAGTACTTTAGATTCTCCTCATCAAATTCGGTGGGACGTTGAAAATTAAAGGAGTCATTTTCGTTGACAAACTAAAGTAACGAGAAAAGAATCTCAAATTTAGGCTTTCTTTTTATTTTAATACAGTGAATCGAATCATGAAAAAAAGAACACCAGACGTTTCAAGGCAACATTTTCGTCCGATATTTGGCACAATGACCGATATACATCCTAAGGAGTAGGTTTTTTCTTACTTCAATGAAATAGTGTCCATCCTTTTCCTCGGAAGCATTCTCGGCCGGTTGCTTTACGAGTTCTGTTGCAATAATGCTGCTAGAACTCGCGCTAGGCTCAAGAACCGGCAAAACCACTTCCGGAGCAGCTGGCTGCTGATCCGGTATACTCGTCACGCTCGCGCTCAGCTTCAGTCCATCTTTTTCGACGACGTTGCAGCTCAGATTGGTGCTTCCAGCCACTGTTACCTTCGCTTCAGTCTTTCGAGTTGGTGTCACCGATATCCTGCCGGAAAAAGGAACAACAATCAAACATTGACACAGTGGCCATTTTTTACCGAGAAAAAAAATTCCCAACTAACTTTTTCAACGAAATTCTGCTAAAAAATCTAACAACGCTAATGATAACGTATTATAACCAGGTACAACAACAAATGGTCCAAAATTACGCGTGGTACCACGTTAAAAAAAAATTAAGACAATTTGATGTTTTTTCCTGAATACCCATAAATTTTATAAGAATTTTCTGTAGTGTTTGTAAATTATGTTGTTTTTTGTTTCAAACTATCAAACCTGAATTCGCGAATCTTCTTATCAATCGTCCGGACACTGTTCAGGTATAATCGGGGGTTATATGCCAAGTGCAACACCAAAATTCTCGCCTTTCCGTACATTCAAAAAAATGACAAGTAGAAGAAAACTCTATTTTCAACCATCACATGAAAACTTTAATTGTATATTCAGAAGAATCAACAAATTATTTTTAATTGAAAAAAGTTGGTTTACCCGGCACTTTGACAATTTTTTTCGTTCATTTTTTAATAATCTTCTCTTGGATTGTTTAAAAAAAAAAAAAAATTATTGCATCGAGATTCTCACGATTGTCCCTAAATCTCACAAGGAGTCACGTTGAAACAAAAAATACTACCTTCATGTGATTAGGTTTTGAAGTCATTTGATCAGGATAAATCCTATATTAAAAAGTTCATGGATGATAAATGCGAAATTCATTGTTAGCGGTTAAAACATATTCTGATTCGTCGGTGGTGTCGTCAGACCCACTGATATCAGGGCCAAGTTCATGCATTGAATTTGTTTGTTTATGTCAGATGTCAAAGCTGACATAAAGAGACTCGGGCGCTTAAGCGGCTAACCCTAGTTTCTCTAAAAAGTGTTTCAATCCATTTGTCAAAGGAACTGACATTTTTTTCCCTGACAAACTTTTAAACTCCCTGTTTTTGCTTCCTCATAGAGGAAGCATTGTTTTCGTGAAAATTTTTTTTTTTCGAGATTTTCATGTCAGGATACTTTAAATGGTCTAAAATATCGAGGAAAATGGTTTTTACGAAATCTCTCTCTCTCTCTCTCTCTCTCTCTCTCTCTCTCTCTCTCTATGTCTCTCTCGCGCGCGCGCGTGTGTGTGTGTGTGTGTGTGTGTGTGTGTGTGTGTGTGTGTGTGTGTGTGTGTGTGTGTGTGTGTGTGTGTGTGTGTGTGTGTGTGTGTGTGCAGATTTCCTTGTACGCACGATAACTGTCGTAATTTTCTACGGATTTTCTTCTAATTTTGAACTCAAGTGTGTTATCATATAACAAAATTGGGGATTGTATTTGACGCGAGTCGGTTAAAAAAAAATTTCTTACAGCATTTTAAAAATTTTGAAACAATCGTTTTCACGCTATAACTTACGCAATTAAAGAGGCACCGGGCTGAAATTGTGTATATAAATGGATTACCCGTAAAACATTATGTGTATATGATACATACAATTGCCGATATGATTTCACGATTATTGATTTCCAATTAAGATTTTAGTCTAATGAACTGTTGAAATGTCAGAAAATTTCGATTTTGATGAACAAAAAGAAATAAAAAGCTTTCACGAAAAAAAAAAAAAAAAAAAAAATCGTAATTTTCCACAGATTTATCTTAAATTTTCTTAACACTTAAACGACCATTCAAAAAGATATTCGGTATAAATTTGACACCACTCGGTCGGGTGGTTCAAATTTTATGGCATTTTGAATTATTTGAAAAATCTCGTTCGAGCGCTTGCTCATGCAAATTACTAGGTATCGGGTTCCAATTTAGTTTACATATGGGCTATCATTAACCAATTTTTGAGTAACAATTTTACACAAATCGGTCGAGCTGTACAAATTTCACGTCACTTTGAATTTTTATAAAAATGTCTTCAGAGTATAAACAAGCCTGCAAAGTAGAACCTTGCAAGCAAAGCACTTCCTCATTATGTTTCGCTTTCTACAAAGCATCCTCTATGAGGAAGCCAAAATTGATCAACATACTTCCTTACAGAGGTAGCTTTGTAGAAAGCGAAAAATAATGAGGAAGTGCTTTGCTTGCAAGGTTCTACTTTGCAGGCTTGTTTTTGCGTAATTCCGTAAACAATTTGATTTTCCCTGACATTTTCCAGAGTTCCCTGAGCACGGCCATCATAGTTAGAGAATGTGTGATTCTAAAATAGGTAATAAATAAAAATCCGGATTTTCGGATTTGTTTGCTCTCATACGGACTGTATTAGCGCTTCTGTTTATGTCACAACTTGTTCCGCTGATTATAAAACCTCGAATTTCTTGGCGATCATTCTAATATTTCGAGTAAAAACGGCAATAAAGCAACTTTACTTTCGTAATTACCGGTAAATTTTCGATTAGAGAGGTTCTTAAAGAGCAATCGACATTCTTTTTGCACTTTTGACCTCCCAAAAACTTACAATCCCGAAATTCCATATTTTTCGGCTGCGCATAATTTTTTTTTGGGTCGACCGGTTCCTAATTTTTCTTTTGCGTTGAAAGGAACATGATAAAACGAAGAAAATGGCATTATCACCGCTACGAAACCTTATTTTTGACAAAATAGGAAATAGAAAAATAGAGAGAAGACTTAGAACTATGCGGAAACTACATAACGGATTTAAATCCATTCATGTAATTTGGTGATGAATTTTTTATTAATGAAGAAAAGTAAGTACTTTAAAACTAACCTCTGGAGCGGTTTGATAACTTGCTCAGAGCCATCGGTGGGTTTTCTGGGGCTGACGACCGGAAGTTGAGCCCGGAATTCTGGTCGTAAGTGTCTTAATACAGGCAAATTCTTGAGTGACTCTTCCGTGTTTGCATTATCAGCGCTAATGTCGTTGTTGTTGCTGCTCGATTTATTGAAGCTATTGTCGCTTAAATTCAGATTCCCGGAGCCACGTTTGTTGAAGAAAAAGCCTTGAGCAAGGGCTCCAGGTCCATAAAGTCGCTCAACTCTTTGCTGGATAAACGATTTTTCACTACTCGACGACGAAATGTTCAACCCTTGATTCTCGTTTGTCTCCAGCGACGATCCGTTGGTGAAGCTCGTTTCGCTAAACGAGTTATTTGATACTGTTAACAATAAGTTATAATATTAGCATAAAAAAAACATTCAACTGCTTATCGCGCAATTTTCTTTGTCATCATAACTTCATTCATTGCTCTTTAATTATTTTTTACCTTTTAATAAAGTTTCCCATTATGAATTTGTACGTTGATCGATAAAAATACATGTTCAATACTAGATAAGCGACACGGAAACATTCTTGTTTACTATAGAAGGCTATTTGAATCCACATTTCGTGTATGCTTAGCATTTTTGAATCCGATTATTTTCTATTAATCGTACACATTGTTTCCTTTACGAGGAACCAGTAAATTTGCAACATCGAAAAAATTAGGCAACCGCCAAAGTTTCACTTTGTATTTTGAATTAATTATATTTGTTTTTTCTTTTTAACTTTTTTACTTATTAGTTTTTTTTTCAACGTACCGGTACGCCCAGTGACTGATCTGGGTGAGGAAACCGATATACTTGAGAAACTTTTGGTCTCGCGGCTGCAGGGAGTGACGTGCAACGTTGCTTGCGTTCTTTTAACCGGAGAAGTTGCGCGAATAGGACTGATGTCGGCGAAATTCGTATGCATCGGTAAACCCTTGTCAACTTCCGAATATCCCTGACAAACTTTAATCGAACTTCGAGTCTCGACAAAACTCTCGATTTTGCACTCTTTGGCGCCGTTACTAAAGCCATTTTGACGATCCATCGCTAGCGGTGAGATGGACTGACTTTTGGTTGGATAAGAATGACCGGGTACCCCGAGATTTTCGTTTGATCTGTAATTATGAATTATTAATTCCATGCTTTGAAAGACATTTCATGGCACAGTAAAAAACTTTACTTGAAATTTAATGTCCAAGCATCAATAGTTTTTATCAATGAACTGGTGTAAATTCGATACAAAAATGCAATGTATGATTAAGATATGGTACACCAATTTCAATAATTCACTCTAACTGCACTGTAAAGGTACGTAGATTTTTATAATTTGCTTTAATTTTACTGTAATAAAATATTTGTTAAAAACTATAATTGTACACTCAATCTTATTGACGTGATTTTTGCGACTGATTAGGTGTAATTAATACTAGTTTAATAATACCGTGTTCTTCCGTGAAACATTCTGATTTACAAAAAGATTGTCGGAAACCATTTATTTTATTGTAAGAAACTGAATAGAACTTAGCAGTTTGTAAGAGGTTTTCACCTGACACGGAGAAATTTATTCTAGATTCTATTTCTTTGAGTGCACACGAGTCATTTCTGATTCTCAATGGAAATCAAATGTATTTTCAATGGAAAATACATTTTGATGCAATTGAGTGTATAGGTGGCAAAATAATAGAGAACTCGCCTAAATCCAGCTGGACTGGTTTCCCTGGTGATTAATCTCGAACCAGGGCTGCTGTCCCGCGACCGAAATCCTTCTCGCAATTTGCTGTCGTACCTGGTGATACCGGAGTAGCCACTTATGCTGCAAGCTAAGCCCAAGTAGCTCGGCTTCTTAGCTGTCAGCTGCTCTGGTTCGGCATTTCCGTTTTCCCCATTTAAACACTCGATTTGTATAACCGTTTGCGATTGCTGCTGCTGCTTTTGGAGTGTTTCGTTGCTGCCGTTCGACAAATTTTCTTGCGGCGAAGGTATGTCACCGTTGCACGATAAATTCAGACTGTGCAAAGTCTTTTCCGATACAGAACCCAATGTTGTTTCTAAAATAATTAAAACATTCATGTGTAAATTTTGTGAACGCAAAAATGGAACAAAAATAAACCAACGGAAAAAATAAAACGTTGTATTATGACCCAATGTCGTTTCTAAAATAATTGAAAAATTCATGTGTGAATTTTGTGAACGCAAAAATGGAACAAAAATAAACCAACAGAAAACATAAAACGTTGTGTCTTGAGGTCTTGTTAAACAACTTCCTTAGACTTTTTAAAGCGCAAGACAAATTATTTATGAGGCTACAAGCATTCAGAGAAATTTTCTAGCTTGATAATACACATTTATTTCATGATTTAACGGACAAATAATTTAAACAGTTCTTATTTTATATATACCGCCTTAAAGTGCAAGTTATCATTTTTCGTTCCATTTTACCACTTTACATTATTTTTTTCGTGCGAAACAAATATAGTTATAATATTCATGTGAAATAAATTTATCATGAATCTTGGCAGCGAAATGAAAGAAAGGAACATTTCATAAGATAATGAAACAAAGTTGGAGTCTTTGTACTTCTAACCAAAATATGCACAGAAAAGAAAGAAAACGATCAAAGAATTGCATCAGAAACTCGTCGATTTGCCAGTTTTAAAAAATCGGAACAATCCTTTTTTATCTAGAAATTAATAACCCAGTGATAACTCGTTGATAATAATTTCCTATAAAATTATAAGGAAAATCTATGCACGTTTGTAGATGAAAAACGATAAAAAGTACCCAGGCTCAAAGCTGACATTTGCTGTATAGTCAAAGAGCCTCTGTGAATGTTTGTTACCTCGAAGAACACGAAATACGTAAAGACGAAGAGCGTGGAAATAATTTATAGAACCGTCAGACTTGTTCGATAGAAGCGAGATGAGGAATCGCTCGATTTAAGCAAATAGAAACGAACGAAACGGCGGCCTTCTCCATTCTCTTATCAAGTTTATAATTACGCTAGCGCGACAAAGGAAATGCCCGGTGGTGAATCGTCAGTGGAGCGGAATAGACGCGACGAGTTCGGGAATAGCTCTTATATCTCTTATAGGTGTCTTAAGGGGAGTTGTGAGTGCTCTCTCTACCGAGAGGGAAACGGTTGTGCTCCGAGTTAGGGTCAAAGCGTCTCTTCGTCTCTTTTGGCACCGAACGCCAACACTTCAAACGTTCCTCCTCTCAATCTCCGATGGCTCGCGTACTCTGAGCGTCTCTCTTCTAATTCCAAATGGCCCGCAAGTTCGGAATAGTCGCCGCGTTCTGTGTACAACACTCTACAGCAGTCTAAATCGAAATTAAGGTGCACCGCGGGATCACCGACCGTGCTCTGATCCTAACGCAACCTTGACAAAACTGCGTGGAGATTGGGGCAGTGAAGAGTCTAGAATAGAGGATAATTGAAGAAGTGGTTTAAAGATTTTAGCGGAAAATCCAAGTAGTCATTATTTTCGCGCTTAAGCTACATTGTACAGAGATTTTTTTCCGACGAGTGCTAAATACATTGCACATGAATTAGGAAGTGAAAGATTTGGGTTATTATTTAAGTATTTTGGGACAAATATTTAAAAAAATGGAGAAAAATCGGCTTACATTGACATTTTTCAAAATAATGGGCTCCAATTTGGTACACGAATGACCAAATTGGAAAATATTATAGATGGATAATTGGTACGAAATCTTGAAAAAGTCAATTGAAACGTACAAATTTAATGGGATTGTGGGTTTTTACCTTATTTTCTGAAAAATTAATATTCCCCTTCTAGTATGAGTTGAGATATACAATGAGTTGAAAACTCGTGTTCAGCAACGAAATAAACATAGAGGATCGTTCTTGCTCTTAAGTAATTACGTATAACGTTATTAATCAGACAAAAAAAGCTTCGTATACGGAGAAGGTAAGAATGATATTGAAAAATAAGAATAACAGAATTTACAGGAAGACTGAAAATGAATGGGGAAGCAACGTGACAATTTTAATTGTCAGCTTTTTTTAAAGGTAGTACTGTCGCTTGGTGTTCATGTCGCATTTGTCGAGAAAATCACAAATACTTCTCAATGGAACAAGAATCTGAAAAAATTCGTGCTTATTAAAAGTATTGAAAAGATTTATACTTTGTCAAGGTGTAGTGCCGCCACATTCAGAAACAAAAATGTCCATTGTCCACGGATGTTTTTGTTCCTTTTTAAATTCTCCGATGGCAGATTAAAAGTAAGATCAAGATCACGGTCATGATATCACCGGACAAAGTTTTAAAATGGCAAAAAAAAAATTTCTTCGCCCTTAGAAAAAAATCCGGGCGAACCCGCCACTAGATAATCGGAAAAGGAACAGAAAAGACATCCTTGTTTTTTTTTTTCGAGGAGTTGATCTGGCCAAGATATAGTACGGCAAAGTTTTCAATTTGCAGAGATCGTCTTCATTTTACACCATTTGTTTAAAATGCGTCATCAGGGAATTTAAAAAGGAACAAAAAGTCCCTGGACATTTTTTTTCTGATTGTAGCGGCGGTACACTTTGACAAAGTTCATTTTTGTAGATGTAAAAATTTTGATTGTCATAAAAACATATTTCATTGTATTTAAAGTAAAATCGGAGAGAACCCGCCACCGAAGAATCAAGAGTACTACAAAAAGTCCTTTAGCATTTTTGCCTTTGATCAATATTCTAGTCAGGAAACGCGGACAAAGACAAACATACAAATAACTACCCCTAGCATTAATATTATTGTTATTATTTTTTTTAAACCGCCAATTCAACATGATATAAGAAAGAAGATCTCCTCCACGTTTTTCTCTCCGAGTCAAAACTAAAAAGATATAGCGTGACAAAGTTTTCAACTGGCAGAGATCGTCTTAATTTTACACAATTTTGTTTTCAACAAATTCGGTTATCGGCGAATTAAAAAAGGAACAAAAAAGTCTCTAGACATTTTTTCCTCCGAACTGATGTGGCGGCGCTTCGCTTTGAGAAAGTTTATTTTTGCAGATGCAGAAAATTTGATTGTCATATCAAAGATATTTTATTCTTAATGAAATCCAACAGGACCGATCGCACAACATGTCAATAATGATATGAGGGAAAACAATACATAATATAAAAACACAAGACATCTGCGATAGTTAACCCTTCGAGTCATACATTTGTCATTTCCGAAATAATAAAACTTATTAATAATTGTCAGAAATTAGTTAAAAATGGTTAAACCTGAGCGAAATCAGGTGGGTCGCTTCCCGACCCACTGTGACTCAAAGGGTTAAGATAATTAATAAATATTATGAATCGGGATCTTGACATCCATGAATTTCTATTGTAATGAAAACAAAATATTCGTCCATGAAGGGTGCCAAGCTCGAGATCTTCAACATTTTTTTTTAGTCTAGATTAAATATGTGAAAAAAAATTGAAAGAAAATTTAAAAAGGTGAAAAAATTCACAACTATTAAGAAAAATAAATGTAACATTTGCATAATGAAAATATTTGGTTACCGGGAAATATGTTAACTGATTAATTTTTTCATTAATTTGTCAATAAGATTTTGGAATTATTATTATGCAAATGATTGGAATATTTTCGATCGATTTGCTTTTCTCGAACTTATGCGAAAGAACACCAAGCGCTAGAACTATCCTAAATTGACAATTTCAGGATACAACTAGCGTTTAAAATCCGAGTTTTAGTCGGTTAAAAAAAAGGTTAGCTAAGCGTGCTTGGTGAAAAATAAGGTTTTGGTGAGTCTGGTGGGATTTATTGTCCAACCTGAACGGTCGGATGCCGAACGATCGACGTCGAGGCTGCAGCTGCCGATGCTCTCCTGGCTGGTCATGTTGGGATGCTTAACAGTCGCCCTGATGACTGCTCCAGGCTCGTCAGCTCCTCCCGCAGCCGTGGCGAACTCCGGATCGAGTCGATGATAATTGAGCGGTTGTACAGCGAGGGATAGAGGCCTCGTTCGTCGATTTTGTCGGCTTCCGGCAGCGGTTAGTCCCGTAACCGGCGACAACTCGTTGGCGCAGCTCTTGTCGTTCTCCTCAAGGCCCGCCACCTCGCCGTGACCGGTACCTCGACGAGGACGTCGTCGTAGGTGATCGGACTTCACCTCCTCGACCGCATCAGCCGTTTTCTCCTTCCGCGATCGATCCTCGTCAACACTGTCAGATTTTTTTTCGTTTCCTTTTCATTGTATATCCTCTTATCACAGCAGATTTCTTTAGCAGAGATTTTGTACATTTAGGTGCAATTTTCTTCGAGCAGTGCCAACTTTTTTTTCATCTATCTTCCTATTATTAGTCTACGCTTCGATCTTCTTTTTTTTCTTTAGTAAGCATGTTTAAGTTGGATTAGGACTAGGTGCACAATGAAAGTTTCAATTAAATCGTCAAACGGTGCATCATAAGTGCTGGGTTTCATTTTATTCACGTGCAAAGCGATTATTCATCTATCAATATTTAATGATCGGGAGGCGTGTGAAATCTTTTTTTCTGATAAAAATTTGTGGTTTTGTTAGTGAAAAAATTTTGCCAATGATTATGTGTTTCTTTATGTTATAATCAGATATTTTTTTTTAGTACATCTTGCCATATTGATAAACAAATTTGTTATGCTTTAAAAGAACCCAGTCACCTAGAAATACTTATAAGACACTTTTTTTTTGTTAGAGATATCCTTTTTTAAAAAGTGTTGCACTTAAATTTCATTCAGTACATAACAAACATTATAATTCTGCAATTTTCCAAAGACTCAAAGTGCACAATAAACCGGTTAATCAATATTATCGTTGGATGTCTTATTATATCTGTCGGAGGGTGCATTCTGGATTCAGTGCAGTGCAGTTAGGTTCACTGTAACCAATTGTTTAATGATTTTTTTTTCAATAGAAAATCATTTATTTACATATTTAAAATCATAGCCTTGTCATAGGGACCTGAAGTAAAAATTCCTATATTCAATTCAGAATGGACTTTCCAACAGATAAAACACATCGACATTGAACACTAAAATTTGATCACCGATTTGATCTGAATATTAAGACGAGTAAACATTTTTACTGTTTGCCTCACACCATTCTGGTACACTGTATGTGTTTACAAAATTGCAGGATGATAATGCTTTTGATGTTCTTGATGAGATTTAATTGTAAGATTTAAAAAAAAATCATTCTCAAAACTTCACTTCTCAAGAAAGAGAGTATCGTTCTCAAAACTTTTCTCGTGTCCATTTCTAGGGGATTAGGTCCCCTTAAGGGAACAATTCCAAAGGAATTTATTCTAAAATGGCACAAAAATCAGAATTGTAGAAAGGGAGGTTATTTATTTTCCTTTTTCCGGATAATCATTTTAAAAAAATCATTATTTAAATGATTTTTGTACTTTTAGTGAAAACGTTCATTTAAAAGACACAAAATTTCACACAGCCTCCAGCTGTTTATTTGTTGGAGAGATTTCGTGCGTCCTTAAGACTGAGGAGGAATTGCAGCGTGTACGTGCCGTGCATCAGTGTAGTTTAAACGACAAAATTGCTGAGCAAACGCACGCTACACATTTACACGAGAAAATTAGCGCTATAGGGTGCACAACGTGAATGACGAGCGTTATATTATATCCGCGTTCTCGGGGAGCCAGTTCGTGTAATGTAATTGCGGTGTCTAGGGGAACTATAGGGATATGTATTCATGGCAATAGACCAATTACTTATCTCGGCGATTTACATCGACATACCGTAAAAAGAACGTTTTGCGAACTTCATAATTTTTTCTACAGTCATTAAAGTGATAATTTACATATATTTGAACATAATATTCCACAAAGAGAATAAGATTCAGAAGAAAATGTACAACATGCTAAAATTACGTTGAAAATGTACAAAACGCTTCCGGGGTATGTCACACTCCAATAAATATTAATAGGTTATATATACCACAAAATTATTCTTCGTGATTACTATAAATGTTATTCAATAAATCGGTTGAACGAACTGGCAACATCTATTAATATTGCAGACAATTTTACAATATCAACAATTATGCACTAAAATCCCTTTTCTATAGAGCAAGGCTATGTTTTTTTTAAGCGATAACTTTTCCTTCAACACTCTGAACATAAAAATATTAAGAATACAAATATTTGTTTAACATAGTCTAATCAGAAATAATTTTTTTCAATAGACTAAAAAACATTCTTCTAGCAAAAATGTTGACTAAAAGACAAACGTCTCAACAAATTCTCCCCTTAAACCCGAGGATACATTTTCTCTTTCAGAACTAATTAAACACGGAAAAAAATATCATTGATTCAATAAAACCACGCTTTGCAGGCTGTCAAAAAAATGTTTTCTAATTAACTCCAGTTGTTGTTTTAACAATCCGATTTAACATTGGAACAATAAAATATTTTTTTGCCTGTATTGAAGTTATCGTTTCAATATCATATGAAATTGTAGGAATTGGAAGTGAAATTTAATTGTAATCGCTTGTTTTTGGCAGGCGGCAAAGCAAGGTTTTATTGAATCAATGATTTTTTTTCCCGTGAAGGCTCGCAAACAATCTCTCATGGCTGAATAAAATAGTCGCTAAAAACCGAGAACTGTAAAGTCAGCCAGGCATAAAATTTTGACAAAGATATCAAATCCTCGGCAACAAAGATAATTGTGTTTCACTTTAGTCGTCGTCGATTCTATCACGGAAGTACTTAGGACAGAGAGAGAAAGCCCGAGACCAATCCCGTAATTCTTCCTGTAAGGCCAGTTCTCCGATCTCCGGTTAGACACCGTTTTATAAATAGACTCATCGTGCCGCAACTTACACGAGTTGCGCTTCGATGTCAATGTTCGTAGCACAAAAATAATTAACCTCCAAACAATTACTCGGAAAACAAAAATTCAGCGTAAAGATTTCTCACACGGGTATGATAAAGTACCTGGAGCGCCAGTGTTTCCACAGAAATAACTTGGCAGTCACACTCTTTTTGTTGCTCGTCACTGGATTCACTGTATAAGTGCCACTTTCTATTTTCAAGGGCATTGTCTATTGTTTTGTGCTGCGACCTTTTCAATATTTACCAACAAATTGGTAAATTATAATTGGATAAATTGAATCACGCGTTGCGTAGAATTGTAAGTCATAATTTGGAAAAACTTTTGTTTGCCTTTCTCTTTGCGTTTATTCATAATTCGATCATACTGCGTTGGTATGATTACTTCTTTTTCGTGATTAAGCAATGAGGAAATGTCACTAAGCCGAGAACTTTCAACAGATCTTCCTACTAGTTTTGTTTTCGTAATCGGTCGAATACTAAGTGTCACAAAGTAAAAGACTTTCTGCACGTTGAATTTACTTCTTTTTTACTTTATTGGTCGATGATAAACAGCCACAAAGTGAAGAATTTTCTTCCCGTTTTATTTAAGTATTACTGGAGCCAAATATATAAATCGCTCACTACAAAAAAATTCGATATAGTAGGTATCGATTCTATTATCATCGAACGAATAGCCTTAAGGAGTGGCAGGTGAGCGAGACGATACATAGGATGACGCGTAGAAGGCGAAGAACAAGAGGAACGCGAAGAAGCGGAGCAGCACTTGGATTTATAAAGAAAGTGAGAAGAATCCGTTCTCTAGTTGGCTCGAGTACTTGCCGAAGAGTGGCATCGCCCCGAGAGCTGCATTCCCGCCGGCTCATCCCGCGTGTACTTCTTCTTCCCTTTCTACCGCGTTTCCCTAGTATAACACGTCGCCGAGAGTATATTTTTGGAACCCTCGAGAGGACCATGAACCGAGCGTCACTAGCGAGTCGAGAACATTTTTAACGCTAAGGTAGAAGTACGTATGTACTAGACTAGCTGACAGCGCGGATAACGTCTTTGCGAGAGTCTGTAAGGGGCCAGAAAGAGGAAGGGCTTATCAAGTGCAATATCTTAGGGTGTGGACCACTTTAAGAGGCGTTTTTTAATTAAAGATTTTTTTGGCGCTTGAGGCACGAAGATTCGAACAAGTTTTGGACATGTATGTGGCAAGAATAATTAACCCTACACCTCACGTATCATTTTTTCTACCTTCCAACTCACGACAGGGGTCGCTAACGACCCCGCGCTTTCCTTCTACGTAGAAAGGTCCTATGACCAGTAAATAAGCTTTCGCACATCAATCTCTTCATTTTTAAATATATAAGAGACTGGTAAAAAGTGAATTTGATTCCATAAAAATTTAAGAGGTGAAAACTACACTTGAAACCCGAACAATTGGCGGGGAACACATCTTTTACAAAAAAAAAAGGTTGTAGTTAAATAAAAAGCGAACCGATTTTTAAATGTAAAACATCATTTTACAGCGGACACATCAGACTGTAAGAAAAAAAAATAGTTTAATTGTATTCCATTCAAAAAATCTATTTCTTTGGACAGTGAATATGGAGAAAAACCGAAAAAATGGTTTTACATACTTTTTTACTTTGATTTACAAAAAAAAAAAAAGTAAAAATAAAAAATAATAACTGCGTTATTATAAAAATGACTCCAGCACAGTTTTGCCAGTGCGCAGTTCGGTGCTCCGCGCATTATTTGGCCATTTTCGGCGTCAAAAGAATTTAATCATTAAAAAGTGGTATTGAACCTGTGCAAATATCATCTTTGTGTATTGTGCCACGAAGAAAACAACAGTGTATTATGCGAATTCATGATAAGTCATCAAATAAACAAATGAAAAACGAGTATAAACGTTGAAATTATCACATAATGATAACTGACATTTAATAGTTACGGCAGAAAAAAATTCAGTCAAGAAATTAAGCGAGGTGAAATACCCGAAAATTGTGTAGAAGCTCGCTTGTTACCGCGAATAACGTCTCTGCGAGTTGTTGAGGCATTGGAAAGGGGAGAGGTTATGAAGTGCGATATCTTGGGGTTTGGACTAGTTTAAGAGGCGTTTCGGAATAAAAAGTATTTTTCGGTTCCCAAAGGCCGGAAATTCAATGAAGTTTCGGATATATCAACGTGGCAAAAATAAATTCGCGGTTACGAGAGTCCAGAAGAGAACAAGTGGTACGCATCGAGTGTTTTGAAATGTTAGAAAATCTTGAAAATCATGTATAGACGCTATGTATGATAGCGCTGAGGAAGCCCCAAATTTATAAGAGATAGCCGCTTAAGCGCTCGAGTCTCTTTATGTCAGTTTTGACATCTGACATGAACAAACAAATTTAATGCATGAACTTGGTCCTGATCTCAGTGTGTCTGACGACACCACCGATGAATCAGAGTATGTTTTAACCGCTAACAATGAATTTCGCATTTCACACATCCATGAACTTTTTAATATAGGACGGGGAGAAGAGGCTTAATGAAATGCGATTTCTTGAAAATTGCGCGAGCTCAAGAGACATCTTGTGTATCAGGCAGTATCAGGCAGTATTGAATGGACTGTAGTCATTGAATTGCTGAAAATAATACAAATTACGCTCCCCCCCCCCCCCCCCCCGCTCTCTCTCTCTCTCTCTCCCCCTCTTCCTCACTGAAGATCCAAAATGTAGATGATAATTTGTGTCACTTAGTTGGCCCTCTCGAATTCATCGAATTTTCGACGATTAAGATACCCCTCCCCGAAAACTTTGATCATTAAATTGTTAAAAAGTATTCAAAGCCTCTATTTCCTGTCGAGCTGAGGAAACCGGAATTCGTTTGGGGCCAGAGAACAAAAAAAAAATTGGAGCAACCAAATCCACCCCGATTTATTTTCGTCCGTTCATCTCCCTCCCTCATTTTTTTTTATCATTCGTTATTTCTCTGTCTAGTCTCATGCAACGGAACTGCTCGAGTTTACGTACGATCGCTTATCTAAACCGGAAAAGTCGCGTCCCGAAGGGCAACAGAGAAAGTGTGTGGTACGGCCGATGGAGAGAATCAGTCATTTTGTCGTGCGTGCGACGGGAGGGAAAATCGATTTCAGGCCTAAGTCGCATGCCATAAGGTCGTCGGGGTAAGTGACACCGCACGAACTCTCACTCTGTGGCTCTTCTCTATATATAAACGCAAATAAACCACTCTGACTTTTGAACCGGAGCACACTCGTGACTCTCGGCACGCTTCTTCTTCTTCTTCTATCACTGTACCACTTTTGCTCCAGACTCCCAACACGCCTGCATGCGCAGACCGCTGTTGGCTTCTCTCACCACCCTATATGACGCTTCTGGAACGACATATTTTATACGTATTTGCTACATGTATAATAAACAAATTCAAATTCTCCACACAATACAATTATCTTTCAAATATTTGTACTCTCAACCAAAAGTTTTTGATGTGCAAATAAGCATAGATTTATAGAAACGTATTCTTTATTTTTCAGATGAAAAAAAAAAAAAAAAAAACGATGCCGTTACATCGTTCTCTGAAGAGTAGAACCTGGCATTTTGCTTACTCATTATTTTTCGTTTTTTGCCAAGTCCCCATGAGGTATATTAAGGTAGTCCTTTCGTGAGGGTGTTTATTAGATGGGCATCTAAATTTAAAATATGTTAAACATACTGCAATAAGCGGCACGTATGCAGAAAATCAGGTGCGATAGCAGACTCTTTTTATGAAATAAAACCCCCAAAAGTTGGTTGATTTTAACGTGATCATTTATGGGAAATCGTGACCGAGTCTTATTCCAGTGAATAATTTTCGTACTTAGCGATTAGATGCGTGCAAATACAAATACTGGAAATGTCCCATGGAATTTCCAGATTCCGTAGAATCCTCGAAAAACGTCTCTTACCGGATATTTCGCTTTCATATCTGAAGTCAAGTACGATGTGCATTCAATCTCATACAGTTAACCTTATACTGTCATGGTGGCAAGTCGAATACATAGAGTTCAAACGCACTACTTTCGCCATGGTTGTATGATCGGTGAATAATTATCTATGTTTATTGCATGCGTGTAAAATCACAGAATGAATTTTTGTAATTATTAGGATGTTGCAATATCTCTATTTCCAATAATTCTATAATGGATTCTCATTTGACTAGCTACTGCGAAAGGACTACCTTAATCAATTTTGGCTACACCATAGATAACGCTTTGCAAAAGTCGAAAAATATTTTGGGAAACCATGTGCAAGGTTCTACTTTGCATTTTTGTATTATAACAGTAGTATAAGACATTTATTGGACAGAATTTTTACAGTAGTTTCATGTACATTTTTGTTTATTATTTGTCGACTTAAAACTAACGCGTTCTTTGTCCAATGGGCCATCAACCGGAGTCCTTCAGCCCTGTATTATAACATTTTACGTGAGTTATAGCAAAATGGAAATTTATGAAAATATTCAAAACGCCATAAATGGGAAAGGCCTTAACGACAGTTATAAAATTTGGTACATAGAAGCTGTAGAAAATTTTAATTGATTGGTTCATATTTTACGAGCTTGATCACGACGTGAATCCATTACTAATTTACAAAGTAATGTGCAGTGGATCCAAATTCCATATAAAAAAATGATGGGTTAAAAAAACGGTGATGCATTTAAAAAATAATGCATTGCCCTTAACTCTGGTTTTGACAGCCGCGTGATTGCAAATGTTAAACTGTCAATTTTCCGGTTTAAAACAGACGAATTTGGCCTCGCTTGTTCAGCTTTAGCAAACCGGGAGCCAATCAGAGCACGAATAAAAAGGCTTCCCATGAATATAGCCGACCGTCACCAACTTTTTAAAAGGGGATGTTTTTTTGTTGCATCCCTCGAATTGAATGGAGTCAAATTCTCTAGATAATTTTACCTGAACGATCTATGTAAGGTAATATATATAAATAGTAAAGGACCGAAAGGACCGAGAGCAGTGGACGCGCGGTCAGTGTGTGGCTTCGGCCATAAACGGATACCTCCCTCCCCAGTCTTTCCTATACTTCGATTCGCGCGGACTAATCCAAAATACTGATAACGTACCAATAATTTATCACTGGAAACGAAATAAAGCAGACAAACGCATCTCAATAAAACGGAATGACTTCACAAATCATAAGGAAAAATTCAAACTCTCCACAACTCTCCCCCTTCATGACTATAATGACTTTCATCGCCTGAAAAACAGAAAATACTGGTGGCTCTCACCCGACGACCCAACCATCCTTGCATTAACCCGCAGAAAACAACTCCGCGAAAGGGGACACCAGAACCAAGCTCACCATCACTAACCAACATATCCGAAAGCCAAGCAGTTCCTCTAAAGGAGGAAAAAAACTGCCATAGCCGCAAGGCATCTTTGTATATATGTACATACTGTTTAATTAGTCCGTAAGCTATATAGGTTAAGACATCGCAGAGTTAAATATGTAATAGGGGTTTTTTTTTTAAATTTATACGGCACAATTTTTCCCCATCTCCAATGCGCAACACTGCGTGCGCCAATATTGTACGAACTATGTTCTAAAACACCCCATTATCTTATAACCCTGATAACAATATATTGTATGGCGACGCGATCCCTTACACGCGAGGGCATGAGCCACATATTATGATAGTGGAAGGAATTTTTTCAAAACTGTTTATTTGTTCCTAATACTACGTATTATTGTATTACCATTTGAAATAAACGAGTTTAAAAAAAAAAAAAAAAAAAAAAAAGTGTGTGGCTTCGGCGGTCCCCAGAGGTAAGTAGCATTGTTTGCGGCCATAACTTGGATGGGTGACCGCTTAGCTGCGCACCGGTTTGCGCTTAAATTGTTAAGTGGGAGGCAGTTTTTCTGAGTTTCTAATGTATTTCTAATACTCTAATGTATTTCTAATAATAGGGGATAGTAAAAGCCAATTGGCGTACTTGAGGAATAACCAATAGTGAAGGACCGAAAGAAAAATGTTATTCTATAGAAATTCAATAAAAACTGCCACGAACACCAAAGTAACATTTTAGTCTCCCTACACAAAATCAATTATTTTTCATTGTTTGTGTTAGATGCTTATGAAGCCGTCATTCGCCGAAGCACCTGACACAAACATTCAACATGAACAGCTAGAGCAACTTCAACAATTATTTCTCATTGTCTGGAATTTTTCCGCAAATCCATGGATAAGAAAACAGTCTGCAATAATAGTAAGTGAAGGTTTTCAAAAGATAAAAAAATGCTCAATAAAATCATCTTTAACTGCAAGAGGTGGCAAATAGAAGAAAGCAAGCTGCGATGAGAAGCCCCCCCCCCCCCCCCCCCCCCAAAGGATAATTGCGATACTACGACGTTAAGTAGAGTGTAGATTGTGGAGAAACTGTCGGATGTGCGTCCAGTGAATGCGCTACGGCAGAATGCGTGACGCAAAGAGCGAGCGGAAGTCGAGGTATGTACGTACACACGGACTCGGGTGGTTTACAGTATTCCCGGGAGCGAGAGTATATGGAGACGAGCCTGACGCAGCGAGACACAAAAGCAGCGAAAAGAGAACCATCTACTTAATCGAGAAGTCGGTGTGCTGCAACAGGGAGACGTTGCCATATTACTGCGTCAGCGAAGCCTAGGCAGCCAAGTGAAATTGCGCGTGGGATTGCCCGTGGTATGCCCTTGACAAGTCTCAGTCCAAGGAACACATTGGACCGCCCACTTTCCATTTTTTTTCCCCCATAGAGAAAGATTCGAGACCTTTATCATTGACTTTCGTACGACAGACGTTCTCTCTTCAAACTGCCACTTTTTTTTCTTAGTCTTTCATAGGCTTCTTAGGCCTGTGCTAAATTTCATTGCCACGTTGTAAATCAGAGTGTTTTAACCCTTCAGCCCACGTAGAATATTCAGTAGAATGCACGATTTTTTTAACTTGCAAAAACAAAAATAATAAAAGACACATATAACATTGTATAAAAAAGTACCGGAATTTCATTTACCTGTTAGGGTTACTTAAAAAAACAACTTGGATGCATAAGAACAGGAGTAGGATTATTGCATCAGTAAGTTTACAGAAATGAATTGCCCGTTCATAGGATCGACTGTCGCTGTTGGAAATCGACGAAACAGTCTATCGTGCGTATTTGACCAATGAATTTAGTTAGTTAATTCGCTAAGTATAAAGACTGTTCAAGCTATTTGTCGGATCTTCTACTAAAATGTTGATAGCTCGAGATATCTCGAATGTCTCGAAAATCTCGCAGTCATTATCATAGTTTTATTTGTGCTGTGATTGGTCGGCGTTTATGCATTGAAATTTATTGTTTATGTCAAATGTCAAAATTCATATGAAGGTACAAATGTTACGGGTGCTGCAGCGAGTGTGTTGGTTTTTTGAAAGAAGAGTATCACTACGCAGGAAAAAAATGCTTGGTTAGAACAACCGAGCGCTTGGTTATATATACGCCAGCCGATTAATTGGTTAGGACAACCAAGTAATTGCTCAGCGCCACCACGCTTATTGTAACACAACCAATAACTTGGTTGGCATAACCAACACTTTGATTGGTCTAACCAATAAAACGGCTGGCGCATATTTAACCAAGCGGTTAGTTGTTCCAACCAAGCCTTTTTTCCGTGGAATAGATTTTTTTTTCTCACGAATTGTTCAGGTGACTGGGTCCTCTTAATAGAGTAAGCTTAAGGCATCTAAATATTCTAAATCACTTGGACTAATGTTCTATGCACACCTTCCAATTAAAGAAGAAAAACCGTTAGGTTTTACATATTTTTTAATAAACGTCTGACTTTTTCTCTGAGCAATGAAACGTTCTTGAATTTATGGAAAAAGTCTCATTCTTGTATTTACTAGTCTTATGCAATTTCAATCAACCACATTAGCAGCATGAATGACCGGATATAAATTTATGCAGGGAGTAAAATAATAAGAGGAATTTTTACAGGTGGTAGAACTCGTTGGCTGAACGAACGGGATAGCTGTGCTCGGTTCGCCGTAGGCAGCAGGCCACTCGGATATCTAACCGGATTTCCGAAAAAGGGAAAACCCCTTTATAAGCTTGCTGTGTTCGCTTGGTGCGTTTTACTTGCCCTCTTTCCTCTCTTTAGCCTCGACAAAATCTCGCACCTCGATGCACCCACGCGAACAAGATCCACGAGAACGCAATTAATTGCTATCTGCGAGGGGTGTGAGGGGCACTACGTCAACTTCTACCTGGCTTTTCAATGCCCCGCCGCGCGCATCGAAAAACCTGTTATGTTCCGGATAAACTCGGGGCGCACGCTGACTCTGAGGAATGCGAATGGGAAGAAAAGAACGACGATATTTGAAACGCTTTTGATTCATGCTATGGATAAACGCGAAAAAATTAACAACAGCAAGTCGGTTATTTCAATTGTTGTCGATGCTGTGGTCGCAAGTATGTAAATTGGTGTGGGTTAATCGGCTGATGGCGACCGAAAAATGAAACTCAAAAGTTGTCTTTAAACGTTTCGGCCCAGATTTGGATTCTCTTCAGTAATTTAATATATTACGTAGTTTTCATTATTTTTGTTTATGAATTTTTGGTGTTGTGGTTGTCTGATTTCCTGGCTATGTGCTATTTGCTATTGTAGGTTAGTTTTGAGTTATTTAGAGTGAGTTTTGCTGATTTATTTAATTTTGTTGGTTTTCATAGTCAACATAGTTGGTTTGAATAGTCAACAGTATTATGCTTGCCAGGTTCCCAAAATAATTCACAAAAATGTAGGACTAATCTAAATTACTGAAAACCCACACCACCTTCCGTTATTTCAAGATTGCTTAAGGAGTCTGAGTCACCTGAAAAAAGTACTAAGAAAAAAAATTCTACAAATAATACCCTTCTTTTACAAAAATTTTACATTTAAATCTCATTGAGTTCATACCAAGCATTATAATTCTGCAATATTGTGAAAACAGGGCACCAAAGTGGTGTGAGGAAAAAAGTAAACTTTTAAACCTGTCGAAGTTTTCGACAGACCATATCAAACAAGTAAATAAAATTTAGTGTTTGATATTTTATTTCATCTGTTAAAGAGTGCATTCTTGGATTCTCTCCTCGTTTTTTTAATTTTTTTTTTTTTTTATTGGCTCTTTTTTCGAGCGTATCTTCTGGACACTTTGGTCAAAGCAATTCTACTGTACGGAACGGAAACATGGGGTTGGAAGGAAAGAGAAGAGATAGAAAGGGTGGCAGGAAGAAACGTCAAAATGATGATGGGTTTGAGTAGAAATACTCCGGCCTACATATGGAGGATGGATTCTGGCAGACAAAAGATTGAAGTCGAAGCGAGAAGGAGAGCATGCAAGTATATTAATATCATACTGGGGATGGACGATACAAGGTGGCCAAAAATTTGCCTAAAAGAAGAAATGAGAAATTGGAAGAACGGACAGGCATCGAGATGGGCAAAGGAGGTGGAAACAGCTTTGAAAAGAGTAGGAGATGGTGAGCCAATGGAAAGAATGAGGACCGGAATGGAAAGAGGAAGACTTGAAGCCAGCATGAACAAAGGCTGCATGACGATGGGAGATCAAGTAATCCAAGTGGACTGGTGCAGGATCGAAAAATCTAGGTACTGCCCGGAATATCAACAGCGCAAGGAAAGCCTAGGTGTGTTAAGTTACTGGGAGCAAAAAGGTATATCAGGCAGGGATAAAGAACAGTGGGCAAGGATGAGATGTGGCAATGTGGGGAGAGGAGGAAATAAGGGGTTTCGCCAGGAGAGCTGCAGATTGTGTGGGGAGGGAATCGAAAATCTAGAGCATATAGGTGTATGTCATGAATTAAAGCGAATAGTGGATAGTGAACTAAGACTTGAAGTGGAGAATCTACTAGAAGAGAGAAATGATCAGAAGGATTGGAGCAAATTATTAAAAGGGGAAGTGAATGCAATCCTGTGTAAATATTGCCGAGTGTATGAACAAGCGATCAAAGGAACTGTGGAAAGACAAAGTCGAATGGATGAATGTATAGAGAGAAATGTATCTGAGAGCGAAGAGAGAATGGAAGCGTAGATTAAGAAACAAAGAAGAAAACACCAAAGAGAACGATCTGTACAATTCTACATGTAAAACATATGTTGTATTCTTATGCCCTAAAAGGCGAGAATGGCATAATAAATTTTTTTTTTAAATGGATCGTTTTTAATTAAATTTTTCAAATATCTGCACAAGATTTATACACTGTTAGTTCAGAATTCAAAAACAACTTGAATCTCTACATTAGAAAACAATTTTAGAAATCCTAAAAAGCAAAGGATTTCATTTCGTTGAAGAAAAGTGTGATATTACTGGGAGGAAAAAAAAAAAAAAAAAAAAAAAAAAAAAAAAAAAAAAAAAAAAAAAAAAAAAAAAAAACCCCACTGCTATTTCAATAATTCTTTGTAGTTGTAATTTTTTTTAGACACTTAAAAGATATTTCTCTTCCTGAATAGTCTTGAAATACTAATAAAATAAAACTTTTGATAAGAAATGTACGGATAATAACATCGTTACGGTTGCTTGGTTTTCATTTCACATAAATTCGAGAAAAATAAGAGAAAATTGCAAATGCTTTTCGATGGTATAAAAATCTAGAAAACAATCCCACATGTTAAAGGTATTGAACAAAATCATTTTGCGCGATAATGATTCCAACCGCTTATTACCAAATTCATAATAAAATAAATTAAACATTTTTCCAGCAACCTAATTTTTTTTAAATGAAAATGATTCGCTTTTTTCCCGGATAGTTATGATTTTATTTCTATTGTTAAATTTACTTTGCACTGGAAAAAAAAAAAAATTGTTAACCTCGCGTGGAGGTTGGCAGATATTCCGTTGAGTCAATAAAATAGGGGTTAAGAGACAGTGATGCACCCCCCCCCCCCCCCCGCAGAAATTTCGAAAGCTGCTTTCTCCCAAACAATACGACAGATAGGGTCCGGATTTTTAGAGGATACGCAGGAGTATCGTAGAATTGGGCTAAGCTTCTGGCTCCTCATTCGACATAACCGTTTATTTTTAAGAATTAAAAGAAAAATAGTGCGAGAGAGACAGACCTATAGGTGTTTAGCATTGCGCGTCGAAATTTCTGGCGGTGTACCATTGCCTCTTAAGTCAAATGACAGTCCGTTGGGTCAAAACAAACATTTTTTTTGCGTCAACTACTCCACGTATTTGAACTTCAACAAAATAATTGTTTATGTGAGCCCTGAAAGATTTGAGCGAAACGCAGTGTACACTGTATCAATCGACTGTGAGGTTCAACCGAATTTTGTCCGGTACTTAATTAAAGGGTCGCGCGAGGTTGGTGTAACCTCACGCTTCATTTTATAATTATAATGATATGTTTACGACTACTTTAACATGCTCTTAAAGGAATTGCAGTGTAGTTTAATTCGATAAAATATGATTGACTCAACCTCCCGGAGAACCGAACTAGCTCCAGATAGAAACTGAACCAAATTTGTGATCCTTTGACACAACTACGCAGACGTTCGATTGACTTCACGAGTCGATTGCACTTGCATTATCCACCTGTTTAAAGCAACTAAGAACTTTCGTTTGGGTCGTTAAAAGCAGACTTTTGCGAGTGTAAAACAATGAGGATGTATGATCGTTTCATCAACAAAGAACCGTTGATGAATTACGATATTCATTCGTGAGCGATGGGTTTCACGAAGAAATGGGTTCTCAATCTTGCAAGTGTAACGATTCACGGTATACGGCGCTTAAATTAATCTCACAATTTGTTTACTCAACAAAAAGTGTTTTGTGTCAAAAAAGCTTATCATTTCAATGAAGTACAACATTTTGATGGAACAAACCTCCGGGGTTTTAATCATATTTCAGGATTCATTTGCTCAAAAATATCAGTACTCGTACTGAAATATCAATGCAGTTGTCTCAAGTGCGTCTATAAATCCCGCCAATCTATCAGAACTTGATGCAAAGGGGCGAAGGATCTGAATCAAATCAACAGTATAGTTGAAATGAATGTGAAGAGGTTGCCTCAACCTTATGAAATAGCTGAATTAAGAAAGTGCGCCAACAGAATGGCGGGTTTGTGTCAACCTCCTGATTCAATTCGCTGTATATAACCTCACGAAGATGTTGAGTCAACTCCGATTTCTTTGGTTCCACTACTTTTTTTTTCAGTGTGAATTTTGTGTTTTCCACGCATTTATTTAACATAAAAAAAAATTCAAAAGAAATTTAAAAATCTGAAAAAAGTCCTACGTATTCAGAAAAATGAGTGAACCATTTTCATACACGGAGAGAAGAATATGGCGATAATCCCTCGATTCAACATGGCAATCGAGTTATATTCCGGTGTTCTGGCGATTTACGCTATACGCAGCTATCTTGTTACCATGATCATGGTACAACTCTTAAGAAAAACTCTGAATGAATCAACAAGAGAAAGGATAAAGTGTTGTATATAGTATCTGGGGACGGAAAATAGCCGTAAACTTTTAAAGAGGTATTGAAATCCAATGTAAATCTCGAGTTGAAAGTCACACAGGTTCCTCTTATGGGATATAATGACGAGGGTCGTTTTTGCCGCAACATCTCGCTAAGAATCGCCGCAGTAGGGCGCGATGAAAGTACCGTTCACGGTCGACACGATCTTGCCGATCGATAGAATCTCGCAGCGACGAATTTTTCGCATTACGTCGCCGCGTTACTCTTGTATCTCCTGGCACTTGAAGATTCTTCTCCTTTTTCAATGAACACTATTCCGTAATGCAGCCTGTATCAATCACCGAGTCATCACGCGTTAGTGTTCGTTCGTTGTATCCGGCAGCACCGAAAATCTTTATTTCAATTGATTCGCTGCTCGCTCTTTACTGCCTTTGAGAATCTCCTGACAACTATGACTAATGATTGTTCGACAGAGAGAAACGGGTAAAAATCCTTCTCAAACCTTCAACCGTAACCAGAAGAGGATCTACATGGTGAAATTCAATAAATCTCCATTTTTTTTACTGAGCTTTTCTATAGAAGTCTTGAACCGACACAGAGATCTTCCGTTTTCGAGAATTTGTTAATCGCTACGTAGCAGAGACGCTATATAAAAATAAAGTTCGCTGGTTAGAAAAGTGATAAATTTTCTGTTGATGAACTCAGAAATTTTCCAAGGGAACACAAAAAATCTGAAAAAGATTTTGTTGTTTCTGGATTATCGACGAAAATTAATGCACAAAAAAAACCGGTACAACCAATTTATCGTTTGCATGTTTTTTTGCTAAATAAAAAAATTAATCTTGTTATTGGTTGGATAAAAATTACTCTTCTTTCAACATAGTAAATAATCTACGATTGCAGCTGAAGGGTTATAAAAAAAAAATTCAATCGGAGAGTTATGCGATTTAGTTGAATTCTGTACACTTTTTTCAACTGAATTGTTCTTAAAGTAAATAAAACATATAGTAAAAATACCCAAGTACTCTATTGAATCAACTCATTATCAAATCAAATATATAATCAGTTCATGGGATGAAATATTCCAATTATTTTTTTGTCAATGTATTAATCTATAGTTGTTACACAAGTTGCTGGGACTACCTGAATTTTTCTGAATGCAAATAACGCAATAACTAAGAAGACGACGGTTTATACGTAAAATTGCATTTCCAATATAGGAACAGATTTTTCGCATCAGCAAAAAAATAAGGATGGCAGCGACAAAAGAACAGGGGAGGGGATGTGCCGACATCCAGAAAGGGTATCAAATAATTCAATCACACCTCATTAGTTGCTATCGAGAAATGCAGTCGAGTAACTACGAAAAGAAAACCTGCCTCGCTTTCACTTTGTTCAGTTACAGCATCAAATATTTTTTAAAATCATTCCACTGAAAAAAAAAAAAAAACGATATGAACTCAGAAGTCCAGGAACAATTTCCACTCGTTACTCCGACGGAAAGTCCTTTCGAAATTAATGAAATTCATCACAATCTTGTCATAATTCACCAGTTTAGTTCAATTTATCCGTCAAAATTGAAATAAAAAAAGATTTATATAATTGAAGAAAGTGAAGTTATTTTGTTTCTAAAACTAAATTTTTGTATATCAAATAGAAAAATTAAAGAGACGCCGCATTCGTGGATACAAAATTTTAGCAATATTAAAAAAAAATGTTCCAAACAATGTGAAATTTTTACAATATCCGCAAGTTTCGCAAAATACAAATTGGTAATGAAATCTAAAAACCTTTTTGCAATCTCCAAAATGAATCCAGGGAATTACAATTTTTGTTTAGTAAACCTTGAAATTTCACTAAAAATTGACAATTCTAGTAAAACTGCGAATTTCAATAAAATTGACGACCGTTACCGTGAAGTGTCAGAATTTCATATTGCCAAACAACGGCAACATTTCTCGCGATGGTTTGCTTACGCACGGCCAAGCCCCCGAGCCAGTGTCCGAACTATGCCCCGCAAGGAAATATAAAAAAAATAACACGACACAACCTGAGTGGAAGTCTTTAAAAGGAAGAGTGTGTTGGGCAGTGGGTGCAGGTGGTAGCGGGGTAGAGGCAAAAATAATTCGAGAGAGAGAGAGAGAGAGCAAGACGAGCGTTCGCTGGTCAAAATTAAATTTATAGACCGAAAAAAAAAAACGGAATATAAGTGTTAGCGAAAACAGCGGGTTTATTGCGGCCTTAAAGCCCTTCAGACTCGTCTACGTTTGTGGATGCAGGCTGCATTTGATCTATTGGCACGCGTTAAACAGGCAAGAGAAAAAAACGATTGCGTGCCGACATGACCCGCAGAGGGAAAGGGAGAGGGGAGGGAGAGAGAAAAAATATGTTCTTATTCTCCTTTTCTTGTTGTAAATACAGTGAGACAGAAAGATGCAGTAAATATAAGCCGCGAAAGTGATAAAAAGGTCCGTAGATACATAAGCTGCTAGGTAAGAATCAAAGGAACCTTCTTCCGAGCAACGATCGTTACTTACCACGTCGATTCCTCCTCGCAGAAACTCCGAAACTCAAATGTAACGAACGCGCGGTTTCTTGATAATCCTTTCAGCACAGTTAAAACGTTGAAACGGCTTTCATTTAGCTAGACTTTTATGATAAACTCGCGATGATTTTGTTCGCCGTGGGTGTGGTATTGTGTGTGACCTGTTTGTACCCGAATTCCCTACGTTTACCCGTCACTGAAAACCGTCAAACGTGAGAAACGCGGCGGCCATATTGAATTCGCACCGACCGCAGCGACACCGGGCTACAACTGCGGCCACCGGCGGATCTAAACTTTGAGACCCGCAATTTTTTGTAATTCACTTAGTTCGAAGCAAAGCGTAGGCTTTGTACAAGAGACATTAGCGATTGTTTATGTGTTTATACAATAATTTTATGAAACAATTAAATGGTTTTTTGAAAATCAGTTATCTCCTGTGATGAAATTTTTTTTTTAATGTTTAAATGCGCGTTTCGGCGCTTTTAGTTTTTTTATTTTTATATGACTTTCTCTATGCTATCGAAATTGCGCGTATTTTGTCGAATATCTATAAAATTCATTGTAATTGGAAAATTTAAAAATATCGTGAGGTAGAATTTTTCTTGCTGTATAATGGGCGGGAAAATTATATCTAAAGTAAATTTTTTAATAAATAACTTGCAATAATAATTAAGACCTACAAATGTATTTGTCGACGCTCAATGTTCTATAATATTAGTTATATAACACTTTTGCAATTACTGGTAAGTAACTATAAAATTGCCTTAAACTCAATCCAATGTGCATTTTATAATTTACTCATATATTTCGGACACGTTACAAGCAATAGCTATATATTCGTTCACATGCAATACATCGCGACGTGCACTCGATATTACCAACTTCCTTCGCTCGCTTTCGCAGCGCAGGATTTACGATTACTGTCGCCCTGTTTCGCTAAATGCAAATCTAACCGATCCAATGTCAAACGAGCGCGCAAAACCGAGAGAGAGAGAGAGAGAGAGAGAGAGAGAGAGAGAGAGAGAGAGAGAGAGAGAGAGAGAGAGAGAGAGAGAGAGAGAGAGAGAGAGAGAGAGGAAAGCTATCTTTCAAAGCACGTGATGTAAACCTACATGTAGAGATATTGGAATATACAAAAAGAAAAAATTTGTGAGATAAATACATTGAAAAATTCTTCTCAATCATTCGCATTTTATATCATGAATACATAAATAAATAATTATATATTTACTTTTTGTGGTAAGTCGTGAGGAATTGCCATTATTTATTTATCATTGTCTTTACAATATGATAAACCAATAAGTATAACAAGCTTTTTTTTACCTCTTTAGAATTCCCCAAGCGGGAGGCAGTTTTTCTGACTTTCTAATGTATTCTGATGCAGGAGAAACTCAGTAAAGATGAAGCCGCCTGTATCGGCGAGGTTTTCCGCAGTTTCCCTGAGCCCTCGTGCGAACGCGATACAGTAGTGCATTAGGATGAGTGGCTGCAAACAACCCTCGACGGGAGGTTTCTATGTAGAAAAGGGGGAGAGGGGTTACGTAAAAGTCTGAATAGGGCATACGGGAGAAAAGATGACAATTATAATATATGTTACAGAAAATAGATGTTTCAACATAAAAGTTGCAATTTCACTTTAGATTAATTTAAAAAAATAGTATTATGATGCTTCAAAAAGTGGTCGTCAATGAACAAAATATTTTGCAATATTCCTTTGCCCAAATGAAAGGTCTTATTTTCTCGTAACATATATGGCAGCCTTAACAAAAAATATCGTCCACGTGCGTACGAATTAACGAAAAATGAGATTCATGCTGAATTTGATGAAACGGTCTGATTTTTCGCGGGTAAATCCTTTAACCAACCGGTCAACTGAAATTAAACTTATTTTATAAATAAATGGATTGAAGAATAATCCAGTATTTTACAAAAAGGTTTTATGAGAATTTCTGTAAATAATCTGAAATAAGGGTTCAGTTCACGAACAAAAATATCACAAAACTTCAAATTTTAAAAGATTAAAAAAAATTACATAGAAAAAAAGACCAAATTATTATCAAAGGTAAAACACACAACTATATAACATAAATGAACCATTCTTCCTTAATTTAGCCACTTTTTTCGACCTTCGTAATTCTATATATATTATCGAAGTACTACTACAAGGGACTCTATGTCATTTTTTTTACATTTTTAAACACCGATCGATGTTCTGGTCTAAAAAATGTATTTTTGTGAATGTTGCGATAAACGGGAAATGATAAATGATTATTTTTTCAATTAAAAAAACGATCATTTTTTTAAATAATAGAATTGCAGAGTATTCCTGTAGGATTCTCGATGTCGCAAAAAATCATGAGAGTGGTACGTATCCAGTTTCCAGTGTCACAAAAATAATAATTCGTGTCGAAGTATTCGAATAAACGCCGGCTTTATTTTTTATTTTTTTTTACCCAAACCTCGAACTGTGTCACTCGGACGATTTTTCCGCGATATCGACCGTCATGCACCAACACTCTATGAATTTAGCAATTAAAAAAATATACGTTTTTTAATTGATAAAAAAATGTTCCCATTCTTCGGTAAAAAATTATACCCACCGGAATGTAACGATAATTTCAAACAGTTCACCCGAAAGCTAACAAAAAGCGATAACTTTCATACGTAGTCTTTTTTTTCAGTAACTTTAAGTTTCCGAGCTATTTGCATTCTGAAATAAAATTGACATTCACTGAAATATTGTTTTGAAATATGTGAAAAAATCCACATAGAATGTATTCAAGTGGTACTGTGATATATCCAATTCTGGAACAGATTGGCGAGGGCCGAAAAAAAATGTGGCTCAATCGACAGAAAATGCTTCATAAACGAATAACATGAACATATAATGTTCCGTACTACACATCAAGAGACGCGATAGCGTCTCGACGCCAAGTTTATTGTTATTATTATGAAATCATAATATCAAGTCATAATATTGGATTATTTACAATCATCGCGACGATATTTATCTTGAAAAGTAAACAAAACTTCAGCAATATCAAACAGGACGGTAAACTGTTCTAAGAGAGAGAGAAAGAGAGAGAGGCTTTCAGTATGTTCGAAAACCACGTGATTACTGTCCCGACAATCTCTCGCAAATTCGTGATCACGAAGTTGCGCGAGGGTCAATGTTTTCAGAAAAGTCTCGAGCGTCTCGTTGGCCGTTTGCATCGTGAAACAAGAAGAGCCACAATTGTCGTTCACACTATTTCATTTGCTGTCGGCGAAAGCAGGTAAAAGCTTTAAAGGAAAAATTTATATTTTCTTGTTTAAGAATTGTGTTGAAATATAAAATATTTGACGATACGCCCGTATAAATAAAATTCACCGATCGTCGTACGTTTTAACATTCTCAGGGGAGAGACACGCGGTGCGCTGTGCCGACCACGTGGGCCACACGTTTTCCGACAAACAAGTGCCGCATCGCCTTAAATACCTAGTTCCGACAAACCATCCACTTTGACGGCTGGAATCAGCGACGACAACAAAATTACGAAAAATTGCCGGAAGTTTACGATAATTCTACGTAACCGAGCCGAGAAAGATGAAAAATCATTGACGGGAACAAAACCGGTAAGATTATGAAAAACAACACGGCACTAAATCTCTACTGCTAGAGCAATCGTCACTCATAACCAAACGCGGGAAATCTCAATTATTTAAAAAATGTATATCCTCCCCTCCGCCGCCCCCACAACAACAACAACAACAACAAAAACAAAATGTCTTTATAATGAAAACTTAGCTTCCTGCACTCTCAATACATATTGGAAACTGAGAATGTTCTCTCTAAAATAGTGAATTTCAATTGCAGAATAAATGTGACAAGTGCTTGTGACTAAACAAAGAAAAATTAATCTGTGGAAAGTTGCGCTAGTCGAGGATCAAAATTATTTTCCAGTATTAAACGAGTTTTCTCTAATCTTTTCAGTTTCAAAATACTCAATGCTCCAAAGAATAAATATTGGCAAGAAAAAATGTGAGAAGAATTTAACAAAAGAAGGAATAAGCAGCGTCTGAAGTTGCGCCGACCAAAGATTCAAGATTACTGCACGGTATTTGATAAACTGTCTGATATACGGGAGCAAACATTTTTTGGATCTCAAAGAACTCTGATCCTTCAAGGAAATTATAAACATTGGCAGGAAAAAATGTGAAAAACTTGATGAAAGAAGAAATAAATTGTTGCGCTGCTTGGAGAATCAAGATAACTCTGCAGTATTTTGCAAATTTTGTGAGTTATCAAAGCAAACAGTCTTGGCTGTCAAAGAACTTGGTCCAAAGCACTAAAAATCATTGGTAGAAAAAAAAATGGCTTGCGAGGAACCAGAGGTAAAAAGATTTAAGCAATCAGTTATATCAGATCATGTCTATTCCCCAGAATTTCAAAATTTATTCACCAATAATTGGCATCAATGCAAATCCCTAGAAGCCCCAAATATGACTATTATATCTTGGCCTTTTCGTGTTTGCAAAATTTCAAATTTCATCAAAAACGAAAGTTTTATGGAAGAATTGAAGACGGAATTATCGGAAGTTAAGTGTCGTCGACAAAGTACGGATCTTTATCAGTTTGAGCAAACCAGCGATTTGGCCAATGTTAAAACCACAAATTTGCAATGTCTGCATGAAACTTTTCAGACGGAAGTAGCTTGGTGGATGGAGGAAAATACAAAAATCCAACTGGATTATAAAATGTCAATGTCAAGCTCCTGCTACTCCGACACAGATTATCTTCTTTGTCATGACGACAATATGGGAGACCGTAGAATAGCATTTGTTCTCTACTTGTCGAAAAACTGGACCTCCGAAGACGGCGGTTCATTGGATCTCTTCGATACCGACGATAATGGCCTTCCAAAATCCATCGTAAAATCTTTGGTGCCCGAATACAATTCCCTAGTATTTTTCGAGGTCGTGGACAATTCTTATCACCAAGTAGCGGAAGTTGAATCCCCGGAAAAGTCAAGATGGACGATAAACGGTTGGTTTCATGGCCCTCTACAAATAAGCGAACGCCCCCCGCGGCCAATATTGGAACCAACATTTTTAAAGCCAGAAGAAATGTTTCTGAGCCTCGACTCCTGGATAATGGACTCTTATCTCTCCCCGGGAATCGCAAAACAGATACACCAAGACGTCGAACTTCAGTCCTACACGTTTCTTCCAAATTTCCTTAAGTCAGAGATGTACGAAAGCCTTTCTACGGACGTAATCGCCGAAGATATAACCTGGAAACGCGTGGGACCTGCAGACGTTAGGAACTATGAAGTTGCTGAAGAGAAAAGCTTGCCAAAGGCTTTGAGAGACTTTTACTCGATGTTTAAATCGCGCGCGGTCTTCAAACTGTTTAAGGATTATACGGAACTCGATCTCGTGTCTGATGAGAGCGCTTGTAATAATCCGAGGATGACTATCGAGCTGCAAAGATGGTCGAAAGGCTGCTACACGCTAATCTGTGATAGAACTGATGGTTACGAAAATTCTGAAGAAGGAAACTGCAGTTCTTCTTCTCCGAATCCTACAAGCAGGGGAGAAAGCAGCCACGGGTCTTCTAAGACGGGAAAAGAGAGTAGGATTCGCCAGGCTTCGGTCAGCAGCTGTGAGAACGAAGAAATTGATCACGAGGAGATTTTGAAGCGGATTTTGAGGGAAAACACTCCAAGTGAGGAGGAAGATTTGGTGGAGGAACAACAGCAGCAACAACCACAGCAACAAGCTTCGTGCTCGAATCTTGATAAAAGTAGCTCGTCTTCAGATTTTAAACGCTCACCGCCTCTTCATCCCGATTCCGAAGACCCTGATGTCTCTGATATCGGAGATTATCTCTCTGATCATCTTGATTACTCTTCAGAAGGCTCAGATGCTAAAGAAGCTAAAGAAGCTAAAGTTGATAATGAAATCATCGAAACTGGGGAATGTAGCGTTGCTGAACCTGGGACTCTCGATGTAATAATACAATTTCACACGAACAATACACTCGCGGACGACACTATTGATTATGTGGATCCTAGAGAACAGGATGGTTCTCTTATTCATGTTCCCTACAAAGATAATCACTTGTGTCTAGTATACAAGCACGTCGGAATCAACAGAGTTCAGAAATATGTTAATCATTACTGCAAGGGATATTTTTATAATCTTATATGTACTTACTACGAGTAACAATTGACTTATGGATGCCCTTAAGGATTTTGGAGCAATTTTCTCTGGTAATATTGGGAATGATTTTTTTTCAACGTTTCTACGATTTGCGGGAATCAAAGACTTTTTTTCAGGGCTGTTGAAGCTTTTGTAACATATATGTATAAAATACGTTTACAGGATTTGTAAATAAATATGATTTTCTGGTGTTCGCTAGTACTTTCCATGACTATCGACGTTTTTGTATGTTCGAAAAATATATGCAGCTATGAAAATTATTTTTCAAAATCGAAAATAAAATCTCCGTAAATTGTAAAAAAGGATTTATACAAAAATCACCGATTTTACTAGTGCGAATTGCTCCAAACGCTTTCAACTATATCGTTCTATAAATCGGATAATACATTTTTTTTATTAGTTTTCATAATACATATATTATTGGAGGATTTTTCTTTTCTGATTTTTTTTTGCATCGATAAAATGTAAAAACTGTTTGTCGTTGTATAAAAAATTTCATCAGTGACTAGTAAATTTGTCGTCTATATTGGAAAATTCCTCGACTATTCATACAAATGTCTACTGCGAGCAGAGATGACCAAAAAATTATTATCTATTCTTTTTTTTATCCGTCGGAGAATCAATTTTCATAGGAACATTCTTGAATAAAATTGTGATTTCCTGACGATGCTCAGGAAACAGAGTTCTGTTTATTTTATGGGTTATCGATTTTGTAAGCGTCTAGCAAATTCTACTTTCACTTGTTTTTCAACGTAATAATGAAATCAAAATTAAACAGAAGTGGTCGATCTTTTTAGGAAAAACTGCCGACGAATTTAATCAAGTTCGTAGTCAAAGTAAAAATAGTTATACTATCTTTTATATTCGTATAGAGATATTTTCCATGTGATTAGAAAACTAATAAAAAGAGTGAATATAAAAAATGTTGAGATATGATTCTTTTCTAAAAAAAAAAATATTTTCCTTAAATTTCATTACGGTTTTGAGAATTCAAAAACTATTAGTTATATTAAAACGACAGATCAAAATATGTTGCTATCGCTTTTATAAATTTTTTCACAGAGAATTCTCGACCTTGCGAATAATTATAAAATAATTCTAGATTCTTTTCTGGATTTTTTTGTTGAAGCGAAGAATAAGCTTAAACTTTTGGGATTGATCTTAAGCTGCGATTTATCAGTTCATCAGTTGAACAATTTATACTCTTAAGGATATATTTATACTCGGATTTTTTTTAAAAATTATAGTTCCCATGTCTGGGATCGAAATGAAATAATATTTTTGTTCATCTCTACTCGCTTTTTGCCCCACCCAAGACCCAATCTGTATAGTATTCGTATTGATAAAAATTGATCTGTATTGTATAGTGTCATTCGGAAGAATTAAAAAGAACCAGCGTTAGAGGATACGGAGAAATATGCACAACTCATGGACACACACTTTTATTTGGTTTAGTGTGAAAAATATTGATTTTTTTCTTTTTTACAGAGCATCACAACTATTCGGTTAATACTGACGAAGAGGCAGGGGACCGACTCTACACCTCCCAAGTCTACACAAAGATAGGTCTACACAAAAAGTCGACACAGAAAGACTGTACACGCAGATAGCTCCACACCGAAAACTCGGCACGAAAAACTCGACACCAAAAACTCTGCACGAAAAACTCGACACCGAAAAGTCAACACGAAAAACTCGACACGCCGAAAAGTCGGCACAAAAAACTTGACACCGAAAAGTCGACACTTTGATCGATTTTGGGGAATTTTAAGGCCCTATCCGATGTGAAATTTTCCGTTAATTACAATTTTTATTTCACTCTGTCGGCAAATCGCGATTGCGCAAGCGAAGCGTGCGTGAAACTTTGTTTACACACGTCGTGAAATAAAAATAGGTACGATACTCGCGCGAAATAGTATATTACACTACAAGAGCAGAAAGTTTGAGATTCCTGCACAAGTCAAAAAAAGTTTTGTCGCACTAGTATGATACTATCGTTCAAGGGGATATCTGAATAGATCATATTTTGTTTCAAATGAAAAAAGTAATGTATTTCTGGATTTTCAGTGAAAAATATCACGATTTTTAAAAACATAACATATTCGTTGTCTGCTGGCAAAAATACATCGAAATAGTGGGTTAAAAATGAAATAAAACCACGTTTTACGCACCGAATAAAATAAAAATTGTAATTAACGGAAAATTTCACATCGGATAGGGCCTTAAAATTCCCCAAAATCGATCGAAGTGTCGACTTTTCGGTGTTGAGTTTTTCGTGCTGAGTTTTCGGTGTCGAGTTTTTTGTGCCGACTTTTCGGCGTGTCGAGTTTTTCGTGTTGACTTTTCGGTGTCGAGTTTTTCGTGCAGAGTTTTTGGTGTCGAGTTTTTCGTGCCGAGTTTTCGGTGTCGAGCTGTCTGCGTGTACAGTCTTTCTGTGTCGACTTTTTGTGTAGACCTATCTTTGTGTAGACTTGGGAGGTGTAGAGTCGGTCCCCTGCCGACGAAGAGAAGTCGCTGGAAAATATTCGAATAAAATTGTATTTCAAATACATTTAGTATCTAATTTCAACAGAAAATCTTAACAAGAAAATACATTTTTTAATGTATTAATTCCTGAAATTGTTACTTTTTTTTCGTAAATGGAAAATTCACATTTTCCATTTACGTCACTCAAATTTAGATGAATCAGATATTTTTAATCCAATTTTATTCAAATTTTGGCCATTTCTGCTGGAAATGCATGCACGTATAAAATAATCGAGGTTGCAAATTACTTTCTAACTCACTTAGTTCTATAAACGATTAAATGTTAATTATTTATACAAATTTATGAAGGCAGCAAACCATGTTAAAATTTTATTTAAAAAAATCAATTGGAGATTTTAGATATTTAATGAAATGACAAAGGAGAAGAATAGGATAACAAAGTATTAAGAAGGGCGAAACTCTGGAGACAATATCGGAGTATTTATCTGACAAAATGCGGAAATCCACTATCAGGATTTGTATTTTGGAGACTTCGAGTCGTGGAAGAATCGATTAAAACCTTGCATTACAAACGGCAAGCGAATAAAATGCGGATTGTTTTGAATGAATTAACACAAACAACTAAACTCAATTCAATCGTTTGTTAGTATACAGCACGTCGAAGAGTGACTAACGAACAATCGAATAAAGAAGAGCTTTCGAAAAAATTAAGAAAAATAATAAAAATCTTGCTTACGCTCTACAGTTCCGGAGATTATAGACTTCAGCGCCATCCTCGGATTTTGCCGTCCTCGGACTTCCGGTGTTTGCGTTTTCGTCCATATTTTTATTATCGTTTAGCTCGTTGTCATGGCAAGCCTAAAAACAATAGATTTCATTACCCTTCTAGATTTTTAACAATCAGAGACACTGCAAGAATTATTCATATATAATTTTTTTTTCTAATAATTAATTTTTCTTCATACCTGCGCGGAAAGTTCGAATTCCCGTCCTAGGGGTTTTACGTAGTTCGAACTTTCCGCTGCAGATATGGTGAAAAATAGTATGCCAAAAAATCATTAATCGATGCGTAAGGGAAAAAACTTGAACGAACTTTTGGCATGAATTATGAATAAAATAAATTGGTTTTTGCTATTTAAAAAATTAGTTTCACAGTGCAAAAGCTTCTTATTTGCATTTTATAACATTTCTTAGTAAATTACTTCTCATAATTTGGAAGAAAATTACTCAAGAGTCTCTTCGATAAATAAGCATTTGGAAAAATAAATACATTTTATAAGATACAAAGTTTGTGGAGTTTCCCGTTGTACAATTTATATCACTAATTTATTTCGAACTCGTTGCCATTGTAATAATCTAAAATCAAGTGTTGAAATTTTTCCAAAGTCGTCTTCTTTTTATCGCAATCGGGGTTATTAGTGGGTTATTTATTTTTATTCCTTTAATCTGGTCAATGATTTCGCGAACGATTAACGAAGAAGAAAGAAGAGGCAAGACCGTTGCGCTTCAACGAGCGCCAAGGGGAAGAGCTGCGGTAGAGAAGAGAGCTCCCGCATCATTAGCTCTGAGCGTGATGCTCACCTGGCTCGTTGCCGACGGGGACGACGCCAAGGGCGACATGGGCGAGCCGCCGCCGAGCATCCTCTTCTTCAACTCGTTCAACTGTAATTCCCGCTGAAAACTGACGTCACTCTCTTGCGATTCGTCGCGTCTCGCCTCGTTCACCGACTCGTTCGAGTATTCGACTTTGAGCCATGGACACACCGTTGGCGACGATCCCACCGATGTACCGCTCATTTTTTGACCTGGACGTGGCAATCGAGGAGATAATCTTCTCAGCAAAGAGACGATTTTCGATCTGCAATATTAAAAAAATCATGGTTAAGCATTAAAATATAACCAGAAAATTGAAATATCACACACATAACATATCAGCGTCTTAAATTTATGACGCACGAATACATATGAGTATATCTGTATAACACGAATAAATTAATTATTCAGTAAACGTGGCCTACTCGTTATATAACTATATGTTTTAATTTTATATAAAAACCTTTGTATAAATTTTTGGCAATAAATTTCATGAAAGAATCTAATTAAAAACCGTCGCTTGCGTGTCTATAATAAAGACATGCAAGCGACACGCAAAAAATTGAAGTGTGTAGGTTATTTCAGATAATTGCCGGGTCTGTACGATTTTTGGAGTGACTTTTACTACTTTCGAAGCGGACTGTACATTTTCGTGTTTCTACAGTTTGTACACTCCCGGTTTCAGTAGGACGCCGCGACAGCATGCATATGGCGCGCAATCCAATCTCTATATACTTTTTATTTCCACATACTTCGACGATATGTGACTTATGCCAACTACAAAACAAATTTATTTTTAACAATGCGGTATTGAATTATAGTTAAAGTGAAAAAGACTCTACTGCCTATCCCTCATTTACCTTCCGTGCATGGGGCGTTCACTCAATTTACAGCTCGTGTGTTCAAATGCAACTATTTTGTGTGTTTTACGTGTTTACCTGTGTGCTCAATTTGCTACGATTATTCTTGTGTAATATTGAATGATGAACTGATACTTATGCCTCGATGTTGTGAGGGTTTTTCGAGTGCCTGTTACGATTCCGTGATAGAGCCACGCTATTTTTGGAGTGGTCGATGCGCGTTCGTATCGAGTATCGTTCGTCTATTGTAATTCCCTGCTCAGTCTGTTTTTTTACTATGAAAGAAACATTACACGGTTTGTTGTTTGTAACACTACGATAATTTTCAAAAGTTATGATGATGAAAATCGAATGAAAAACAGATTTTTATGAGTGCGTTTGAGGGCGTCATTCTTGAAGTGTCTTTTGCGTTTCCGTATTCAAGACACGCTATTCTTGGAGTGTCTTTTGCTTTTCCGTATCGTATACGAACCACACTTCATAATTCTCTTTCATATGCGTGTTGCCGCGTCCTATTGAAATCAGGGATGTACAAACTGTAAAGACACAAAAATGTACCGTTCGCTTCAAAAGTAGTGAAAGTCACACCAAAAATTGTATAGACCCGGCAATTTTCTAAAAACCCTTACAGACACTCCAATTTTTTGCATGTCTCTATTAGGGACACTCTTCTGTGCGAATAGCCACAGCGTAAAACACTGAGTTATGTAATGGTTACGTTTACTAATCGTTGATTGACGAATAAATTATACCATAAATTTTAAAAAAGTCTATTTTTCAAAGTACCGAACGGTGGCCTAAAGGATGAAGAATCGCGGCCGACGGCCAATTAGCAATGTATGAAAAAATGAAATAAAAATAAGAATAGAAATTATAGTTTATAATGTACAGAGAGAAAAAAATTTACTATCTCTATATTGTTAATAAATCACGATTACTGCAATCATTCTTAAGGTAGTTCTGTCTCTTGGTGCTCATTTCGCGTAATCTGGAGAGAAAATTGCAAGTACTTCTCCATGGTATAAGAATCGTAATAAAATGCATGCATGTTAAAAGTTATTGAAATTAATTATTTTGCTTAACAATAATACTAAAAATGTTATCGACAAATTTTCGAAAAATTTCCCGGTAACCTAATTTTTTTAAATCACGAAATTGATTAGTTTATTTCTCTGAACGTTTATGAATTTTTTCAGATTTTTTAATTTGCTTTGGATTTTGTGTTCGTCTACACATTTATTCTTTATGAAAAAAAAATCAAAACACATTTAAAAATCTGATAAAATTGTTAGGTACTCGCAAACAAACAATTCATTCAGGAAAATGAGCGAATTATTTTGATAAAAACGAAAAATTGGGTTTTCGGGGAATCTGTTGACCAATTTATTTTTTTATCAATTTATTATTAAAAATTTGGAATTATTATTATGCAAAATTAATCTTTCACGTACCTTTAATAAGCCTTTTCCTTGAGTACCTTTTATACCATCGAGAAGATTTTGTGCTTTTCTCTCATTTTTCTCAGACTCATGCAAAATGAAGACCACGCGACAGAACTACCTTAAAAATAACTATTCTAGAATAGATTAACGTCAATGTACTAAAATTTTCCGATTTGTCCACTGAGTTCAATTTCTTATTTTTCAAAATTTGTGGTAATGGTTATTGTTAGCACTAGAAATAAAAATTATTTGCTTTTGTGCTAAATTCTCTTAGCTCTTATAATTATACGGATAAAGAAGTTTGAGTTAAATTGTCCGACCGGAAATCGGCTCTGTATGAATTTTCAAATCAGGACACACCAAAAAGCACTTTGGTCAATAATGTACTGTACAATTATTTGAAACAGGTATATTCGCTGGTGAAATATGCCACTTAAATACGACGTTGAAGGTAAAAATATCGAGAGATATCTCGAAAGAAAAAAAAATCGAGCTGGAATCTATCACAAGGAATTTTTTTTTTTACGGCCATAAAAACTATTGAAACGACTAGAAGTCACTATCTTAAAAATTGGAGTAGAAACGTTTGAGCCGAATTTTTCTACAGAGGAATATACGACTTAAGAACGATAGTGAAGGTAAAAATTCGATATCTTTAGAAAACAAATCAAGATTTTTTACGTTGTTTTTCGGCTTGCACATGTAATCAAGCGTTTTCTAGGTTACATCAACTATTTACTCTACACAATAAATAATGAAATGTAGTAAATTACATGCATTCAATACTTCACTTTCGACCAAGAGCTACATACTTGGCACTGGGTGTATGAATCCCACCGGAAGTCATATTAGGACTTCGAGATAATTGTTCGGCGCTTTGACTTGCATCTCGCCATTCTTGATTAACAATGCGACCGACTCGCCAGTCTAGACTGCTGCTTTGACGAGCTTGCAACTCTGCGAAGAAAAATCCATTCGGTATAAATTATTATTATTTTTATTCAAAATGGATCCAAACCATTTTCTATCATAAGTTTAATTCTAGTATTTATATATATATTTTTTTTTTGTTAATCCTCAAGTATGCCAATTGGCTTTTACTATCCCCTCCCCTTTATTCTCATGGTATTCCTCGAGACCCCTCTAGAGTGTTGACCACAGATACTCTTTCTAATGTACGCATTTTTCTATTGTTCCGTGCATTTATAGAAATCATGGCGTTCGATAGGAAAATACGAAAAATGAAAAAAGATCGGTCGTTTTGCGGTCGTTCAACGTAAAACGACTGATCACGAATGAAATAGCGTCGGTCGTTTCACAGTCGTTTGTTTGTCAACTAGCCGGAAAACAACCAATCGAGTATGAAATATTATCGGTCGTTTTGCGGTCGTTTGTTGGTAACATTTTTGCACAAAACGACCGACGTGGTTTTGTGCAAGCCACATATCGACCGCGCGTCCACTGCTGTCGGTAAGTTGAGTTCTTGTATTAGAGACTAAAATAATGACAACATTGCGTTATTCTCTAGCCTAACTAAAAAATACTGTTCACTGATCAATTATAATTTTTTCGCTGAGCTAACAAATCTTTTTTCTGGGCTAACAATTGGTTTCGCTAAATTGGCAATGTTATTAAGAAAATTCTCCCTGAAGAGCTTGAGATTTACCTGGCACGGTGGAAAACTGATTCATTCGCCAATCCAAAGCGCTGCTATTTCTATTTACGTTATAAATGTTATCACAGGACTTTGTTGTGAGGCACGTTCCCTGGTGACGTCGTCTTAGCAGTCTTGAAACTGGTCCCAAATTTCTAAAAATTATTGTGCATTTTATATTTTATAGATCGATCTCTCCCCTTCATAGTATTATTATGTAAATATAGCTATATTTAAATAATTATTGAACTTTTTTACATAAAATTGGAATGCCAATATATATTTACAAAAATTCGTTCATTAACGAATCATTATTTTAATATTGATGAAATATCAAAAAGTTAAATATTTTCTATTAACACAAAAAAAAAACTAGAAAATATAATTACAAATAGAAATTCAATTTATAATTGATAGTAAAATATAATTTTATTCCTAAAGTTAGATACTTACTTCTTAAACTTGCGCGAATGTCCACCTCCCGCCGGAGGTTTGTTTTCGCACATAGTAGCAGTTTCGATCTCAATATCAGGGCAGTAAGTACCAACGCGTACATGACTATAAGCCGCGCGTAGTTGAACACCGTCAAGTGGACGGAAATTTCTCCGTTCCGTGGAGGAAACGCGAACCACTTCGATCTTCGGACGTGCGTCCATTTTGCAGTGCATAAGAGAGAGCGTTCAGGCGTAATGAAAAAGGCTCTCTGTTGATCATATACTTTCTATCACCTATTTGTATCTCTTCTTATCAAGTAATCAGCGAAAAATCGCCAGCTTTGGGCCTTCATATCACAATGCAATTCTCCTTGACTACGACACTTGCTGTGGCAAAGAACAAACCCACAATTCTCTAATTGTTTATTCAGGCAGCTATTTTATTTTATTTCCTTTCATTGTTTACACAAATTGTTACTCGGAAAAAAAATTGTAGTTTTTAGTTCGGTAAACCTTGCGATTTTTTGAACTTGTTTTCTCTGCAAATCCACGATAAATTAATATCAATTTTTTCTATATAATATCGCTTAATCCATGTTGAAAAATATAAATAAACTAATGACCTCAAAGAAAAAAACGCGCGCGCACACGCACACAATTTATTCCAAATAAATCAATAAGTGAATAAATAATGAGTCAAAAACAGATCACATCTTTTATGAACCAACACATTTTGGAATATCAATCCGTTCGCATACCAAGAGATACATGAATCTGTCGATTTTTTTTTTTATATAGAATTATCCATATAAAAATTGGATGGAAATTTACGTGGTGACGGTGATTGAATAGCACTGAACGCTGTGAATCATCGAGCTGAACTACTCGGCTTCGGAGATTTTCCTCCTGGCATCACCGGAGCTTCTCTATACACATCGATGGCTTTTTAGAGCGGCAAAGGGAAAAAATATAATAATTAAGTGTGTATAGAGAGACCCACGCCACTGTGTGACTATGTACTGCACTTTTGTATGGTGTTGTATGTAGTATGATGTTACGCTTAGGCGAGCATTACGAGCTCGAGAGTCGTTCGGTACTCGCGATATAACCGTGACTTCTCCTACCCCTTAAAAATATATATATATATATATATATATATGGACAATACATTACATTGTATGTAATCATCTCTCCTATGAAACTTCAATTACCACCGATAATATCCCTGGTAAAAACTAATTACCTACACGCAGAGAAAAACATCGTAATTTAATAATAAAAATAGTTAGTCCGACGATAATCTAACTATAATGTATAGTTAGATTAACCAGGAGGAACGACTATATTTTATGGTTATAGCAAATATAAGAACGTAGTTGGATCAAACATTAATATAATACCCAGGAAGAACGTCTATATTCCATGGTTATAGTAAACATAATTATAGTAGCAATTATCAAAATGATAACATATTCAAAAACTATTCTAATAGTTTCAAATACGCTGTTCTGTTACATATACGATGTCAAAGTCTGTTTTCAATAAACTTGCAAGTATCGTTTATTGACACTTCAACTATAAAACATTGTGAGCCTTGCTATATACTTTTTATCATGTAAGCTCGTTGAATAAACGATATGCTTTTCTCTCAGTGCACTGATAATCGATCTTAAGAATTCTTTACACATAATTTATTAATGAAGTTTTAATGCATATGCATTTTTTAAAGGCACGAATAAACGAGGATGCAAAGGAGAACCGTGCACATTGCTTGTCCGGCATTATTTGCTTTCTGCAAGGCTGCACGGACAGAAAAGTTTGGGATTCTCCTCCAAATGTATTCAGTGATCGGAAGTTACATTGGAAAACAGCCGGCCTAAACGTTTGTGGAGCATTAGAATGCGTATTTCGCTGTACCAAAGAAGATAGACCTCCATAGAAGCACAGGTCCCGTGTTGCGCTTGACGCCAGAATCTTGGTTCTCGCAAGGAACGCGTGGCAGCGGCACCGCGTATCCGTGAGCGCCGCAGCGATGTGTGCGTGAGTCGGAGAAGGGGCAGCTTCTCTTCCCTCTGCCTTTGGTAAAATACATGAAAATATTCAAAATACAAAATACAAAATACAAAATACTTCGGGTATTTAAAGACACAAAATACTTATGATACTTCAATCTTTTGGAACTTCAAATACATTTCTAAGTACTTTTCAAAATACTCTTCAAGAAATGGTGTGAAATTCAATTCTAGGCATTGCGCATTTATTGCATGTGAAAATAAAATATAATGCATGTGAATCATGAAAGAAGCTTTCATCCATGAATCACTTTGATTACTGAATTAAATGATCACACACCCAAATTGATTTTATGAGGAAGCGAATTAAAAAAACTATGAGGAAGTGAAGGTACCATTATATTAAGTAGAGGGAAGTTAACATTGTTCATTTGCAAATCTTTAAGACGTCGACAGTCACGATACATTGTGTTGTCTGGTCTGAAAGCTACAAGTGACATTTTTTAAATTCAGTTTCCAATGTTTAAATTTCCTACATCACTCCGAAAAAATTCAAAGAGGTAGTCCAGTATATAAATTTTATGACCGTGAAAAATTGTTTGAATTCAGGTAAATAATCTCACTGAAAAAAAATGATACATAGAATTTTGTCAGGTGACTTATTCCCATTAATTGAATAATTGGAGTGACTTCTTGTCGAACAAAGGGAAGGGGTAAGACGTATTCTAAAACCCGTTGAATAACACATTTCACTTCATAAAAGTACATGTTGAATTTCATATTTCAAATTTAACGTGAACTTGGTAAATATTTAAAAAATGTTCAGAATATATCGGATCAAAAAATAGAAAGGTATTTCGTATTTTGTATTTTATAAAGTACTCAAAATACCTGCACTGGGAGAAAAGCATATCGTTTATTTAACGATTTCACATGGTGAATCGATTATAGGAAGGCTTGCAATGTTTTATGATTGAAGCGATGATAATATGGTTCAATAAACGATACTTGCAAGGTTATTGTAAACAAACGGTGAAATCATATATGCAACGAAACGGTATATTTGAAACTATTAGAATAGTTTTTGAAACTATTATCATTTTGATAATTGCTACTATAATAATAATTGCTATTACCAAAAAATATAGATGTTCCTCCTGGGAATTATATTAGTGGTTGTTCCAACAATTTTCTTACATTTGCTGTAACCATAAAATGTAGACGTCCCGCCTGGGAATTATAGTTTATAGTTAGATTATGGTCGGTCTAACTATATTATTTTTTAAATTACCAGATTTTTCTTTCAGTGTGAGAAGTATTTTAGTATTTCAAATACATCGTGTATTTTAGTATTTCAAATACATCGTGTATTTTAAGTATTTAAAATACGTACTTTAAATACTACTGCCCAGCTTTGGTTCAAACCCGAGAATAAGCACTTTTTTTTGTTATAACTAGACCCACTCTTAGCTAATGCCAGTTAACAAATTATCATAGAAAAACAGAAGGACATGCTGTTTATATACGAAATACGGGCATATGTGTAAGATATTTGTTAAAAAAAAGTATTTGTTACCTGGCATTACTCGATAGAAACCACAGGAAGGTGGTAGGAAGCTCCTGTCGGGAAGGAATTCTGCTGGGATAAATTAACAACAAATTGCTGCGATACTTGGTTCTCTTCGCGCCAACGTCTGTATGATAAAAAGTGGGCGGGATTTAGGAGCAAGCAAAAAACGTTGCGCGCTGTCTCTCTCGCTCCGCAGAGAGCGCCAATAACGCTATCCCCCTAGCTCTCGTCGAGTTGTCATGTGACTTTCTCAAGCCGTTAGCGGGGGGATCGACGTCGCGCGTGTGTGCGGGCACACAAATAGGAAGCGCCGCGTCAACGCCACCGTGGTTGGAAGCCAAACTAACGTTGGAGGCCTCCAGCTAGCGTCACAAGATCCTATCAACCTGTGCTTCTATAGAGGTCTATCTTCTTTGGCTGTACTACAGACAAGAATATGTGTTACTTTCATAATTCGCGTACACAAATGTTGACAGTTATCGGCCTACGCATATAAAATATATCAAGATGATTTCTTTATAATTATTATAGAAGACTTTACAAAATTCAACTCTACACATTACCGACTCTACAAATCACCAATTTTATACAACATCAACTCTACACGAGCACGAATTCGCAAAAAAGCATTTAGCAAAACTCTCCACGGCAAAACTCTACACAGGCAAAAATTTTACCGGCAAAACCCTACACAGATTAGATTCCCAACGGCAAAACTCTACACAGGCGAAAATGTCCGCGGCTAAATTCACTATGACAAAACTCGCCCCAGCAAACTTCACCACAGTCGAATTCAATACGTCAAATTCCTCCCGAGATATTTTGAACACATGCTAAATTCAGCATGATAAAACTGTAAACATGATCGTCTCATGACGTGAAAACTGTACACAGTCTTAACGCCATAATTCAAGATTTTCACCGATTCTACACATGTACCGATTCAACGAAGTTCCATATCTACACAGGTGCAACACGTATTCACCAACTCACACCCGATACCATCTACGGGTAAGGTAAAATTGCATATTATAATGACCGACTGAGTCATAGAAAAACGTATTCATATATCGAAATGATCAAAAGTCGGGTCACCGTGGCCAACGGTAGATGGCGAGGGAAGCAAGGCGTTTCTCGCAAGTAGCCCAGTACCTATTCGATTTGTATACAATAAACGAACAGCGAATATCATCCAACGAATTCGAAAATAACAGAAAGATTAATACATATAAGAGCTCATGCTTTTTACTTTAATTATTTTTATTCGTTATAAGTTACTGAATGAATAATCGTACGTCATTGTACGACAATTATTATATGATATTACTATACGAACAAATAAGCGTACTCTAATCGTCCGTAAAGTAAAAACTAAAGAAAACATGTAAAGTACAAAATTCGAAAAAAAATTAGAAAAAAATTGGAAAATTTTCATAATGAAAAAAGAGAATTCAAAGTACTTAACGAGTTTAGATGCTAATATAAACGTTCTATGATGATGGACCATGTGCGATACTTCGCAAACTCGTCAAGTACTGTGAATTCTCTTTTGTTCATTATGAAAATTTTCAAATACTACGGAGTCGTCGACAACGAATACTACGGAGACGTCGATCTGGACAACGAATACTATGGAGACATCGAACTGGACACCGAAAGCTATAGAGAGGTCGACCTGGACATCTGAAATCGTAGAGAAATCGACCTGGATACCGAAAACTATGCAGAGGTCGACCTGGACATAGGAAAACATGAAGAGATCGACCTGGAGAACGACAACTACGGAGCGATAGACCTGGACATGGAAAACTATGAAGGAGGCGACCTGGAAACTTTGAACTATGGAAAGACCAACCTGGACAGCATTAACTGCGGGGCCGTCGAGCTGGACGTGAAAAGCTACAAAGCGGTCGACCTAGACATCGAAAAGTAAAGCCGTATCAACCTGAACACCGGAAACTATAAAGCGATCGAACGGGACATCAAAAACTCTGATTGAATTGACCTGGATAGCGGAAGCTACGGAGCGGTCGACCTGGAGATCGGAAACTATGGGGAGATCGATCGGGACAACAAAAACTACGAAGTAGTCGACCTGGACAACAAAAACTATGGAGAGTTCGACCTGGACAACAAAAACTACGAAGCGGTCGACCTGGACATCGAAAAATATGGAGAAATCCACCTGGACACTTAAAACTATGGAGAGTTCGACCTGGACAACAAAAACTATGGAAAGTTCGACCTGGGCAACAAAAACTATGGAGAGTTCGACCTGGACAACAAAAACTATGAAGAGTTCGACCTGGACAACAAAAACTATGAAGAGTTCGACCTGGACAACAAAAAGTATGGAACGGTCGACCTAGACACTTGAAACTATGGAGAGGTTGACCTGGATAACAAAAACTATGGAGAAATCGACCTGGACACCGAAAACTCTGAAGCGGTCGACCTGGACATCGAAAACTATAGTCCAACTCTTATTGGCATATATATAATATTATAATATTATAATGATTCAATTTAATGAATACCAAAAATTACATTTTATTATTTCAAACGATCAGCGAATAAATATATACAGGGCGGACACGGTGAAACTAGACAGTTCAATGCAGCTGCGCGAGAATTTAGGAAGCCTGATTGGCCACTGCCTACGGTCGCCAGTGCGTCTCATCTGAGCGGCGACTGTGTCCCCACGCGCCATCAGAATGGGCCAGTAAGGGTAGTGGTAGGGGCAAGGGACGCTACCCGAGCTGGTAGGGCAGACGCCAGAAGCCAAGCTTTATTTAGAGCAAAACAAATATCTTGCAGAAAATTAACTGAATAATAGGAAACCGGATAACTAGGGATGCATTTAAATTAATATTAAATCTCATATTAGCGAGATGGTTTATGTACAATATGGTAGAGCACGATTGCTCCATCAAGAAAAAAACAGAGTGGAATTCAAATTGCTCTCTAGCAATATGATCTAAGAAATGATCAGTAAAAAAATAAATATGTTTCAGGTCGTGAATAGCTCATACACTTTGCCAATCATCGTAATGCCTGCGTATCCCATATGAGTCGTTAAATCAGCCAGTGATTTAAAAAGTTAATAAACAACAATTTCGGTAATACTTATTACGAATTTTTAAAGACCGCCACTACAAAATTTAGAAGAAACATGTCGATAAGTTCGTTTTGTTACTTTTCAAATATCGTAGCCATCTCTTATTTAAAAGTATTTAAAGAAGTAAAGTACAAGTAGCGTCACAAGATACTTTAATTTTGATAGCTTTCAGATAAAATCACAACTAGCTGTAAAAGAAAAAAAATATTTCGCTTTTTTGAGAGCCTAATCGTATTCGCAAAATATTGAAAACTGCATATCGTTTAACTTCGCGTTTTCAATGTACTTAACCAGTTGCTGCATAAGCCAGTAAATTTTCATAAAGGAGGATAGAAATATGAGGCTGCTACGGGTCCTTAAAAAGTAGATCTATTTAAATATTCAACAATGCACTCGTCCTTGTAAAACTTACGACGAAAATTAAGGGTGTTATGCCGTGTCAAATGTTCCATCTACACTTTTTTGCTGATATCACCGAATGAAAGGTCGATAAAAAAAATCGAAAAATAACGGCATCTAGAGAATTTTCCGATGAAAAAGTTAAGCCAGTACGAATGTCGTACGATTCAAATTAAGGGCGCTGCGGCTTGTCAAAGGTTACATCCGCACTTTCTTGCTTATATCACTTAATCAAAGGTCGATAAAAAAAAACTAAAAATAACGGCATCCAGAAAATTTCAAGACGAAAAAAATAAGCCTTTGCTCGTCTGCGTGCGGTGAAGATTAAGGGCGCCACGTCGTGTCGAAGGTGAGTGCAGATATCTTCAGGGCCATAGTAGTATAATCTACAACTGCGGCTTGAATTATCGGTGAAAAAGAACAATATCTACTTTGGGAGCGCGTTTTACTTAGACCTGAGTTACTGCTGCGAGTATGTACGTTTCGATTACTTATAATCAATACTATATTGTATAATGTTTAATATGCATATTATTAATGAATAAAATAAATCTATAGAATGAATAAAAATATTTTTCGGTCTCTTTTACCAAAATATTCGATTTAATAGTATCCGGTTACTGAATAAATGATGAATCAAAGTGGATTCATTATTTATTTCTTTAATGAATGCTTAGGTTCGCACACGTTATTTAGTAAGTGGGCATGAAGTTTCATTCGTTATCCATTCTGAAATGATTATTGAATGGCGTTGGATTCATTAATTAAAAAAAAAAAAAAAACTGAATCGAGTTGGATTTGTAATTAACTTGTGGAGTACATACTCAATCGGATGAATTTCTTATTTATTTTCAAATGTCTACCGAATTGAATGGATTCATTGTTTGTTTATGGAATAAACACTGAATCGATTTGTATAAATTACTGAAAAAAAGAAAACGATTAGACTTATTGTAATTGGAATTATTTAGTATCCGAATAGCGAGACTACTCAAATGTGTCCATCCTTCGTACTTGACTTGATGACGTGTATTAAATTAACAAATCGCAGTCAACTAAGCTTTGCGAAACTTCCAGGAAATGCAAACAGGCTTTTTTAAAATCTAAGCGGGATTTCATACTTTCATCCGTTGTAACAGCAAACAGCTAGCTGATTCTGCGACTTGTAAAATCGAGTTTGTGTGTTTTAATTTTATTAATGACATATAGCCGACAGGCTATACTACTCATTAAGTGAAATTTGCTAAGTAGGATGTGTAAGTCACGTAGCAGTTAAATGAATTTAATAACTTGGCATCGAGTCGCTACCATGACTCTCAATGATTATTATAAAATGTATTTTATGCCATACCCGTGCGCGAATAATAATTTTAACGGTGTACATCAAATTTATGACGCTTTTTTAAAATATGTCGTATGTATTAATTAGTCGATTAGAGTTATTGTGACCATATGTTTTAGTACCAGAAGTGCCATTAGTAGAAAATATGGTTTGAAGCATAGCCACTAGCGTGTTTATTTCTCATGACAAACGGTGAAAAAAAAACATGGCTTCAATTATTGCTACAAATTACGATTGCGCACTTTAAGAACACAATTCACCATATCCTGAGTTACTGCTACGAGTTTAATGTACATAATATTGACGAATAAAAAATAAATATTTAAGTTAGACACAGATATTTTTTTCGTCCGTTTTAGCTAAATATTCAATTTAATGGTATCCAATTACTGAATGAATACTAAATCGAAGCAATTACTCATTTTGTTATGAATATTACATTGAAACAATTTATTCGCTTCTGAAACGGATACGGAATCAACTCAAGATTTATTTGTTAATTTTTGGTATGAATACTGAATCCATTAGGTTCTGTACCGATTTCAAAAGTGAATAAAAATCCTTCTCGTTCCATTATTCACTTAAGAAATGAATAATAAATCCAGCTTGGTTCAGAATTCATTGTTTCATGAAAATGAATAAAATGGTTTCTGTTATTAATGACTGAAAAGAAATTCAAATACAAATACATAAGCTTTAATTATGGAAAAAATGACTGTTACTTTTGACCGATAACGCAGTCTTCAACATTCCGGATAGATCAGTGAGCCTCATAGACTCCCTACAAAATAGTGTAAAAATGAAAATTTTGACACTACGAGAAACAATATTTTTTTTTGTGACCATGTAGAGAAAGTTTGTAATGACGAAATGCTGCCAAGCATATCTAAGGCAGCGGAGCCTAAGAGACCGATCGCTAGATCTGAAGTTCACAAACCCGAAACCCAACCCAAATGTCACTAATGCGAATCTTTGGAAACATCTACTGTGGCTGGTAATTAAAAAAAATGTATGAACCAGCCATAGTGGACTGGTTTATTTATTCTTGAATTCTCTAACCCTTTGCGTCACAACCCATCTACAAGTCACTAATAGCTCAAAGGGTAAAATGCATGGTCTCATTTTTTTTTAAATCGATATTTGGATGCGAAAAATTTATTTTCGCGATTGTTCAAATGTTTGATCATAGTTTAAAAAAAAGTGAATTACTGTTGTTGAGTAATACCTTACCATAAAATAATACGATGCATATTTACCGAAGGAAATAATGGATATTTACAACCCAGCTCTTAAATGATACTCACAGTGCACGACGATTTTGTGAAAGCGTGTAAGCTGTTACAAACAAAAGGATAGATATTCTGCAGGTCCTAGCAAAATATTCTTTCGTAAGCTAATGTGGACGAAAATCAGCACACTGTTCGAAAATAATTTTTTGTTAGAATAGAGAACTTTCGGAAAAATTGTAAATTTTAGACAAAAGTAAATTTCGTTGAAAGATATGAATTTCAGTTTTAGAAAATCGTACGCTCTAGATAATTTGTAATATTTGGTAAAATTTTTGAATGTTAGAAGAAAGTCTAAATTTTGTTGAAAATTGAGGCAGCTGGTGGTGCAGAAGATTTATTATTGTCTGTCAGGCTTTTGCTGAAACGGACAACAGTTCTTAATTGTTTCTGAAATAATTTAAGTGTTTGGTCACATTTCTTCATAAAAATTTCGATGTTTCATTATAAAAGTCCTTTCCATTGGTGCTCGTTAAAACTATTCAAAATAATTTTATAGAAACTGCAAATTATTGTTGCAAAATAATATCTTCTAAGCGAATATTATGCATGTTTACTCAAATAAGGATTTACAAAACAGCTGTAAACTAGTACACACAGTGTACTACAATTTGCAAAAACGAGTTAGCTATTATAAAGAAAAAGATTAATGTACAGAAGAACATATCGAATTATCTTTTCGTATGCCAGTCAACTAACTGCAATTCGTATTTGATATGCAGAGTTTGTGGCGGTCTACAAAAGCGTGTGAGTTATTAAAAAAGCTAACGAAATTTTGAGGAAATAAAGTGAAATAATTTTTTTTTGTGTTGGAATTTTCCATTTATCATATTACGCACACGAAATGTGTCGTACAAATAATAAGGAATTGGGCATTGGGTGAGCTGTGCTCGGCGCGCTAGTTCGTAGCCGTCTGGTACGGGCATACGCTACGTTCATACATTCCCGCTCTCCGTTCTTTCTTGCTGGCCCAACTACTCGGTCTGCACGCATAGAGTGAGAACCGTCGGTTTGACGCGCAAGCGCATTTGTGCTGTCTAGTTTCCCGTGTCCTCCCTGTATATATTCTGGTGCGGATACCATTCGGTCGAGATCACGTCCCTGCGAAAAATTAGGCTCACGCCCCTGCGAAAGATATTAGAATCACGATAGTGCGACAAAGGTCTTAATTTTTTGGAATATTTCAGAACTATTTCAAGATTAAAATTACGATAGCAGTCCACTGGGAAAAGCCGCGGAGTCGTTTTGATGTCAAACGAAATGTTTTTGCATGTAGTATTTCATTAAACCTGGACAAAGCTTGAAAACGCTACCTCTTCGTTGATATAATATATTAACCTGGAAAAAAAGTGGCTAAAATGAGTTACTCGGAGTAAGAGATACTGCGGCAGCGTCTTGTCGGTCGGTAAAGAAAATGTCGGTCGTAAGAAAAGAGAGGTAAATGTACTTGTCTCAAGACGCTGCCGCGTCTCTTGATTACACCTTCACAATTAGTGTTTTGTACGGTTCTTTGTCATCAGTAATGTGGAAGTATGTTTTTACTTAATTCGTTTAGCATGATGTCTTTTTCTTGGTACATATTCCCTTTGTAGTGGTCAAACAACTAGCCGCATTTAATTCTAAACCTGTGTTGCGTATAATTATATTTTTTATACTAAGAATGTCTTCAATCTATCTGAGCCAGAAAATTCTGGGGGAAGCTCGAAAAATGAGTGGTCTAACGCCAGTGATTTTTTAAAAAAGAAATGTTAACCACAACGATGTCTTTAACGAAACAAAACATTTTGACAAAAAAAAAGGTTTCATAAATTTCTGCGGAAAACTAAGGAACTAGAACAATGAGTCAATTTGGCCATTAGCCGGATGAATAGTGCATTTATCCGGGTACAACCATAATCTGTCTGCCATCTGAAAGTTAAATTTCAAGTTTTCACTTTCAAATCCGCAAAACTGTTTTGAATTGGAACAAAAATACCCATCACATTCGTTACTTACGCGCTGAGAACAATAAAAAAAGCTTTTTGTCAGCTTGATGCCAAAAAATAGAAGAAATTGGGCACTTGACGGACGAATAATACGCTCTCATTCGTCCGGTTGCCGGACACGTTGCCACAGCGTTTTTGCAATTTATTTGCTATGCGCCCATGGGTGAGCAGAAGACTGAGTACAACCCAAAACTTACGTGTAACCCGCTAGAAGTACAATCGGCACTAATATTACAAACGAGAGTCTGTGGCTGAGCCCCACACAGTATCGCGAGAACTCACGTCTGTATAGATTACTTCGTTTTCATCAACAGCATCCCAAACAGCCATTAAGGTTCACGGTGAGATCACACAGGCATCACGAAACGGCACGGCGTGATGGCACAATGCCGTTCGTTGCCTTCAAATGTGTCGGTAGTGACGGCACGGTGTGGTGAACTGCATCAGTGCTTCCACGGCTCCAGTACATCGTGCCACTGCAAGATGTTACGATACCGTGCAGGCACAGTGCGTAATCGGCACACCGTGCCGTCTCATTTCGATATGATCTAACCCCAGACTTCCGACATGTCTTCCATTTACTAAGTTGTCTGAATAATTCCCAAACATTTTTTGTGTGTCATTGCCAGTTTTTTCTCTCCTTGCACCTCTACCTGGAAGTATGTTAATCAATTCCGACTTCCTCATATAGGAAGTTTTGTAAGGGGCGAAAAATAATGGGTAAACAATGTGCAAGGTTCTACTTCATATTCTTGTTTTACGACGTTTTACGTGAGTTATAGCGAAATGTATCATTTATAATAACATTAAAAAATTTTTTTTCACGAAAACAAAGTCTCCTCCATGAGGAAAATGCAACTAATGAAATGGTATTAATAATACTAAGTATCACTAGTATATATATGGGTGGTCCATTTTGCAACAATATTTCCTTTTTTGCAGAGCACCCTCCAAAATTACGTTCTATCATGCAAAAAAATTCTTGTAAATGTTTCGGATGTTATTTTTTATTTTCTTGTATTTTAATTTTTTTAGTGAAACTACTCCAGTATATCATCACATTTCTTCTATTACATGAGCGAAAACAATCTGAATATCATGGCAACAAAGCATTCTTGATTTCCGGTAGTCTTAGGCTACGAAATATTTGCGCATACTGTGTACTGGAAAATACGAAAAAAAAAGAGTAAACAAATATTTTCTCAAAATTGAAAAATCCATAGAATTTTTCTTGGGAAATGGATTTACGCCAAAATATATGCCAAACTTTGTCTGATAATAACCTACTTGTAAACCAAATTTTAGCTGGATATCTGAAGAGGTGTGGGTGTCGGAGTGCTAAAAACCTAAATAATAAAGTTACGAATTCATCTCCAGGTGCAATGTAATAACTTTAAAGAAATCGCAAAAGCAATGAATAATAATGGAAAAGATTTGGAGGTTTTGGCTACATCTAATTTTATTATAGCCACAGCAATTTTTGTTAATCATTGTTTAATGCCAGTGAAATGGTCTTCGCATAATAATTGGGTATTATTTTTCAATGTTCGCAATCTTTGCACAATTACAAGGATGAAGATGTCTATGTTGCCACTCCAGGTCTGAATGAATTTTTGAACCATGCGTGGCTCACAGCTAATAGTTTCGGATATTTCGATATCGTTAGAATTGGACTAACAGTTTTAACACATAGGATCTATTAGAGCGGAAGTATAATAATAGTATACTATTTTTCACCATATCAGCAGCGGAAAGTTTGAATTACGTAAAGCCCGTGGGGCGGGAAGTCGAACTTCCCGCACAGGTATCGTGAAATAGTATATTACACCTCTAGGGAGGGTAAGTAGACTATGTCCAACCACGTGCAAGTTTACCACCCTCGCCTTCGGCTCGGGTGATAATCTTGCACGTGGTTGGGGATGGTCTACTTCACTCCCGAGAGTAGTATACTATTTTTCACCATATCTGCAGCGAGAAGTTCGAATTACGTGAAGCTCCTAGGGCGCGAAGTCGAACTTCTCGCGCAGGTATGGTGAAAAAGCTTTTTATCTTATTATACTTCATGCCAAGGACATCGTGTTGTTAATGACACAGCCGAACGTGTAGTAGTTGTAGCAAACATCGGAAAAATAAACCCAGTTTTAATAAGAAGATCATTGTGCTGGCTTTAAGTAATAACTAACAAGAATTTTTGTTGTTATTGTTGAGTTGTAGCCGTTTTATTTTTCTGTATTCATGGGATCATGACTGTACGTTTAAATAGCGAGCCTGTGCACTCTGCTGACCGCAATCGATACATGAGATCGATAGCGCGTTAGACGGGAAACCTCTCCCTGTACGCACACCGCGATTAGCTCTGGGGGGTTCTTCTTCCTTCCCGAATTACCGGCGCGTGAGGTCGCAGTAAGAGCGTGCGATAGAATCGCCAATAGACTATAATAAAGTGTAACCAAAATTATACGTGAAAACCGACGGAATAAATTTAATACTTTAATAAAATATATTTAATTAAAAGCTAACAGCCTCTTAATTATTCGAACCCCCAAAACAACATGAATTCTAACAGTTATAATTGAGTTTATTGTAGCCAAAACCTATAAATTTTTCCTATTATCATTCATTCGTTTTACGTTTTTCTCAGTTTTTATATAGCGCAGTTGTTCTGTGACAAATACGTTACATTGCACCTGGAGATGAGTTCGTAATGTTTTGAAACAAGATTTTTTTGCTCCGACACCCGCAGTTTTCCAGATATCTGGCTAAAATTTGGTTTACAATTAGGTTATCATCAGACGAGGTTTGACATTTAATTTGGCGTTAATCCATTTCTCAATTGAAATTTTGTGACCCTGCAATGTTGAGAAAATATGATTTCACTCTGTTATTTCCTCTTTCATTGTACACAATTTGCGCAGTTGCAAATATTTCGTACCTCAAGATAGTCTTCTCGCTACGTGCTCGTCAAATCAGTGATAAATTTTAGAAAGCATTTCTGCAAAGTTCAATTGACGCTTTTTGAAAATTAATTTGAGCACTGGCGTGTTCTTAGTATGTAAATACATCCTCAGCCATGGTTAAAAAAAATACACTCATAAATGCAAATATTCGATGCGCTGTTTCTTTCATCTAGTTATATATTAGAAAAAAAAAAACCATAAAAATCGTCCGATTATGACGAGTAATAGCTTATTTCGTTTATTGAATGATGCGTTAACGATTTAACAGTAGTATTGCTTGTTCAAAAGTTACAACCATTTGTATGTTGAATGGTTAGTTTAAGCTGTATGCACAGACGTTTGTAATTTTTTTACAATTAATACTACCGAAAAATCTCTTCGTTAAATCGTTAAATCATCTTTCAATCAATAAACTGAGCTATTGCTCGTCATAATCGGACTAATGTTATGGTTTTTTTAAATATATAACTGGATGACAGAAAAATCTCACCGAAAATTTTTATTTAGAATTAAGAATATTAAGATTTGACTAACACGTAGCAAGAAGACTAACTTAAGACTACAAAAAGCCAACAACGGTTTGTTGCCAAGATAGTCAGAATGTTTACACTCATGTAATGCTACAAATGTAGAGATCTATTTGGGTATTTCACTTGAAAAATTGAAATACAAGATAATAAAAATAATATACTAAAAATTCCGTCGCGACCTCTAAATATGTTTGCATATCATTGATAATTTGCAGGGATTTTTGTTTTCAGAATAAAGCTATATATCTCTCTATATTATCAAATAATATCGCCGCCGCTGCCGTGCACAAGAATAAAAATTTCCAGAATTTTCAAAATTTTCAAAATTTTCACCATCTTCATAATTTTCATAATTTTCATAATTTTCATAATTTCGATAATTTTCAACATTTTCATAATTTTCATAATTTTCATAATTTCGATAATTTTCAACATTTTCATAATTGTCATAATTTTCAAAATTTTCATAATTTTCAAAATTTTCAAAATTTTCAAAATTTTCAAAATTTTCAAAATTTTCAAAATTTTCAAAATTTTCAAAATTTTCATAATTTTCAAAATTTTCATAATTTTCAAAATTTTCAAAATTTTCATAATTTTCAAAATTTTCATAATTTTCAAAATTTTCATAATTTTCATAATATTCCAAATTTTCATAATTTTCATAATTTTCATAATTTTCGAAATTTTCATAATTTTCATAATTTTCAAAATTTTCATAATTTTCATAATTTTCAAAATTTTCAAAATTTTCATAATTTTCAAAATTTTCATAATTTTCAAAATTTTCAAAATTTTCATAATTTTCAAAATTTTCATAATTTTCAAAATTTTCATAATTTTCAAAATTTTCATAATTTTCAAAATTTTCATAATTTTCAAAATTTTCATAATTTTCATAATTTTCATAATTTTCATAATTTTCAAAATTTTCATAACTTTCAAAATTTTCATAATTTTCAAAATTTTCATAATTTTCAAAATTTTTGAATTTTCCAATATTTTTGGAATTTTTTAAATTTTCGAAATTTTTAAAATTATCGAAATTTTTAAAATTATCGAAATTTTTAAAATTTTCGAAATTTTTAAAATTATCGAAATTTTTAAAATTTTCGAAATTTTCAAAATTTTCAAAATTAAAATTTTTTTTTCTAGTCTTTTTGAGTTGGCCATGGAATTTCGAACGAGTCGTTTCAAGTTGGCCATGGAATTTCGAATGAGTCGTTTCAAGTTGGCCATGGAATTTTACGGGAGACGGATCAAGTTTGCCATGTAATATATACTAGGATGTTAATGTTACGTCCGGAGTAACAAAAACAAATGTCCTGTTTTTGACCTTAGCGAAAGCTAATTGCCCGCGTAGAAAAAAAGAATTTTTTCGAGAATCTTTTCAAGAATCTTGAAAAGAATCTTAGAAGAATCTTGAGAAGAATCTTGAAAAGAATCCCGTATAGGATCCGGAGGAAAATTCTTTTCAAGATTCTTTTGAAAAAATTTTTTTCAGCTTGATTTAATTGATCAGTCATATTTGGTTGGTCAGATCCGGAAAACGGCGTGATCTGATCAGATCGTAGCGATAAAATTGGGAAAAAAAAAAAAAAATGTCCATCGCGGGACTCGAACCCAGGCCGCTCACCGTATTGGGCTGTTATCTTAGCCACTCTGCCATATCATCAATTTTTTCAAAAGAATCTTGAAAAGAATCTTGAATCCTGTAAAGAATCTTGGAAAGAATCTTGAATCCTGTAAAGAATCTTGAAAAGAATCTTCCTCTGGATCCTATACGGGATTCTTTTCAAGATTCTTTTCAAGATTCTTTTCAAGATTCTTTCCAAGATTCTTTTCAAGATTCTTTCCAAGATTCTTTCCAAGATTCTTGAAAAGATTCTTTTTTTCTACGCGGGTGGTCAGGGATACGGGCTGCACGATTTGATTGATGCAATTTTCTTTGTTGAGATGAAATGAATATCTCGGATCTGTGGTTGGAATGTATTTTGACTTAAAGCACTTTATAGAATAATGAAGTTTAACTAATTTGTATTGAGGTTCTGAAATATTGATAATTTGCTTACTTTTACAATATTCGGTGGTCAAATAACCGTGATATTTTGATTCCTTAATTACTCCACGATATATATTGGCTATTTTTCGTAATTGGTTTTTACGACCACCATTCTTACGGTTCTTGCCCATTGGTGGATGAAATGAAGGAACTAGAGTCGTGGATTATTTTACGTGAAGTCAAATGTGCAAGAAAACCCGGAATAAATGTCGGGGGTCGACCTCGCAGATTCAACTAAATCCCAAGAACACAGAATTGAATTCTTTAAGACTAACGATGTTTTCACCTCGCACATTCAACTAAATCCCAAGAACACAGAATTGAATTCTTTAAGACTCACGATATTTTTACCTCGCACTCTTAGTTAAAGGAATTTGGAAATTGTTGAATGTCGGGGCTAGACCTCGCACACTTGGTGAAGGAGAGGATTTCGAAATGTCGGGGGTAGACTTCGCACACTCCAATGAAGGAATGGACTTGAAATAAATGTCGGGGGTCGACCTCGCACATTCAACTAAGTCCTACAGGAAGATTTTGAGACAAGTTTTACTTTGTCTTACCACACGAGTTTATTCACTTTGACTTTTAGGCGATGTCATCTCGAAAAGTAAAAATTCAGACTGACTGACTGACTATTCTTCCCAGTCTAGAGGATGTTGCCCGGCCTTTACATTTTAAAAACTACTACTGACTAAAAAATTCAAAAATTGCGCTCTTTTATACTACTGCCTATGGCTTCTAGTTTTACGCAGGGTTGGGAAAGGGCAGTTCTTTTTGGCTCTAATTGGCCAGGAAAACTTCCGTCTCCCACTTTAAATAAAACTAAGCAATGATTTCTCTATCTTACAGCTAGAGAGTAGTCTTTTTAGGAGTAGAGTGGGTGAGTTACTTGCCTTCGATCGGCCGAAGGTCATCATCTCCAGCTTCCCTGGGCTTGCGTGGAACTTCCCCTAGCTTGCAGACTAGTGGAGGGCCTCACACCCCTACTATGCTACAAATTTTCTGTGAATCTCCAACTTATCGACCACCGACTGCAGGGCCCTATTATGGAGACATGCAGCGGTGTCTGCAGGATTGTCTAATTTTTGGGGTTAAGGGAACGTCAGGACGTAACAATCCCTCTATATTATAAAAAGATCTCGCCGCCGCCGCCGCTGTGTAGTATATAGAGGGAATTCTATGTCAGAAGGGCCCCCTGGGCCGGAGTTTTCTAAGTCCCCTCATGGCCAAAAATTTTTCAAAATATTTAAAATTTCTGGAATTTCTAAATTTTTTAAAATTTTTGAAATTTTGAAAATATATATGTATGTGATGATGATGAAAATTATATGTAGTATATATATATATATATATATATATATATATATATATATATATATATATTAGGGAGGTCGTTAATTTCGATGTTGAGCGATTTTGTCCGTGACGGCCCTCTATTTCTTTAATTATTAAATTTTAAATTTTTAAATTTTTTTTAAATTATAAAATTTTTAAATTTCTGAAATCTTAGGAATCTTCAAAATTCTAAAAATTTAGATTTGGAACATACAGACACACAAACGTTTTCGGCCACTTCCTTTTATAATAGATAGATTAGGGTGTGCCAAAAATAAGCGATATTTTTTTTTGCTCAGCCCAAAATATCGTAGAATACATCTTAGTAATGATCCTGTCAAAAGCGGAGCTCATAATTTTAATTCCTTAGAGGTCCATTATCGCGTTTGAAGTTTTCCCATTTAAATAACACAGGAAAGTGATTTTTTTCATCCTTTCTGCCTGCAACCTAAGAAGGAATTTTTTTTTTCATAAAATCAATGACTACATCTTATGAATCATTAAATTTCGGAGGCGGGGTTAAAGTTCCGAATGGTAAATACACGAAGGTAATAAATTCCAAAAATTAACAGCTCACTTACATTTATGACGAAAATTTTTCTAGCGAATTTCGTCAAAAATATGGGTGAGATATTGAATTTCGAAATTTTAGACCTTCGAGTATCTACCATTCGCAACTTTGTCTCCGAGCGGCAAGGCAATCAGGGTTAAATTTCCGAATAGTAAATGAACGAAAGTCTAATATTCCAAATCTTAATATCTCACCTACATTTTTGAAGAAATTCGCTAGAAAACATTCCGTCAAGAATCCAGGTGAAATATTTAATTTCGGAATTTTAGACCTTCGTGTATTTGACATTCGGAACTTTAACCCCGCCCCAAATTTCGAACAAAAAATCGGATTGAATCGAATTTCTATCTTCAATATTTTATTTGTTACGGAGCCTTGAAATTTTTGATGTTGTAAATTTTCCGTGTTTTTTTACATTTGTCAACTTATCTATTGAAGTTAGGACAAAAGGTTGAGGAAAAATTTTGTCGTCCGTCTGACGCACTACAAAAAAGTTGTTAACGAGTTTTTCGTATCGTTGATATTTACGAAGTTACGGACCAACAAAGTTATGGTTTTTGTATTTTTAACTGTCATTAAGTCAACTACCGATGTTAGTACAAAAAAGTCACTAGGAATTTATTGTAACATTCAATTTTCTAAAAAATCCGGGTGAAATTTTATGTATTGCTATCGGTTTTAAGTTACAGACTCATTGAATCTTATTTTGATGATTTTTTACGCATATCGGTAAAAATTTCAAGGACCTGTAATAGATCAAATATTGAAGATAGAAATTCGACTCAACAAGATTTTTTGTTCGAAATTTAATGATTCGAAATGTGTAGTCATTGATTTTATGAAAAAAAATTCGTCTTAGGTTACAGGGAGAAAGAATGAAAAAAAAAAAAATCACTTTCCTGTGTTATTTAAATGGCAAAACTTCAAACGCGACGATGGACCTCTAAGAATTAAAATTATGAGTTCCACTTCTGACGGGATCTTTACTAAGACATAGTTTGGGTAAAGAGCAAAGAAAAAAAATATCGCCTCTTTTCGGATATATATATATATATATATATATATATATAAATGATAAAAATTTCTCGAGCTATGTTTTAGAATAATTTGTTAATATTTTTGATTGCTATTTTATTGCGATATATATATATTATTGCGATATATATATATTTCGCAATCAAATAGCAATCAAAAATATTAACAAATTATTCCTAAACATAGCTCGAGAAATTTTCATCGTTTTTTTTCCTTTCCAATTATTATTAGTAAAACAGAAATCTAACAGACTTGGAAAACAAAATTGCACTTCATATTTTGCTAGAGTTTCAAAAATGGATGTAGTAGAATTGCTTATTAAATAAATAAAAAATAATCATAAACATCCAGGTCCAATATTTTTTATTATTGCATGTTGTATTGCAAATGGCTTCCACGGGTCAAAATCAACTGATTCATATTTGTTCTCTGTGATGGGATATATTGATCACGATAACCACTTTGACAATCACCGTTCAACATCTTCAACTACCAACGACGCCTTAAAACGCGACACCATACCCACCAGCAATTATCTACTCGAAATAACACGACGCTTTGTTGATACGGTTACGAGTATATACATAAGTAATTCGAATACGTAGGTAGTCGCATTGTGACGGCCTTGGAGGCACCGCGTCTCGTGACAGTTCCATTCACGGAATAATCTTAGCATCGTTGCAACACCATCTGCAAAGCGCACGCAATGCGAGACGTGCGTATCATTTTTTAAATTGTACAAGTATTTTACTGTCATTCAATTCTCGATATGTAAGTTTACAGAAAAATATTTCGAACATAAAAAAGGCGAACTATGAGTGATTGATGTGCAGGATCTAAATTTGCATCTTAAAAATTGACGAGACGATTTTTGAGATAACGAAAATTACCAATCCCACCACACATATTTTTTTCGAAATCTCTTTTCTTGAAGTGTTCGACTATATTTCGAGTATGCTGACACGAAAATGACATTCTTTGAATGTAAAATAAATTGTTTTCCAGCAAAAATAAAAGATTTTGATATTCTGAATTTCATTTATTTCTCTAACTCGACGAAAAACTTAAGACATTAGAAAAAGCGACTTCTTGATGTTTTAGATCATTTTTAGTATTCTAACACAAAAGTATCGTAATTTATTTTTGTAATCAGCATTTCATTTATTTGCTATTTTTTATTATTATTTCTTCTTATGAAGAAGAATATTGTAATATGCTACACATGTACTTATTAACATATGCTACACATGTTTTTGTTTAACTTTAAAACTGATTGCACGTATAAACTGTATACTGTTCCAAACTTTTACCCACTATACTTTTCAGGATAAACAATAATACTGTTCAAGTATTTTTTCACATGTACTTGGCTGTAAATGCTGCAGATGTTTTCCGTTTATTTCAAAACTTTTTTCACAGTATTCACAGGAGACAGTAAACATTGGACTATTCTTTTTACCCGCAGTGATTTTTTTAGATGGACAGTATTTTTTGGGGTACACAGTAATGTCACTGAAGATTTTTTTTTTGACAGATTTTTTGTGGGATGTTGATTTTTTTTTGATTGATCACGTAAATGTACATGTCTCAAATTTTTACCCGAAAGGGTTTTTTTGGGGATTCCACTACTTTTTTTCAAAGTTTATACTGACTGACAAACACACTCGATACTGCACTGATGTTTTAAAGTTATCTCACCAAATCAAATATTCATTTGAACTGTTATTCCTTCGCGACTAACCAAAAGATGTATGAAAAATGAAACTGAAATCGTTAACACACGTGGACCTAGTTATTCTATAAAATAACTAAAAATCTGCAAGAACATACATCGTGATAAATACGACCGGTTGCGGAGTCGATAAGGGATGTGACGTCGGTAAAACAGACGATATTCCTCAAGGCGCAACCGCATATGGCGCGTCACAAGCTAGAGACGTAGCGACGCGATATGTTTGACCGCCGCCTTCATGTTGCCGCTCTAAGTGCCGTCTCTAACGTCTATGGAAAGTGTGCAAAAAATGAGTGACGAGAGACGAAACCAAAAAATTACGATTCCGAGATTGTTTATTAGGTCATATCTCCGACATCCTAAATAAATACAGCATTCTTTCTGGTATCAATCGCAATATTTTAAATTACTGCATCTGACGGCAGCATGCGATGTACCCAAAGCACTCTAAATTATTTATATTTACGACGTGTGTCATTCGAAATGAGGTTAAAACACGGTGTCTCCGGTAAAAGAGTCTTGGAGCGTCTCGTCTTTTTGGTCGGTAAAGTAGGTAAATGTACTCGAGCCGCTACCGCGTCTCTTGATGTCACCCGAAATATATGGTTCTTTTTTCCGTGATTTAATGGTCTTGTGACGGTCTTTTGACCACTTCACTTCTCTGAAGAGAGCATTTTCGACGAAATTTCCGTGGTTCAAGATCAATTTGCCTTCGCATTGAGACCGAGAGAGGATTCGAATCTAAGCTGGCTTCAAGTGCGGTCGACTTTTGAAAACGCTCCTAAACTATTACATCGAACTATTATCCAAAAAATGTATTGAATTTTGTATATTTCTGCTGATTATCTAAATAATTCTACGTGAAAAATACAACAACTAAATCGAATAATAATAAATGGTGTTAAATACATAATTAAACTTGAAACAATATCTGCTAAATCAACTTTAAACAATAAATACTAAATATTTATTACAAATATACTTCCTTATAAATCCCTTTTAATACAATGACTGTTCAGTTTTATCTCCACTCCAATTTATATCATTCCGCCCAACTATATTTAAAACCAAATCTGTTCGGTGTACTGTGTTCAACAATTTGATGAGTACAACATAAATTAATCAGCTTTCAATCATTAAAAATCATTTAAATGTATTCACTTACGAATAAAAAAAGATCCCGTGACGATGCGGAATTATTATCTAAAGATGATTCTAAATCACCTCCGGGTAAAAGGAACGTTAGTTCTCTTGAGATCGACTCAAAGCGCAGGCAATATATAGAGAACAATGCGGCTAATCGCTATACTAATTTCTCCTCTGGACCGTTCGACGTCGAGATTTTTGATAAAAACCCCTCTAATAATCTTGGCAACCTTCATCCTATGTCTATCGGAAAATGTTTTGAGCTATATAATAACTCCCTTAAGGAAATCAAGGCGACAGGCGACAGGATTAACTTCAGTTTCAAGGATGCTATAACGGCCAAACTGTTTATAGAGAAAGGTATACAACAGATTAATGCTAATTGGGTAGCTATTGTACCTGAGATTAAGGTTTACCGATCGGGTTTAGTGACAGTTGTTGATATAAACCTATCTGAAACAGATATTATCGAGGGAATTAATATATGCCAAAGTAACACTGCTAGAATTATTAAAGTTGAGCGTATCATGTATCTCGACTACTCAAACAAGGATTCTGCTCCGGTTCTTAAACCAACGAAATCTATTAAGATTTTTTTCGATCAAAAATCTCTACCCGAGTCCATCTTTATATGGTATATAAAAAGAGATGTTTCAGTCTTTGTTCCAAAAGCCAAAAGATGCTACAAATGCTTTCTGCCAGGACATGTGTCAGCTAAGTGCAAGTCCGAAGTACAAAAATGTACGCATTGCTCAGGTGATCATCACATTGATCAGTGCAGCTCGAATTACTCATATTGCCGTAATTGTAACAGCAAGGATCACGAACCCCTTTCTAACAAATCCGATTATTTTAATTTTTACAAGAGAGTCAACGAATTGCGCTTCACAAAAAATATTACAGCCTCTGAGGCTAAAAGTCTAATCCTGCAGAAAAAGGATCACGATCAAATCACTAAACAATTTAATCTTGATTACTCGGATTTCCCAGGCTTGTCAGGAAAAAAATCGACACCTATTGCATTTCCCAGTAGCAATTTAGCAAAAAAGGGTCAAACAGGTCTTTACTCGGACAATGGTTTGTCGTCAAGCCGATCATCCGATAGAGGAAGCAGTCACGATGACATATCGGAACCAGGCGACTTAGAGTTAGAAGACATCACTCTCACCAATAATAATAACAATAACCAAGTGCTTCTTCCTGCAATTGACATCTCAAAACTAGTTAAAGTGGAAGTCAGTCGTTTGTTTAAAAAATTTTATCAACAATTGTGCGAAACATTTAATGCAAAGTTCCCAAAATCTTCTGAAATCGTAGAACCAATAGTTGCTGCGGGGGAGCAATTTGTCAAAGACAATCTCTTTGATGAATAGACGAACCTGGAACACCCTTGGAATAGCCTAATGGAACGCTAGAAGTATAGTTAATAAAATTCTAGATCTGCAAAATTTTATAATTAACTTCGATATAATATGCATCACAGAAACTTGGTTACAGCCTAATAAATTGTTATCCTTTCGCGGTTTTAATATCATTAGAAGGGATAGAACTACTAATACTCACGGTGGCGGTGTTGCTATCATTTTGAATTCTAATATACAATATAAAATTATTGAGGATATTAATTTCAATAAAAAATTCGAATGCATATTTATTAAATTTCAGTTTTATACCAAACAATTTTACTTGCTAAACATTGATGTCCCTCCATATGAAAATGTCTCTTCTATCGAATGGAGTGAGCTCATTAATTCTGTCACTTTAATATATAATAATGTTATTATTACGGGAGATTTTAACGCGCAACACGCCGCATGGGGTAGTGACTTATCAAATACTTCTGGCAATACACTCTCGTCCGCTATGCCTAACTCAAACCTTTACGTATTAAACGACGGTTCTCCTACTAGGATTCACATTGAACATGGACCAAAGAGCGTTCCAGACTTAACTCTAGTATCACCTGAACTTGCTACTATTATTTCTTGGAGCATTATACATGATGCTATGCGCAGCAATCATCTGCCCATTAATATTAAAATTGCTCTTCCTTCTATGTACACTATTGAAGCTCGATCGAGATTCATCACCACTAGAATCAATTGGGGACATGTTCAAAACTTCTATGGACGTATTCTCTAAAAACTTACCAATTAATAACTCAAATCCGGTGGCTACTTACAATATATTTCTTGACGCATTCAAAGATAACCTTATCGCATCTGGTGCTAAATTACCAAATAATAAAAAGTCGCATAAATCCCCCCCCCCCCCCCTCCCCCAGTTCCTCGGTGGAATCAAACCTGCACTAACTTTGGGAACCAAAGAAGAATAGCACTGCAGGAATACCTTTCCAACCCCTCTGATAACTCCTACGAAGTATATCTAGAGTCTATTGATAAAGCAACTAAAACATTAAAGAAAGAAAAAACCAAAAGCTTTAAAGAATTCTGTTCCTCTATCAACCCTAAATCCGATATTTCCAAAACTTGGAAAGTTATTAAATCTTTCAGAAATCGGTTTAATAATCCCGATACACCTCCAAATAATACATATCTAGATCATAACATCATTGAGGCCTTAAACAAAATAGCTCCTGCTACAGTCAATTAGCCAATAATTATAGCTCCTACTTGTGACCCACCGTCAGAAATCTCAAATGAAATCACGTTTGATGAAGTCAATGCAGCCTTATCATGTATAAATATAAAAGCTTTTTCAGGATTAGACATGATATCAAATGATATGTTAACACAATTGCCTTTATCATCTATACAACTCCTGACATCGCTCTTTCAACTTTTTATTAGCCAGAGAATTATTCTGCCATCTTGGTCCGTCTATTATGTATGCCTAATTCCTAAACCGGGAACTAATAACTTTAGACCAATATCTATTTCCTCAGCTATTCTTAAACTTCTTGAGAAAGTTATTAACAACAGGCTTCATTGGTTTGTTGAAAACTCTAATATTTTACCTAGGCAATTTTTCGGTTTTAGAAGGAATAAATCCTGTACGGACAGCATTGCAACACTCATTACGGACATAAATATAAATTTTCTTAAGTCTAATTTTTTAACAGCTTGCTTTGTTGATATAGAGGGAGCATTTGATAGTGTGATTCCGAATATTCTGATAAAACAATTAGAATTGTTGAAACTACCAACTATGCTTGTTACCTTTATCAAAAATATCATAAATGAAAGAAATATATACATGTCGGTTTACAATATTAACGTATGTACAGCGATTATTTCAAATGGCTTACCACAGGGCTCAATATTGAGTCCTATATTATTTAATATATACTGTAAGGCTTTTTTTCAACTCCCCAAAACAAATACATTTGCTAGACAAATCCTTCCCTTTATTTTCGCTCAAGGAGCAGGGCGCCAGGCGCTTTCGCACCGGGAAGGAAAATGCCGATGTTTCCTCGCAAACTCAGCCCGAGCTAGCGGAGTTTTCCCTAAGAGTAGAGTGGTCGGGTAAGACCACCGAGATCGCGAGGCAAGGTAGTTGCGAAATAACAATTAACAAAAAAAATACGGGACGAACAATAACGCCAAAAAGCGGCTCATTTATTTTAAGTTACGAAATTCTCACTCATCAAGTCCCGTAACAGAAATCAATTTTCGGGGTTACAATTAACCTCCCCTATAAATATCTATTAACAAATTAATTGCCGTTTTGGCTAGGTATAACGGCGCATGTCCTTTGCAAAATACATTTATCAAAACTCACGGGACGATTCACCGGTACAAAAGCTTACGGACAATTATAATAATGGCTTTTCCGTTGTCGCGGACTCGAGACGGCTTACAAAAAAAACTGAGCAATACGAAAAAAAACTAATTGGCTCGAAACTCGATTCGGTATCAACGTGGCAGGACGAAATAACGCGAGACTCTAAAACTAATAGCCCCGAAACAATAATTTCTCTGCGCGAGCGAAACCCAAATCAATCGGCACGACCAAATTCGAACTCTAGACAATTAACGAAATTATGCTACTAAATCAGAGAGAGAATAGATAAAGAAGAGCTTACCGGACGAAGACCAATGCCGCAGACTCTGCTCGAAATATTTCCAAATCCAATGTAGCGGTACGAATTTCGCAAATAGCGGTACAAATCTTTGCCAATAGCGGTACAAATCTCGGCTGCTATACGTCCTCGTCGCTCGAAGGATCCACGGAAAAAGCCTCGAGCGATAGCGATCGATCTAGCTCGCGGACTTCGCTCCCCCCCATCGACATTTTAAAATCCCTTAATTGGGGGTAACACGACGCGCTCGCACGATAGACGCGGGACCTGGCGCCTCATATAGGTCGAAACGCAAATTAGGCTAACGCCGATAACGCGTATTACGGTACAGAGGTCCGTTGTTATATCGACTATACGCTTGGTCCTTTTCCGCGCGGGAATGTTCGAAATCCCTGTGGCGTCGCATATATCGTATTCCATATAAGATATGGAGAAGATCGACAGACTTGCCTGTGGATGTATCTTCGAGGTCAGGCGAGCAGTTCTATCGCAATCATTTTCGCTGAATGATGAGTTCTCTTCTGAGGCATCGTGGCAGAACGTACCGTTCACTCTCCTTCCTTCTCTCTCCTATCTCTCTGTCTCTCTCTCTCTCGACGGCGGTTCGTTACATGAAAGGGGTAAACAATCGCAAATAATTAATTAACATATTCTTTTTCTTTATCTTTGACCCTACGCAATCCGCTCTCGAGCCTCGGAGCGTGGAGGACGTATCGCTTTATGTTCCATTGTTTTGGAACCGGCAAACTTGCCACGTTACAATACATTCCCGATATTCTCAATAACATCAATCCTTTCACAAAGATTCTAACTTTTGCGGATGACGTTGTAATTTACAACTCTTCTCCTAATCTTAATTCTTCACTTAACGAAATTTCCGTGTCTTTAAATAGATTAGATTATTTGCTCAAAACATTGGGACTTAAAATTTTAGAAACAAAAACCCAATCAGTTATTTTTACAAAAAAGAATATGCCAACTCAGCTCCTTAATATTTCTCTAAACGACACGATTATCAATATCACAAATGCGGCTAAATTTCTAGGGGTTTACCTGGGTAATAAACTATCCTGGAAAATGCATGTTAAATTTATTAAACAAAAAGCAACTAAAGCTCTACAAGTAATCAAGGCTATTTCCGGCATTAAATGGGGGGCACATCCAAAAACTCTACTTTGTATATACAAGGGACTCATTAGAGCCATCATAGATTGGGGCTTTCCGTTCTATGTCAACGCTCCTAACTCTAAACTTATTACTCTTGATAGATTACAATATGCATCACTCAGAACCTGCCTGGGATGTATTTCCACTACACCGACTAATACTCTCTTGCACCTCTCAGCAGAACCCCCTCTTCATCTTAGAAGAATTTTTTTAACTCAAAAATTTTTGGCCAAATCATACTCGGATCAATTCAATATCATCACTCCACGCCTGAAACTTATGCATGAGCTATCTTTAAACCCCAGATATTATAAGAAAACATGTCTACCTTCTCTATTTCATACCTGGATGAAATTCAAAGAGAACCTCAATGAAATTCAAAGATTACGTACTCCAGCTTGTTTCGCTTTTTCGCTGGAGGCTCAATATTTCTTAATTTCATTTGATATTGCTATAGGATATCAGATTAAAAACGCAATAAAAGGTACGCAAAACGAAAATTTCCTATCCCTAATGGATTCTCATTTTCCATCTCATGTTTTAATTTTTACTGACGGATCTAAAACGTCGAACCCTGATAGTACCGGTGCAGCGGCATACTGCCCAAAAATCGCTTATACACTGTAAAAAAAGATTGTAAATTTAATGTACTTATGTATATGAAATTTACAAATTTTGTGCATGAAAATGTGATTCATGTACCGAGTGCTGTAAATTTACAAATCTATCGTGAAATTATTGTACCTGCATTGGAATTTAAGAGAAATTCATTGTAAATATACAAAACTTGATCAGTAACTGTATAATTATATGACAAGTTTTTGAAAATTCTTGCACTGTAGTCGATTTTTGTAGAAAAATCACCTAACTTTACGAATATCTTGTAACTTAGATTTCAAACACCCACACTGAAAAAAAAGATTTGAAATTTAATGTACTTATGCTTATGAAAATTAAATACTTTGTACTTGAAACTGTGATTCAAGTACTGAGTGCTGTAAATTTCCATTTCGTTTCCGAAATTAATGTACCTAACTGTAAATTTAAGCAATATTTATTGTGAATTTACAAATCTTGAAACACGTATACAATGTTTTGTATTCGTGTTCGGCTACTGTAAAAAAAGTTGATAATACGCTGTTAAAAATGTCGATAACAGTAAAAAATGAATATCTGTTGATAGGCACAGGTTTTATCAATTTTGAATGTAACATTGATGTAGGTTTCTAAATCAATTTAATTATGCCATTTTAATATCCAAAACTACTAAGTCGTTGATAGCGCAGTTGGTAGCGTTCGTGCGTTGTTAGGTAGGTCGTAAGTTCGAACCTCGGGGTAAACGAAAAATTTCTTTAGCAAAAACCAATACCCGACAATTTCTAATGATGTAAAATGTCTGAAAAAATAATGCCTGAGTAATAGTTCTATTTTCTTTTGATTGTTTTTAAACCCATTTTAAATTTCCAACATATATGTGATTGAATTTTAAGGTACCGTTTTGCAATAAAAGATCTATGACGTACATTAATTTTATGTACCATAATCAGAAATATTTGACGCGGTACATTAAATTTCAAATACAAAGGTCACTGCTATTTCAATAAAATTCAAATTATTTTCATGTGTCCTAAATAAGAATTTTCAACACATTGGTGCTTGAAATTTAAGAGACGGTTTGCGAATAAAAACTTCCGGTACCGGTACTTTAATTTCAAGTAGATTTTTTTTACAGTGTATTAAACACCGAAGGTTAAATAATAACGTTTTTATATTCGCTGCCGAACTATGTGCTATTATTCTAGCCCTAGAACTAATTAAAACTCAAGACTGGCCTCTATCATTAATATGTACAGACTCATTGTCGTCTATAATTACTCTCTCCCAACGTAAATTGAACCCTAAAGTTCACGTACTCACTTTTATTGTTAAGGATCTGATCCTCTCACTATTCCGATCTGGTAGGCACGTACCCTTTCTATGGATACCTTCTCATTCGGGTATACGAGGTAATGAATTTGTAGACGCGGCGGCAAATCATGCCCGAAATTTAGCAATTGGCTTTGATGAAAAGTGTAATCCAACTGAACTGTCGGCTGTTTTCAAAAAAATCTTAAAAAGTAGTACGGATGCCTTCCTCCAGTTGCAGGGTAATTCTAAGGGAACTCTTTTCTGTCAATTATCAGGAGCTTTTTCCTTTAAACCTTGGTTTAGAGATTGCAACCTGCGTCGATCTCAAATAAGCATAATAAATAGAATCAAAACGGGGCATACGCTAACGCCTGCGCACCTTTTTAGAAAAGGAATGGTTCAGGATAAATCCTGTAATTGTGGATACTTGTGATATCAATCATTTCGTATGGCATTGTCCAAATTTTGTTATCGGAAGACAAAAGCTATTTCCGGTTTTGCAAAGAATAAAAATTTATCCTTTCACTGATATCACCAGATTGTTTAACTTAAAACATTATAGATTTTTGATTCCAACTTGTGAATTCCTCATCCACAACCAAATTCCAGTCTAAGATATTCCTTAAAATATTCCTTTCCCTGATTATACAATTTAAATAGCCTAATTCGTCACCTCCGCTCCTTCAATCACTTATTATTAACATTGTGTTATAAACACCTCGAAAAAGAAAATAAAATAAAAATAAATAATCATTATAGTAATAAACCAATAAGTTAAATAAAAATTAAATATATATTTAAAAAATATATATAATAAACAAGACAACATTAATAATAAAAATAATGGGATATATTAAGTACCATCAACGGGTAATACAGAAATGTATAACCACGGGTAGGAAATGGTACATGCCGCCTATAGGTGGCGATAACAGGAGTGAAGGAAGGAAGAAGAAGAAGATAAAGAGACCGAGAGAGAAAAAAACAGGCGTGAACTTAGGCGCTTGTCTGCTATAACGACGGCTGCTTGCAAATCCAATATGGCGGAGTCTACCGAAGGGCGCCGCCATGTTGTGTGCGATGACGACGACCACTGAACCAGATGTTCTGGCGTGGTTGAGAAAAAAAAACAAGGATATCTTAACCATGCGCGGATTCCTAAAAATTTTATTTTAGTTGCAATCGATAGACCGTAAAAAAAACATAATTTACGTGTCCCTAAAAAACATACATTCGTTTCCACATAAAAAAAATAAAAAAATAGTTTTCGAGAGCGAGCGAAACGAGTTGCTTTGGGTATAAGAGCCTTGGCGCGTCTCGCCGTCGTCGTAAACGTACTTGTCTCGAGACGCTATCGCGTCTCTTGACCTGATTATACATGATCATATGTGACAATAAATAAACCTATATGGATGTATATGATTTCATGTCTGGTCAGATATGATCCCATATGAGCAGATACATTAAGATAAGTATTCATATGTGGGCATATATGATCACGGTTTGTACGTGTTATATCATATCTAATCATATATGAGATCATATACGCACATATCTGACGAGATATGGGGTGATACTCGACCATATACAAACGCGTATGTATATACCCGTATATCTTATCATACCTGCCCAGGCACCGTTGTATCTGACCATACATGAACAAAATCTCATCATATCTGTTTATATCTGAATATATCTGCTCATAGACGATCATTTTAATTACTCATGAAACAATATCAAACTATGCTTGAACTCATATATGATTATATATGCGTCGCAGGACTTGTTCAAATTCCACGCCGGCTTCCCGTATTGCATTCGAATAAATTTGATTTTGACAGTATTTTACTGAACAGTAAATAATGTCAGTGAAAATAAGTACTATACGGCTTTGGAGTATAAAATGTTTAAGAAAAAGATATATCTTTGTAGATGAAGTGAACATTGTTTATAACCGTACAAAATTCTTATTCTGATAGTTCAATCTTTAGTTAGAACAGACAGATGCAGCACTTCTGTTAGTAAAGTAGAGAAAATTGGAAGTTCCTGCCATGTTCGAAAAAAAAAACACTTCACAATAAAATAGGCGACGCTTATGTACTATACAACTTGCTTATCTTTCACGAAAGCTAGCGTAGCCGAGTGGTTAGGATTAGAGGTGTCCGTGCAGGTGGTCTGGGATCGATTCCCGAGGACGGTTTTTTTTTTTCGTACTGCACTACGAACATAAAGGATGAGTTATTTAAACCCGAAATCCACAAGAAGAATCAATGGACAAATAATTTTTCAGTGAATCAAACAATCTTCTCAGATATGATCAGATATGACTTCATATCATAAAACCATATACTGTCAGATGCGATCATATCTGGTTGGATCTGATCCATATACGATCAGACTTGGCAATTTTTCTTGTCTGATCAGATATGGTCAATCGGATCTGATCCATATACGATCATACCTGAAATTGTTTTCCTGGGAACGTTCCGAATTATTGCGATTTCAGGAACATAATTTCAATAGAGCACTCATGGTTCTCGGCAAATGTAAAATCGCGACGTATTCCTATGTAAAGAAGTCTCAGTTTTTCAACAAAAATACTGTCGTTTGGTTTCGGATTTGTTGAAGGACTGAAAATCAACGAATTAGTAAAAAAAAAAAACAGTTTTTGGAGGACCTTCCGCTACTTTAATTACAATTTTATTTTCATTTTTGTAAATCTGTCTATTTTTTTTACATAATATATGGTGAACCAGCCAGTAGATGACAGGGACCATGGAAACTGTAAAAGAGCACGTACATAAAAAGCGTCTATTCAGTGGATTTTTTTCTGTGCTTAAATGTCCATCCCCTAGTCGGTTTACCCTACGTAAATTTCAGAGTGTGATCTAAACGGGTTAAAGTATTTTTTGCAACACGTGCATAAACAGCGGTGCTTTCGATGGCAGTTTGTCGGGCCGAAAGTGGCAGTTCTTCCCTCAAAACTACCATCCAATGCACCACTATTCATTCACTGGCTTCGCTCGGGCAGCAAACCTCACACTCGTCGCAATCGCAAACTTTCGACTCTTGTTGCACAATATACTATTGATAACTGGAAGCGAAAAGAGCGGAGATTAGATTTTGCGTTAAGACACGTATTTATCTACGGTTTTGCTTATTTTAATACGGTTTAGTATGATTATTTGTGTATAATCTTGAAGGCATATTCAATCGTACGAGAAAAATTTTCATGACATATTAATGAGCCTAGAAACAGTTGATGAGCTGTTTAGATCCCACTCTGTAATTCACACATGTTATATGAAAAATTCTCTGTTTAAGGAAAAAAACGTATTGTAATTACAGTGGCGGAAAGCCCTCAAAAAACTGTCTTTCTTCACTTGATTTTCACTGCTTTGACAAAATCTGAAATTAACAATAGTATTTTGTTTTGAAAACCTGGAACTTTTTTAACATAGTCGTAATTTTGTAGGTTTTCGGGTACCATTAATTCTATATTGAAATACCGAGTTCCTAAAATCTCGAGAATTCGACCCTTCAGGGAACCTGTAGGGTACCCGAGAAAAAATATGGAAAAATTCAAGCGACTTTCACTGAGGGTAACACTTAACATTTAAAAAGTTACAGCTAAATCAGAGACTAAAGGTACAAGCTTCTGTCAATAATTAATGGAATCACCGATATACTTGTCATAATTGATTGTAAGCTCTATAAATAAGCGAAGCTGCATTAGAAAATCCAATTTGTTCGAAAGCGTATAAGAATCCGCCGCGGCGCAATGTTTGTGTAGATGCGTGTAGTCTCATAGGGCATAGAGTACACGTGCGTTTCGTGCACTACGTGATAAACACTACGATACGCTCGATTCTGTTCTCTCGCGGCATGTCTCACTCAACGAATCACGAATCCTTGACTGGGCCCCTGCTACTGCTGCTGCTGCAGCAGACGACTCTATTCGTCACTCTTCCGCGTTCCAACGTCGAAGCTGCGCTCATCGGCTCATCACTCGATGCTGGAGTGACTTTTAGCCGCGCCATGATATAGGTATAGATATAGTTAAAGAGCAAACTTTCCAGTCATTGACAGTGTACGATTAATTCACTGGCAGTAGAAACAAAAATTTTCTTTACAACTTCTATAACAAAATTCTACAACGACATTTGTGCTTGAAAATGTATAAAAAAATTTTTTTTTCTAATTCTAGTGTTACATTATTCATAATATTTTCATTTTGAAAGAAAAACAACAGGAAAAAAATAATGTTCACGCCTAATTAAATTTTATATAATTTTTGTTTTTTTTTCAGCTCGAAATTTATCGAAATCTATTTGTAAATTTACTGAATTTTCAAAATTTAGTTACGTTTTTAATTGATACAATTTGTTACGTAATTGAAGTAAAAAAATTATCAATTCATGCGCAGTACGCTTAAATTAAATGTTTCACATGCACAAAATATACTTTCGAATGGTACAAAAATCCCCCGAATTGTAAACTAATTCTATGGAGGTAAACAAAAACGTGTTTAACTGAGATAGAAGTCTGTGGAGGTAATCAAAATCGTGTCTAACTGAGGTAGAATCTCCTATACACACAACGCAACTTTTCTCACAAACATAGAGTCGAGCCGACGCCCGACGGCACAACAACACAACTCTCACGCACTGGGTCCGTCAAATAGCTCTTCCTCTTTTTCTACGCGGTGGTATAATGAAAAAAAAATTGTCCCTCGTGCCCTTATCTCCCGGCACGTAACGCCCACACAACTGTAAAACTAGTCATCGACTGGTACGCGCAACTAGCCAAAGACTTTACAACAAAAACTTTTTGTTTAAAGCCCCGTACTTTTAAAAGTGGGGTCAATTTTTATCAGCACTGATAATGAGTGATAAGATATCACAAATAATCACAATTAAAATCAAGCGTCGCTTATTATCATTATTGTTATGTATTATTCACGCGGTTTTCCGCGGGCAGAAATAATCTTCGTTTGGCACGCGATCTGAACGTTCTATTAATAAAATACGTGACACATATTTTTCTACATCACCGATTAAACGCCTCTTGGATAATCAGTCCAGCCTTCGCGGAGTTTTGGTAACACAAAGATAGGTTGTGGTTTATTAGTTTTTCAACTCTTCTTCCCCCTACCCTTTTGGTATATCCTGCGGCAAGAATGACAACACAGCGGCGTGGAGAGAGAATTTTGACGAATCGTGTCGCGAAGACGCGTCAAGTTTATTTTATTGCGGACTCTCACCAACTGTGTGCGGTGCGTACGAAAAATACGAGGATAAAGCGAGGCGTGCGCGACGAGCTTTTTCCTCTCTAAACACGCTTCGCCGTCGAGGCATTTACCGACGAGAAGAGGCGGTACTTTTGGCATGTACATGATGCACATACCCAAAGGAATCGAATGTATTGCGCAGACCTGCGCTCTCTGCATTTCTCTATAGCGAGCTTATGGGCCATTCCATCCCGATTCGACCTGGGTCTGACCCTCGACCTTCTCCATATGGCTCGTTATTTTTTGTGGGGTTCGTTAGACCCTTGAATACAACAGATTTTTTAATTTTATTCTTTCTATGCAAACTTTTTTTTTAAATATATTTTTTGAACTTACTTATCGAATATCATTATTCGAAAATCGAAATATATACTGAAAAGTAATTTGTTGAATATAAAATTTTTTCAGTATACAGCCAAAGAGGGCAAGATTTTTCTTCTTATATTTGTTCAGTTTCAGTTCCGAGATACACTCGTGGGGGTTTTTACCTAGCTTCCCTTTCTATCACTTCTTACCCGCACTTCACTAACCTGACCTGACTTCAAATGCGTCCGCAGCCGCCTAAGCTACACTGTACCGTATTTGCGAGGGGCACAGGGAAATTGCGGAAAACCCGTACCGGTACAGGGGTGGGACTCCGAGTTAGACAAACGTTTCTAACGTTCACCGTACGCGACTCTCGCAACGGTTCCAACGTTGCGTGACGTCATGAAGCCAACTTCAGTGAATCAGATTAAGACCCACTATTATGACAGCTTCGACGGCGAGATAATATAATATTATTAGTACATTACGATACTAGTGCGATGAAACTTTTTCGCGACGAGTGTGAGTGCAGCACGAGCCGAAGGCGAGTGTTGTAATCACACGAGATCAGAAAACGTTTCTCGCACGAGTATCGTATACAATTTTATGCCACTAGTGCGAGAAGTGCCTATTCCACGCACGCGAGCGAAGCGTAGAGTGCGTGAAGTAGCCACTTCACGCACACTGTGGTATAAAATAAATAAGGTTATCTCGCCTGGAGAGTTCTTCGCGGATATTATCGTTCCTTATTTATTATAATGTTATAATATGTAAGGTTATCTCGCCTGGTGAGAAAATATTAATTACAGTATTATAATAAATGAGGTTATCTCGCCTTCGAAGCTGTCATAACAGTGGATCGCAATCTGATTCACTGAAGTTGGCTTCATGACGTCACGTAACGTTGGAACCGTTGCGAGAGTCGCGTACGGTGAACGTTAGAAGCGTGTGTTTAACTCGGAGTCCCACCCCAGACGGCCGTCGTATGTTCTTCTGACGTCGCGGTGTATGCACGAAAGTGACTTATTTTAGAGGCAGTGATAACCCCCCCCCCCCCCCCCCCCCCCCTCCCGCCCCGAGTATGATACAATTGGGCTCAGCTTCTGGCTCCTCATACGATATAGCCGTTTTTTAAAGAATTGAATTGACAGACCGATAGGCGTTCAAAATGTTGAATGGACGATGAAATTTCAGACGGTGTGTCACACTGCCTCTTAAGGGGTTACATGGGTTGCGTGGGTTCAAAAATTCGATTTTTTTTTGCTCATTAATTTCTACAACATCTCAAGAATATTGTCCTAAATTTTCAAGTCGATCCGAATAATAGTTTTGGAGATACAACCTTTGGAAGGTGTGCGGTCCAAGTCAGGTATAGAAGGGTCAGCGCGCCTCAGGTATAGTGAGCAGCTGCTCGTCTATTGTTTGTCTGTCATTGTTGTATATAACTTTCACTTCTTAAGGAAAACTAGTTTGAAATATTTTATTTGGTGATTACTTCTTGAAGGACGAGGTTCCTTTGAGGTTATCTCAAGTTTCTATCATATAATTTATTAAAAACGTGGTATTATTTGTGGTTATCTAGTGTCATTTGTGAAGTTGATAAACAATGCATAAAATTTCAAGAAAACAGTTAACCCTTGGAGCTCGTAGAAAAGATAGACCGAGAAAAAGGAGACAGTCCTTTAATCCTAAAGATCCGGAAACTGATGATAGTTCCTTCACGAGCACCTCAGCAAAAAAATTAAAAGGTGATGATAAGGAGCACGTGCCAGAAGAGGATACGCTCCAATATTCAATCATAGATTTTGCCTTGGTTTTCTCAACTCTCTCATCGTTTGTGCGGTGTTCTAACATTATTGACGATGAAGATGAAGATCAATTGTGTAATGGTAAAGTACAATTTAAGCAATGTTCGAAATTTGGTCTGGGATATAAAATCGTAGTAGAATGTGAACGATGTGATCCAAAATATATTTTATCTTGTCAAAAAATCGGAAGAATGTATGAATGAAATCGCCGGTTCATTTTTGTTATGAGAATATTGGGCTTAGGGCTCGTCGGATGCAAGAAATTCTGCGGTTTGATGGACATAAGCAGTTCATTTTTAAACCAGTCTACATACGATTTTTATATTGATAAAATACATGAGTGTATTGAGACAGTTACTCAGACTCTATTCTCATCTGCTGCTGAAGAAGAAAAACAATTAACAAATATTGAAAACGATTTACAAGATACGACAGATGTGAGTGTTTCCGGTGACGGTACCTGGAAGAAACGTGGTTTCTCATCACTATATGGTGTGAGTTCACTAATCGGATATTCTCTCAATGAAGGAACATCAGCTTTATTATTGATTATGCACGGTATGGATTTAAAATTAGGCCGAAACTCCCACGAATATGCCCGAATTTCGGATGAAAACCGTGTGTACGCAGCCGAAAAAAAATCTGCGAGCGAGACTCGCGAAGCCAGAATCCGTCATCGACAGGAGCAAAAGGATGCCCTGGACATTGCAACTGCTGCAGGATCTTTACTTTATGGCCCAGGAATCGACGATTCACTGTAAGTTACAAAAAAAATTTTTTTTCCACTTTTATTGTTACTCAAAACTTTAAACGCGTTTTTTTCGGAACCGTGTTTTCAAAGTCGGTTGTCAAATGTTCTCGGAAACTACTCAACCGATCTTGATGAAATTTTACACAGGTGTTCGAGATACAATTTACTCGTGCTTGGACGAAGGATTTTTTTTTTTTTTTTCAATTACAACTATTTTAAAAAAAACAAAATGTCAAGCAAATTTGACCGAAATTTTCATTTTTTTAAAAATGTCTGCCAAAATTCCAATTCTTACTTTTTTTTCTTTCCTTCGTTCAAGCACGAGTTTATGGTCTTAACTAAAACACTTATCTTTGTTTTTTCATTTTAGATGATTTTGTCAGGAGTTATGCTGACAACGCGGACGCACCTTTTTTCCGAGGGGTCACCGGAAATGACGTCACAATGGAGGAGTTTTAATTTTTTTTTTTTGAAAATTTCAGAAATTATTCTTTAAATATGTATCTATAAGACAGAAAAAAGTTTGAATTAAATAAATAATTTTTTACATAGAAAAAAAAATGTTGAAAATAGGCCTTTTTTTACCCGACGAAACCCATGTAACCCCTCAAGTATATAACATCGAGACTGCAGAAAAACTGACCTCCCATTCACTGCTTGCTGTGCTAGCCGGTGTACCGCTAAGCGGTCAACATCCAAGTTATGACCGCAAACAATGCTGCTTAAGGTAGTTCTGTCGCGAAGGAATTCCAAATCCAAAAACTTGATTCTGCAGTATGTTTTAGTTTAAATATTGAACTTTACGTTTCTGAAAAATCAGTCCGCCTAGTGGACCATTAGAAACAGAAATTGGATCCTAAAAATCGACGTTCTTAGTATAGCGCGCACTGGAAAAGTAATTGAATTTATCTTCAACTCAAGAATTATCATACTTAGATAAAAGATACGAAAATTATAAATAGTGCATTGTATTCGTTAGTAATTAACGATTCCACTGAGCTCAATAAACATATGGGTTACGGGACATTTAATAAAGATCCGAACGTTAAAACGAAACGCGTACATGCCACACGAGTTCGCTTACTATAGCAGGACGGTGCCTGGCCCACACTCCGCACACTGCTGCGCCGCCGAGCTACTATCCCCACCACTGCCTCCCGAGATACATAGAAAAAAAACCTTAACACGGGGGATCGCCAAAGCCGTACACTGACCGCACAACCACCAGTGTCGGTCGATTTTTCTTCCTATAGTTTTCAAGCTCTTTGCTTCCCCATAGAGGATTTTTATTAAAAATAAAAATATTTCGAGATTTTAATCTCAGAACACTAAGAATGATGTAAAATGTCGAGAAGAGTAGTTTAAAAAAATTGTCCGGATGTGAAAAGAAAGAAACCCCCCAAATACAAACAACGTATAATGACGCATCTCCAATTGGTATAAATTTAATAAAAATTGCTCAACACATTTTAGTTTTATAAGAATTTTAGAATTTTGAAAAAGTACGTAAACGTTCTGGGTCAAAAGAATTTTTAGCTATCGGGCTAAAACTTCGTTTTAACATTGCACAAAGTTAGGCAGCCTATAATTTGAAAAATTTCATTTTCGACAATGTGTTACCAAATTCTTATCCTTGACGAACCGATTTTTCATAAATTTGAGACTTTCAAACGTATTTGAAATAAGAATGCAAAGTCGAACTTTGCACGTTACTTCGTTAGTAATTTCCATTTGTCGCAAAGATTCTTTTATGAGGTAGCCAGAAACAAAATAAATAATCTTTCTCATGAAAGACAGCTTTGCGGAAAGTAGAAACTAAAGAGGAAGTAATGTGCAATGTTCCACTTTGCATCCTGATTTGATTTCAAAAATTGTTACAGGATAGAAGAAAAATAAATGTTTTTCTTCATTATTTCAGATTTTTCCGAACTAAGATTCTATCCCAGCACAACGTATGCCACATTTTAGCAGTAGGTTGGCATAAGATTTCTGTATATGTACATATAGAAATGTTTGACAAGTCGTCCATAGTAGATTGATTTTTCGTTCTATTTGTAAATAATTATTTTAAATAAAAAAAGGTCAATAACGATAAAAATAAATACTTTGCCCACTTAGGCTATAATCTAGAAGATTTTGATATTCAACAAAGTTTTTTTTTTAGAATTTTTTCCGATTATTAAATTATGGCATTCGATATGTTACTTTAAAAAAAAATACAAAATCCGGTGCATTTGAGGTTCTAACCAATCCTACAAAAAATTACGTGGGAAATCGGGGAGATCGTCGGGCAGACCCAGGTCGAATCGGATGGACTGCCCTCTATACATCTATAGATGCAGACACTTTAGATGAAAGCATCGCTGCACCCAACGCCGCTGACACTCTGTACCTGTTAATGACCTATAAATATGCACGGCTGCTCGGCTTAATAGAATTCAGCGCATAAGCGAGGCGCAAGTTATATCGTATGTTAAGACAATAAATTTTAAACGATGAATGATGAATTAACGCTCAAGGGCTTTACGCTAGTCAAATAGGGTAGTCTTGTGATACACTGACCGAGGCACTATTTGAAATACGAACTTCCATTATCTCGTAAACTACTCCATCGAATCAGCTCAAATTTGAATACCATGAAGAGTACTGATCAATTTTGAATTTGCATAAATTTAATGAAAATTAAACAAAGTCATACGACTTCTGATATTAAATTTCGGCAGCATCGGTTCATGTTGAAATAGTGTGGACCAAGTTTTTTGTTTTGTTTTTCAGTTGGGATACTTTTTCAAATTTGATTCCAAACTTGTAAAAAAAGTATGCGAAAACAGAAGCCCGTCCGGAATCATCTTCTGCCCGCACAACTGTTAAGTGCATTAATGAAATATACAAAAATAGAAGAAAATTGTTCTGCTCATCAAGAGTTGCAGGGTTGAATTTCTATGCCAATTGTTTCACGATTTAGTTGGATTACACTTTAAAAATCATTTTCAACCAGGTAAAACAAGTGTGTGATACCTAAAGTCTGTCTGAATTCATCACCTAGCTGTGCAAATGCTCAGTATCATTAGTAGTGTATAGTGAAACAAGGGTCGAAAGTTTGCGTTTGAGCACATGACTCGCAATTGCTAATTTCAGCCCATGTTACACACTATATTTTTTGTAACGAGTGCATGAATGGTAGTTTCAAGTGGTGCATTGGATGGTAGTTTTGCGAGAAACACAGTGAAATCGGGACGAAAGTGACACACCGAAAGGACGAAGAAGAATATTTATCTTTAATAAATATTCAGCTAAAGTCCAAAAGAATAATGCTAATATTTGACGTTAAACTAGATAAATCGTGAATCAATATCGCCAGGGCCACGGTGGCGTAATCGGTAAAGCACTAACATTTTTTAAAAAGTATTTGTCATCGGAATGCTACCCGGCGAGCCTCGATGAGCAGCTTTTTTTCTAAAATAATTCATCATTATAAACTATTAGCGATTGCACGGGTAGAAGATGATCGTAGACGGGCACCAGTTTATACAAGTTTTAAACTAAACTTCTAAATGTATCTCAACTAAAAAAAAATTATCGATCCACCCCAATGTTTAATCGAATTTCTTAATTTAAAAGAAATGTAAATTATTACATTAACTTTTAAAAAATTTGATCGAGCGAGCACAAATTTTCCATGTAAACAAACGAATATTCAGTGATGCTACATATCTAATAACATGAAAATCGTTGAAAGAAATGGGAGGAATTTATTAATGAGGTTGCTCAGTCATCGCCCAATGATAAGAATGAGTTGAATTTTTTCAGAGAATATCCGTTCATGAAAATTACGCCTCCATGCCAAATCCCAAAACGATCGTCCTATCGAGTTATTACTTATTGAAGTGCATTCTTATATATATGGGCGACATAGCGAGGGCTATACGCAGCTCTAATGCATCGCTCGCAAGTATACTACAAATGTTAAAAAAGTGGCGTTAATAGATGAAAATCATTCCTTGGCTGTTCGGGAAGAACTTTTACGAAGACCGAAATGGATCGTCTGCTTGGTTATTGAGAAACCGTAAAAATAAAACTACTCAGATCGTAAACAACAATGTACGCTGGCGATCGCGCGTCACGGACCTCTCTCTCGCACATTGCATCCCAGGCGACACGCGCACCACTTGGCCTTTCCGCGCACCTCCCTGCCAGAAACACCCTGAGCAGCCTCCTTAAGTTCTGAGAATCGAAAAAGTACCTATTTACCGAAAAAAATTCATAAAGGCTTACAAAAAAGGGATCTTTGGGCTCTAGTACAGCGGTAAAGCAATATTCGAGGTTGCAAAAAGTAGAACCTTCAAAAATTACTTTTTCGTCACACGTGCATGAAAAGCGGTGCTTTTCATGGCAGTTTTGAGGGCCGAAATTAGCGATTGCGGCTTGTGTGATTGGAGCCCTCGCTTCGCTCGGGCAGAGAACCTCACACTCGTCGCAATCGCAAACTTGCGGCCCTTGTTGCACAATATACTATTTCATTCTATGGACTATGTTCATAGTTTTGTCGTTGAAGTCTTGTAAGTTCTGAAAATACTTTGAAAACTTCTGACACTGTACGACCATCAATTAACACAAGCAAATGTTAATCGCAACTTCTAAAATTACTCGAAATAGGATACTTATGTTTTAACGAAGAAATCTAAACCCTGGTTGGCTTTGGTAAATTTTATTGATTGTCCACGATCCGGATTTTGTATAAATTTTGACGATTCTACCCTGTATTGATTTCCGTTTGCTACGTTTCGAATGTACGCATCATTTGACCTCATAAATCGAGAACAGTTTCATATCCAGCCCCTTCATTTGGTCCAGTTTTTAACGAAATATATGTAGCCGTTCACTTTTCTCGCAATTTCGGTTTTCTTCAATGTCTGTATGTGCACTCCCACATTTTCTTAAACATGAGGATAAAATTTTGTACAAATTTTGCGAATTGAAAATACTTCAGCCCCGATTGGTAAAGAGAAATTAAAGAACTATCAATTAAAGTAACAAATCACAAAACTTTACTAAAAAGTTGGGTACTTTGCGACAGAACGAACAAAGAAAACAACATGCTAATGTAGTTGGGAGCTTTTTTTATTTAAATAAATCCAGGCATAGGCAACATTCGAATATGAACACTGAGAGAAATTGTTCATAGAGCCAACATACGAGAGAAATTCAACCAACTGAAAAAAGTTGATTCAACGACGAATTTATTGCTTTCATGAAATAGAAGTTGACTTTATTTTATGAGGTTGGCTCAAATTCTTAGTGATGTTATATACGAAAGAAATCATAAAGTTGAGTTAATCGTCTGGACCAAACTTAATTCAACGCCAATTCGGTTGATCCAATCTAATGGAGGTTGACTCGTACATATCGAACAGGATTATATTTAAATTCAATGGAGGAAGCAGCAATTCCACTAAATTTATCGTTTTTTTTAAATTTCCCGTGCGGGTCGAAATAATTAGGTCGTATTTCAAGTTTTCTAGTTGACAGGAGCAATTGAATAAATATCACAGCAATGAACAGCTTCGAAAAGTATGATGAAAATCCATTTATTGAAAAAAACCACTGGTTCCATACATCAGTGAAAGTAATTTTCCCATAGCCTCCCCGAGATAGACATTTGGCGTCACAATGACGGCACATTGGCAGCGTTGGGAGCACGTAGTGCCGCCAAGAAGGCGTTATGTGCAGCATCAAGCTGGCACAGGCGCGGCACGGCGTGCTGAATTCCGGCAATATGCGTACACCGTTCCAACATGCTGTGCAGAGGCAACGCTTGTCGAAACTGTGTCGGCACAGTGCCGGCATTCGTGCCCGTGCATTCAACACAGTCATATATTTGCCGTCAATACCGAAGCTTAATGCTGCAGTACATGACGCGTTTTTGAGGACACGCCGTGCAGCACGTTTTTCTATCAGGGTTGGTATCGATTCATCAAGTTGGTGTCTGGTCCCTAGTTATTCCTGAAACAAAAATCCACCCCTCTAAAACTTACCAAAGTGCATCCTGCACTCACAATTAAGACATCTGAAATAGGATCGATTTTTTTTTTGTTTAAATCAAACCTGAAAACTGCACGGGAATAAAAAATGCACTGTTCTTTTTTCTTTTATCACCTCCGAAAAATTCCACGCTATGGACCGTCTGTTGTCTTCCACTTGAATAGTTTTTGTCGCTAACGACACAAAGAATGAAAGAAATAATGAACACGAGTCAATTGTGACTGCACAAAACACATCGATCATTTCAAACTCATCGAGCACCAATTGATTATCTTAAGTAAAAAAAAATTTATTTAAGAAAAAAATAAAAATAAAAAACATTGACTGCCGGAATCATAAAAATCCGCTTGGTAGCACATTTGAATAAAGATTCAAAATTTCCGCGCGAAGTTTAAACCAAACTTGAACAAAACTCTCACAGCACCATTTATGTATCCTCGTATCACAGCAAACTGCACTTCATTGAACAAACCAATAGCAACTTCAGCAGCAGCAGCAGACTCAGCATTAGCAGCGGCAGTAGCAGCAACGACAACAATTGAACATCCGAGAACTTAAATCGGACAACGATCGACGAATCTATGAATATGATTTTTAGTTTTCCTTGATATCGTATAACGAGGCACTAAAATAAACTTTGAGCGAAACAACATATTTCCAATAATTTCTTCGCAAACTATTTTTCTGTTCAATTTAAAATTCACTAAACGATGCATGCGTAATATTTGAAACTTCCGAACCAAAACTCTGGCAATACTTTTCATTTGTGTTCTCGCTGTTTTACGCAACTTTTCGATGATTTTTTTAAAACAGGTTGGGCTTTTCTGTGAAAATTAAAGGCTTGTTTTCGTATTTTGTTCAGCATAACCGCATCTATTTTTCATTTTTTTTTTTCATTTTTTTTTTAAATCATTCAGACACCTGATGAGTACACTTGATCCACTGCACATTGGTTCGTCGACGGGCGTAGATCGGACGCATTAATCCTTTCACTCTTTTTGTTATTTCTCAATCTTATGCACACACGAGAATACGATTGAGAAAATTGTCGAAAAACCTTTTTTATATATATATTTTTTTCCATATATGAGTGCTACACCACCCACCGATCTTGCACCCGTTGACGAGAACACCGACACTTTTTACATCACTGTACACAATTTTCATAAACGCTCCAAACGATTTTTCGTTAATTTTCAATCATGTTGTTTTGTGTGTTTTTTTTTTAAATAACTCGACGAAATATACACAGCACAAGTGCGTACCGGCATCCGCACTTAAAACACCATCGTGTCTCCACATAATCATTTTCCACGCGCGCATAGACTACTCATATCTTTAATTTTTCCGTGTGTTTATAAGCTGCTGCAAAAAGAAAAAAAAAAAGGTCAACTAGTTCACTAGTTCGTCACTTAACTGTTATTCTAGCCCATTATCTTCGCACGTAAAACCAACAATTTTATTTCCACTGTTCTCCACACGCGGGATTCACAGTTTTCTCATTTCTTTGCCCCCACAGTCTCAAAAAACTTGAGTTTAACCAACCAAACTACCCACAATATCTCTCTTTTCCTTTTTTCGTTATTACGACACAAGCACTTAATTTTTATGTGTTACGTCACACGAGGAGAATCTAGGTACTTTATTTGTGTGTGTGTGTGTGTGTAAATGAATATTACGAAGTTAGAATTCGAATTAACTATATCTAGGGCCTGGATTATTTTTTTCTTATAGTATAACGACGTCGCGATCATGCCTTAAAGTTTCCTACCAGACCTTTCACATTCTTCTTTCGCGCACTTAGTTCCTTTAAGTGTTTATCAGAAATTTGCACGTTTTGCGACTTTTAAGCAAGCAAAGTTGGTTGGTTCCTCCGTTAATTTATTTATTGCTATATATTCAGGAACTGAGAGGAAGGAAATTGTAAATTTGAGGTTTTCAAGGGCGTATGACAGCTTTGCGCTTTTAAAATTAATGAAATTTTTTTATAATTAGCTATCCATTTTTTGTTGGTTTTGAATATCAGCAGTAGAGGATAATACGGAATAGCCAAAATGTATTGAATTCGGAAAAACATTTTTTGTGGGAGATTTGCGTATTAAATTAAATGGAATGTGAATGCATTTTCGCCGCCAAAAAAATCAGTAATCCTGAAAGGATTTTAATGTGACATGACTCTTCCGGTTTGCTAGAAGGAGCTTATAAAATAAGCTCAAGATATTAAAAAAAACTTGAGGTAATTGTTAAGCAAAACAGTCTTCATGACCAAGTGGTTTCAATTATTAAATGGTGGGCGTTGTGTAATATCTAAATGATCAATTCATAGTGCACCTTTTAAGAAACAAAATAATGCATATCGCAATAAAATTAATTGAATATATGCTATGCTTTTCTGAATAATACTGATGATTCTCCAAGAACTGAACGAAAATATGTAAAAATTGCTATTAATCAGTAATTTTTCCGGAATTCCAGATTTATGCGTCAATACGAATTACCCCTCATTTCAGCATTTCCATCAGTGAAATTCTGAAACAAAAATGTTCTTTTTTGTGCTGATTTTTTTGGCGCAAAGCTTTAAACCTATTAATTTGATATCAGATCCTTGAAGCAGATGATAGAAAAAAACGACTACTTGCTACTCCTTTTTTTATCGATACTTCTATAAACTTTATGAGAGTTTCAAACAATGTGAAACAAAGTCCTACAAGTGATTATTAGATATTTAATGATAAATAAATCATAGGAAAAACATTGCTTGTTTAAGAGTATCAAATAGTGAAAATTTCTGTTTTATGTTGTCAAAAACCCTTAGACATTATTTTGTCAGATTCTTTCAAATGTCTTTTACTTCCGATACTCATTGGCGGAAGTATAGCGTTTAAATAGTATTGCAATTACGTCTATGTTGTGCCAAGTGGATTGATAAACCCAAAAATCCCAAGTCCACGGTAAAATGTCATCCCGCACTTGATTAAAAACAAATTTCGCCCTCCTCGCCTTTAAACGTATGGAAGATCAAAGTTCGACACGAAACTAACAAGAGATTGTCAAGAATACTTCAACTACTCGTATTCGTAATCGAATGAAGCGGCTTAAAAAGGTGAAGAAAAAAAAAAACAGATAATTCCCGATGTTCTTTCCAACGACCAACCTACAAGCTCGGAATCCGACTTTTGAAGAAGAAAAAAAAAGAAAAAAAAAATAGGAAAAAAAAAGAAAAATCTTTTGACATCTCCCTTATCGCGAAATGTGAAAGAACTGGGTACAAATCTCGTCTTATAATACAAGTAATATTAATCCACCTAAAAAGATCGTCGTTCGAAGTTCGCGAAACGTCGATACCGATTTTTCTCTCGTCTCCTGATAAAAAGAGAGTTCAAAAAGACCGCCGAAAATCCTTGGGAATCGAACGCAAGGCGCTGATAGGCCGGCGAATTTTTCTCGCGATGCGAAAGAATTGATAAATCAATAATTCTCCTCAATGCCGAAGAAAGGCTCCCGTTCGAAGGTAGATATTCGCGTAATGCGTTAAATCCGTCGATTATGCGCTGCCACCTTTGACGACAACGATTACGAGATGATCTTCCTTGAGGCCCTCTTCGCTGAGGCTCGGACAGGTGCGTTTGAGCAATTCCGTGGAGAAAGCACAAGGAGGAAAAGCGTAAAGCACGCCAGTGCCTTCGGTGTCTTTGTTAAGAAGTGAAATAACCCCCGCGGCTTCCTTTTGTTTGAGATAGGACACAAGGTTCCTCAAGGGCCTCGTCTGTACGTTGGCATCATCGTTGGTGATCGCGGCACTCGATCCGGCGAGTCCCAGGAAGATAGCGTGTGAGCTAGAAGTTTGTATCCTTTTGGAAACATCATCGAGTTTCGGTTGATCGAGCCTCAGTCGTTGGGTGATTCTCAGCATGTGTTTACCCTCTTCGTCCTTCATGAGAGCTTCGATAATATCGGTATCGCCATCGGTGAGATGAAACTTGGCGGGGAAAAGAGAGTTTTTCAATATAAGCGCCCCTTGCCATATGGCAATTGATTTTCTGGCTACTTCCGTTAAGGTCCGTGAAGTAGAGAGCATTCCGGTTCTCGCAGTTTCGGAATCCGAGTCAGAATCAAGTGGTCTTCTTCTGGGTGATCTAGATCGCGATCTATCAACCCCAGGTTCGCGAGAAAGTGATCTTCTTAGTCCTCGGGGGGTTTCGTACTCTAATTCTGGCGGCGGCCGTCTTGAAGGCCAATCAGGGTCTTCCCTCGCGTATCCACCGTCCGGATAGGCTCCTCGGTAGCCACTGGCGCTGCTGCTTCCACCTCCCCTTCCGCTGGCTCCACCGCCGCGTCTTTCGTGCCAATGGCCACCGCTGGAGCTTCCGCGACCCCGAAAACCTCCTCCTCTCGGTCCGTAAGAGAATTCCGGCTCCGTGGCGTAATTGTCGTAAGGAGAAGCGTCGTAATCGACTTGAGGTCTCCTGAAATCAGCGTTAGAACCTTCTTCGGCGGGATAAGGACGAGGTTTAAAGCCAAAGCCTGGTGTAACATCGGCAAAATCTACTCTGAGCCTTCTGTCTGGACCTCCGAGAGGAAAACCTCGCATTTCCTTAACAGCTGCTTGTGCAGCGTCGATAGAATCGTAGAGAATATATCCATTGCTGTCCCCCTTAATATAATCGATCTTCTTTATCGCCCCGAACCTATCGAATTCTCTCTCGAGCTGTGGAACTGATGTCCAAGGTCCTAAGCCGCCAACCCAGATTCTTGTTGTCGGTGTTGCTTTTCCATAACCAATTTTGCACTGGAACTTACCGATGTACTGACCGGAAAGTTCTACTTTGCATCTATGTGCCATATCCAAAGTCTGGAACCTCACGAAGGCATAAGCATTTCCTGTTCCAGGTGGCGGTCTTTTTATGTCTATATCGTCGACAATACCGTATTTACTGAATATACGACGCAATTCTTCTTCGGATATGTTTATCTCGAGATTACCAGCAAAGAGAGTTCGCGTTGCCAGAGGGTCGTCCTCGGGCTGGACGTGATGGAGGTAATTAGGAAATTTGTCCTTTTTGTTCTCTACTCGCTCGAACCCGTGGACAGGATGACGAATCATCATGTGACGCGGTGGCCCGTAGTGATGAGGAGGACCCCCGGGATGATGCACGTGAGGAGGACCATGATGCATTGGGGGTCGAACGAAATCGTGATGCGGCGGCGGAATTGCTTCTCTGCGGAGCTCGCGATGCTGAGGAAGTCCTACTGGAGGTCCGTAGACGCGCTCGTAACGCTCCAGAGGACGATGACGCTCAGTGGGACCCGGAGAACGTGTGTAATATCTGTCGTAGTCTGGTGGAGTTATCGAACGAGGACGACGATAGGTTTCCGGTCTCTCGTAAACAGGCTCAACTAACACAACTTTGTCGTAAAGAATAATACGGGGCTTAGCATGTTTAGCGTCACGTGCGTCTTCGGAACTTCGAAAACACACGAAGGCCACGCGCTCGTCCAGTTCGTGCGATATTCTTATGGAAAAATCGCCGAACTTCTTGTATTCTCGGTAGAGCGTGTCTTTTATTATCTCGTCGCTTGCCTTTGGATGGATCGAGCTCACACACAACACTTTGTAGCTGTACGGACGCTCCGGTGGCAATTCACGAGATGCTGCTCGCATATAGTCCTCCCGATGAGAACTCGATTCAACGTACCGCGCGTGAGAGGATGCACGAGGTGGAGGACTCGGACTACGAGCTCCACGACTCCGGCGACGCATCCTGTCTGGCGTTATACGTTCGTCCGATGACTCGTCGTATCTGCAACGGAAATAATGCTTTATTTACAATTATTCTTTTGCTCTGTGTAGGCTTTAGAAAATAAATGCGCTCTTTAAGATAGCTTACTTTTAGACATGTTTTAATGAAAATTAATATTAAGTTGAGCAAGTTTTTTTTTGCGGATACACGTATATTGCATTTAATATACAAATATTAATTAATATACAAAGAAATTGTCGTAAAATTAATATACAGTATACTAATAATCCATAAAAGTTGTGATTATAATATAATTATTGGAATTTTGCATTTTTCAATGACACATGCATCTGAGAATTAATATACTGTATATGCAAGCAAGGTTCATAACTGGTATATTAATTAGGAATTGTACACTGATAGTTTGAATCATGTCCATGATAGATATTCCAGTTTCATTAGGAGCCATCAAAGTGTTTCTCCAAATGATTTTCTTTTATTGCACAGCGCATCCAAAGGGACACTTTTTTGTCTGTGTTTACATTTTTTTTTGCTATTTTCTTACTTAACATAATATTCTATAGTCTTTTTCAAAGAAATATTTTTTGGGTAATCAATTTTCATTTTTAGTTTAGCCTTACTATTTATACTAGAGTTAATTAAAACAATTATGTTATTTCTTTTTAACTAATAAGCAAATGTTGGTTGCACTGAGGCATTGAATTAACTTTGCAATTATTGATTTTGTTTTGAATAACTTCTGCTTATGCCAAGTGGAGAAATCTTCTTTTCCAGTTTTGGGATAAAAGTAACAGTTAAAATTGAGAAATAAATTCCTGTCAAGACAAAATATACCACTTTACATAAAAATAGAAGTTCAATTCAACCACTGTAGGTGGTTGCGCATTTACTGGGCAGATCTGGCATTCCCCTGAGTTGAGTAGCATTGTTTGCGGCCATAACATCTTGCGGATGGGTGATCGCGTAGTCTTGCACTGCTTGCCCCGGTGCAAGGCAAATCAACTAATAAGCGAAAGGTCAGTTTTTCCAAGACCTCAGTGTATATACTTAAGTAAGTTACTTTTGTGTATTCACTGGGAAGTCAGAAGAATATACCACCGTCTGTACCAGTGCGAGCTTTCCTTAGATTCCTCCTGCCTATGGCCAATGTGGTACAGTGTAGCTAAGTTGGCTGCGGATGTATTGGAGGTTAGGTCAGCTTACCGAAGTGCTGGGAGGGAGTGATAGAAGTGAGGGTGGGGAGGGCGGTAAAAGGCAATTGGAGCCATACTATGGAAAAAAAGAAGAAAAAATCTAAAAAATTTATAAACTATATTTAATATTGTATGTAAATTTGAAACAAGAATTACTATATTGAAACTACAATTTCTTCTTCAACAGAGAATGATATTTTATAATATCTGGGTCGATAGATGCAATTTGAACATTATCCAAAGCTGAAAATGGAGGAATTTTTTTTTATTGATTAACAAATCTATTAATATATTGTAGCCATGGAAATTTAAATTTTTAAAAATATTTCTAGAGATGTTTCAATAAAGATACAAGTTTTAGAGTGCACAATAGCAGAATAATTTCAGCTTCATAATTTTCAGAAACTTCAATACAATCATATATTTAAGTAATTTATCAGTAACTAGTATGATTTTTTTTCAAAAATAATCCTCAAAGATGCTTTAAGTTTCTGAATTATCTGCTATATCATGACATTGTTTATTATTCATTTATATCCTATTTGTTCCAAGTGAAACCATGGTATTACATGGTGGCCGCTTTTTTCACCAAAAAAAATTCCCTGACTTTCCCTTGCCAAAATTCTGACAATTTCTATTTAAAAAAATTGATAATGCCAATGAAAATGTATAAAAAAACAGGTACAAGTGTTTGATTGGGTTCAATTGATAAATTGTATGAAAATTGTAATTATAAGTATTGAGGTTTATTTCTGTTTTGAATAATAGATAAATATATTATCATTGAAAATTTTTTAAAAAACCAATTAGATAAATTGGCGCTGAATGGGTTTTTCGGCACCAATTCACTTTTTCCCTGACCAATTTTATTTCCCCTGACTTTTATGGATTTCTGTGACCATGGCCACTATGTATTAGAAAAAATAACATTTTTGTTCTATGTGTGAGCGAATTGAAAATTCACAATGTTTATAGAAAAATGTGTTTATCAAACGAGACATAAATTGTTTGGTTCATACATCACTGGTAGCGAGTGCTATTAAGAGGTTAATTATGAAAAATAATTGATTATTTATATTTAAAAAATTCAATGGCGGAGACAATCATTGATGGATCCCACAACAAGATATAAAATTTTCAAGCGACTTGGCATTAAAAAAAACTATTGTATAATTTTTCAGATATTTGCTGATAAATACAGGAGAAAGAAATTGCAATACTTCACAATATCAAATATGAATATATAGAAGTAATAGTGACTGAAGATTAGTGCATCAAATTTTGACAATATCATTTCTAAATCAACAGAAGCTAAAAGTTTAAAAATTCCTCGAAATTCCCACGAGATAATCTACAGAAAAAATGCTCCCAGTCCAATTGAAAAACATCACATTAGCCATGAAAAACGAAAATGATCCCAAAATACAAAAAAAAAATACTAATAACAATAAATTGTGACGGACGCCAAAAAAATCGGAGCGAATTAAAAAAACCCGAATAAAACAAGAATATCGAAGAGGGAAAATCGATGAGGTAACATTCGGAGTAAAGGGAAAGTGAGATGTTAGCTAGTATACCATAAGACGACACATGCAAAGAAAGCCCCGGGGTCTCTACTGTTGCACAGCTTAAATAAAATGTCGGCCGTTATCAGACATCGGCGTTCGATGCGTTTGTCGACAATCGACGCGTCACGGTGGAAAAAAAAAAAAAAAAAAAAAAGAATGAAAACTCAGCCCAAAACGAGAAGAGCGATCAGTTTTATTGATAAACGTCGGAAAACGTAAAACAAAAACATAACGAAGATAAAGACAACAATAAAGGGAGACTTACCGCCCCATTGATGATCTTGTACGTTTGACGCGAGGCGGTGGCGTATCGCGGCTGGAGCTTCTCTTCATGTTGTTGCGGATCTTAACCGTGATCTTGTGCCGGTCGTCGCGCGGAATCCCAATCATCAACGCTATATTATGCACGAAATAATCGGGTGAAGAACGAGTAAATTAATTTAAAAAAACAAAATAATAAAAATAATGACTCGTGATATTATGGAATCGCGGTGCTGCTATAGACTCTCTCCTGAGGATTTTATAATAACGATGACAAAGACACTGCCGCGTTGTAGGATATTACACACTTGTCGACGAACTTTCCACCACCTTGTAATCGCTCTCTCTACCGACTTGTCCTCTCGAACTAACTTACAAAATGGCGGGTAGCGTTGCGTCGCGAAATCACGGCCGATGCTTGGTAGCGTCCTCTCGACGGAGTAGGGGCACCGCCGAACGTCAGCACCGCCATCTGTTTCTTTGCAGTGACGACATCTGCCGGAGATAACGGCGCCTGGCGCTAAATTCGAAAATTATTTTCATGCCCTCTCAGGTAACAACCCAAGTAGCACAAAACAGAGAAGTTATCCAAAAGTCGTAAAAACTCGATTCCATATGATCGCCAAAATGTTATATGTAACATATCTTCTTTCCTAAAGTAAACCTTACTAACTGTGCTACTTGGGAAAATCATCCACAGGTAGCAAAATAATATCTAAAAAGCATTCAATGAATTCCCTAAAAAAAGTTGGGGATAACTTTTTTTTTGGCCAAAATTTTACCTCTTTGTATCACTAATATCGCTTTTATTCGTAACTTATTCCTTTCCGAAAGGAGAACCATACGGCAGCATATATATGTGATCAAAATGCTAACAAATCGACACCGGTTATTGGTTGTCGGCATGTAGACATAAAGTTATCAAACGGCTACATCCAAAAAATATCGTTTAAAGGCATGATTTCGACGAATAAGTATATTTCGGGTAAAATTGCAGACATGTACATTTACGTGATACGTATCAATGTCCAAAAAAAAATCTTCAGTGACTGTTTACCTCAATAAATACTGTCCATCTAAAAAAAATCAGTGGGTAAAAAAACTAGACCAATATTTATACAACACTGAATAGATGTTATGATGCTTCGACGATGACCGCCTTTAATGTTTTGATGGAAGTTTGGCAAATCGTAACTCGGGTCTGAGTCGCACGATGCCGGAGATTCCGTTGTTATCGATCTTCCTGTATAGGAAAATCAAACATTTGGAATCTATTTATTTTTGTCCCTTCAAATTGCTTTATCAATTCGTAAATTGATGAAGCAAACTGAACGGACGATATTTTAACAATTAATTTTTAATCGTGAAAAAATATTGCCACAGCCCGGGATCGAACCGGGAACTCTAGGTATCCAGCCTAGTGCGTTACCGATTACGCCACCGTGGCTCTGGCAATATTGATTCACGATTCATTTAGTTTAACGTCAGGTGTAAGCTTTATTCTTATTTGGCTTTGGCGGAGTATGTATATATTGAATAGATGTTATGATGCTTCGACGATGACCGCCTTTAATGTTTTGATGGAAGTTTGGCAAATCGTAACTCGGGTCTGAGTCGCACGATGCCGGAGATTCCGTTGTTATCGATCTTCCTGTATAGGAAAATCAAACATTTGGAATCTATTTATTTTTGTCCCTTCATACAACACTTTATACAACACTGATTGTGCGTGTAAACTGTATACTGTTCTAAACTTTTACCCGTTGTACTTTTTGGGATAAACAATAATACTGTTCTAGTATTTTTTCACATGTACTTGGCTGTATATGCTGCAAACGTTTTCAATTAATTTCAAAACTTTTTTCCCTACTGGAAAAATTTCAAAACTTTTCCCTACCAATAGTTATTATCTACTGACAGTAATAACTATAGTTATCTAATGATTTTTTTTTTAGATGGACAGTATTTTTTAGGGTAAACAGTAATGTCACTGAAGGTTTTTTTTGGCACATTGATACCTATCACGTAAATGTACATGCCTCAAATTTTACCCAAAAAGGTTTTTTTAGGGATTACCTAACAGTTCGGTCCAACCGAAATTTAACTCAAGGCGAATCGGGTCGGTTTCAAACACGAAAACAACCAGCATTTTGGGGAAACCAACCACCGACCAACCGACAGCATAACAAACCGACCCGGTTGGTCTTGGGTTGAATTTTGGTTGGTTTCGTGATTGGTTTATCTGCTAGGGTTTCATTACTTTTTTCAACGTTTATACTGATTGACAAACACACTCAACACTGCACTGACATTTTCAAGTTATCACCAAAAATTACTTATCATTTGAACTTTTATTATTTCGCGACTAACCATAAGATATATAAAAATTAGTTTCAATAATGAAACTGAAATCGTAAACACACGCGGACCTAATTATCCTATAGAATAACTAAATTTTCAATGGAATTAACACAGATGACGTAAAATGTAAACAGTTGAATGTAAAATGACCAATGTCGTAAAATGTCGGTCATCTAACACGTCTAAAAATAATTTTTATCGGAGTACGCTAAATTGTCGCTAGATATACATACAACGGCGTCGCGTGACAAGTCTGGAAGATGTTTGTGGAAGCGGAAGAACAAAGTCAAGGTTGAGGCTTCTGATTTTTTAAAATTATTACAGAACTCTTGAAATTGTCGTTATTTATCAACGATAAGAAAAGAGTGCATATAATTCTGAAGACTCCGCGTCGCTTTGCATGACCCGTGCCGTGATAGTTGTGCCGCTGTGATCGCAGCTTGAAGTATGCCATGAGATAGTTCCTTGAGGTGTGCGTCTGTTTTACCGACAGATGCGAGATCCCCGGACCGACAAACGGCCGCATTTAGGTCAATATATTTTTGCAGATTTAGAAATTGGCATTTTCAATATCATGATAGAGCCATTGGAGCCACCTGTGTCCAAAATTACGGTTTCCCCTTTTTTTCTTCCTGATAATGTATCTTTTTAGTTAAGGGCATGGGAGACATGCCCAGAAAGAAAAACGTGAAGTGCTGGTCGGGACTGCGTGCCGTCACAAATGATTTACGTGCGACTTCATGTAACGACACTGTGACGGTACAACGTGCGGAATTCGGTGCTACGTCAGCACCGTTGCAGCACGTCGTGCAGTACAGGAAGACTGCACGGTGTGCCCAAACAGTGCTGACACAGTGGGGGTTTCAGCACGTTGTACCGTCACCGTGTCGTTACATTCGGTCACACATAACTGCACGGTGCCGTGTTGTTTTCGTAATGAACCATTTTTACGCGTAGTTGCATTTAAAGTTAAACGAAGAAACCCATTCACTGCGCGGGTGATATCCGCAGTAAATTAATTGTTTCGTTTAGCTTGAAATGCAAGTATGCATGAAAATCGTTAATAACAGTTTTTATAATCGCAGTCAGCGTTTCACCCGCCCTCAACGCAAGTGAATGACAGTGCAAGTGAATATACTCAATCCAAATGGAAAGTTTCACAATCAAAATAAACTTTTTTAAGGACATTTCTGAATCATGATTATTACCCAATGAGAAGTTTTAAAAAGTTTCACAATAAAAATAAACTTTTTTTAAAAGAAATTTCTGGATCAGTGTTATTATTAACCCCAGATCTCATGACTTATTTCCACGATGTACGTACGTTACGGATCACGTGGGGTTCTTCCGGACCCTACTCACGAGTTCCAGCGTTAATTTAACCAGGAGATGTGACGAAGCGCTGTCACATTAATTGCGTGCTGCCCACCGCCTTTATATGTTGCCTCTGTAACGTCTATGGTGGTTCGCAAAAAAGCAGGGACGAGAGACGAAAACAAAAAATTACGATTTCGAGGTCGTTGACTAGTTCATATCTCTGACATCCTAAGTAAATACAACATTCTTGATGGTATCCATCGCAAGATTTTTAATTACTGCATCTAACGGCGGCATGCGCTGTACTCAAAACACTCTACATATTTATATCTCTCCAAAAATGTTTTTTTCAAAACAAAAATTGAACGCCAAGCAAAAAAAAAGATGTAGCCATTCTACAGAAAAAAAAGTCGCTTGCAAACAAAAAATTATTTCCAAAACTATTACGAATCGAAATTATTAGCCAAGTAAAACTCTCCAGAAAACTTGGCGTGCCAGCGAATTACTCCCGTACATAGTCCATTGAAGTAAGTGTCGGAGAAAGCATTTTATAATTATATTAATGTGAGGCATTCCGTTTCCAAACAGTCGTGACGAAAATACTGAGCGCATACGCACATCTGTTCATTTTTTACTTTATGGTCACTTTTGCGCCTCGATCGCATTCAAGACGTTATAGATGTACCGACATTTTTCGACGCAGCCGTCTAAGCAGTACTTACTCCTCATTTCGCATAAAATGATGTTTATGTTCATTTTTAGTTAGTATAAATTAAAGCCTATAGAAAAATCTTCTTCACATTAACTGATCTATCGATTTATTTAGCGCTTATGGAAGAAACCAAAATTTTCAAAGATTGTGTTGCTATCTTTGGAGGGGCTTCCCCTTCCCTTCACCCCCCCCCCCCCCGGGGGACTGCGCCCGGCCTTCTCTAAGTCTGTCTATAAGAACTATTTGTAATTCTTTCTTCGCAAAACTATTTAAGTTCATCAGTTTAAAGTTACACAGTTATTTGAGTTAATAGACCGAAAATAAATTAGTGATGATTGTTATTCAAATGAAATATATTGTTGATAATTTCTTAATTAGTCAAGAAATCATCGACAATAAAATAACTTTTTTATAAATAACAATTTTCATGCCATCTCGTAATAATTGAGAAATCACGTGTTCCGTTAGCTCTAGCACCAACTGGGCTTATTCCGTGCCGCATGTTTTCCAGTATCTTCAACTCTTTTCGTGTTCTGCTGTTCCTTTCTTTCGAAAACTGCCCCGTTGGTCCTTGTTGATAATCGTGAACGAAAATGCAACGCTGTGCGTCCTTGGGTCAAATGTTTACGATGAACGTCGCGCACTTTGTCATGTTATAGACGTACAACCCCTCTCGCAATTCGCAACTGCATTCCCCAGTACTTCAGCGGAAGTACCCTTAAAATCACGCAGGCGAATTTTCTTTTAAAAGTTCAGCCACAATTAGAAGTACGTTGTCCTCCTGTCCTTACTTCAATGGACTATGTACGGGAGCTATTCGTTGGCACGCCAAAGTTGTTTGGAAAGAGTTTTACTTGGCTAATAATTTCGATCCGTAATATTTTTGGAAATATTTTTTTGTTTGCAAGCGACTTCTTTTGCTGTAGGATGGCTACATCTTTTTTTTTGCTTGGCGTCCAATTTTTGTTTTGAAAAAAAAAAAAAAAAAAAAAAAAAAAAAAAAAAAAAAAAAAAAAAAAAAAAAAAATGGAGAGATTTCATATCTTTTTAAAAGTAAGAACGTTAGGAAAAAGCAACGCAAACTTCGAAGTGGATTAAAAATAAACAGTTAATAAATTTAAGTAGATATTATTATCATATATATATGTATATATTAGGGTGTGCAAAAAAAGCGATATTTTTTTTTCTTTGATCTCCGCCCACAATATATTGGATTACGTTTCAGTAAAGATCCTGTCAAAAGCGGAGCTCATAATTTTAATTCTTAGAGGTCCATCATCCCGTTTGAAGTTTTCCTATTTAAATAACACAGGAAAGTGATTTTTTCCATTCTTTCTCCCTAAAACTCCAGAAGAAATTATTTTTTCATAAAATCGTTCACTGTATCTTATGAATCATTAAATTCCAAACAAAAAAATCTTTTTGTGTCGAATTTCTATCTTCAATATTTGATATTTCACAGAGCCTTGAAATTTTTTATGTTGTAAATTTTCCGTTTTTCTTACATTTCAAGCTAAACTATTGAAGTTAGGTCAAAAAGTTAAAGGAAAATTTTGTCGTCCGTTTGACGCACTACAAAAAAATTGTCAGCGAGTTTTTCGTATCGTTGATATTTACAAAGTTACAGGCCAACAAAGTCGTGGTTTTTAAAATTTTTAACTTATATTGAGAGAACTACTGATGTTAGTACAAAAAAGCGAATAGGAATTTATGAGAACATTGAATTTTCCAAAAAATTGTTCGGGTGGAATTTTATATATAGCTAACGGTTATAAGTTATAAACTTATTAAATCTTACTTTGATGGTTTTTCATGTATATTAATTCTTTATCGGATATGCGTAAAAAACCATCAAAATAAGATTCAATGAGTTTGTAACTTCAAACGTTGGAAAAATTTCAAAGCTCTGTAATAAATGTAATATTGAAGATAAAAATTCGACTCGATAAGATTTTTTCTCCGAAATGTAATGATTCATTAGATGTAGTCATTGATTTTATGAAGAAATAATTTCTTCTCAGGTTGCAGGGCGGAAGTATGGAAAAAATTACTTTCCTGTGTTATGTAAATGGGAAATTTAAAATGCAATGATGGACCACTACGAATTAAAATGATGAGGTCCGCTTTTGACAGGATCTTCACGACGTATTCTACGATATTTTGGGCGGAGAGCTAAAAAAAATATCGCTTTTTTTGGCACACCCTAATATCGAATATATATATATATATATATATACACATATATATATAATATATATATACATATATCTATATATATATACTATATACATATATATATAATATATATATACATATATATATATATATATATATATATATATATATATATATATATATATACAGGAAGGACACGGTGAAACTAGACAGTCCCATGCGGCTGCGTGAGAATTTAGGAAGTCTGATTGGCTACTGCCTACGGCCGCCAGTGCGTCTCATCCGAGCGGCGACTGTGTCCCCCGCGCCATCAGAATGGGCCAGTAAGGGTAGTGGTAGGGGCAAGGGACGCTACCTGAGCTGGTAGGACAGACGCCAGAAACCAAGATTTATTCAGAACAAAACATTCCCCCTCTCCGTTCTCTCTTGCTGGCTCGACTACTCGGTCTGCACGCATAGAGTGAGAACCGTCGGTTTGACGCGCAAGCGCATTTTCGCTGTCTAGTTTCACCGTGTCCTCCCTGTATATATGAAGGATTTCTGGCTAACTCACTGAGCCTTCAACGCTTTTGGATTTTTGAAATTGGGGCTAAGACATTAATTTTTTTTTAATTCATAAATAACGAATTTTCAAAAAAAATTGGCGTGTTTGTTTAACATATAGAACCGAAAGGAAATTATTAAGTGAATTTGAAAGGGTCAGGGTTGAAGGCTTAGTGAGTTGGCCAGAAATACCTGATATACATGTACATATATCAAATAAATGAGTTGGTGTGTGCAGTTATTTTCTCTCGGTGACGGTTTAAAATTAGGAGTAGTAAAGAATCGCCTATGTTATCTATCAATCAAGAGACGCGGTAGCGTTCTCGAGACAAGTACGTTTACCTACTTATCGATCACCGTGCGAGATTACCGATCGAGAAGACAGAACGCTCTCTTTCTGTAGCCAACTCATTTTAGTCACTTTTTCAATAGGTTATATGGTGATATAAACGAATTTCGAGTGTTTTGATGATATTCCATGCTGCAATTAGACAGATTAACTTGAAATATTAAGATTGAGACTAAAACCAATGCTGTAGCTATTGTTCATCACAAAGATATGGTTGTTTGTAATTTCTAATTTCTGAAATTTGTGATCTAAAACATGGCACGCGCGCAACTTCTCGCCGTACATGGCACACCCCTAACTTCATGCGGTAGGTGGCACACTCCTAACTTCATGCAGTAGGTGGCACACAGCCAACGACACTAACTTTATGCGGTACATGGCACAGCCAACGAGATATAATATTATATATATACATATATATAATTTTTGTTGTTGTTTTATTGTCAATATTATTTTATTATTATTTTAATACATTTCACTAAATAACATAAATCCTCCTTATGTAAAAACTTTTTGCACGTTAAAATTGAAATAAACGCTCGCTCTTTGCTTGCATAATTTTTACCGTTAGTTTTAAGAATATACCGAGTACGGCAGTAGTCAACGATCTAAGTGGCGGTCCTGGTGGTCAGAACTTGTAACGCTGATATACATGTACTTAACATGACATGCTGTATATATTTTCAGATTATTTTACAACTTTTTGCACATACAAATCTAGACACTATACTGCTGAATTTTTGTTAAATTACGGTGTACTTTGGGGCAGAATGCCACTTACGTAAATGTACTTGTCACGATTTTTTTTACCCGAGAGTGGTTTTTTGGGGGTTTCTTAGGTACATAGTTCTTAATTATGATTATTCGTCGTCTCTGTGCATATCGCGTATGTCGTATTTACCCTCATATGCTTCTTACGATGTACGTGAAAAATTACTTAAGACAACAACATAAGTACTAGCAGTACCAAAAAATACTTGAGTACCAACAAGTACAAATATTTAAAGGACCGAAAAGTGGTCGTTTGTTTGATGTACTTTCCGTACTTTTTACTTTATGTTCATTCCAGTACTTAGGCCAGGTCTGTTTTCGACTTAACTTTCATGAAAGTGCAACGACTTAGCTGAATAGTTCTCTAAAACTGAAGATACGTTCGAAGTTATTTGGTATTTAATTTTAACAAGATGAGTAAGGCGGTTTGGATTCTAGGTGATTAATTTTTTTTTTCAATTCACGTTTTCGGCTTTTCGCTCCAGCTTTCAAAACATTTAAGACAGTAATCCAAGACTCTGTACATAATGAAAGTATGATGCAGTTGCGTTTTGTAGCCGTGTGCGATGTGGATTGATTTTAAAGATTACATATTTTGTCAAATTTCTAGCACCCATTATATAATAATTCAATTGGCCATAAGATTCGGACAGCACTTTGCGCCGAGCTGAAATGTTGCGGTAGTTGAACTTCAGTGACCATAATTTATTTTTTAAACTATCATCACATATATAATTAACAGAATAATTGAGTTTCCAAAACGAAGGCGTGTGCGGTATTATTTTTTTTTATGTTGTTGCATCCGTAAATTCCAAAGAAATGTGGAGGTGACGATTTTCAAAAAAGTTATAATCAAGGTATCAAGGGAGTATTAATTATAAAACAAATAACACTGAATTACTCAATATATTATTTTTAATCATTTTTCTATAAAATGTTACAGAATTGTTAAGAAATATTGAAGTCATCCATATATTATTATAAACAGTTATGGATAAAGAACGAATTCACATACATGAATATTATAAGAATATTCGATATGTACTTAAAATATCTTTACATAAAAATGTTACGATTAAAGAGGCTGTGAAGTAGAACTTTGCAAGTTGCTTTCTCATTATTTTTCTTTTTTTCACAAAGCTTTCTCATGGGTTAGTCAAAATCATTCAAGTCCTCTAGCTTTGTAAAAGGCGAAAAAAAATAAGAAAGCAATTTGCAAGATTTTACCTTGTAGATTTTTTCATATCATATCTTTTTTGTAAAAGATAGAGTAAGATTCCATTTATTTATACTAAATAGGAGCCTTACTGTTTGAACATTTATCCAATTCATAAAAATGTTGAGTGTTTGCATTAAGGATATGCAAAATGTATGAATTATTTATGAAATAATTAATCTTTTATTACGTATTATTTATTTTTGCTTAAAAAAATGGGTAGTTTTTCATTCATTATCTTTTTAGGTATTAAACAAGTGGTTTTCCGCTCAGCATTATTTTGACTTTAAATAATAATTCGTATTTCACTTATAATTGATTGCAAGTTTCAATAATGAATGGATTTACATTTATCATTTGAACTCGAAATTAATTACGAATGATTTTCCACTCACATTTTATGTTGATTTCAAATAATGATTTCTTATCTACTTATCATTTATATTGTGTTGAAATGATAAGTGGAAACCTACTTATTGTTAATCTCGGGTTATAATAACAAGTCGCTTTTCGTCATGAGAGGAAAGCTATTAACAATAATCAATAATTATTACTTTATTATTAATCATTAATAATGTTTTTCTCATTCCGGAAAACCACCCTTTATTTAAACTCGATAGATAAGTGAAGAAAAAATCATTATTCAAAATCATAATAAATTGTGAGTGTGAAACCGGCCATAATAATGATTTTTTTTCACTTAAAATTATTTTGACTTCCAATAATGATTTTTTTACTAACTTTATTTCAAGTTCAATTAATAAATAAATTCATCATTTAAACGCGATATGAATTTAGTGGAACAAATCATTATTTGGAGTCAAAATAATGTTGAGTGGAAAACCACTTATTATTTATACCTGAAACAATAATAAATGGTAAACAAGTCATCATTTGAACGCAGAAAGATACTGAGTTAACAACCACTTATTATTTAGAGACTAAATGAATGATGAGCTGAAAATTATTTAGTCTTTAAATGGAGTATTTAAATGCTTTTCCATTTAAATGGGCCCATAACAGGTGTTAGCATTAAAAACTTCTATTAGTACTGTTTCTTATTATCACCCGATTTTCAAAATAATCCATTTTCTGGTATCTTGTTGATCTATTGTTGAAACTCTACATCGACAGCTATGGAACCATGCTGCTCTGGTTGATGAAAAGTTGTAGAAATCCTATGCTGACAAGGATGGATCCAAACAACTCCTCGAAGCGATGTACAAGCAGTGTATTCTCTATCCTTTTTTTGTGTCATATCCATATCTGTAACAAAAAAGTAAGATTGTATTAATTTGTACTTTATAGGTGCATTATTATCTTTTAATGTTTATACAATTAATGAAAAAAATAAGCATCAATGCTTAAAACTTCATAACCCAAATGTCGAAATGTGGCTCAACATACAATGTATGTTTGAGATTTGATTATTTTAGATTAATTAAGAAGAAATAAAAATTGTACTTCTTCATGCTTAATCAAATTTAAATTTCATCGCTTGTAAATTAATTAAATAAATGAGTAGGAATTAAACTAAGGAATAAATAAGTAAATTTATTTGGAATTTGGGAATTCATCAGCAAAGAATTATATAGTTTTCACTGCAATGAAATTTTTCTTAAAAATCAATGATCACTTATTTTGCAGAATCTAACAGCTCTTGTCGATCCATAAGGATCTGTCAAAGCTCCATGTCGACAGTCAAATAGCCCTCGTTGATTGTTAATGAGGATCTGCAAAAACTTTGCGCTGTCTGTGATAGATCCAAATAACTCTTGTCGATTGTCGATGAGAGGTTCTTAAGACATTACGCTGATAGTGATGAACCCAAACAGCTGCAATCGATTGGTAATGCAGATTTTTCAAAACTTTGGGTCGACATCTGTGAAGTCAAATCTGTGTTATCACTGAGCATCTGTGGAAATCCCATGGTACAAGTGATAGATCCACGCAGCCCTTGTTGATTTTCGATAAGCTCTGTTAAGACCCTATGCTGCCAGCGGTGGATCCAAACAGATTTTGTAGATGAGGCCTGTCAAAACCCCATGGTGACACCAACAAAGCTAACCAACTCTTGTCGACTGCCAATGAGAGTTTGTTGAAACACTATGCTGACAGCAATGCATCCAAACAGCTCTTGTCGATAGTTAATGAGGATCTGTCAAAACCTCAAGTCGACAACTACGCAGCCAAATCCCTTCTGTCATTCAGGGTCTGTTCAAACCCTACACAACATCTGCGATACCAAGCAGCTCTTGTTGCTAGTTCACAAAAATCTGTGCCTATGTCGAGTTACATCTCTTGCGGATGAACGAAACTATGCAAATCACTATTGGCACTGACTGAAATAAGGTTAGCTACGGCAGACATCAACTGGAAAAATACTGGACAGTAAAACTGTTAATCACACACTAAAATAAGAGTCTGTCAGAACTATATTGACAGCAGTCAGACACCGATGAGAACGAGAAAAAAAAATTATTAAAAAATCAAAACTCTCCATGATATAAAACATCACATGTACACTGAAAATTGACTAATCCCAGAGAAATAATGAAGCACTGCAGACGAATATGCACAATAATTACTGTCTCACAATTATTTTAAGTCACTGCCACACACTAATTTATAAAAATCACTGTTGCACTAATGAGCAAAGCGGTGTCCGCTGTCTTCTTCTTCTTCTCCTTCTTTAGTTTTGCACAGGATAGCTCCCTCCCGTGCTGGCCTCAGGCGTAACCAAACTGGCCAATGGTCGATAGCTTGGGTCGGGCTTGTTCTTTCACTGTTACGTTGTACAGTCGTTGGTTGTGGACGGCCTTTATTTTTTGTCCCCGAGATATGTGGAGCTTACTATCTCGGGGTCTTTAGCGTCTCTCAACTTGTTTCTGGTTGGTCAGGTTGACCAGGCGGGTAAGTTACCGGGCGGTAACTTCTCCATGTGGTTTCAATGTCTTAAGACAGTCTACAATCCTGGCTTTTTGTATATATTTATATTATCTTTCGCTTTTAATTATTTATTGATTTGCTTTTAATTTTTTATTTATTATTTATTATTTTTTTTATTATTTTTTTTTTATTATTTTTTTTTAAAGAGGTTGTAGTGCTCCTATATTTCGTGCAAATTTGCATACGTCTTTTAATATGTTAATATTGTCTGAGAAAACTATATTTCTGATGTCATATGGGGGAAGGAGTTGGTTTTTTGCTAATTTTTCTTGGAGTTCCGTGGAGTGGATTTGTGTTTCTGGGCAGGCCCAGAACAAATGGTTAAGGTCTTGGGTGTGAAATCCACATGGGCAAGCCGCGCTATCCAGTTGTTTAATGCGATGCAGGTATTCGTTAGTCGTTATGTGACCGGATCGCATACGATTAACGAGTACCACATCTCTTCTGTTTAGGTCTAGATGGGCGAACCATGGTTCTTTACTGGTCTTGTTCATTTGAGATCCATAGTGAATTCCTTTTTTCCGGAATTCTTTGCGCTGCTTTTCTTTCTCTTTATTCCAGGTCTCCTTGTCAATTTTTTTAAAAGGGTTCTGTTCGTTTGTTGTTACGTTCAGAATCTCTCCGCTATGAGTTGCTGTTTTCGCTTTTTTATCTACTGCCTCGTTTCCTGGGATCCCGATATGAGCCGGGCACCAAAGGAACGAGATTTTTCTCCCACTTCTTTTGATGCTGTTCGTTAGATATTTGATTTCTAAAATAAGGTTACTGTTTTTCATTGATATTTCCGAGTGTACGCATGAGAGTAGTGCGGACATCGAGTCTGACAGAATTAATATATTTCCGAAAATATTTTTTTTTGCGAATTTAAGGGCTTGAATTATAGCTTGGGCTTCAGCTTCCATTATGTTACATGTGTGAGGGATTCGAAAGCCTTTTTCGATCTTCATTGAAGGGATGACAAAAGCCAACCCAACTGGTTTCCCTTTATTCGTCTTTGAGCCGTCTGTATATATTTGTGTCCATCCTTGCCAATTTTTGTCGATTTCTTTTGTCAATATTGTTTTTGCCTGTTGTGGATTCGTTTGTTTTTTTCTCCCGATCGTTGTGTCAAGTGGAATTCCTTCTAATTGTGAGATTATGGGATACTCGTAGCACGGTGCTAGATCTCTTCTTTCAACTTTTTGTAGGATCCTTTTTATTTGTTTCCATTGCAGGTAGAGAAATGATTTTACGTACGTCGGTATATTTCGTCTCTTGTTCTGTCGGGTCTCCTGGAGCGCGAATTTTGCTGGTAGGGGGTGTTTTTTATTTCCGTGCGCTCTGTACAAATATCTCTTTGCAAGTAGTTCTGCTCTGGCTTTTACGGATGGTTCTTTCGAGAGGTCCTGAATTATATTAGTCGGGGTGGATTGGAGGGAGCCTAGGACGGTTCTAAGCGATGCAAATTGAATTTTTTGTAGAGAGTTTTGGGAAGTTTTGTTTGCCGAGAAACTGCATATGATTGCCCATTCCAGTCTGGATCTTATTTTTTTTTTTTTATTTTTTTTTTTATTTTGGGAGGAGGGGAAATCTTACATAAGACACCCGGATGTTTTAGTCGGATTCTTACCGACTAAAACCCCTCCTCCCTCTCCACACACCACACTGGAACCGCGTTAGCATTACTTCAGTGTGTTGTGTTTAGCGCCCTCTTCGAGCTCTTCTCCTAGTTTTGGCCGTTGCCTCGTTTCTCCTGTCCGTTCGCGATCCTAGACGTTCAGGTGTTGTTCTTGCTCGTCCGGCGCTGCTCTGCTCGCCTTCCATTCCTTCTCGGCTTCTTCTTTCTTCTTCATAACACTCGTTATGTATGCGTGCACCGCTTCCCAGTTTTCCTCGCTTTCCAGCATAACGCTTACGATGTTATTCACGTGTATTGACCCTGACAGGTTCTCCTCAAGTCGCGTTCTCTCCGTCTGTGATGCCGGGCACATGAAGACGGTGTGGTGCGCATCGTCCGGGCTGTATCCGCAACGGAAGCACTGTCTTGTTTCTATCTTCTTGAATCGTTCTAGGTACTCGTTAAAGCAACCATGTCCAGTGAGCGCCTGGGTCAGGTGATATCCCACCTGACCATGGGTCGTGCCATACCATGCTGCTATGCTGGGGATGAGCCTGTATGTCCATCGTCCGCTAGTGTCCTTTTCCCATCGGGTTTGCCATTTTTCCATGAGCTTTTGGCGAGCTCTTTGCCTTACCGGCTCTTTTCCCTGTTCCCTTTCCTGCCTGGTGGTGAATTGGCCTAGTTCCTCGTATATCTCCTGCTTCTCGCGGATGAGCAGATCGATTGGCGGAGTGCTCGCCAGAACTAGCGCTGCTCCTTCCGAGATCGTCCGATATCCGGATATCACCCGTAGGGCGCTACGCCTTTGTACGGCGGCAAGCCTTCGTTTCGCTGCTACCGTATCTACGGCTGTAGCCCATATCTCCGCCCCATAGAGAATTTGAGCGTGGACTACGCTGTTCAGCAACCGTCTTTTCTCTTCTCGGGGACCTCCGATGTTCGGCATCAATCTCGCTAGGGCGGATACTGTCGCCGCTGCCTTCTCCGTTGTTCTGGTAACATGTTCCACATACCGAAGTCCTCTATCCATCTGTACTCCCAGGTACCTGACGGCGTTTGACCATGGTATGTCCTGCCCTTCCAGTGACAGCTTTGGTGGCGTGAAAAGCCGTTTGTCTGTGATTAGTACCGCTTCGGTCTTATGCACCGCCAGTTTCAACCCGTTTTCCTTAAGCCATTTACTGGCCCTTCGAAGACTCTCGTTCGCCACTATCTCTAGTGTGCTAGTCGTCCTCGCAGTAACAACCACGGCTACATCGTCAGCGAATCCGATTATAGTTGCGGGAACGTCCAAATTGAGGAGCCCGTCATACATGACGTTCCACAGGAATGGTCCCAGGACCGATCCTTGTGGAACTCCTGCCGTCACCTCGTATTTGATGGTACCATCCTCCGTATCGTAGAGAAGAGTTCTTTCACTCAGGTAGCTGCTTATCATTCTCCTTAGGTATTCTGGAGTCTGCCTCTTTGCTAGAGCACTTATGATGACGTCCCACCTTGCCGTGTTGAACGCATTTTTTATGTCAAGCGTCACCAGAGCGCAGAAACTCTTCGTCTTCCAGGTTCCCTGCTTCACTTTTTTTTGCCGATTCGATCACTTTCGCTATAGCATCAACTGTCGATTTGCCCTTCCTGAAGCCATACTGTCTTTCGGACAGTCCCCCATTTCTGTCGATATGCTTCTCGAGTCTTACAAGGAGCAGCCTCTCGAAGAGTTTCCCCATGTTATCGAGAAGACATATAGGTCGGTACGATGATGGTTCGTCCAATGGTTTGTCTCCTTTCCGTAGCAGAACTAACTTCTGTTTTTTCCACCGCTTTGGGAAGACTCCTTTTTGGAGACATACGTTGTATGTTTCCAACAAAAGTTCTGGCCATGTCTCTACCACCGTTCCTATGACTTCATTCGGAATATTATCCGGCCCCGGTGCTTTGCCGGGCTGCAGCCGCTTTCTCGCTTCTTGTAGCTCTTCTACACTTAAATAGTCTGCCCTGAGTTCAGAGTTATGCTCGTGTTGCTGTTGTCTTTGTTCGTGTACCGGGAATAGAGTTCTCACTATGTCTTTCATTCTTTGCGGACATGACAAACCTGGGATCGGCTGCCGGCCGCCTAGTTTTTTCATTACTATCCTGTAAGGAAGTCCCCATGGGTCAGCCTCTATTGTGCGACAGAGTTCGGCCCAGCTCCTTCTCTTGCTGCTCTTAATCGCCATCCGCAGTTTCTTCCTTGCTTCTTTGAATTGCAACTGTAAGCCTTCGTATGTCTGTACTTCGCTCCTTCTCCGTCGACGTTGTGAGTCTTCGTTTGTCTGTGCATCGCTCCTTCTCCGTCGACGCTGTGCCTTCCGACGAGCCGCAGTGCATTTTTCCCTTAGCTCGCTTATTTCTGCGTTCCACCAGTATACCGCCCTTTTGGCAGCTGGGCATGTCTTCCTTTTGCGCATGGCAGCTTCACATGCCGCGGTGACTGTCTCAACGGCGTAGTTCACGATCTGCTCTGGGTTAGCAGTGCCCGCTAGTCTTTGCAGTTGTCCTTGACTTTTCGCAGTTTCCAGCGTCTCGGATAGCTTGAGTCTGTTTAGCCGCCGCAACACCCAGCCGCTTTCTTTCGTTGGCACACTGTTTGTCTGTTCTTGGTGACTTCTCTGCTCACTGCCGATGCGAAATACCAGGTGAAATACTGGTGGTCGCTTAGTGTGGCATCTTCCAGTACACGCCATCCCTCAGCTCTGGCCGCTATCCTTGCGGATGCGAGCGTGATATCCACCACTGACCCCGTTTGTCCACGGCGGAAGGTGAATTCGCTCCCCTCGTTAAGTACTATTAAGTCCAGTCTGGCTATTAGTTCCGACAACGCCTCCCCTCTGTTATCTAGCCTCTTAGATCCCCATTCTGGGGACTTGCTGTTAAAATCGCCGGCTACTATTACTTCGCCAGTCGCGGTTCTGAGGCTATCTTCCAGTTGGTCCAGTTGCGCCAAGAATTCTTCGTAGTAAAGGTTTGGTGAAAAGTAGCAGCTATACATTCTCACCCCGTCTATGTCGGCCCATACAAAGTCCGCGGTGGGCTTGCTGACCTCTCCAATTCTCTTGTCCCTATTTAAAACTGCAATAGCTGCTCTTCCGGATGTATCTTGAAACCATAGGCCGGTGTTTGGCTTTTGATACTGTTCACTGATGATCAGTATATCCACGCTCTTCTCTGCCGCTACCTGCATGAGAAGGTTTTGAGCCTCGCGACCTCTCCCTAGGTTTACTTGTAGGTACTTAGCCATTTCTTCCTGCTCTCATAGCCTTCTGAAAGGAGGGGCACTTTGCGCTACTCAAGATGTGCTTCGCATCTTCTTGCTCTAACCCTCCGTTGCATATTACGCAAAATGCCTCTCCTTTGCAATTTCTTGCGAGGTGATCTTCCTGGCCGCATAAGCGGCACAGGCTAGATCTATCAGGTCCCTTACACTCCACTGCGATGTGTCCGAAGCCTTGGCATCGGAAGCATCGCAGGATTTGAGCTTTCAGTCTGACCCGGCAGCGGACCCAGCCTATTTTCACCTTTCCAGTTTCGAGTAGCTTTCTTGCTGCTTTCTCTGGTAACGTCACCACCGCCGTTTGGGTTCCTCCGAAGCCCTTCCTCAAGGATCTCACCTTAATAGTTTCCTCGCCGGTGTTCTCGTCTGCTGCGATAATTGCAGTCACAACTTCTGCCTCGTCTGTGACTTCGTCTAGGTCTCGGATCTCCAGAGTGTAGCTCCTTGCCATCGTGCGAACGGTCGCGTCCTCGCCCAATGCGTCTGCGACTGCATCCCGCAGCTTTTCTGCTCCGTCACTTCCCTTCTTCATCTCGACGAGGAGTTCACCGCCTCGCGTTCGCTTAATTCCCGTTATCGTAGCTCCGCAACTTTCCGGGTCCACCTTTGTCTTTATTGCTCGAAGAATATCTGCATACGCCGCTTCTCCAGCTGCTTTTACAGCCACGGCTTCGCTAAGTCGACCGCGGATTTCTTTTCTTTGGGACTTATTTGCCCTCTTTTCGCGCTTGGGTTTTTTCTTCCTGTCCACTGTCTCCCAGACGGGTTCTTGATCACTCGGTTTTTTCGTGTTCGGCGTGTTTACTTGTCTCATGTCTCCCTCCTTGAGTTCTCGTTCGTTTCGGCTTTTTTTCCCCGGTGTTTGGGCGTGAGGGGGTGAAGATGCCATTCTTTTCTTTTCCTGGTTGGCCCTTTGCGTAACCACTTTGGGTCTATCTGCCATCTTGCGTACTTGTCCGGTCGCCTTCGGATGGGAGTTCGTCGCGACAAGCCTATCTGCAGCTACTCCCTTTGGGCCTTGTGAAGCTGGATCTCTTTCGTGAGCTTGTGGGTCCAAGTTTTTATGTGTGCACCTGGGCGCCGCCGTGTGGGCTTTTGCGAGGTCCTGTTTTTGCTCCTCTCTGGCCATATCCAGAGCTTCGCGGTGGTCCTGCATCTGCTGATAGAAGACCGCTGCCTCCGTTACGGCATCCCGAATCGTCTTGTGAATGTTCTTTGCCTCCTTTAGGATTTTTTCTACTGTTCTGATACGTTTGCCTATCTCGTTAAACGCGTTTTCCTCTTCCCTTGCCAACTGTTCTATACGTTGCTTAGTCGTATATTTTCCGGAAGCATTTGCTGCTGTAGCCACCTGAGGGTTCAAAAGGCAGTGTCCCATCTGAACTTGCTCCATCGTTGTCCCCATTTCCTGTCCCACCTCCTCGTTCTGGTTTTCCTCCGTCTTCTTTTCTATTTTTTTTTTTTTGATTTCATCTTTGTTTATTTGTTTAGTTTGTTCATCTCTCATATTATTCCCACGAGTACCTAGGCGAAGAGGTCCACCCCAGCAGAGCCTGGTTACTGGGGTAAGGTCGCTTGGATACACCTGGGGTTGGACCAGTTGCCCCAGCGGAACCGTTTGAGACATCTCTCCCAGATGCCATGCAGCTCTCGGCACGGTATCTAACACCTTAGCTTGGGTTTGTGCTGCTCTTTGTCTTGATCCTCCCCGTCAGCCCGTCCGGCATGGTTGCACCTACCGACATGGCCTGGCGGATCGATGGATCACTGAAGCCCCCCCCACCCCGGCAAGGTGGCAACACCTGGGGGGGAGTCTGGATCTTATTAGTCCTCTATATACGTGCATAAGAGTGCTGGGGTGAGCCCCCCATTTGTGTCTTGAGAGCATCTTTATTATGTTGTTACACCGGGTTGTTTTATCTTTTGTTTCTCTTATACATGCGGACCAGGTGAGTTTTTCGTCTAGAGTGACGCCCAGGAATTTCACTGTTGGCACACTCGAGATGGTGTCCTCCTTGATCTTGATGGAGAGTGTTGCGGGCGTGTTTTGCTTTCTGTGAAAAACTACTAGGTTTGTTTTCGTTGGAGCGATTGAGAGGCCAATATTCCCTAGCCATTCGACCAGGGAATTTGTTCCTCGTTGTAATTTGTCAAGGCATTTTTCGTAGCTTTTATCATTGGCGTATATCACAACATCGTCTGCATAGAGCAGGGTTTTACAATCCTCGCCGATGTTCTCGTTAATTTTTCTCAGAAAAACGTTAAACAATATTGGACTCGTTACCAGTCCTTGCCCAAGTCCTTTGTACATGAATCTGCTGTCTTTTTTTTCCCGTTGTGATAAAAATCCGCTTTTCTTTTGCTTAATAAATTCGATAGGAATAATACGATGGCCGTCGGTATCCTTAATTCTGTGAGATTGTCGATTAGGACCTGTGGAACAACATTATCGTATGCTCCTTGTATATCTAGGGAAATCACCCGCGTGTATGATTTTTGTTGCATTCCGTTGTAGATGTCCGTTGTCAATATTGTTATGTTGTCCATACAGGATCTTCCTTTTCTAAATCCGTGTTGTTGGTTAGGTAGCATTAAATCTGTTTCAAGGTAATAATCTAAACGTGATTTGATCGACCGCTCAAATAATTTGAGGAGGCACGGGGCGAGTGTTATTGGCCTTAGTCCCCTCCCTCCAGGTTTTGGGATTAAACAAACGTCAAATTCCGTCCAGCTAGGGGGGATGAGGCCTGTAAACATTATCCGGTTGAAGATTTTTATGAGTACTTCTAACGTCGAATCCGGTAGGTTTTGTATCATTTCATTTGATATTCCGTCTCTGCCGTGAGCTGATTTGACTTTTAGTTTTTTAATGTTGTATTTTAATTCTTCGAGTTTTATTGGAAACCAGATGTTATTTGCCGGGGCCGGTCTATCAGTGGTATTTATGTTGATTGGAATATATGTGGAAGGGGGGGCTAGCTTTGTAATTGTGTCCGTAATTTCATTGTGAATTTTTTCAGAGTTCATTTTGAAATGATTGCTTACGCCATTGCTGAATCTTCTTATTGTTTCATATACTTTGTTGAGTTGCATGTTAGGGTTAATCGAGCTCGCGAAAGATTGAAATTATTTTTCTTTTTCTTCTTTGAGTATTCTTCTTGTTTCTGTGTCTACTTTGTTGTATTCCTCGATGTTTTCTGAGTTTAGGTTATTTTTTATTCTTTTCCAGGTATCTCTTCTGTTTTGTATCGCTATCGTGCACTCGTTTGTGCACCAAATCTTTGAGTTGCTCAAGCTTTTACTAAGTTCTGTTTTATATTATCTTGGATTATTTCATAGGTTTCCAAGTAGCCGTGGATATAAAAAAGTGTATTGTAGTTAATACTTTCCATTTCCTCCCTGAATTTGTTCCAGTCAGTGTCCTTGAGATTATAAGACGGGCGTTTACTTGATTTATCAAAGTCATTATTCCCCAGAAAAAAGGCGATTACGCGGTGGTCACTGCTTAGGCTCTCTTCCGTGACTTGCCACGCGCAAATGCTTGCTAAACTTGTGCTTACGAGTGTTAAGTCGGGCACACTGTTAAATTTGCTCATTTTTGTAAGAGTTTGGCTGCCGTCGTTAACGACAATTAGCTCGGAATTTGCAAGTACGTTTGCCAGATTTTTCCCTGACGGGTTATTATTTCCGCTTCCCCATTGTGAGCTTGTGCGTTTAAGTCGCCGCCTATGATTACGCCATTATTTCCTACTATTTTCATAATTTCGTTTATTAGCGACTGCCAGGTTTTTCTCCTTGTTGTATACTGAGGGGGGCGATAAACGCTGAAGACGTAAAGCCGTTTACGCTGAGCTAGCTGAATCGAGACCGCGCAAGTCTCTATCTCTGGGGTATTAAAAATGTCTGCTTTTAACTGAATCTCGTTGCAAGGAATTGCATTTCGCACCGCTATTAAGACGCCTCCTCCTTTGTCTTGGTTAGGAGAATTGCGATCTCTTCTAGCACTGACGAAGCCTGGGATTCTAAATCTTTGATGTGGTCTGAGCCAAGTTTCTGACAGGAGGATGATGTCAGTGTCTTCAGCTAATAGGGGTATCTGAGTGAGTTTACTTTTAACTCCTCTACAATTCCACTGCGTGAACTTTAGATTATTTTTCCCTGCTGAAGTAGCCATTTCAGAGTGAAGGAATACACAAAATATAAAGCGGTTTGAGAACAGATAAAAGAGGAGCAAAGGGTGGTGATTATTATTTTATTATTTTGTCTTATTCGACTAAGATTTTGTGATTCATGTTCTGTGATTGGCTGACGAATTCTTCTTGTGTTTGTATTTCTACTTCTTCGAGTTCCATGTCGCTTTCTTGTCCGAAAAATATGATCTTTGACGCGTCCAGGAATCGCCCGTCCTGGCCTTCAGATTCCACTGTTTTGTGAGTTGCTGGTGTTTCTTCGAGGGGAAATTTCCGTGTGTGGGGGATGCGGGTCCCTTGGGCTTGGCTGGTCTGTCCGTTGGTCGCATTTGCCCTTGGGAACATTTCCGTTGTTTCTTTGTTTGTTGTTTGTTGTTTCTTTCCTTCCATTCCTTCTTTTTCAGGTGACATTTTTTGTTGACTCTCTGTGCGGTAGCTCTTTCTTCTTGATGTTGTTGTGAATTTTCTCGGAGTTGGGGAGGCCGAGAGTGGAGCACGCCGAGGCAGCTCTGGGAAGCTGTCCCGGTACGTCTCTTACCGTGATCCTCCTTCCCGCCAGAAATTTCTTGTGACTGTTTGCTGGGCCGAAGGAGCCCTCGTGACTTCTTCTGCCGATGTCTCTTGTTGGTGGATCAATGTCATTGTTTGTTGTAGTGTCGTAAGCCTGTGTTTGGTCATTAACTCCTGTGCTTCCTTCTAGTCTATGTTCTTGTAGGCCATGAGTTTGTTCTGAATTCTTCTTTTTATAAATTCTGGGCAGTCCCCGTGTGATGCCGGTGCTTCCTGTTTGCAGTTAGCGCAGCAAGCTCTTTCACTTTTGCACTCCGTTTCCTCGTAGCTTTTCGTCCCGCATCTGCAGCATCTGGTTTCTCCTCTGCAGAATTTGCTGAGGTGTCCGTATCTCTGACAGCAGCGGCATCGGACCACCCGTTGTTCGAATGGCACGACGTGGACGATTGTCTTGTAGATGATGAGCCTTTTTGGTAGGTAATTCCCTGCGAATACGACTTTTACCGTCCTCGTTGGTCGTAGCATTTCTCCTTCCTGTTCGCGGTGACTCTTCCTCATGAACCTCTCTATTCGTAGTATTTCCGGCGTGTCCGGCTCTTGTTCCAGGCCGTTTTCGATTTCTTCTTCCGTAAGGTTCTCTTCTACGTCACGAATTATTGCAACGCGCGAGACTCTGTAGTCCGGTATATACGCTTTCCACGTCTCCGGGAGAATGGATTCCTGATAATTGACTACTCTGTTCGCTTCTTGGAAAGTGTCGACGGTGATTTCGACCTGTCTCTTGTTTTTTCTCTTGATCATTTTGATCCCCTAAATTTTGTCTTTCAATTTCATTCCGATTCGCATCGGGTGGAGCCCCCCTACATTTCGCTGACTGTCGTCCGCGATATTGTTCTTCGTGGCGATTATAATAGTGAAGGGGGATTGGCTTCTATACGTGTACCTATTTTTCCTCTGCTGAAAATCTCTATCCTCATCTTTCTTATTTTCTATACCTGTCACACACGCTCTCTTACTCGCCGGAAGACTGTCGGTGTCCTCGTTTGTCTGAGATGTTATTGCTAGCGGCTTACCTGGAGGTATGCCTTTGTCATGTTTGTTTACGTTTCTAGATTGGTCTTCGCGGTGTATAGAACCACCGTTCGTCGTTATACTTTGTGTTGAAGTCATTTTAGAATTAAGAATTGTTCATGTATATATATATTTTTATTTGTTTCTATTAAATTTAATATATTTATTTATTTTTATTTTATTTTTTATTTTTATTAAAACTCTTGGATTGTAGACTATTATATCTTAAGACTAACCTTGTGGACGGATCTCGTCTGTCTGTCTATTGTCTTTTTGCCGGCTCAAGATTGTTGGTCGACTTCTTTGTTGCTTTTTTCCCTCGCTTTCTGGGAGTCGTGTTGTTGTGTTGCTCCTCCTTCCGTCGGTCGCACACACGTTCAAATTTTCACAGCACTGGCTCTATTTTTCTCTATTATGTGTATGTATATATATATGTATACTTTCTTTCTCTCTCCATCGCTAGCGCACACGTCTGCTCCCGCCGACCGCTACGCGCGGAATCTCTTCTTCTTCTTCTTCTTCTTTTTAACAGTTTGCTGGGGCCTACGCATAGGCGGAGGCAGTCCCAACTGGCCTCTGGGACACCGTGTCGGCCAATTTTCACTCCGGGGCAAGGTAGAGCCCTGTTTAGTATGATATACAGACAACAGATGTCGTCTAGACCTCTTCATGAGGATCAGTCTTAAGCTCTTTATGAGCGGATATTGAGCTCTAATGGTAATTTTTTGGTAACATTGAGAGCTTTACTTTTTGGTATGTCGGCTTGTGGAAAGGACGGAAATTTACAATAAAAAAAACTGTTTTGCGTCAGATTAGATTACATTCAAATATCACAGATAGTTCCTTAAGTATAGTTATAATGGGAAATATTTATAAACGTAGGAAGGAGCTAGGGAGTGACTTAGATAGATTATTTTGTCCAATCTAAAAGAATAGTTTAATGCCTTACTAACGATGCGCTATTATTCGATAGTAAATATATGCTTTCAGAAGGAAAACAAATATCCTTCAGTTATCACAGACGGAGTCTTGTGTCGCTCGGAGAAAGGAGCACTTTGGCATAAACTTAAACTAATTGTGTCATATTATAGAATATGATCTTATTTTATTATATATATATATATATATATATATATATATATATATATATATTTTTATCTTATTTTTTAAAAATATATTTTTAATTTTTATTTATACGTCAGAAGACAGAAATCCTGAATATTTAATGCAAAATTGACTATCAACTTTAGCACTGCTACAGAGGAAGAAGAGGAGAGACTCCGGATCTCGAAAGGGGGAAACTGTTTTAATTTAATAAGTTCCTTTTGGAGAGTAAGCGATTCAGCGCTAGTCTCCTTGCAAGCCCAAAAAATGTGATTCAAGTCTTGTGAAGTTTCACCACAAGGGCAGTTCGAGGAAGCCGCCAGCCCGATTCTAAAGAGATGGCTATTTACTCCGATGTGTCCCGATCTTAGTCTATTGATTAGGCAGATATCCCTCCTATGAAGGTCAAAATTGGAGAACCATGGGACCTTCGAGTTCTGAGGTCTCAACAATCCGTATAAGTTGCCTTTGGAGTGAAAAAGAGACTCTAAATCATGCTGATCATCTCTAGCTAGAACCGAGCGGAATGAGAGGGCAGAAGTGCGGGGCAGAACCCGAAAGTCTAGGAGAGGATTAGTACTAGCTCCCACCGCGAGTTTATCAGCTATTTCGTTTCCCGAAATTCCCCTATGTGAAGGGCACCAGACAAAATCAATTTTTCGACCCCCGGACGTGATACGCGAGTAGAGGGATTTTATATCTTGGATGAATGGATGAGTCTTGGGATTGACTTCCGCAGTATTTAGAGCGGATAGGACACTCATGGAGTCTGTAAAAATTACTATATTTTTATTTGTTAGTTTGTGTTTAATGAATAGGAGGCTCATCGCTATTGCTTTCGCCTCTGCTTCAAAAATATTACTGGCAGATATCATTCTGAATTGCTTATTTAGTTCTAAGGTTGGAATAAAGAAGGCCAGACCTACAAAAGGGGAACCTTCTTTCTTCGAACCATCGGTATAAATATGAATGCAGTTTGAGAAGTGATCCTTTAAGAAGCGATTTAATATAGAATTAGCGAGATGTGCGTTTTGACTTAGAATGGATTTTCCTAGATCTAAATTCAGGGGAATAGCCAGTAGCTGCGGTTTCAGAGGATAGTTGTAACATAGGATGTTTTCATTGTGAAGGATTTTTGGGATATTTGGTAATGCTGAGCCAATTAATTTCCAAGAAGTATAAAGAAATGATTTACAGTCATTTGGAGGAGGTTTCCTTTTGTCAAAGAGACGATCTGCAAACTTTAACCTAGGAGTGAGAGGATGCCTGTCGAAAGACGAAGCATTAAGTAGATAACGAATTGAAATGAGTCGGGCTCTAAAACCAACCGAAGGTTCCTTTGAGATATCTCTAAGAATGTTTGTAGGGGTGGATCGAAAGCAACCTAGAATGAATCTAAGCGCTGCGGATTGGCATCTTTCAAGGGCAAGCAAAGTTGAATTTGAGGCCGAGTGAGAGAAAATTTGAGCCCATTCTAGGCGAGCCCGAATGAGACCTTTGTAAACCAGAAGAAGAGTGGAGGGGTGTGACCCCCAAGATTTGTGTGCAAGGACCTTTAAAATGTTCATACTTTGAGATACTTTAATTTTAGTTTCTCCGATCATTGCCTTCCAGTTGAGTTTGTGATCTAGAGTAACTCCTAAAAATTTTGCGGATGTTGATCTAGGGATGCAAGCCTCTTTAATTTTGACAGAAATGTTGTCAGGGATATTAGTTTTGCGTGAAAATAAAACAAATTTAGTTTTGGGCGCCGAGATTGATAGCCCCAAATTGTCGAGCCATGACGAGAGGAGAGAAACTCCTTGTTCTAAATTGTCAATACAGGTTTTCAGGTCTCCATTTTTAGAATAAATTACAATATCATCTGCGTATTCCAAAACCCTACAGGAATCGCCAATGTTATTTAGAATATCTCGCATATATACATTAAATAGAATTGGGCTAAGGACTGAGCCTTGTGGAAGTCCCTTAGAGAGAACTCTACTGGTTACCAATTCGCCGTTCAGATAAAATTTTGCATTACGTTTACATATGAGGTTAGCAATTATTTTAATGATACTAGTCGGAATTCTGAGTTCAAGAAGGTTGGAAATTAGAATATTTGGAATGACGTTATCGTAAGCTCCCTCGAGGTCTAAAAAAAGGGTCGCCACGAATTCCTTCTTGGCTAGGGAATTATAAATATCTGTAGTGAGAATCGAGACGTTGTCGATACACGATCTCGATTTCCTGAAACCAAATTGTATATTAGGAAGGACGAACTCCGTTTCCAAGAAGTAATCCAGCCGTTCTTGATAATCCTCTCAAAGACCTTCAGTTGGCAAGGGGCTAAAGCAATGGGCCTAAAGCCTTTCTTAGGTTTGGGAATAAGACAGATATCAAAGAGATTCCAGTCTGGGGGGGTAAGACCCGTGGAAATGATATTGTTGAAAAAATAGGTAAGAAATTTGATAATTTTTAAAGGAAGGGCTTTAATTGTGGCGTTGGAAATTAAGTCTCTGCCCCCAGCAGAGTCAATTTTCAATTTTTTAATAATAGAAATGACCTCATCTTCAGAGCAAGGGAACCATACACTGTTAACAATGTTAACGTCCCGAGTTCTCCGTAGAGGAATAAGGGGAGGAGAGTAGCAAGATGGGGGGGGGGGGGGGGCAACTTTATTAATTGCTTCCATGACTGAATCATCCTTTTTACTGGAATTATTTAAATTTGACGAATTAATTTGGCAACCGCTGAATAAGCGAACTTTTCTCCAAACCTCCTTGAAAGGCATGTCTGGATTAATACTACTTGCGAAATTTTTAAAAGATTTTTGTTTCTCGATTTTAAAAACTTTTTTCGCTTCTACATCAGCTTCATCCCAAAGATCCAGATTCGAATCTGAATTATTAGATTTATACGCTCTAAAAGCCTCACGTCGAGCCGTTAAAGCAGCTGCCGCTGTGTCGTTCCACCAGAGTTTAATATTCCTTTTTTTCCGTGGAATTTGTACGGAAGACCCCGGAAATATACCGCCGGAAGCAGCTAAAGTATTTTTTATCGAGTCACAGACTTTTGAATAAGAGTTCAATAAATTATTGGGTGAAAAGTCCGTGGGAATTTCAGAGTCACTTAAAGTGTTTGTGAATTTCTTCCAATCTACCTTTTTTGTTCTAATCGTAGGTCTGAAAGACCTGCTTACGACGTTAAGACCTCGAAGATTTACCTCAATAACTACATGGTCGCTGCCATGACAATCGTTAGACGTATTCCATGAGCAATCTGACGCACAGCTTGCATTAATGAAGGATATATCTATCGCCGAATGTCCTGAAAGCGGACGATTTTTTGGAAAAAACGTAGGGGATCCATCGTTTAGCACGAAAAAATCGAAATTATCGATGGCTTTCAACAGTGAGCGGCCAGCCGAATTACTCTGAGATCCACCCCATCTCTGAGAATGAGCGTTAAAGTCCCCGCCAATAAAAATATTATTTGGTGAGAAAGAGGAGAAAAAATTGAAGAACGAATTCCACATTTGGATTTTCGAGGACGCTGAGGGGCGTCTATAGACACTAACAACAATAAGATTTTTCCTCCCAGACATATAGATTTCCACCGCAACAACTTCGAGATCTCTTTGATTCCAGAGATTATTGGGGATGTTAATTACTTGGTACTTAATTCCTCTTCTAATGGCAACAGCAACTCCTCCACCTGGTTCATCACTTGCTCTATCGAGTCTGACCAGATCAAAACCAGGGATTTTGAATTTAGAACCACGTTTCAACCAAGTTTCAGAAATGACAAGAAGATCGACTTCCCGTAAAATAGCTGGAATTTCGTGAGCTTTCCCCAACAGACTTCTGCTATTCCGTTGTATAATGTTTAGGTTCTGAGCCATGATGGAAATGGAGAGAGAAATAGAAATAACATTCAGAAAGACTATAGGATGAGAGGAAAAGCGAAAACTCACGCCCCATAGAATTAAGAGAGTGTGTTCAAAATCTCGGATGGTAAAATATCCATGGGCTCAGAACTACCTGTTTTACCAGAAATTGTAACGGAAGTGGACGTCGGAATTGGAGCCGAACGAACGTCTCGAGGAATTGATGGCCCAGGCGAGCTGACAAGACCTACAGAAGTAGCGACTGTTGGGGATCGCTCCACGATTCTCCCTGCCGACGTGGTGGGGCTTTTTGTCAGGTGAGTCGATCCGGTGAGAGGAGAGGAAGATTCCTCTTGGCGCTGAGAAGACCCATCTTCGAGAGAATCCTCTAGATGTAATGAAGCGCAGTTTTTCCCTTCTGGAGACTGAGAGGCCACACACGGCTCTTCAAACGAGGGTTCAGCTTCTGAAAGAAGAGACCTGTTAAAAATAACTGTCTCGGTCGAGGGGGAGTCTGATACCTCCGACTCTAGATGTTGTTGTTGTTTGGCGATTTTACGCCTCGATTTGGTTGCCTTCTTGTAGTTTCGTTTTTCCTTCACTTTTTCTTGACCTGGTTCCTGCGGCCTCTCACTTTGAGAGAGAGAGGGAAAATCTCTCACGGTTGCTTGAGGAGGAGGGCTCGGGAGGAGCCATTCGTTGCGGAGAGAGGTGGAGGAATCCTCGGAGCAGCGTTGGAGCCAGGTTTCAGTCCTGTGTAAATTATTAAGTTTATTAGCAAAAATGAAGTTCGATGCCTCGGCCTTATCTACGTTCCGATGCGCCATGACTTTCGCAATGATTTTTTCTTTTAAAAATGCACTGCAGTTGGGGTCTGAGGCTGGGTGGTTCCCACCACAGTTGGAGCAGACTGGGTTTAACCTTCGACAATCATTAAGCGGGTGATTTCCCCCACAATTGTCACATCTAGCGTTCCCTCGGCATTGTGACTCCAGGTGACCAAACCTGTGACACTTGTTGCATTTTTTAACTTTATTTATATTGGATGAAGGTTTTGGCTATTGGCGACCAAATAAAAAGAAGATAGCTGCTCTTCTGTTAAAACGTTTCGACCTTGTTGTAGGTCGTTTTATAAGTTTTACAATGCAAGACATAAACAAAATAGTTTTGTTTTTCAATTATTATTGAATTAACCAACCTCCCACTGACAACATGGCCAGACAATCCGGCCAAAATAGTAACATTGTTCCAGACATGTTGCGTAAGTGCGTTAAATCACATAATTAACCTCAAAATTTACTGTACTCACGATCTGTATCATATATTAAAAATAACATTGTTAAAAAAAAAAAATTGTAGATCAAAGTAAGATGAGGAATAATAACTGAAGAGGACCTACAATAAGGTTGAAACGTTTTAACAGAAGAGCAGCTATCTTCTTTTTATTTGGTCGCCAATAGCCAAAACCTTCATCCAATATCATTAACTGCGGCCACAACCTTTATATCTCATTTTTTTAACTTTAGATTCAAAAGGGACGATTGGGACCCTGGTTTTGAAGATCGCTAAACAGCCTGGAAGTTCCGAGCCTCCGAAGAAGAATTTAACAGTGGATGTGGGAATAGAAGAATTCCCATCACTACGTCTGCCAATTCTTTCCACCCTGAGAATTCGTTTCGGCTCGCTCAGCCACTCCAGGCCCTCCAGGATCTCCTCTGTCGACAGGGATGGGTCCACATCCCTAGCGACTCCGATCCTGGAGATCCGCGAGTCGGGGATGTAAGCCCGCCAACTCTCAGGCAGAGACGAGGACTGGCTGCTCACAAAGGAGTTCGCAGCCTGATATGACGCGAAGGTAACTTCTACCAAGTTCCTACCTTTGCGTTTGATTTCCTTTATGTGACTAGAAATTTTCTTCAGCTTTTTGCCGATGACCATAGGATGGATATGGCCCACTGCGTTATCTTTTATACTCGCCGCTGGGTTAGAATCTCTGAGAACAGGGCGGGCGGCTCTCATGTTGCATTCACTCGTGATCAGTACCGTATAAGGCGCTTGATTCTCGGTTGTGTAGCGGTTTTTCCACTGGGGAACTTGATTCACAAAATCCTTCCACGCTAATTGTGGAGACTTGCGAGTTGGAGAGGACTCTATCGCGCTTGACTCTTTGGAGGACGCGAGATCCGGAGCTCTTCTCCTTTTCTTTGATACTTGTTCCCACTCCGGTTGAGGGGAACCTACAATCATATCGTGAATTACTTTTGGGTCTAAATTATCTATTATAGGATCACAGACCTCGCTTTGCGGGCAATCTGCGTCCACGTCAACGACCTGGCGTTTTAGGTTAGCCATGGCTCCAAAGGGAGCACATGGATTTTCGCACAAGAAATAGTCAATAAGAAAATAACAAGAAACACTAAAGGCGTCCACCGGAGCCTCTAACCTGACGCAAAATCTTACGTTACTAAATTATTAACAAAAAGAAAACAATGAGGAAATAAGGAAAAAAAAAAACTTATCCAACTTTCGCTGCCGTCCTTTCCGTCCGACGTTTGGTCCTCGTGGCCGCAAACAGTCGATTCAAAAATTCGATGTAACTCTCGAATAAATATAGAAGGCCACTGAATATTTGTCGATGATGGTAGAGGACTCGATGCTGGACTGGATGATGTGGTAAATTTGATTGATCGCTAATGATTGCACAGAAAACTTTGCATATTAAAGCGGAGCAAATAAAATGCGGACTAGCACGTCGCCATCTTTCAGGCCTCCCGGTGTCCGCTGTCAAAGAAGATATACCTGTATAGAAGCACAGGTTGATAGAGTCGCGTGACGCTCGCTGGAGGCCTCCGACGTTAGTTTTGCTTCCAACCACGGTGGCGCTGACGCGGCGCTTCTGTAACGCCCGAGCGGTTTTATTCGCGGGAACTTCGAACAACACCAACGATGTGTTCTCCTGGGTCCTGTTGACAAAGGGTAAAAACCCACCTTGGGAATCGGGAAGTTTATAGGAAATTTAAAAAAAGGAACTGCTCACTTTGAGTATTGAAAATATTCTGTTTTATTCTCTCCAAGATTTTTGAATCTAGGCTAGGATCAACCACAGAACGGTTCCTCTACCAAACTCTCGCGGAGCCAATCACACCTGAGTTCAATAGGAACAAAAGAGTACATACAGAGTATTTCCAAATTCCAATGCATGCATTCTCTCACGCGCTTGACAAAGAAAGGGCTTGCCGTCGCCACTCCACTTATCGAAGGCTTGACTTAAGACCTAAACATGTATACGAACTCAAAACTGCAGAATAAACATACATGCGCTCGACGTCTTTTCAATAACAAAGATACATAACTAAATATACATACGATAAGACAATGATGGCTCTGTATTCATTCAATATCTTCAAGAAATATCCAATATTATTGCAAATTATTATTATAAGTCACCATTTGTTAATTTCGAGTCTCTCAGGATATAATTATTCTGATGAGGTATAAAGGTTGTGGCCGCAGTTAATAATATTGGATGAAGGTTTTGGCTATTGGCGACCAAATAAAAAAAGAAGATAGCTGCTCTTCTGTTAAAACGTTTCGACCTTATTGTAGGTCCTCTTCAGTTATTGTTCGTCATCTTACTTTGATCTACAATTTTTTTACAATGTTATTTTTAATATGTGATACAGATCGTGAGTACAGTAAAATTTGAGGTTAATGATGTGAGTTAACGCACTTACGCAACATGTCTGGAACAATGTTACTATTTCGGCCGGATTGTCTGGCCATGTTGTCAGTGGGAGAGGCATAAAATTGGCTGATAAAAAAATGTTGGTCAGAAAACATAGTTTTAATTAAAAATACATTAAAATTAAACCTTTTTCCAGAAATCTTCATTAATAAATATGTTAACTGCAGGCTCAATAACATTATCAATAACAAGGAAAGTAGGAAAGAAAAAAAGACTTTTGATACAAAAAGATTACTAAACTTCCCTTATATCAAACAAATTCAAGGACCATTACACAGACTATTTAAACCACTTGAGATCAATTTAATTAACAACAACAAACACAACTTACAAAAAATTATAGGATCCACAAAAGATAAAATTCCAACATTGAACACGTCAAATGTAGTTTATCACATTCCTTCCAAAGAATGCAATGGAGTATACATAGGTCAAACTAAAAGATACTTAAAAACACGGCTCTATGAACATAAAAATAGCCTAAACCATCTAGATCACCCACACACAGCATTAGCTGCACACTCTTCGGTCACAAAACACAATTTTGATTTTGAAAAAACAAAAATTCTTAAAATTGAACACAATTATAAAAAAAGACTAATAAACGCGATGATTAACATTAAAAAACACAATGACGCTATTAACTTTCAACATGACATAGAAAAATTAAGCAATATCTATAATTCAATAATATAACAACTCACACAGAATTTAAATTTGAAAAATTTCGCGCGGTGTGAATAAGAGCAAATGTTTGTAGAATTAGTAATAAATTTCACAAACCTCAAAAATTAATGAACTGTTTCCACTAACCGGCCGAATTGCCTGGCCACATAGATCGTTTTATAAGTTTTACAATGCAAGACATAAACAAAATAGTTTTGTTTTTCTATTATTATTGAATTAACCAGCCTCCCACTGACAACATGGCCGGACAATCCGGCCGAAATAGTAACATTGTTCTAGACATGTTGCGTAAGTGCGTTAACTCACATCATTAACCTCAAATTTTACTGTACTCACGATCTGTATCACATATTAAAAATAACATTGTAAAAAAATTGTAGATCAAAGTAAGATGACGAATAATAACTGAAGAGGACCTACAATAAGGTCGAAACGTTTTAACAGAAGAGCAGCTATCTTCTTTTTTTATTTGGTCGCCAATAGCCAAAACCTTCATCCAATATAATTATTCTGTTCAATTCAACCAATACATTCTCATATTATTCTTTAAAATTAGCTTTGAATAAGGCGCGCTTAAACAATGGTAAAGTGACGCATGCGTCACACCTCCCCCCTTATTTTAAAGATGTTTTCTACGAAAACAACTTTTAGGTTATGATAGCATAACGAGTGTAAGCAACGTGTGTTGTTACCATGAAATGCGTGGAGAGTTTATTTCTGACAATGTTATCAAATAATTTGAATAAGTGTTAAGGTAAGCAAGCTCAAAAATATAGAAGTAGGTTAAATGTAAATGTTATTTGAAAACAAGAATCCGATACATTTCACTAGGCCGCCTATGAATACATTTTAAAATAAATTTATATGTATTTTCAAACCCCTTTGCCTAAAATCTATGTGTCTATGAATTTTAGACTGAACTGATTTTAATTATTAATGATTAATCTAAAAAAAAACTGTTCTAGATTCATAAAATCTTGCATTCTCAAAAATGCATGTTTCAGCTTGTCCATGTGGACTATCTTAACTTTGTTTGCATTAATCTGTAATTCAACATTATGATAATTGAAAACCTTGTTAATAACATATGGTCCCTCATAGTGGTCATCAAACTTACTAATACGTGGCTCCTTTAATAAGTAGACATGTTCACCTGCCATGAATTTTCCTTTGTTAGCCTTGCGATCATAATAAAACTTACACCTTTTCTTTGCAGCTTCCAGCTTATGACCAACCGTAGATTGTGTTTCAGACAATTTTGTCATTAACCCCTTAAGCGGCAATGACGCCATATGGCGCATATTTTTTCTGGGCCCAAAGCGGCAATGACGCCATATGGCGCACATCGATTATCTCGTGATTAAGTCAATCAATTGTCACCAAATTTGATACTCAGGGGTTTTTGGGGTCGCTGATTACGAATCCGCTCTCAAAATTTCGAAATTTAAAATGGCGGATCCAATATGGCGGCCGAAAATGCAAAAATTCATTCGAATCGGATAGGAATTGGCATTCAGGGGTTTTCGGGGTCGCTGATTACGAATCCGCTCTCAAAATTTCGAAATTAAAAATGGCGGATCCAATATGGCGGCCGAAAATGCAAAAATTCATTCGAATCGGATAGGAATTGGCATTCAGGGGTTTTCGGGGTCGCTGATTACGAATCCGCTCTCAAAATTTCGAAATTTAAAATGGCGGATCCAATATGGCGGCCGAAAATGCAAAAATTCATTCGAATCGGATAGGAATTGGCATTCAGGGGTTTTCGGGGTCGCTGATTAAGAATCCGCCCTCGAATTTCCGGAATTCAGAACGGCGGATCCAATATGGTGGTAAAAAATCCGAAAATTCATTAGAATCGGTCGAAATTTAGTACTCTTCGGGGTCACTGACTACGGAGTATATAAATTGAAAATAGAAGATTCTCTACGACACATATGAATCGATAATGTAAAATTTTTGCAATGGCACCTTTCTCTTCATATTGATTTTATTTTAACCCTGAGTTTTTCAAGTTTTATATGTGAATAAATGTAACACAAATACTATTCAAACTTGCCCCGTGCATTAGCTGGTGAATTTAAATCCACGCTCCCAGAGTATACCGCGAGGAGGTTGCATTCGTAGGACTTTATACTCCGTTTACTTTTTTTTGTTTTTTTTTTTTCATTTTTTGTTGTTTTTTTTTCATTTTTTTCATTTTTTTTTTGTTTTTTTTTTGTTTTGTTTTTTTTTTTCATTTTTTTTTCCAATAGTATTTCGTTTTTCTTATCATCTTTATCATTTTTTTTGTCTTTTTTTGTTTATTTTTAACAATTATGTTGATATTCTCATATTGTGACCCTTGACTTTAGCGATTTTTAATGGGTTTTCTTTTTGTGCCCTTTGTTTTTGCAAAGCTCTGAATCGTTCAATCTTTATTCAATTATTTTTTTTTTGTGAAATGAACTGAAACATTTCAGACAAAGGGGTACGTCACCACACTCCACACAGACTGTTCTTGTATCTGTCCTCTTACCAGCGGCGTAACAAGAAAAGCATCGTTTTCTGAACCGCTTGTTGTCTGATGATTTCAACACGCTTGGAGTATGTGGAGCAATTTTTGGTACAATTACGCCTGAACACCTTCTTCTCGTGCTTGTAGCTTTTTGTTCGGAATGCTCGTTGATCAGTTCTTCTACCAACGCTTGTCGAAAACTTAGCTGATTTTGTTTTGTTTCATCCGAATGCAAAGCGTTGTACACAACCATAGCGTTGAAGATCGAAATATCGATAAGGTGGTGAAAAATTTTATGATACCACTTGCGAGATTTACGGAGAAGCTCGTAGGGCTGTAATAATTGATCTGATCTGTCGACACCTCCCATATTTGCGTTGTAAGAAATGACGACATTCGGCTTTCTTATCACTTCTCCTGTTCGTCTACTCTTTTTTTTTGTGTCTGTCATTTCTGGCTGTTGCGTCGTTGTGAGCAAGCTAACAACTTTTTTATCTTTCCAACAAAGAAACGCCATTTTTGGGGTATGAAATACTTGCATCTCACCAGTTTTCATTCCCTTGGTATTTACTTGTGGTAAATATTTACGATTTACTCTCACCGTTCCACACGCATTCGTCTTCTCGTCCACAAGTTGCTTGAAAAGCACCGGTGAGGTATACCAATTGTCGACGTACAGTGTACGACCTTGTCCTGCAAGATCTCCTAGCATAGTTTTTACGACGGTTCCAGAAACTCCAATTTGCTTGTTAGCCTTAGATTTATCGGTTTCTTTACCAGTATAAATCGAGCAATCGTAGACGTATCCTGTATTAGACTCGCAGGTTTTGTAAAGTTTAATTCCGAATCGAGCCCGCTTGTGGAGATTGCATTGCCTGAAACTGAGCCGACCTTTAAATTTCAGAAGAGATTCATCGATGGCGATATTCTTCCCAGGTCGATAAACAGCTTTGAATCGTTCAACCAAGTATTCCAACAGAGGTCGAATTTTTTGAATTTTATCCGTAGATTGATTGTCGTTCTCAGAAAAATGAATCAATCGCGCAATGCTCTCGAACCTTCTTAGGGTCATGGTTTTAGCGAATATCGGGGTTTCCAATATGGGATTTGTCGACCAGTACTGCTTCATATCTGACTTTTTGATTAGACCCATGAGAATAATCAGTGCAAGAAATGTATACATTTCATCGGCAGTTACTGGTGTCCACTCAAGTATTCTCGATCGAAGTTTCAATTTTCCACTTTCACGCAATACATCAACTTTTGCTTGTTGATAGATGTTCGTTTGTGCGCAAATCATTTCTATAAACTCTGGGGTAAGAAACAACTTGAAAGCTTCGATCGAAGTACTATCTTTATTCAACTGGACTGCCGTTTGAATACCCGCATTCGGATCATTAAATGGATGAACAATTGGATCAAAAACTCCGCGTTGACTCCAAGTTAGGTCAGATTGAAACTTTTCACAACGTACTGCGAGTGGTACGTCATCATCATTATCGTCACTTCGAAGAACTTCCGTTTCGATTATTTCCTCCGCTTCTTCAATTTCTTTGGTCAACCATTCGTCATCATCGTCACTGTCCGGTACAGAAGTATCCATGTCGGAATGATCTTCAGAACTCGACAAGCTTGACTCTAATTTTCTTTTTGCTCGACTTTTTGAAGCTGAGAGTGAACTCATTTTTAAAAAGCTTTCCACAAAATTGAACTTTTATGTATAAATTAGAAAACTCAATATGTGTAAACAAATTACGATCTTTTACATTCGGTGAAAACGTTGAAAGAGTAAATACGGTAAAAATCTAACGGGTCTGTTGGAATAAAACTTAATGCTATCAGTTTAGTATCAAAATCCACAATATTTCATTAAAAAATTGATAATTCGTAAGTTCTAGTTACATGTTCATAATCAGCTACCAACACTACAAAATTTCCAATTGCTGGATTTCAAGAACAGTTACATTTTTTTCAAATGTATTTGTACAATTTTCGTTGGCATATGAGATATTCTTTTTGAATTATAAATTTTGAGGGCGGATTCGTAATCAGCGACCCCGAAAACCCCCGAGTACTAATTTTTATCCGATTCGAATGAATTTTTGCATTTTCGGCCGCCATATTGGATCCGCCATTTTGAATTTCGAAATTTTGAGAGTGGATTCGTAATCAGCGACCCCGAAAACCCCCGAGTACAAAATTTCGTAACAATCCGAATACTTTTTTTTCCCCGCATTTTGGGCACTATGAGGCGAATTGGTCTTGCCGCTCAAGGGGTTAAGTCATCTACCAGAGTTACATACGTTAAGGGCACATTGCCAGACTCAAATTCGGAAGGAATTCTTGCTTTATGGCCGTACACAACTTCAAATGGAGTAAACCCAGTTGATTCATGAAGAGAAGTATTGAAGGAAAACATTGCGAAGGGCAACCAGCAATGCCAATTTACCTGTGTGCAATAATGTTTGAGATACTCAACAAAAGTGTGGTGACTTCTTCTTTTAAGTGACCTCAATGACTGTGGGTGAAAGGCAGTTGATTTGAACTGACGAACCTTGAATACTTTTGCTACGTTAGCCATGATTGAACTAAGAAAATGACTTCCCTGGTCAGTTTGAACAGATTCTGGGCATCCGTGCAAGCAAATAAAAGATTCTGAGAATGCAACTGCGATTGTAGGTGCTTCGACATTGGATAAAGGAATTCCACCTGAATACTTCGATAAACAATCCTGCCAGGTAAGAATATATCTATTTGCTGCTTCAGTTCTTGGCAAAGGCCCGGCAATATCAGTTTGTACTTTTTCAAAGACTCTAGTCGGAGTGTCTGTGATACACATTGGCTGTTTTGTCTTTACGCGAACCAACTTTTTCTCTTGACACAAGTTGCACGTTTTAATGTAATTATGAATATCTACTTTCATATTTTTCCAATAATATGATTCTCTGATCCGTTCATATGTTTTTGTTTCCCTCTTGTGTCCACCAACAACAGAATCATGATTTTCAGCAATAATCAATTTGACGCTCTGATTCAGGAGGAATGCGAATGGTCCCAGCGCAAACGGTTATTTGGTAACCATCAGTACCAAAGTGAATTCTGAATGATTTTTCTATCAAAGCCCATGGAACGTTATTTAGCCCATTTCCTTCTCTGGATACACTAGAACTGTTTACCTTTAATGCTTCTGTTGCTTGTTTTAATGCGTTAATCGTTAACTCAATGTTCCTCATGTAAACCTTATCGTCAAATTTCTCTTGAACAAACATGTGACAAATATAATGGTTTTTGTTTTTAGTGACAACAACCTGGCATAATTCAGGCTCCTCGCTCTTTTAGACTGATCATTGAAACGCGTCCTCAGTCATCATCTCCCTTCCTATGGCGGTTGTACAAACGCAATCTGGGGAGATAAAATTCAGCTTATGATCATCGCGCATCATCAAACTATCAGGACTATACTGAACAACGGGTCTCAATATAGAACTTGGATTGGTTCTCATAATTCGGGATTTATTCGGCAACGACTCTGGCAACAGTCTCTTTTTCGTCTTTGCGTCATAGTCATCTGTCTCAAACCCTCGTTACATTGGCATTTCCTCCATGATACTATCATCTTTATCAACTTCAACCTCATCTCTCTCCGAACCAGAGGTGCCTTCGGATCCGGTAACTAAGAGTCTACACGGGGAAGACACAGGCTCCACAACATCACATCTCTCTTTTCCTCTCTCCAAGCCAGAGGTGCCTTCTTGTCCGGTAACTAAGAGTCTACACGGGGAAGACGCAGGCTTCACAACACAATTCTTTTCTTTCTCTCTCTCCGAGCCAGAGGCGCCTTCGTGTCCGGTAACTAAGAGTCTACACGGGGAAGACGCAGGCTTCACAACACGTGCCTCATGATCAGTATCATTGCCATCACAACCATCTTCATCTGTCTCTTTATCGTCATTCTCTACGTCATGAGTCATGCCAACCGGAAGAATACTCTTTCAATGAAGTTTTCGTCGATCAAGGAATCGGATTCCGCATCAGGTGAGGGATCATGCACGATCAATACCTGATGATCGGTTTCCTGTGGGACTGGAGAGGTTTTCGAGTTAATTTCAATAGGATTCCTTGACAGTGCATCCGGGTTTGAATTTATTCGTCCTGGCTTCTATTGAATCTCATAATCGTACTCGATTAGCCAAATTTCCCATCGTGCCAATTTAGAAGCTGGATCTTTTAAATTATGCAACCAAACTAATGGGTGAAGATCAGTTACGAAATTAAATCTCCGTCCAAAGACATAAGGACGAAACTGCTTTACTGCGTACACAATAGCTAAAAGCTCTTTTTCGGTTGTTGAATAATTTACTTCTGTTCGATTTAAAGTACGAGACATATATGCAATTGGAAGATATTTACCAATGGGGTAAAGATCGCATCTGTCGTTATCACGAAGGGTTCTTCAAAGTTGGGATACTGAAGCAAAGGTTCAGTACATAAAATTGATTTTAATGCGTTAAATGATTCCAGCTGCACTCAAAACAATTCCTGCCCCACTCAAAACAATTCTCCTTTTTCAAGAGCACCGTTAATAGCCTTGCAATCTTGGCAAAGTTACGAATGAATCGCCTATAATATCCCGCGAGTCATCAGAACTGTTTGATATTTTTCGAATTTCTAGGCACAGGGAAATTTAAAACTGCTTCTACTTTCTTCGGATCAGGCTTTACTCCTTCCTTGGTAATAACATGCCCGAGATATGCAATTTCTTTGCACAGGATCTTGCATTTATCCGGTTGAAGAACGAGCCCGGCGTTTTTTAGTCTTGCCAATAGCTTGCTTAATTCAAATTCATGCTCTTTGAGTGAGTTCGCATAAATAACAACATCATCCATGTACGAACAACTCATACCTTGCAGTCCCGAAATAACTCGGTCCATAAGTCTCTGAAACATGCAGGCGCGTTCTTCAAACCAAAAGGCATCCTTTTAAAATGAAAGTGCCCATATGGGGTTGAAAAAGCTGTATTTGATCTACTAGTTGGTTCTACTTCGATTTGGTGAAACCCTGAAGCAAGATTTAAAACTGAAAAGTATTGAGACTTCCCGAGCTGATCTAGAATACTCGTAATATGTGGAAGCGGGTAAGCATCACCAACTGTTTTTTTATTTAAGCCCCTGTAATCGATTACCATTCGCCATCGACGGTTTCCCTGTGAATCAGCTTTTTTGGGTACTACCCAAACGGGCGAATTATACGGTGAATCCGACGGCGAAATAGCTCAATTTTCAAGTAATTCTTTTCGTTTGTTCTATAACTATGGGGCGTTTATTTGCAGGCACGCGGCTTGCGCTGCACCACTTCTGCACTCTTATGAAGTAAAAACTGCTTTTCTGCTGCTTGCTTCCTGTTTCTACTGTTTTTTCGGGCTTGCTGTTGGACCTAACCTCTAATTTCTGGAAGGATCTTTGATTGTGTGGGATCTTTGGTACGGCGGTGGACTACGTCGGTGTGTGTACTGCTTGCGCATGCGCACTACTACGCCTGGATCATCGACGGCGCGTGAGATTGATCGATAGCGGCTGGGGCGAAGGCAGCGCCCGTGGTGGCGGCTGGCTACACCAACCGCGTTGAGGTATCTTTTCGCTCGGTCGGTATGCCGCGGTCCGTGGCGGGGAAGTCGGCTGATAAGTCACCTTGAAACAGGCGCTCACACTTAGATAGCGATAATTCGGGGTATGAAGACTCAGTGGCGGAATCGGTAGAGGGGCAGGGTGGCGAGTTTGGGGGCATTGGCGGTGCTCCGTATTCGCGGGAAGAAATCGGTAACTTGCTGCATTCGCTTACTGAAGCTAAGCTTGATATCTCGTCGGTATTGTTGACGAGTTCGGAAACTCATGCGAAACGTAAGGCTGTGGAAAAAGCGCTGATGAAGTATCATGATACGTTGCACTCGGTCTCCTCTGCTTATTTGCAGTTGTTGTCGAAATTGGAGATGTTTACTGCGTGTAATTTGCTTACCAAAACAGACGCGCAATGTGTACCTGGCGCTACTGTTGCTCCTGGCTGCCGAACGTATGCGGCAGTGATTGGAGGAGAGCGCGGGACGCAAATAAGTTATCCTCGAGGGCCGACGGTTACTGTATCAAAGTCAGCGGGAAATCGCGTTATTGTTGAGCCGCGTGAATCGGAGGTTGAGCGTTTTGGCTCTGCAAATGCCACTAAACAGGCGCTGTATGAAGCGCTGAATCCGGCTGCACTTGGGCTGAAGATTGCCCATGTATCTCGTGTTCGGAATAATGGGCTACGAATCCAGGCAAGTGGAGGTGATTTGGAGAAATTGAAGGATTTAAAGAGCCTCAAGGATGCGGGTTTCCAGGTCAAAAGTGATGATGTTCGATTAAATTCTCGGCTTGTTTTGCACAATGTGCCGTCAGCGATGTCCCGTGAGGCGATTTTGGCGAACTTATTTTCGCTAAATCTGCCAAATGGTGATGCAAAGGATGCCAGGGTTATATATGTCTACCCTCCTCGCGGGCGTCGGTTCACGCGATGCGTTATCGAAACAGCTGCGGAAAATCGTAAGGTCCTGATGGGACTAACGGAAGTGTCGCTTGGGTGGAATGCTTGCGTAGTAGAGGATCACATCCGGGTTTTGCAATGCTACAAATGCCAGAATTTCGGGCATGTGGCTAGTGAGTGTCGGCATGAGGCGCGCTGCGGTTATTGCTCGGGCAAGCATAAGATACGGCCTTGTGAGGCTCGGGAGGGACCACCATCTTGCGCAAATTGTGCTGCCGCAAAGCTGCCTGACGTGGAGCATAGGGCCTTGGATGCACAGGCGTGTCCTATCCTGCGGAGGAGGATTACGGAGAAGGCGAAGCTGATTAATTATTGCGAGCGGGGGTCAGTCGCTACCTAAGGACTATTTGTCAGTCTGTCATGTAAACTGCCAATCGCTCTGTACTCATTTGAGTGAGTTTCGGCTGCATATGCAGTCATGTAATTACCACCTGATCTGTATGTCTGAGACGTGGCTTAGGGCTAGTGTTACCGATGCGTTTATTGAGCTCCGTGACTATTATATTTTACGTTGTGACCGAGAAGGGAAGTTAGGTGGTGGAGTGGGAGTTTATGTTCACTCGAGTTTGCGTGCGCAAATAATTGCGATATCGCCTAATTAATATTGTCGTGAGCCAGAATATCTTATTCTCAGCGTGGAGACACCGGGAACACCGAAGGTGTTGCTTGCTGTAGTGTACAGGCCTCCGAATTACGGGTATCTGTCGCGTTTTATGAACGTATTCGCTCAGCTGCTTCCTAATTTTACGCATGCGCTAGTATTGGCCGATTTTAACTGTGATCCAGCCTCCAATACATCGTGTGCATCTCAATTATTAGAGTTTATGGCGCTAAATAGTTTAAGTTTGGTAGATCATGGCCCGTCACATCACGTGGCGACCTCTAGTTCGCGCATTGATTTATGCATGGTTAGTGATTCGTCCAGGGTGGTTAGTAGGGGGCAGTACCCTGTGCCATTTCTCTCAGCACACGATTTGATTAACGTATGCTACCGGGTTAAATTGCCTGAACGTGTACCGACTACCTTCCGCTGTCGCAATTTTGAACAGCTTGATGTTGATGCTCTTCTCGCTGATTTGGGTGGATTCGATTGGGTATCGTACTATGATACGTTATCTATCGATCACAAGGTCCAGATACTCAATAATCCCGTTTTATCGGCGTTTCATAAGTATGTACCGGTGCAGGAAGTCACTGTGAGGCAGCGACCTGCCCCTTGGCTTACGCCGGAACTTCGTGAGCGCATGAGGCGTCGAGATCGCATGAGGCGTGCGTATACAAAGGCGAAAAACCGAAATATTCGAGTGCGACTTCATGAAAAGTTCAGGGCTGTTCGCAATGAGGTAGCGCGTGATATTGATAAGGCGGTAAATAATTATTACAGAGCGTTCTTTGCATCAACTAGAGACACAACAGAAGTGTGAGGTCTGGTGCGTAGATTGGGGCTCTTGCCCAAGAAAAAAGTAGGATCTGAGCTTGATGTTAATTTGGAGGAGTTCAATGCGCAATTTCTATCGGCGGGCTCTCAGACCTCGAGCACGGTGATTGATTTGGCGAGAGATGCGGGATTTGATGAGTCGGCCTTTTATTTTGCGCATATCACGCCGGAGAAGCTGGACAAAATTGTCTCTCGCATTAAAGCAAATGCTATGGGGATTGACGGAATAAACATGGTAATGGTGAGGATTGCCTGGCCTGTAATTTCAGGGCCGGTGCTACATCTGCTGAACCACTCGCTCATGTATGCTGAGTTCTCTGCAGAGTGGATAAGGGCTCTGGTTTGCCCTGTGCCTAAAGTGAAAGTGCCTACGTGTCCTGGTGACTATAGGCTGATTTCATTGGATCAGATTGGGCGCTACTTAGACCTAAATGGCATGAGGGATCCGTTTTAGTCAGCATTTAGACAGAATCATAGCACACAGACCACTCCCTTGCGTGTAATAGATGACGCACGTATGGCGGTTGACAAGAACATGGTGACGGTGCTGTTACTGTTTGACTTTTCCAAAGCATTTGACTGTGTGCCGCATGAGCTTCTTCTGCGTGAGCTTAATAGGCCTCGATTTTTCACCTAGTACAATGGATTGGTTTAAATCATACCTTGAGGGGCGGAGTCAGGCGGTTTAGATAAATCGGGCAGAACATCGTCGTGGGGAAACCTGAGATCTGGGGTACCTCAGGGATCGGTCCTTGGCCCCCTACTTTTCTCCATTATTGTGCGCCGCTTTGGGGATGTATTGACTTTTTGTCAGTACAGTTTTTATGCAGACGATCTGCAAATTTATTTACACTGCAATCCAGCTGATATTGCGGATGGAGTTGAGCGGGTAAATCGAGATGTGGCGGCGGTCTGTGAATGGGCGGTGGGGTGCGGTCTGAGGCTGAACTCCGCGAAAACAAGGGCGATTGTATTAGTAACGGCGAGAACTCTAAATCAGCTCGACTTGTCAGATGCACTGATTAGGGTAGACTCGGTCGTTGTCCCGTTCTCAAGTTCGGTTACGTGTCTTGGAATATGTGTGGAGCGCACATTGACGTGGCGTGAGCAGGTGCACAAGATCGTTGCGAAGGCGAATGGCATCAGCTGAGGCTGTGTAGAGGCCGCTTACCTCTGGGCGTACGCAGGAATTTGGTGTTGGCATTGATTATGCCGCACTTTGATTATTGCTGCTTATTATTCACAGACATTAGTGCGGAGCTTAAGATGGCTCTCCAGCGGGCGCTAATTGTGGGTGTTCGGTTTGTTGTCGGGGCCAAGCGATTCGAACACATAACGCCTTATTATCGGCGACTAGGGTGGCTCAAATTAGATGCACGCAGAAATTTCTTATTAGCGTCATTTATGTATGCGTTACTTGCGACCGGGCAGCCGGAATATCTGTTGCAGCGCCTTATGAATCCGGTTGTACACACGGAGCGGATATTACGGAGGCCACTGAGGAGCCGTGATTTTGTCATTCCGACGTGTCGAACGGAACGATTCTTTATTCGTTTGCGGTTTTAGCGAGCTACCTATGGAACAGCCTCGACTATGAGTTGAGAGCGTGCGGGACCTTGTCAAGGTTTAAACGAGCTTTGTGGAGTAAATGTGTAAGCGAGATGAATGAGTGAGGTTTTTATTTTAGGATAAGCTTCGTAAAGTGTGCGGTATGGGATTTGAGTAAGTGTGGCGTAATTTTTCTTTTCTTTTCTTGTTTGTATATTATGATTGTGTTACGTTGTAATGAGGCGTTAGTTATAAGTTAGTTGTAAGTATTTTGGTCGTATATGCTATGCATATGTTGTGTAAGGCCTACGTGTATATTTCTGCACGGTGCTCTTAGGGGGCTCTGCCCCAGAGCACGCAATAAAACATATCTATCTATCCATCCATCCATCCATCCATCCATCCATCCATCCATCCATCCATCCATCCATCCATCCATCCATCCATCCATCCATCCATCCATCCATCCATCCATCCATCCATCCATCCATCCATCCATCCATCCATCCATCCGTGACGGTACTATCGTTTGTATACTGGAATATTATCGCTAGTAATTATTTTATGAATCAAGACTGACGCACAACCTAATTTATCCCCAGGTAAGCGAAATTGATACAGGTAATCAGAAATAGATCGTAAAATACTACTTTTTTCTTCAGTATTTTGCTGTTTCAAATCTAGCACTTTTAATAATTCCCCCAATCTCTTTCCGCTTACAGATCGTACATCCCGCGTGGGCTCCGCTTGAAGAGCGGTACGAGGACCAGGTTGTACTACTTCACATTCCTCAATTTCTAGCGGGGGAAGAGTGAGCTCTACGTCGCGAGTAGTCGAATTTATACAATAAACCTTTGCAAAGTTACCTACTTGCTTGACAATATTTCCCCCAAGATAAATACCCGGACCTGCATTTACAACCCCTAAATAGCCCACATTAATATCCGTCCTTTTTATAGGAATCGAAATGACTTGTCGCATTCGAGCAGGTATGATAAAAGTTTGGCATCTTTGAAATGGGATCGTAACTAAATTTGATGTAATAATACCTTTGCGAATATAGATGACCGCATCTTGATCCCAGAGGAACGTCATGCCCAATAGACCTTCTTGTTTAATTGCAAAACTGTTCGGAACAACATGGAAGTCAACGACCTGATTTTAGATATTCACTTGTACTATTCCTAAAGTTTTGACTAGATTCGGTCCTATACCAAATAAAGTGCATTTTATCTGATCATTCATCTTCGTGTTTGATTTTACGTGTTTCCTTTTTATCAAATTTAATTCGGCACCTGTGTCTACAAGAAATCGAGATTGTTTTCCCTTTAAATCTTTACTTTTCAGTGCTACAACAGGTGAAATTACTTTTCCAGCTGATTTGATTGAAAATACAACTCTTTTGACTCGCGCTTCCTCCAGGCCTAGCTTAATGTCGCGCGTTTTCATCAAGCTTTCTACTCGTTTAAAGACACTTTTCGAACTTTTCCTTTACTAGAATAACCGAATTTCATACCACTCGGCCCCTGTTCTTGATCACGTTTTGGGCAATTGCGGACTACATGACCCTCAATACTACATAAATGACAAATTAAACCGGTGTGATGGTCTAGTGGTTAGAGTACTGGCTTCTAAACCAGAGCATCGGTAGGTCGCGGGTTCGATTCCCGGTGCCGTCGAAAATTTTCGTCGAAAAATAAAAACATGGACGTGATGAAGCTCCAGATGTATACGTGAGACACAGACAGGTAACTGTGGGGGTCACGCGTATACAGCTGTAGTCTGTGTTTACATTCTCGACGAAAATCGTGACGTAGCTCCGGTGCCGTGAGGCGAACTCGAGACCGGCTACATCGGCATAAGGTTTTTCCGCAATGTTTTCCTGTGCCCTTAGCAGAAATGTTATGGCAAATGCGATATAGAGGGGGAAGTCGGATGCGGCCGCATGGGGGCCTGGTTACTGATCCGGACCAGGCCCCCAGGGGGGACTGGCTACTGACCCGGGCCGACCCTGTAACAAGGCGTGATGCCTGCAAAACGGGGGAAAATGCGAGATAAAAAAAAAAAAAAACAAATGACAAATTACAGATATATTTTGATCTTGGCAATCGCGAGAATAATGTCCTAATTTATTGCACCGATAGCATTTGACAAGAGAATTCCCTGTTCTATTTTGTACACATCCGCGAGCAAAGTGCCCTTCTTTACCACACGAGTAACATATCATGCCGTTTGTTTTGTTGCGCTCGCCCTCGACTTTATGAACTCCGCGTGAGCCCTCTCCATGATTTAAAATGCGCCCGCGATATGTCCCACGACCACGTGCACCGAAAGTGTGAACTCGTGAAGTCCCGCGTTCACGATAAGGAAGAGACCGCTGAAGAAATCGCGATTTTGAAAAAGCGGTATATCTACTTGAATTTCTGCTTTTATCAATATCTGGATCGTTCCCACGCATAAGTCCCTCCTGGTGATTAACCTCCCACTCAGCTGCTTTTGCGTAACTGGCAGCTTCCTGAAGATTCTTCGGGGATTTTATCCGAACTCGCAACTCTAAGTTTGCTTTAAGCCCGCGTATAAAATTTGCTACGGCAGAGATACGAGCAGAATGAATCATTTCATTCACTATATTCGGTGCATTTTCCTGTTCGATAGCCGCTACTAATTTATTTAATATTTTACGAACTCGCACCCCATAATTTTCAGCCGATTCGTCAGTTTTTTGCGCAACTGTAGACAGCATCGCGGTCAGATCCTGCACATTCTCATGAGGAGCAAACGCAGCCTTTAGATCGCTTAAAAGATCTTCTAACGAGTTAATCTCCTGGTCTTGCGAATATGCATCAGCGTCACCACACAACCGAGACCGCACCATGCGAAGTAATAATGGATACTCTCGCGGATGAATAGACTCTTGGGCAAACAGACAATCACGAATAAATTTTGTAACCGGCATATTTTCTCCATCATATGTTTTTGGCAAGAACTCTAGAGCTGCCTTAAAGGGCAAAAAGCTATCACCGCGTGAATTTCCAATTACCGAATGACCCTCGGACGACTCCCTCGAACGATCTAGAACCTGACTTGGCAACTGCACTTGCAAAGGGCCACGTCTCAAAATCGGTAGTTGATTGGAGCTGTTGCGGTGCATATCTGATGTTGTACCCCTTCCTCTTTCGTTTCTATTCGCGAGAGGAACCAAATCTACAGCCCTAGATAAATCTAATGCACCTTGTTCTGAAATAGCATTATCTATCTCTTGAACAGAATTTTCTCCCGCTACTAGCCCAGATGGTATATCATTGTTTAAATTTTCACTTTCGATATTCATTGCGATATATTGCTTAATTTTCAACGGCTAACAATATTTCTAAAATTTCACGAATCCTAAGAGAGACGAATTACAAATATTAATATGGTGACTTACTACTTGTTGACTATGATGATATATGCACTGCACTATTTAAAGTCCGCACTGCTCGATGACGTTTTGCTGTTGACTGCACGGTGTTGCTCGTCCTGGTCTCCTTGTCGCTCTGGCTTCTGCTCTCCTTATCAACTGGTCCTCCAGCTGGCTGCGTCCCTCGTTGCGTCTACGGTGAATCGGGGAAGATTTTTCCGTGGTCCCTCTTATCACCGCGTACAATCCTGGTATTGTAACGAGAAATTTCGCTAAAGCGAAATCTCGATACACGCACTGCCCGAACGCGCACAAAACATTCCCGAAAACAATAACAACTACCTTCTTCCCATGCTTTCCCTCCCCGCCCGCCTATAGCTAATAGCAGTGTTGAGTATAGGAGAGAGACAATGAGCGTTGCGGAGCGTGATTGTAGCGCGGATGACGTCATCGCGGGTCAAGGAGGAACGAGGATCGCCAGCCGTTGTCTATCGATGGGGTATCGATGAGGGATCCAACGGGACTCCTGCCGCCATCCATCTCCCACTCGTCGAACTACCATCACGCGTTGCAATTACTACCCGCGGCGGCGTTAATGTCTCTCCCCTATGCAAATCAACCAATAGCAAAATTAGGAAATTAGGAAAAATTCGAGGAAGAAGACGGCGAGGATAATCGCAATAACCGTTTCGACAGTAAAAGAGAATAGAAGTGTTTACCTTGTGTTTGCGCCAAATTTATTTTTGTGCTGAGAGTATTTGGATTTGCGCTACGAAAAGATCGTAAGTTTTGAGCCCTAGTTTTTTTTTACGCCCCGTGTAACCCCTTTCACCCTTATTTGCCACCGAAACCCCCCCGTACTACCCCATAAATAGATAACGAGTGTCCTCTAGATACTCGTGCGAAGAAGCACCGAGTTCCCCAATATACCCCCCACAATTATTTATTAACACCCGTCACCCTATTCCAAATTGTCCTTCCGACAATTTGGGATTTTTTAAAAAAATTATTATTATTATTTGTTCCCTCGAAAATTTGTTTTATTTTTATTTTTTTTTGTAATTATTTTTATTTTTTTTATTAAAAATTCGTGAATCGTCCTTCGGACTTTTTACGAATTTCCAAAATAAATTCTTCCCCCCCCCTTTTTTTTTTGTATTTCCCCTTTTACCAATTACCCGTATTATTTATTGACCCCAAAACCCTATTTTTGTGCCACTCGGATTATTGACATAATTGAGATCACCGAGGTAATTTATAAGAGCCGACCGTTAGGCCATTTTGCCCCTCGCCCTGACCGTTGTCTCAGCCCTCCCCGATAGCTAATGCCCCTTTTTAAATTATTTCGCGTATTTATTCTCCCACTTCGTGGTTTGAGATTTTGTAGTATTTCCTAGTTTTTTTTATATTAATTTCAGAAACGGTGTTGCACCGAACTTGCAACTGGCGCCCATATTTTGTTTATTATAATTTTGTTTCTCGCCATTTTTTTCTTTTTTTTTTTCTTTTTAATATTTTTTTGTAATTGTTGATTTTTTTTGAATAATTAAAGTAGTTTCTAGGTTTTTTAATAAAACTACTGCGTTGATTATTTATTTCACCCGTTTTCCCCTCCTACCATTTTAGGAGAGAACCTCGGGTCACAGTATATATCTTATTATATACCCTTGGCCTCCGGGTGAAAAATCACGGCAAAACCTTGGAGGAGGATCTCGACGTTCACGGTCGGCGTTGTATTAAATTACACAGAAACAGTTCGATCAGGAGTTTTTAATAAAGCTCGAAATTGCACTATTTCTAATTCGATGATCGCTCTCCGTCTCCACTCAAGTCACAAGGCTACTCGGTCCACCCCATAGACATGAGCAGATCAGAAAAGTGACTTATTTATATGGGTTTTCGGTAATAGTAGAGTTCTTCACACATTTAACTTCCTAATAATCGTATCTTCATAAACAATTTCACGTACACCAGATTTTTAAAATATAATATCAATTATGTAATTATTCAAACACAAATCGACATTTGTCTTTTGAATCTGATCGTTCACTTCCACAATTCAGTTATTATTGATAATATCCACGATTCACAAGTTCAACAACCGCACTTATAACTTTATATTTTTCGCGAAAATGAACCCTATTTTGCGGTATCCCACCGCTGCCACCAATTTATAAACTGTAACGCCCGAGCGGTTTTATTCGCGGGAACTTCGAACAACACCAACGATGTGTCCTCCTGGGTCCTGTTGACAAAGGGTAAAAACCCACCTTGCGAATCGGGAAGTTTATAGGAAATTAAAAAAAAGGAACTGCTCACTTTGAGTAACGAAAATATTCTGTTTTATTCTCTCCAAGATTTTTGAATCTAGGCTAGGATCAACCACAGAACGGTTCCCCTACCAAACCCTCGCGGAGCCAATCACACATGAGTTCAATAGGAACAAGGGAGTACATACAGAGTATTTCCAAATTCCAATGCATGCATTTTCTCACGCACTTGACAAAGAAAGGGCCTGCCGTCGCCACTCGACTTATCGAAGGCTTGACTTAAGACCTAAACATCTATACAAACTCAAAACTGCAGAATAAACATACATGCGCTCGACGTCTTTTCAATAACAAAGATACATACCTAATATACATACGATAAGACAATAATGGCTCTGTATTCATTCAATATCTTCAAGAAATATCTAATATTATGGCAAATTATTATTATAAGTCACCATTTGTTAATTTCGAGTCTCTCAGGATATAATTATTCTGTTCAGTTCAACCAATACATTCTCATTATATTATTCTTCAAAATTAGCTTTGAATAAGGCGTGCCTGAACAATGGAAAAGTAACGCATGCGTAGCGACCACGCTACGAGAGCTTGAGAGATAGCGTTATCGGCGCTCGCGGCGGAGCGAAAGAGACAGCGCGTAACGTCTTTTGCTTGCTCCTGAATCCCGCCCTATTTTTATCAGACAGACCGTTGGCGCGAAGAGGATTAAGTATCTCAGCAGTTTGTTGTTCATTTTATTTGTCGTTTTGATGGTTAATTTAGCTTTTATTTATTTATGCTAGTTTAAGTTGTAGAATTTAACGTCTTCGGCAAGATCGGTTCGCGATGCCGGTCCATAATATGTGTGTTTTAAAAGGATGCAAGAATTCATCTCGCAACTTCCCGGATCATAGTAACTATTCCATCCAAATTCGTTCTTATAAGATAAAACAAATTAATAATATATAAGCCACTCCACGAATTTATAAGTAACACAACAAACTAAGCAGTTTTCAAGCATTTTTCTTACTGAATTATTTATTTTGACTGTCTAAAAATGCTTTACGTATATACATTCCTTATCGAAAGTTTTATTTTATCCGAATTTGAATACTTTGCGATAAGAGAAAAATCTACTAAATAATTAATCATATCGAAAATGCTAATAAGAGCGTTTACTGCGGATAATAATAGTTCGAAGAATTCATTAAAAAATCAGTTTAAAAAAAAATTTGTCAAGTTTTAGAAAAACTTAATTTTCCGTCTAATGAAATGGATTCACTCACGTTTCTAAATGCATATCATTTTTCAATAATTTTCTTTGTTATATTTTCATTTTGAGAAATGGCTTGAACGTTGTAAATTACTGATATGTTCTTGTGAGAAAGTTTCATATTGAAAAAAAAAAAACGATAGATAACTGTTTCATTCATATCAGGGTTGTACGATAGATTATGATGATTCTTTCAGTCTGAACACATACGATTTATTTTGATATACTTTTTATAATTATAAGACGGTAGACAATTATAGGATCACTCCGTTAATGCCTTTTTGATTGCGAATGATTCATGTTAAATCATATATTTACATAACAGGATTCATCACAAGCGGATAGAAATTTATAAGTGACAAAACGTAAATTCAATATAAAACATTATGAATCCGTTTGTAAACCATTCTTACTGATAACGTATCTATCGTATGTGAACTAGCATTAGCTAAAACTGGGTTTATTTAAGGGGTTATATACACTTGTAATTTTCAAAAAATCTTTTTTTTTTTTTGTATTTTCTGAATATACATATATTTGAGCATACACACTCAAAATTTTATGTCAATCAGACGAATATTTTCGAAGTTATAGACACATTTATGAAGGCGCGTTAGGGAGGCGCGTCTCACAGTCGGGGACCGGCGCGCCAGAAACCACCAGAAATTGTGTGAAAAAGAAAGTGGAAACGGTGGAAAAAAAGGATGGAAAAAAATAAATAAATAAACTCTCGGTGGAAAAGGCAAGCTGACAGCAAAAATGATCGACAAGTTGACAGTTTATTATGGCTTAGCAATTAGGCGAAATTGTGATTCGGTTGAGAATATGAGGAATGCAATCTGGGCCACATTTTATCATTACTGCTCGACAGACGAAAATTAACAACACGCAAAGTGTCCGATCGGATTGGACACTTTGCAGCGGGCAGCAGCTGCTGTTAACTTATCAGTTTATAAGCATGATTATCAGCCATTTCCACAAGAAGTTGCTGAGGCCCTGAGGCCCATTTATGAAGATCTCAGCAATGAAAAATTATTGGAAATATGTGTGGGTGGTTTCACCCAAAACAATAATGAAAGCTATAACCAACTGGTGTGGAAGATCTCTCCAAAAGTACTTCCAGCCGGATCAAAAACGGTGGAAATGGCTGCATATATAGCTGCTGGCATCTTCAATGAAGGGACAGCTGCCCTTTTATATTATATGAATGCAATGGGCGTCTCACTTGGGTCCAATGCGCATTCATATACAGATAAAGAAGATGCGCAGCGCATCAAGATCTCCGACCTGAGATCACACGAGAGCACCAGAGAGGGAAGAATGGCTCGCAGACAGCATCAAATCGAATTATTAGAAGCTGCCAACGATGCAAACGGATTATTATATGGCCCTGGAATAGATGACTCCATGTAAGTTGAAAAAAAAACAAAATTTACCACATGTAAAACGCTTTTGAAACTTTAAACGCGTTTTTCTCAAAACTATGTTTTCAAAATCGGTGATCAAGATTTCTCGAAAACGGCTGAACCGATCAGTCTCAAATTTTAACACAACCTTTTTAACTAGATTTTTTAGTAATTAATCGAAGATTTTTTTTCTCCGATAAATATTTTCCATTTTATAAACAATTTAAGGCTTAAATTTTCGTTCAAAATCGAGTCTTTTATTTTGAGAAGCCTCCATTTTGTCAAAAATTATTTTTTCGCTAATTCCTTCGATTAAATACTAGATAATGTGTTATATTAACGAAATTTATTTGGTTTTTTCATTTCAGATAATCCGGTCCAGAGATATCGTGATCACCGCAAAATTGTTTTTTTTTGCGGAGCTCTAGGAGATCGGCGATAGCAACATTCGCGATGATTGTTTTTACAAATAAAAAATATGTTAATATATTATAAAGTTATTATAATATGTACACCAATTTTCAAATTAATAAATTGAATAGTCTGCGCGAAAAAAATTCTTGAAAATCCGTCTTTTTAGAGCCTTCTAACTGTATGTAACCCCTTAAAAAAAAAAAAAAAAAGTGCTCATTCTCGGGTTTGAACCCACAAAATGCACGCTAAGCGCTACCTACCAAACGCAGAGGGGAGAGAAGCCACCCCTTCTCCGACTCACGCACACATCTCTGAGCGCTCACGGATACACGGTGCCGCTACCACGCGTATCCCGAGAACCACGATTTTGGCGTCAAATGCAACACGGGACCTGTGCTTCTATACGGGTCTATCTTCTTTGGTACTACTCCCCGAATTTGCGTTCTGGCTACTAGGAAAACTGTGTCGGCCAAGTTTCCAATTTTGTTTGTCCGTGGTTGGTAAAACCACTATGGTATAGTACGTCACTTTAGCTTGGTGGCTAAGGGGACTTCCTCTTAGTGATGTATGGCCAGAGATGAGTAGGGTGATTGCCAATGGAGCGATATTCTTGAGGCAACTTTTTTTCCGTATTTGCAGCGCCGCCACATTGGAGAGTTGCTGAACTAGACCCATCTTTTTGATTGGTCGAATATATATAGATATACTCGACGTGGAAAAGATTGTGCGCTTCCGACCCATCTTTCTGATTGGTCGAGCATATATTCCTCTCCATGGGAGAGATATACTCTCCATGGGAGAGGTTCGTGCGTGTCCGTAGCTTACGACCGTGCTTGATCCTTTGCGACCGCCGCAACGTTGCTGGAACCATGCATTGAATTTCGGGGATCGCACGGACTGCGGTGTACAGTCTTCGAGCCTTGCTTGAACATATCTTAACCATATCAGTAAATAATTTTAAATATTTAAGCGAGCCGAAGCCCGGCAGACATACGCCAGTTTAGTCACGCACCGAACGAATTTCTTCCCGTTAATTTTTTTTTTTCCAGCGTTTATACCCAGATAGAAATATGGCGGCATGGAGACGGCACGGTAGCGACACGCCGTGCCGCACCGTGTCGGTACCGTGCAGTTATGTGCGACCGAATGTGACGCGATTCTGTCGACACAGCGTGCTTAGGCACCACAACAACGGCACCATTGCAGTAGTGGAGTGCTGTTGGAGCAAGGTACTGCCACGGTGTAGGCAGAGAGATGGCACGCTGTGCTCCGCCTGATTCGCAAGGAGACACAGTGGCGGCACCGTACTTGTACAGCGTGTACCTTGCTTAACGAAGTAGCAGCACCGTGGTGCACGGTGACGACACGGCGTGGACCGAGTACCGTCACGCTGCCGTCACGGAGCCGTTACCCCGTGCAACTCCCTGTTCAAATGAAACGGCACTGAGGTGGCTCAGAAGCGGCACATCGTGCTCTTCGATTTTTCTCGTGGTGCCACTGTAGCGACACTGTGGTGGTACGCCGTGCTCCTCGCTGGCACGTGTGACTCTACAGTAGCGACACGACGTGCCTCTCGCTGGCAGGTGTGACTCCACGGTAGTTCCACCGTAACGGTACGCCGTGTACATCACACAATATTATGTCATTAACTTTTCCAAAATCTTAACTGACACATCGAGCTGAAATTTGGTACATGAACAGAATAACCCTTAGCTATGAAAAATATATAATTTAGTGGTAAACGAAATAAAAATGTTTATTTATTTATTTATGGATTCCCTAAAGATAAAAAAATAACTGTATCACATTAACTTCGGCAAAACACAAGATATCAATCAAAATTTTTAAATATGTCTAGGTAATGATATCAGTAGTACAGGGCATTAATATCGAATATATTCCATTTCATTAGACTTGAACATAGTTATGCTCCCCATGACTTTAAAAAATTAAATTATATAGTGCATTTCATTTCATAATAATTATGATTCTATAATAATAATGTACAATGCTTATATTTTTTAAAAAACTTTTTGAGTAACTGCAAAGAAAGTTTAATTTCAGTATAATTTCACAAGAGAGTTCTGAGATAAATTGAAAATTTATGGCCAGTCATTTACTTTTTCAATACATTATATATATACTTCCAGTCCTTTTTTCAGGAAAATTTTCTCTAAATGATATGTAATTTCTTTATTACATTTTAAAATAAAACCTGTAAATAATTGTCTAAAAAAATATTATTAAAACAACAACACAATACAAAAAAATATTTAACTATGAAAGATATTATAGGGTGGGCCGGAAATCCGCTTTTTCAAAATTCTTTTATTAATAACGAATATATTGTTCATCATAGTAAGAAAAAAATCTATGCAAAACGAAAAAATGTTCAGTCGACATTTTAGGCTCGCCAAAGTTAGTCAAAGTTAAAAGTGTAAAAAAATGTTGTTCCTCGACGCATCTTTATCGGAAATTCAATTCTTTACAAAAAAGTTCCCCTTATTAAATCATGTAGAATTAATAGTTTCTGAAATAATTGCAATTTCAGTGAGAAGATTGTCATATTCCTTCATATTTATGTTTTGTATAAGTGAAAAACAAGTCATATTTTTAAAAACTTTTATACGATATTTAATTTCCTACAAAAAAGTCCTCATATCAAACAGTGTACTACAATTGATAGTTTCTGAGATAATTTCAATTTAACTTAAAAATCGTCAAAAACAATATTCAAGTCTAATTATAGAAAAATTAAAATATTTGGGATGATTGCAGACTTAGCTGGAAATAGTTATGTCTTGAATAATTTTTTTTTCGTGTCAACTATTATCGTATTCGTATTACATAAAAAAAAGTTCACAAATTAAAACAAATGTAATATTCGTAATACGAGCATGTAATAGTTCAGGAAAAGTGAATAAAAAGTGAGAAAGTGTTGTAGAATCATCAACATTCTGTAGATTATTATTTCTTAAACATAGATAAACCTAGCCATTATATACACTCACAGGAAATGTTACTGATAACGACAAACTCAGCCAATTTGTAATTTTTATTATGAGAACCTTGGTTGGAAGAATAAACATTGTTATGAAAAGCGATAATTTCGAAATGCACATATAGTACTGACGTAAATAGACTTAAGTATTGTTTTTGTAAAAAATTGAATGAAAAAAAAAATAATGAAATTTCTTTTTCCTCATAAAAAACATATTTATAGAAAGAAATAGCACAATTTTCAAGTTAAATTGCAATTATATCAGAAACTATCAATTTTACATGATTTAGTATAAGCGCCTTTTCTGTAGAGAATTAAATTTCCAATAAAAATAAGTTGAAGAAAACTTTTTTTTTACACTTTGAACTTTGAACCTTTTTTTTTTGCACAGATTTTTTCTTAGCATTGTAAACAATATGTTCGGTATTAATAAGAGAATTTTAAAAAAAGCGGATTTTCGGCCCACCCTAATATATAACTTAGTTATATATATCTATGAGAATAATTCTATACGAACGGTAAAATTTTTTTATTACATGCAATTTTGAAATATTAACAGAATTTACTTGATCACATTAACTCCAGCAAAACTTGAGATCTCAAGCCCTAATGAAGTATGTAAAGTAAATAATATTCAGTCATGATTGCTATGTAGTTAAGTGACAATCAGTTTAAAGTTTTCATTTTATGGATTTGAAATTATTTCAAAAAATAATTTGAATTTGATGATACTTTGAATTTTTAGTAAAATGTCTTGAGCTAAAACAAGTGTGAAAACTAGAACCTTGCAAATTGCTCCCTTACTATTTTTTTCTTTTAAAAAGCTTCGTCTATGAGGAAGCTAAAATGGATTAACATACTTCCTCATAGAGGTCGCTTAGTAAAAAGCGAAAAATATTGCGGAAGCAATTTGCAAGGTTTTACTTTGCATTTCATTTATATTCTTTTTTTTCTCTATTGCACAATTCTTTTATGTCGTGTATTTGTGCTATTAAAATGCTTAAATGGCTCCTCAATAAACCACATTTTTTAGCTGTTCGGAGATCTTAAACAGCATCTGGAAAAAATGGAAATAACGTTTAGTCAGGTTCTGCCATGCTGGAGTGAGACAAAGCACCGAAAACGTGTAAGTATAATACATGATAAATAATTAATTAGATTATTCGCTTGATGATATTGCGCCCGTGCTTGAGAGTACCAAGCCATGTGAAATTCACACTCGCCTTGAAAATTCGCGAATGGTCATTCCCTATGTGCCTGGTACGTTGAAAATACGTACGCTTGCGCACACGCCTGGGCCCAAACCACCGGGCCCGATTATCGAGCTGCACGTGGAAAACTGACTTAACCATTTTGTAGTTGGCGGCTACATATTTGTAAAAAGTTAGCTTTCAGCCTTGCAACACGCATCCATCACACATTCGCACAATACATCTTCATACAATTCTACCAATAATTAAATATAATATAAATATACTAAAATAAAATTAAAACCATAGAAATGAGTAAGAACGTCAAATTAACTTAATTTTTCTATAATACCGAGAATTCTGTACGTGCATACCGAGATCGGTTCTTTATTTACAACGCTAAACCCTTCCCTACCGAGCGTAAAAATAACTAAATAATAACGTTCTACGTACAGCAAGTTCCAACTTTTAACCACGATGAGGTAACTATTATCACGTTCATTTTTTTAATTATATAGCAAGAAAACAAACAATATTTTCTATAATCCGTCGCGCGCGCGTCATTGTTTTTCTGCGCAGTGCTTTTTTGCGAATGTGCACTCGCAGCCCACAGTCCATAGAAATACGATGAAATCGACATGAAAAAACAGAAAACTGGTACAAGGGCGAGTTCTGTAGAAGCTGAGAAGTGAACTGTACCTATCCTATTCTAAAAAGTGGAAGAGGACGTCACGAAATACCGAGGAATAACGCTGCTAAATAGTCTATATAAAATCATGACCAGCATTATCAAGTAGTTCTAAAAGTTATCGGGCCGAAGTGACGTCGGTGAAAAATCACGCGCAGCAATTATGTCGACGTGAATTCTTATATTTCAGGTGAGTTTTGATAATATGCATCGCAGGTCGTTGATGTAACTATGAACTCTCCTTGAGCTAATATTTGTTGGCCTCCGTCTCCATACTGACGTGGCAACCAATGAGGCATTCGGTAACCTTTGTTGGCAATGTAACCAAACCGTACGAGCACAAACTCATCTTCGAGTTCCGAACACTTATAACAGCCAACCGAGGATGAAGGAATTGCAGCATCGTAAAACGACGTGACACGAGCAAACTTCCAGACTACCAAATGAATTTCATCATCCAGGACAATAATGTTACCGACGACAACAATAGACCCGTCCTTCGTAATGAAAGAACTGTTTCGGTTCGTTGCCGCGAGAACGAATCGTTTACATTTCACACGACGATACTGCTTCATCCTGAGATTGATCCCCTGCAAAATATCAATCGGAAGAAGCGATAGAAAGCTATCACCGTTCTTGTGATGATCCTCATCGATTTTTCTGCGGTACTCGTCGTCGGTTCGTGGAGTATTATGAAGGCTTACAAAGGTCATCCGACCATTCACGTAATTTCCGGAAACCTTACACTTGGAGCACGGGTTGTACGAATTATGGCCTATGTGGTTGAGGATGTACGCCCTTGCAGGTGCATCAGCAATCAGCGCTCTGAAAGAAATGGAAACTCTTGTTCTGGAAAACTCTACACCACCGTCCTCGATTAATTTATTAGCTTCGTCGATGAAGAGCTTAAAAAAGTCCATCGCGCTAGTAGGTTTTTTTTAATCCTCGGTATACGCCGATTATTTCGACTTGAACGCAATCGATGTTCAAGATTCTACACTGAATGGGCCAAATTTGGTATTTTGAGTATTTCCCTAGTGTGACTCCATCAGTACTAATATCGATATTGAGGATGGATGGAATTTCTGTCGGCTTCATGCATTTGCAGTCTCAAATCCTAAATGAAAATATTGACCTGGCTCGACATCCACCAACGCCGACGTTCGATGTTTCATGGCTAAGAGGGTTTTAGTCGAGTTCGGAAGGGAAGTAAAGCATTCATGTTTACATAAGAAAGCAAGAATGCTGTCACCTGCTTTCTGGCTTATATTATTGGCGACAAAGCATCTTGCGAGATCTTCAGCAAAAGTACATGCTCCTACATCCAGAGTAGACATCGGTGGATCATCGGATGGAAGCTCATGTGTAGCGGCAGCTTCGTAATCTCCATCACACGACAAGGACCAATCCCTTTCATAAACGTTGGCCTCATGTTTCGCTTGGTCATCAAACTCATCGTTTAACGGAGGGCCTACTGAATCCATGTCATCTCCACCAACCGAACTAGCTTCCGACAGAGGAACGATAGATTCGAAGGACGTCGCCGCGAAATCAGTTGACTTTAGTGGTAGTTGGTCAACGAGGCGCATTTCACAACGCTCGGTAGGGGTAAAAAAATTGTCACGCAATTCGTTTCTTATTCTACGCTGCTGCTGCGGTCCTAGTTGAGCGAAAGGCTTCCGGCCGCGTGAACTCGTCGTAAGACGCTTCATTATTAATGTTGACCAATGAACAAGCTAAAAACGGAAAAATAATATGTTAATTGTAATGATAAATTATAAATCAGAGAGATGAATGAATAATAACCTCAAAAAATGAAGCTCCCTACAAAAGGTTGATCGCCAGTAGATTTACGTTCACTAGAATATTCTGGTATTGCTGCAATTACATAGAAATACAAAACTTATTGTTACGTCCTGTATGAAACATCGAAAATTAATTAAGTTTCTCTACACCGAGAAAAAATATTGGTTGGGCCAACAACGTTCAATTTATTGCGCCCGAGTTTTTTCACATAAGCTGCGACAACTCATATTCGCTCCGTGCAAACGTGCCGCAGCGCCCTCTGTTGGCTCAAAAATGCGAACAACTTGGAGAGTATGTCCATAAATAGATGCCCAAAAAAACCCTATCGGGTAAAAATTTGAGTCATGTACATTTACGTGATCAATCCCAAAAAAAAAAAATCAATATCCCAAAAAAAATCTGTCAAAAAAAAATCTTCAGTGACATTACTGTTTACCCCAAAAAATAATGTCCATCTAAAAAAATCACTGCGGGTGAAAAGACTAGTCCAATATTTACTGTCTACTGTGAATACTGTGAAATTTTTTTTGAAATAAACGGAAAACATCTGCAGCATGTACAGCCAAGTACATGTGAAAAATACTTGAACAGTATTATTGTTTATCCTAAAAAGTACAGTGGGTAAAAGCTTGGAACAGTATACAGTTTACACGTACAATCAGTTTTGAAGTTAAACAAAAACATCTGTAGCATATATTGATAAGTACATGTGTAGCATATTACAATATTCTTCTTCATAAGAAGAAATAATAATAAAAATAGCAAACAAATGAAAAGTTGATTACAAAAATAAATCAGACCTCAGTACTTGGCGAGTTAGCAAAATGCCGTTAACTGGACCATTTTGGATATTTATATCAAGAGTAAGTATAAAAACTCGCCATGTACTAAGGTTTAATTTATTTTTGTAATCAACTTTTCATTCATTTGCTATTTTTTAAAATTATTTCTTCTTATGAAGAAGAATATTGTAATATGCTACACATGTACTTATCAATATATGCTACAGATGTTTTTGTTTAACTTTAAAACTGATTGTACGTGTAAACTGTATACTGTTCCAAACTTTTACCCACTATACTTTTCAGGATAAACAATAATACTGTCCAAGTATTTTTTCACATGTACTTGGCTGTACATGCTGCAGATGTTTTCCGTTTATTTCAAAACTTTTTTCACAGTATTCACAGTAGACAGTAAATATTGGACTAGTCTTTTTACCCGCAGTGATTTTTTTAGATGGACAGTATTTTTTTGGGTAAACAGTAATGTCACTGAAGATTTTTTTTTGACAGATTTTTTTTGGGTAAATGTACATGTCTCAAATTTTTACCCAAAAGGGTTTTTTTGGGGATTTCAATACTTTTTTTTCGAAACTTATACTGATTGACAAACACACTCGATACTGCACTGATGTTTTAAATAATATTGGATGAAGGTTTTGGCTATTGGCGACCAAATAAAAAAGAAGATAGCTGCTCTTCTGTTAAAACGTTTCGACCTTATTGTAGGTCCTCTTCAGTTATTATTCTTCATCTTACTTTGATCTACAATTTTTTATAAAATACATAAAAAAAACTACCCGATGAGACCAATAGTTTCCTCCATTGACTCCCCAACATACGCACTTGCAAACTACATAAACAAATTAATCTCACACAGTTTACCGAACACAACATCTCACATCAAAGATAGTTTTGAACTTAAAAAAATCGTCTCGGACTTACAGCTTCCAGATGGTTATGTCTTAGTTTCCTTTGATGTAACTTCACTTTACACTAACATACCGTTACCTCTAGTATTACAAAGCCTAGAAAAAAGGAAACAGTTTTTCACAGAAAAAATACCTATTAATGAAATCAAGAAAGCAATAGAATTAACAATGCACTCGACGTACTTCACATTTCAAGACAATTTCTATAAACAAATCTCTGGTCTTCCTATGGGATCCCCTTTAGCCCCTATTCTCTCCAACATAGTCATGATAGACCTAGAAGAAACCTGCTTAAACCAACTATCCTTTACCCCTCCGCTATACAAAAGATACGTAGATGACATTATTATCACTTTACCACATAATGAAATAGACAACACATTAAATATTTTTAATAGCTACTACCCCAAACTACAATTTACCATAGAAAAAGAAAACAATTCAAACTCTTTACCGTTCCTAGATATACTACTAATCAGAGAAAACAACAAAATTATCACAAATTGGTACCGCAAACCAACATGGTCAGGCAGATTTATGAATTATTTCTCAGAACACCCTAAACAACAAAAAATAGGCATCATCCTCATGTTGGTTGACAGAGGCATAAAACTGGCTGATAAAAAATTTTGGTCAGAAAACATAGTTTTAATTAAAAATACATTAAAATTAAACCTTTTTCCAGAACACTTCATTAATAAATATGTTAACTGCAGGCTCAATAACATTATCAATAACAAAGAAAGTATGAAAGAAAAAAAGACTTTTGATACAAAAAGATTACTAAACTTCCCTTATATCAAACAAATTCAAGGACCATTACACAGACTATTGAAACCACTTGAGATCAATTTAATTAACAACAACAAACACAACTTACAAAAAATTATAGGATCCACAAAAGATAAAATTCCAACATTGAACACGTCAAATGTAGTTTATCACATTCCTTCCAAAGAATGCAATGGAGTATACATAGGTCAAACTAAAAGATACTTAAAAACACGGCTCTATGAACATAAAAATAGCCTAAACCATCTAGATCACCCACACACAGCATTAGCTGCACACTCTTCAGTCACAAAACACAATTTTGATTTTGAAAAAACAAAAATTCTTAAAATTGAACACAATTATAAAAAAAGACTAATAAACGAGATGATTAACATTAAAAAACACAATGACGCTATTAACTTTCAACATGACATAGAAAAATTAAGCAATATCTATAATTCAATAATATAACAACTCACACAGAATTTAAATTTGAAAAATTTCGCGCGGTGTGAATAAGAGCAAATGTTTGTAGAATTAGTAATAAATTTCACAAACCTCAAAAATTAATGAACTGTTTCCACTAACCGGCCGAATTGCCTGGCCACATAGATCGTTTTATAAGTTTTACAATGCAAGACATAAACAAAATAGTTTTGTTTTTCTATTATTATTGAATTAACCAGCCTCCCACTGACAACATGGCCGGACAATCCGGCCGAAATAGTAACATTGTTCTAGACATGTTGCGTAAGTGCGTTAACTCACATCATTAACCTCAAATTTTACTGTACTCACGATCTGTATCACATATTAAAAATAACATTGTAAAAAAATTGTAGATCAAAGTAAGATGACGAATAATAACTGAAGAGGACCTACAATAAGGTCGAAACGTTTTAACAGAAGAGCAGCTATCTTCTTTTTATTTGGTCGCCAATAGCCAAAACCTTCATCCAATATCATTAACTGCGGCCACAACCTTTATATCTCATTTTTTTAACTTTAGATTCAAAAGGGACGATTGGGACCCTGGTTTTGAAGATCGCTAAACAGCCTGGAAGTTCCGAGCCTCCGAAGAAGAATTTAACAGTGGATGTGGGAATAGAAGAATTCCCATCACTACGTCTGCCAATTCTTTCCACCCTGAGAATTCGTTTCGGCTCGCTCAGCCACTCCAGGCCCTCCAGGATCTCCTCTGTCGACAGGGATGGGTCCACATCCCTAGCGACTCCGATCCGGGAGATCCGCGAGTCGGGGATGTAAGCCCGCCAACTCTCAGGCAGAGACGAGGACTGGCTGCTCACAAAGGAGTTCGCAGCCTGATATGACGCGAAGGTAACTTCTACCAAGTTCCTACCTTTGCGTTTGATTTCCTTTATGTGACTAGAAATTTTCTTCAGCTTTTTGCCGATGACCATAGGATGGATATGGCCCACTGCGTTATCTTTTATACTCGCCGCTGGGTTAGAATCTCTGAGAACAGGGCGGGCGGCTCTCATGTTGCATTCACTCGTGATCAGTACCGTATAAGGCGCTTGATTCTCGGTTGTGTAGCGGTTTTTCCACTGGGGAACTTGATTCACAAAATCCTTCCACGCTAATTGTGGAGACTTGCGAGTTGGAGAGGACTCTATCGCGCTTGACTCTTTGGAGGACGCGAGATCCGGAGCTCTTCTCCTTTTCTTTGATACTTGTTCCCACTCCGGTTGAGGGGAACCTACAATCATATCGTGAATTACTTTTGGGTCTAAATGATCTATTATAGGATCACAGACCTCGCTTTGCGGGCAATCTGCGTCCACGTCAACGACCTGGCGTTTTAGGTTAGCCATGGCTCCAAAGGGAGCACATGGATTTTCGCACAAGAAATAGTCAATAAGAAAATAACAAGAAACACTAAAGGCGTCCACCGGAGCCTCTAACCTGACGCAAAATCTTACGTTACTAAATTATTAACAAAAAGAAAACAATGAGGAAATAAGGAAAAAAAAAAACTTATCCAACTTTCGCTGCCGTCCTTTCCGTCCGACGTTTGGTCCTCGTGGCCGCAAACAGTCGATTCAAAAATTCGATGTAACTCTCGAATAAATATAGAAGGCCACTGAATATTTGTCGATGATGGTAGAGGACTCGATGCTGGACTGGATGATGTGGTAAATTTGATTGATCGCTAATGATTGCACAGAAAACTTTGCATATTAAAGCGGAGCAAATAAAATGCGGACTAGCACGTTGCCATCTTCCAGGCCTCCCGGTGTCCGCTGTCAAAGAAGATATACCTGTATAGAAGCACAGGTTGATAGAGTCGCGTGACGCTCGCTGGAGGCCTCCGACGTTAGTTTTGCTTCCAACCACGGTGGCGCTGACGCGGCGCTTCTGTAACGCCCGAGCGGTTTTATTCGCGGGAACTTCGAACAACACCAACGATGTGTTCTCCTGGGTCCTGTTGACAAAGGGTAAAAACCCACCTTGGGAATCGGGAAGTTTATAGGAAATTTAAAAAAAGGAACTGCTCACTTTGAGTATTGAAAATATTCTGTTTTATTCTCTCCAAGATTTTTGAATCTAGGCTAGGATCAACCACAGAACGGTTCCCCTACCAAACTCTCGCGGAGCCAATCACACCTGAGTTCAATAGGAACAAAAGAGTACATACAGAGTATTTCCAAATTCCAATGCATGCATTCTCTCACGCGCTTGACAAAGAAAGGGCTTGCCGTCGCCACTCCACTTATCGAAGGCTTGACTTAAGACCTAAACATGTATACGAACTCAAAACTGCAGAATAAACATACATGCGCTCGACGTCTTTTCAATAACAAAGATACATAACTAAATATACATACGATAAGACAATGATGGCTCTGTATTCATTCAATATCTTCAAGAAATATCCAATATTATTGCAAATTATTATTATAAGTCACCATTTGTTAATTTCGAGTCTCTCAGGATATAATTATTCTGATGAGGTATAAAGGTTGTGGCCGCAGTTAATAATATTGGATGAAGGTTTTGGCTATTGGCGACCAAATAAAAAAAGAAGATAGCTGCTCTTCTGTTAAAACGTTTCGACCTTATTGTAGGTCCTCTTCAGTTATTGTTCGTCATCTTACTTTGATCTACAATTTTTTTACAATGTTATTTTTAATATGTGATACAGATCGTGAGTACAGTAAAATTTGAGGTTAATGATGTGAGTTAACGCACTTACGCAACATGTCTGGAACAATGTTACTATTTCGGCCGGATTGTCTGGCCATGTTGTCAGTGGGAGAGGCATAAAATTGGCTGATAAAAAAATGTTGGTCAGAAAACATAGTTTTAATTAAAAATACATTAAAATTAAACCTTTTTCCAGAAATCTTCATTAATAAATATGTTAACTGCAGGCTCAATAACATTATCAATAACAAGGAAAGTAGGAAAGAAAAAAAGACTTTTGATACAAAAAGATTACTAAACTTCCCTTATATCAAACAAATTCAAGGACCATTACACAGACTATTTAAACCACTTGAGATCAATTTAATTAACAACAACAAACACAACTTACAAAAAATTATAGGATCCACAAAAGATAAAATTCCAACATTGAACACGTCAAATGTAGTTTATCACATTCCTTCCAAAGAATGCAATGGAGTATACATAGGTCAAACTAAAAGATACTTAAAAACACGGCTCTATGAACATAAAAATAGCCTAAACCATCTAGATCACCCACACACAGCATTAGCTGCACACTCTTCGGTCACAAAACACAATTTTGATTTTGAAAAAACAAAAATTCTTAAAATTGAACACAATTATAAAAAAAGACTAATAAACGCGATGATTAACATTAAAAAACACAATGACGCTATTAACTTTCAACATGACATAGAAAAATTAAGCAATATCTATAATTCAATAATATAACAACTCACACAGAATTTAAATTTGAAAAATTTCGCGCGGTGTGAATAAGAGCAAATGTTTGTAGAATTAGTAATAAATTTCACAAACCTCAAAAATTAATGAACTGTTTCCACTAACCGGCCGAATTGCCTGGCCACATAGATCGTTTTATAAGTTTTACAATGCAAGACATAAACAAAATAGTTTTGTTTTTCTATTATTATTGAATTAACCAACCTCCCACTGACAACATGGCCAGACAATCCGGCCAAAATAATAACATTGTTCCAGACATGTTGCGTAAGTGCGTTAAATCACATAATTAACCTCAAATTTTACTGTACTCACGATCTGTATCATATATTAAAAATAACATTGTAAAAAATTGTAGATCAAAGTAAGATGAAGAATAATAACTGAAGAGGACCTACAATAAGGTCGAAACGTTTTAACAGAAGAGCAGCTATCTTCTTTTTTATTTGGTCGCCAATAGCCAAAACCTTCATCCAATATTATTAACTGCGGCCACAACCTTTATATCTCAACCTGATGTTTTAAAGTTATCACACCAAATCAAATATTCATTTGAACTGTTATTTCTTCGCGACTAACCAAAAGATATTTAAAAATGAGTATGAAAAATGAAACTGAAATAGTTAACTCACGTGGACCTAGTTATTCTATAAAATAACTAAAAATCTGCAAAAACATACATCGTGATAAATACGACCGGTTGCGGAGTCGATAAGGGATGTGACGTCGATAAAACAGACGATAATCCTCAAGGCGCAACCGCATGGCGCGTCACAAGCTAGAGGCGTAGCGACGCGATATGTTTGAAAACACTTAACCGATGACTCAATGACAAACAGCATACGCTTGTATCTTTTCTTTTCAAAATTACAGATTTCTGTAATAATTAATAGTTTAATAATTCGGAATTGCGATTTCACTCTTTCGTTTCGACAAACTTCCTTGGGATTCTGAAAAGACGAAAAGCCGACTTAATTATACCTATAAGGACGCAAGCAGACGCCGTAACATCTAGGGAGGATGCAACAAACAACGAAGGAGATTCTTCTTAATTGTGAAAAATAACAGAAATGTGCGCAGCATACTTTAAATTTGCGTCTGATCCATTTGCAATATTACTTATATGATTTGGCTATGACAAGAGAGTCTTAGAGCGTTTCGTCTCGTCGACGTCGGTAAGGTAGGTAAATGCATTTACTTCAAGACGCCACCGCGAAACTTCATGAAATACTTACTTTTGTTCAAAATCGCATTATTTTGTATGAATGCATCTAAGTGCAGCCCAAAACCTCCACGGCACATTCGCAATTCATTAATATCATAATAATTAATCATAATAAAACGAGATAGTGTGGTTAGAGGATAGTGTGGTGTCACATCGTGCCGGTGTCGGTAAGGTAGGTATTTATACTTATTTCATATTATCTTTACAGACTTCGTTTGGATTTGTAATTAGAGAATGCGAAATTACGGTCATTTTCAGAATCGGTTACAAAACTCTTAAAATTGTCCTCATTTATCAATAAGGAAAAGAATGCATACAATTCTTAAAACATTACGTCGCTATGCCTAACCCGTGCCGTGACAGTTGTGCCGCTGTGATCGCAGCTTTAAGTGTGCCATGAGATAGCGCCTTGGATGCGTCTGTTTTACCAACAGATGCAAAACATCCCCGGACCGGCAAACGGCCGCATTTATGCCAATGTATTTTTACAGACTTAAAAATTCGCATTTTCAATGTCATTATAGAGTCATTAGAGCCACCTGTGTCCACAATTACGGTTTCTTCTTTTTTTCTTGGTAATAATAAGTACGCCGAGCCCAGTCAGTCTCAATGAACCATTTATACACATATTTTCGTTCAGCTGTAAATGTAAATATGCATGAAAATTATTCAGTGCAGTTTTCATTACCGCAGTCGATATTTCAAATGTCCTTAAATCGGCATGTGATTTTGCGCCTTGAGGATCGCGCCTGTCTTACTGACAGATGCAAAAGCCCCAATCGGACCAGCAAAGGGCCGCATTTATGTCAATGTATTTTTGCAGTCTTAAAAATTGGCATTTTCAGTACTATTGTAGTCATCTGAGCCACCTGTGTCCAAAATTACGGTTTTTTCTTTTTTTCTTTCTGATAATGTATCTTTTTAGGGCATGTCAGACATTCACGCCGAGCCCAGTCGGTTTCAAAAACTGTAATGAACCATTTTTACGCGTATTTGCATTTACAGCTCAACGAAGAAACCCATTCACTGCGCAGGTGATTTCCGCAGTAAATTAATTGTTTCGTTTAGCTGCAAATGCAAGTATGCATGAAAATCGTTAATTACAGTTTTTATTACCGCAGTCGGCGCTTCACATGCCCTTAACGCGAGTGAATGACAGTGCTAGTGAATATTCTTAAGGTGATGTGGCACATGTTCGAAAACTGCAATGGGTATCGAGAACTGTAATAATCAAATCTACAAATTAGTATTCACTTCGTCTATCTACGGCGGAGTAAAACCTAATTTACTTTCGTCTAAAATATTAATCGGCTCTGAGTAGATTTGATTACAGTTTTTTTATACCGATCACAGTTTCCCTGCAGTTTTAAAACATGTGCCACATCACCTTAATCCCAATGAGAAGTTTCGAAAAGTTTCACAATTTAAAAAATAAACTTTTTTTTTAAAGACATTTCTGGATCATGTTTTATTATTAACCCCAGACCTCATGACTTATTTTCACAGTAGACGTACTTCACGGATCGCGTTTGGTTCTTCCAGACCCCAGTCACCAGTTCTAGGGCTTAATTTAACCAGGAGACGTGCCGACGGGCTGCCACATTAATTGCGTTCTGACCGCCGCCTTCATGTTGCCTCTCTAAGTGCCTTCTCTAACGTCTATGGAAAGTGTGCGAAAAATGAGGGACGAGAGACGAAACCAAAAAATTACGATTTCGAGATCGTTTATTAGGTCATATCACCGACATCCTAAATGAATACAGCATTCTTTCTGGTATTAATCGCAATATTTTTAATTACTGCATCTAACGGCAGCATGCGATGTACCCAAAGCACTCTTAATTATTCATATTAACGATATGTGCTATTCGAAATAAGGTTAAAACACGGTGTCTCCGGTAAAAGAGTCTTGGAGCGTCTCGTCTTTTCGGTCGGTAAAGTAGGTAAATGTACATGTCTCGAGCCGTTACCGCGTTTCTTGATCTGGAAAAGCGTTAAAAAGTGTGATGGAGTGAAATTAAATACGGATTTCGGGATGAACTTTACATAATTGTGTAAAGCATTTTTTGTTGTAATATAATATAATGAAACACGTGAGTAAATTATAATTATCACGCCTATTTGCATGATTGTTCGATGCATTTTGAGGTTACGTATGTATTTCGCTGTTGGAAACTGGTAGAATTTGCATTTGTTATTTGCACTATTGGTTGTACCAATTCACTATACAACAAGTAGAATGTCCGATTTTATCCCATTTTATTAAATAATGCGATTCTCATGCATCAGATTTTTGAAATTTTGATTCTCATTTTTGCCACTCAGCACGTGCACGTCGATTCGGTTATCCCCTCCAAAGGATTGCACGGAGCGAATATTCATTAACCCAACCACTTCGAATGGTAACCTGAACTATTCACGACGAATTCTCGTTATATAGTATACACGAAAAATCCAATGGTTGAGACTACTATTCGAATCCTTGGGAATGCATGTGCAATGTTACTAAGAGGATCAAGACGTCTAAAAATCATATAAATTCAACAATTCTGCCATTGAACATATACAATCTTTCATCTTAATGAAAAATATTACTAGGCAATCACAAAAAGTGAAATATTTCATAAGTGGACATTTTTTTGTGCTACTGGACCGCATTGAATAAAGAATATAGAACTCTCTTCACCGAACGATTCTGTCAAGTTAAAATATACAAATTACCATCGCAGATTACTGCGCAGAAGTTACGAGGAATTTGGTTAAAAAAGATACTACGAAGAAAAAAATCAGTGTAAAAGTAAGTTCCTTTGCAAAAGAACTTACAATGGGAATTCTTACAACAGGACCAGGCAGAGTTTTCCTACGAAGAAAATTGGATCCTGCGAAACCTGTGAAAGCAGGTTTCGTAGTGGCTCTACTGGCTGAACTACAACTCCACGACAAATGCAAAATAATATATATATTTGGACAGTTGGCTAAAATAAAAAATATCCACACAATAGTATCGTATACAAGTTTATGCCACCAGTGCGAGAAATGCCTATTTCACGCACACTGTGGTATAAAAAAATATTTCACTTTCTATGCTTGTGCCCACAGCACTATTTTTAAAATCAAGTTTGATAAAATATCGTTCAAGGGGTGATTCGCGATAATTTATAATATTGCATTATCAGTACAATTGCATATTTTAGTACAATGATAAGGAATAGTGCATCTTGCATTATGCAAGTAAACCGGTTCCTTAAGTCCTTGCCTACTGGAATAGTTGTATATGTTGTGTATGTTGTTTGTGACATATTTTTAACGTGAGCGAGCATAAATGACGAAAACGAATCGGGAACACAAATCGAGATCGGTCACCTTCGGCCGTCCACCCTCGGTCGCGCATCCGCAAACCCGGTGGGCGCCAGTTAATTTTTGTTCCACCGGTATTAACGAACCGGTATGTCCGAGGAATCGAGGTGAGCAGTCTCGATTCCAATAACTAAACGAAATCGGAAGCTCGAAGCAAAAGCTAACGATCGGGAGCAATCATAACGAAATCGGTACCTAGCTAATTTTTGTTTCACCGGTATTAACGAACCGGTATGTCCGAGGAATTGAGGTGAGCAGCCTCAATTCCAATAAAATCGGAAATCTGGATCAGAACTAACGATCGAGAACAACGACAAAGGCAACGGTAGCTTAGTTAATTTTTGGGGTCGCGTAAAATTAACAAACGCAACTGGATGCACTTGCGAGAGCGAACGGTTGCGGAAATGCACGGCCGGTCAGTCTGCTAGGTTGTGGTAGAGAGGGTCGAGGTATGGCCCAGTAAATAGCTTTCTTTGACGAGAGCTCGAACATAGAGAACTTTAATATTCGTTAAAATTCATTAAAATGCGAGAACAACTCACCCAAAATCATTGCTGATAATTCCGGGGAACGATAACACAAATTCCAGAGGAATCATGAGCGCACCAATGCACTGCACGACACGAGAACTTTTTGGCTTTATTCAATTGAATAATACTATCGTAGCACTAGTATGCATAGCCTACGTAGTACACGATACGAAGCACGAGAACTCAGCGTAACGCTGACACACGGCACGGGAACTACGCGAAGACGCGCGCGCGATCGGTAGAAAAACCATCAACACGGGAGCGCGCTTACAACCCGAGACACCTCGGCGGTGTCCCGAGCGAGACTGATTACTACGAGTAAGAATCGGTAACAAATTATCAATAAAATTCTGATCTCTCCAAAATCCCTTCTTCGAGAGCTATTGCCCTCTCCCTCGAATTACCTCGTAACTATATCGGGATCGTAAATCATGCCGGTAACATCTTCGAAATCTACACAATCGCCTCCCTCAGTGCTTTGCGCGAAAACGGGCCTACTAACAAAATCATGTTGCACGAGAAAGCTCTATTCCCTGCAAAAACTAACGAAACTCCACCCGTTCTCTAGCACAATGCACTATCGCTATAGGGCGCCGGATTTACACCGGTCTATAACTAATTGCAAGACCCGATTGGTGACTCTTATCTATCGGGCTGCTCGTTTCGTTGAGCTCTCGTCCTCGCGATAGATTCAAATGCACCAATCTCCCATAACTAAAAAAAACAACAACAAAACCTGAATATAAAAATCATTAGTTACACGAGGACAGTAAATTCGGGGAGTAGCATCTCGAAATCATAACCAAACTCAATTTGCGGTAGCATAAAATCTTGTGACGTCATTTTCACAAAAAATCACGTCACACAATCAATCAATTAGGTAAGGTGGGCTTCTTACCAACAAAATTTGGTTCGTGCAACCAATACTGATGTTTGTCATAACCAAGCTGAGTTAAAGAGGAATTAGGAAAATGGGTTGGTTGTGTCAACCGATATTTTGGTTGTGGCAAGTCATTATTTTTCTCCGTGTATAGTGTCATGTGAATAACAATTCTAATAAATAAAAAAACAAAGCATCACGAACGAGATAACGGAAAACGGATGGCACGAAAATAACTGGTCTTGATTTCGCTGAGTCTTGCTGTTGCAAGGCTAGCGAAGGTAAAATATGCAGCAGAAATTGTACGACAGCGTACTGCAGCTACGGTATGGTAGATCTTTCATTGCACACACTGCCTTGAAAAGCGCAACAACAAATCGGTTCATTTTTTCAGGAATTTATGCAATTGGGAATTCGTATTTTTACTTTGTCTCTACAATTTCGATTATCATTTATATTTTTCCAATAACTCCACTGAAAACAATAAACAGCTAGTAATAATAATACAATAATTAATCAACCAATAAAAAAAATCAATCAATCAATCAATCAATCTGTTTTCAAGCCCGCGGATTGACTCAAAGTAAGGCAAAGATAGCTATGGAAATAAAAAAGCTAATTACGCAAATTGAATAAAATTTCAAAATATAAACCGAATGCGTTTTCCTTTTCTGATGGTCGATGTCGCCCGTACACGCTCACCACTGTTTCGCTGCTGTAAGGCATACTCACGAGTGGAAGACACGCAGCGACTGAGGATAAACCGCGTAAGACAAAGAACACACTACAACTGGAGTAGACTTTCCGCCTCGCACGCTACCCTGCAAATCGCGATAACAACTCTGTCCATTTTTTATGATTTTATTCTCATAGACAGTCTATTATTAGTAAGCAAGATCTGAAATTTATGGTCTGCTAGTCAAATTAAAATTTTTTCGAATCTTTGAATGAAGAAAGAAAATTCTTTTTTTCTTTTCAATAATTCCACTGAAGATTGTGAATAGCTAGGAATAATAATACAATCATTGATGAAACGTTGGGGAACAAAATCAATTCATTTGTTTCCAAGCCCGCGGTTTATGATTCAAAGTAATGAAACGATAGCTGTGAAAATATTTACATAAATCGAATAAAATTTTAGTATATTAATTCTATCGAGAGAGCGATAATCACTGTTCAGGGTTTGTTGGGAGTGACAGGCAAATTACGATAGAGCAAACACAAATGGGTTCTCCTTCGATAACGGTCGCTGAAACCGTCACTTCTCCGCTACTGCTTCGCTGGTATAAGGCAGACGCGTGAGAGAGACGCAATGAGGTGCAAGAGAAAGAACACGCTCCACACGTTGAGTGGACTAATGTCGCGCGCGCTGCCTTGAAAATCGCGGAATCAAAATGATCTATTTTTTTAATAATTTTATTCTTAAACAGTTATTTTTGCGTTCACATGGCGAAAACATTGATAAATTATAACGGAAATTTATGCTTTTCCAATGAATTTGAATTTCTTCGCCCCTTTGATTCAATGAAGAAAAAAATATCCGTATTTTTATTTTGTCTGGACAATAAAATAATTTTTTTTCAATATTTCCACTGATAACAATGAATAGGGCGTAATAAAAATGCAGACAGGCAAAGAAGGATAAAGCGAAAACAAATGGGCTCTTCTTTGCGAACGGTCGCTGCCGCCCGTACACCCTCGCTACTGTCTCGCCGCTATAAGATAAGAAACCGGTCAATTTTTCACACGATTTATTTCTTGGACAGTCAATTATTTTTGCATTGATGAAATCGAAAACGTTTATAAGCAAAATACGAAATTTATGCTTTCCGGTAGTTCTGTCGTTTGGTGTTAATTGCGTATAAGTTCGAGAAAAATGTACGAAGATTGCAAATACTTCTCGATGGTATAAAAATAATAAAAAAATTCATGCATATCAAAGGTACTGAAAAGAATCATTTTTTATAATAATACTTCAATAATGTCATTAACAAATTAATAAAAAAATTAATTAATTAACAGATTTCCCGGAAACCCAACTCTTCTTTTATATGGAAATGATTCGCTCATTTTTCTGGATACGTTTGAATCCCTTATGATTAAAAAATTTGCTTTTAATTTTTTTTTGTGCCGAAACACAAAATGCAAAGCAAATTCAAAAATCTGAAAAAATTCATAAGTATTCAGAAAAAAAGAATCATTTTTGTAATAAAAAAAACATTAGGTTGCCTCGAAATTTGTTAATTAATATTTTTTAAAATTAATTTGTTAATAACAATATGGAATTATTATTATGCAAAATGATTCTTTTCAGTACCTTTAACATGCATGAATTTTTTATTATTTTTATATCATCGAAAAGTATTTGCAACTTTCTCACATTTTTTTCTAACTGATGCGAAACTAAGACCAAGCGACAGAACTACCGTAATAGATAAATTTGAATTTGTTTCAATCTAATAAAAAGGGCAGAAAAGTCGTATTCTATCGTTGTCTCGAAAATTACGTATAATTAATCATTTGTAATAATTTTACTCAATGTAAAGATTTGATGGTGAAAAAAATACGAAAATTAATGAAATCAACAATAAAAAATTGAAAAATGTTTCAACGGTTCAAATTTTTTTTAAATATCTAAACTTGAGCGCGGCTCATTTTGAGAGAGCGAAAAATAAAATAATATTAATAAACACGAGGAAATCGCGACGCCGGTGTTCGCTTCCGAGCGCTTTTGCCGCCGCATTGCATTTAAGATGAATAAAGACGTAGCAGCAATAAGTCATTTGCGCGCGAGAAAAAATTGTGTCACTGCGGTCCCAGTCTTGCCTAGGTTTTACGCGTTTTTATTTTATATAATTATGTTGTGGATACATTATCTTCTGCATTGTTGTCGCCAAACAGTGCTGCTAAGTGGCAGTCGATTGCCTCGTTGTCCGACGTTGTGGTCCATCCGTCATATGAAGTGATGTGGCAGCGGCTCGGCGTCGAAAATTCACTGAACTTGAAAAGAAAACACTACCGAGTTCTGAACGTAACGTGCAATACACACTGCTACAATACTTAAAAAAACTAACCTCAAGAAACTTGTGCAATAACACCCCGATACGTGCACCTATCTCGAGAAAACTAATAAAAAATGATCGAGCGCCGTGCCTAGTATCCGGCTCGAGAGGTGGGAAACGAATGAATATCCACAGACTCTATGATTGGTTTCCACCTATTCACGAACCAATGGGAAGACGTTTGTCTTTGGCTAAGCGTTTGTCTTTGCGCTTCTCGTCAGAAGTTTCCAAAAATGCCAACGATTGGACGGCGTGGGGAGGAGAGGGAACCAATCATAAAATTTTAATAGTTCCTTGTTCTTTTCGCGCCTCCTGAGTCAGCACGGAACTCGATCATTTTTCGTCAATTCTCTCGGGAAGCTCTAGCTGATCGTGTCGCGCTGTTATAGCAAGAGTGTATCGGGAACAACGGGAGTATAAGTATCAACAGTGTTTAGTGCACGCTGCTTGCATTGGTGGTGTTCTTTCAGGTTTTTTTTCAGGTGTGAGTTTTCGACATCGAGACGCTCGAACATTAACAAACAAACGGGCCGAAATGTTGTACGACGAGTCTTTAGATGACAACCTGTCACAATTGTTCGGCGAAAACAATGAAGAGGATTCGGTAAGTACACCATAATTATATTTATTGAAACGCGTTAAAGCGAGGCGGTGTAGCTTCATGTTTTCATGTTCAGGTAGTTTTAAAAAATTTGAGACGTTGAATGATTCATTACATTTTTTTTGTTTATTTGGTTAATTTTCACATTTTCATCGCCATTAAGTCGTTATATTAAGTGAAATTATTTAAAATAATTAATCAATCGCAATTGTCGAAACAATGCGAAAGTAAGATTTTTGTTGTTGTGATTTTTAATAGATTCCAACAAAGATAAATTAATCTATTTTTTTTTATTTCGCATTTTCCCCCGTCTGCAGGCATCACGCCTATTACAGGGTTGGCCCGGGTCAGTTCCAGACTAAATGTTATACATCCTGAGGGACCAACCCACACTTGCATGTTCCAGAATCCTCCACATTAAAACAAAAAAAGTACGCTTTGGATTTATAATGATTAGATCGAATTCTAGCAATCGAACAGATTACTTTCCTACTCACCTTGGACCTAAGCCATGCTTTACCATTCCAAGAATCTAAAGAATTAAAATATAAGCGTGCGCTATGAGAGGCCTGCAAAGATTCAAGGACCCCCAGGACAGAGTTCTGGTCTATAATACAATATTTTGCCATGAGATCCGAAACCGGGATCTTTAAATTTAGTGGATTCATCCCGAGATTCATTCTGTGTCTTCCCGTAGCCAATAAATCTGCCACTATGTTTCCTTGGATTCCGCTGTGAGCCGGGATCCATGTAAGCCCTATCGAGCCTCTTTCGTCCAGAATCAATTTTATTTGTAACCTTATTTCATGAATGAAGTAATTACGGGTCGGGGAGAGACCTGGTTTTGATATATCTGAGAGGACAGAGAGACTATCAGAAAAAATGACTAACTACTTATATCTATTACGGCGGGAGTGCAGAATCGCACGCCAGATCGCAATAGCTTCAGCAGAGTAGACAGACATGAAAATGTGTAGGACAATGTGAAATTTTGTAAAACACGGATGAAGGAAGCTGAGCAGAGCGCTTCTGATTTTGAGCCGTCCGTTTAGATCACTGAGTGATTTAGCCAGTTTTGTGTAATAAATCTTTGTAGTAGAACATACGGATTGTTTGATTTCTTTAAGATTAATCCGAATGAGAAGTTCGGGGAAATTGCACTAAGTTGAGAGAAGAAACAATATTGGAAGCAGACAGGTTCCTCGCCTCTGTAAATGTCACGGGTTACAACCCCTCACTCCCGGAAGGAGATTAATATATCAGGTTTGTATCTGTAAGACTTAAAGTTCGCGCGGGTGACATATGTGTCTAGGAGTTGGGGTTTACTAATGAGCGGGTGTCTCTCTGAAGCAAGCATGCAGCAAAGAAAATGTAAACTAAGTAAATGGCGTCTGAAATTCAGAGGATGCAGACCCGCTTCAGCCAAAATGATTGAACGCGGAGTAGTTTTTAGTAGAGCCAGACAAACTCTGACAGCTTCATATTGAATGCGTTCCAGCCTTAGCAGTAAATCTTTCCTGGCATACCATAAAGTCACCCCAGTCTATAATTGCTCTAACAAAGCCCTTGTAGAACGAAAACAGACGTGAAGGAGAAGCACCCCAGGATCTTGAAGAAAGAGCTTTAAGAATATTCAGGGCTTGGCGAGCACGTTGGGATATGTATTTAATGTGGGCGCTCCAGGAAAGTTCCAATTCTAGTTTTACGCCAAGCAATGTACAGTAGGGGAAGGAAGGGATGTTGAAAGAAGCAAAATCGAGAGAATGCTCAAGAGGGTTAAACTGTTTTCTTGAAAAGATGGTGTATTGTGTCTTAGGGACTGAGAGCGAGAGGCCAATATCTCCCAACCACTGTTTAATATTATTGAAAGCGAGGAATAGATTCGACGTCACTGTTTCAATACTCGGTGATGATGAGTACATGACACAGTCATCCGCGTATTGCAAAAATTTGACGTTTGCAGGTAAGCAGTTCTGGATGTGCATTACATAAATGTTAAAAAGTAAAAGGTTGAGAACCGAACCTTGAGGGAGCCCAATATTGGTTACTTTCGTGTCTATTGGGGAGCCCTGAGTTCGAAATAAAAGTTTTCTATTAGTGATAATACTATAAATGATGCTACAGATACGGGACGACATGTCCTGGAGACGAAGATTAGATATAAGGATTTCTGGAATGACAGCATCATATGCCCCTTTAATGTCAAGGCAAATAACACCGCAAAATTGTTTTTTAGCAAAAGCGAGGTAGATGTCCGTGGTAAGGATTGCAAGATTGTCAGTGCAAGATCTATTTTTTCTGAATCCATATTGACATTTAAGAATATATTTATCGTTTTCGATCCACCATTCAAGGCGATTTTTAATCAGTGATTCAAAAATTTTCAGCATATTATTCGCGAGAGATATTGGCCGAAAGCCTTTGTTGCCAGGTTTCGGAATACGACACACATTAAAAGATTTCCATTCTTTTGGAATAAAATTAAAGATAAAAAATTGATTACATAATTTTAGTAGATACTTAATTGCCTGGGGAGGGAGTTTTAAAATTATCATATTGTTTATACAGTCAGGGCCAGGAAAAGAACTGAGCTTTAGACGAGAAAGAATAAATAACAATTCATAGTCCTTAAAAGGTGCATCCAGACAGGGAATGGATTTGTGCATTATAGGATTGAGAAGAGGCGGAGCCGACGGAGGGCAAAGGTTGTTTATTGCAACTGCCACAGCAGGGTCTCTCGGATCCAACGTAGAGTCCTGAGAACCAGGTGCATTTCGAGATTTGAAGCCTGGACTATCATCCAGGCGGATTTAATTGACATATTACTATTGATGGAATTGCAAAACGATTTGTATGAGTTCCTCTTGGCGCTACGGAGAGTTTTCGTTGCCAAAGCAGATAATCTTTGAACCTCGGCAAAGTTATTTACAGTTTTATCATTTTTAAAGTGATGTAGGGCTTGAATTCGGTTGTTAACTGCCGTGGTGCACGTGTCATTTCACCAAGGGCACGTCGGAGTAATAAAGGATTTTGAGGAATTAGATGATATGTGTCCGCCAGCAGATCAGCACGTGGAAATGATCTTATCTGAGAAATTGGTGTAGGATTCAGACAACTCGGCTCTTGAGTTGAACTGGTTATCAACTTCAAAGGAATTAGAGAGCTGGTTAGCGAAAGTTTCCCAGTCCACATTTTTGGTTTTTAACTTGCGTTGCTGATCAATGTTTCTCGCGAAATCAACTCCAATCTCTACGCGAATTGGTACGTGATCGCTACCCATAGAATCTCGAGCAACCGACCAAAAACAAACAATCGCAATATCCTGAGTGCAGAAGGAGATATCCGGTGAAGATGGTGAGCAGCCGGGGCGACTGACTAAAGTGGCTGAGCCGTCGTTGAGAATGATAAGATTCGAATTTAAAAGGCTATTATACAAATTTATACCGTGATCGTTATTCAAATTGGACTAACTATCGTGATGGGCGTTAAAATCACCGCAGATAATGGTATTAATACTATTCTCAAAAAACTCTACAAACTGAGACCAACCGACAGCCGGAAGGTTTAATCTGGGATCTCGATATATGGAGAAGATTTTAAGGCCTAGATCTTTAGAAATGGATATGGAGGAGCTGACACACTCAAAACCCAGAGCAGAAATAGCAGTAGTATCTATGGATTTAAAGGGCGAGCAGTTTTTAATTAAGATAGCAACACCACCTCCAACACGATCTTGGGGGCGGTCCTTTCTAATAATTTTAAAACCATTAACCGAGAAAAAATTATGATTTTTAAGCCAAGTCTCACTTACACAGATAATATCTGCGGATTTGGAAAAAGTTGGGATTTCATGGCGTTTATTAACTATGCTTCGAGCATTCCATTGAACTATCCTAAATCTAGAATGTGGATCCATAAAATTAACTGAGTGCTAAAATATATGGATAGAGAGAAGATCAAAAGTCGCCATGATAGAATCATTTAAGAAGCTAAATCGACGTGACATCCTGCTAAAAGCTGTGAGTCCCGTCGGCCTCAACATCTTTCACCAATTCGGAGGAAGTAGCACTCATAATCTCTTTAAGGGTAGCAATTGTTAAGAACAAGTGATTCGTTGAAGTTCTAATTTATAACGAACATTTTGCCTTGCAACGTTATTGCATTGTTTTGTTAGAAAAATAACAGTTTTTATTTCAGTTGACATATGTCTCGCTTGGCGAGTAGACGTTAAAATAAAGAGATTATTTTTTCGTAATTGATATTGTATTTTTTCTATTGACGACTCGTATGTAATATTTCTCTGCGTATTCTATAGAACATTTGGCGACCGTGACAGAACGTGTGTTGAATATTGAGTCGATATAATTAGTAAAAAATGGAAAGAGCCAAGAAGGTTAGAAGGGCTTGTCGAACTTCTTTCACGAAAATACTAAACAAGCTTAATGCCGAGTTACAAGTTCCAAATCCCAACAAGGAGGTAGTGAAGGTCATGTACGAATTACTCCAAAATAATACAGCGGCATTAGAGGCCGCAGATAAAAACGTCTTCAACGCGATGATTGATAAAGATTTTACAGATGAAGAGATCGTAGAAGAAAATAACAGCGTTGAGGAGTATCAGGAAAAATATGTACGATTAAAAATTCAAATTGTCGAAAAAATGGGAGCTCAAGAGCCAACACCTCTCCAAAATGTTCCACCGAATCCACATGCGTACGACGTCGATAATAACCAACCTGCCAGAGGAAACGCTGCGAATCGAAGAAACTTTCAATTGCCAAAAATCGAATTAAAAAAGTTTAGTGGCGATATAAAAGATTGGTTACAATTCTGGACTCAATTCAAAAAGATTTACGAAGATATAACCATTGGAGAGGAAGATAAATTCCAATATCTTCTTCAAGCTATGACTCCTGGTTCGAGAGCAAGTGAATTGGTCCAGAGTTTTCCGCCGTCGAGAGAAAACTATGATAAGGTAATAACGAGCTTAAAGGGTCGATTTGGTCGAGATGATTTGCTTGTCGAGGTCTACGTGCGAGAATTATTGAAATTAGTACTGCAGAACGCGAAGAAGACCAACGTAAAGCCTCAATTAGCTACTTTTTATGATAAACTTGAGTCTCATATGAGAGCTTTAGAAACATTGGGTGTCACTTCCGACAAATGCGCAGCAATGTTATATCCTCTCGTAGAATCGTCATTGCCAGAAGATTTACTTCGAGCTTGGCAAAGGGGAGTTGCTCTCGCAAATAATGTTGAACCCACTGAACGTCTTATGAAACTTGTGAAATTTATTGAAACCGAGGTAGAAAATGAAGAGAGAATAGCTATGGCAGTAAGCGGTTTCGGTTTAAGCGATGATTCAGAGAAAAACAAGAAGAACGTTAAACCACGAACTGAAACTAAGAGTGTTCCAACTGCCACAGGTTTATTGACTACCAAGGATCAAAAAACAGAATGTATTTTTTGTTCGGGAGCTCACGAGAATTCGAACTGTGATAAGGCTCGTCAGATGAGTTTGCAAGAGAAACAAGATATATTGAAGAAAAATAATTGTTGTTTTAACTGTACGAAAAATGGTCACAGTTTTAGAAAATGCAGAGTCAATTTGAAATGCCCATGGTGTAACAGACGTCACGTTATTCTCATGTGTCCAGAGATGGTCTGTAGTGAAATTAGTGTGAAGAAATCAACGGATGTAACCAATAGCAGCGAGGAGAACAATTTAGCGAATATTTCCAGTAATCCAGAAGTTCTTCTACAAACCTTACGTGTGAGACTACGAGGCGAACGAGGTGAACGAGAAGTACGTGCGATCGTCGACAATGGATCTCAGAGGTCGTATATCGTGAAGGATGCTGCAGCTGCTGTTGGATACACGTCAATCGGACGACAAAAGCTTACACACGCTTTGTTTGGAGGCGTTAAGTCGCAAGAACAGAATCACAATCGAAACGAAATGAGGTTATCTAGTCTTAATGGAAAATTTGCGTGCAAATTCGAAGTGCTCGAGAATGATGTAATCTGTAGCAACATTCCAAGTGTACGGTATGGACCGTGGATTCCAGACCTGCGTGAGATGAAAATACAACTTTCAGACACTCTTGAAAAAAACGAGCCAATCCAGATACTTATCGGAGCAGACGTTGTCGGGAAATTAATGACGGGGTGTTTTCACATCCTCAAGAGTGGTCCAGTTGCTGTTGAAACTTTATTAGGCTGGACATTGATGGGGAAATTGCCAGTCTCTGGTAATAGATCTGATGCAGTTTTGACGGTAACTTCGATGTTTGCAATGGAATCTCGTGTTGAAGATTTGTGGAGTCTAGATGTCCTCGGTATTTCTGACCCTTCACAAAAGAAAACGAAGGACAGACGAGAAGAAGAAACGAAAAAACATTTCGTTCATACGGTTCGCGTAAACAACGAGGGACGTTATGAGGTTCAACTGCCGTGGTCCGAAGATCATTCACCTTTACCTTCAAATCGAAACATTGCCCACAGAAGACTCGAATCGACGACGAAGAATTTGAAGACTGGAGGATATTTCGAAGATTATGACAAGGTTTTGAGAGATTGGTTGACCGAAGGATTCATCGAAGTCGTGCCGGAGTCTGAGGTAAAAAACTTCGGTCATTATTTACCTCACAGGCACGTGGTGAAACAGGATAGTAATACGACTAAAATCCGTCCTGTATTCGATGCTTCTGCTAAAGAAAAGAATCATCCATCTCTGAATGTGTGCCTCGAAAAAGGACCTAATTTGATCGAGTTGATTCCTCGAATTTTGACGAGATTTCGGAAAGGAAAAATCGGTGTGATCGCAGACATAAGAAAAGCTTTCTTACAAATTAGTATCTGTCCTAGAGATCGAGACTTCTTACGATTTTTATGGTGGGATGAAAAGACGAAGCAGCGAATCGAGGTATATCGTCATTGCAGAGTAGTTTTTGGAGTATCTTGCAGCCCCTTTCTACTGGGTGCGGTCATCGAACTTCACGTTCAGAAAGCTTTGCAGAACAAAGATAAGGATAACCCATATATGTGTTCAGAATCTACTCTCCTCAAACTGTCCAACAGTTTTTACGTCGATGATTGTGTCACAAGTGTCGACTCCTCAGAAGAACTTCGTGATTTTATAAACGAATCAAAAGCAGTCATGGCTTTCGGTGGGTTCGATCTGAGAGAGTGGGAGCATTCGGACCGGGATGGAGGAAGCGACAAAACGAAGGTTTTGGGTGTCGTCTGGAATAAAGTTCAAGATACTCTGGAAATCAATATGTCGAATTCAATCGATACTTTTCCAGAAGATATCACAAAAAGAACCATTCTGGCTATAGCTCATGCAGTTTTCGATCCTATCGGATTTTCATGTCCAGTAACTCTGTGCCCGAAGTTGATACTTCAGGAAACATGGTCAGCGAAGATCGATTGGGACACTCAAGTTAACGAGGATATTCGGACAAGATTTGTTGCTTGGTTTCAAGAGCTTCGTTTCCTGTCTGAAGTAAAGATTCCGCGACACATGTTCAATGGATTGAGCAACCCAGTCAATGTGAGTCTCCACACATTTTGTGATGCCAGTCGACTTGCATACGCTGCAGTTGTATTCATAAGATTAGAAACAGCTCAAGGTGTCACAGTACAACTTTTACAAGCAAAGTCCCGTGTCGCTCCTAAGAAAGAGATAACGATTCCACGATTCGAATTATTAGCTGCAACGATCGGCGCGAGATTAGTGACATCGGTGAAAGATTCCCTTGATTTTGAAAATATTTCCATTCATCTATGGAGTGATTCGACAATGGTTTTATCGTGGATACGCAAAGAATCAAATTGGGGTATTTTCGTTTGGAATCGTGTCCAAGAAATAAGAAGTTTAACGGATGCAGGAAATTGGCGTCATGTTCCCGGAGAGGTGAACCCTGCGGATTTGCCATCACGAGGATGCACGGTAAGACAATTGATTGCGTCGAAATGGTGGGAGGGACCCGAATGGTTGTATCGTTCATCGAACGAATGGAATTTTCCTGATTCCTCCGCAAACGAAGAAGAAGTCAATCGAGAATTTAAAAAATCTACCGTTACTATGGTCAATGGTGAAAGTATGAGTCCAAATCACGAATGGTACACTCGACAATTTTCGAAGTTCCACAAGATTCTGAGACTGGTCGGATGGATTAAACGATTTGCGAATAATTGCCGTTCTACTCAAGATGAACGACGAATTGGTGAATTATCGTCTGGCGAAATCATGCAAGCAGAGACAACTGTGATGAAACTCGTACAATCTGAATGTTTCAGCGGGAAATCTGATCCACGAATCTCATCGTTGAACGTTTTTATGAGTGAAGATGGATTGTTACGATTGAATACGAAGATTAGTAGTCGTCAAGACAACTACAATTTCCGATGTCCGATCGTTTTGCCCAGTCAACATACGCTAGTACAGCGCCTGATCGATTATCATCACGTAAATCTATGTCATGCTGGCGTTCAGGTGGTCATGAACAATCTTCGAGAGAAATATTGGATTCTAGGTGGACGTCGAACCATTCGTTCCGCAGTATCAAAGTGCGTCGCGTGTAAAAGACAAGAAATCGACAGTATTGATTCAAACCCAGTCGCGCTTCCGTTGGATCGTGTTAGAGACGCTGTTGTATTCGAGATATCGGGAGTCGATTTTGCTGGACCAGTATACCTGAATGGAGGACAGAAAGCATGGATATGTCTATTCACGTGTGCCGTATATCGTGCCGTGCATCTTGAGCTGGTGACTTCGTTATCGACCACGATATTTTTAGAAGCGTTTCGTCGTTCTGTAGCAAGACGCGGCCGACCTCATACGATGTACAGTGATAATGGAACAAATTTTGTCGGAACTGCGAATTTGTACACGAAAATTAATTGGAAAAAAGTAGCAGATTATTCTGTGACACAAAGAGTACACTGGAAATTTAATCCGCCAACAGCTGCATGGTGGGGTGGATGGTGGGAACGTCTCGTTGGTATACTGGAGCGTTTATTACGAAGAACTCTGGGAAAAGCGTGTCTCGACTATGAAGCAATGATGACGACGTTGTGTGACTGTGAGTCAGTGATCAACTCTCGTCCTATAACGTATGTTTCTGACGGATCTCAAGACTTCATCCCGTTGACTCCAGCCATGTATCTCCAAGATATGAAAGAAATCGGAGTTCCAGATTGTGATCACATTGATCGTACGAGTTTGAACAAAAGATTACGGTACAGACAAAAATTAAGGGATGATCTGAGACATCGTTTCCGAATAGAGTACCTAGGGCAACTAGTCCACAGAATCAAGATGAAGAAAAACTGTAAACAGATTCGTGTTGGAGAAGTTGTATTGGTTGGGAGTGATAATCACAAGAGACTAGATTGGCCATTGGCTCGTATTATCGAAGTTATACCAGGAACAGATGGAGAAGTCTGAGTAGTTCGCCTTAAAACCTCTTCGGGCGAATTAATCAGACCTATACAGCGAGTTTATCCGTTGGAGCTATCCGATGAAGGAATCGATGATCCGATTCATGATAAACTTGTCATCGAGTCACGTCAAGTGAAGAATGTTCAGCATCATCAAGATAACGGAGATCCGATGACTGATGATGAAGAACGTAAAGATATAAATCATAGAGAAGAACCGATAACAACTAGAAGCGGACGTAAAGTGAAGAAACCTGAGCGTTTTCAATCGTAAAAAAAAAAAATTTCTTCACTATCTGTCAAGAATATAATTAATTATTCATATTGTGAATGAAGTTGGTGAGCTGATAAAATGTCGTATCTCACCGGTGGGAGGATGTTAAGAACAAGTGATTCGTTGAAGTTTTAATTTATAACGAACATTTTGCCTTGCAACGTTATTGCATTGTTTTGTTAGAAAAATAACAGTTTTTATTTCAGTTGACATATGTCTCGCTTGGCGAGTAGACGTTAAAATAAAGAGATTATTTTTTCGTAATTGATATTGTATTTTTTCTATTGACGACTCGTATGTAATATTCCTCCGCGTATTCTATAGAACAGCAATGTCAATACCCGGGTACCGATCAGCTACAGACATGTTGCGACCCGGAATTTCGGCAAGCAACGTTGCGAAACATTTATTGCACTTCGCTAATCATATTCAGCATATTCGCTGATCGCGAATATTGCAATCGCACCATGCAACATTTTTGTCAATTAAGCAATAATGCAATTCAGCATTATCATGTAGGAACTAAGGTGAACTGGAAGCGACAGCGCCAGGACACCGGCAGTCTTAAATCGACTTCAAGAGCAATCGGTTGGGCTCGCGAGTAGAGTACATTAGCAAGTTGTAATTGGAATAAATACATTTTATATTTAAACTCGTGTGGATTCTAATCCTTTAATCGGTCCCGATCCCTTAATATATTAATTGAACCGAGTCAGGAAAAGGGCTGATCACCCTTTGAGCATTTCGGGCACAACAATTTGGTGGCAGCGGTGGGATCACCGTAAGCGAAGTTTAAACAATCTACAACCAAACCCAGGAACGAACCCGACACGCAGTCGTTGGGGTAAATAGCCTGATGCGATTCAACACGCAGTCGTTGAATCGTCAAGACGTCAGAAGGTACCACTGACGAGGACGAGCCAACTACGAGGTCAAGCACGACTGGAAGGACGTACAACTTGACCAAGGGTGACCAGAACGTCGCCAACCGGGGAATAACGTCGAGGTCAGCACGACTACGAGGACGGCAACCCTGAAGTTCCACAGCGCCATGGAAGAAATTCTATATCTGTAAGTGGCGGTTACCTTTTTCAGAGCCAAATATTTTATAAAATCAAAAATCAAAAAAAATTCGTAGGACTGGGCCCGCGAGCTCATATCCTTCGTTAACAAAAATCGAAACCTTACCAACAATCGGTGCAAGTTTGTAGCAACTTGCAGGGATTTTGGTATTAATTCGCGAAAGGCAGGAGGCAAGGCTATCTCCAACCACTTTCCATCATAACTAAATTTTTATAAAAAAATCCGTAGGACTGGGCCCGCGAGCTCATATCCTTCGTTAACGAAAATCGAGACCCTTACCAATAATCGGTGCAAGTTTGTAGCAACTTGTAGGGATTTTGGTATTAAATCGCGAAAGGCAGGAGGCAAGGCTATCTCCAACCACTGCCCATCATAATTTAAAAATAATAAAAAAAATAAAAAAAAAAATATATATATATATATATATTTTTAATACAAGCCCTTCCGCGATAATAAAAAAGTTAACGAATCAACGATGGAAGACGGGAAGGAGACTCAGCAACAACGAAGGTCCAACTCCGAAAAAACCACACTACCGGGAAAGGATCTCGGAGCTGTGGCTGGAGTTGAAGCAGCCATAGGAGACATATCACTGAGGACAGACGACGTCCTCAGACAGCTATCTCCTGCCGAAGGGGTAACAGATAAAGCGAAGGACCCACTCAGTAAGGAAACATTGGATTCTTATTTTGGGATCAACACCAAAAGAGGCACGTCGTTCACTAAAACGACAGGGAAAACTGAAAAAAGGGAACCAGTGACGGACGTCAACAGAGAAAAGGGGGCGAAGGTCCCAAAACGACACCGGAAGTGGACGGTGAAATAGATGCGCTGCTCAAGGCCAGTGGATTGGGCGAGCGTGAGGGGGCTCTAGCCAGAGCACGAGCGAATGCACCCGGCATTAGTGGTGGGAGTGCTCTGCGGAAAATCATCCCACCTAGTCGATGGGATAAAACTCCGGAAGTCCCGAAAAATAGACGGCCACGATATCCGGAAGGAACTCCGGAAATCGAGGACAGCGACTATGAGTTACCTCCTCCGTTGCGGAGAGGAGGAAGAAATGCTTCCGCTGGAGGAAGATTAGAGGAGCGAGGAGGGAGTCTTGCTCGTTCGGCAGCAATAACGGACCACAACGCCACACAAGACCTACTCGTGTCTATGCATCGACAAGGAAACGAGCTAGACGATCAGATGATGCTGATACAGCTACTTCAAGGTCAAGTGGAAAGGCTCGAAAAGGCTCTTTCCGAAAAAATAAATCCACGTACAGGAAGAAATGGCGAAGAAGTAAATAATGAACGAGAGTCAGCAGTAGTTACGCCCAGAGGACGGCCAACAAGGTCACCAGGAGATCCACCTGAAGGGTCACCATCAGGACCTCCAGGAGGGCCGAGAAGAAATGGAAATTGGGGACCACCGGGAGAACCTCCAGGAGGGGGACCAGGTGGAGATCCACCAAACGATCCGCCAGGGGGATTTGTGCAGAATAGGTTCAGTGAAGGACGGAGGTATCTCGACCTTGGATTGGCATTAAAACATGTAAAACATTTTGATGGCAGTGACTCAGCTGAACTAGACGGATTTTTGCGGTCATGTGAAACCGTATTTGCCAGGGTACGCGAAGATGACTACGAGTTACTACTGGCATTGGTTCTCAGCAGTAAAATTGGTGGACGAGCGACAAGAGAACTAAAGCATAAATCCATCTATACGCTTGAACAACTGAAAGCTGAGTTGGAAGCATTGTACGGCCATAGGAAATCACTGTCTGCCTTACAAATGGAATTTAACTCGTTACGGCAAGGACCGAGCGAAGAGATAGCCGCGTATGCAGCTAGGACAGAGAAAATCACCGTAGAAGTGGTTGAAAAACTCTGCGAGACCGTATCTACCGAAAGAGATGCACGCACGGTAGAAACAATGACCCGAAAATGTGCACAAATGAATTTCGAGAATGGATTACACGGTCAGGTGCAAATATTGGTTAGATCACGTAATTACTCCTCTCTTCATGAGGCAGTGACCGGTGCAATAGAAATAAGCCACATGGTTCAGCCGAAAGGAGGAGCGGGAGGTGTTCATAATACCAATAATCGAAAATCCCTATCGGGAAAAGCAGGTGAAAGAAATTGCTATATTTGCGGAAATTCGGGACATCTGGCGAGGGATTGTACTCGCAGATCAGGAAGGGTAAGCCTCCCTGCCCCTAGTGCACCAAGGAACATAGATCAAGTTGAAATAATCTGCACTTATTGCAAGAATAAAGGGCACACCTGGTTGGAATGCAGAAAGCGATTACGGAAGAAGTATGAAGTAGGCCAAGGTCGCGAAGGAAACAGCAACGGCAGTAAGCAGCGCGGAAGCGATAAGCGAAAAGAATCCAGTATGGCCGCTAGAAATAATATCCGCACACTCGGGTCTTTGCAAATCAACACTATCACCACGAGAAGCCCGGTGAAGGACCCGAGTAGAGGAGTCAGCGATAAGCAGAAGGAATTCAGCATGGCCGCCGCGAGTAGTAGTACTACGTCTGCTACTACTACCAACGCGCGTACGTTGAGCGGCGTGCGATTCACCAAGGCACTGTGGCCAGGCGCCGCGGAGAGGCCGAGAGGGGAAGCGAGCGATAAGACGTTGCTACGGGTGCTAGAAGTATCGGCACCCACGACGAGTGCAACGGCCAGCGACATTGATATCGCCAGCACTACATCGGTACGGGGGGTTCTGACCCTTAAGGCCGATACAGGAGCTCAATGCAGCATAGTGAAATATAGTTGCGTAAAGGCTGAGACTCCTATAACGGATAATGATGCAGAATTACAGGGCGCTGAAGGAAGTAAATTCCGGCCTATCTGTAAAGCGGAAGTGACCCTACAAATTCCAGGGAAATCTGTAAAACATTGGTTTGACGTTGTGAAAGAAGAAATCCCAATAACAGTAAATGGATTATTGGGAATGGACTTCATCAAGAAACATAAGGCAAATATATTGCAGGGAGAGACATTCGAGTTATATGGACATAAAATGCCATTTGCAGATGGAAAGTCAAAAATCGTCCTCACACCTCGGTCGGAAACCATTGCGTACGTATCTACTACGAGTCAAAATCCCGGAATACTCTCTCGAGTGGAAATAGGTGAAGGAATATTAATGGGGGCATGCTATACACCACCACTAGGAAGTAGCTGTGTGGTGAACCTCGTTAATACAAACGAGAGGAAAGTAGTAGTAGAGCGTCTGACGGTGACACTCGAGCCGGTCGAGATAACAGAGCTCGACGTGGAGTCCAACGCTCTAAGTATGAATGCTGTGAGTAAAGGAAGAGGGGTATACCGACTCCAGCGGTTAGAAAGAGAGCTCAACATGAGTCACCTCAACGGTGAAGAGAGAGAAGCCCTACTTCAGCTCATAAGAAAATATGAAAATATCTTCCATCTAGAGGGTGATAAACTACCTTGTACTCATATGGTGAAGCACCGAATACCATTAAAGGAAGGCACTTTACCAATGAAGGTGCATCCTTATCGATTACCGGAAGCCCACAAAAAGGAGGTCGAACGACAAACTTGGGAAATGTTGGAGGATGGAATCATCCAACCCAGTAGGAGCCAATGGAACGCACCCTTGTTAGTGGTGGCCAAAAAACCGGATGCCTCTGGAAAAGTAAAAATGCGAGTAGTGGTGGATTTTCGAAAAATAAATGAAGCCACCATTGGAGATTCCTACCCACTTCCAAATATCACGGAGATATTGGATCAATTGGGAAAAGCCCAATACTTTTCCACTCTCGACCTTGCTTCTGGATTCCATCAAATTCCGATGGCTAAGGAAGATAAGGAAAAAACAGCATTTTCTACACCTCAAGGCCATTTCGAATATAATCGAATGCCATTCGGGTTAAAAAATGCGCCTCCAACTTTTCAGCGGTTAATGAACTCCGTACTAGCCGGAATACAGGGCATAAAATGCTATGTTTACCTAGATGACATTGTTGTTTACGGGAAAAACCTGCGTGAACACAATGAAAGACTAGAGGAAGTTTTCCGACGATTAAGGGAAGCCAGACTGGCTGTGAAGCCACAAAAATGCCAATTCTTGCGGAAAGAGACGCAATTCCTAGGTCACATCATTTCCGAGGACGGGGTACGGGCAGATCCGGAGAAACTCGCGGCTGTGAAGGAGTATCCTGCACCTAAAAATGTTAAACAAGTACAATCATTTTTGGGATTAGCTGGTTATTACCGAAAATTCATAAAAGATTTTTCGAGGATAGCCAAGCCATTAACGGAGCTAATAAAGATACTAAATTTGAATGGACAGCTGTGCGCGATGCTGCATTCGAGGAATTGAAGAATGCATTAACAACTGCACCGGTATTACAATACCCAGATTTTCAGCAGCAGTTCTTGGTAACTACAGATGCATCGGATAAGGCTATTGGAGCCATCCTTTCGCAAGGCAAGGTCGGAGAAGACTTGCCTATATGTTACGCAAGCCGCACACTCTCAAAGGCAGAAACGAATTATACCACAACGGAGAAAGAATTGCTCGCCATAGTATAGGCTATAGCGCAATTTCGGCCCTATATATATGGGACGCGGTTTAAGGTGATAACCGATCATCAACCTCTCACATGGTTATTTGGGGTGAAAGATCCAGGTTCACGGCTAATGAGGTGGCGAATAAAATTGGCAGAACACCAATTTGACGTGGAATACAAGGCTGGCAAAAGAAATACAAACGCAGAAGGAGAACCTGTGCTGAAGGACGTGCGAGAGAAAGAGACAGAGCAACACGCCGTTTCTACAGACAGCGGCTCACCTATACGCACCAATACACCCAAGGCAGGCGAGTCGGGCTCCCGCGGTGCGAATATCAGCACAAAGCGGAGAGCCGAGGAGACAGAGAGAGCTATAGAGGATACCGCTCTACCATATAGCGAGCAGTGCAGGGAACAGGGGGCTGCGCCGCGGCTACCCGTGAGAGGTGGGAGCGCGAGCGAGCGACCTGGCTTGTAGCAGAGCGAAAGAGATGCTATGAGGCAACCGCAGCCAATCACTGAAATAGGTGAAGCAGTCCGCGCGGACTGCAATGCTTCTGGAAGGCTGGGGGAAGCGGAGAGCGGGGAGAACGAGAGCTTCCTTTACGCTCAAGGAGGGACAAGGAAGCTACGATGGAAAAAGAGTGTAGCTGCAGCAATGGTGTAACCTGTCCTTCTTTGGAGGATAGAGGGAAAATACTAAAGGAATATCATGATGCCCCTCTGGGTGGGCACCAGGGTATTAAGAGGACTCTGAAACGAATCCAAGCAAAATATGTATGGCCAGGAATGAAAAAAGAAATACAAAGACATATCGCTGCTTGTGAAAAATGTCAGAAGAACAAGCTCCGATGCAAGGGCAAGGTACCTATGGTGATTACAGACACGCCTGGACGAGCTTTCGAAAAGGTAGCTGTGGACATCGTTGGACCACTACCTTTGACATGTGCTGGAAATAAAAACATACTTACTTACCAGGATGCTTTGACGAAATACAGCGCGGCTGTGGCCATCCCAAATCAGGAAGCCCATACAGTCGCGAAAGCTTTAGTGACGGAGGTAATTTGTCGATATGGAACCCCCGAAATAATCCTTTCGGATAGGGGTACGAACTTTTTGAGTTCTACATTTAAAGAGGTCTGCAAGTTGTTGCGGATTAAGAAAATCCAAACTACGGCTTATCATCCTGAAAGTAATGGAGCATTGGAAAGGTCGCACCGAACTGTGGCCGAATATTTAAAAAATTTTATAGATGAAGATCAAGACGATTGGGATGAGTGGCTGCCGTACGCTATGTTCACGTACAACACCACTCCACACACAGCTACCGGAATGACTCCCTATGTGTTAATGTATGGACGCGAGGCCGAGTTGCCTACTGCGGTGAAACAGGAGCCGCGCTCCACTTACACACACGCAGACTATACCAGCGAGCTGCGAGAAAGATTACGAGCCTCGTGGACGGTGGCCTGACATAATCTAAGCAGTGCGAAAGAGAGGGCGAAGCTGGATTACGACGTCAAAGCGAGACAGCGTGAATATCTTGTAGGTGACCACGTACTATTGCACGATAATACGGTACGGCGGGGACGATCAGCCAAACTGACACCCACATGGACGGCCACACACTATCACGGCAGTGCATAGTCCCGTCACCTATACAATTAAAATGGGACGTAAAACCGCGACGGTTCACGTTAACCGTCTGCGACATTTCGTCGAGTATTAGGGTGTGTGTATGTATATATTAGCTTATCGCATGCAACGGCCATTAGACCGTCCCCATGCTCCTAAGTGAGAGAGAAGATAGGGAGCACGGATGCGCCAGAAAAAGAAGGCTGCCACGTGCTCGCAAGAAAGAAGGAGAAAAGGATAGTGAGCACGGATGCACCAGAGAGAGAAGGCGACCACGTGCTCGAAAGAGGAAAGGAGAGACAGATAGAGAGAGAGGAAAGTAAGGCACGGATGCACAAGGGGCATCTACGCGCGTGGGAAGGAAGAAGTAAGAAAAAAAAAAAAGCCTTACTCATGGAACTGACGCAAAGTGCGTCCTCATGAGTCTATTTAAAGGAAGGATGGGGTCATCCGCGATCTATTACGCGGGGGAAAACTTAAAATTAAGAAAAAAAAACACATAATTTTGGTTTTTGTTTTTTTTAAAGTTTATTATAGGGAGGGGATAATCCCCTCCCCGGCGGAAAATACAACACAAATAGAATTAAATCAGGAATTCCGCTGCGGCCCCGCAGAAGGGGCAGGATGTTACGGGACGGCCGACGAAGAAGAGGCGACGGACCCCGAGAAAATCCGCCGTCCCCTCATCTTCCTCGTCGCCACCGTCCCAAATGTATTCGGCGTGCCGCCGCCGCACCTCGCGGAGGCGCCTGATCTTTTGGGCCTCCCTGATGAAGGTGGTGGCCCACTCCGGCCGCTTTGGCCCCGCCGTCCCCTTGCGGTGGATGACGTCCAACTGTAAAATGATAAAATGTTAAAATGATAAGATCAAATTGAATCGATGAAAGGAAAGCCCAGTTAATACTTACGATGGCAGCGACGAGGAGCCGATTTACGTGGTCCTGCCCAACGATGCACGCTCCACTCATGGTCGGATATTATTATTTTTTTTTTTTTTTTAAAGATTCAGCTCTGCTGCTTGCGAGGTGGTCGTTGAAGCGGTTGACGATTCAATGAGCCGGTGGCAGCTACTCAGTGCCAACCACCGCTCAACGACGGGGGTAATTTACAAAGTAAGCAGTCTCACGGTCGAAAACTGCTTTAACCGTTGTCTTCTGGTTTCAGGATTGCGCTGTTCCTCGCCTACCTTATCAAAACCAGCACGGCCAATGAGGAATACGCGCTGACACCATTCACCGACAATCCCGGCATCTTCTACGAGGAAATTGGAAGCGTCACACAAACAAAAGCGACATGGAGACTTGCCATACACATGGATCTCACATGTATACTCCGTCGAGAAAGGATGGTCAAATTAAATTTGCAACGTGTGCGCGACGCGTGTAAAGTCGAGGATGGAATTGGTCAAGCCGACGAACTATGTCATGCGCTTCTAGAAACCGTCGAACACATGTCATCAAGGGTAGAAGATGGCATGAGCACCGTTCATGACCTAATTGAACCCAATTCGTTGCGAAGACGCAGAGGACTTATCGATGGAATGGGATCGATAATCAAATCAATCACCGGAAATATGGATGCTGCAGATGCGGAGCGGATTAATCACCAGATAATGGCCCTGCAGGCGGGTGAACGAACCCTAAAAAGAGGCATCAAGGGACAACTGCAGGTCGTTTCCTCCACTCTGCGGTTATTTAACGATACCGTGGACAGGATAGTGGCCAATGAGAACACCCTTCTCGGCCATGTAAATGCAGCACGGCGTGATCTAATCGCTAACAAAGACCAGCTCATGAGACGTGTACGTCTTGACGAGAGCCTAACTGCCGTAAGTGTGGTGGTAGAGGAACTCCTCACCGACGTGCGGGAGTTAGTATTGCTCCTGGCCGAGATATCAACGGGAAAGGTGAGCGCAGCGGTACTACCACCGCGTAAGCTAGTGGAGTACCTCACGGATGCACTACCACACCTACCGGCTGGCACTGGATTCCCCTTACCGATAGTAAGGAGTGAGGCAAACTCCTTGATGCGACTCATCGACGCGCGGGCATACAGTGATGGAACAGCGGCCATACTGCTATTGGATATCCCGCTGATAAACTCACAGCGTTACACCGTCCACCGGCTATACCCCGTGCCTGTGAAGGGTATCAATGACACCTACTACTACGTGGATACAACAGAAGACCTCGTAGTAGTAGATCAGGCGAATAGAAATTTTTTGCGGATGTCATCAGTAGACTTGCGGAATTGCAAAAAATTCGGAAAAAATTTTATATGCTCTCCTCAGCACCCTTCGGTGCCCATCACAAAAAATGCACCATGCGAAATACTAACCTTGGTAAAAATCGACACTGAGGGCGGTCTCAGGTGTCCTAAGCGAGTTTTAACTCTGACCAGCACGCTTATCATCCCTATGGAGCAACCCGGAAGATGGATGTACATCGCACCTTCAGAAGAAATAGTAACAATAACTTGTAACAAAAAACCCGCGTTCCGCGAATCGTTAATAAACTCGGGTATTTTGGCTCTGATAGGTTCGTGCGAGGTAACCGTCCAAGATTTTAGTATTCGGACCCTTAAAAGGGTCACAGACACTCGGAACGAGGAATATCTACCACCGTTCAATCTTACATTATCCGACATCGATGTGAATTATCATTCACATTTACAAAAAGTTAATAAAAAAGTGCAGTTCTTAAGTGTATTGCGGAATCCCGAGGAGTTAAGGACCCTTGGTTCACGTGTGAAAGAGATAACTAAAGACTTAGATAAAGACAATAAGTACAGTGAGCAGTGCTACCATAATATAGCACTGTATTCTTTAGTAGCCTTAGTTTTTGTAGCCTTGGCCTGCTATGCCGCATATCGGTTACACCGGCTGAGGCGAAGATGCAACGCGACACCGGCAAGGCCAGAGGAGGCGGTGACCCCTCAAGAAGCACCGTCCGCAGTCGAGATGCGTGCGGAGCCAGTGCCCCCGCGTATCAGTAGTTTACATGTAGATAGGGCTGCTACAATTCAGAGGCACCCATTGCGTTTTTCATATCATGCCAGAGCTACAGATAAGCCATAATTTATAAGAGTATCCATATGTCACATAAATAGTCGAAAGTTCAACCAACTTGCTCGGAAGAAAATTTTTTTTTGAATTTCAAAATTTTTTTTTTCAAGGGGGGAGGGATGTTGCGACCCGGAATTTCGGCAAGCAACGTTGCGAAACATTTATTGCACTTCGCTAATCATATTCAACATATTCGCTGATCGCGAATATTGCAATCGCACCATGCGACATTTTTGTCAATTAAGCAATAATGCAATTTAGCATTATCGTGTAGGAACTAAGGTGAACTGGAAGCGACAGCGCCAGGACACCGGCAGTCTTAAATCGACTTCAAGAGCAATCGGTTGGGCTCGCGAGTAGAGTACATTAGCAAGTTGTAATTGGAATAAATACATTTTATATTTAAACTCGTGTGGATTCTAATCCTTTAATCGGTCCCGATCTCTTAATATATTAATTGAACCGAGTCACGAAAAGGGCTGATCACCCTTTGAGCATTTCGGGCACAACAACACGGTCTGTGACTGAATTCACGACCGACATCCGAACTCCACTTTCTACAGAGACTTGATAAGAGGGGCTTACTGGAAGACTCTGGATCTCGTGGATAATCTGATCCATCTCCGATCCGATAACCATATCCTCCTCAATCACCTGATTCGGGAAATCAGGATTGAGAATAGAATGAACTTCGATCTGAGTAGGTTTAGGAACGGTTTTCGAAGAGTCCGATGCCTTCGTATCAGGACGGTTTCTATCAGGCAAAGTGTGAACCGATGGTGAGTTCCTTTTCCTTTTTTTACGTGCCGAATGAACCGAGGGCAGGTTCAAGAGGTCAGCATAAAGCTTCTCCCTTGGACCTGTATTGCCTCCAGACATTGCATCTGAAAAGGATCCCATAGATATATCAGGAACCTGATCAACAATTTTCAAGTCTTCCAAAATTAGGGGATTCCTCATTATAATGGACCTAGCCGATTTGAAATCGAGTGTTTGATATGCCATTACTTTTTTAATCCCGGATTGGAAAATAAATTCGGGGCACTCTTGTCAAAGGGAGCCATGATCACCGCCACAATTGATACACTTGCATCTCATTCGACTGGCAGTCTGAAACACCATGACGTCCGGCGCAATTACTGCAGGTGAGGTGACCCTTACACTGGTTGCGGAAATGATTAAATCTCAAACACGAGAAACACCGTTTGACTTTATCAACAAACGGGTCGACTGTGAACCTCATTTTAAAGATTTTGATAGACTGTGGGATCTGTTGTCCGATAATATAACCGATCTCGTTAGGATACTATTTTGGTCTTTTTTACTGTACTTCCTAATTCTCTCAATTCGATTAATATTGACCGGGGATTCCAATCCACAACGGATATACTCCGTCGAGAGGTCAAGGTCGACCCCTCGAATGATTGCATACAATGATCATGCTTACGCATGATTTTAAAAGAAGGAATAAAATCCAGATTTATCCAGAAATTTATTTGCAGCTGATGCAACGCTGAAGTCAACCGAGATTTTATTATATCCAATTTTACTCACATCCTGAATGTTCTTAAACTTCCGACAGAGCTTAATACCCGTGGTTAAAGGGAGGGGATCTTACCGATTTCTTTGCCGGCAACAGAGCCTTGTATATGTACTGTATACGGACCAAGGTGAGTAGCGTTATATCTGTTATTCTTCAATTCAAACACAACCCGCGACTCGCGGTTAGACAGAGCAGGAATCTTAGGCTCGTCAGATATTAAGTCTGTAGAAAAACCATCAACATTGCCTGTAGGGTTGGGCATCAGCCCGTCAGGCACTCTCAGCGCTGGTATCTCCGCGGTTTTTTCACTCAGGACTATTTGTTTCGCTACCTGTTGTTCTCCCTCGAAAGGGGGGGGGGGGGGGGGGGGGGCAGGTGGTAGCTTAACGGAGTTAACTGAGGAAGACCTAGATTCATCTCTAAGCCTACCTCTACCTCTACCTTTTCTTAGGAGTGGAGATCTGGATCTCGTACTCGATAAAGAATCATTCTTACCACATCTATCTCCTTTTTCCGGAGTCAAGGCCGGATGTCCAGTGAGTACCGGCATCCGAATCCTCCATGCCCCCGTACTCGGTAACAGGGTAAAAAGAGATTTCAAAAATAATTAAAGTTTGCCTAGCCTATTAGTGAGTTATTATGAAAACAAGAAACACAAATGAATGGAAAGATGAATGAGAATGAGTAGAGACTACTTACGGAGAGATTGTAGGGTTCCGGGAAAAACAAAATTGGGAAGAAAAAAAGAGAAAAAAAAAGTACAAAAAGGGAGCCCAGAACGTTAATCCGCTGGTCCTGAATTATTTTTAAGGTGGAGATATCCCACGAAGGATAAAGTTGCACGAGATCGTAAAAAGTCCATTGATGGTCACTTAAAATAACGCCTACGAATTGTATATATGTTTCCTTGAATTGTGTATGTTAACAAAGTACATTTTCTTCAGATTCGACAGTAACTCAGCGAACAGCCTGCTCACACTCTCTCTCACGACTTCACTCGACGAACGTCCGTTCGAGACCGTAGAGTGAACTTGTCGTCTTGCGCGCTGCGAAAACGAACCGATCTCTTTTATCCTGGATTTTTTTCCACATAGACAGTCGATTATTGTTGCATTGATGAGACAAAAAGATTAGGAAGCCAAATCCGAAATTTATACTTTGATAGATGAATTTTAATTTGTTGGAGTCTATTTAAAATTAACAAACTTCCGTTTTTCGAATGAAAATGATTTGTCTTTTTTTTTAAATACATATGAATTCTTTCTCTGTTTTGATTTTTTATAATATTGAAAAATGCGCGAAAAATAACGAAGTTCGCATATGCGTTTGGCAATTGCACTGAAGATTTTTTCTGCCAAACGCATATCAAAATTCGTTATTTGTTGCGCATTTTGCAAAAAAAAACATACGAATTAAATAAGAGAATCTAAAAAAATTCAAATAATTTTCATCCGAAAAAAAAGTTACATAATTTTTTATGGATTTCAACAAATTCAAATTTATCTACTGAAACATAAATTTGGAATTGTTGGAATCTATTGTGACGTTAAAAAAAAAAAAATCCGCAAACTCTACCATCCACTAAAACGCCACAAAACTTTATCCCTCGATCGGTTTATTTTTAATAAGGGGCGCCAGCTCCGCTATGGCCGCGAAGCCCGATCGGTTTTTAAGCTGGTCACTTTTCTATTATAAATAATAATAAAAAGAAGGAGGATAAAGGGTCTGGTTGCACGGCCAGCCTAGCAGCCTCGTCGTCGGGTAGAGTGGCGGTTCGGGAATCCTGGTATTTCTCTTATCGCAAATTTCTTTTGCTTGTCCCAAATAAAGTACGGACAGAGGATAGGGCCAATCCCGGAAATTCGTTCGACGATAACAAAAACAAACACAGAAAGGCCCAAGTCAAGTACACTAGTTTTCTTCCTTATATTTAGCGCTTTCATTCACAAAAAAAAACCCTACTAAAATCGCCGAAGGCTACTCGATTCACCCTCGTGATTTTCTACTCGCGACAAACAGAAATAGAAAAAAATAAAAAAAATAAAAATAAAAATAAATTAACTTTTCGCACCATCACCGCGAAATTACCTGGAACATCTAAATGCAACAGAAAAAAGTTGCTACGTATTCGCAACTCTCGACTTTCTCATCACATTTGTTACTGGCGTGAAGTTTTTTTTGTGAATTTGCTAGGGTATAATGACTAACTATATGAATAGAAATTTAAGAACTTCGCTCCTTAATTGGAATCTACATTTCGCGCTATAATTTGTTAAGAATGCGTTTTTAAATTCAAATTGAAGCTATGACCCGCCCTCGCGACGACGTGCGCGCTATGTTCGCGCCTTCTCTCCGCATTTCTCTTTTGTTTTGGTGGCGTTGTTTTTCAGTGTTCAGTGGTTCAGTGGAATTTTTTTCTTATTTTATTTCGATTGTTTATTTGAATTTATCATTTGAAGTATATGTTTTTATTAGATTGCTTCATCATTAAATACCATTTAGATACCATTTGGAAACAAGTGATACAAACTATGGGTGTATCAGTGTTTATAGCTTAACATCATGAGTGTTAAGATAACCTCAAATCTGTTCTGTCTGTTCATTTTTTTATATCTAATATTTCATCTGAATATTAATAGTGTATATATCACTGAAAATTACTCAAGATCATTGATAGTAGTCCTTTTTTTTTTTAGTAGAACTGTAACACGATCCATATTTAAACAATATAAATTTCTGATTGTGGATGGTTTCAGAAATCTCATGCAAGTAACTTAAAAGACAACAAAGTCTTTACTATATTAAATCACTTGTTGTCCAATGCTTATTTGCTGGTAAGTTTATCTGTATGTATGAGACTGAAGCAGAATAAATTTTATATCAGCTTGTGGACCAAAATTGAATATAATATTTAATTTTTTTTTTTCACATTCCAGGTAAAGTATCAGAAAAAGTGAAGATACGGTATTGGATTTCAATACCAAAACCAGGATTTGGGTGGAGAAAGACCACACCAAATTTCTTTGCGGTTCACATATTTTTTCAAAAGTTATTGTGTTTCCGGACGGCACATACAGACACCAGACAGACAGACAGACGGACAGACAGAAATGAGTTAATGTGTTTTTTGGAATCTAGGACACTCAAAACATGTATTTCCACCAAAATCTTAGAGTCGAATTTTTTTTGGATTGCAATACTTTCTCTTTTACATACTCTGTATGTGATGAGAAAGTAAAAAAAACGCACATATACAATGGAAATGACCGTCTCGCAAGCGATCGTTCAAGGGAAGATAGTACGCGAACAACAGGAGCTAGCGCTCGAAAATCCTTACACGGTTCCGACCCAAAAACCACAAAAAGGAACCAGAGGAAAAGAGACACTCGGTATTGAAGCACGCGCACTTCTTCAGCCCAGCAAAGAAAAAACGGTTCGACGCCGCGAGGGTAGCAGCCACAGCCGCCTTACGCTCTCTACGCGCTTCCCGATGATTTTCCGGGCAATTAAATTTTTAAGCAAAAAACAAAAAAACAACACGCTACAAATTATCTCACGAACGCAACCTGTCTCGACACCGTCGCAACTCGATCACGATCGACACTTACCCAACGCTTCCCGGAATTATCTTTTTCGCAAACTCAACTGTCACAAGGCGAAGCCGAAACCTTTCCTATAGCGCGGAGATGTCGACGCGAGTACGAGCCACGGTGCTCAATGAGCGAATGTCAGTTTTAACAAAAAAACAATATTCTGAAAATTTTCAGCGAAAAGGCAAGGGCACGATAACTGTAGTCGCCGGTTTCATTTTTCTTTCTTTTCCCTTTCCTTTTCCTTTCGCCGAAAAGCACTACTTCCCCTAAACGCAGTCCGGAGACAACTAACTTTTGGTCGCGATCTTTTCGCTTCGTCGCTAGTCGCTAAGATTTTCTTCCCCTCTCCCTTGCTACGCAAATTTCTGGTGATGCCGCCTAGCGTGAGAAGCGAGTTCCCACGATCTATCGCACGCGACCAATAGAGCGCCAGGAATTCGAACGTTCCCGTACTCTCATCGATCGACATATCGATGGAGATGCCTCTCAACGTATTTTCCGAAAACCGAAACATCGTAAAAATTACGTTACTGATTACCAGAGAATAAAAATACTATTTAAAGTCATATTCAAAGCACGGCAAACGAGCAAATATATTCGCCGACGGCGCGCATGATGTTCGTTGTTGTCCGAGCGTAGCTATGCTCGACTCTGCTCTCGTTCCTCGATCAGCTTGTCTCGTGCTATGTTTCCTGGCAAGCGAAAGATTCCAGAAGCAGAAAAGCGACATGCAATATTGCTGGCTTCTTCCAGGAAGATGTCTCAGCGGCGAGGTTCCATAAAACAAAACAAACAAAAAAAATCCTAGAATTAATAACCGATTTATGCGATCGCGAGTGCTCTAGAGATTTGCCAGCGAAGTGTTTCTAGAGCGAGGTGGTGGCAAAAAAATAACATAAACAAAAGGCCGTGAATACGGGCCCAATTGTAACGCCTCAAAACAAAAAGAGCGTTACACTATGAAAAATGAACTAACGTTTTTTTTTCATTCGAATGAAAATGATTCGAATTTATTCAGCATTTTTTCTTTAAATTTTGCGCGTGCAACTAATCTAATATAATAATTTTCGCTGTTGAGATAAATTTTATGTTTAGAAATTTCATTTGATCAATATATTTTTCTTTTTCCATCTTCGCCCGCTATCGCTTCATAACTTTAAGTCAATTTGTAGTGATAAATTGATAAATTTGTGGTGGTGATAAAGTGATAAATTTTTTTTTTTTCATTTTTTCTTCCGGATAGAGAAAGCTATGTTTTTATGGAAACAACTTTTCTGGTATATTCATGTCAGGACACCGAGAATGGTTTAAAATGTCGAAAAATGTGGTTTGAAGAAGATGTCCGTATGTGTGTGTGTGTTAACTTTGAAAATGCAATCGTCTGTAATTAAAAAGTGGGCTTAGCCATTGGGCTGAAATGTGAAACACAAGTTAAGCACTAACCCCTCTTTGATTGCTGCAGATTTTGACCAATTTTATACACAAATTTCGATTTTATCGCCAATTGATTTTTTTAAAAAAAGCACGTGGACGCTCTAACTTTTGTAAAAATTAGTTTATAATTCTAAATAGTTTTTTATAAGCGCATGTGCACTTGATGTTGGTGGGTAATGAATTTGACTCGAATCGGTAAAGCGGTTCAGATTTTATGGAATTTAAAAATTTTCAAAAAATGGGTTTATGGCATTAACTTGTCCAAAACATTATCTGGGATATCTCAAGCCCAAATTTTGTATGTTAATGTAATAATTTTTAGCCATGAAAAATACATAATTAACGTAGTTCTGTCGCCTCACGCTCACTTCGCATAAGTTTCTGAAAAATGAGAGCGAATTGCAAACACTTCTCGATAATATAAAAATCTGTAAAAAATTATGCATATTAAAGATGCTGAAGACATTAATTCGGCATAATTATAATTCCAAAATGTTATTATAGAATTGATAAAAAATAAAATGGTTTAACAAATTTTGCGACGACTTAATTTTTTTGATTCGGTGAAAATGATTTATTCATTTTTTTGAACCCGTATGAATTTTTTTCAATTTTTTTTTCTTTGTTTTCAATTTTTTGTTTTTTTTTTACATGAAAAACAATCACAAAATTCAAAGCAAAGAAAAAAATTTGAAAAAATTCATACGAATTCAGAAAAATGAATGAATCATTTTCATGGAAACAAAAAAATTAGGTTGACGGAAGATATGTTGAACATTTTTATTTTTCATCAATCTGTTAATAACATTTTGGAATTATTATTATGTCGAAATAATTTCTTAAGCATCTAAATATGCATGATTTTTTTTAGACTTTTATATCTTTAAGAAGTGTTTTTGGAATTCGCTCTCATTTTTCGGAAACTTATGCGAAGTAAGTGTGAAGCGACAGAACTGCCTTAAGTGGCAAATGACATAAAAATGTTGATTTTATGGAACTCCGAAATATCAAAAAAATTAGGTATCGCATTAACTTCGGCAAAATACAAAATATCAGAAATTAAAAATATGAACAAAATAATATTTATCCATAAAAGATATTTAACTTAGTGACGAACGGTGAAAGATTTTGGTTATATACAATTTTAAATTATTAGAAAAATTATTTTTATCTTATTAACTTCTGAAAAAGTTTATATCAAGCACAAATTTAGTATGTAAACTAACTAATATTATTAATATGTCATATCAGATTTCATTTGATTGAATAAAATAATAATTTAAATAAACATTTTATCAAAAAATAAAATTATAGCCGTTATGGTATGAAATTTGATTTTGGGAAATTTAAATTTTTAAGGAAATTGACGTCATCGCATTTACTTTCGAAATAACACTGTAATAACGAAATAATAAAATAACAGAAACGAAATCACATAATTTTTATTTATCTATTCAAAACAAGGATGCAAAGTAGAACCTTGCACATTGCTTCCTCATTATATTTTTCACAAATTTTACTTCCTCATAGAGGTAGCTGTGTAAAAAGCAAAAAATAATGAGTAAGCAATGTGCAAGGTTCTACTTTGCGTCCTTCTTGCTTCCTCACAGAGATAGCTTTGTCCAAGCGAAAAAAAAATTTGGAGATTTTTATGTCAGGTCACTCAGAATGGTCCAAAACGTCGAGAAAAGTGATTTAGAAAAAAGTAAAAAAATGTATGTATGTACGAGTGTGTGGATGTGTGTATGTATATAACTTCTATAATTCAAACGCTGAAAACTCAAGAACTATTCTAGCTATCCAGCTGAAAATTGGCACTTAACTGGAACACCAACTCCTCGTTAATTCCTGCAATTTTTTACTAAATTTATGAAAATTTTTTGCTTTCGCAGCTTTTTAATTTTGTAGAAACAGGGCGTGGTCACTCTAACTTTCGTCAAAATTAGTCTATTATGCTAAATCGTTGTTTATAAGATCATGTGCACTTGATGTTATTTGGTAATAAATTTATAGATTGTCTATTAGAAGAAAATCATAAAAGATTGACCGATATGTGATTGCCACCTACGAGGCGAGAAGTCCACTCTACGGTTGTAGTGTGTTCTCTCGCGCACGCGCTCGATCCTCTGTCACTGCGTCTCTCGTGCCCGTGCGTCTTGTAACTACGAGGCTATAGCAAGATTATTTTGGCGTCAGTGGTAGTCGATGGAGGAAAAGGCATTTGTATTCGTCCTTCCCTTCTTAGCCTGCCGCGCTCGCAACAAATCGAGTACAATGATTTTCGCTCTTGAGATAAATTTTATTCGAGTTATGGAAAAAATTGTAACTTGATGATTTTAATGCAGCTCACAAATTATCGACGATCAGGGAGAGAATCAAAAATGCCGTCGCAATTCCAAAATTATACGCCTGGGAGTGATTACCCATTGACTTCGACGGACGAAGAAACTGCAACGGCAGCCGCTTCTCGGCCGAATTCGAACATAGCTCAAGATGTGCAATTTTTGAAATCGGCAATGGGAGCGCTTGAGACCGCGCGAAACAACACTGGTTAGTGTGATAATTCTTTTTTTAAAGCTTTTTGTAGAAATAGCTACATAGCTAAAATAATTCTTTCTTATAATTAGAGGACGTAATCGACAACTGCCAATTAAATTTTACGAATGCTCCATTGGACATGGTAAAAAAGAACATTGTGGTGGTCAGCGATGTCACGAGTATCAAGGGTGACATTGTCTCCAACGTAACAGGAAGGAGATTTAGCTGCGGCCGAGGCCTCGGTCGTGCCGTAGCCCCCAATCACAGCAACGGTCCGCACGCTGAATCTCATATTCCTTCCGTAAGTGGAGGCGGCCAATTTCCGATCAACGTGGAGGTCAACAGCCCCGTTCAAAACAAAATGGCCAACGTTGTGCCTGTGGAGTCTCAGACAGAGTCTGTGATGCCACTATTGCACCCACTCCTGCGACAAAGGTGAGTACAGATCTTGTTCCTAAGAAGAAAAATTGTTTTTAAAAAATTACTTTCATACTAATAATATTTTCAGCTTAGACGACGGGTTCATCTGCGGAACCCTCTGAACGGATGGGGTTGCTTGCGACTAGGAACAAGCGATCCTTCAGCTCAGATCGTTCCAGCGCTGATCTGAACGGTCTTGCAATGGAAAGAATGGCGCCGCCCGAGCCACCGAGGAAAAGAAGGGGCCAGGATGATTCGGCGGATGACGTGATGGGCATGTCTATCATTGAAGCTCTCGCGAAAATCTACAGAGAGTTTTGGTAATATTAATAGCAGAAAAGGAGTTTTATATTCTATGTAAAATGCACTTTCAATCATAACTTGTATTTTTGTAATTTCAGCGATTTTTGCAAGCAATCACGCCGCCAACACGAGTTAGTTGAACAATTTTATAGTCTGTATTTCTGGAAATCAATACAAAATTATTAATTCGAAGTTTTTTAATTATTAGCGTTCTCGTTCAACGCTTCGACGCGCTGGAAGCGCAGGTAGCAGTGGAGCGGTCGAGTGCTTTCCCTAGGAAGCCCGACAGTCTTCCACTGAGATGCGTGCAGGACCTGACAGCGTTCGATGACATCGAAGGGGCCGAATTTGACCGAGCTGTAAGTTATAATAGTCGGACGAAGCAATTTTTAGTAAAAATCGAACGATAAATCAATTTCATTTCTCGTTCCAGATGGATTTCCTTGGTTCGCTCAGCAGCGGTTCTATTGCAGAACGGGCCAATTTAATTTTGAAAGATGCGATAGAGGAGGAGCTCGCTCCAAGGTTAACAATACAAGGACATGAGCTCAACACAACAAAGGTGGAAGGGGCTCACTTTTCAGATGCTATCTACGGTAACATTACTTAATAAAATTGTTTTGAAATTTTTAAATAGAATGTTAAATATTTTCCTAACTTGCAGCCGCGTTGTGCAATGGCATTGCACGCAATGATAGGCTGTCGCGTCGACCGTTTGTGGTAGCGTTGAAAAACGCCCTGAAAGCGGCCAAGCAACACTATAGGAGGTTGCACCCACAAGTTGTGGAAAATCAGGAAAATAGAGCTTAGGCTGAGGTCTTGTGAGCATGCGAGACGGGTTTGGAGTCGTAAATTACCGTGGAAATGACGAGCCATGGAGACCCGATCTCTGTATGTGTGTACAGAATTCTCAGTATTATAGAAAATTAAGTTATTTGCCTTTCTGAATAATTTATATTATTCTTATTTTATTTTATTATATTCATGTTATACTTATTTTATTTCAGTATATTTATATTATTCTTATTTTATTTTAACATATTTATATTATATTTAATTATTGATAAAATTGTATGAAGATGTATTGTGCGAATGTGTGATGGATGCGTGTTGCAAGCTGAAAGCTGACTTTTTACAAATTTGTAGCTGCCAACTGCAAAATGGTAAAGTCAGTTTTCCACTTGCAGCTCGATAATCGGGCCCGGTGGTTTGGGCCCTGGCTAAGTCTGCAATCATCCCAAATATTTTAATTTTTCTATAATTAGACTTGAGTATTGTTTTTGACGATTTTTAAGTTAAATTGAAATTATCTCAGAAACTATCAATTGTAGTACACTGTTTGATATGAGGACTTTTTTGTAGGAAATTAAATATCGTATACAATTTTTTAAAAATATGACTTGTTTTTCACTTATACAAAACATAAATATGAAGAAATATGACAATCTTCTCACTGAAATTGCAATTATCTCAGAAACTATTAATTCTACATGATTTAATAAGAGGAACTTTTTTGTAAAGAATTGAATTTCCGATAAAGATGCGTCGAGGAACAACATTTTTTTACACTTTTATCTTTGACTAACTTTGGCGAGCCTAAAGTGTCGACTGAACATTTTTTCGTTTTGCATAGATTTTTTTCTTACTATGATGAACAATATTTTCGGTATTAATGAAAGAATTTTAAAAAAGCGAATTTCCGGCCCACCCTATAATATCTTTCATAGTTAAATATTTTTTTGTATTGTGTTGTTGTTTTAATAAAATTTTTTTTAGACAATTATTCACAGGTTTTATTTTGAAATGTAATAAAGAAATTACATATCATTTAGAGAAAATTTTCCTGAAAAAAGGAACTGGAAGTATATATATATAATGTATTGAAAAAGTAAATGGCTGGCCATAAATTTTCAATTTGTCTCAGAACTCTCTTGTGAAATTATACTGAAATTAAACTTTCTTTGCAGTTACTCAAAAAGTTAAAAAAAATTATAAGCATTGTACATTATTATTATAGAATCATAATTATTATGCAATGAAATGCACTATATAATTTAATTTTTCAAAGTCATGGGGAGCATAACTTTGTTCAAGTCTAATGAAATGGAATATATTTGATATCAATACCCTGTACTACTAGTAGTAGTAAAAGTACATTTATTGACAATACAATATTTTTTACAACAACAAACAGGTTTACTCAGCGCCGGGTTTTGCATATAATTATACTGTCAATGGGCCATCGACCTAAGTCCTTCAGACCTGGATTTATACATATTTTTGAAGTGTTTTGCTATAGTGTAATGTTAATAATGTTAGTAGCTTATTGGTTAGCGATCCGTTCTAGTTGTTGGTATGTAGTGTGTGTGGGGTGTTTCGATCTACGGACTATGTTTTGGGAAGGTTGGATACATAACGGACTTACATTATCTAATTGTACATGACCGAATTTCCTGGAGAGTTCAATTATTCTTGTTGCTATTGGTGTGTTGCCTGTCATCTCATAGAGCATGGTGATACGCGGATTGTGCAAAGGGTTGTTGGGATGACGAATTCTTGTTAGGCGCCTTATGGCACTAGTTTCGGCAGTTTTCATTTTTCTTAGTGCTGTTTCCTTACAATTAAGAAAAATAGGATGTCCATACTCAATTATTGGCCACCATATGGCTTTGCATATTGTTGTTAGGTGTTTTATGTGTAACTTTCGATCTTTAAAAGTGATTTTTCTGAAGTGTGAGGCTCTTTGTAATATTTTATTTTTACATAGCTGTAGATGATGGTTGAAATTGAGTTTCTTATCTATATTGATTCCTAAGTATTTTGCATGTTCTATAGCCTGTATATCAATATGAAATAGACGAACTGTCGGTGACTGGGGTGTAATTTTGTGGTTGAATATAAGTAGCTGTGTTTCACGTGGGTTGGGCTGTAGCCGCCATTTGTTGAACCAACTTGTTGTATGCTCTGTGATGTTTTAGAGCGATTCTATAATTTCTTGCATACTGTTCTCGTGTGAAATTAAAACTGTGTCATCAGCAAATTGCAGTATGTATTGACTGAAATCGATTGTGTGCCTGTTGTTTGCATTGTATTTGTACATATCATTACAGTAGATATTGTATAGTAGTGGTGATAGTGCAGAGCCCTGTGGGACCTCCTGTTCTGGTGTGAATGAATCAGATCGTAAATTTCCTGTTTTAACTATGAGTGAGCGTTATTGTAAAAAGCTGTTTATGGTACTTATTACATATCTGGGACATTGCAATTGGTGAAGCTTATGAAGAAGCCCTTTGTGCCAGACACTGTCAAATGCCTTAGCAATATCAAGAAAGAGCGCTGCCGATTTTTTATTCGAGAGTTTATTTGCTTCGACATTTGTTGTTAGTATTGTAAGCACATTCAACGTCGATTTTCCGCTCCTAAAACCAAATTGGTATGTAGGAATGCTTTCTCCAGAGATGAGTAGGGAGATTGCCAGTGGAGCGATATTCTTGAGGCAACTTTTTTTCCGTCTTTGCAGCGCCGCCACACTGGAGAGTTGCCGAACTAGACCCATCTTTTTGATTGGTCGAATATATATAGATATACTCGACGTGGAAAGAATTGTGCGCTTCCGACCCATCTTTCTGATTGGTCGAGTATATATAGATAGACTTTCGACGGGAGAGGTTCGTGCGTTTCCGTAGCTTGTGACCGCGCTTGATCCTTTGCGCTCGTCGCAACGTTGCTGGGACCATGCATTTGAATTTCAGCTCATCGCACGGACTTCGGTATACAGTCTTCGAGCCTTGCTTGAACATATCTTAACCGTATCAATAAAGAATTTAAAATATTCAAGCAAGCTCGACAGACGTACGCCAGTTCACTCACGCACCGAACGAATTTCTTCCCGTTGATTTGTTTTTTTCAGCGTTGATACGTAATTTAATGAATCTATCTTCGCAGCAACGAATTTGTTGCTGCGAGGATATATATATTTTTTTTCCGCGTTCAAGAATTTCGTATAAGCATGTTTGGGTAACGTACATTAACTTTAAGAAGGTCAGAGTGGTCGTGCGCATGGAGAATCAGTCTGGTAACTGGAAGGTTCGGAGTTCGAGTCGACGATTATTATCTTTTTTTTTTACAATTTTTTTTTTTTAAGAAGGTTCGTCAGTAAAATTGAAAATGCCCAGAAAAATTTAAAATAATTACCGCGTTTTTAATAATACATAACAAACTCACATAAATTTTTTGGGATTTTTCGTCTACATCGTTCACACAAAATAAATTTTTTTATGCATACATTTCAACATGGGCTCTTATGGCATATTTACCAATAAAAAAAAATTGAAAAAACTGCGAAACGCAAAACTGACTTCACTCTCGACTTGAAAAAATCAAACGATCGAGACGAACCGGAGTGCTCGCACTTGTTTACAGTTTGCCTCCATACAATGTTGCGTTAATGGATTTCCGAGAAACGTATACATTGTATTGTGTCTGACATGTAATTTTGATTCTCCATATGAATTTGATGGTTAATAAACATTTAAATTTTTCAGACCCGACCTTGCATTGCTCGCACCCCCATGCGAGCAATGCAAGGTCGGGTTTAAAAAAAAAAAAAAAAAAATTGTAAAAAAAAGATAATGATCGTCGACTCGAACTCCGAACCTTCCGGTTACCAGACTGATTCTCTATGCGCACGACCACTCTGAACCTCTCAAGGTTGACGTACGTTACCCAAAGATGCTTATCCGAAATTCTTGAACGCGGAAAAAAAATATATATATCCTCGCAGCGACAAATTCGTTGCTGCGAAGATATATTCATTAAATTACGTATCAACGCTGAAAAAAACAAATCAACGGGAAGAAATTCGTTCGGTGCGTGAGTGAACTGGCGTACGTCTGTCGAGCTTGCTTGAATATTTTAAATTCTTTATTGATACGGTTAAGATATGTTCAAGCAAGGCTCGAAGACTGTATACCGAAGTCCGTGCGATGAGCTGAAATTCAAATGCATGGTCCCAGCAACGTTGCGACGAGCGCAAAGGATCAAGCGCGGTCACAAGCTACGGAAACGCACGAACCTCTCCCGTCGAAAGTCTATCTATATATACTCGACCAATCAGAAAGATGGGTCGGAAGCGCACAATTCTTTCCACGTCGAGTATATCTATATATATTCGACCAATCAAAAAGATGGGTCTAGTTCGGCAACTCTCCAGTGTGGCGGCGCTGCAAAGACGGAAAAAAAGTTGCCTCAAGAATATCGCTCCACTGGCAATCTCCCTACTCATCTCTGCTTTCTCCTATCGCCTCTTCTATTCTGTTCTTGATAATTCTTTCAAATATCTTTCCGATGGTAGGTAACAGCGTTACAGGACGGTAGTTGCCAATTACACTAAGTTCTTGATTAGGCTTTCGAAGTGTTATAATTATTCTCGTCTTCCAGATTCTCGGAAAATGTGTGTTTACTAGGCAGTAGTTAAATATATCAATTATGAAAGAATGTACTCTATGACTTAGTTTTTTGATTATTCCAATAAATATGTTATCAATGCCAGGTGAGAAGTTTTTGCATTTTTTTAGAGTTTGCTTTAGTTCTACTGTTGTGACGGATATTATTTCGTGCTCATGTAATACTGGATGCTCAAAATATTCTTCGTACCAGTTTGAGACTTCTCTAAAGTTTGTAGCACTGAAGTTTGGGTCTAGAGAGAGGCTATACGTGCTATTAAAATGCTGGGCAAAGGCTTCAGCTTTTTCTGCAATAGTTGTGAGGCTATTGTTGTTTACTATAATATTGGCTGTTGTATTGTGCGATTGGTTGTACCTGGTAAGTTTTTTTACTATTTGCCAGTAATTTTTGCCCTGTGTTTTCTTAATTTCGTCGCAAGCTTTGAGCCAAGTGCGTTTTTTTAACTGTGTGATCATTTGTTGTATGTTTTTGTTGAATGCATTGATTTTTGTTTTGAATGCTCCGCTCTGGTTATTTTGATATTCCCTATATAGCTGACGTTTGATTTTTATTTGCCTAATTATAAAGGGCGGCAGGTCGTGTAGAAAAAAGTTTTTTTAGATTTAGGTGTGTTGTCAGTAATTATAGTGGAAAGTTGATTGTTGAAGCGGTCGATGCATTCGCGTGTTGTTGAAACATCTCTAACAGTATCTAGGTAATCGTTTATTTTCCGCTCTATTTGCTCTACATCTGCTTTATTGAAGTTGTATTTTTCGGGAGTCGGCGGTTGGTTTATAGGTGTGCCGGTGTCTATTGTTACTATTATAGATAAGTGATCGCTTCCCAGATGGGGTATAACTTCGACGTTTCTTATATTAGCCCTGATATTTTGCGTGCAGAATACTAGATCCGGAGTTGTGTCACTGTTATTGCGCATAATAAACGTGGGTGGAGTAACGATTTGTGTGAAATGTGAACTTTGCAAAAAGACTCTGATTTGTACTCGTTTATATCGTGTTGGGTTAAAATCTCCTATGAGTAGTACGTACTTAAATAATTTACCTTTAGTGAGAATCGTGTTTTCGATTATCGTGTTATTATGCACGTATACCAAAATTATGTGTAATCTCTCCTCGAGAAACGGGACCGAGACATGGAGAGCGTTAGTACGAGCATCGTTGGTTTTTGGAGGATTTTCCTTGCGCATGCCCGTGCCTGGATGAAGTTGTATAATTGCCCCTCCTCTTGTATTACGATTTGTGTTATAATTGTACAGTCCCTGTAGTTGATGTTATCTTCTGGAGTGTTTTTCGTTTCAACAAACGCCGTACAGTTTACTTCTTTTTCTTCAATCATGTTTTTTATATGATGACTTTTGTTACGATAACAGTTCACGTTTGAATATAGTAATTTAAGAGACATTGTTAGACCTTATTTGGCGTTGTTCACCTTGTGTAAGCGGTTCCGTGGGTGACGGTTCGTCTTGTTTATCTACATAGACCATTAGGATGTACATCCAGTTGCCCGTTAATACTGCCACCGTGTCTATATTAAACTCTTTAATAAATCTTACTTTCAACTTTTGGATTAAAGCGGCTCTGTCTGATGTTGTCGGTTTGTTGATTTTTCGTAAATACGTGTTGAGTATGTAGTCGTGGGTGGTGATCGGAGCGTGTATGCGACTGTTCATGGTTAGTGACTTGTCTACTTCTTCACTCTTTTTGTTGAGTCTTTTTACTTGCGTGTTCGGAATGCCGTCTACCGGTTTTGTGGGACGTTTAGGACATTTTATCGACCAAGCGACATGGTCCGTTGTGTTGCACGGAGTGCACTTTATTGGCAGATTTGTTGGGTATTTCTCCGTTCTATGTTCTCCCTCGCATTTGCTACACTTAGTTTTGTTAACGCAGTTTTCAGTAGCGTGTGTGTGCAGCGCGCAATTGGAGCACGGTTGGGGAAGCGACGGAGGGGGAGTACTCGATTTCGCTCTAAAATGTTTGCTGAGTAGATACAACCCTACTCTCATCAGATCACTCTCACTAGAGTTGTCAGTTTGCCCGTGGTTCAAGAGATTGTGCTCTTACAGAACCGATGTTCGATGTTATTGTCTTCCAGTCCCCGGCTGATCGTGTCATTATCGATTTCATAATCAACCTGTGTTAGAACAGCAGCGAAAGTCTCAGGCGGAGAGGCTCGGGCTTGCCTGTTGTTGTTAGCAGCGGTCTCAGAGAAGCCGTCGATAATGTTGACTTGTTTGAGTTTATTTAGCATGTATAATAGTCTTTCGCTCGGCGTGTTTGATTTCAGTAAGAAGCCCTTGGTTGTTTTGAGAATGATATCTTTGGCCAGAGGTGGTACTTGACTCCACTGCCGGGCCATTTCTAGCCTAGTTGTTATTTTGGACGCGTTAATGAAGTACAGGAGTTTGTAGTTTCCTGACTCAATAGGCTTAACTGCTTGAGAGTCGGTGCTGTAAGTAGATTTTGTTTGGTGAGGGTGTGCTGAAGTTGAGGGTCCTTGCGAGTAGTTGTGCGTTCCTTGCTCATGGGGCTGTTGCGACTTTTCTGATTGACTATATGATGACTCGCTGCGGTTAGATATTTGTTTTTTTCTTTTTGGCGGTCTTCCTCTCGGTCTCACGGGAGTGAACCCGTCTGAGTTAGAGGTGTCAGTAGGTGGGTTTGCCTCCTCCGATTCCACACCTTCCATTTCACATATGGGTGTAGCCCGACCTACACCACTAGTTAATACTATCCGCGTCTATCCTCGGAGCGTTTCGTAAACACGTCTGCTCGCTAACGAGGTTCGATTTGGACTACTGTACTACTAATATCATTACCTCGACATATTTAAAATTTCCGATTGATATCTTGTGTTTTGCCGAAGTTGATGCGATACAGTTATTTTTTTTATCTTTAGGAATTTCATAAATAAATAAATAAACATTTTTATTTCGTTTACCACTAAATTATATATTTTGCATAGCTAAGGGTTATTCTGTTCATGTACCAAATTTGAACTCGATGTGTCAGTTAAGATTTTGGAAAAGTCAATGACATAATATTAATTGTGTGATGTACACGGCGTATCGTTACGGTGGAACTACCATGGAGCCACGCGTACCTGCGAGGAGCACGTTGTGCCGCCACGGTGCTGCTACCGTGGAGTCACACGTGCCAGTGAAAGGCACGTCGTGTCGCCACGGTGTCGCTACTGTGGAGTCACACGTGCCAGCGACAGGCACGTCGTGTCACCATGGTGTCGCTACTGTGGAGTCATACGTGCCAGCGAGAGGCACGTCGTGTCGCCACGGTGTCGCTACTGTGGAGTCACACGTGCCAGCGAGGTGCACGCCGTACGGTTACGGTGTCGCTACGGTGGAACCACGCGTGCAAGCGAGGACCACGGCGTACCACCCCAGTGTTGCTACAGTGGCACCACGAGAAACACCGAAGAGCACGCTCTGCTGCTTCTGAGCCACCTCCGTGCCGTTACACTCGAACAGGGAGTGCACGGTTTAGCGGCTCCGTGATGGCAGCGTAATGGTACTCAGCCCACGCCGTGTCGCCACCGTGCACCCACAGTGCTGCTACTGCGTTAAACAAGATGCACGTGGTGCACTTACGGTGCCGCCACCGTGCCGTCGTGCGAATCAGGCGGAGCACAGCGTGCCATCTCTCTGCCTACACCGTGGCGGTACCGTGCTCCAACAGAACTCTACGGTGTGCTGCAATGGTGCCGTTGGTGTGGCGCTACAGCGTGTCTAAGCACGCTGTGTCGACAGAATCGCGTCACATTCGGTCGCACATAAATGCACGGTACCGACACGCCGTGCCGTGCCGTGTTGCTACCGTGCCGTTTCCGTCTCGTTATGCTCCATTTTAACGGCACGATTTTCTATCCGGGTACCTAATTTAATGAATATATCTTCGCAGCAACGAATTTGTTGCTGCGAGGATATATATATTTTTTTCCGCGTTCAAGAATTTCGGATAAGCATGTTTGGGTAATGTACATTAACATTCAGTAGTGCACGGTGGTCGTGATCGGATAGAGTGTCAGGGTGATAACCGGAAGGTTCAGAGTTCGAGACGACAATAAAATTTATTTTTTTTCACAATTTTTTTTTTTAAGACCCGACCTTGCATTGCTCGCATGGGAGTGCGAGCAATGCAAGGTCGGGTCACTCTGAAATAAAATTACTTTTTTTGTTGTTGATTGTCCACTCAAAAAAAAAAACAAATGATCGAGACGAACTGGAGTGCTCGCACTTGTTTACAGTTTGGTTTCATACATTGTTGCGTTAATGGATTTCCGAAAAACGTATATATTGTATTATGTCTGACATGTAATTTTGATTGTTCATATGAATTTGATCGTTAATAAACATTTGAAATTTTCAGACCCGACTTTGCATTGCTTGCTGCACCCCCATGCGAGGAAGGCGGGGTCGGGGCTAAAAAAAAAAAAAAATTGTAAACGAAAATATTGTTGTCATCTTGAACTCCGAAACTTCCGGTTACCAGCCTGATACTCTATCTGCACGACCACCGTGCACTTCTGAAGGTGGATGTACGTTACCCAAACATGCGTATCCAAAATTCTTGAACGCGGAAAAAGAAAGTATATATATCGGCGCAGCAACGTATTTCTAGCTACGAATATATTCATTAAATTACGTATAATCGCTGAAAAAAAATATCAACGGGAAGAAATTCGTTCGGTGCGTAAGTAAACTGGCGTACGTCTGCCGGGCTTTGGCTTGCTTAAATATTCAAAATCATTTATTGATACGGTTAAGATATGTTCAAGCAAGGATCGAAGACTGTACACCGCAGTCCGTGCGATCAGCTGAAATTTAATGGATGGTCCCAGCAACGTTGCGGTGGTCGCAAAGGATCAACCGCGGTCGTAAGCTACGGACACGCACGTACCTCTCCCATGGAGAGTATATCTATATATACTCGACCAATCAGAAAGATGGGTCGAAAGCGCACAATTTTTTCCACGTCGGGTATATCTATATATATATTCGATCAATCAAAAAGATGGTTCTAGTTCGGCAACTCTCCAGTTTGGCGGGGCTGCAAATACGGAAAAAAGTTGTCTCAAGAATATCGCTCCATTGGCAATCTCCCTACTCATCTCTGGTATCGCGTTATTTACGCCTAGCAGTTGAAATAACCCCAGATAGTGGGGAATTATAATGCCTCCAATTGCGGGCCATAGAGCGGGAAGGTTGAATATACCCCCCCAGTTCATAGAACTGGGGTATATTCAACCTTCCAATATAAACAATATAACCGATCTTTATAGAATGATCAATCTTTTAACATATTCTCAATTGGATGGTTGAATCCAAATAAGGATTTAATTGCTATATGCTGTGACGTGATTTTTTTTGGAAATCACGATCACAAGGGTTTTCGTTACCGGTTATTGCTTTGTTTGAGCGTTTTCGAGATGCCCTTGCTCGAATTTACCGTCTAGTTTTTGTCGAAGAATTTTATGTATCAGAGTTTTGTTATTTTTTTTTGTTATGGGAAATCGGTGCACTCAAATCTGTCGCGAGGATGAGAGCTCAAAGAAACGAGCAGCCCGGCCGAGGAGAGTGACTGATTCGAGTTCTTGCAATTAGTTGTAGACCGGTGCAAATCCGGCACCCTATGGAGAAAAGTGCATCACGCTGGAGAACGGGTGGTGTCTGTTAAGTTTTGGCATAGAATAGAGCATTCTGATGCGTCATGGTTATGAAGCTTAGGCCTGTTTTCGCGTGAAGCATTAAGGGAGGTGATTGTACAGATTTCGAAAATGTTACCGGCATGATTTGCGCTCTCGATATAGTTACGAAATAATTCGAGTGAGAGGGCAGTAGTTCTCGGGTAAGAGATTTTGGGAAAACATTGAATAACGATAATGTTGAGCTATCGAAGATTACTAGGAGTAATTAGTCTTGCTCGAGACACCACCGAGGTGACTGAGTTCGGACTCGAGCTCCCGTGTTGACAGTTTGTCTGTCGCACGGGCGCGCGTCTTCGCGTTGTTCTTGTATTTAGTGATAGCGTATGCTGTACTCTATTTGTTCTCGTTATCTCGTGAATTTCATTCTAATAAAATTTGAGTCGTGTTCCCGTCTTGTGTGGAGTGCAGTTTTGCGCATTTCTCCGTTTTGTGCACCCCTTTGGATGCAAGTTCTCGTTCCTGTGATTATTGTGAATAATTTCCGGTGAGTTGTTTTCGAAAAGTTGAGTTAATTATTTAATCGAATCCTTCGATTAAAGATCTCGTGCCGTTACCGTTGAGTTTCGGAGATGCGTTCGTTGCTTTGCAACTCGCTATTACCGTTACCGATTTCGATGCTTTACGCTGGTTCTCGTACATTAATTCAATAATACAAATTATTGTATTTGCTCTCGAATCGTTTTCTTTAATATTGAAGTTCGTTCTCGGTGTTTGAGTTCTCGTTAAAATAAAGCTATTCACTGGGCCATACAGTTGCGTTTGTTAATTTTACGCGACCCCAAAACTTAACTAAGTCACCGGTTCCGTTATTGGTGTTCTCGATCGTGAGTTTGGCTTCAGACTTTCGATTTTAATAGAACAGAGCCTGATCAACTCAGATTCTTGGGCATACAGGTTTGTTAATACCGGTGAAACAGAAATTATCCTTCAGTTATTGGAATCGAGACTGCTCCCCTCGATCCCTCGGGCATACCGGTTCGTTAATACAGGTGACACAAAAATTAACTGGCGCCCACCGGGTTTGCGGATGCGCGAACTAGGGTGGACGGCCGAAGGTGACAGTTCTCGATTTTTGTGTTCCCGAATATTTTTGATATTTCCGTTCGTTCACGAAAAATACGCCACAAGGCATACACCTTTTTTTCGCTGACTAAATAACGAGAATAAGCTCAACTTTTAATAATGCTGAGCCCAGCAGAAGAACGGATACGGAGATTCCATCCTTATTCGTAAGTGAGTGCACAGATATGTTTAATTTCTCTTGCAAAGTTTACCAGAAGATCTAGGATCTCCGGGGAGTTCGAAAATGCAAGGCTCCTTGCATAGTCGCTCACATTTTAATCAGTAATATTCTTTAAGACACAAATAAAATACTTAAGGTAAGTGTGTTTTGGATGTAGACTAGAAATTTATTTCTTGGTACCTACATCGAAATGTCATTTAAACGTTTATAGATAACAATGTTTTTTTATAGTACCATACAGGTTTTATATATATAAAAAAAAAATTTCATGGAGTCATGCTTATAAGGATGACGCTGTAAGATCATACGCAGTCCGGCTAAACGTGACTTTCAGAGAAATTTTCGAATCAATTTTCAATGGGATCTGAATCTGAAATAAGAACAAGCATATAGAAGGTGCCGAAAAGACTGATTTTACATAATATTAGTTCCATAATGGTAACAAATTAATGCATAAAATATTTGTTCAACAAATAATAACAGTCTCCAAAATTTTTTTCAAATGAAAATGCTTTGTTAATTTTTCTCGATACGTATTGATTTTTTCAGAATTTTCTGTAATCTTTGAAAATTGTATTACTTTATTGATTCAAAAACGCAATTGACATACATGTAATTTTAATTCTATGATAAACCCTAACGACTTTCACAACGGTCAACATTTCTTTTCAGAAGAGGGAGAGTGACAGAGAGAGAAAGAGAGAAAAAGAGCGAGAGAGAGTGATATAAAAAACAAAAAAATAGAGAAAGCGATTCCATTTCATTGTTCACAATTTGTATCTACTCGTGAACTGTGCTGTGTACTTGTTTCATGAAATAACTGCTCCCGCTGTTCACGCTCTTTTGTTAGTGTAATTTTTTTTGTTTTTTCTTTTCATTTCGTTTTTCTGTGTATTTTATAATATGTTCTTTGCGCTTAGTTATTTTGGCAGGATCGGTTTTTAGACGAGCTTCTCTGAAACGCAAACCCAGCCCAATCTCCACAATTTTTTGGATAATTCCATGACGCTTTTCTTTTGGTATCTGTAACATCGACCTCTCGGAAGGCTTAAAACTGGTCGCACAAACCTGTTTGTAAAAAAAACATCATTCTTAATTTATGAGGTATTAGTGTCGCGTTATGCCAATGGTTTTATCAATTTATGCTTACTTATCAAGAAATCAGTTTTTTTGAAGATTTTTGCCTCCTCACATTCAGTTTTATCCTTTGGTAATCTTATATAATGTTTGGCTTGTTCTTCATAGACATATATGTGTTTGGCATCGGAGTAAAACGGTGACGCATATCATTTGCGTTTACTATGTTGTGCCTGAAATGCTCTAAGGGTGATCAGCCCTTTTGAAACTGTATCGGATGTTGAGTATTTGGGATAGGACCGATCAAAGAATTGGAATTCACGCATAACTTTGACGAGAATAATATTTATTGATAAAAAATACAACACTCGATAATCTCACAAATGAGATTATCAAATTGATTGGTTCAAATTGATAATTGATCGTTCGGATCGCGAGCTCAACCGATTGCTCTTGAAGTCGATTCAAGACTGTCGGTGGATTGGAACTGCTCTTCCCAATTCACCTACTGTTCTACATAAAAATGTCATATCTGCATTATTGGCTAATTGCCCTTTAATACGACTGCATTATTCGCGATAAGCGGATAATGCAATATATTTCGAAACGCTGCTTAATGAAAATCTAGGTCGCAACATCCCTCCCCCCTTAAAAAAATAATTGAAAAAAAACTGTTCTTCTCTGCAAGCCGGGTGAACTTTCGACTATTTATGTACTACACATATATATTCTAAAAAATTATTGCTTATCTGCCTTGGCATGGTATGAAAAACGCATTGGGTGCCTCCGAGTTAAAGCAGCCCTATCTACATCTAAACTACTGATGCGCGGGGGCACCGGCACCGCACGTATCTCGACTGCGGACGGTGCTTCTTGAGGGGTCACCGCCTCTTCTGGCCTTGCCGGTGTTGCGTCGCGCCCTCGCCTCAGCCGGTGTAACCGATATGCGGCATAGCTGGCGAAAGCTACAAAAACTAAGGCTACTAACGAATACAGTGCCATATCGTGGTAACACTGTTCACTGCATTTATTGTCCTTATCCAAGTCTCTAGCTATTTCTTTCACACGCGAACCAAGGGTCCTTAATTCCTCGGGATTTCACAACACACTTAATAACTGTACTCTTTTATTATCTCTTCGCATTTGTGAATGATATTTCACATCAATGTCAGATAATGTAAGGTTGAACGGAGGTAGATATTCCTCGTTTCGAATGTCTGTGACCCTTTTAAGGGTCCGAATACTAATATCTTGGGCGGTTACCTCGCACGAGCCTATCAAAGCCAAAATACCCGAGTCTATTAAAGATTTGCGGAACGCGGCTTTTTTATCGCAAGTTATTGTTATTATTTCTTCTGAAGGTGCGAGGTACATCCATCTTCCGGGTTCTTCCATAGGGGTGATCAGCGTGCTGGTCAGAGTCAAAGCCTGCTTGGGATACCTGAACCGCCCTCAGTGTCGATTTTCACCAAGGTCAATACCTCACATGGTGCATTTTTTGTGATGGGCACCGAAAGATGCTGGGGAGAGCATATAACATTTTTCCCAAAATTTTTGCAATTTGGCAAGTCCACCGACGACATCCGCAAAAAATTTCTATTAGTCTGGTCCACTACTACGAGGTCTTCCGCTGTATCAACGTAGTAGTACGTGTCATTGATGCCCTTCACAGCCACAGGGTATAGCCGGTTCACGGTGTAGCGCTGTGAGCTTATCAGCGGGATATCCAATAACAGCATGTAACAGCATGGCCGCTGTTCCATCGCTGTATGCCCGCGTGTCGATGAGCCGCATCAATGTTGTAGTGCATCCGTGAGGTACTCCACTAGCTTACACGGTGGTAGTACCGCTCCACTCACCTTCCCCGTAGATATCTCGGCCAGGAGCAATACTAACTCTCGTACGTCGGTGAGGATCTCCTCTACTACCACACTTCTTCTTCTTCTCTCCTTACGCCTGGTTATCGCCATCTGAAGACGGCATGTACCACTTCATACCCATAGGTGGATAGTTCTTGGTGGTAAGCAGTGTTGGTAAAACAGGGTGGGTCTGTTTTAATCGATCTTTATAGTAGATCATTTTCGTTTATCTTTATATTTATATTTATATGTTGAGTAAGTGTAAATATATGGATTACACATTCCTTTCACGAGCTATTTATTAGTTTAAATTTTTAGTTTATTTGTTTGTTTGTATTTAAAAAATGTTCTTACTAGTGTTATTTTAAATTCAGGTGATGTTAGAAGGATGGAAACTATTGAATGTAGGTGCATTGTTATTATAGGAAAAACGAACTGAGAATTTAGACTATGATATTATTGAGGATAAGGAATTCACAAAAGGGTAACAAGGACATGTGTTCCTTAAGATTAAACAATCTGGTGACATCGTTGAAATAGTGGATACTCAGTGTTTTCAAAACAGGGAATAGCTTTTGTCTACCCACGGCTAATTCAGGGCAGTGCCAGATCAAATGATTGATATCACAGGTGTGATATCCACACTTACAGGATTTATCCTGAACGATGCCTTTTCTGAAAAGATGTGCGGGTGTAAGAGTATGCCCAGTTCTTATTCTATTTATGATTTTTATTCGAGAACGATTCAAATTGCAGTCCTCAAACCAAGGTTTGAGGGTGAACGGTTTAGATAGCTCGCAAAAAAGTTTTTCTTTAAACGTACCCTGGTGATTTATGTAGTCTTCCGTTTTGGTTTTTTAAATCTCTTTAAATATAGCCGACAGGGCAGATGGAATACACTTTTCAGTTGCATCTAAGTCTAGATTTTGGGCCTGATTTGCCGCCATGTCTACGAAGTCATTACCACGTATACCTAAGTGAGAAGGAATCCAGAGGAAAGAAATAGTTTTGTCTGATTGAGATAAGGTAAGGAGTAACTCTTTCATGGTGAACGTGTATAGGTGCGCTTTAGGGTTTGAAACACGTTGTGCTAGGGTAATAGTTGAGAACCGTGAATCTGTACAGATTGATGTGTGTTGCCAATTTTTAGTTTGGATAAGTTCTAAAGCTCAAATGATAGCAGATAGCTCAGCAGCATAAATGGTTGCATTGTTATTAAGTCTACGATGCTTAACATAAGCAATTTGTGGACGGTAGGCTGCTGCACCCACACTTGGTAGAATTGGAGATTTAGAACCGTCTGTGAAGATTAGGACATGTGATGGGAAATGAGAGTTTACAAGCGATAAAAACAGTTGGTTCTGAGTGCCCTTAGCAGCGTTTTTAATCTGATATCCTAAGGAAATATTATAATTAATAGGAAAGATTTGTGCCTCCAGGGAAAAAGCGTAACACGCCGGAGTATTTAGTCTATAGATTTCTTTAAAATATTCGTTGAAATGCAGCCAAGTGTTAAATATGCAGGGAAGGTACGATTTCTTGTTATATCTATGATCTAGGGATAGTTCATACATAAGTTTAAGTCTTGGAATAACAAGATTAAATTTATGAGATATAAAGGTTGTGGCCGCAGTTAATAATATTGGATGAAGGTTTTGGCTATTGGCGACCAAATAAAAAAGAAGATAGCTGCTCTTCTGTTAAAACGTTTCGACCTTATTGTAGGTCCTCTTCAGTTATTATTCCTCATCTTACTTTGATGCAACATGTCTGGAACAATGTTACTATTTTGGCCGGATTGTCTGGCCATGTTGTCAGTGGGAGGTTGGTTAATTCAATAATAATAGAGAAACAAAACTATTTTGTTTATGTCTTGCATTGTAAAACTTATAAAACGATCTATGTGGCCAGGCAATCCGGCCGGTTAGTGGAAACAGTTCAACTGACAACATGGCCAGACAATCCGGCCAAAATAGTAACATTGTTCCAGACATGTTGCATCAAAGTAAGATGAGGAATAATAACTGAAGAGGACCTACAATAAGGTCGAAACGTTTTAACAGAAGAGCAGCTATCTTCTTTTTTATTTGGTCGCCAATAGCCAAAACCTTCATTCAATAAGATTAAATTTATCCGAGTAGGATTTTGCTAGAAAGTTCTGGGTTAAAAACAATCTTCTAAGATGCATCGGAGGCTCGGCTGCAAGATGAAGTAGGGTGTTAGTAAAAATGCACCCCAGGCAAGTCCTGAGTGATGCATATTGAATAATATCGATGGAATGAAGATAAGAGGCGTTCGCATAGAATGTAGAGCCCCAATCAACGATAGCCCGGATAAGGCCTTTATAGATAGTGAGTAAAATTTTTGGATGCGCGCCCTATTTCAAACCAGAAATAGCCTTGATAACTCGAAGCGCTTTGGTTGCTTTTTGTTTGGTATAGTTAATATGCTTTTTCCAGGATAATTTATTGTCTAAGTATACCCCAAGAAATTTTGCGGAGTTAGTGCTATGGATACGAAATTCGTTCAAAAAAATATATGGTTGCAGATTGGGCATTTTTTTTTGTAAAGACGACTAACTGTGTTTTAGTTTCAGAAATTTTTAGTCCCAATTCCTTAAGCCAATTTTCTAGTTTATGTAAAGAGGAAGATATTTCGTTAAGCGAAGAGTTATAAATTCACATCATCGGCGAAGGTTAAAATCTTCGTACAAGGATTTATATGATTAAGAATATCGGAGATATAAATGTTGAACAGTATTGGGCTCAATATTGAGCCTTGTGGTAAGCCTTTAGCGATAGTGGCTGTGCCAACGTTAGTATTATTCAGAGATATATATATATTGTAGTGTAATTTCCTAAAAAAAAACCCAATACACCACAAAGCTAAAGTCCCCAAGAGTTCTTCCCTTTATTTTATATGGGCACCAGGCGCTTTCGCGCCGGGGAAAACTCTGCGATCTATTCGAGACCAAGCTGCTTTTGCCGGACTAGGTGCAGCCGTCAAGAATTGTAGAGTGGCGGGATTCAAGGCCAGGTTCTCGTGTAGAAATCGAAGAAAATAAATTACAAACTCTAAATTACGGGAATCACAAAATAGCTATTTATTTGCAGTTAACAACAGTGAAACGATTTTAAACTTCCCGTAAATATTTCAATTTATTATTCGAATAGCCCAAAGGTTCGATCGGCTGACACACACGCATACACATTAGGGTGGGGCGGAAAACAAAAAATTTCGAAAATCAACTTGTTTGGACAATAAAAAGTCGTCTTTTATATAACAAAACACTTGGGTGCAAGGAGGGATTTATTGTTCCACATTTCGAGGTCCCAGTTCTATTTTTTTATTTATTTTATTTTTTTAAAATTTTATTTATTCAGCCAGACTGATTTCTATCGTAATAAAATTGTTTTCGGCCTGTAATTGAATTTATAATAATGTTACAATATCATATACACTATATATTTTTATTGCAATGATTTATATTTCTTTAATAAACTCACCGTATTTAAAGTTTTGATTGATAATGACGCTTTGTTTCGAATATCGGCATTTTTTTCCGTGCCTCCAAGCGGGTTCGAATGAATCCATCTCGTGAATCGGATCCACATACTGATGAAGATGCTTCTGTTACTAGTTTGACTGTTCTTTCGACTGCTTGCGTGTGGCAAGGCAGTAGGAAAATCTCATTATCCTGAAAATCGTAATTTTCCACAAAGTGTTCAAGCTCTTGATCCGAGAAGTTCCTCAATAACGGCGGGTCAGTAAAGCTTAGTTGTGGATCATTCCATCGTATAATGTCCACGTAATCCTTCGCATTAAAGTTTAACGCCGGAATTTTGAACTTCCGAATCGAAGTCTCGTCGTTTGCTCTAAGCGCAATAATTTTTTGAACGGCTTGTCGTCGTATTTCTTTACGTTTGTCTGCAATCATTGCGATAAGAATATTTTCCGGCTGACCAAAATATCCATTTCGTTGTAGCACGGAATCAATCACGGCTTGTGTCCCTGCGCTCAAGTGTCTTGAAAATTTTATTAAACGCCACAAGTGTTGCGCACCGTTTGTACAGGACGGAAACGCTTTGATCCAAAACCAAACAGGTGTATATACTTTCATAATGTAATCGACGATGACTTTGAGTTTTATCGACGGCTTTGGAGTAGCTACATACAAGCGTAATATACGATTAGCGGTTGTCAGCCACCTCGCATGAGACATTTTTCCAGGATTTCTGAGAGATAAATTGGTTGTGCATTCACCGTTAAAAATAGCACGAAATATCTCCATCAAATATTTTTGATCTGTACTTAAAGCTTCCTCGTCAACTTCTGGAATTTCTGACGCGTTTACTTTCTTGAACTTCACAATCGGGAGCGACTCACACCCGTTCAGAGCTTTTCCAATTGGGCCAGAAAATCCACGAGGCCCTGAGGTGGGTCCGTCAAGATTTTCGATCAAGTGGCGAAGCGGTAGTTCGTTTGCGTGAAGCAAGCATATCAGCCACTGAAAAGGCTTTCCGGTATGTTCTTCTAGACGCCTAATAACACCACCCTTGTTACCCGTATTTACTACAGTCCCATCGCATCCGATTGCAAGTAAGTCATCGCTGTTGATCGAATTTTGCTTAAAGAATTCTACTATTCCTTTTTTGACACTTTCCGCTGAGCCACTTTTCAAGCTTATATGCCCCAGATACTTATCCCCGGGCTGTTGTACCAATGAAATATGTTCTTCTAGAACCACTTTACGATAAGCCTTTCGGTCGTGCATCTCATTCACCAGCGTCTGGTCTTTACGACCGTCAAAGTATAGGCCCGTTATGCTGTGATTCAGACTCTTATCTCGGTTTTGTTGAGCTTTTCGAGTTCGTTTCCGCGCACGCTTAACTTTGCTGGGATCAATTACGAGTGTACTATTTTTATTCGTAATCAAGCCAGCATCTTCTAGTACAGCCGTTGCCACGGCTGCAGCTGATCTGCTTGTTAACCCGTAACGATCACAAGTTTCGGAAAGTGCTGGCAATTGCATTCTTTGCTGATTACTACGCGCTTTTAATGCAGATTTAGGTGGTTCAAATATGAGATCCGTTGTGCTTGGATCTGACAGTACTGACGAAAATGAGCTAAAAGTCTGGATAGTACCTAGTCCATCATTTTTCATTCGAGCATATTTCTCTTGGCGTTCATTCTCTTTCAACTCTCTTGCGTGTTTACGTTTAAAGTTCGTAGTAGCAACAATGTCGACTGGGCCTAAGATCATTTTGCGCTCCGTTCGTTGGTCAGACAAAAATGCGCGTTCAGCCAAGGGTACCTTGCGGGAAATCGCACATCGGCATAATTTGGAATGGCATTTACACGCTGCAATGTCGAAAATGATTCGCGATTGCTCGAGAAATTCTTTCTGCTTTACCGCTACTGTTTCGGGGCTGATACTCGAAAAGCCCTTTTTTAGACCGTTGTATTTGTTTCGATACTCTCGGATTCGTGTCAATATCCGCGTATGAGAAATAATGGGAATCGACGTCTTACCCCATATTTCTTCCAATTTAGCACAAATTACCTTCGCGATTGTTAAGATAGCTGGATCCCGTACGTTTTTATTCGGTTTCAATTCATTTTGAAGAAATATGTAGTACTTCATTACATCTTCGTGTGTAGGCAAAACTGTTCCACTGAATTTTTTTGGCTGCCCGAATACCGGGTCACTGACTTGCTTCCGAGTTTTCATACTCACGTCGAAAAACGAATGTAATTATTGATAAGCATTGCGAAACTCTCAACGCGTGGTTTGTTCTTCTCGTGCACCTGACTTGTTGATATTGGTTGTACTGTCTTATTACCGCGCTACGCGCTAGGAGCGACACATTCAACATGGATGAACTAATCAGTTAGTCGGCCGTCGGTAATTAGGCGAATCAGTCGGTAATGAACTGTCGATAAGCTACACTCTTTGAACTCATTGAAAGTCTATATTTTTTTATTGGAAACATTGTTTTTGCCCATCATGATGATGATTCAGTAATTGACATAATGAAAGAACCGAAAAAACTAAGTTGACAACAAAAAAGCGGCTATCCTAAAAAAAATGCAAAAAATAAAATTTATTACTAAATAAATTACGCCTATACCAAAACTGGGACCTCGCAATGTTGTTCGAAAAATCACTCCTTTCACCCAAGTGTTTTGTTATATAAAGGACGACTTTTTATTGCCCAAACAAGTTGATTTTCGAAATTTTTCGTTTTTCGCCCCACCCTAATACACATCCATCACTCATACGAGAGGAAGTTCGGGAATAAATTAAGACGAGCAATAACAATTGAATTTTCCTGAAAATATCCCATAAATAGATCGCGCACCTCCACACCTCTCGTTTCCAGGCGACGCGATCTAATCTTCTCTCTCTCTCTCTCTCTCACTCTCACCCGTCCGCGGCACACGGGAATGATTCTACACTTCGAACAAAATAGATCTCTTCTATCATTCCCGCACGCAACACATTTACACTATGACTAATGGCAAATTTTCCAAAGATCACTCCCGACGATCCCCTTACGTTAATTCTCGTTCCTAATATTTCCCACAGTCTCGATCGTGTCGACAACGGCCCGCCGTAAAGTCTCACGGGACTCCCGAAAATCAAAATACCCAAACGATAGAGCTCGCGGACTCAACCACGCGGGGGATACCGTCGCCGAATACACGCTATACAATTTTATGATACAATTTCAAAAAAAAAAAAGAAAAGAAAGATAGAAACAGGGCTTACCTCCACAATACCCAAGTCTCGAGGAAGTCTTGCTCTTGGACCTTTTTCGATTCGGGAGTGTTTTCGCGGTGCTGTTTCACGTCACTCCTCGCAACACCACGTATCCTCGGAAAATGCCACGAGATGTGTCGCTCACGGGAATACGAAGCGTTTCATCCCTACCCTAATTGTGTCGCTGGCGATCGGTCAGGCAGCCAACTCTAATTTTTCGCAAACTATACAATTATTCTAAGTAGTTGGTGTTTGTAGCGCCCGAAGTCCAAATCGGGACTTCGTAACACAGTGCGCGAGACGATGACATAGGCAGGTGTTGTTCTACGATAATGCAGATGGAGAGTAGCATTTCCTTATGCCATTTGTGATGTTCGTAACTCCCGTCGTTATAATTCCCGAAGAAAAAGAGGAAGTAAGTGCGGTTTTGCAGCTCGTTGCTTATTCATAATTTCCGAGATATCCTCCGAGTGGTGGGGAAAAATACCAAAGTGTATTCGGGCGAGCCCTCATCTCTCGGCGTTCATAAATGAAAATAAATAAGACACGCGGGAATTAGAAATAAAATTATCAATATCGAGAGGCCCTATGGATCTGTTGCAAGTCACTGTATTGCGAGGACCTGTACTCGTGATTTTCTGAGCTTCTCACGTCTCATAAAATTTTAACTCGTTACAATATATACATATTTCTTTCAAATATAATATTTTTGATAAATTTAATAAGCATAGTAGGCAGGTTTATCTTCTCAATTTGTTGAATTACAATACCAGAAATAACGTTATCGAAACCTGCCTCTATGTCGATAAAGCAAGCCGATAAAAATGGTGATTTTAGAACATGTATGCTTAAGTCATTAGTAAGGGTGGCAATGCTATCGGTACAAGATTTATTTCTTCTAAATCCGAAGAATTGCCTCGGGATTAAATTAGTATTTTCCACAAACCAATGTAATCGTTGGTTTATAACCTTTTCTATAAGTTTGAGTAGCACAGAAGAAATAGCTATTGGTCTTAGTTTTACGGAACCAGGTTTGGGAATTGAACAAACAGAATAATTACTCCAAGAAGGGGGAATGACGCCCCGATCTAAGAAGAGTTGGAAGAGGGTTGTAAGCAAGCATAGGGAAGATATGGGTGGATGTAATAGCATTTCATTGGAGATCATGTCCATCCCTGGTGAGGCTTTTTTATTTATGCCAGTTGGAGCTGAAATCACTTCCTCTAGCGTAATAGTATTTGAAGATTTAAAGAAGGGATCGCAAGAGGGGGATATAGTTATTGGTTGATTAACTGAAGGGGGGGCTAGTTTATTAACGGCCTCAAGAACATTATGCCCAATGAATGTATTGTTTGAGACTAAGTCTATGTTATTAAATCTATTTTAAAAGCACTTAATAATTTTCCAAGTTTTAGAAATGTCGGACGTTAGGGTAATGGATGAGCAAAATTTCTCAAAGCTTTTAGCCTTTTCTTTTCGTAAAGTCTTGCTTTACCAATAGCGTCTATATATGTTTGATAAGAGTCGTCCGAAGGATTGGATAAGTCCTCTTGTAAGGCAGCTCTCCTTTCATCCACAACGTTGGTACAAATTTGGTTCCACCAGGGTACTGGAGGGGGGGATTTGCAGATGTTTTTAGTATTGGGTGGTCCAGCTCCTGCTGCAATCAAGTTATTCTTAAAACCATCAACGAATAAGTTATCGGTAGCTACCGGGCTTAAATTGTTGATTGATACTTTTTCAGAAAATGACCCCATAGCTAGTTTGAAAGAATCCCAATCAATTTTTGATATAATATATCTTGGTCTAGCTTTATTGGTGTACATGGAAGGGAGAGCGATTTGAATGTTGATATGCAGATGATCACTACGCATAGTATCAGGAATAGTTTTCCAAGAAGTAGTGGTAACAATGACAGAAGATACTAGTGTTAGGTCTGGAACGCTTTTTACTCCGTGATCTATATGGATCCTAGTTGTAGCACCGTTATTTAGAATATTAAGGTTGGAGTCGATGATTGCAGAATAAAGTGAGTTACCAGAGGGGTTAATCAGATCACTTCCCCATAATGAGTGTTGAGCATTTAAATCTCCAGTGATAATAACATTTTCATAATTTGTGAAAATAGAATTAAGAAGCTCAGTCCATTCCAATGCACACACTTTTTCATAGGGAGGAACATAAATATTCAATAGATGGAATTGTTTCCGGCAGAGTTGAAATTTGATGAATATACATTCAAATTTATTTCTAAAGTTAATATCATCGATGACTTTGTATTGAGTACGTGATTTTATGAAAATAGCAACGGCACCACCTCTGGTGCCAGTGATTCTATCTTTTCTAATAGTATTGTGAGATCGAAAGGTTAGTAGGTTATGGGGTTGCAGCCAGGTTTCCGTAATGCACACTATATCAAAATCGACTATGAATTTTTGGATGTCTGGGATTTTATTTATTATGCTTCTCGCGTTCCACTGAGTGATTCCTAGGTTGTTCCGGGTTCGTTTATTCATCAAAAAGATTTTCTTTGATGATTTACTCCCCCGCAGCAACAATAGTATCTACAATTTCGCTGGAGTTTGGGAATTGTGTTTTTAGGGACTCGTATATTTTTTTATTGAGTTCTTTAAGCAGTCTGTTTACTTTAGCTTTAACCAGAGATGAGATATTAATAGCTAGTAGTATAGCTTGTAATTTATAATTGTTGTTCGTAATAGTTATATCTTCCATCTCCAAAGATCCAGCAATTGGAAGCTCATCCCCATTGAATTCGCTCACAATTGAAGATTTGTTGGACGGGACCCAATCAAAGAGATTATCAGCTTCGAAGTTTTGGCGTAGGTTAGACATAGACCCGGAAATAGGAGTCGATTTTTTTAATTCCCCCAAGCTCGGATAATGTAAGTGATTGAGATGATACTGTGGGCCGGCACGGCTCTCATAATTTTTCTGATCCATTATACGTTTGGCCTCAGCGGCTGATATGCTTTTTGTGAATCGTATTTCGTTGACCTTCTTGTAGTAGTTAAAGGAGGGCCATTTGTCAAAGACGAGCTCGTGTTCCCTGCTCTTGCAATTGCAACAAATGAGCTAATTGAATTGCACTTTCAATATGATGGTCTCCAGAACAATGAGGACATTTTTGGGTAGTATATTTACATTTTGATGCAACGTGTCCCGGAAGGAAACACTTAAAGCATCTTTTTGCTTTAGGAATGAGGACGGATACGTCTCGCTTAACATTCCAAATTAGTATAGATACCGGTAAGGACTCTTGGCCGAAAAAGATTTTAACAGATTTGTCGGGTTTCAAAACAGGAGAGTCCTTATTAGTATAGTCCATATACTTGATACGCTCGACTTTAACTATGCGAGCAGTGTTACTCTGCGAGATCTTAATACCCTCAATAATGTCAGCTTCAGAGAGGTTTAAATCTACTCCTCTAACTAATTCCAGTCTATACATCTTTGTATCGGGAACAATAGCAACCCAATTAGCGTTAATCTCTTGTATACCTCGCTCAATGAATAGGTTTGCCGTTATAGCGTCTTTGAAACGAAAAATAATTCTATCCCCCGTCGGCCTGATTTCTTGGAGTGAGTTATTATACTGTTTAAACAGTTTGCCGATCGACATTGGGTGCGAATTCCCCAAGTTGTTTAAAGGATCCTTATCAAAAATCTTGACGTCGAAAAGACCAGATGAGAACTCCGTGAAACGGTTAAATGCGTTCTTCTCCACATAGAGCCTACGACTTGAATCGTTCTCTGTTTGAACAGTGTTCCGTTTACCGGGGGGCGACTTATCGTCACCCATGTTTTGCGATTCCGATTTATCACGGGGTCTTTTTTATTACTCGTAGGGGAGCTCATTTGAATTATATAGAATAAAGGTACTCACCAAATTGTAGAAATAAAAAACGAAACACAGAAGGAAGTGGTGTATAAAAACGAAGATACACACGAATTATACAATTAAAATAGACTAGTAGGAATAGTGTATTTATGTAGTATATATCGAGGAAAGGGCTGGTTGTAGTTGGTTATTATAGATTAAATATTTATAAGTAGATGTGAAATTGTTTGTATTTTAGTTATCTGATTATTGCAGATTGTTAATATATATATATATATATGTGTGTGTTTAAAATTTTTATTTTTAGATTTCAATTTTTTTAATTTTTTATTTAAATTTAGTTTTTATAGATTTACTTAGATACAGCCGGAGAACAAAATATAATATTTGTGAAGATACTGATATAATGACTAGACTATTAGTATTCAGGTACAGGAGCGTAAACTTAAGACAACCGCACTTGACGAGAGTAGAAATTCGAATCTACTACCACACTTACAGCAGTTAGGCTCTCGTCAAGACGTATACGTCTCGTAAGCTGGTCTTTGTTAGCGATTAGGTCACGCCGCGCTATATTTACAAGGCCGAGGAGGGTGTTCTCATTAGCCACTATCCTCTCCATGGTATCATTAAAAATCCGCAGAGTCAAGGAAACGACCTGCAATTGTCCCTTGATACCCTTTTTTAGAGTTCGTTCGCCCGCTTATTGTAGGGCCATTATCACGCGATTTATCCACTCCGCATCTGCAGCATCCATATTTCCGGTGATTGATTTTATTATTGATCCCATACCATCGATAAGTGCTTTGCGTCTACGCAACGATTCAGGTTTGATTAAGTCATGAACGGTGCCCACGTCATCGTCTACCCTTGATGACATATGTTCGGCGGTGTCCAGAAGCGAATGACACAGTTCAGCGGCCTGACCCGTTACATCCTCGACTTTACATGCGTCGCGTACACGTTGCAAGTTAAACTTAACTAAACTTGGTGAGGTTAAACCATCCTTTCTCGACGGAGTATACAGGAGAAATCCATGTGCATGGCCAATCTCCACGTCGCCTTCGTTTGTGTGAGGCTCCCTGTTTCTTCGTAGAAGATGCCGAGGTTGTCAGTGGATGGTTTTAGTATATATTTCTCGTTGGCCATGCTCGTATTGGTAAAGCAGGCGATGAATAACGCGACCCTGCAATCAGAAGACGTTGATTAACGCAGTTTTCAACCGTGAGACTGCTTATTTTGCAGTTTACCCCCATTGCCGAGCGATGGCCGGAGAGAAATAGCCACCATCGACTCATTAACTCGTCAACCACCGTGAAGAACAGTAGCTATTTTAAACAAAAACACAAAAATGAGCGGAGAACTCTGGAGCCACCGACTACGCCGACAAGCGAGCCGGGGAGTGCTTGTCTGTGGGCAGGCACGCCTTAACCAGCGCCTCCTGGAGGCAATAGTAAGTTTAAATTTATTCCTCCATCCATTCTAATACCTACGGTTTTGCTTAATTAATTATTTTCCTTTTATTTTCCCAGTCACGGGTGATCTACGTCCCAGGAACGGCGGAGCGTCCCCCACGACCGGATTGGGCCTCCAACTTTATCAGGGAGGCCCTAGTCGTCCGGCGCCGTCGCCAGGCCGCGAGGAGATTCGCGGCCTACATTTGGGACGGCGGCGACGAGTAGGACGAGGAACCCGCCGACTTCGTGGGGCTCCGGCGCCTCTTCCGCGTCGGCCAGCCCTTACATTGCCCCCATTGTGGGGCCAAAATTTTTTAAACATCCAATTTAATAAAACATTATATTTTGAATATTTTCCGTTGGGAATGGGATTATCCCCTCCCTATAATAAATCTTAACAACTCGCGAACTATCGTTTATTTTATTTAGTTTTAAGATTTCTCCCGCGTAATAGATCACGGATGACCTCTTTTTTTTGTTAGAAGTATGAGGACGCACTTTGCGTCAATTCCATGCGGTAAGGCATTATTATAAATATAATCACCCGACACGTCGATGCCCCCTTAGGCGTCCGTGCTCTTTGTCTCTCTCCCCCCCTTTTCTTTATTTCCAACACGTGGACGCCCTCTCTCTCTCTCTGGTGCATCCGTGTTCACTTTACTAGCTTGAGTGGCCGCTGCATGCAGTAAGAGATATTACATACACACACACAGCTCCACGAAGTGTCGCAGACGGTTAATGTGAACCGTCGCGGTTTTACGTTCATTCTTGATTGTGTAGGTGACGGGACTGTGCACCGCTGTAATAGTGTGTGGTCCCGTCCAGGTCGGTCTTAGTTTGGCCGAACGTCCCCTTCGCACGGTATCGTCATGTAGAAGCACCTGGTCACCAACACAATACTCGTGCTGTCTCACTTTGGCATCGTAATCTAGCTTCTCTCTCTCCTTGGCGTCGCTCAGATTACGTCGGGCTACAGTCCACGAGGTCCGTAATCTCTCGCGCAGCTCGCTGGCATAGTCTGCGTGTGTATATATGGAACGCGGCTCCTGTTCCACGGCAGTAGGCAGCTCGGCCTCGCGTCCATATACTAACACATACGGAGACATTCCGGTAGCTGTGTGTGGAGTGGTGTTGTACGTGAACATAACATACGCCAACCACTCATCCCCATCATCCTGACTTTCGCCGATACAATTTTTTAAATATTCTGGTTCAATGTGACCTTTGCAATGCTCCATTACTTTTAGGGTGAAAAGCTGTAGTCTGGATTTTCTTAACCCTTACATGCATACATTTTTGTTTGGGTTCTATGGACTTGAAATTTGTCACTCGGACCTCTATCAAGTTAGCCGGGCAATATCGATTATATCAATTTTTTTTTCTACAGATCGTATGTTAGTTATTAGTTAATGACTGTCAGACTAATTTAAACATTTGTTAGTGAATAGTTTTTGTAATAAAGCAAAAATAATTTTTAGTATATATTTAGCCGAATGATATTAAATTCTTTGTACTTTTCGTTTCAAAACGGGTCTATTTGATGCAGAATCATTTGTTAGTTCCGCATAAACTAATTATAATATTTGTTAGACACTACTTGCGGTAAAAATAGCAAAATTCGGTATACCGCCTACCTGTCGGAGATTGGGTACAATACATAGACTAGATAATGCTTATAAGCGGGTTTATTCGATGAGGAACCGTTTGTTAGTCCTGAATTAATAATTGAAATATTTGTTAGATCACAGTGTCACTTGAAATTGCATAAAACTATATGCCGTCTAACTAACGGGGAGTGGCGGCTCAACACGAATATGTTTTGTGAAGTTAGCCGTGCAGAAATATTATTTCTGTTAGTTCTTGCTTATGAGCGGGCTTTTTCAGAGTAACATCTTTTGTTAGTAAAGAATAAGTTCATTTAAACATTTGTTAATTAACAGTTTCAGTTGAAATAGCCTAAAACCGTGCACCGACTATAACTGATGGGGCGTGGGGGAAAGACGTATAATATATAAATTTATCTGAAGTAGACGAAGATGACTAGCCACATAATATTAATGACCTACCAGTATAATTATTGATGTTAATACATTTCTTATAAAGACATCATGGATGGGTCAAGTGAAAAAGATTGCATTACCTTCCACTTTGTGCTCAGAAAATCTGAACGCGTCTTCCAGCGTTGCGTCAAAGCGCAAGGCTCGATAATATGATATTTTTTAAAACTTGGCGTCGAGTCGCTACCGCGACTCTTGATGAAGCATCGATAATAAACAATAATCTTAACAAAATGTTTCGTTCAATCGGCACGTCACGCCTTATACACGTTAATAAATATTTATAAAATCATATATCTTTCATCCATTAAGTCTTACTTTTATTGTTTTTTTAGGAATGGAATATTTTCCAATGCGTATTTTAACTGCTTCATAATGGCTTCAATTCGAAAAATCAGTTCTTCACTGATATATTACGACTCATGCGGCCTGTACATCACATACGTGCTACGAATTACATATCCTAATGGGCTACGTTTGCTGCTGGCTGTTGCGTTTTTAAAATTTCAATCTATAGCGACGAGTGAACGTGGGAGACAAAGGGAGGAAGAAAGAGCAAAAGTTGACAATTTTATAAAGCAGAAGAAAATATCTAGTTGACATTGTATTTATCGAAACATGACATATACATGTGGTTGAGTAAAATGAGAAACAAACGTATTGCGATATAATATTTGTATTTCAAGTCATAGTAAAAAAAATGACATTCACATACCGTCAAGTTTAACGCATAACCAATGTATCGTGAAATCATATCGTATTATTTCAAATCAAAGTACCTTCGAGATCAGCAGCGCGCTAAATTCTTCGAGTAGTAGTGAGACGTTCGGTAACTGCGAATCATCGTATAGTCTAGACGATCGTCTATCGCCTGCCCGCATTTGAGTGAATGTTGCATCAACAATCAATTTACGAATGTAAATTTTCTGCTTGGTAATGAATATTGTGGTTTCCTCATTTCAATCATTTAATTTCAGCACCATTTATTATTGCTCTTTTATAATTAAATAAAAAATATCTCATTCGCAATATTCATTACCAAGAGGAAGCGAAAGCAACATTCAATAAAGCGCATTCGGACACCTGATAGTCCGTCGCACGATCACTTTAAGATCGTATATAAACGGTGAGGTGAGGATTGATTTCGGTATTTGTACCACAAGTTTTAATGTCTTTTGACAAATCGTCATAAATTTGCCATATCCCACTAGAACGCAGACAGTATGCGAGATAGTGACCGGAGGTGAATCCGGTAATCCGGAAGGTTATCATGGTGGATACTTATGGACCATTGAAAAATGCATTCTTCGGGTAGCCCACTCAAACCATATTTGCAACTGCATTCTGATTATTCAATGCGACTGTACTTAGGACCTCGATTTTTTCCACTCTAGAACAAAATTGTGAAAGTTTTTATGCAAAGTACCTATGATGAATATATGTCTAATTTCATCTCTAGTTCGGTATTCTTCATCAAAACAACATATGATTTCTTATTGTAGTTATCACCGGATACATCAGCAGCAGTGTCAGGTTTCAATTCTAAAAGAATTTTGATGAAAGATAAGCATTTGATAAAGAAACGCATATTGGTTACAAAAAAAACATAGTGAATCAAATTGTGCTGTAAAAACGTATTAAAAAATCTAAATGTCCTTTCGAGTTAGAACAATATTTTGAAAATTGTGGATCAAATTCAAGAGGTTAAGAATCTATTTACGCTCATGCTTTAAATAATACTCTAAAAGCATTGATTTACAATTACGAATTCATAGAATTTATAAAAAATGACATCATACAACGCCATTGCATGAGATACCTAGTAAAATAAAGTAAAACATTCAATTTTGCGCAAATAATTAAATAATTATACTAATTATTAATAATTATAATAATTAAACTGCGATTACATCGCGCTACTCACTGTCATAAAAATAATTAATTTAATAGCAGTTGAACGCAGATTATTGAAATTAGTGTTTAGTATTTTCGAAAGCTGTATGAATGTATACTTCTCTTTGAGGTTAAAAAGACCAGTACCTCCGATCAAAGGTGTTCGTGAAAACCCGACGATTGTGCTGGGGCGTCTGTCTTTCTCTGTGTATCGAATTTCTTCTTGCGGCAATCGCAAGCGTTCGAAGTGGCCTAGACGTTGACAATAGTTGCAAGACACCTAAGTTCGTTGGTGAGGCTGTGAGACAGCAGGTGTTCTACTGGATGAGTGGGATGGTCCTTGGCGTGTGCTGTGGCTGCGATCGCTGACATTGAGGTTTCTGGTCATCATCTCTCGAGTGTAATCGTATGCCTCAGCAGCTTGTGCAGTTGCAATAGCTGCACGGATATTTCCGGCCTTTGTGCCCGCACTTCTGTCGAAATGTCTTTGCGAAGACCCAACAAGTATTGTTCCAAGCCCTGTTCGCGTTCGTAGTCGATAACGAATCGTCTTTTCGTGTCGTTCATTTTGGAGTTAGATAGACAGGCTATCACTTGATTCTGGACTTCGAGAAACCGATTTGTAAACTTCGACACGGATTCAGTCTTTCCTTAAAACATTCGCGCACGTTTGTCCCTCCATACACTAACGGGTTGTAAATTACCGTAGAGAATACGAAGACCACCGTATAATTTTTCATACGTATCTGTTTTAAATTCGTTGAGTTCTCGAGCGGCATCACCGACAATTTTTTTCGCGATTACAAGTTTTCGAAAATAGTCCGGTCGAGCAACCTGCGGTCGTACGTCTTCAATGGATGCAATAAATGATTCGACTCCGATGCACTTTCCGTCGAATTCTTTGACTAATTCTATCGCTTCCTTAGGTGATATTTCCTCCATCAACGCTTCACTTATTACGCTTGATGCGCGCGATGGTGCGTGTTCCTCTTGAAAGTTTTGTATTTCACCGTCGTTTTTTTCGGGAAACACCTTATGCATCACGTTTTTTATCGTGTCGTTAACTTGTGTGAGCGACATTTCGTTGGTGAGCACTGAACCAGATTCCGAATCGGTCTCGATTGTAGGTGGTTCGCGGTATTGAGTAAATGATTGTTGACTCACCAATTTATTTTGTTGGTCCAGCGTTGATGTAAACGTCTCTTCCGGTATATGCGTGTTGTCGATCGATCCTATGTTCCTGGCAATGTCGAGTCGGCAACCCCACACTTAGCACCAATTTTGTGATGTCGCGGATGATTTATTTTATTTAGTAGAAATAACGAGCAGCAGACTCGGCTACGAAACGCAGTTTTAGGAGGAAAAGACTCGGTACACACTGGGTTGATACTGGTAAGAAGACGTTTATTCTGGCACAAAAAGAACAGAGTGACGTTCTTACAGGTTCGGAGACTTACTAACTGAAGAGATAACGCTGGAGGTGCTTATATAGCGAATGCCGTGACAAAGTAGTGGAAGTGGGGAGGAAATTTGGGAAAGAGTCGAGAAAATACTCATGAGAGAGGCACACGTGTGCTTAGATTCCAGGAAATGCAGTGAATAGGCCATGTTGACATAGGCACGACAGCTGTGGAAAAAGGCGATTGAAATAGACTACAACGAAGGGATTTCGGGGGATGCCGGATATAGGATGATCGGCGGTGCAGTGATACGCGTTAGACGGCAGGAACGTATTTGGGAATTTATGGAGTGAGGGTGCGTAGCGAAGAGCCGTGCGGCAGCTCAGGAGGTCATAAACTTGGGCATGCAGGCCTGTGGATCAGAAGTGCAGAAGGCTAATGGGAAAGAAAAAATAAACGGTGGATAGGAGCTCGCTACACTATCTATCGTCTTGCATGGCTGTGTCGGACGAATCATCGAACTACACCGAGAATCGAGACGTCCCGGGATTCGAGCGATTCTCGCATCTCAGCTCCACGAAAACTAGTAAAGTCGTTTATCTCGTCCAATAACACGAAATTCTTGCATAAAATGTCGTCTTGCATAGCTGTATCAATAGAAAAGTCGATCTACATCGAGAATCGTAATGAACCGAGTTCAGGATGATTCTGGGATCTCGGCTCGACATAACGTGTTAAACCCGTTTATTTTGTCTGAAAATATGAAATTCTTGCGTGAAACGTCGTCTCGCATAGCTGCATTGTAAGAAACTTCGGTCTACCCAGAGAATTGTGATTTCGCTTGTTCCAAGCGATTCCGCAATCTCGGCCCGACAAAATTGTTAAAATAATTTTTTTGTCTCGAAAAATAGAATCCTCGCGTTGAACGTCGTCTTGTTCAACTGAATCGCTCGATATATCGATCTGATCGAGAATCGAGATGTTCCGAGTTCCGAGCGATTTTGGCATCACGGATTAAAATAACAGTAAAAGAATCATTTATTTCGGCTCAAATACTAATATTCTCTCTTGAAAGTTGTCACGCACAATTGAAATGAACGAAATATCGATCTAACCAAGAATCGAGATGTCCCGAGATTCGGACGATTCTGGCACCTCAAATCAACGTAAACGTGTCAAATCCTTTACTTCGTCCTGAAACATGCATTCCTTGCAAAAAAACGGAGTCTCGCACAGCTGTACCAATCGGAACTTCGATCTACCGCGAAAATCGAAATTTTGCGTGGCTCAAGTAATTGTGTCATCTGGGCAGAACATAAATTGATAAAACTAGTCATTTTGTGTCGAACAAGAAAAATCTCGCGTCAAACGTAGTCTTGCACAATCTTTTCGGGGGAAACATCGATCTACACCGAGAATCGAGATATCCCGAGTTTCCATCGATTCTGGCATTTCAGCTCGACGTAAAAGTTCCAAACCCGTTCATTTTGTCCGACAACACAAGTTTTTTTCGCTTTTTGTCGACTTGCACGGCGGTGTTGGACGAACCATCGAACTACACCGAGAATCGAGATGTCCCGAGATTCGAGCGATTCTCGCATCTCGGCTCTACGAAAACTGTTAAAGTCGTTTATCTCGTCTGTAACGGCAGCATTCTTTGTGCCGTGAGACTGCTGACCTAAGCAGTCCCACGACACCCTTATCGCATCGCCTTACGCGCGAAGTCCGAGGGCCCGCGTGACGCCCGAGGACCAGTTCAGTTCTAAACCACATCTTAACTCGACAACACCTCCATTATATTGTGCACTCTCCCGGATTAAATAATAAAGACTATATTTGCCGACAAAGACTCCTAATTATTACATTGGTGTCAGAAGTGGCGGACACGCGAACCACGCGCACCTTTAAAAAAAAATATAAAATAAAATAAAAGTAAAAGTTTAAATTGTGAAAAAAAAGTGAAAAAGTTAAAGTTTTGAAAAAAAAAATATATGCAAGTGAAAAGTTTAAATTTCGAAGAAAAAGTGAAAGAATTAGAATTTTAAGGAAAAACAAAACAAAGTGAAGAAAAAAAAGTGAAAGATTATTCGGAAAAAGAGACAAAGTGGAAAGTTATACATTTTGAAAGAAGAACAAAGTCAACTACACACATATCGAGCTTACACCAACATCCAGAACCAACAAACAACAAACACAATACACACAGAAGGAAGAAAGGAAGACAAAACGCAAAAATATATTTAAAGAAGGAAGGAAGAAAGCCACGTTTTTACATTCATACAATCCAAAAATCCAAAATTTTACGATATACACTATTTTCAATGCAAAACGCGTTAATACTTTTTCTGGCAATGTAAGTACCGTTTTATTCAAACAAATTTTTATTAACTTTTTGCATGACGCTGCACGCACTAGACAACTGAAATATTTTTCTTGCCATTCATTCTCCTTTTTTGAAACACATGGCTCTAGCGCCTTTATAACTCAGTGACGCACAACCTTATACCTCACTCACTCATACACATAACAATACGTATCCGTCTACACAAAGGACCGTTAGAAAAAGTAACACTTGAACCCTACAGTACCCAGTTTCATAAATTTCGGATGTATTCGAATTTTTTTTTAACAAAGTAAATACTCAGACATTTAGTCAAACAAAATTTATTTAAACCTGATATTTTCCAGACATTGACTTTCACACATATAACATATTATAAAGTTTATCAACTTTTTATCATATTATTATTATCATATCAAAACACACAAGTCCCACAAAAATTCGATTACTTAAATAAAATTATAATGCAAAGTTTATCTGGCTATACGTATTGATAAATTAAAAACCCAATTGTTTGAATAAAGTAATAAATTTGAACCAGTCATCTCAAAATTAAAATTGTGCTTTCAAAATTGTTTAATTTGCATTAATAACGTACCTTAAAATTTAGTTATTCCTTATAAATCAATAATTTCAAATTCGTTCATTTTTAAAAAATAATTAATTCATGATTTGAATATTTCAATAAATTCAAAAACTCAAAATTGTAACTTGAATCCAAGATTATTATTATTATTATTATTTAAGCAGACTGATCGATCGAAATATCACATCACATACAGACAGACATACAGACAGACTAATAAATCCAAAAAACCAGTTATCAGAAACCGACCCATATATTAACGTTTATTCATCCTCATTTAATTGACAATTCCAACAAAACAATAAACCAACAATTTATTTATTTCAATTAATTCATAAAACCAAAATTCAACCACTCAAACAAACAAATTAATTTATTCTTTCATTATTTAAACAGACTGTACACAATCAACCCAATAAATTCGAATTTTTTCCCAAAATACCAATAAATAAAATCCGTTCACATAAAAATAAATGAACAAGTTTGAATAATTCAATTGTTCAAGCATTTTATAAACTTTTGAACTGACAAATAAATTATTTATAATAAATTTACAAGTCGAACATTTCTGTCTTATTTATTTTGTATAGACTACCAAATTCAAATTTTTTTAAAAAAATAAACCAATAAACCCAAACTCGTCATTCAAATAACTTAATTCGAGATTTTAATTTTCCCCCAAGTCCGATAAATCGTAAACGCATACACCAGCAATAAATTCATAAATTCTAAAAATTCGATTAATTGAAATAAATTAATAATTTATTCATCCTGGAAAATTAACAACTGAAATTTTCATTTTGTTTTTAAATTTAATCTAACAAACCAATAAGTTGAACATTACTTATTTAAATAAATAACCCCAAAAATTAATTATTTTAAGACATCAACAAATAGAAAATCTATCTAATCAAAAATAAATTTTCTTGTTCAACCAATAGTTTCTTCAATTTCAATTCAATTAATAAACCTTAAGGTCAAGTGTTTCAAAAGCTAATTTATCCGGAAATCCGAATATTTTCAATTTACAAAAAAAAAAAATTTCTCTTCTCTCTCCTCTTCTCCTCCCATTTCTCCCTTTAACAAACTTGAGAGCTGAAAATTCGACATTTGAACCAAAAATCATAAGCCAAAATTGTTATTATTGAAATAAACCCAAGAAAACTCGATTATCCCAAAACAAACAAACTTACAACCCAGTTAACCCAATAAATTATTGACGCCAATATTCGATATCTTCAATAATTGTAAAACTGAAATTGATTGTTGAACAACATTTGTACAATTATGCAGATAATAGATTTTTATACACATTAAGAGCAAGAAACCACCACTAAATTATAAATTCGTACAAAAAGCATAAATTAATTAAAAAAAAAAAAAAAAAAAAAAACTATTTATTAACAATATAATTTTTTTTTTTTTTAAATAATTACATTCCAAAAAATTGTAGAGCCACTAAATCCACTACGCAAATTTGAACAAATTAATGATATTACAAACAAATTCAAACAATAAGTAGATAAATAAATAAACTAATAAGCAAATATTATTATAATCTTTCGTATTAATTCTTCTCTCAAACATTTTATAATCAGAAATTCGATTAATTAAATTCAACCAGTTATTTCCATTTATTTTCCAAAAACTAGCGCTCACATAGCATCAATAAATTCCCACTTTGATTGGTAACACTAGAATCTATTCATTTTGCAGTAAAATTAAAAACAAATAAATCAAATTTTAATTTGAAATCATATTAGCATCACCCGTTGGTCACACGTACGAAATAATTCCAATTTTCAAGATCTTTAATTAATTTTTTTTTTCTCCTCTGCTCTTACCTGTTGTTGTACAAATTTTGGTCGTTAATATACACACTTTCAGCACAGAACGAGATCATCGTCCTGGTAAGTGAGTCATATATGTTTGGACAACCTTTACACAGAAATTTTCAATTGACCCATTTCTTTTCCACCCGAATTGCCAAATACTTCCGATATAACACCGATAAGACCTCCGCGGCGCTCGCGCCATACCGTACCTCAGAGACACTTTATGAATAACGACGAGATTCCAAACAATCAAATGGCAAATAACAACAATAGTAATAATAGTAGCGTAGATTTCCGCGATGTTTACAATGCAATACCTACATTCGACGGTAAAAACATCCCTGTCGAACACTTTACACGCGCTTGCGAAAAAGCAAGAAAAATCTTGCCCGAGACAGATCGTGCTCGTTTTTTGGAAATGGTCCAATTTAAATTATCGGGAATTGCACTGGACCTTGTAGATTCAAAAACTTACGTAACAATAGCCGCACTTTTACAGGATCTCAAAGAAAATTTTGGTAGTCAAATAGAACTCCTCGATCCTCGATCCCGAACGAAAAATCGATATTCCAAAAGCGCGACGAAACAATAAGTCATTACGCAGCTCGCGCTAGAACTCTAGAAAAACGCGTCACTGATCGATTAAAAGAAGTCTACAACACCGTAGCCCAAGCAGCGTACCGTACCGACAGAATTACAGAAATACAAAAAGCGGTGGTCAGAGCATTCACCAGAGGCCTACACAATCGAATCGGACACCTTTTAATACATCGACAGCTGGACACTCTCGAAGACGCAATAAAAGAAGCCAAGAGGACGGAACGCGAAGTTGAGAGGAGCAAATCAGTGCACCGGAACTGTCAAGATTCAGATGACTCTGAAGCACCACAAACAGTGCGATTCGCCGAAACGAGAAACGAACAGCGAATCAACGTTTTCTGCGATTACCACAAGAGCCGTTCTCACTCAACTGCGGATTGTATAACTTTACAAAGCTTCCAGGAATACAACAAACGTCCGAACACGCAAGGCACCTTCGACAAATACCGCAACAATTCACGTGACCGATTTCAAAACCGCAATGTTTCTCGCGACCGATACCAAAACGACTATCGCAACGACTCTCGAAACGGATACCAAAATAATTATCGCAGCATCTCACGCGACAGGTATCAAAACAACTATCGCAACGACTCTCGAGACAGATACCAGAACAATTATCGCAGCAATTCGCGCGACCGGTATCAGAACAATTATCGCAATAATTCTCGCGATGGGTACCAAAATAACTATCGCAGCGATTCGCGCGATCGATACCAAAACAGCTACCGCAACGACTCGCGTGACCGATATCAAAACAACTACCGAAGCAATTCACGCGATCAGTTCCGAAACAACCAGCGCAGCGACTCTCATGACCGGTTCGCAAACAACTACCGTAGCGATTCACGAGACCGGTACCAGAACAACTTCCACAATAACTTACACAGGCAAAAGCGCGACGATACACAGTATAATTCCCAAAATAGACCATCTCGCGACAGATACCGCGACGACTCGCGCGATCGGCGCTACGACTCACGAGAAAGATACCAGGGTGGCAGAAATCGTGACGACTCAAGAGACAACAGGTACCTCAACGACGCCCCAAAGCAACCACGAGGTAACGCTATTGACGACATCGCAAATACAGTAGCGAACATGGATCTAAAAAACTCCACATCAGCCCCGCGAGACAGCGCGACGCGAGGTAGATCTCAAGAGCGCACGATGAACTAGAAATTCCAAATTACACAGAGATAATAATTACCAAGGAAGCTACAATATCACTTGGACTCACAAAAAGACATAAGCCACCAACAGTAATAATCGAGTCTCCGGATCTGCAAAACAACAGCGCCAGATTTCTAGTGGACACTGGATCACAAATAAACCTTATGAAAGAAGAAGTCGTTCCGAGACACGTAAAAATGGAAAAACGCATCATTTACGAACTTTCAGGCATTACAGATGGCATCATTTTCACATCAGGCATGGTCATAATCAGCATTAAAAATCTTCACGTCGAATTCCATGTCGTCAACAATAATCTTCCAATTTCTCAAGGAGCAGTTCTGGGAGATGCCTTCTTCAAAGAAACCCCAGCTGACATCCTGTACACAGCATCATGTATTTCATTTGGCAACTACAGAATACCTTTCGAGACCAAAGAAGAATTTCACTTTCAGGCTCGATCGAAATGCGTAATCCACGTTCGTGTAAATAGGACGCTTTCAGAAGGTTACATCCCACGACAGAAATGCGGACCTGGACTTTACATCGGTAACGCAATTGTCAGAAACAACAACGGGATCGCATATCTGGCAGCAATCAACGATAATGACTTCAACATCCACTTCATAGTCCCGACCGTGGAATTGGAACCAATCGAACAAATCTGGGAAATTCCAACGCCAGAAGCAGAAACAATAGACCAGAACTGGGAGTGGCCAACAAACTCCAAGGCAAACGATTCTCATGAAATTTGCTCCGAATATCATGCAGCAATCTGTACTATGGCAGCAAAAGAAGACGGGTTTGAAGCTATAAAACCACTCTTACAGCTAGACGATCTAGATGATAAAGAGAGGGATCATGCTCTCGACCTCGTCTAAAAACACTCACACTTGTTTGCCCTGCCTGGAGAACCGTTGGGCCACACGACCCTAGTTAAACATGAAATTCACACAACAGACAATAAACCAATCAACATCAAACAATACTGGTTCCCAGAAGTCCACAAACAAGAAATTCATAGACAAGTTAACAAACTTTTGGACAACGACATTATTCAACCATCAATATCACCATTCAATTCACTGGTCTGGATTGTGTCCAAAAAACCTGACAATCAAGGTAACAAGAGATGGCGAATGATCATAGACTTTCGCAAATTAAATGATAAGACGACTCCGGATGCGTACCCACTGCCTAACATCGCATAAATCCTCGACCAACTAAGCAACTCTCGTTATTTTACGGTGTTGGACTTGGCGTCAGGCTTTCACCAAATCGAAATGCACCCGGACGACAAGGAGAAAACTGCATTCTCCACACCCAACGGTCATTACGAGTTTAACCAAATGCCGTTTGGTTTGAAGAATGGTCCAGCAACCTTTCAGCGCCTAATGGACGTTGCGTTGACTGGTCTCCAAGGCACAGACTTATTCGTCTATTTAGACGACATAGTGCTTTATGCCTCAACTCTTGTCGATCACGGACGGAAATTCGATAGGTTGGCACAAAGATTAACCAATGCTGGGTTAACGCTCCAAACAGAGAAATGCCAATTTCTTCGTAAAGAAGTAACATATTTGGGACATCTAATAACGCAGGATGGTGTAAAACCTAATCCAAATCTAGTCGAATCAATAGAATATTTTCCAGTTCCAACAACCAAGAAAAACATCGCACAGTTTCACGCTCTCGCAAATTTTTACAGATATTTTATCCGCAACTTTGCAACAATAGCCATCCCTTTGACAAAACAACTGAAAAAGGATGCAAAATTTAAATGGACGGACGAATGCCAAAAAGCTTTCGACTGCCTCAAGAGCAAAATCATGGAACACCCCATTTTGCGTTATCCAGATCTCACGAAACGATTCAAACTAACAACCGACGCATCGGATTACGCCATTGGCGCAGTGGTAAGCCAAGAACACGACGGATTTGATCACCCTGTCGGATTCTACTCGCGAGCCCTGAAAAAAGCAGAACTATCATACGATGCAATGCGAAAAGAGCTCTTAGCAATTGTCAGTGCATTGGAACACTTCCAATACTACCTCTACGGACGTAACTTCGATCTCGTCACAGACAACAGAGCTCTCACCTATTTGGTCAAAAAGCCTAATCCGCCACAACAACTGCAGCGATGGCAAGCGGTGTTAAACAACTACACCTACGAAATCTACCACAAGCCAGGAAAACTGAACATTGTCGCAGACGCACTCTCCAGAAACCCTGTGTCAGTGCTTCCGATAAGACCACACGAAACATCATCAAGCGATTCAGCAGGCCATAACGATAAGCGACATAAAACATATCAACAACCGTCACCACTCATCCGCGGTCGCTCAACATCAGACGAAGCTTCGGGAAACCCAACACCGAAAAAAAAATCACGCGAGAAACAAGAGACAACCGAAGCGGAAGATGATTCAGAACAAGAACAAATGGATGAGGAAATGCGGGAAGTATCAAGAACATCAAGTACACAACAGAAACCAGACTTAACGAAACACGAAACACCGAAAGAAACACCAAACAAGCAAACAACAATAACAACGAACAAAACCGAGGAGAGTGCACAACACAAAACAAATTCGTCGATAGACGACGACAACGACGGATCACCGACAGACGACGAAGAACTCATACAAACGAAGGCAACGACCAGGCGTAAGAAAAAGGAATATCCCCAGAACCCAGCGAAATGAAGGCAAACGAACCGGCAATCCCAAGAAGGCACATTGAACGGAGAAAACAATGACCATGGCAACGAATTACGGAAACTATCGACAACGAAATACGAGCTCGAAAAAGGAGGAGGCGCAACGAAATTAGCCCCACGAGGCACAACACAACGAGCCCAACGAGGCCAAACAAAACTAGCTCCACGAGGCACCACACAACGAGTCCGACGAGACCAAACCAAAAAAGCCCACAGAGGCACAAACAAATGACCTCAAAACTAAACGACGACATACAGGCTCAGCAAAATGACAACGAATCGACAAACAAGACAGCAACCGAGGATGGAGGATCCGCCAAACTTGGAAGCACACCATCACCAGCACTGATCGGAGAAGCGCCTGGTGATCAAAACGCAAATGAACTGGCAGTACGCCCAACGTTCAGCTCACCACCAACACGAGAACAACATGGAAACCGGAATGGAAACAAAAACGACCTTGCACAACAGCGGATTGAGCCAAACTTCCGCTCACCTCCAGCATCGGAAACAATTGAAAAATCTGCCTTGCCAACACCAAAATGGAAGCAAATTACCGATAATCCAGGATACGTACGACTTAAAAAACTTCCTAAAACAACAACTACGGATAAATGGCAAGAGATTATCAACAACCCAGGACAAGTTCGGCTAGAAAAAATACCACCACCAAAAACAATAGAAGTTGAAAATAATCCAGAATACCTCTCACCAGAAATTACCCAAGAATACTGGGATAAACAAGCAGAAAAGAACAACGAAAACGGCAGTTACTACTTACCAACAACGACGGAAATAGAAAATGACCCAGGATATCTTTCACCGGAAGTCACGCAAGAACACTGGAACAAAGAAATAGAGGAAAATAACTACAACATCGATCGCCTTTGGCCACAATTAACACCGCAACCATTATCACCAACCATACAACACTCATCGAACAGCTCAACAATACAATCACCATGTATAGCAGCATATCCTCTATCGCCGATTATCCAATACCGACCGAATGCACCAGAAGTCGAACCGCAGTTCCGATCACCATCGTACGACCAAAAGCGAATACCGGAACAGCAGCCAGAAAGACCACAACAGAACTTGAACACGAAGAGCCCACCATTACCACAAAACACAGACAACAATAACATATTATTATTAGTATCAGAAGAGTCGTCAGAACATTCGGACAGTGACTCACCATATCAACTATCACAATACCACAGAAAACGCCTCACGCAACGAGAAACGCCTCCAGAAACAAGAGCTATAACCACATCGGAGGACGTGAATATCTCCCAAAATATCACAGTATTGCAAGACAATATACTGGCTCACAAAGACAACATTGCATATTTCCAAGCAGCTGACTGCAGAAACGACACAATGATCGCACAACTATTGCTCGAAAAGGGAGATTTCAACCAACAATCACTCCTAGTAGAAGATCCAAAAAACGAACAAATTATTATTACACGTCTGAGGGCTAAGTGCTACATCACAATGTTTTGCAAGGAAAAGTCAACGGACAGCACGAGCTGGACTACAAAAAGAAAATGCTTGAAAGGTCTTATAAAAGTACTGGAACACGAAAAACTTACATCCTGCATCACTTCGAAAGACCCGAAAATCATCGATACATTCTTGTGGAGTAACATCAAAAGAGAATTGCAGTCAATCACACCCAAATCGCAAATTAAAATCACGCTCTGCGAAGGACTTCTCAGAGTCCCACCGCTAAGCCAAAGGGAACAAATAATAAAGGAACTCCATGGCTCCACAATAGGCGGTCATAAGGGCATCGAAAAAACATACAAACGAATTCTCACACAGTATTATTGGAAGAACATGAAGGACAACATCCGAAACTTCATCAAATACTGTATCGATTGCCAGAAAAATAAGCTCGTCCGTGTCAAGAATAAGGCACCGATGATAATTACTGACTCACCAGCCGAACCTTTTGATAAAATAACAATCGACATAGTCGGACCGTTACCCAAAACAAAAAACGGGAACGAATACATTTTAACAATCCTCGACCTATTTAGTAAATTTAGTATTGCAGTTCCATTAAAACAACAAAGAGCACAGGATGTTGCGAAGGCACTCGCCACAACACTCATATCTACATTCGGCGCTCCAAGAGCAATCCTTTCAGACCAAGGTACAAACTTCATGTCCGACTTGTTCAATGATTTCATGGAACTTTTCCAAATTCAACGCTACAGAACATCAGCATCTACCACCCTCAATCTAATCGTGCGATTGAGCGAAGCCACCACGTCTTAGCGGAATACCTTAAACACTTCATCGACGCTGAACGCGACTGGGACGAACTCTTGAACTTCGCGACACTCTCATACAACACTAGTGTTCATGAGAGTACAGGATTTACACCTTACGAGTTGGTCTTTGGCAGAATAGCACGCACACCATCAGAATTTCCGCCTCCCGAAAAAGTTATCACATACGACGACTACATGTCCAGCCTCAACATTAATCTGCGAAAAGTCCAAGAGAAAGCACTACAAAAACATCTACAGTTTACAGAACGAACAAAACGATACTACGACAAACGTACGAAAACCCCGCAATTTCAAACCGGTCAATTAGTGTTCCTCATCAAGGAACCGCGAAAAGGAAAGTTCGATAGTAACTACTGCGGCCCTTTCGAAATTTTAGAAATTTTAGACAAACATAATGTAAAAATTAAAATTGACGATAACAAAACAAGAGTCGTACATGTCAATAAAATAAAAACGGCATATGTTACAGATGCCAAGCACACACAATAACCATGGACGACATGACGAGAATTGTTCCACTCGACCAGAATCCCGGACTATATTCGGAACAAATCACCACACTTCGTCCATATCACACGACATGGACACTCGTAACATATACCAGCACTCACGGACTATCAACACGACGTACACAGCTCCAGGAGAACCTGCGATCCGTAAAGGCGTACTGTAACAAACTAAGCTCAGCATGTCTCATTGGAGGACAAATACTAACAGCACAAAATCGCTTAGACTCCATCGAAAACGCAGAAATCACCCTAGACCAGATGATACCAACCTTCGGTCACAAAAGGACAAAGCGCGCACCATTCGAATTTGTTGCAAAAATTAACAAAATCTTATTTGGCACCATGGACAGCGACGACGCTAGAAGAATTTCAACACAAATAGAATCACATGGAACTCGCAACTATCCTTCAAAACCAAACACATATCGTAAGATCAGGATTTGATATAACCCAGAAGTAAATAAAATCACTGGCAAAATTACTCCACACAGAAACAAACAAAGTAAAAGGCAACCTCTTGGAACTCAGAGAAGAAACTCACATCATCGAACACAACCAAAAAGCCATACAATTCATAACACACATCGAAGAAGACCTCACGGAATTAAAAATGGACATCGAGACGCTAATCAACGCAGTCCTCTTCGCAAAAATGGGCCAAATCCATCCGATGATCATAACAAGCGAAACAATCATCTCCAGTGCTCAAACTATTGCAAAAGCTTCCCCAAACACAGAGTTCCCCATCGAACTTAATACGAAATTCGTACCCGAACTTTTAACACTTATAGAACTAGCTGTTTTCCACGACGGAGAAAAACTGATCTACGCCATCAAAATTCCGATGTTAGACTTGATACCGTATAAGCTTTACCAACATTTTTCGGTACCCGTACAACAAATTACCACAATCTCAAAATTTACATCCATAAAACCAGCTTTCCAATTCACCGCGATATCTGAAGATTTTGAAAACTACTTTCACCTCCAATCACTGGACAAATGTAAAATTTCATCGTCTCGTTACATATGCGAACAGATAAACCCAATCCAAAAGGTTAATAACGAAGCAAGCTGTGAAATTCAACTCATATCAAATCCACAGTTTAAAGACATTGAAATTTGCGATATTAGATTAAAAACACTCCGCCAAACATACTGGTCTAGAATAGTAAACTCCAACGCATGGCTATTTGCTGCACCGGAACCGGAAAACTTGTACGTGATCTGTAACGGTCATGACTCAACTATCAAAACTTTCAAAACCTCAGGTATTTTACAAATCACTCCACCATGCCGAGCAAGAACAAAAACTGCGCAGCTAACACCATCAATAGAAATCACGTCATCAATTAACCTTACATTTTCAAACAAATTAGTCTTAAACATAACGGAATTGGTCCAGAAATCTATTCAAGCTGCGGAACCAATTAATATCACACAAGTACTCGTCGAAACGAAATCGTTCACACGACTTATCGAACCTAATAATATTGATAACGATCTTTCCAAAAACGAAATATCTCTAAAAACTATTCTCGCGAGAGCTAACGACATGGTAAAAACACAACACACAAACAAACGTCTAACATTCATGGAATCCGTAATGAAATACACTGGTATCTCAACTATTGCGACGGTGGTATTGGCTATTTTGGGATGGAAATTTTCTGTTTTAGGAAGGTTGTCCGAATTGTTTAAGCTTTTTTCTTGTATAACTAAGCGCGCAACACCAAACGTGATCGCAAGTAATGAAAATATCGAACTACGTGAATTACCCACACAATTATATCGTCGACCAACCCAAACCCCAGAAACCGCTATAGTCCCAACGAGACCACAAACAACTATTATAAATGAACAACTCCGTATCACACCAAGATCACAATCCACTGTCACACTCCAAGACGAAATTCCATAACACACACATATTCAGACACGTCTCAATCACAACCACAATACACGAACAACAAACAAAACGCAGTGTGAAAACCTAACTAACCGCAAGCTCACCACTATCTGCTGTGCAACAAGTACGAAAAGAGGGAAACCCACAGGAGGAGCAGAGCATGAAGCGACCCCTGATAAGGAAACCCACAAAACAAAAACTCAAAACCTTAGTACCCAACCTTTCGCAGATAAAGAAAAAATACCAAAAAGAAAATGCAGGTCAACCCGGGAGACAAGGTCACCTGCCCAATCTGCAACAAGTCCGGCGTATTCGAGCGGGTTACCGCTCACATGACGACCTGCAGAGAACAATTGGCAAAACAAGTAGCGGACCGCCCGGGAAGAGACGCTCCATGCTCGCTCTGCCATCCGTCCTACCGATGAGACGAATGCAGGCGTATTTGGACGAATGCGTGGCCTACTGGGTTAGAAGAATGGCTTAACCGGAAAAATTGGTCGTTACACCGACAGCGACAAAAACAGCAACCACACCCAAACCCTCACAAGCAGAAATAAAACCGCAACCCAAAACTCAAACCCCCACCCCATCCACGCGCCACAATCTACAACTACAACCGAAACCCAAAGACGACAAAAATTCAACACCCATACCAGCACTCAGAAACATAATAATGAAGATCGACGCAGATTCCGACAACAACACCGACAGCGACGACGACAGCAACGGTGACAACAGCAGCAACAGTAGTAGCAACGACAGCTACACCACGGTTATCAAAACCAACAGAAAAATCGCAACAAAAGAAGAGGCAGAGGAATGGCTTCAACAGCAAAACGAGGAGATACTCCGATACGTTTGGAAACGCGCCAACATCATCCTGCTGGAAAAAATGACAGCCCCTTTCCAAAAGAAAAAGAAAGAAGATTAAAAACGACGCCGAAGTCACAAACGATAAAGACAAAACACACAACCAAAAGTCAAAACGCACAACAACAGCCCACACACACTGTCAAGTATAATCACACACCACACACACACAACAGCCGCATTGACGAAGCACTCCATTTACAACCTTCACACATTACACTATAACATACTTACAATAATAATTTTTAATACCATGCATTTATATTTTTACAATTATAACTGCACCTTATTATCTTAACCCTTATTTTTAAATAAACCATTATAATCATTACTATCATATATATATCTACGTACACATACCTACTAAATTTAACACTAAGCATATTATATTATATTACTCCTTAAACTTACTTCTTTTATCATTGCAACAGATACATTTTTTTTTTCTTTCTCTTTCGCTATTAGAACCACAAATTTTTTCCTTATTGTTTTCTCCACGCAAACCGTTCTTAAAATACACGTTTTATTTGCTTCTAAACATAACCATCTTATTTTTATTGCCATGCACAAACCACGAATTCCACAGCACAGTCTAATCCAACCGCCTCCAAATAACAGGTGTTTTCCTACTAACCCCCTCTGCACTAACAAGATAGAATGGTCCAGTTATCTCATCTACTCGAATAACCACAAAAATCGAACCCCAATAAGAACAGCAATATTAACATTGAAGACACCATGCCACTGCAAAAATCGAATATCGATGAGGATTTGGGAACTATCGTGAAAAGAGATTAAAATTTAAAGGAAAGGAAACCAGACAAGGACACAGCGACAACAATTTGTTTCGACATTCTTCAATTTTAATTTTGTTACATAGTATATAAAACCAAAATCCAACCTCATCCACTTAATAAACCACACCCACTAACACCGAAACTAATGCACAATTAGTCAGTTCCAGATTGACAATGTTTAGGAAAAACCCACAGAGAACGGGAAAAACGACCACTTTTGGATACTTTAATTGGAAATGAGAATGACCAATCAAGCAGCAACGCTAAACGAAACTGACGACATACTTTTGGGAAACTAATCAGCAATCAACAATTTACGAACCACACTTACATCCGCAACGGCCCCGACACAAAACATAAAGAAACTTAGAATACGCGGCAAATTCTAAATGTATATTTTCAAATTAACGAAAACTTCACCCATCAAACACACCTCCAAATCATATATAAAATATACACCATTCTTACATTATATAGAATCACCTCCAGAAAAAAAAAAAGGAATTTAAACTATTTAAAATTGTATAGAATCATAAACTCAAATTTTCACCGTATTATAAAGAATCACAAAACCACAAAATTTTTCGAATTATATCAAAAACAAGATTAAAATACGATTCGGAGCATCGTTTTAAAACACCGGGAAGATAACCCCTCGATTTATGTACCAATATATAACTTTTCTCAAACTTTTATTGTACAGAGCCAACACATTCAAATTCTAAAGAAAATCGTACAGTACGATGCGGCGCATCGTTCAGTAAGGGGAGGTGTGTAACATCAGCACTCTTCGTGCCGTGAGACTGCTGACCTAAGCAGTCCCACGACACCCTTATCGCATCGCCTTACGCGCGAAGTCCGAGGGCCCGCGTGACGCCCGAGGACCAGTTCAGTTCTAAACCACATCTTAACTCGACAACACCTCCATTATATTGTGCACTCTCCCGGATTAAATAATAAAGACTATTTTTACCGACAAAGACTCCTAATCATTACACGTCTAATAACACGGAATTCTTGCATTAGATGTCGTCTTGGATAGCTGTATCGATAGAAAAGTCGATCTACATCGAGAATCGTAATGAACCGAGTTCAGGATGATTCTAGGATCTCGGCTCGACATCAAAGAGACGAAACGATTCACTTCGTCTTGAAAAACAAAATCCTTGCTTTAAACGTCGTCACGCACAATTGTATCGAACGAAATATCGACCTAACCAAGAATCGGGATGTCCCGAGATTCAGACGATTCTGGCACCTCAACTTAACGTAAACGTGTTAAAATCCTTCATTTCGTCCTGAAACATGCGTTTCTTGCGAACAACGTCGTCTCGCACGGCTGTACCGAACGAAACGTCGATCTACCGCAAAAATCGAAATTTTGCGTAGCTCAAGTAATTGTGTCATCTGGGCAGCACATAAATTGATAAAATTAGTCATTTTGTCTCAAACTACGAAATTGTCGCGTGAAACGTCGTCGCGCATAGGTGTATTGAACAAAACTTCGGTCTACCCGAGAATTATGATTTTGCGTGTCTCGAGCGATTCTGGCATCTCAACTCAACGTAAAAGTGTCGAAATCGTTTATTCTGTCCGAAAACACAAGAATTCTTGCGTTGACCGTCGTCTAGCATAGCTGTATCGAACGTAACTTCGATCTACACTGAGAAGCGAGGTGTACCGAGTTTCAAGCGATTCTCACATCTCAGTTCCACGAAAAACGTTAGTATCGTTTATTCTGTCCAATAATATGAAATTTTTGCGTTCGACGTCGTCTTGCATAGCTGTATCGATCGAAAAGTCGATCTTCATCAAGAATCGTGACGAACCGAGTTCCGGATAATCCTGGGATTTTGGCTCGACATTAAAGAGTCAAAACCATTAACTTCGTATTGAAAAAGAAAATTCTCGCGTTAAACGTAGTTTTGCACAACTGTGTCGAACAAAACATCGGTCTATATGAAGATTCCACATTTGCCGAGTTCCCAGCGATTCTGGAATCTCAACTCAACGTCAACGTGTCAAACTCGTTTATCTTGTCCGAAAACATAAAATTCTTGCGTTAAACGTCGTCTCGCACGGCTGTACCGAACGAAACTTCGATCTACCGCGAAAATCGAAATTTTGCGTGGCTTAAGTGATTGTGTCATCTGGGAAAAACATAAATTAATAAAATTGGCATTTTGTCTCGAACAACAGAATTCTAGCGTCAAACGTAGTCTCGCACAATCGTTTCGATCGAAACATCGATCTCCACCGAGAATCGAGATATCCCGAGATTCGAGCGATTCTCGCATCTCATCTCCACGAAAACTGTTTAAGTCGTTTATCTCGTCCAATAACACGAAATTCTTGCATTAGATGTCGTCTTGCATAGCTGTATCGATAGAAGAGTCGATCTACATCGGGAATCGTAATGAACCGAGTTCAGGATGATTCTGGGATCTCGGCTCGACATATCAGGGTCAAAGCCATTTACTTCGTCTTCAAAAACAGAATCCCTGCTTGAAACGTTTTTTTGCACAACTGTATCGAACTAAACACCGGTCTATATCAAGATCCGATAAGTGCCAAGTTTCCAGCGATTCTGGAATCTCAGCTCAACGTAAACGTGTTGAACCCGTTGATTTTGTCCAAAATTATGAAATTCTTGCGTGAAACGTCGTCTTGCATAGCTGCATTAAACAAAACTCCGGTCTACCCGGAGAATTGTGATTTCGCGTGTTCCTCGCGATTCTGCAATCTCGGCTCGACAAAAACGTGTTAAAATAATTGTTTCGTCTCGAAATATAGAATCCTCGCGTTAAACGTCGTCTTGCTCAACTGAAACGCTCGATATGTCGATCTGACCGAGAATCGAGATGTCCGAAGTTCCGAGCTATTCTGGCATCACGGATCGACATAACAGTATTAGATCTATTTATTTCGGCTGAAGAAACAATATTCTCTCGTTTAACGTCGTCACGCACATTTGTATGAAACGAAATATCGATCTAACCAAAAATCGAGCTGTCCCGAGATTCGGACGATTCTGGCACCTCAACTTAACGTCAACGTGTCAAAATACTTTATGTCATCCTGAAACATGCATTTCTTGCGAAAAACGTCGTCTCGCACGGCTGTACCGAACGAAACTTCGATCTACCGAGGAAATCAAAATTTTGCGTGGCTCAAGTGATTGTGTTATCTGGGCAGAACATAAATTGATAAAATTAGTCATTTTGTCAAGAACAAGAAAATTCTCGCGTCAAACGTAGTCTTGCACAATCATTTCGGGGGAAACATCGATCTACACCGAGAATCGAGATATCCCGAGTTTCGAGCGATTCTGGCATTTCAGCTCGACGTAAAACTTTTAAACCCGTTCATTTTGTCTGACAACACGAGATTTTTTCGCTTTTTGTCGACTTGCACGGCGGTGTTGGACGAACCATCGAACTACACCGAAAATCGAGATGTCTCGAGATTCGAGCGATTCTCGCATCTCGGCTCCACGAAAACTGTTAAAGTCGTTAATCTCGACCAATAACACGAAATTCTTGCATTAGATGTCGTCTTGCCTAGATGTATCAATAGAAAAGTCGATCTACATCGGGGATCGTAATGAACCGAGTTCAGGATGATTCTGGGACGTCGGCTCGACATTAAAGAGTCAAGACCATTTACTTCGTCCTGAAAAACGAAATCCTTGTATTAAACGTCGTTTTGCACAACTGTATCAAACGAAAAAACGGTCTATATGAAGATTCCACATTTGCCAAGTTTCCAGCGATTTCGGAATTTCAACTCAACGTCAACGTGTCAAACCCGTTTATCTTGTCAAAAAACATAGAATTTTTTCGTGAAACGTCGTCTCGCATAGCTGTATTGATCAAAACTTTGGTCTACCCGGAGAATTGCGATTTCGCGTGTTCCTCGCGATTCTGCAATCTCGGCTCGACAAAAAAGTGTTGAAGTAATTGTTTTGTCTCGAAATATAGAATCCTTGCGTTAAACGTCGTCTTGCTCAACTTAATCGCTCGATATATTGATCTGACCGAGAATCGAAATGTCTCAAGTTTCGAACTATTCTGGCATCACGGATCGACATTACAGTATGAGATCTATTTATTACGGCTGAAGGAACAATATTCTCTCGTTTAACGTTGTCACGCACACTTGTATCAAACGAAATATCGATCTATCCAAAAGTCGAGCTGTCCCGAGATTCGGACGATTCAGGCACCTCAACTTAACGTAAACGTGTCAAAATACTTTATGTCATCCTGAAACATGCATTTCTTGCAAAAAACGTCGTCTCGCACGGCCGTACCTAGCGAAACTTCGATCTATCGCGAAGATTAAAGATTTGCGTGACTCAAGTGATTGTGTCATCTGGGCAGAACATAAATTGATGAAATCAGTCATTTTGCCTCGAACAACAAAATTCTCGCGTCAAACGTAGTCTCGCACAATTCTTTCGGGGGAAACATTGATCTACACCGAGAACCGAGATATCCCGAGTTTCGAGCGATTCTGGCGTTTCAGCTCGACGTAAAAGTTCTAAACCCGTTCATTTTGTCCGGAAACACGAGATCTTTTCGCTATTTGTCGTCTTGCACAGCTGTGTTGGACAAACCAACGAACTACACCGAGAACCAAGGCTTTACGAAAACTGTAAGAGTCGTTTATCTTGTCCAGTAACACAAAATTCTCGCATAAGATGTCGTCTTGCATTGCTTTATCGATAGAAAAGTCGATTTACATCGAGAATCGTAATCGACCGAGTTCAGGATGATTCTAGGATCTCGGCTTGACATAAAGTTTCAAACCCGTTTATTTTGTCTAAAAATATAAACTCCTTGCGTAAAACGTCGTCGCGCATAGCTGCATTGAACGAAACTTCGATCTACCCAGAGAATTGTGATTTCGCGTGTTCCAAGCGATTCTGCAATCTCGGCCCGACAAAATTGTTAAAATAATTTTTTTGTCTCGAAAAATAGAATCCTCGCGTTACACGTCGTCTTGCTCAACTGAATCGCTCGATATATCGAGCTGACCGAGAATCGAGATGTTCCGAATTCCGAGCGATTTTGGCATCACGGATTAAATTAACAGTATGAGAATTATTTATTTCGGCTCAAATACTAATATTTCCTTTTGAAAATTGTCACGCACAATTGGATCGAACGAAATTTCGATCTAACCAAGAATCGAGATATCCCGAGATTCGTACGTTTCTGGCACCTCAAATCAACGTAAACGTGTCAAAATCCTTTACTTCGTCCTGAAACATGCATTTCTTGCAGAAAGACGGAGTCTCGCACAGCTCTACCAATCGGAACTTCGATCTACCGCGAAAATCGAAATTTTGCGTGGCTCAAGTAATTGTGTCATCTGGGCAGAACGAAAATCGATAAAACTAGTCATTTTGTGTCGAACAAGAAAATTCTCGCGTCAAACGTAGTCTTGCTTAATCTTTTCGGGGGAAACATCGATCTACACCGAGAATCGAGATATCCCGAGTTTCCATCGATTCTGGCATTTCAGCTCGACGTATAAGTTCCAAACCCGTTCATTTTGTCCGACAACACAAGGTTTTTTCGCTTTTTGTCGACTTGCACATCGGTGTTGGACGAACCATCGATCTCCACCGAGAATCGAGATATCCCGAGATTCGAGCGATTCTGGCATCTCGGCTCTACGAAAACTGTTAAGGTCCTTTATCTCGTCCAATAACACGAAATTCTTGCATTAGATGTCGTCTTGCATAGCTGTATCGATAGAAAAGTCGATCTACATCGAGGATCGTAATGAACCGGGTTCAGGATGATTCTGGGACGTCGGCTCGACATCAAAGAGTCAAGACCATTTACTTCGTCCTGGAAAACGAAATCCTTGTATTAAACGTCGTTTTGCACAACTGTATCAAACGAAAAAACGGTCTATATAAAGATTCCACATTTGCCAAGTTTCCAGCGATTCTGGAATTCCAACTCAACGTCAACGTGTCAAACCCGTTTATCTTGTCCGAAAACATGGAATTTTTTCGTAAAACGTCGTCTCGCATAGCTGCATTGATGAAAACTTCGGTCTACCCGGAGAATTGTGATGTCGCGTGTTCCTCGCGATTCGCAATCTCGGCTCGACAAAAACGTGTTAAAATAATTGTTTTGTCTCGAAAAATAGAATCCCAGCGTTAAACGTTGTCTTGCTCAACTGAAACGCTCGATATATCGATCTGACCGAGAATCGAGATGTCCGAAGTTCCGAGCTATTCTGGCATCACGGATCGACGTAACAGTATTATATCTATTTATTTCGGCTGAAGAAACAATATTCTCTCGTTGAACGTCGTCACGCACATTTGTATGAAACGAAATATCGATCTAACCAAAAATCAAGCTGTCCCGAGATTCGGACGATTCTGGCACCTCAACTTAACGTCAACGTGTCAAAATACTTTATGTCATCCTGAAACATGCATTCCTTGCGAAAAACGTCGTCTCGCACGGCTGTACCGAGCGAAACTTCGATCTACCGGGGAAATCAAAATTTTGCGGGGCTCAAGTGATTGTGTTATGTGGGCAGAACATAAATTGATAAAATTAGTCATTTTGTCAAGAACAAGAGAATTCTCGCGTCAAACGTAGTCTTGCAAAATCATTTCGGGGGAAACATCGATCTACACCGAGAATCGAGATATCCCGAGTTTCGAGCGATTCTGGCATTTCAGCTCGACGTAAAACTTCCAAACCCGTTCATTTTGTCCGACAACACGAGATTTTTTCGCTTTTTGTCGACTTGCACGGCGGTGTTGGACGAACCATCGAACTACACCGAAAATCGAGATGTCTCGAGATTCGAGCGATTCTCGCATCTCGGCTCCACGAAAACTGTTAGAGTCGTTAATCTCGACCAATAACACGAAATTCTTGCATCATATGTCGTCTTGCATAGATGTATCAATAGAAAAGTCGATCTACATCGAGGATCGTAATGAACCGAGTTCAGGATGATTCTGAGACGTCGGCTCGACATTAAAGAGTCAAGACCATTTACTTCGTCCTGAAAAACGAAATCCTTGTATTAAACGTCGTTTTGCACAACTGTATCAAACGAAAAAACGGTCTATATAAAGATTCCACATTTGCCAAGTTTCCAGCGATTCTGGAATTCCAACTCAACGTCAACGTGTCAAACCCGTTTATCTTGTCCGAAAACATGGAATTTTTTCGTAAAACGTCGTCTCGCATAGCTGCATTGATGAAAACTTCGGTCTACCCGGAGAATTGTGATTTCGCGTGTTCCTCGCGATTCTGCAATCTCGGCTCGACAAAAACGTGTTAAAATAATTGTTTTGTCTCGAAAAATAGAATCCCCGCGTTAAACGTTGTCTTGCTCAACTGAAACGCTTGATATATCGATCTGACCGAGAATCGAGATGTCCGAAGTTCCGAGCTATTCTGGCATCACGGATCGACGTAACAGTATTATATCTATTTATTTCGGCTGAAGAAACAATATTCTCTCGTTTAACGTCGTCACGCACATTTGTATGAAACGAAATATCGATCTAACCAAAAATCAAGCTGTCCCGAGATTCGGACGATTCTGGCACCTCAACTTAACGTCAACGTGTCAAAATACTTTATGTCATCCTGAAACATGCATTCCTTGCGAAAAACGTCGTCTCGCACGGCTGTACCGAGCGAAACTTCGATCTACCGAGGAAATCAAAATTTTGCGGGGCTCAAGTGATTGTGTTATGTGGGCAGAACATAAATTGATAAAATTAGTCATTTTGTCAAGAACAAGAGAATTCTCGCGTCAAACGTAGTCTTGCAAAATCATTTCGGGGGAAACATCGATCTACACCGAGAATCGAGATATCCCGAGTTTCGAGCGATTCTGGCATTTCAGCTCGACGTAAAACTTCCAAACCCGTTCATTTTGTCCGACAACACGAGATTTTTTCGCTTTTTGTCGACTTGCACGGCGGTGTTGGACGAACCATCGAACTACACCGAAAATCGAGATGTCTCGAGATTCGAGCGATTCTCGCATCTCGGCTCCACGAAAACTGTTAGAGTCGTTAATCTCGACCAATAACACGAAATTCTTGCATCATATGTCGTCTTGCATAGATGTATCAATAGAAAAGTCGATCTACATCGAGGATCGTAATGAACCGAGTTCAGGATGATTCTGGGACGTCGGCTCGACATTAAAGAGTCAAGACCATTTACTTCGTCCTGAAAAACGAAATCCTTGTATTAAACGTCGTTTTGCACAACTGTATCAAACGAAAAAACGGTCTATATGAAGATTCCACATTTGCCAAGTTTCCAGCGATTTCGGAATTTCAACTCAACGTCAACGTGTCAAACCCGTTTATCTTGTCAAAAAACATAGAATTTTTTCGTGAAACGTCGTCTCGCATAGCTGTATTGATCAAAACTTTGGTCTACCCGGAGAATTGCGATTTCGCGTGTTCCTCGCGATTCTGCAATCTCGGCTCGACAAAAAAGTGTTAAAGTAATTGTTTTGTCTCGAAATATAGAATCCTTGCGTTAAACGTCGTCTTGCTCAACTTAATCGCTCGATATATCGATCTGACCGAGAATCGAAATGTATTAAGTTTCGAACTATTCTGGCATCACGGATCGACATTACAGTATTAGATCTATTTATTACGTCTGAAGGAACAATATTCTCTCGTTTAACGTTGTCACGCACATTTGTATCAAGCGAAATATCGATCTAACCAAAAGTCGAGCTGTCCCGAGATTCGGACGATTCAGGCACCTCAACTTAACGTAAACGTGTCAAAATACTTTATGTCATCCTGAAACATGCATTTCTTGCAAAAAACGTCGTCTCGCACGGCCGTACCTAGCGAAACTTCGATCTACCGCGAAAATTAAAATTTTGCGTAACTCAAGTGATTGTGTCATCTGGGCAGAACATAAATTGATGAAATCAGTCATTTTGCCTCGAACAACAAAATTCTCGCGTCAAACGTAGTCTCGCACAATTCTTTCGGGGGAAACATTGATCTACACCGAGAACCGAGATATCCCGAGTTTCGAGCGATTCTGGCGTTTCAGCTCGACGTAAAAGTTCTAAACCCGTTCATTTTGTCCGGAAACACGAGATCTTTTTGCTATTTGTCGTCTTGCACAGCTGTGTTGGACAAACCAACGAACTACACCGAGAACCGAGATGTCCCGGGATTCGAGCGGGTCTCGCATCTCGGCTTTACGAAAACTGTAAGAGTCGTTTATCTTGTCCAGTAACACAAAATTCTCGCATAAGATGTCGTCTTGCATTGCTTTATCGATAGAAAAGTCGATTTACATCGAGAATCGTAATCGACCGAGTTCAGGATGATTCTAGGATCTCGGCTTGACATAAAGTTTCAAACCCGTTTATTTTGTCTAAAAATATAAACTCCTTGCGTAAAACGTCGTCGCGCATAGCTGCATTGAACGAAACTTCGATCTACCCAGAGAATTGTGATTTCGCGTGTTCCAAGCGATTCTGCAATCTCGGCCCGACAAAATTGTTAAAATAATTTTTTTGTCTCGAAAAATAGAATCCTCGCGTTACACGTCGTCTTGCTCAACTGAATCGCTCGATATATCGAGCTGACCGAGAATCGAGATGTTCCGAATTCCGAGCGATTTTGGCATCACGGATTAAATTAACAGTATGAGAATTATTTATTTCGGCTCAAATACTAATATTTCCTTTTGAAAATTGTCACGCACAATTGGATCGAACGAAATTTCGATCTAACCAAGAATCGAGATATCCCGAGATTCGTACGTTTCTGGCACCTCAAATCAACGTAAACGTGTCAAAATCCTTTACTTCGTCCTGAAACATGCATTTCTTGCAGAAAGACGGAGTCTCGCACAGCTCTACCAATCGGAACTTCGATCTACCGCGAAAATCGAAATTTTGCGTGGCTCAAGTAATTGTGTCATCTGGGCAGAACGAAAATCGATAAAACTAGTCATTTTGTGTCGAACAAGAAAATTCTCGCGTCAAACGTAGTCTTGCTTAATCTTTTCGGGGGAAACATCGATCTACACCGAGAATCGAGATATCCCGAGTTTCCATCGATTCTGGCATTTCAGCTCGACGTAAAAGTTCCAAACCCGTTCATTTTGTCCGACAACACAAGGTTTTTTCGCTTTTTGTCGACTTGCACATCGGTGTTGGACGAACCATCGATCTCCACCGAGAATCGAGATATCCCGAGATTCGAGCGATTCTGGCATCTCGGCTCTACGAAAACTGTTAAGGTCCTTTATCTCGTCCAATAACACGAAATTCTTGCATTAGATGTCGTCTTGCATAGCTGTATCGATAGAAAAGTCGATCTACATCGAGGATCGTAATGAACCGGGTTCAGGATGATTCTGGGACGTCGGCTCGACATCAAAGAGTCAAGACCATTTACTTCGTCCTGGAAAACGAAATCCTTGTATTAAACGTCGTTTTGCACAACTGTATCAAACGAAAAAACGGTCTATATAAAGATTCCACATTTGCCAAGTTTCCAGCGATTCTGGAATTCCAACTCAACGTCAACGTGTCAAACCCGTTTATCTTGTCCGAAAACATGGAATTTTTTCGTAAAACGTCGTCTCGCATAGCTGCATTGATGAAAACTTCGGTCTACCCGGAGAATTGTGATGTCGCGTGTTCCTCGCGATTCGCAATCTCGGCTCGACAAAAACGTGTTAAAATAATTGTTTTGTCTCGAAAAATAGAATCCCAGCGTTAAACGTTGTCTTGCTCAACTGAAACGCTCGATATATCGATCTGACCGAGAATCGAGATGTCCGAAGTTCCGAGCTATTCTGGCATCACGGATCGACGTAACAGTATTATATCTATTTATTTCGGCTGAAGAAACAATATTCTCTCGTTGAACGTCGTCACGCACATTTGTATGAAACGAAATATCGATCTAACCAAAAATCAAGCTGTCCCGAGATTCGGACGATTCTGGCACCTCAACTTAACGTCAACGTGTCAAAATACTTTATGTCATCCTGAAACATGCATTCCTTGCGAAAAACGTCGTCTCGCACGGCTGTACCGAGCGAAACTTCGATCTACCGGGGAAATCAAAATTTTGCGGGGCTCAAGTGATTGTGTTATGTGGGCAGAACATAAATTGATAAAATTAGTCATTTTGTCAAGAACAAGAGAATTCTCGCGTCAAACGTAGTCTTGCAAAATCATTTCGGGGGAAACATCGATCTACACCGAGAATCGAGATATCCCGAGTTTCGAGCGATTCTGGCATTTCAGCTCGACGTAAAACTTCCAAACCCGTTCATTTTGTCCGACAACACGAGATTTTTTCGCTTTTTGTCGACTTGCACGGCGGTGTTGGACGAACCATCGAACTACACCGAAAATCGAGATGTCTCGAGATTCGAGCGATTCTCGCATCTCGGCTCCACGAAAACTGTTAGAGTCGTTAATCTCGACCAATAACACGAAATTCTTGCATCATATGTCGTCTTGCATAGATGTATCAATAGAAAAGTCGATCTACATCGAGGATCGTAATGAACCGAGTTCAGGATGATTCTGAGACGTCGGCTCGACATTAAAGAGTCAAGACCATTTACTTCGTCCTGAAAAACGAAATCCTTGTATTAAACGTCGTTTTGCACAACTGTATCAAACGAAAAAACGGTCTATATAAAGATTCCACATTTGCCAAGTTTCCAGCGATTCTGGAATTCCAACTCAACGTCAACGTGTCAAACCCGTTTATCTTGTCCGAAAACATGGAATTTTTTCGTAAAACGTCGTCTCGCATAGCTGCATTGATGAAAACTTCGGTCTACCCGGAGAATTGTGATTTCGCGTGTTCCTCGCGATTCTGCAATCTCGGCTCGACAAAAACGTGTTAAAATAATTGTTTTGTCTCGAAAAATAGAATCCCCGCGTTAAACGTTGTCTTGCTCAACTGAAACGCTTGATATATCGATCTGACCGAGAATCGAGATGTCCGAAGTTCCGAGCTATTCTGGCATCACGGATCGACGTAACAGTATTATATCTATTTATTTCGGCTGAAGAAACAATATTCTCTCGTTTAACGTCGTCACGCACATTTGTATGAAACGAAATATCGATCTAACCAAAAATCAAGCTGTCCCGAGATTCGGACGATTCTGGCACCTCAACTTAACGTCAACGTGTCAAAATACTTTATGTCATCCTGAAACATGCATTCCTTGCGAAAAACGTCGTCTCGCACGGCTGTACCGAGCGAAACTTCGATCTACCGAGGAAATCAAAATTTTGCGGGGCTCAAGTGATTGTGTTATGTGGGCAGAACATAAATTGATAAAATTAGTCATTTTGTCAAGAACAAGAGAATTCTCGCGTCAAACGTAGTCTTGCAAAATCATTTCGGGGGAAACATCGATCTACACCGAGAATCGAGATATCCCGAGTTTCGAGCGATTCTGGCATTTCAGCTCGACGTAAAACTTCCAAACCCGTTCATTTTGTCCGACAACACGAGATTTTTTCGCTTTTTGTCGACTTGCACGGCGGTGTTGGACGAACCATCGAACTACACCGAAAATCGAGATGTCTCGAGATTCGAGCGATTCTCGCATCTCGGCTCCACGAAAACTGTTAGAGTCGTTAATCTCGACCAATAACACGAAATTCTTGCATCATATGTCGTCTTGCATAGATGTATCAATAGAAAAGTCGATCTACATCGAGGATCGTAATGAACCGAGTTCAGGATGATTCTGGGACGTCGGCTCGACATTAAAGAGTCAAGACCATTTACTTCGTCCTGAAAAACGAAATCCTTGTATTAAACGTCGTTTTGCACAACTGTATCAAACGAAAAAACGGTCTATATGAAGATTCCACATTTGCCAAGTTTCCAGCGATTTCGGAATTTCAACTCAACGTCAACGTGTCAAACCCGTTTATCTTGTCAAAAAACATAGAATTTTTTCGTGAAACGTCGTCTCGCATAGCTGTATTGATCAAAACTTTGGTCTACCCGGAGAATTGCGATTTCGCGTGTTCCTCGCGATTCTGCAATCTCGGCTCGACAAAAAAGTGTTAAAGTAATTGTTTTGTCTCGAAATATAGAATCCTTGCGTTAAACGTCGTCTTGCTCAACTTAATCGCTCGATATATCGATCTGACCGAGAATCGAAATGTATTAAGTTTCGAACTATTCTGGCATCACGGATCGACATTACAGTATTAGATCTATTTATTACGTCTGAAGGAACAATATTCTCTCGTTTAACGTTGTCACGCACATTTGTATCAAGCGAAATATCGATCTAACCAAAAGTCGAGCTGTCCCGAGATTCGGACGATTCAGGCACCTCAACTTAACGTAAACGTGTCAAAATACTTTATGTCATCCTGAAACATGCATTTCTTGCAAAAAAACGTCGTCTCGCACGGCCGTACCTAGCGAAACTTCGATCTACCGCGAAAATTAAAATTTTGCGTGACTCAAGTGATTGTGTCATCTGGGCAGAACATAAATTGATGAAATCAGTCATTTTGCCTCGAACAACAAAATTCTCGCGTCAAACGTAGTCTCGCACAATTCTTTCGGGGGAAACATTGATCTACACCGAGAACCGAGATATCCCGAGTTTCGAGCGATTCTGGCGTTTCAGCTCGACGTAAAAGTTCTAAACCCGTTCATTTTGTCCGGAAACACGAGATCTTTTTGCTATTTGTCGTCTTGCACAGCTGTGTTGGACAAACCAACGAACTACACCGAGAACCGAGATGTCCCGGGATTCGAGCGGGTCTCGCATCTCGGCTTTACGAAAACTGTAAGAGTCGTTTATCTTGTCCAGTAACACAAAATTCTCGCATAAGATGTCGTCTTGCATTGCTTTATCGATAGAAAAGTCGATTTACATCGAGAATCGTAATCGACCGAGTTCAGGATGATTCTAGGATCTCGGCTTGACATAAAGTTTCAAACCCGTTTATTTTGTCTAAAAATATAAACTCCTTGCGTAAAACGTCGTCGCGCATAGCTGCATTGAACGAAACTTCGATCTACCCAGAGAATTGTGATTTCGCGTGTTCCAAGCGATTCTGCAATCTCGGCCCGACAAAATTGTTAAAATAATTTTTTTGTCTCGAAAAATAGAATCCTCGCGTTACACGTCGTCTTGCTCAACTGAATCGCTCGATATATCGAGCTGACCGAGAATCGAGATGTTCCGAATTCCGAGCGATTTTGGCATCACGGATTAAATTAACAGTATGAGAATTATTTATTTCGGCTCAAATACTAATATTTCCTTTTGAAAATTGTCACGCACAATTGGATCGAACGAAATTTCGATCTAACCAAGAATCGAGATATCCCGAGATTCGTACGTTTCTGGCACCTCAAATCAACGTAAACGTGTCAAAATCCTTTACTTCGTCCTGAAACATGCATTTCTTGCAGAAAGACGGAGTCTCGCACAGCTCTACCAATCGGAACTTCGATCTACCGCGAAAATCGAAATTTTGCGTGGCTCAAGTAATTGTGTCATCTGGGCAGAACGAAAATCGATAAAACTAGTCATTTTGTGTCGAACAAGAAAATTCTCGCGTCAAACGTAGTCTTGCTTAATCTTTTCGGGGGAAACATCGATCTACACCGAGAATCGAGATATCCCGAGTTTCCATCGATTCTGGCATTTCAGCTCGACGTATAAGTTCCAAACCCGTTCATTTTGTCCGACAACACAAGGTTTTTTCGCTTTTTGTCGACTTGCACATCGGTGTTGGACGAACCATCGATCTCCACCGAGAATCGAGATATCCCGAGATTCGAGCGATTCTGGCATCTCGGCTCTACGAAAACTGTTAAGGTCCTTTATCTCGTCCAATAACACGAAATTCTTGCATTAGATGTCGTCTTGCATAGCTGTATCGATAGAAAAGTCGATCTACATCGAGGATCGTAATGAACCGGGTTCAGGATGATTCTGGGACGTCGGCTCGACATCAAAGAGTCAAGACCATTTACTTCGTCCTGGAAAACGAAATCCTTGTATTAAACGTCGTTTTGCACAACTGTATCAAACGAAAAAACGGTCTATATAAAGATTCCACATTTGCCAAGTTTCCAGCGATTCTGGAATTCCAACTCAACGTCAACGTGTCAAACCCGTTTATCTTGTCCGAAAACATGGAATTTTTTCGTAAAACGTCGTCTCGCATAGCTGCATTGATGAAAACTTCGGTCTACCCGGAGAATTGTGATGTCGCGTGTTCCTCGCGATTCGCAATCTCGGCTCGACAAAAACGTGTTAAAATAATTGTTTTGTCTCGAAAAATAGAATCCCAGCGTTAAACGTTGTCTTGCTCAACTGAAACGCTCGATATATCGATCTGACCGAGAATCGAGATGTCCGAAGTTCCGAGCTATTCTGGCATCACGGATCGACGTAACAGTATTATATCTATTTATTTCGGCTGAAGAAACAATATTCTCTCGTTGAACGTCGTCACGCACATTTGTATGAAACGAAATATCGATCTAACCAAAAATCAAGCTGTCCCGAGATTCGGACGATTCTGGCACCTCAACTTAACGTCAACGTGTCAAAATACTTTATGTCATCCTGAAACATGCATTCCTTGCGAAAAACGTCGTCTCGCACGGCTGTACCGAGCGAAACTTCGATCTACCGGGGAAATCAAAATTTTGCGGGGCTCAAGTGATTGTGTTATGTGGGCAGAACATAAATTGATAAAATTAGTCATTTTGTCAAGAACAAGAGAATTCTCGCGTCAAACGTAGTCTTGCAAAATCATTTCGGGGGAAACATCGATCTACACCGAGAATCGAGATATCCCGAGTTTCGAGCGATTCTGGCATTTCAGCTCGACGTAAAACTTCCAAACCCGTTCATTTTGTCCGACAACACGAGATTTTTTCGCTTTTTGTCGACTTGCACGGCGGTGTTGGACGAACCATCGAACTACACCGAAAATCGAGATGTCTCGAGATTCGAGCGATTCTCGCATCTCGGCTCCACGAAAACTGTTAGAGTCGTTAATCTCGACCAATAACACGAAATTCTTGCATCATATGTCGTCTTGCATAGATGTATCAATAGAAAAGTCGATCTACATCGAGGATCGTAATGAACCGAGTTCAGGATGATTCTGAGACGTCGGCTCGACATTAAAGAGTCAAGACCATTTACTTCGTCCTGAAAAACGAAATCCTTGTATTAAACGTCGTTTTGCACAACTGTATCAAACGAAAAAACGGTCTATATAAAGATTCCACATTTGCCAAGTTTCCAGCGATTCTGGAATTCCAACTCAACGTCAACGTGTCAAACCCGTTTATCTTGTCCGAAAACATGGAATTTTTTCGTAAAACGTCGTCTCGCATAGCTGCATTGATGAAAACTTCGGTCTACCCGGAGAATTGTGATTTCGCGTGTTCCTCGCGATTCTGCAATCTCGGCTCGACAAAAACGTGTTAAAATAATTGTTTTGTCTCGAAAAATAGAATCCCCGCGTTAAACGTTGTCTTGCTCAACTGAAACGCTTGATATATCGATCTGACCGAGAATCGAGATGTCCGAAGTTCCGAGCTATTCTGGCATCACGGATCGACGTAACAGTATTATATCTATTTATTTCGGCTGAAGAAACAATATTCTCTCGTTTAACGTCGTCACGCACATTTGTATGAAACGAAATATCGATCTAACCAAAAATCAAGCTGTCCCGAGATTCGGACGATTCTGGCACCTCAACTTAACGTCAACGTGTCAAAATACTTTATGTCATCCTGAAACATGCATTCCTTGCGAAAAACGTCGTCTCGCACGGCTGTACCGAGCGAAACTTCGATCTACCGAGGAAATCAAAATTTTGCGGGGCTCAAGTGATTGTGTTATGTGGGCAGAACATAAATTGATAAAATTAGTCATTTTGTCAAGAACAAGAGAATTCTCGCGTCAAACGTAGTCTTGCAAAATCATTTCGGGGGAAACATCGATCTACACCGAGAATCGAGATATCCCGAGTTTCGAGCGATTCTGGCATTTCAGCTCGACGTAAAACTTCCAAACCCGTTCATTTTGTCCGACAACACGAGATTTTTTCGCTTTTTGTCGACTTGCACGGCGGTGTTGGACGAACCATCGAACTACACCGAAAATCGAGATGTCTCGAGATTCGAGCGATTCTCGCATCTCGGCTCCACGAAAACTGTTAGAGTCGTTAATCTCGACCAATAACACGAAATTCTTGCATCATATGTCGTCTTGCATAGATGTATCAATAGAAAAGTCGATCTACATCGAGGATCGTAATGAACCGAGTTCAGGATGATTCTGGGACGTCGGCTCGACATTAAAGAGTCAAGACCATTTACTTCGTCCTGAAAAACGAAATCCTTGTATTAAACGTCGTTTTGCACAACTGTATCAAACGAAAAAACAGTCTATATGAAGATTCCACATTTGCCAAGTTTCCAGCGATTTCGGAATTCCAACTCAACGTCAACGTGTCAAACCCGTTTATCTTGTCCGAAAACATGGAATTTTTTCGTAAAACGTCGTCTCGCATAGCTGCATTGATGAAAACTTCGGTCTACCCGGAGAATTGTGATGTCGCGTGTTCCTCGCGATTCGCAATCTCGGCTCGACAAAAACGTGTTAAAATAATTGTTTTGTCTCGAAAAATAGAATCCCAGCGTTAAACGTTGTCTTGCTCAACTGAAACGCTCGATATATCGATCTGACCGAGAATCGAGATGTCCGAAGTTCCGAGCTATTCTGGCATCACGGATCGACGTAACAGTATTATATCTATTTATTTCGGCTGAAGAAACAATATTCTCTCGTTGAACGTCGTCACGCACATTTGTATGAAACGAAATATCGATCTAACCAAAAATCAAGCTGTCCCGAGATTCGGACGATTCTGGCACCTCAACTTAACGTCAACGTGTCAAAATACTTTATGTCATCCTGAAACATGCATTCCTTGCGAAAAACGTCGTCTCGCACGGCTGTACCGAGCGAAACTTCGATCTACCGGGGAAATCAAAATTTTGCGGGGCTCAAGTGATTGTGTTATGTGGGCAGAACATAAATTGATAAAATTAGTCATTTTGTCAAGAACAAGAGAATTCTCGCGTCAAACGTAGTCTTGCAAAATCATTTCGGGGGAAACATCGATCTACACCGAGAATCGAGATATCCCGAGTTTCGAGCGATTCTGGCATTTCAGCTCGACGTAAAACTTCCAAACCCGTTCATTTTGTCCGACAACACGAGATTTTTTCGCTTTTTGTCGACTTGCACGGCGGTGTTGGACGAACCATCGAACTACACCGAAAATCGAGATGTCTCGAGATTCGAGCGATTCTCGCATCTCGGCTCCACGAAAACTGTTAGAGTCGTTAATCTCGACCAATAACACGAAATTCTTGCATCATATGTCGTCTTGCATAGATGTATCAATAGAAAAGTCGATCTACATCGAGGATCGTAATGAACCGAGTTCAGGATGATTCTGAGACGTCGGCTCGACATTAAAGAGTCAAGACCATTTACTTCGTCCTGAAAAACGAAATCCTTGTATTAAACGTCGTTTTGCACAACTGTATCAAACGAAAAAACGGTCTATATAAAGATTCCACATTTGCCAAGTTTCCAGCGATTCTGGAATTCCAACTCAACGTCAACGTGTCGAACCCGTTTATCTTGTCCGAAAACATGGAATTTTTTCGTAAAACGTCGTCTCGCATAGCTGCATTGATGAAAACTTCGGTCTACCCGGAGAATTGTGATTTCGCGTGTTCCTCGCGATTCTGCAATCTCGGCTCGACAAAAACGTGTTAAAATAATTGTTTTGTCTCGAAAAATAGAATCCCCGCGTTAAACGTTGTCTTGCTCAACTGAAACGCTCGATATATCGATCTGACCGAGAATCGAGATGTCCGAAGTTCCGAGCTATTCTGGCATCACGGATCGACGTAACAGTATTATATCTATTTATTTCGGCTGAAGAAACAATATTCTCTCGTTTAACGTCGTCACGCACATTTGTATGAAACGAAATATCGATCTAACCAAAAATCAAGCTGTCCCGAGATTCGGACGATTCTGGCACCTCAACTTAACGTCAACGTGTCAAAATACTTTATGTCATCCTGAAACATGCATTCCTTGCGAAAAACGTCGTCTCGCACGGCTGTACCGAGCGAAACTTCGATCTACCGAGGAAATCAAAATTTTGCGGGGCTCAAGTGATTGTGTTATGTGGGCAGAACATAAATTGATAAAATTAGTCATTTTGTCAAGAACAAGAGAATTCTCGCGTCAAACGTAGTCTTGCAAAATCATTTCGGGGGAAACATCGATCTACACCGAGAATCGAGATATCCCGAGTTTCGAGCGATTCTGGCATTTCAGCTCGACGTAAAACTTCCAAACCCGTTCATTTTGTCCGACAACACGAGATTTTTCCGCTTTTTGTCGACTTGCACGGCGGTGTTGGACGAACCATCGAACTACACCGAAAATCGAGATGTCTCGAGATTCGAGCGATTCTCGCATCTCGGCTCCACGAAAACTGTTAAAGTCCTTTATCTCGTCCAATAACACGAAATTCTTGCATTAGATGTCGTCTTGCATAGCTGTATCGATAGAAAAGTCGATCTACATCGAGGATCGTAATGAACCGGGTTCAGGATGATTCTGGGACGTCGGCTCGACATCAAAGAGTCAAGACCATTGACTTCGTCCTGGAAAACGAAATCCTTGTATTAAACGTCGTTTTGCACAACTGTATCAAACGAAAAAACGGTCTATATGAAGATTCCACATTTGCCAAGTTTCCAGCGATTCTGGAATTCCAACTCAACGTCAACGTGTCAAACCCGTTTATCTTGTCCGAAAACATGGAATTTTTTCGTAAAACGTCGTCTCGCATAGCTGCATTGATGAAAACTTCGGTCTGCCCGGAGAATTGTGATGTCGCGTGTTCCTCGCGATTCTGCAATCTCGGCTCGACAAAAACGTGTTAAAATAATTGTTTCGTCTCGAAATATAGAATCCTCGCGTTAAACGTCGTCTTGCTTAACTGAAACGCTCGATATGTCGATCTGACCGAGAATCGAGATGTCCGAAGTTCCGAGCTATTCTGGCATTACGGATCGACGTAACAGTATTGGATCTATTGATTTTGGCTAAAGAAACAATATTCTCTCGTTTCACGTCGTCACGCACATTTGTATGAAACGAATTATCGATCTAACCAAAAATCGAGCTGTCCCGAGATTCGGACGATTCTGGCACCTCAACTTAACGTCAACGTGTCAAAATACTTTATGTCATCCTGAAACATGCATTTCTTGCGAAAAACGTCGTCTCGCACGGCTGTACCGAGCGAAACTTCGATCTACCGAGGAAATCAAAATTTTGCGTGGCTCAAGTGATTGTGTTATCTGGGCAGAACATAAATTGATAAAATTAGTCATTTTGTCAAGAACAAGAAAATTCTCGCGTCAAACGTAGTCTTGCACAATCATTTCGGGGGAAACATCGATCTACACCGAGAATCGAGATATCCCGAGATTCGAGTGATTCTGGCATCTCGGCTCTACGAAAACTGTTAAAGTCCTTTATCTCGTCCAATAACACGAAATTCTTGCATTAGATGTCGTCTTGCATAGCTGTATCGATAGAAAAGTCGATCTACATCGAGGATCGTAATGAACCGGGTTCAGGATGATTCTGGGACGTCGGCTCGACATCAAAGAGTCAAGACCATTTACTTCGTCCTGGAAAACGAAATCCTTGTATTAAACGTCGTTTTGCACAACTGTATCAAACGAAAAAACGGTCTATATGAAGATTCCACATTTGCCAAGTTTCCAGCGATTCTGGAATTCCAACTCAACGTCAACGTGTCAAACCCGTTTATCTTGTCCGAAAACATAGAATTTTTTCGTAAAACGTCGTCTCGCATAGCTGCATTGATGAAAACTTCGGTCTACCCGGAGAATTGTGATGTCGCGTGTTCCTCGCGATTCTGCAATCTCGGCTCGACAAAAACGTGTTAAAATAATTGTTTCGTCTCGAAATATAGAATCCTCGCGTTAAACGTCGTCTTGCTCAACTGAAACGCTCGATATGTCGATCTGACCAAGAATCGAGATGTCCGAAGTTCCGAGCTATTCTGGCATCACGGATCGACGTAACAGTATTAGATCTATTTATTTCGGCTGAAGAAACAATATTCTCTCGTTTAACGTCGTCACGCACATTTGTATGAAACGAAATATCGATCTAACCAAAAATCAAGCTGTCCCGAGATTCGGACGATTCTGGCACCTCAACTTAACGTCAACGTGTCAAAATACTTTATGTCATCCTGAAACATGCATTCCTTGCGAAAAACGTCGTCTCGCACGGCTGTACCGAGCGAAACTTCGATCTACCGAGGAAATCAAAATTTTGCGGGGCTCAAGTGATTGTGTTATCTGGGCAGAACATGAATTGATAAAATTAGTCATTTTGTCAAGAACAAGAAAATTCTCGCGTCAAACGTAGTCTTGCACAATCATTTCGGGGGAAACATCGATCTACACCGAGAATCGAGATATCCCGAGTTTCGAGCGATTCTGGCATTTCAGCTCGACGTAAAACTTCCAAACCCGTTCATTTTGTCCGACAACACGAGATTTTTTCGCTTTTTGTCGACTTGCACGGCGGTGTTGGACGAACCATCGAACTACACCGAAAATCGAGATGTCTCGAGATTCGAGCGATTCTCGCATCTCGGCTCCACGAAAACTGTTAAAGTCGTTAATCTCGACCAATAACACGAAATTCTTGCATTAGATGTCGACTTGCATAGCTGTATCAATAGAAAAGTCGATCTACATCGAGAATCGTAATGGACCGAGTTCAGGATGATTCTGGGATCTCGGCTCGACATATCAGGGTCAAAGCCATTTACATTGTCTTCAAAAAATGAATCCCTGCTTAAAACGTTTTTTTGCACAACTGTATCGAACAAAACACCGATCTATATCAAGATCCGATATGTGCCGAGTTTCCAGCGATTCTGGAAACTCAGCTCAACGTAAACGTGTCAGACCCGTTGATTTTGTCCAAAATAATAAAATTCTTGCGTGAAACGTCGTCTTGCATAGCTGCATTGAACAAAACTCCGGTCTACCCGGAGAATTGTGATTTCGCGTGTTCCTCGCGATTCTGCAATCTCGGCTCGAGAAAAAAGTGTCAAAATAATTGTTTTGTCTCGGAAAATAGAATCCTCGCGTTGAACGTCGTCTTGCTCAACTGAATCGCTCGATATATCGATCTGACAGAGAATCGAGATGTCCCGAGTTCCGAGCGATTCTGGCATCACGGATTGAACTAACAGTATTAGAATTATTCATTTAAGCTCAAATACCAATATTCTCTCGTTAAACGTCGTCACGCACAATTGTATCAAACGAAATATCGATCTAACGAAGATTCAGGATGTCCAGAGATTCGGACGATTCTGGCACCTCAAATCAACGTAAACGTGTCAAAATCCTTTATTTTTCCCCGGAACATGCATTTTATGCTAAAAACGTCGTCTTGCACGGCTGTACCGAACAAAACTTCGATCTACCGCGATAATCGAAATTTTGCGTGTCTCAAGTAATTGTGTCATCTGGGCAGAACAAAAATTGATGAAATTAGTCATTTCGTCAAGAACAACGAAATTCTCGCGTCAAACGTAGTCTTGCACAATCGTTTCGGGAGAAACATCGATCTACACCGAGAATCGAGATATCCCGAGTTTCGAGCGATTCTGGCATTTCAGCTCGACGTAAAACTTCCAAACCCGTTCATTTTGTCCGACAACACGAGATTTTTTCGCTTTTTGTCGACTTGCACGGCGGTGTTGGACGCACCATCGAACTACACCGAAAATCGAGATGTCCCGAGATTCGAGCGATTCTCGCATCTCGGCTCCACGAAAACTGTTAAAGTCGTTTATCTCGTCCAATAACACGAAATTCTTGCATTAGATGTCGACTTGCATAGCTGTATCAATAGAAAAGTCGATCTACATCGAGAATCGTAATGGACCGAGTTCAGGATGATTCTGGGACGTCGGCTCGACATTAAAGAGTCAAGACCATTTACTTCGTCCTGAAAAACGAAATCCTTGTATTAAACGTCGTTTTGCACAACTGTATCAAACGAAAAAACGGTCTATATGAAGATTCCACATTTGCCAAGTTTCCAGCGATTTCGGAATTTCAACTCAACGTCAACGTGTCAAACCCGTTTATCTCGACAAAAAACATAGAATTTTTTCGTGAAACGTCGTCTCGCATAGCTGCATTGATCAAAACTCCGGTCTACCCGGAGAATTGTGATTTCGCGTGTTCCTCGCGATTCCGCAATCTCGGCTCGACAAAGAAGTGTTAAAGTAATTGTTTTGTCTCGAAATATAGAATCCTTGCGTTGAACGTCGTCTTGCTCAACTTAATCACTCGATATATCGATCTGACCGAGAATCGAAATGTTCCAAGTTTCGAACTATTCTGGCATCACGGATCGACATAACAGTATTAGATCTATTTATTACGGCTGAAGGAACAATATTCTCTCGTTTAACGTTGTCACGCACATTTGTATCAAACGAAATATCGATCTAACCAAAAGTCGAGCTGTCCCGAGATTCGGACGATTCAGGCACCTCAACTTAACGTAAACGTGTCAAAATACTTTATGTCATCCTGAAACATGCATTTCTTGCAAAAAACGTCGCCTCGCACCTAGCGAAACTCCGATCTAGCGCGAAAATTAAAATTTTGCGTGACTCAAGTAATTGTGTCATCTGGGCAGAACATAAATTGATGAGATCAGTCATTTTGCCTCAAACAACAAAATTCTCGCGTCAAACGTAGTCTCGCACAATTCTTTCGGGGGAAACATTGATCTACACCGAGAACCGAGATATCCCGAGTTGCGAGCGATTCTGGCGTCCAGCTCGACGTAAAAGTTCTAAACCCGTTCATTTTGTCCGGAAACACGAGATCTTTTCGCTATTTGTCGTCTTGCACAGCTGTGTTGGACAAACCAACGAACTACACCGAGAACCGAGATGTCCCGGGATTCGAGCGAGTCTCGCATCTCGGCTTTACGAAAACTGTAAGAGTCGTTTATCTTGTCCAGTAACACAAAATTCTCGCATAAGATGTCGTCTTGCATTGCTGTATCGATAGAAAAGTCGATTTACATCGAGAATCGTAATCGACCGAGTTCAGGATGATTCTAGGATCTCGGCTTGACATAAAGTTTCAAACCCGTTTATTTTGTCTAAAAATATAAACTCCTTGCGTAAAACGTCGTCTCGCATAGCTGCATTGAACGAAACTTCGATCTAACCAGAGAATTGTGATTTCGCGTGTTCCAAGCGATTCTGCAATCTCGGCCCGACAAAATTGTTAAAATAATTTTTTTGTCTCGAAAAATAGAATCCTCGCGTTACACGTCGTCTTGCTCAACTGAATCGCTCGATATATCGATCTGACCGAGAATCGAGATGTTTCGAATTCCGAGCGATTTTGGCATCACGGATTGAAATAACAGTATGAGAATTATTTATTTCGGCTCAAATACTAATATTTCCTTTTGAAAGTTGTCACGCACAATTGGATCGAACGAAATTTCGATCTAACCAAGAATCGAGATATCCCGAGATTCGTACGTTTCTGGCACCTCAAATCAACGTAAACGTGTCAAAATCCTTGACTTCGTCCTGAAACATGCATTTCTTGCAGAAAGACGGAGTCTCGCACAGCTGTACCAATCGGAACTTCGATCTACCGCGGAAATCGAAATTATGCGTGGCTCAAGTAATTGTGTCATCTGGGCAGAACGAAAATCGATAAAACTAGTCATTTTGTGTCGAACAAGAAAATTCTCGCGTCAAACGTAGTCTTGCTTAATCTTTTCGGGGGAAACATCGATCTACACCGAGAATCGAGATATCCCGAGTTTCCATCGATTCTGGCATTTCAGCTCGACGTAAAAGTTCCAAACCCGTTCATTTTGTCCGACAACACAAGGTTTTTTCGCTTTTTGTCGACTTGCACGGCGGTGTTGGACGAACCATCGATCTCCACCGAGAATCGAGATATCCCGAGATCCGAGCGATTCTGGCATCTCGGCTCTACGAAAACTGTTAAGGTCCTTTATCTCGTCCAATAACACGAAATTCTTGCATTAGATTTCGTCTTGCATAGCTGTATCGATAGAAAAGTCGATCTACATCGAGGATCGTAATGAACCGGGTTCAGGATGATTCTGGGACGTCGGCTCGACATCAAAGAGTCAAGACCATTTACTTCGTCCTGGAAAACGAAATCCTTGTATTAAACGTCGTTTTGCACAACTGTATCAAACGAAAAAACGGTCTATATAAAGATTCCACATTTGCCAAGTTTCCAGCGATTCTGGAATTCCAACTCAACGTCAACGTGTCAAACCCGTTTATCTTGTCCGAAAACATGGAATTTTTTCGTAAAACGTCGTCTCGCATAGCTGCATTGATGAAAACTTCGGTCTACCCGGAGAATTGTGATGTCGCGTGTTCCTCGCGATTCGCAATCTCGGCTCGACAAAAACGTGTTAAAATAATTGTTTTGTCTCGAAAAATAGAATCCCAGCGTTAAACGTTGTCTTGCTCAACTGAAACGCTCGATATATCGATCTGACCGAGAATCGAGATGTCCGAAGTTCCGAGCTATTCTGGCATCACGGATCGACGTAACAGTATTATATCTATTTATTTCGGCTGAAGAAACAATATTCTCTCGTTGAACGTCGTCACGCACATTTGTATGAAACGAAATATCGATCTAACCAAAAATCAAGCTGTCCCGAGATTCGGACGATTCTGGCACCTCAACTTAACGTCAACGTGTCAAAATACTTTATGTCATCCTGAAACATGCATTCCTTGCGAAAAACGTCGTCTCGCACGGCTGTACCGAGCGAAACTTCGATCTACCGGGGAAATCAAAATTTTGCGGGGCTCAAGTGATTGTTTTATGTGGGCAGAACATAAATTGATAAAATTAGTCATTTTGTCAAGAACAAGAGAATTCTCGCGTCAAACGTAGTCTTGCAAAATCATTTCGGGGGAAACATCGATCTACACCGAGAATCGAGATATCCCGAGTTTCGAGCGATTCTGGCATTTCAGCTCGACGTAAAACTTCCAAACCCGTTCATTTTGTCCGACAACACGAGATTTTTTCGCTTTTTGTCGACTTGCACGGCGGTGTTGGACGAACCATCGAACTACACCGAAAATCGAGATGTCTCGAGATTCGAGCGATTCTCGCATCTCGGCTCCACGAAAACTGTTAGAGTCGTTAATCTCGACCAATAACACGAAATTCTTGCATCATATGTCGTCTTGCATAGATGTATCAATAGAAAAGTCGATCTACATCGAGGATCGTAATGAACCGAGTTCAGGATGATTCTGAGACGTCGGCTCGACATTAAAGAGTCAAGACCATTTACTTCGTCCTGAAAAACGAAATCCTTGTATTAAACGTCGTTTTGCACAACTGTATCAAACGAAAAAACGGTCTATATAAAGATTCCACATTTGCCAAGTTTCCAGCGATTCTGGAATTCCAACTCAACGTCAACGTGTCAAACCCGTTTATCTTGTCCGAAAACATGGAATTTTTTCGTAAAACGTCGTCTCGCATAGCTGCATTGATGAAAACTTCGGTCTACCCGGAGAATTGTGATTTCGCGTGTTCCTCGCGATTCTGCAATCTCGGCTCGACCAAAACGTGTTAAAATAATTGTTTTGTCTCGAAAAATAGAATCCCCGCGTTAAACGTTGTCTTGCTCAACTGAAACGCTTGATATATCGATCTGACCGAGAATCGAGATGTCCGAAGTTCCGAGCTATTCTGGCATCACGGATCGACGTAACAGTATTATATCTATTTATTTCGGCTGAAGAAACAATATTCTCTCGTTTAACGTCGTCACGCACATTTGTATGAAACGAAATATCGATCTAACCAAAAATCAAGCTGTCCCGAGATTCGGACGATTCTGGCACCTCAACTTAACGTCAACGTGTCAAAATACTTTATGTCATCCTGAAACATGCATTCCTTGCGAAAAACGTCGTCTCGCACGGCTGTACCGAGCGAAACTTCGATCTACCGAGGAAATCAAAATTTTGCGGGGCTCAAGTGATTGTGTTATGTGGGCAGAACATAAATTGATAAAATTAGTCATTTTGTCAAGAACAAGAGAATTCTCGCGTCAAACGTAGTCTTGCAAAATCATTTCGGGGGAAACATCGATCTACACCGAGAATCGAGATATCCCGAGTTTCGAGCGATTCTGGCATTTCAGCTCGACGTAAAACTTCCAAACCCGTTCATTTTGTCCGACAACACGAGATTTTTTCGCTTTTTGTCGACTTGCACGGCGGTGTTAGACGAACCATCGAACTACACCGAAAATCGAGATGTCTCGAGATTCGAGCGATTCTCGCATCTCGGCTCCACGAAAACTGTTAGAGTCGTTAATCTCGACCAATAACACGAAATTCTTGCATCATATGTCGTCTTGCATAGATGTATCAATAGAAAAGTCGATCTACATCGAGGATCGTAATGAACCGAGTTCAGGATGATTCTGGGACGTCGGCTCGACATTAAAGAGTCAAGACCATTTACTTCGTCCTGAAAAACGAAATCCTTGTATTAAACGTCGTTTTGCACAACTGTATCAAACGAAAAAACGGTCTATATGAAGATTCCACATTTGCCAAGTTTCCAGCGATTTCGGAATTTCAACTCAACGTCAACGTGTCAAACCCGTTTATCTTGTCAAAAAACATAGAATTTTTTCGTGAAACGTCGTCTCGCATAGCTGTATTGATCAAAACTTTGGTCTACCCGGAGAATTGCGATTTTGCGTGTTCCTCGCGATTCTGCAATCTCGGCTCGACAAAAAAGTGTTAAAGTAATTGTTTTGTCTCGAAATATAGAATCCTTGCGTTAAACGTCGTCTTGCTCAACTTAATCGCTCGATATATCGATCTGACCGAGAATCGAAATGTATTAAGTTTCGAACTATTCTGGCATCACGGATCGACATTACAGTATTAGATCTATTTATTACGTCTGAAGGAACAATATTTTCTCGTTTAACGTTGTCACGCACATTTGTATCAAGCGAAATATCGATCTAACCAAAAGTCGAGCTGTCCCGAGATTCGGACGATTCAGGCACCTCAACTTAACGTAAACGTGTCAAAATACTTTATGTCATCCTGAAACATGCATTTCTTGCAAAAAACGTCGTCTCGCACGGCCGTACCTAGCGAAACTTCGATCTACCGCGAAAATTAAAATTTTGCGTAACTCAAGTGATTGTGTCATCTGGGCAGAACATAAATTGATGAAATCAGTCATTTTGCCTCGAACAACAAAATTCTCGCGTCAAACGTAGTCTCGCACAATTCTTTCGGGGGAAACATTGATCTACACCGAGAACCGAGATATCCCGAGTTTCGAGCGATTCTGGCGTTTCAGCTCGACGTAAAAGTTCTAAACCCGTTCATTTTGTCCGGAAACACGAGATCTTTTTGCTATTTGTCGTCTTGCACAGCTGTGTTGGACAAACCAACGAACTACACCGAGAACCGAGATGTCCCGGGATTCGAGCGGGTCTCGCATCTCGGCTTTACGAAAACTGTAAGAGTCGTTTATCTTGTCCAGTAACACAAAATTCTCGCATAAGATGTCGTCTTGCATTGCTTTATCGATAGAAAAGTCGATTTACATCGAGAATCGTAATCGACCGAGTTCAGGATGATTCTAGGATCTCGGCTTGACATAAAGTTTCAAACCCGTTTATTTTGTCTAAAAATATAAACTCCTTGCGTAAAACGTCGTCGCGCATAGCTGCATTGAACGAAACTTCGATCTACCCAGAGAATTGTGATTTCGCGTGTTCCAAGCGATTCTGCAATCTCGGCCCGACAAAATTGTTAAAATAATTTTTTTGTCTCGAAAAATAGAATCCTCGCGTTACACGTCGTCTTGCTCAACTGAATCGCTCGATATATCGAGCTGACCGAGAATCGAGATGTTCCGAATTCCGAGCGATTTTGGCATCACGGATTAAATTAACAGTATGAGAATTATTTATTTCGGCTCAAATACTAATATTTCCTTTTGAAAATTGTCACGCACAATTGGATCGAACGAAATTTCGATCTAACCAAGAATCGAGATATCCCGAGATTCGTACGTTTCTGGCACCTCAAATCAACGTAAACGTGTCAAAATCCTTTACTTCGTCCTGAAACATGCATTTCTTGCAGAAAGACGGAGTCTCGCACAGCTCTACCAATCGGAACTTCGATCTACCGCGAAAATCGAAATTTTGCGTGGCTCAAGTAATTGTGTCATCTGGGCAGAACGAAAATCGATAAAACTAGTCATTTTGTGTCGAACAAGAAAATTCTCGCGTCAAACGTAGTCTTGCTTAATCTTTTCGGGGGAAACATCGATCTACACCGAGAATCGAGATATCCCGAGTTTCCATCGATTCTGGCATTTCAGCTCGACGTAAAAGTTCCAAACCCGTTCATTTTGTCCGACAACACAAGGTTTTTTCGCTTTTTGTCGACTTGCACGGCGGTGTTGGACGAACCATCGATCTCCACCGAGAATCGAGATATCCCGAGATCCGAGCGATTCTGGCATCTCGGCTCTACGAAAACTGTTAAGGTCCTTTATCTCGTCCAATAACACGAAATTCTTGCATTAGATGTCGTCTTGCATAGCTGTATCGATAGAAAAGTCGATCTACATCGAGGATCGTAATGAACCGGGTTCAGGATGATTCTGGGACGTCGGCTCGACATCAAAGAGTCAAGACCATTTACTTCGTCCTGGAAAACGAAATCCTTGTATTAAACGTCGTTTTGCACAACTGTATCAAACGAAAAAACGGTCTATATAAAGATTCCACATTTGCCAAGTTTCCAGCGATTCTGGAATTCCAACTCAACGTCAACGTGTCAAACCCGTTTATCTTGTCCGAAAACATGGAATTTTTTCGTAAAACGTCGTCTCGCATAGCTGCATTGATGAAAACTTCGGTCTACCCGGAGAATTGTGATGTCGCGTGTTCCTCGCGATTCGCAATCTCGGCTCGACAAAAACGTGTTAAAATAATTGTTTTGTCTCGAAAAATAGAATCCCAGCGTTAAACGTTGTCTTGCTCAACTGAAACGCTCGATATATCGATCTGACCGAGAATCGAGATGTCCGAAGTTCCGAGCTATTCTGGCATCACGGATCGACGTAACAGTATTATATCTATTTATTTCGGCTGAAGAAACAATATTCTCTCGTTGAACGTCGTCACGCACATTTGTATGAAACGAAATATCGATCTAACCAAAAATCAAGCTGTCCCGAGATTCGGACGATTCTGGCACCTCAACTTAACGTCAACGTGTCAAAATACTTTATGTCATCCTGAAACATGCATTCCTTGCGAAAAACGTCGTCTCGCACGGCTGTACCGAGCGAAACTTCGATCTACCGGGGAAATCAAAATTTTGCGGGGCTCAAGTGATTGTGTTATGTGGGCAGAACATAAATTGATAAAATTAGTCATTTTGTCAAGAACAAGAGAATTCTCGCGTCAAACGTAGTCTTGCAAAATCATTTCGGGGGAAACATCGATCTACACCGAGAATCGAGATATCCCGAGTTTCGAGCGATTCTGGCATTTCAGCTCGACGTAAAACTTCCAAACCCGTTCATTTTGTCCGACAACACGAGATTTTTTCGCTTTTTGTCGACTTGCACGGCGGTGTTGGACGAACCATCGAACTACACCGAAAATCGAGATGTCTCGAGATTCGAGCGATTCTCGCATCTCGGCTCCACGAAAACTGTTAGAGTCGTTAATCTCGACCAATAACACGAAATTCTTGCATCATATGTCGTCTTGCATAGATGTATCAATAGAAAAGTCGATCTACATCGAGGATCGTAATGAACCGAGTTCAGGATGATTCTGAGACGTCGGCTCGACATTAAAGAGTCAAGACCATTTACTTCGTCCTGAAAAACGAAATCCTTGTATTAAACGTCGTTTTGCACAACTGTATCAAACGAAAAAACGGTCTATATAAAGATTCCACATTTGCCAAGTTTCCAGCGATTCTGGAATTCCAACTCAACGTCAACGTGTCGAACCCGTTTATCTTGTCCGAAAACATGGAATTTTTTCGTAAAACGTCGTCTCGCATAGCTGCATTGATGAAAACTTCGGTCTACCCGGAGAATTGTGATTTCGCGTGTTCCTCGCGATTCTGCAATCTCGGCTCGACAAAAACGTGTTAAAATAATTGTTTTGTCTCGAAAAATAGAATCCCCGCGTTAAACGTTGTCTTGCTCAACTGAAACGCTCGATATATCGATCTGACCGAGAATCGAGATGTCCGAAGTTCCGAGCTATTCTGGCATCACGGATCGACGTAACAGTATTATATCTATTTATTTCGGCTGAAGAAACAATATTCTCTCGTTTAACGTCGTCACGCACATTTGTATGAAACGAAATATCGATCTAACCAAAAATCAAGCTGTCCCGAGATTCGGACGATTCTGGCACCTCAACTTAACGTCAACGTGTCAAAATACTTTATGTCATCCTGAAACATGCATTCCTTGCGAAAAACGTCGTCTCGCACGGCTGTACCGAGCGAAAGTTCGATCTACCGAGGAAATCAAAATTTTGCGGGGCTCAAGTGATTGTGTTATGTGGGCAGAACATAAATTGATAAAATTAGTCATTTTGTCAAGAACAAGAGAATTCTCGCGTCAAACGTAGTCTTGCAAAATCATTTCGGGGGAAACATCGATCTACACCGAGAATCGAGATATCCCGAGTTTCGAGCGATTCTGGCATTTCAGCTCGACGTAAAACTTCCAAACCCGTTCATTTTGTCCGACAACACGAGATTTTTCCGCTTTTTGTCGACTTGCACGGCGGTGTTGGACGAACCATCGAACTACACCGAAAATCGAGATGTCTCGAGATTCGAGCGATTCTCGCATCTCGGCTCCACGAAAACTGTTAGAGTCGTTAATCTCGACCAATAACACGAAATTCTTGCATCATATGTCGTCTTGCATAGATGTATCAATAGAAAAGTCGATCTACATCGAGGATCGTAATGAACCGAGTTCAGGATGATTCTGGGACGTCGGCTCGACATTAAAGAGTCAAGACCATTTACTTCGTCCTGAAAAACGAAATCCTTGTATTAAACGTCGTTTTGCACAACTGTATCAAACGAAAAAACGGTCTATATGAAGATTCCACATTTGCCAAGTTTCCAGCGATTTCGGAATTTCAACTCAACGTCAACGTGTCAAACCCGTTTATCTTGTCAAAAAACATAGAATTTTTTCGTGAAACGTCGTCTCGCATAGCTGTATTGATCAAAACTTTGGTCTACCCGGAGAATTGCGATTTCGCGTGTTCTTCGCGATTCTGCAATCTCGGCTCGACAAAAAAGTGTTAAAGTAATTGTTTTGTCTCGAAATATAGAATCCTTGCGTTAAACGTCGTCTTGCTCAACTTAATCGCTCGATATATCGATCTGACCGAGAATCGAAATGTATTAAGTTTCGAACTATTCTGGCATCACGGATCGACATTACAGTATTAGATCTATTTATTACGTCTGAAGGAACAATATTCTCTCGTTTAACGTTGTCACGCACATTTGTATCAAGCGAAATATCGATCTAACCAAAAGTGGAGCTGTCCCGAGATTCGGACGATTCAGGCACCTCAACTTAACGTAAACGTGTCAAAATACTTTATGTCATCCTGAAACATGCATTTCTTGCAAAAAACGTCGTCTCGCACGGCCGTACCTAGCGAAACTTCGATCTAACGCGAAAATTAAAATTTTGCGTAACTCAAGTGATTGTGTCATCTGGGCAGAACATAAATTGATGAAATCAGTCATTTTGCCTCGAACAACAAAATTCTCGCGTCAAACGTAGTCTCGCACAATTCTTTCGGGGGAAACATTGATCTACACCGAGAACCGAGATATCCCGAGTTTCGAGCGATTCTGGCGTTTCAGCTCGACGTAAAAGTTCTAAACCCGTTCATTTTGTCCGGAAACACGAGATCTTTTTGCTATTTGTCGTCTTGCACAGCTGTGTTGGACAAACCAACGAACTACACCGAGAACCGAGATGTCCCGGGATTCGAGCGGGTCTCGCATCTCGGCTTTACGAAAACTGTAAGAGTCGTTTATCTTGTCCAGTAACACAAAATTCTCGCATAAGATGTCGTCTTGCATTGCTTTATCGATAGAAAAGTCGATTTACATCGAGAATCGTAATCGACCGAGTTCAGGATGATTCTAGGATCTCGGCTTGACATAAAGTTTCAAACCCGTTTATTTTGTCTAAAAATATAAACTCCTTGCGTAAAACGTCGTCGCGCATAGCTGCATTGAACGAAACTTCGATCTACCCAGAGAATTGTGATTTCGCGTGTTCCAAGCGATTCTGCAATACCGGCCCGACAAAATTGTTAAAATAATTTTTTTGTCTCGAAAAATAGAATCCTCGCGTTACACGTCGTCTTGCTCAACTGAATCGCTCGATATATCGATCTGACCGAGAATCGAGATGTTCCGAATTCCGAGCGATTTTGGCATCACGGATTGAAATAACAGTATGAGAATTATTTATTTCGGCTCAAATACTAATATTTCCTTTTGAAAGTTGTCACGCACAATTGGATCGAACGAAATTTCGATCTAACCAAGAATCGAGATATCCCGAGATTCGTACGTTTCTGGCACCTCAAATCAACGTAAACGTGTCAAAATCCTTGACTTCGTCCTGAAACATGCATTTCTTGCAGAAAGACGGAGTCTCGCACAGCTCTACCAATCGGAACTTAGATCTACCGCGGAAATCGAAATTATGCGTGGCTCAAGTATTTGTGTCATCTGGGCAGAACATCAATTGACAAAATTAGTCATTTTGTGTCGAACAAGAAAATTCTCGCGTCAAACGTAGTCTTGCTTAATCTTTTCGGGGGAAACATCGATCTACACCGAGAATCGAGATATCCCGAGTTTCCATAGAATCTGGCATTTCAGCTCGACGTAAAAGTTCCAAACTTGTTCATTTTGTCCGACAACACAAGGTTTTTTCGCTTCTTGTCGACTCGCACGGCGGTGTTGGACGAACCATCGAACTACACCGAGAATCGAGATGTCCCGAGATTCGAGCGATTCTCGCATCTCGGCTCTACGAAAACTGTTAAAGTCCTTTATCTCGTCCAATAACACGAAATTCTTGCATTAGATGTCGTCTTGCATAGCTGTATCGATAGAAAAGTCGATCTACATCGAGGATCGTAATGAACCGGGTTCAGGATGATTCTGGGACGTCGGCTCGACATCAAAGAGTCAAGACCATTGACTTCGTCCTGGAAAACGAAATCCTTGTATTAAACGTCGTTTTGCACAACTGTATCAAACGAAAAAACGGTCTATATGAAGATTCCACATTTGCCAAGTTTCCAGCGATTCTGGAATTCCAACTCAACGTCAACGTGTCAAACCCGTTTATCTTGTCCGAAAACATGGAATTTTTTCGTAAAACGTCGTCTCGCATAGCTGCATTGATGAAAACTTCGGTCTGCCCGGAGAATTGTGATGTCGCGTGTTCCTCGCGATTCTGCAATCTCGGCTCGACAAAAACGTGTTAAAATAATTGTTTCGTCTCGAAATATAGAATCCTCGCGTTAAACGTCGTCTTGCTTAACTGAAACGCTCGATATGTCGATCTGACCGAGAATCGAGATGTCCGAAGTTCCGAGCTATTCTGGCATTACGGATCGACGTAACAGTATTGGATCTATTGATTTTGGCTAAAGAAACAATATTCTCTCGTTTCACGTCGTCACGCACATTTGTATGAAACGAATTATCGATCTAACCAAAAATCGAGCTGTCCCGAGATTCGGACGATTCTGGCACCTCAACTTAACGTCAACGTGTCAAAATACTTTATGTCATCCTGAAACATGCATTTCTTGCGAAAAACGTCGTCTCGCACGGCTGTACCGAGCGAAACTTCGATCTACCGAGGAAATCAAAATTTTGCGTGGCTCAAGTGATTGTGTTATCTGGGCAGAACATAAATTGATAAAATTAGTCATTTTGTCAAGAACAAGAAAATTCTCGCGTCAAACGTAGTCTTGCACAATCATTTCGGGGGAAACATCGATCTACACCGAGAATCGAGATATCCCGAGTTTCGAGCGATTCTGGCATTTCAGCTCGACGTAAAACTTTTAAACCCGTTCATTTTGTCTGACAACACGAGATTTTTTCGCTTTTTGTCGACTTGCACGGCGGTGTTGGACGAACCATCGAACTACACCGAGAATCGAGATGTCCCGAGATTCGAGCGATTCTCGAATCTCGGCTCTACGAAAACTGTTAAAGTCCTTTATCTCGTCCAATAACACGAAATTCTTGCATTAGATGTCGTCTTGCATAGCTGTATCGATAGAAAAGTCGGTCTACATCGAGGATCGTAATGAACCGGGTTCAGGATGATTCTGGGACGTCGGCTCGATATCAAAGAGTCAAAACCATTCGCTTCGTCTTAAAAAACAAAATTCTTGCGTTAAACGTCGTTTTGCACAACTGTATCAAACGAAAAAACGGTCTATATCAAGATTCCACATTTGCCGAGTTTCCAGCGATTCTGGAATTCCAACTCAACGTCATCGTGTCAAGCCCGTTTATCTTGTCCGAAAACATGGAATTTTTTCGTGAAACGTCGTCTTGCATAGCTGCATTGATTAAAACTTCGGTCTACCCGGAGAATTGTGATGTCGCGTGTTCCTCGCGATTCTGCAATCTCGGCTCGACAAAAACGTGTTAAAATAATTGTTTTGTCTCGAAAAATAGAATCCCCGCGTTAAACGTTGTCTTGCTCAACTGAAACGCTCGATATATCGATCTGACCGAGAATCGAGATGGCCGAAGTTACGAGCTATTCTGGCATCACGGATCGACATAACAGTATTAGATCTATTTATTTCGGCTGAAGAAACAATATTCTCTCGTTTGACGTCGTCACGCACATTTGTATGAAACGAAATATCGATCTAACCAAAAATCGAGCTGTCCCGAGATTCGGACGATTCTGGCACCTCAACTTAACGTCAACGTGTCAAAATACTTTATGTCATCCTGAAACATGCATTTCTTGCGAAAAACGTCGTCTCGCACGGCTGTACCGAGCGAAACTTCGATCTACCGAGAAAATCAAAATTTTGCGTGGCTCAAGTGATTGTGTCATCTGGGCAGAACATGAATTGATAAAATTAGTCATTTTGTCTCGAACAAGAAAATTCTCGCGTCAAACGTAGTCTTGCACAATCATTTCGGGGGAAACATCGATCTACACCGAGAATCGAGATATCCCGAGATTCGAGTGATTCTGGCATCTCGGCTCTACGAAAACTGTTAAAGTCCTTTATCTCGTCCAATAACACGAAATTCTTGCATTAGATGTCGTCTTGCATAGCTGTATCGATAGAAAAGTCGATCTACATCGAGGATCGTAATGAACCGGGTTCAGGATGATTCTGGGACGTCGGCTCGACATCAAAGAGTCAAGACCATTTACTTCGTCCTGGAAAACGAAATCCTTGTATTAAACGTCGTTTTGCACAACTGTATCAAACGAAAAAACGGTCTATATGAAGATTCCACATTTGCCAAGTTTCCAGCGATTCTGGAATTCCAACTCAACGTCAACGTGTCAAACCCGTTTATCTTGTCCGAAAACATAGAATTTTTTCGTAAAACGTCGTCTCGCATAGCTGCATTGATGAAAACTTCGGTCTACCCGGAGAATTGTGATGTCGCGTGTTCCTCGCGATTCTGCAATCTCGGCTCGACAAAAACGTGTTAAAATAATTGTTTCGTCTCGAAATATAGAATCCTCGCGTTAAACGTCGTCTTGCTCAACTGAAACGCTCGATATGTCGATCTGACCAAGAATCGAGATGTCCGAAGTTCCGAGCTATTCTGGCATCACGGATCGACGTAACAGTATTAGATCTATTTATTTCGGCTGAAGAAACAATATTCTCTCGTTTAACGTCGTCACGCACATTTGTATGAAACGAAATATCGATCTAACCAAAAATCAAGCTGTCCCGAGATTCGGACGATTCTGGCACCTCAACTTAACGTCAACGTGTCAAAATACTTTATGTCATCCTGAAACATGCATTCCTTGCGAAAAACGTCGTCTCGCACGGCTGTACCGAGCGAAACTTCGATCTACCGAGGAAATCAAAATTTTGCGGGGCTCAAGTGATTGTGTTATCTGGGCAGAACATGAATTGATAAAATTAGTCATTTTGTCAAGAACAAGAAAATTCTCGCGTCAAACGTAGTCTTGCACAATCATTTCGGGGGAAACATCGATCTACACCGAGAATCGAGATATCCCGAGTTTCGAGCGATTCTGGCATTTCAGCTCGACGTAAAACTTCCAAACCCGTTCATTTTGTCCGACAACACGAGATTTTTTCGCTTTTTGTCGACTTGCACGGCGGTGTTGGACGAACCATCGAACTACACCGAAAATCGAGATGTCTCGAGATTCGAGCGATTCTCGCATCTCGGCTCCACGAAAACTGTTAAAGTCGTTAATCTCGACCAATAACACGAAATTCTTGCATTAGATGTCGACTTGCATAGCTGTATCAATAGAAAAGTCGATCTACATCGAGAATCGTAATGGACCGAGTTCAGGATGATTCTGGGATCTCGGCTCGACATATCAGGGTCAAAGCCATTTACATTGTCTTCAAAAAATGAATCCCTGCTTAAAACGTTTTTTTGCACAACTGTATCGAACAAAACACCGATCTATATCAAGATCCGATATGTGCCGAGTTTCCAGCGATTCTGGAAACTCAGCTCGACGTAAACGTGTCAGACCCGTTGATTTTTTCCAAAATAATAAAATTCTTGCGTGAAACGTCGTCTTGCATAGCTGCATTAAACAAAACTCCGGTCTACCCGGAGAATTGTGATTTCGCGTGTTCCTCGCGATTCTGCAATCTCGGCTCGAGAAAAAAGTGTCAAAATAATTGTTTTGTCTCGGAAAATAGAATCCTCGCGTTGAACGTCGTCTTGCTCAACTGAATCGCTCGATATATCGATCTGACAGAGAATCGAGATGTCCCGAGTTCCGAGCGATTCTGGCATCACGGATTGAACTAACAGTATTAGAATTATTCATTTAAGCTCAAATACCAATATTCTCTCGTTAAACGTCGTCACGCACAATTGTATCAAACGAAATATCGATCTAACGAAGATTCAGGATGTCCAGAGATTCGGACGATTCTGGCACCTCAAATCAACGTAAACGTGTCAAAATCCTTTATTTTTCCCCGGAACATGCATTTTATGCTAAAAACGTCGTCTTGCACGGCTGTACCGAACAAAACTTCGATCTACCGCGATAATCGAAATTTTGCGTGTCTCAAGTAATTGTGTCATCTGGGCAGAACAAAAATTGATGAAATTAGTCATTTCGTCAAGAACAACGAAATTCTCGCGTCAAACGTAGTCTTGCACAATCGTTTCGGGAGAAACATCGATCTACACCGAGAATCGAGATATCCCGAGTTTCGAGCGATTCTGGCATTTCAGCTCGACGTAAAACTTCCAAACCCGTTCATTTTGTCCGACAACACGAGATTTTTTCGCTTTTTGTCGACTTGCACGGCGGTGTTGGACGCACCATCGAACTACACCGAAAATCGAGATGTCCCGAGATTCGAGCGATTCTCGCATCTCGGCTCCACGAAAACTGTTAAAGTCGTTTATCTCGTCCAATAACACGAAATTCTTGCATTAGATGTCGACTTGCATAGCTGTATCAATAGAAAAGTCGATCTACATCGAGAATCGTAATGGACCGAGTTCAGGATGATTCTGGGACGTCGGCTCGACATTAAAGAGTCAAGACCATTTACTTCGTCCTGAAAAACGAAATCCTTGTATTAAACGTCGTTTTGCACAACTGTATCAAACGAAAAAACGGTCTATATGAAGATTCCACATTTGCCAAGTTTCCAGCGATTTCGGAATTTCAACTCAACGTCAACGTGTCAAACCCGTTTATCTCGTGAAAAAACATAGAATTTTTTCGTGAAACGTCGTCTCGCATAGCTGCATTGATCAAAACTTTGGTCTACCCGGAGAATTGTGATTTCGCGTGTTCCTCGCGATTCCGCAATCTCGGCTCGACAAAGAAGTGTTAAAGTAATTGTTTTGTCTCGAAATATAGAATCCTTGCGTTAAACGTCGTCTTGCTCAACTTAATCACTCGATATATCGATCTGACCGAGAATCGAAATGTTCCAAGTTTCGAACTATTCTGGCATCACGGATCGACATAACAGTATTAGATCTATTTATTACGGCTGAAGGAACAATATTCTCTCGTTTAACGTTGTCACGCACATTTGTATCAAACGAAATATCGATCTAACCAAAAGTCGAGCTGTCCCGAGATTCGGACGATTCAGGCACCTCAACTTAACGTAAACGTGTCAAAATACTTTATGTCATCCTGAAACATGCATTTCTTGCAAAAAACGTCGCCTCGCACCTAGCGAAACTCCGATCTAGCGCGAAAATTAAAATTTTGCGTGACTCAAGTAATTGTGTCATCTGGGCAGAACATAAATTGATGAGATCAGTCATTTTGCCTCAAACAACAAAATTCTCGCGTCAAACGTAGTCTCGCACAATTCTTTCGGGGGAAACATTGATCTACACCGAGAACCGAGATATCCCGAGTTTCGAGCGATTCTGGCGTCCAGCTCGACGTAAAAGTTCTAAACCCGTTCATTTTGTCCGGAAACACGAGATCTTTTCGCTATTTGTCGTCTTGCACAGCTGTGTTGGACAAACCAACGAACTACACCGAGAACCGAGATGTCCCGGGATTCGAGCGAGTCTCGCATCTCGGCTTTACGAAAACTGTAAGAGTCGTTTATCTTGTCCAGTAACACAAAATTCTCGCATAAGATGTCGTCTTGCATTGCTGTATCGATAGAAAAGTCGATTTACATCGAGAATCGTAATCGACCGAGTTCAGGATGATTCTAGGATCTCGGCTTGACATAAAGTTTCAAACCCGTTTATTTTGTCTAAAAATATAAACTCCTTGCGTAAAACGTCGTCTCGCATAGCTGCATTGAACGAAACTTCGATCTACCCAGAGAATTGTGATTTCGCGTGTTCCAAGCGATTCTGCAATCTCGGCCCGACAAAATTGTTAAAATAATTTTTTTGTCTCGAAAAATAGAATCCTCGCGTTACACGTCGTCTTGCTCAACTGAATCGCTCGATATATCGATCTGACCGAGAATCGAGATGTTTCGAATTCCGAGCGATTTTGGCATCACGGATTGAAATAACAGTATGAGAATTATTTATTTCGGCTCAAATACTAATATTTCCTTTTGAAAGTTGTCACGCACAATTGGATCGAACGAAATTTCGATCTAACCAAGAATCGAGATATCCCGAGATTCGTACGTTTCTGGCACCTCAAATCAACGTAAACGTGTCAAAATCCTTGACTTCGTCCTGAAACATGCATTTCTTGCAGAAAGACGGAGTCTCGCACAGCTGTACCAATCGGAACTTCGATCTACCGCGGAAATCGAAATTATGCGTGGCTCAAGTATTTGTGTCATCTGTGCAGAACATAAATTGACAAAATTAGTCATTTTGTGTCGAACAAGAAAATTCTCGCGTCAAACGTAGTCTCGCACAATCGTTTCGGGGGAAACATCGATCTACACCGAGAATCGAGATATCCCGAGTTTCGAGTGATTCTGGCATTTCAGCTCGACGTAAAAGTTCCAAACCCGTTTATTTTGTCCGACAACACGAGATTTTTTCGCTTTTTGTCGTCTTGCTAGGCTGTGTTGGACGAACCATCGAACTACACCGAGAACCGAGATGTCCCGAGATTCGAGCGATTCTCGCATCTCGGCTCCACGAAAACTATTAAAGTCGTTTATCTCGTCGCGTAACACGAAATTATTTCATAAGATGTCGACTTGCATAGCTGTATCAATAGAAAAGTCGATCTCCATCGAGAATCGTAATGGACCGAGTTCAGGATGATTCTGGGATCTCGGCTCGACATAACGTGTCAAACCCGTTTATTTCGTCTAAAAATATGAAATTCTTGCGTGAAACGTCGTCTCGCATAGCTGCATTGAACGAAACTTCGGTCTACCCAGAGACATGTGATTTCGCGTGTTCCAAGCGATTCTGCAATCTCGGCCCGACAAAATTGTTAAAATAATTTTTTTGTCTCGAAAAATAGAATCCTCGCGTTGAACGTCGTCTTGTTCAACTGAATCGCTCGATATATCGATCTGATCGAGAATCGAGATGTTCCGAGTTCCGAGCGATTTTGGCATCACGGATTAAAATAACAGTAAAAGAATCATTTTTTTCGGCTCAAATACTAATATTTTCTCTTGAAAGTTGTCACGCACAATAAAAATGAACGAAATATCGATCTAACCAAGAATCGAGATGTCCCGAGATTCGGACGATTCTTGAACCTCAAATCAACGTAAACGTGTCAAATCCTTTACTTCGTCCTGAAACATGCATTTCTTGCAAAAAAACGGAGTCTCGTGTCACGAACGGAGCGGTCACGTTCGCGACTATATTAATCTCCTACGAGAAGCGCAGGAGTTTATATTTATTTTTTTAGCGAGGATTCTCTGATGCGTCCCATACGGGATGTTCCCCTGGATTTAGGAAAAAGGATTTTTAAATAATCAGGAGGCAATTTAGTAGGTAAAAGTTGGTCAATGTATTTGATAATATAAAGAGGCGGTAGCGATTCAGATTATTAATAGGGAAGGCATAATTTTCTAATTTAAATTAAATGCTTAAAACTAATCACGCCAACTCACGCATTCGGTTACTCCGATCCGCAGGCGAACACACACGCACTTAAATCTACACGACGATTGTTCGTGGCACAAAGTTGATTGTTCCTATACTTAGTTTCTTATTTTAACACTTGACAGTCCGACCGCCGTGACGCGTGCAACTTTTACGGTTGATTTGATACCAACTAACTTGGATCGAGATTCGATAAAAGAATTATTGCCACTATGCAGCTGCTGTAAGTGGAGTCACGATTGCTTCTTACTTCTCAGTTGGAAAGTTAGCAAAAGACTGCCGCTAATATCCCTGCTCGGCTGTCCGATGGCTCGCTTGCCACCGGGCAGCGAGCAGGGCGATTTTTTTATAGAAATCAGCAAAATTCGCCCAGCAACTATATTCGAGCAGCCACGGTCAGACTGTCAGGGGTACATTTCATCACGTCCGCCGCATCCTGGTGTGCGATTACACTCAGGATTTTAGCGGACGCTTGCGAAAACAACCACGAACAATCGGGTCTTAGGAATACTACTAAAGGAATACTACTAAAATATTGTTGAAGAAACTAAAAAGAAATTTTATATGACTAACGCGGGACGTGACACCCTTCCCCCCTTAGGTGTCGATGCCCCCATCGACCCAGCCGCAATCTGCGACTGGACCACCGAGGGCACCGACCGCATGAAGTTCGGCGATCCACGGCCGCGTTATATCATCTATCTATACAATAGACACATAAAGATAATACTCTACTATGATATGATATACTATGAAACATAAACCTAAGACACATAAAAATAAAACTCTACTATGAGGTAGATAGGCGGAGGAAAAATAAAATAAAATATTTTGGACTCACCCAGTGTGTATAATACGGGGAAACAACAAGAGAAAATAAAAAATAGAAATACAGAACCTTAGAGTCCCTAAAAAAAAACGAATGCTTGCGATATAAACGTTCGCATCACCTTTTTGCAGCACAAACGTTCACATCTTTTTTTTTTTTTTTTTTTTTTTTTTTTTTTTTAGCACTAGCACTTGTGATAGATAACACCACACTGTTTCTTGGCTCGCACTGCGGTGTGGGGTTCTTCCTGCACTGCATCACTGGCCGGCTCGATACAGCTCCAGGAGTTCTTGAATATGGGCCTGCTCGTCATCCGTGAGTCCTCTCACAGGATCGGCGAGCAGGTCGGCGAATCCTGGTTGTCCTGGTGATGGCGGGCTGCTGGGCTCGGTGATTCTCGTTGTCGTTGTCTCGGCTGCCTGCGTCTGCATTTCAGCGTCCTCGAGGAGCCGTTTGACGTGCTCCATCTCGTCGGCTAACAACTCACGAGCTCGATCAATATTAAGGAGCGCTGCGTTGAGCTCCGTTGAGTTGACATCCTCGGGATCGTCTCCGCCCGTCGGCTCCTGGCTTTCGGTGGCTCCCGTCGCCTGGGCCGACTGCGTGATGTTCTCCTGCGGCGCAGGTGTTTCTTCGGCCGTCGGACCCTCGCCCGCGGCTGCTTCCGTTAGCTGGGCCGACGGCTCTGACTCTTGCGTGACGGATGACATGGGGTCATCGCTGCTCTCCTCGTCAGAGCTCTCGATGATTATTACTGGTGGCTCCTCGATTTCCGGTGCTGATTGTTCGGCCGTTGGTTTTTCCACCGCTTCTTCGGCCGTCGGACCCTCGCCCGCGGCTGCTTCCGTTGGCTGGGCCGACAGCTCGTCAGGGCCGAGTAACAACTCCATCTCCCGATAGAGCGCGTTTAATTTGGCGTAAATGTGCCTTTTCACGCGAGGCGTAATACCCAACGGCCTTGCCGTATAGCTTGCGATAAAGGAGGGTTCCTCGCCCGGAAGAATGACAATGGGGGAGGTATTTACCCCCTTGTCCTTGACACTAGGTGGTGCCGTGTTCACGCCCTTGTCCTTATACTCCTCGCCGGGGCGCCGACGGAGAAGCACGTCACGTTGTGTGCTTGCTGCACGAGCGGTTGGTGGCAGCGGCTTGCGAGGTTCGGTAGCCGCGACCACCACCTTCTTCTCCCGTTGCATACCGGATGATGAGGGCCGCGGTTCCTCCGGTCTTGCCGACGGTTTTTTCGTTCGGCGTTGACCGTCGGTAAGTGCGGGCAGTTGGAGCGCGGCCTCAAACTGGGCGATACATCGGCCCGCGTGCTCCGCGTTGCGTCCATTCGGCAACGAATGGCAGAGCGGGCAAAGTTTCGAGGCCCAGCTTCGGCGATCCACCCACTTCTTAATGTAACACATTTCCCAATTGGGGCACTCCGGCGATTTTTCTTTGCATATCGGGCACCGTCCCAAGAGGAGGAGGTCGTGAAGCGCGTCGGTATAACTCATTTTAGCACACACAAAAGGAATTTGTTTTCCTTCTATTTTATATTATACACTATTTATTTTTAGCACTGGCCGGGCACTCGCGGAAACCGTCACCAAATTTTTTTGTAAGATTTTGAAAAAGTCACTATTTGACGTTGAATAAGGGAGACTCTGACTCCGTGTATATGGAGATGTGATCCGGAGAGCGATCGGTGGTAGACTGATTTTGCTTCCTCTGCATAGCGATTCGAAGAGCGATTGTAGTGCGTTTTCCCTTAGTCGACAACTGCATTGAGTATGAGTGGAGTTCTTGGAAAAGTGGTTGACGTTGTTGTGTCTTGCCTGTCGCTCGCCACTTCAGTGGTCCTTATCTTAGGGCTCAGGTTTCTCGCACTCGTTCTTGTCGAAGTGGATGACGCCTGCCCTAGCTCGATATCGTCTCGACTCGAGCGTGGCTTGCGACTACAGAGTCTCAAGACAGTGGTCCCCATTCTCCCGCGACAGAAAAATATTATTAGTAATGCGCCAAGAAAGGCTTGGAAGGTAAAGCCAGCGATGAATAGGGTTTGTTGTTTCATTTTATCCCTTCGGTGCATTCCAATTTCAATGATTCGTTGTTCGATTTCGAATAGTGATTCATCTTTCTCGTAAATTTTTCCCGGGGACCGCATTTCCATATATTTTTTCTCTGATGTGATTTCCGGGACTATTTCTGATGCCGTGATGAGTGTTGGCGCTACTATGGAAATGTCTAGGGAAATTTCCGGGGAATAGAAATATTGCTCGTGACTTTCGTAAATGCGCACTCCGGTAAGCGCTGTTGTTCTCGTTCGGCCCACACAGTTAGCGCTGAGATGTAGTACGCCTGCCCCCTCCACTGGTACCGTGATATCGGCTATGCCGGGACAAAGCACGTGGACCGTTTCTCGTTTCGATAGCGAGAAGAGCCACCCGCCCTGCGACGGTAGGTGAGTCCAGAAGGCGGCATGTTGTGGGCGAATCCTTACGTCGCACCGTCTATATGATTCAACGGTGGGATTTATCAGCATCAATATTTCGCACTGTTGAGAGGTGGAAACTTCTTGTAATGGTGCTTCCATTGAGCAGATGTAGCGGTGCTCCACCGTTGCGCAGGAGCTTATGTAAATAGCATCGGCTAGGAAATAAGTGCGTCGATCCTCTGAGACTACGATGTATGGTGTCGATGGTACCACGTGTGCGGATCCGCTTTGGTTGACTCCACGTTGCGGAACCGGCCACGAATGCATGCGATATAGGTTGTAAATCGTCCTCTCCAGCAAGGGAATGTGGACCACGATTATCACTCTACCATTGTGGAAAACCAAGTCCGTCCTGGCTATTCGTGATAGTGATTCACCACGCATATACTCAGTGGTGAGTGGAAATTCGAACTCCGGCAGTCGCGCATGTATTTCCTGTGACACAGCTAGTAGCTGCGGAGTGGTCATCACTCCTGCATCATATCGTCCGTCTCTTGCCGCTGCTATCACTCGCAAATACTTTTCACAGGATTTTTCGTAGCGGTTTATTTTCATTTCCACACGATACGCGAGATTTATTAATTCGTTATGGTAAATCATCACTGTTGTCTCATTAATCACTTTATTTAAGGTTTCTCGGAGGCTATGTACCCGGTTGTACAATTTATTTACCACTTTCATTTCCACCAAATGTTCTTGATGTAATTCTTGCAGTTTTGATTTGGTTACATGACTTTGTTTTACAATGAGTTGGGTCAGGTTTGCCTGATCGGAAAATAAGCGATCGATTTGTTCGTTCAAGTACTCCGCGTCTTCTTCATTTAGCGTTCCGAACAATGATTTGCTGAGTGAACCAATAAAGCCCAGAGGCACAGATCTTTTCTTCATAGTCCTCATACGAATATATTGTATCGGCTCGCGCAATGCAGAATCTTCCGCGATTGTGGCGAGCTCGTTCATTAGTGCCTTCGCGCGCGTGACACGTTCCTCGAGATACTCGATCCGCAGCATTTCTCGGCACTTTTCACAGGGACTTATACTGCAGCACGCTTCCCGAACACTTGTTAATTGTCTTTGCACTTCGGGAAAATCGCTTAAGAATTTGTCCGTTTCCATGAACACAGTGACTCTCCAATCTACATGTTGCAGACGGAGAGGTAAAGCACGTTCATAGTATATTCCCGGCTGGTCCCTTATCGGTGTGACGTGATACGCATTCGTGCGATCCAGTCTCCCGGAGACCGTAGCCATGAGGGCAAGAAGGACAGCGATGCGTAGCATGGTTTTCACTGTAGTCGGCTTCACGTGTAGAGTTCTGTTCTCACGAGTGCACTGTGCTTCTTTCTCGCGCACTTCCCTAATGCGTCGTTCTTTCGCTCTCACACTCGTGCTTATTCCTGTAACATAGTTTATACTACTAATACGCATACTACTAATATATCCGTATGTACTTGTAAGTAAATTTCTTTCTATAGGGTGTCGTGGAACTCGACGTCTTCGGGTTACTGGTTAACACTCGAGCTCCACGGCTCGCTATACACACATACACACTGAGATTCTCGCACATCGTCGCTACATTGGTTGTCACTTACACATATGCTACCTTGACCTTGTCTACATGCTTTCTGAATCGCTTACCATCCTCGGTTTCCAATATAAGGTTGCTGTGACTTGTAATTTGAATAATTTTGTAAGGACCGTGGTATTGGGAGTCAAATTTACCTTTTCGCGGTTCCTTCAGCACATAAACCTTATCGCCGATTTTTCCGGTGAAAGGGCGAACTTTTTGGTCATAATATTTTTTTGTTATTTGTTTTGCTCTATTTTGGTTTTCCCCCACTAGTTCTCGAATTTCAGATAATCTATTTATCAATTCTATTGTGTAAGAATTATAAGTCGATAATTTTTCATCCGCGGGAAATTGACTTGGAAGTCGGGGCAGTCTCCCGTAGACTACTTCATATGGTGTAAAGTTTGTAGCTTCATGGACGCTCGTGTTGTAGGACAGCTCTGCGTACGGCAGCAGCCGATCCCAGTCATCGTACTCATCGGCGTAATTTTTAATATATTCCGCCAGCATGATATGACTACGCTCGAGCGCCCCATTAGTTTGTGGCCGGTATCCAGACGTAGTTAATTGTTTTATGTGGAAAATTTTTGCAATTTCATGCAGCAAGCTACTTGTAAAGGCAGCGCCACGATCTGTAAGGATAACTCGAGGTGCTCCAAATTGCGCAATTAACCGTCGTGCCATCGCCTCAGCTATTGTTGAAGCTTTCAAATCAGGTATAGGCTCGGCTAGACAATACTTAGATAGCTGGTCTTGCATCGTAAGTATATGCCTATTACCGTGCGGCGTTGGCGGCAAAGGACCTACAGTATCAAGTGATACTTTGTCGAAAACGTCGGCAGGCGTGTCCGTCAAGAGCATAGGCTCTCGCGTCTTGGCACGTACCAGCTTTCGCTCCTGGCATCCCTTGCATCTACGGATAAAATTTTGTACCTCGTTTCGCAGAGAGGGCCAATAAAAACGTTCTCGAATTTTTCGATATGTTTTTGTCACCCCTCGATGCCCACCCATGAGACTCTCGTGAAATTCGCGTATTATGTCGGGTTGGGATTCAGCTGGAGGAACTTGAATTTTCCCGTAGCATATAGTCACAGCTATGTTCGATTTGTCAAACAGATCGTGTAGGAGCTCGACTAGCCTTGTTCGAGGCAATGCGTCTGCGTAATCTCCGGCGCGTGAAATCCGAAACGACCGTACTCCAGCCTCTTCGAGGGCAAGTTTGAGATTCTCCAGGCCGGCATGTATGGCGGTTACGTCGAGGTGATCGAAGTATCGCATTTTTACGACGATGCTGTGAATGTTTTTACCCCGATATGGCGTTACCGCTATTTGTCCGATGCGTAAGTTATTTATTTTTACAGTGTCCGCGTCTATTCCACCTATATCGCTTAATAATTTGCCGATAGAAGTAGATAGTTCGCCGTCGGCTGAAATAAAATGAACGAGGTTGTCCGGCTTATAAGTGAGGCATTCTCGAGTCCCTATTACCGAGCGCGTGTTTTCTGTCTTATTTTTTCGTTTGCAATCTATTTCGTCTGGGGAGGAAGCCGTGGATTCAGACGATGCCACCATATACAAATTTTCCGGGCAACTAATTCGAGCAGTCGAATTATCACCGGGCGATTGTAATGTAGAAGTATAAGGGATGAGTGGCCGGTAAGGGGTAGAGCGCGCGACGGGATCCTTGTTATTAGGTGGTAGTGACCACCGTACCGAGCGTCGCACAGCGAGAGGCTGCAAGGGGGGACCGGCCCGGTTCTTATCGGGGGCACGCTCGGGTTTCAAGCTATGGCTGCTCGTCGACGTGCATGCCTCCGACTCCCTCTTCTCTATACTCCCTGGTTTCTCACTCTTTCTCGCAGGCAGTTCGTTCTCGTCATCCGCCTCTGAGCCATCCGTAGATGCTGGTTGTTTCTCTGTCATACATACGGTCTTCGGTGAGCCATGCTTCTCGTGGTGCTCCTTGTCGTACTTAGGAGCCGAGCAATTTTCGTCTTGGTTGGCTGTGTTTGTGTTTGTGGCTACTTCCTCTGCTTCCCTCCCTGCTTTACTTACAATCTTTTCGGCCGAGAGCGAACGTTTTTCGCTCTGTGGTACGTCTGTTCCGATTGTACTTACTCGTCTTAGTAGTTCCTCCTCCGTCGCTGGCTTTTCCTTATTACTTAATTTTGATAATCTACGTACGAGTTCTGCGTCGCCATGCAGGTCATCAAAAGGATCTAATGCTTGTAGGGCCTGCTTGGCGTTTTCATCGATTTCCTCTCCCTCCGATAAATGATCTGGAAATTGTAAATCGGGTGCCTCAGGACCCTTTTCTTGGAATCGCTCCTCTAGCAAGCGCAACGACTCATCAAATTTCTGCACCGAATCTCTAATTGAATTTGGTAAGAGTTTTGAATCTGAAGTCATCAAATCACAATCGGTTTCAAATACGCTATCGTCAGAGTCATCGCACGGAGGGCTCAGCGTCACGGTGACTGTATCGGCTTTATTTTCCGCGGCCATAGGTTCAATCGCTAATGACGAGTCGGAATCTGTAGGTACGTCGGAAGTAACGACCTTAGCGGGGGCTTCGGCCGTTTTGGCGGAAGGAGTGGGGCACGCAGCATACTACGATGAATACGTTGTATGGGCATGCCTGAGCCCTCCGAGCTAAGCTCAGCTGGAACCGAGGCGAGCGGCACGTTACGCTTAACATTCCTTTGAAACCGCGTACGTCTTGCAACGGACCCGGAAGTTCCCGAGCTCGAGCACTCCGTTTCGGGCACCGTCGCTGCTGACGGCATCGTACGCAGGCGAGAGCGTGTGCGTGCACCTACTGCATCTTGCTTCGATGTGGTTGTCGTCGGGGGAACACGGGCCGAGCGTAGCTTGCCCGTTGTACCTCCACGTGTAGCTCCGTGTGTCAGCGGCAATGCTAGCCGTCGGATAGGCTCTTCTGTCTCAGATTCACTTGTTGTCGATTTTTCTGGGTTTACGGGATTACGGGAGAGCGCGTCGGCGACTACATTTTCGCGGCCGGGCTTGTATACAAATTCATAATTATATTTTCTCAATTTCATTTTCCACCGAGTGAGCCTCTTGCCTGGATCGAGCTGAGTACGCATCCATTTGAGAGGCTCGTGATCACTTATGAGCTTAAAACGCTTGCCGTAAAGGTAAGTAGAAAAGTGCTCTATTGAATCTATTATCGCGAGGCACTCCTGCTCCGTAGTCCCGTAATTTTTTTCCGCTTTAGAAAATATTCTCGAATGGTACGCTACCGGGAGCTCTTGTCCGTCATGTTCTTGGGAGAGCACTGAGCCCAGAGCGTATTCGGAAGCGTCTGTAGTGAGAATAAATTGTTTTGATAAATCAGGGTACTGAAGAATCGGTTCTTCGCAGAGGGCTCTTCGCAAGTGACGGAAACTCCTTCTCTCTTCTCTGCCCCATATAAATTCTCTTCCCTTTTTGAGCAAATCTAAGAGCGGTCTTGCGTGATCTGAAAAATTCGGTATAAACCGTCGGTAATAACCGGCGAGTCCAAGAAATTGCCGTACATTTTTCTGAGTTTTGGGCTCGGGAAAACGCTTGACGGCCTCGAGCTTCTTTGGGTCCATACGCAAGCCGTCTTGGCTAACGATGTGTCCCAGATAAGCCACCTCCTTGCGTAAGAACTTGCACTTATCTGGCTCTAAGCATAGATTAGCCTCATCGAGACGCAGCATCAGCCGCCGTACTTTCTTCTGGTGCTCCTCCAGGGTCTCTGCGAATACAACAATGTCGTCGAGATAAACAAATAATTCGATGCCTTGGAGTCCTATTAAAACACGATCCATTAGTCGCTGGAACGTCGCGGGTGCGTTTTTCAACCCTTCCGGCATACGAGCGTATTCGTAATGCCCGTTGAGCGTTGAGAACGCAGTTTTCGCTCCGTCCTGCGGATCCATCGGTATCTGCTGGAAACCACTGGCCAAGTCGAAGGTCGAGAAATAGTTCGTCTTACCCAGCTGCTCCAGTATTTCAATCATATTGGGCAGGGGGTACGCATCAGATATTGTTTTCTCGTTCAACCTGCGAAAATCAATGACCATCCGCATACGAGGATTACCCTGCGAATCGGCCTTCTTTGGCACGATCCAAACTGGGGAATTATATGGGGATCGCGAATGAACGATAGTACCGTCGGACAATTTTTTCTTTACCTGACGATCTAGCTCTTCCTTATAAATGACCGGGAAGCGATACTGCTTGGTATTTACAGGAAGATCGTCGACTGTCGGAATTTTGTGATAAACGAGATCAGTGCATCTCAGCTTATCACCAGGTAATTTATACATGTATGGGAATTCTTCCACGAGCCGTCGGACGTGAGCAACCTCCTCTTCGTTTAATCTATCGAGTCGGAGAGCTGCCACTATGGCCGACACTCGATCTTCGGGAGGCGCTACACTGTTATCGCCCGATTCCGAGGCCTCCGAGTTACTCGAATAGCCCTCATCACTGCAGATTTCGTACGGCTCGAGTTTTTGGGCCTCTAAATTGAATTCTACGTCCTCGAATCGCGTATTAATGGCGAGAACTTGACAAGTGCCCTCATGCTGTGTTACGATAGCGTTGCCGATGTACACGCCTTGCTTAGTTTTTATTCTTGGAAGATATCCATCGCTTGAATTTGCGTTAGATATCGGTACGCAAATTTGTTCCCGCATGCGCGCTCGAAGTTTGTAAATGCGGGGCGTATTTTTCGCTAATAAAGTCGGAGACGAGAGTTCGGGATTTTCCGGCGGGTTTTGCAGGAACGGCTTAGGCCGAATCGGGTCATCCAGCGTGACCATAGTATTGTGATGGAACGAGATTTCTGCTTTTTCTGCGAAAAAATATGGCTTCCCGAGTAACGCGTCACTTTTCAACGGCAAACTTCGCATAACATAGAATTTAGTGGGTTTATCCGAAAACCGAATAAGTACTGAACCGAGTGTTGGTACATCTGTTGCCGAAAAACCCGATATCCAAATTCGGTCGTTCGTATCAATTATCAAATCTTGGTCGAGTGCGCTTAATTCAATCAGGCAAGCCGAGGAACCTGTATCTAGGAAAAATCGTCCCTTTTTATGACGCAATTCCGGCGCTTTCATCTCCACTACAGGATCTTCTGTGGAGGCTGGGGTCCAGAGGACGAGGCGACGTTCTCCAGGAATCGTACTGACGACTGGTGGTCGCCCGGGCGGCTCACACGCTCTGTAGATGCTTGCTCTGCCGTACGGCTCGCCGGCGAATTCGCACGACGAGCCTCCGAAGAGTTTAAAGGCTCTCGGAATTGTTGAGTCGACGGCGACGTGGACTGACTCCACGGACAACATGGGCAGCATAAACAGCGCCTGCTCATGGTGCAACAATTCTCACGACCACATCGTTGACGTGAGATTCCCGAATTTAACCTGGCACTCCAAGGGCAACAGGGGCAGCACGAACAACATCTGTTCGCGGTGCAGCAATTCCGACGGCCACATCCACGCCGGTATTCTTCGTGGCTCAATCGCGGATCTCTAAAATCGTTCGGCCGTTTTAGTATCCCGGGTGGTCGCTGCTCTACTCGCTCTTGGCTCGCTGGTCGCGACCACCCGCGATCACCCGACGGCTGCCAACCGCGATCGGCCGACGGAGACCAGTTGCGATTTCTGGGGTTTGACCAATTGGGGTTTGGCGACGGAGAACGCAACGCGCCGGGTGTATAGAGCACTTGAGCAGAGTCATCTCTAACATGCTCTCGAGTTTTTACGCGAGATTCGTGAAGCGCTAGCTTTTCTGCAATTTTAAAAGCGCCTTCGAGGCTTTCTGGCTCACGTAACGCTACTGCCGCGCTGATTGTCGTGGGCAACCCGTCGATAAAACAACTGAGGGCGATTTTGTGCAAAGGGTCGTGTTCCATTGCGGGGGGGTCTACATTAAATTGACTTTTAAACGCGGTCCTTCCCCCGCTCAGTAAGATTCTAATCCTATCATAAAATTGACCCACAGTTTGGTCACGTTTCATGCGAATTGAGCTGAGCGTTCGCGAATAGTATTCGTAATTTTTGCCGCGAGCAAGGCGCTCCTTCAGTAGCTTGATAAGCTGCTTCACGGATCCGATCGTCTCCCCATAGACGCAATTTCGCGCATCTCCCCTGAGGTGAGAAATCACCGCGCTGACTAATTGCCCTTCCGCGTTTGCCGGTACGAAAGTTGACGCATTCTGGACGTCCTGAAGGAAGTCCCTCAAGGGCATGTTCTTCCCGTCAAACGTGGGAATGTTTGCAAAATTATTTTGGATAGCCAAATTTTCGACCATCGTCGTTACGTTGGCCAAAAGTTCGGCCGATACCGAATCGTTAGCCATGTTGGGGAAGGAGGAAAAAAAAACAATGAATATATATATATATATATATATATATATATATATATAACCGGGAATGAATTTATCTAGAGACTACCGATTACACCGTCGTGTCCGTTAGGAAAATCCGACACGACGTGGAACGAAATCTGAAAATTCAAGTGATGAATGAGGACCGTCCCCAAGGTTTGAATATGGCTCCCGTCGGCGAGCGGTACGTTTATGATAATATTGGAATCGATCGTAGTATCGATCGCAAGCGCGCCTAATCTGACGAAATTTGCTACGGCGGAGAAATCTACCAGAAAATTCCCGGATCCTCCCTCTAGCTCCGGAGCTACCAACGTCTCGGTCCCGTTCAGAACGCACTCCCTACGGACCATTATTCATGGGAAGGCCCCGGTAAATTTGAACACCAATGAACGGCAAAAAAAAAAAACAATAATTTTAAAGGAAAAAGGGATTAGAGGAAAGAAAATTCCCAAATCCTAGGAAATTATCAGATGTATCCCACTTCTGACACCAATTAATATGTCACGAACGGAGCGGTCACGTTCGCGACTATATTAATCTCCTACGAGAAGCGCAGGAGTTTATATTTATTTTTTTAGCGAGGATTCTCTGATGCGTCCCATACGGGATGTTCCCCTGGATTTAGGAAAAAGGATTTTTAAATAATCAGGAGGCAATTTAGTAGGTAAAAGTTGGTCAATGTATTTGATAATATAAAGAGGCGGTAGCGATTCAGATTATTAATAGGGAAGGCATAATTTTCTAATTTAAATTAAATGCTTAAAACTAATCACGCCAACTCACGCATTCGGTTACTCCGATCCGCAGGCGAACACACACGCACTTAAATCTACACGACGATTGTTCGTGGCACAAAGTTGATTGTTCCTATACTTAGTTTCTTATTTTAACACTTGACAGTCCGACCGCCGTGACGCGTGCAACTTTTACGGTTGATTTGATACCAACTAACTTGGATCGAGATTCGATAAAAGAATTATTGCCACTATGCAGCTGCTGTAAGTGGAGTCACGATTGCTTCTTACTTCTCAGTTGGAAAGTTAGCAAAAGACTGCCGCTAATATCCCTGCTCGGCTGTCCGATGGCTCGCTTGCCACCGGGCAGCGAGCAGGGCGATTTTTTTATAGAAATCAGCAAAATTCGCCCAGCAACTATATTCAAGCAGCCACGGTCAGACTGTCAGGGGTACATTTCATCACGTCCGCCGCATCCTGGTGTGCGATTACACTCAGGATTTTAGCGGACGCTTGCGAAAACAACCACGAACAATCGGGTCTTAGGAATACTACTAAAGGAATACTACTAAAATATTGTTGAAGAAACTAAAAAGAAATTTTATATGACTAACGCGGGACGTGACACTCGCACAGCTGTACCAATCGGAACTTCGATCTACCGCGAAAATCGAAATTTCGCGTGGCTCAAGTAATTGTGTCATCTGGGCAGAACATAAATCGATAAAATTAGTCATTTTGTGTCGAACAAGAAAATTCTCGCGTCAAACGTAGTCTTGCTTAATCTTTTCGGGGGAAACATCGATCTACACCGAGAATCGAGATATCCCGAGTTTCCATCGATTCTGGCATTTCAGCTCGACGTAAAAGTTCCAAACCCGTTCATTTTGTCCGACAACACAAGGTTTTTTCGCTTTTTGTCGACTTGCACGGCGGTGTTGGACGAACCATCGATCTCCACCGAGAATCGAGATGTCCCGAGATTCGAGCGATTCTCGCATCTCGGCTCTACGAAAACTGTTAAAGTCCTTTATCTCGTCCAATAACACGAAATTCTTGCATTAGATGTCGTCTTGCATAGCTGTATCGATAGAAAAGTCGATCTACATCGAGGATCGTAATGAACCGGGTTCAGGATGATTCTGGGACGTCGGCTCGACATCAAAGAGTCAAGACCATTTACTTCGTCCTGGAAAACGGAATCCTTGTATTAAACGTCGTTTTGCACAACTGTATCAAACGAAAAAACGGTCTATATGAAGATTCCACATTTGCCAAGTTTCCAGCGATTCTGGAATTCCAACTCAACGTCAACGTGTCAAACCCGTTTATCTTGTCCGAAAACATGGAATTTTTTCGTAAAACGTCGTCTCGCATAGCTGCATTGATGAAAACTTCGGTCTACCCGGAGAATTGTGATGTCGCGTGTTCCTCGCGATTCTGCAATCTCGGCTCGACAAAAACGTGTTAAAATAATTGTTTTGTCTCGAAAAATAGAATCCTCGCGTTAAAGGTTGTCTTGCTCAACTGAAACGCTCGATATATCGATCTGACCGAGAATCGAGATGTCCGAAGTTCCGAGCTATTCTGGCATCACGGATCGACGTAACAGTATTAGATCTATTTATTTCGGCTGAAGAAACAATATTCTCTCGTTTAACGTCGTCACGCACATTTGTATGAAACGAAATATCGATCTAACCAAAAATCAAGCTGTCCCGAGATTCGGACGATTCTGGCACCTCAACTTAACGTCAACGTGTCAAAATACTTTATGTCATCCTGAAACATGCATTCCTTGCGAAAAACGTCGGCTCGCACGGCTGTACCGAGCGAAACTTCGATCTACCGAGGAAATCGAAATTTTGCGGGGCTCAAGTGATTGTGTTATCTGGGCAGAACATAAATTGATAAAATTAGTCATTTTGTCAAGAACAAGAAAATTCTCGCGTCAAACGTAGTCTTGCACAATCATTTCGGGGGAAACATCGATCTACACCGAGAATCGAGATATCCCGAGTTTCGAGCGATTCTGGCATTTCAGCTCGACGTAAAACTTCCAAACCCGTTCATTTTGTCCGACAACACGAGATTTTTTCGCTTTTTGTCGACTTGCACGGCGGTGTTGGACGAACCATCGAACTACACCGAAAATCGAGATGTCTCGAGATTCGAGCGATTCTCGCATCTCGGCTCCACGAAAACTGTTAGAGTCGTTAATCTCGACCAATAACACGAAATTCTTGCATCATATGTCGTCTTGCATAGATGTATCAATAGAAAAGTCGATCTACATCGAGGATCGTAATGAACCGAGTTCAGGATGATTCTGGGACGTCGGCTCGACATTAAAGAGTCAAGACCATTTACTTCGTCCTGAAAAACGAAATCCTTGTATTAAACGTCGTTTTGCACAACTGTATCAAACGAAAAAACGGTCTATATGAAGATTCCACATTTGCCAAGTTTCCAGCGATTTCGGAATTTCAACTCAACGTCAACGTGTCAAACCCGTTTATCTTGTCAAAAAACATAGAATTTTTTCGTGAAACGTCGTCTCGCATAGCTGTATTGATCAAAACTTTGGTCTACCCGGAGAATTGCGATTTCGCGTGTTCCTCGCGATTCTGCAATCTCGGCTCGACAAAAAAGTGTTAAAGTAATTGTTTTGTCTCGAAATATAGAATCCTTGCGTTGAACGTCGTCTTGCTCAACTTAATCGCTCGATATATCGATCTTACCGAGAATCGAAATGTCTCAAGTTTTGAACTATTCTGGCATCACGGATCGACATTACAGTATTAGATCTATTTATTACGGCTGAAGGAACAATATTCTCTCGTTTAACGTTATCACGCACATTTGTATTAAACGAAATATCGATCTAACCAAAAGTCGAGCTGTCCCGAGATTCGGACGATTCAGGCACCTCAACTTAACGTAAACGTGTCAAAATACTTTATGTCATCCTGAAACATGCATTTCTTGCAAAAAACGTCGTCTCGCACGGCCGTACCTAGCGAAACTTCGATCTACCGCGAAAATTAAAATTTTGCGTGACTCAAGTGATTGTGTCATCTGGGCAGAACATAAATTGATGAAATCAGTCATTTTGCCTCGAACAACAAAATTCTCGCGTCAAACGTAGTCTCGCACAATTCTTTCGGGGGAAACATTGATCTACACCGAGAACCGAGATATCCCGAGTTTCGAGCGATTCTGGCGTTTCAGCTCGACGTAAAAGTTCTAAACCCGTTCATTTTGTCCGGAAACACGAGATCTTTTCGCTATTTGTCGTCTTGCACAGCTGTGATGGACAAACCAACGAACTACACCGAGAACCGAGATGTCCAGGGATTCGAGCGAGTCTCGCATCTCGGCTTTACGAAAACTGTAAGAGTCGTTTATCTTGTCCAGTTACACAAAATTCTCGCATAAGATGTCGTCTTGCATTGCTGTATCGATAGAAAAGTCGATTTACATCGAGGATCGTAATCGACCGAGTTCAGGATGATTCTGGGATCTCGGCTTGACATAACGTTTTAAACCCGTTTATTCTGTCTAAAAATATCAACTCCTTGCGTGAAACGTCGTCTCGCATAGGTGCATTGAACGAAACTTCGATCTACCCAGAGAATTGTGATTTCGCGTGTTCCAAGCGATTCTGCAATCTCGGCCCGACAAAATTGTTAAAATAATTTTTTTAGCTCGAAAAATAGAATCCTCGCGTTACACGTCGTCTTGCTCAACTGAATCGCTTTCGGCTCAAATACTAATATTTCCTTTTGAAACTTGTCACGCACAATTGGATCGAACGAAATTTCGATCTAACCAAGAATCGAGATATCCCGAGAATCGTACGTTTCTGGCACCTCAAATCAACGTAAACGTGTCAAAATCCTTGACTTCGTCCTGAAACATGCATTTCTTGCAGAAAGACGGAGTCTCGCACAGCTGTACCAATCGGAACTTCGATCTACCGCGGAAATCGAAATTATGCGTGGCTCAAGTATTTGTGTCATCTGGGCAGAACATAAATTGACAAAATTAGTCATTTTGTGTCGAACAAGAAAATTCTCGCGTCAAACGTAGTCTCGCACAATCCTTTCGGGGGAAACATCGATCTACACCGAGAATCGAGATATCCCGAGTTTCGAGTAATTCTGGCATTTCAGCTCGACGTAAAAGTTCCAAACCCGTTTATTTTGTCCGACAACACGAGATTTTTTCGCTTTTTGTCGTCTTGCTAGGCTGTGTTGGACGAACCATCGAACTACACCGAGAACCGAGATGTCCCGAGTTCCGAGCGATTCTAGCATCACGGATCGAAATAAGAGTATTAGAACAATTATTTCAGCTCAAATACTAATATTATCTCGTTCAACGTCGTCACGCACAATTGTATCGAACGGCATATCGATCTTACTAAGAATCGGATGTTCCGAGATTTAGACGATTCTGGCACCTCAACTTACCGTCAACGTGTCATATCTTTCAGTCCGTCATGAAACATCTATTTCGTGCAGAAAAAACGTCGTCTCGCACGGCTGTACCAACTGAAACTTCGATCTACTGCGAAAATCGAAATTTTGCGTGGCTCAAAACATTGTATCGTCTGGGCAGAATATAAATTGATCAAATTATTCATTTCGTATCGAACATCGAAATTCTCGCGTCAAACGTAGTCTCGCACAATCGTTTCGATCAAAACATCGATCTGAACCGAGATCCGAGATATCCCGAGTTCGAGCGATTCTTGCATTTAAGCTCGACGTTAAAGTTTCAAACCCGTTCATTTTGTCCGACAACACGAGATTCTTTTAAATTTCTATTCATCGTCTTTCGCGGCTGTGTCGGACGAAATCATCGAACTACACCGAGATTCGAGATGTCCCGAGTTTAAGCGATTCTCGCATCTCAGCTCAACGAAAACAGTGAAAGTCGTTTATCTCGTTTAATAACACGAAATTCTCGCATTAGATGTTGTCTTGCATAGGTGTATCGATAGAAAAGTCGATTTACATCGAGAATCGTTATGAACAGAGGTCAGGATGATTCTGGGATCTTGGCTCGACATAACAGAGTCAAAACCATCCACTTCGTCTTGAAAAACGGAATCCTCGCTTGAAACGTCGTTTGGCACAACTGGATAGAACGAAACATCGGTCTATATCAAGATTCGAGATGTGCCGAGTTCGCAGCGATTCTGGAATCTCCACTCAACGTACACGTGTCAAATCTTTCATTTCGTCATGAAACATCTATTTCTTGCAAAAAAAAACGTCGTCTCGCACAGCTGAACCAATCGAAACTTCGATCTACCGCGAAAATCGAAATTTAGCGTGGCTTAAGTTATTGTGTCATCTGGGCAGAACATAAATTGATGGAATTAGTCATTTTCTCTCGAACAACAAAATTCCTGCGTCAAACATAGTCTCGCACAATCGTTTTGATCGAAACATCGATCTTCACCGAGATCCGAGATATCCCGGGATTCGAGCGATTCTCGCATCTCAGCTCAACGAAAACAGTGGAAATCGTTTATCTCGTCCAATAACACGAATTTTTTGCATTAGACGTTGTCTTGCATAGGTGTATCGATAGAAAAGTCGATCTACATCCAGAATCGTAATGAACAGAAGTCAGGATGATTCTGGAATCTCGGCTCGACATAACAGAGTCAAAACCATTCACTTCGTCTTGAAAAACGGAATCCTTGCTTAAAACGTCGTTTCGCACAACTGGATGGAACGAAACATCGGTCTATATCAAGATTAGAGATGTGTCGAGTTCCCAGCGATTCTGGAATCTCAACTTAACGTAAACGTGTCGAACCCGTTCATTTTGTCGAAAAACATGAAATTCCCGCGTGAAACGTCGTCTCGCATAGCTGTATTGAACAAAACTTCGGTGTTCCCCGAGAATCAAGATTTCGCGTGTTTCGAGTGATTCTGGCATCTCAACTCAACGTAAAAGTTTCAAATCGAGTATTTTGTCTGAAAACAAAAGAGTTTTTGCGTTAAACGTCGTTTGGCATAGCTGTATCGAACGAAACTTCGATCTTCACTGAGATTCGAGATGTCCCGAGATTCGAGCGATTCTCGCATCTCAGCTCAACGAAAACAGTGGAAGTCGTTTATCCCGTCCAATAACACGCAATTCTTGCATTAGACGTCGTCTTGCATAGGTGGATCGATAGAAAAGTCGATCTACATCCAGAATCGTAATAAACCGAGTTCAGGATGATTCTGGGATCTCGGCTCGAAATAACAGAGTCAAAACCATTCACTCTGTCTTGAAAAACGAAATCCTCGCTTGAAACGTCGTTTTGCAAAATTGTATTGAACGAAACATCGGTCTATATCAAGATTAGAGATGTGTCGAGTTCCCAGGGATTCTGGAATCTCAACTCAACGTAAACGTGTCGAACCCGTTCATTTTGTCGGAAGATAATGAAATTCTCGCGTGAAACGTCGTCTCGCATAGCTGTATTGAACAAAACTTCGGTGTTTCCTGAAAATTAAGATTTCGCCTATTTCGAGCGGTTCTGGCATCTCAACTCAACGTAAAAGTGTCAAAATCGTGTATTTTGTCTGAAAACGAAAGAGTTCTTGCGTTAAACGTCGTTTGGCATAGCTGTATCGAACAAAACTTCGATCTTCACCGAGATTCGAGATATCTCGAGATTCGAGCGATTCTCGCATCTCAGCTCAACGAAAACAGTGGAAGTCGTTTATCTCGTCCAATAACACGAAATTCTTGCGTTAGACGTCGTCTTGCATAGGTGTATTGATAGAAAAGTCGATCTACATCCAGAATCGCAATGAACAGAGGTCAGGATGATTCTGGGATCTCGGCTCGACATAACAGAGTCAAAACCATTCACTTCGTCTTGAAAAACAAAATCCTTGCTTGAAACCTCATTTGCAGAATTGTATTGATTGAAATATCGGTCTATATCAAGATTAGAGATGTGTCGAGTTCCCAGCGATTCTGGAATCTTAACTCAACGTAAGCGGGTCGAACCCGTTCATTTTGTCGGAAAACATAAAATTCTTGCGTGAAACGTCGTCTCGCATAGCTGTATTGAACAAAACTTCGTTGTTCCCCGAGAATTAAGATTTCGCGTGTTTCGAGTGATTCTGGCATCTCAACTCAACGTAAAAGTGTCAAATCGTGTATTTTGACTGAAAACGAAAGAGTTCTTGCGTTAAACGTCGTTTGGCATAGCTGTATCGAACGAAACTTCGATCTTCACCGAGATTCGAGATGTCCCGAGATTCGAGCGATTCTCGCATCTCAGCTCAACGAAAACAGTGGAAGTCGTTCATCCCGTCCAATAACACGAAATTCTTGCATTAGACGTCGTCTTGCATAGGTGTATCGATAGAAAAGTCGTTCTACATCCAGAATCGTAATCAACCGAGTTCAGGATGATTCTGGGATCTCGGCTCGACATAACAGAGTCACAACTATTCACTTCATGTTAAAAAAAAAATCCTTGCTTGAAACGTCGTTTTGCACTATTGTATTGAACGAAACATCGGTCTATATCAAGATTCGAGATGTGCCGAGTTTCCAGCGATTCTTAAATCTCGACTCAACGTAATTGTGTTAAAACCGTTAATTTTGTCCAAAATTATGGAATCGTTGCGTGAAACGTCGTCTCGCATATCTGCATTGAACAAAACTTCGGTCTACCCGGAGAATTGTGATTTCGCGTGTTTCGAGCATCTCTGGCATTTCATCTCAACGTAAAGGTGTCAAAATCGCTTATGCTGTTTAAAAAGAAGAATCCTTGCGTTGAATATCGTCTGGCACGGCTGTACCGAACGAAACTTCAATCTACCGCGAGAATCGAAATTTCGCGTGGTTCAAGTGATTCTGACATCTCGGCTCAACATAAAAGTGATGAAATCATTCAATTAGGCTCGAAAGATGAAATCCTTGCATTGAACGTCGTCTTGCTCGACTGAATCGCTCGATATATCGAGCTAACCGAAAATCGAGATGTCCCGAGTTCCGAGCAATTCTAGCATCACGGATCGAAATGAGAGTATTGGAACCATTTATTTCCGCTTAGATACCGATATAATCTCGTTAAACGTCGTCACGCACAATTGTATCGAACGGAATATCGATCTTACTAAGAATCGGATGTTCCGAGATTTAGACGATTCTGGCACCTCAACTGACCGTCAACGTGTCATATCTTTCAGTCCGTCATGAAACATCTATTTCTTGCAAAAAAAAAACGTCGTCTCGCACGGCTGTACCAAACGAAACTTCGATCTACTGCGAAAATCGAACTTTTGCGTGGCTCAAAACATTGTATCGTCTGGGCAGAATATAAATTGATCAAATTATTCATTTCGTATCGAACATCGAAATTCTCGCGTCAAACGTAGTCTCGCACAATCGTTTCGATCAAAACATCGATCTAAACCGAGATCCGAGATATCCCGAGTTCGACCGATTCTTGCATTTAAGCTCGACGTTAAAGTTTCAAACCCGTTCATTTTGTCCGACAACACGAGATTTCTGCGCTATTTATCTTTTAGCACGGCTGTGTCGGACGAATCATCGAACTACACCGAGAACCGAGTTGTCCCGAGATCCAAGCGATTCTCGCATCTCAGCTTAACAAAAACAGCGAAAGTCGTTGATCTCATTCATTAACACGAAATTCTCGCATTAGACGTCGTCTTGCACAGGTGTATCGATAGTAAAGTCGATCTACATCCAGAATCGTAATGAACAGAGGTCAGGATGATTCTGGGATCTCGGCTCGACATAACAGAGTCAAAACCATTCACTTCGTCTTGAAAAACAAAATCCTTGCTTGAAACGTCGTTTTGCACAATTGTATTGATCGAAAAATCGGTCTATATCAAGATTAGAGATGTGTCGAGTTCCCAGCGACTCTGGAATCTTAACTCAACGTAAGCGGGTCGAACCCGTTTATTTTGTCGGAAAACATGACATTCTTGCGTGAAACGTCGTCTCGCATAGCTGTATTGAACAAAACTTCGGTCTACCCCGAGAATTGTGATTTCGCGTGTTCCAAGCAATTCTGCAATCTTGGCTTAACATAAAAGTGATGGGATCGTTCATTTTGTCTTTAAAAATGGAATCCGGTTGTTAAACGTCGTCTTGCTCAACTGAATCGCTCGATATAACGATCTGACCGAGAATCGAGATATTACGAGATTCGGACGATTCTCGCACCTCAACTCAACGTGAACATGTCAAAATCCTTCATTTCGTCCTGAAACGCGCATTTATTGCGAAAAACGTCGTCTCGCACGGCTGAACCAATCGAAACTTTGATCCACCGCGAAAATCGAAATTTTGCGTTGCTTAAGTTATTGTGTCATCTCGGCAGAACATAAATTGATAAAATTAGTCATTTTCTCTCGAACAACAAAATTCCTGCGTCAAACGTAATCTCGCACAATCGTTTCGATCGAAACATCGATCTTCACCGAGATCCGAGATATCTCGAGATTCGAGCGATTCTCGCATCTCAGCTTACGAAAACAGTTGAAGTCGTTTATCTCGTCCGATAACACGAAATTCTTGCGTTAGACGTCGTCTTGCATAGGTGTATCGATAGAAAAGTCGATCTACATCCAGAATCGTAATGAACAGAGGCCAGGATGATTCTGTGATTCCGCGTGTTTCGAGCAATTTTAGCATCTCATCTCAACGTAAAAGTGTCAAAATCGTTTCTGCTGTTTGAAAAAAAGAACCCTTACGTTGAATATCGTCTAGCACGGCTCTACCGGACGAAACTTCGATCTACCGCGAGAATCAGAATTTCGCGTGGTTTAAGTGATTCTGACATCTCGGCTCAACATAAAAGTGATGAAATCATTTATTTTGGTTCGAAAAATGAAATCCTTGCGTTAAACGTCGTCTTGCTCGACTGAATTGCTCGATATATCGGGCTAACCGAGGATCGAGATGTCCCGAGTTCCGAGCGATTCTAGCATCACGGATCGAATTAACAGTATTAGAACCATTTATTTCTGCTTAAATACCAATATTATCTCGTTTAACGTCGTCACACACAATTGTATCGAACGGAATATCGATCTTACTAAGAATTGAGATGTCCCGAGATTCGGACGATTCTGGCACCTCAACTTTACCGTCAACGTGTCATATCTTTCAGTCCGTCATGAAACATCTATTTCTTGAAGAAAAAACGTCGTCTCGCACGGCTGTACCAAACGAAACTTCGATCCACTGCGAAAATCGAAATTTCGCGTGGCTCAAAACATTGTATCGTCTGGGCAGAATATAAATTGATCAAATTATTCATTTCGTATCGAACATCGAAATTCTCGCGTCAAACGTAGTCTCGCACAATCGTTTCGATCAAAACATCGATCTAAACCGAGATCCGAGATATCCCGAGTTCGAGCGATTCTTGTATTTAAGCTCGACGTTAAAGTTTCAATTTCGTTTTTTTTTGTCCGACAACACGAGATTTTTTGAAATTTCTATTCATCGTCTTTCGCGGCTGTGTCGGACGAAATCATCGAACTACACCGAGATTCGAGATGTCCCGAGTTTAAGCGATTCTCGCATCTCAGCTCAACGAAAACAGTGGAAGTCGTTTATCTCGTTTAATAACACGAAATTCTCGCATTAGATGTTGTCTTGCATAGGTGTATCGATAGAAAAGTCGATCTACATCGAGAATCGTAATGAACAGAGGTCAGGATGATTCTGGGATCTCGGCTCGACATAACAGAGTCGAAACCATTCACTTTGTCTTGAAAAACGGAATCCCCGCTTGAAACGTCGTTTGGCGCAACTGGATAGAACGAAACATCGGTCTATATCAAGATTCGTGATGTGCCGAGTTTCCAGCGATTCTGGAATCTCCACTCAACGTACACGTGTCAAATCTTTCAGTCCGTCATGAAACATCTATTTCTTAAAAAAAAAAACGTCGTCTCGCACGGCTGTACCAAACGAAACTTCGATCTACTGCGAAAATCGAAAATTCGCGTGGCTCAAAACATTGTATCGTCTGGGCAGAATATAAATTGATCAAATTATTCATTTCGTATCGAACATCGAAATTCTCGCGTCAAACATAGTCTCGCACAATCGTTTTGATCGAAACATCGATCTTCACCGAGATCCGAGATATCCCGGGATTCGAGCGATTCTCGCATCTCAGCTCAACGAAAACAGTGGAAATCGTTTATCTCGTCCAATAACACGAATTTTTTGCATTAGACGTTGTCTTGCATAGGTGTATCGATAGAAAAGTCGATCTACATCCAGAATCGTAATGAACAGAGGTCAGGATGATTCTGGAATCTCGGCTCGACATAACAGAGTCAAAACCATTCACTTCGTCTTGAAAAACGGAATCCTTGCTTGAAACGTCGTTTCGCACAACTTGATAGAACGAAACATCGGTCTATATCAAGATTAGAGATGTGTCGAGTTCCCAGCGATTCTGGAATCTCAACTCAACGTAAACGTGTCAAACCCGTTCATTTTGTCGAAAAACATAAAATTCTCGCGTGAAACGTCGTCTCGCATAGCTGTATTGAACGAAACTTCGTTGTTTCCCGAAAATCAAGATTTCGCCTGTTTCGAGCGATTCTGGCATCTCAAATTAAGGTAAAAGTGTCAAAATCGTGTATTTTGTCTGAAAACGAAAGAGTTCTTGCGTTGAACACCGTTCGTCATAGCTGTATCGAACGAAACTTCGATCTTCACCGAGATTCCAGATGTCCCGAGATTCGAGCGATTCTCGCATCTCAGCTCAACGAAAACAGTGGAAGTCGTTCATCCCGTCCAATAACACGAAATTCTTGCATTAGACGTCGTCTTGCATAGGTGGATCGATAGAAAAGTCGATCTACATCCAGAATCGTAATGAACCGAGTTCAGGATGATTCTGGGATCTCGGCTCGACATAACCGAGTCAAAACAATTCACTCTGTCTTGAAAAACGAATCCTCGCTTGAAACGTCGTTTTGCAAAATTGTATTGAACGAAACATCGGTCTATATCAAGATTAGTGATGTGTCGAGTTCCCAGGGATTCTGGAATCTCAACTCAACGTAAACGTGTCGAACCCGTTCATTTTGTCGAAAAACATGAAATTCACGCGTGAAACGTCGTCTCGCATAGCTGTATTGAACGAAACTTCGTTGTTTCCCGAAAATTAAGATTTCGCCTGTTTCGAGCGGTTCTGGCATCTCAACTCAACGTAAAAGTGTCAAAATCGTGTATTTTGTCTGAAAACGAAAGAGTTCTTGCGTTAAACGTCGTTTGGCATAGCTGTATCGAACGAAACTTCGATCTTCATCGAGATTCGAGACGTCCCGAGATTTGAGCGATTCTCGCATCTCGGCTCACCGAAAACTGTGAAAGTCGTTTATCTCGTCCAATAACGGGAAGATCTTGCATTAGACGTCGTCTTGCATAGGTGTATCGATAGAAAAGTCGATCTGCATCGAGAATCGTGCTTAACAGAGGTCAGGATGATTCTGGGATCTCGGCTCGATATGACAGAGTCAAAACCATTCACTTCGTCTTGAAAAACAAAATCCTTGTTTGAAACGTCATTCTGCACAATTGTATTGAACGAAACATCGGTCTATATTAAGATTCAAGATGTGCCGAGTTTCCAGCGATTCTTAAATCTCGACTTAACGTAATCGTGTTAAAACCGTTAATTTCGTCCAAAATTATGAGACCGTTGCGTGAAACGTCGTCTCGCATAGCTGCATTGAACAAAACTTCGGTCTACCCGGAGAATTGTGATTTCGCGTGTTTCGAGCAATTCTGGCATCTCATCTCAACGTAAAAGTGTCAAAATCGTTTATGCTGTTCGAAAAGAAGAACCCTTGCGTTGAATATCGTCTGGCACGGCTGTACCGAACGAAACTTCAATCTACCGCGAGAATCGAAATTTCGCGTGGTTCAAGTGATTCTGACATCTGGGCTCAACATAAAAGTGATGAAATTATTCAATCAGGCTCGAAAGAGGGAATCCTTGCATTGAACGTCGTCTTGCTCGACTAAATCAATCGATATATCGAGCTAACCGAAAATCGATATGTCCCGAGTTCCGAGCGATTCTAGCATCACGGATCGAAATAAGAGTATTAGAACAATTTATTTCAGCTCAAATACTAATATTATCTCGTTTAACGTCGTCACGCACAATTGTATCGAACGGAATATCGATCTTACTAAGAATCGGATGTTCCTAGATTTAGACGATTCTGGCACCTCAACTTACCGTCAACGTGTCATATCTTTCAGTCCGTCATGAAACATCTATTTCTTGAAAAAAAAACGTCGTCTCGCACGGCTGTACCAAACGAAACTTCGATCTACTGCGAAAATCGAAATTTCGCGTGGCTCAAAACATTGTATCGTCTGGGCAGAATATAAATTGATCAAATTATTCATTTCGTATCGAACATCGAAATTCTCGGGTCAAACGTAGTCTCGCACAATCGTTTCGATCAAAACATCGATCTAAACCGAGATCCGAGATATCCCGAGTTCGAGCGATTCTTGCATTCAAGCTCGACGTTAAAGTTTTAAACCCGTTCATTTTGTCCGACAACAGTAGTCGTGTCGAAACCGTTAATTTTGTCCAAAATTATGAAATCGTTGCGTGAAACGTCGTCTCGCATAGCTGCATTGAACAAAACTTCGGTCTACTCGGAGAATTGTGATTTCGCGTGTTTCGAGCAATTCGGGCATCTCATCTCAACGTAAAGGTGTCAAAATCGTTAATGCTGTTTAAAAAGAAGAATCGTCGCGTTGATTATCGTCTGGGATGGCTGTACCGAACGAAACTTCGATCTGCAGCGAGAATCGAAATTCCGCGTGGTTCAAGTGATTCTGACATCTCGGCTCAACATAAAAGTGATCAAATCATTCATTTTGGCTCGGAAATCGGAATCCTTGCATTAAACGTCGTCTTGCTCGACTGAATCGGTCGATATATCGAGCTAACCGAGAATCGAGATGTCCCGAGTTTCGAGTGATTCTAGCATCACGGATCGAATTAAGGGTATTAGAACCATTTATTTCCGCTCAAATACCAATATTATCTCGTTTAACGTCGTCACACATAATTGTATCGAACGGAATATCGATCTTACTAAGAATCGAGATGTCCCGAGATTTCGACGATTCTGGCACCTCAACTTTACCGTCAACGTGTCATATCTTTCAGTCCGTCATGAAACATCTATTTCTTGAAAAAAAAAACGTCGTCTCGCACGGCTGTACCAAACGAAACTTCGATCCACTGCGAAAATCGAAATTTCGCGTGGCTCAAAACATTGTATCGTCTGGGCAGAATATAAATTGATCAAATTATTCATTTCGTATCGAACATCGAAATTCTCGCGTCAAACGTAGTCTCGCACAATCGTTTCGATCAAAACATCGATCTAAACCGAGATCCGAGATATCCCGAGTTCGAGCGATTCTTGCATTTAAGCTCGACGTTAAAGTTTCAATTTCGTTTTTTTTTGTCCGACAACACGAGATTTTTTGAAATTTCTATTCATCGTCTTTCGCGGCTGTGTCGGACGAAATCATCGAACTACACCGAGATTCGAGATGTCCCGAGTTTAAGCGATTCTCGCATCTCAGCTCAACGAAAACAGTGGAAGTCGTTTATCTCGTTTAATAACACGAAATTCTCGCATTAGATGTTGTCTTGCATAGGTGTATCGATAGAAAAGTCGATCTACATCGAGAATCGTAATGAAGAGAGGTCAGGATGATTCTGGGATCTCGGCTCGACATAACAGAGTCGAAACCATTCACTTCGTCTTGAAAAACGGAATCCCCGCTTGAAACGTCGTTTGGCACAACTGGATAGAACGAAACATCGGTCTATATCAAGATTCGTGATGTGCCGAGTTTCCAGCGATTCTGGAATCTCCACTCAACGTACACGTGTCAAATTTTTCAGTCCGTCATGAAACATCTTTTTCTTAAAAAAAAAAACGTCGTCTCGCACGGCTGTACCAAACGAAACTTCGATCTACTGCGAAAATCGAAAATTCGCGTGGCTCAAAACATTGTATCGTCTGGGCAGAATATAAATTGATCAAATTATTCATTTCGTATCGAACATCGAAATTCTCGCATCAAACATAGTCTCGCACAATCGTTTTGATCGAAACATCGATCTTCACCGAGATCCGAGATATCCCGGGATTCGAGCGATTCTCGCATCTCAGCTCAACGAAAACAGTGGAAATCGTTTATCTCGTCCAATAACACGAATTTTTTGCATTAGACGTTGTCTTGCATAGGTGTATCGATAGAAAAGTCGATCTACATCCAGAATCGTAATGAACAGAGGTCAGGATGATTCTGGAATCTCGGCTCGACATAACAGAGTCAAAACCATTCACTTCGTCTTGAAAAACGGAATCCTTGCTTGAAACGTCGTTTCGCACAACTTGATAGAACGAAACATCGGTCTATATCAAGGTTAGAGATGTGTCGAGTTCCCAGCGATTCTGGAATCTCAACTCAACGTAAACGTGTCAAACCCGTTCATTTTGTCGAAAAACATGAAATTCCCGCGTGAAACGTTGTCTCGCATAGCTGTAATGAACAAAACTTCGGTGTTCCCCGAGAAATAAGAATTCGCGTGTTTCGAGCGATTCTGGCATCTCAAATTAAGGTAAAAGTGTCAAAATCGTGTATTTTGTCTGAAAACGAAAGAGTTCTTGCGTTGAACGTCGTTTGTCATAGCTGTATCGAACGAAACTTCGATCTTCACCGAGATTCCAGATGTCCCGAGATTCGAGCGATTCTCGCATCTCAGCTCAACGAAAACAGTGGAAGTCGTTCATCCTGTCCAATAACACGAAATTCTTGCATTAGACGTCGTCTTGCATAGGTGGATCGATAGAAAAGTCGATCTACATCCAGAATCGTAATGAACCGAGTTCAGGATGATTCTGGGATCTCGGCTCGACATAACCGAGTCAAAACAATTCACTCTGTCTTGAAAAACGAAATCCTCGCTTGAAACGTCGTTTTGCAAAATTGTATTGAACGAAACATAGGTCTATATCAAGATTAGTGATGTGTCGAGTTCCCAGGGATTCTGGAATCTCAACTCAACGTAAACGTGTCGAACCCGTTCATTTTGTCGAAAAACATGAAATTCACGCGTGAAACGTCGTCTCGCATAGCTGTATTGAACGAAACTTCGTTGTTTCCCGAAAATTAAGATTTCGCCTGTTTCGAGCGGTTCTGGCATCTCAACTCAACGTAAAAGTGTCAAAATCGTGTATTGTGTCTGAAAACGAAAGAGTTCTTGCGTTAAACGTCGTTTGGCATAGCTGTATCGAACGAAACTTCGATCTTCATCGAGATTCGAGACGTCCCGAGATTTGAGCGATTCTCGCATCTCGGCTCACCGAAAACTGTGAAAGTCGTTTATCTCGTCCAATAACGGGAAGATCTTGCATGAGACGTCGTCTTGCATAGGTGTATCGATAGAAAAGTCGATCTGCATCGAGAATCGTGCTTAACAGAGGTCAGGATGATTCTGGGATCTCGGCTCGATATAACAGAGTCAAAACCATTCACTTCGTCTTGAAAAACAAAATCCTTGCTTGAAACGTCATTCTGCACAATTGTATTGAACGAAACATCGGTCTATATTAAGATTCAAGATGTGCCGAGTTTCCAGCGATTCTTAAATCTCGACTTAACGTAATCGTGTTAAAACCGTTAATTTCGTCCAAAATTATGAGACCGTTGCGTGAAACGTCGTCTCGCATAGCTGCATTGAACAAAACTTCGGTCTACCCGGAGAATTGTGATTTCGCGTGTTTCGAGCAATTCTGGCATCTCATCTCAACGTAAAAGTGTCAAAATCGTTTATGCTGTTCGAAAAGAAGAATCCTTGCGTTGAATATCGTCTGGCACGGCTGTACCGAACGAAACTTCAATCTACCGCGAGAATCGAAATTTCGCGTGGTTCAAGTGATTCTGACATCTGGGCTCAACATAAAAGTGATGAAATTATTCAATCAGGCTCGAAAGAGGGAATCCTTGCATTGAACGTCGTCTTGCTCGACTAAATCAATCGATATATCGAGCTAACCGAAAATCGATATGTCCCGAGTTCCGAGCGATTCTAGCATCACGGATCGAAATAAGAGTATTAGAACAATTTATTTCAGCTCAAATACTAATATTATCTCGTTTAACGTCGTCACGCACAATTGTATCGAACGGAATATCGATCTTACTAAGAATCGGATGTTCCGAGATTTAGACGATTCTGGCACCTCAACTTACCGTCAACGTGTCATATCTTTCAGTCCGTCATGAAACATCTATTTCTTGAAAAAAAAACGTCGTCTCGCACGGCTGTACCAAACGAAACTTCGATCTACTGCGAAAATCGAAATTTCGCGTGGCTCAAAACATTGTATCGTCTGGGCAGAATATAAATTGATCAAATTATTCATTTCGTATCGAACATCGAAATTCTCGGGTCAAACGTAGTCTCGCACAATCGTTTCGATCAAAACATCGATCTAAACCGAGATCCGAGATATCCCGAGTTCGAGCGATTCTTGCATTCAAGCTCGACGTTAAAGTTTTAAACCCGTTCATTTTGTCCGACAACAGTAGTCGTGTCGAAACCGTTAATTTTGTCCAAAATTATGAAATCGTTGCGTGAAACGTCGTCTCGCATAGCTGCATTGAACAAAACTTCGGTCTACTCGGAGAATTGTGATTTCGCGTGTTTCGAGCAATTCGGGCATCTCATCTCAACGTAAAGGTGTCAAAATCGTTAATGCTGTTTAAAAAGAAGAATCGTCGCGTTGATTATCGTCTGGCATGGCTGTACCGAACGAAACTTCGATCTGCAGCGAGAATCGAAATTCCGCGTGGTTCAAGTGATTCTGACATCTCGGCTCAACATAAAAGTGATCAAATCATTCATTTTGGCTCGGAAATCGGAATCCTTGCATTAAACGTCGTCTTGCTCGACTGAATCGGTCGATATATCGAGCTAACCGAGAATCGAGATGTCCCGAGTTTCGAGTGATTCTAGCATCACGGATCGAATTAAGGGTATTAGAACCATTTATTTCCGCTCAAATACCAATATTATCTCGTTTAACGTCGTCACACATAATTGTATCGAACGGAATATCGATCTTACTAAGAATCGAGATGTCCCGAGATTTCGACGATTCTGGCACCTCAACTTTACCGTCAACGTGTCATATCTTTCAGTCCGTCATGAAACATCTATTTCTTAAAAAAAAAAAACGTCGTCTCGCACGGCTGTACCAAACGAAACTTCGATCTACTGCGAAAATCGAAAATTCGCGTGGCTCAAAACATTGTATCGTCTGGGCAGAATATAAATTGATCAAATTATTCATTTCGTATCGAACATCGAAATTCTCGCGTCAAACATAGTCTCGCACAATCGTTTTGATCGAAACATCGATCTTCACCGAGATCCGAGATATCCCGGGATTCGAGCGATTCTCGCATCTCAGCTCAACGAAAACAGTGGAAATCGTTTATCTCGTCCAATAACACGAATTTTTTGCATTAGACGTTGTCTTGCATAGGTGTATCGATAGAAAAGTCGATCTACATCCAGAATCGTAATGAACAGAGGTCAGGATGATTCTGGAATCTCGGCTCGACATAACAGAGTCAAAAGCATTCACTTCGTCTTGAAAAACGGAATCCTTGCTTGAAACGTCGTTTCGCACAACTTGATAGAACGAAACATCGGTCTATATCAAGATTAGAGATGTGTCGAGTTCCCAGCGATTCTGGAATCTCAACTTAACGTAAACGTGTCAAACCCGTTCATTTTGTCGAAAAACATGAAATTCCCGCGTGAAACGTCGTCTCGCATAGCTGTAATGAACAAAACTTCGGTGTTCCCCGAGAATTAAGAATTCGCGTGTTTCGAGCGATTCTGGCATCTCAAATTAAGGTAAAAGTGTCAAAATCGTGTATTTTGTCTGAAAACGAAAGAGTTCTTGCGTTGAACGTCGTTTGTCATAGCTGTATCGAACGAAACTTCGATCTTCACCGAGATTCCAGATGTCCCGAGATTCGAGCGATTCTCGCATCTCAGCTCAACGAAAACAGTGGAAGTCGTTCATCCCGTCCAATAACACGAAATTCTTGCATTAGACGTCGTCTTGCATAGGTGGATCGATAGAAAAGTCGATCTACATCCAGAATCGTAATGAACCGAGTTCAGGATGATTCTGGGATCTCGGCTCGACATAACCGAGTCAAAACAATTCACTCTGTCTTGAAAAACGAAATCCTTGCTTGAAACGTCATTCTGCACAATTGTATTGAACGAAACATCGGTCTATATTAAGATTCAAGATGTGCCGAGTTTCCAGCGATTCTTAAATCTCGACTTAACGTAATCGTGTTAAAACCGTTAATTTCGTCCAAAATTATGAGACCGTTGCGTGAAACGTCGTCTCGCATAGCTGCATTGAACAAAACTTCGGTCTACCCGGAGAATTGTGATTTCGCGTGTTTCGAGCAATTCTGGCATCTCATCTCAACGTAAAAGTGTCAAAATCGTTTATGCTGTTCGAAAAGAAGAATCCTTGCGTTGAATATCGTCTGGCACGGCTGTACCGAACGAAACTTCAATCTACCGCGAGAATCGAAATTTCGCGTGGTTCAAGTGATTCTGACATCTGGGCTCAACATAAAAGTGATGAAATTATTCAATCAGGCTCGAAAAAGGGAATCCTTGCATTGAACGTCGTCTTGCTCGACTGAATCAATCGATATATCGAGCTAACCGAAAATCGATATGTCCCGAGTTCCGAGCGATTCTAGCATCACGGATCGAAATAAGAGTATTAGAACAATTTATTTTAGCTCAAATACTAATATTATCTCGTTTAACGTCGTCACGCACAATTGTATCAAACGGAATATCGATCTTACTAAAATCGGATGTTCCGAGATTTAGACGATTCTGGCACCTCAACTTACCGTCAACGTGTCATATCTTTCAGTCCGTCATGAAACATCTATTTCTTGAATAAAAAACGTCGTCTCGCACGGCTGTACCAAACGAAACTTCGATCTACTGCGAAAATCGAAATTTCGCGTGGCTCAAAACATTGTATCGTCTGGGCAGAGAATAAATTGATCAAATTATTCATTTCGTATCGAACATCGAAATTCTCGGGTCAAACGTAGTCTCGCACAATCGTTTCGATCAAAACATCGATCTAAACCGAGATCCGAGATATCCCGAGTTCGAGCGATTCTTGCATTCAAGCTCGACGTTAAAGTTTTAAACCCGTTCATTTTGTCCGACAACAGTAGTCGTGTCGAAACCGTTAATTTTGTCCAAAATTATGAAATCGTTGCGTGAAACGTCGTCTCGCATAGCTGCATTGAACAAAACTTCGGTCTACTCGGAGAATTGTGATTTCGCGTGTTTCGAGCAATTCGGGCATCTCATCTCAACGTAAAGGTGTCAAAATCGTTAATGCTGTTTAAAAAGAAGAATCGTCGCGTTGATTATCGTCTGGCATGGCTGTACCGAACGAAACTTCGATCTGCAGCGAGAATCGAAATTCCGCGTGGTTCAAGTGATTCTGACATCTCGGCTCAACATAAAAGTGATCAAATCATTCATTTTGGCTCGGAAATCGGAATCCTTGCATTAAACGTCGTCTTGCTCGACTGAATCGGTCGATATATCGAGCTAACCGAGAATCGAGATGTCCCGAGTTTCGAGTGATTCTAGCATCACGGATCGAATTAAGGGTATTAGAACCATTTATTTCCGCTCAAATACCAATATTATCTCGTTTAACGTCGTCACACATAATTGTATCGAACGGAATATCGATCTTACTAAGAATCGAGATGTCCCGAGATTTCGACGATTCTGGCACCTCAACTTTACCGTCAACGTGTCATATCTTTCAGTCCGTCATGAAACATCTATTTCTTGAAAAAAAAAACGTCGTCTTGCACGGCTGTACCAAACGAAACTTCGATCCACTGCGAAAATCGAAATTTCGCGTGGCTCAAAACATTGTATCGTCTGGGCAGAATATAAATTGATCAAATTATTCATTTCGTATCGAACATCGAAATTCTCGCGTCAAACGTAGTCTCGCACAATCGTTTCGATCAAAACATCGATCTAAACCGAGATCCGAGATATCCCGAGTTCGAGCGATTCTTGCATTTAAGCTCGACGTTAAAGTTTCAATTTCGTTTTTTTTTGTCCGACAACACGAGATTTTTTGAAATTTCTATTCATCGTCTTACGCGGCTGTGTCGGACGAAATCATCGAACTACACCGAGATTCGAGATGTCCCGAGTTTAAGCGATTCTCGCATCTCAGCTCAACGAAAACAGTGGAAGTCGTTTATCTCGTTTAATAACACGAAATTCTCGCATTAGATGTTGTCTTGCATAGGTGTATCGATAGAAAAGTCGATCTACATCGAGAATCGTAATGAACAGAGGTCAGGATGATTCTGGGATCTCGGCTCGACATAACAGAGTCGAAACCATTCACTTCGTCTTGAAAAACGGAATCCCCGCTTGAAACGTCGTTTGGCACAACTGGATAGAACGAAACATCGGTCTATATCAAGATTCGTGATGTGCCGAGTTTCCAGCGATTCTGGAATCTCCACTCAACGTACACGTGTCAAATCTTTCAGTCCGTCATGAAACATCTATTTCTTAAAAAAAAAAAACGTCGTCTCGCACGGCTGTACCAAACGAAACTTCGATCTACTGCGAAAATCGAAAATTCGCGTGGCTCAAAACATTGTATCGTCTGGGCAGAATATAAATTGATCAAATTATTCATTTCGTATCGAACATCGAAATTCTCGCGTCAAACATAGTCTCGCACAATCGTTTTGATCGAAACATCGATCTTCACCGAGATCCGAGATATCCCGGGATTCGAGCGATTCTCGCATCTCAGCTCAACGAAAACAGTGGAAATCGTTTATCTCGTCCAATAACACGAATTTTTTGCATTAGACGTTGTCTTGCATAGGTGTATCGATAGAAAAGTCGATCTACATCCAGAATCGTAATGAACAGAGGTCAGGATGATTCTGGAATCTCGGCTCGACATAACAGAGTCAAAAGCATTCACTTCGTCTTGAAAAACGGAATCCTTGCTTGAAACGTCGTTTCGCACAACTTGATAGAACGAAACATCGGTCTATATCAAGATTAGAGATGTGTCGAGTTCCCAGCGATTCTGGAATCTCAACTTAACGTAAACGTGTCAAACCCGTTCATTTTGTCGAAAAACATGAAATTCCCGCGTGAAACGTCGTCTCGCATAGCTGTAATGAACAAAACTTCGGTGTTCCCCGAGAATTAAGAATTCGCGTGTTTCGAGCGATTCTGGCATCTCAAATTAAGGTAAAAGTGTCAAAATCGTGTATTTTGTCTGAAAACGAAAGAGTTCTTGCGTTGAACGTCGTTTGTCATAGCTGTATCGAACGAAACTTCGATCTTCACCGAGATTCCAGATGTCCCGAGATTCGAGCGATTCTCGCATCTCAGCTCAACGAAAACAGTGGAAGTCGTTCATCCCGTCCAATAACACGAAATTCTTGCATTAGACGTCGTCTTGCATAGGTGGATCGATAGAAAAGTCGATCTACATCCAGAATCGTAATGAACCGAGTTCAGGATGATTCTGGGATCTCGGCTCGACATAACCGAGTCAAAACAATTCACTCTGTCTTGAAAAACGAAATCCTTGCTTGAAACGTCATTCTGCACAATTGTATTGAACGAAACATCGGTCTATATTAAGATTCAAGATGTGCCGAGTTTCCAGCGATTCTTAAATCTCGACTTAACGTAATCGTGTTAAAACCGTTAATTTCGTCCAAAATTATGAGACCGTTGCGTGAAACGTCGTCTCGCATAGCTGCATTGAACAAAACTTCGGTCTACCCGGAGAATTGTGATTTCGCGTGTTTCGAGCAATTCTGGCATCTCATCTCAACGTAAAAGTGTCAAAATCGTTTATGCTGTTCGAAAAGAAGAATCCTTGCGTTGAATATCGTCTGGCACGGCTGTACCGAACGAAACTTCAATCTACCGCGAGAATCGAAATTTCGCGTGGTTCAAGTGATTCTGACATCTGGGCTCAACATAAAAGTGATGAAATTATTCAATCAGGCTCGAAAAAGGGAATCCTTGCATTGAACGTCGTCTTGCTCGACTGAATCAATCGATATATCGAGCTAACCGAAAATCGATATGTCCCGAGTTCCGAGCGATTCTAGCATCACGGATCGAAATAAGAGTATTAGAACAATTTATTTTAGCTCAAATACTAATATTATCTCGTTTAACGTCGTCACGCACAATTGTATCAAACGGAATATCGATCTTACTAAAATCGGATGTTCCGAGATTTAGACGATTCTGGCACCTCAACTTACCGTCAACGTGTCATATCTTTCAGTCCGTCATGAAACATCTATTTCTTGAATAAAAAACGTCGTCTCGCACGGCTGTACCAAACGAAACTTCGATCTACTGCGAAAATCGAAATTTCGCGTGGCTCAAAACATTGTATCGTCTGGGCAGAGAATAAATTGATCAAATTATTCATTTCGTATCGAACATCGAAATTCTCGGGTCAAACGTAGTCTCGCACAATCGTTTCGATCAAAACATCGATCTAAACCGAGATCCGAGATATCCCGAGTTCGAGCGATTCTTGCATTCAAGCTCGACGTTAAAGTTTTAAACCCGTTCATTTTGTCCGACAACAGTAGTCGTGTCGAAACCGTTAATTTTGTCCAAAATTATGAAATCGTTGCGTGAAACGTCGTCTCGCATAGCTGCATTGAACAAAACTTCGGTCTACTCGGAGAATTGTGATTTCGCGTGTTTCGAGCAATTCGGGCATCTCATCTCAACGTAAAGGTGTCAAAATCGTTAATGCTGTTTAAAAAGAAGAATCGTCGCGTTGATTATCGTCTGGCATGGCTGTACCGAACGAAACTTCGATCTGCAGCGAGAATCGAAATTCCGCGTGGTTCAAGTGATTCTGACATCTCGGCTCAACATAAAAAAGATCAAATCATTCATTTTGGCTCGGAAATCGGAATCCTTGCATTAAACGTCGTCTTGCTCGACTGAATCGGTCGATATATCGAGCTAACCGAGAATCGAGATGTCCCGAGTTTCGAGTGATTCTAGCATCACGGATCGAATTAAGGGTATTAGAACCATTTATTTCCGCTCAAATACCAATATTATCTCGTTTAACGTCGTCACACATAATTGTATCGAACGGAATATCGATCTTACTAAGAATCGAGATGTCCCGAGATTTCGACGATTCTGGCACCTCAACTTTACCGTCAACGTGTCATATCTTTCAGTCCGTCATGAAACATCTATTTCTTGAAAAAAAAAACGTCGTCTCGCACGGCTGTACCAAACGAAACTTCGATCCACTGCGAAAATCGAAATTTCGCGTGGCTCAAAACATTGTATCGTCTGGGCAGAATATAAATTGATCAAATTATTCATTTCGTATCGAACATCGAAATTCTCGCGTCAAACGTAGTCTCGCACAATCGTTTCGATCAAAACATCGATCTAAACCGAGATCCGAGATATCCCGAGTTCGAGCGATTCTTGCATTTAAGCTCGACGTTAAAGTTTCAATTTCGTTTTTTTTTGTCCGACAACACGAGATTTTTTGAAATTTCTATTCATCGTCTTACGCGGCTGTGTCGGACGAAATCATCGAACTACACCGAGATTCGAGATGTCCCGAGTTTAAGCGATTCTCGCATCTCAGCTCAACGAAAACAGTGGAAGTCGTTTATCTCGTTTAATAACACGAAATTCTCGCATTAGATGTTGTCTTGCATAGGTGTATCGATAGAAAAGTCGATCTACATCGAGAATCGTAATGAACAGAGGTCAGGATGATTCTGGGATCTCGGCTCGACATAACGGAGTCGAAACCATTCACTTCGTCTTGAAAAACGGAATCCCCGCTTGAAACGTCGTTTGGCACAACTGGATAGAACGAAACATCGGTCTATATCAAAATTCGTGATGTGCCGAGTTTCCAGCGATTCTGGAATCTCCACTCAACGTACACGTGTCAAATCTTTCAGTCCGTCATGAAACATCTATTTCTTAAAAAAAAAACGTCGTCTCGCACGGCTGTACCAAACGAAACTTCGATCTACTGCGAAAATCGAAAATTCGCGTGGCTCAAAACATTGTATCGTCTGGGCAGAATATAAATTGATCAAATTATTCATTTCGTATCGAACATCGAAATTCTCGCGTCAAACATAGTCTCGCACAATCGTTTTGATCGAAACATCGATCTTCACCGAGATCCGAGATATCCCGGGTTTCGAGCGATTCTCGCATCTCAGCTCAACGAAAACAGTGGAAATCGTTTATCTCGTCCAATAACACGAATTTTTTGCATTAGACGTTGTCTTGCATAGGTGTATCGATAGAAAAGTCGATCTACATCCAGAATCGTAATGAACAGAGGTCAGGATGATTCTCGAATCTCGGCTCGACATAACAGAGTCAAAACCATTCACTTCGTCTTGAAAAACGGAATCCTTGCTTGAAACGTCGTTTCGCACAACTTGATAGAACGAAACATCGGTCTATATCAAGATTAGAGATGTGTCGAGTTCCCAGCGATTCTGGAATCTTAACTCAACGTAAACGTGTCAAACCCGTTCATTTTGTCGAAAAACATGAAATTCCCGCGTGAAACGTCGTCTCGCATAGCTGTAATGAACAAAACTTCGGTGTTCCCCGAGAATTAAGAATTCGCGTGTTTCGAGCGATTCTGGCATCTCAAATTAAGGTAAAAGTGTCAAAATCGTGTATTTTGTCTGAAAACGAAAGAGTTCTTGCGTTGAACGTCGTTTGTCATAGCTGTATCGAACGAAACTTCGATCTTCACCGAGATTCCAGATGTCCCGAGATTCGAGCGATTCTCGCATCTCAGCTCAACGAAAACAGTGGAAGTCGTTCATCCCGTCCAATAACACGAAATTCTTGCATTAGACGTCGTCTTGCATAGGTGGATCGATAGAAAAGTCGATCTACATCCAGAATCGTAATGAACCGAGTTCAGGATGATTCTGGGATCTCGGCTCGACATAACCGAGTCAAAACAATTCACTCTGTCTTGAAAAACGAAATCCTCGCTTGAAACGTCATTCTGCACAATTGTATTGAACGAAACATCGGTCTATATTAAGATTCAAGATGTGCCGAGTTTCCAGCGATTCTTAAATCTCGACTTAACGTAATCGTGTTAAAACCGTTAATTTCGTCCAAAATTATGAGACCGTTGCGAGAAACGTCGTCTCGCATAGCTGCATTGAACAAAACTTCGGTCTACCCGGAGAATTGTGATTTCGCGTGTTTCGAGCAATTCTGGCATCTCATCTCAACGTAAAAGTGTCAAAATCGTTTATGCTGTTCGAAAAGAAGAATCCTTGCGTTGAATATCGTCTGGCACGGCTGTACCGAACGAAACTTCAATCTACCGCGAGAATCGAAATTTCGCGTGGTTCAAGTGATTCTGACATCTGGGCTCAACATAAAAGTGATGAAATTATTCAATCAGGCTCGAAAAAGGGAATCCTTGCATTGAACGTCGTCTTGCTCGACTGAATCAATCGATATATCGAGCTAACCGAAAATCGATATGTCCCGAGTTCCGAGCGATTCTAGCATCACGGATCGAAATAAGAGTATTAGAACAATTTATTTCAGCTCAAATACTAATATTATCTCGTTTAACGTCGTCACGCACAATTGTATCAAACGGAATATCGATCTTACTAAGAATCGGATGTTCCGAGATTTAGACGATTCTGGCACCTCAACTTACCGTCAACGTGTCATATCTTTCAGTCCGTCATGAAACATCTATTTCTTGAAAAAAAAACGTCGTCTCGCACGGCTGTACCAAACGAAACTTCGATCTACTGCGAAAATCGAAATTTCGCGTGGCTCAAAACATTGTATCGTCTGGGCAGAGAATAAATTGATCAAATTATTCATTTCGTATCGAACATCGAAATTCTCGGGTCAAACGTAGTCTCGCACAATCGTTTCGATCAAAACATCGATCTAAACCGAGATCCGAGATATCCCGAGTTCGAGCGATTCTTGCATTCAAGCTCGACGTTAAAGTTTTAAACCCGTTCATTTTGTCCGACAACAGTAGTCGTGTCGAAACCGTTAATTCCGTCCAAAATTATGAAATCGTTGCGTGAAACGTCGTCTCGCATAGCTGCATTGAACAAAACTTCGGTCTACTCGGAGAATTGTGATTTCGCGTGTTTCGAGCAATTCGGGCATCTCATCTCAACGTAAAGGTGTCAAAATCGTTAATGCTGTTTAAAAAGAAGAATCGTCGCGTTGATTATCGTCTGGCATGGCTGTACCGAACGAAACTTCGATCTGCAGCGAGAATCGAAATTCCGCGTGGTTCAAGTGATTCTGACATCTCGGCTCAACATAAAAAAGATCAAATCATTCATTTTGGCTCGGACATCGGAATCCTTGCATTAAACGTCGTCTTGCTCGACTGAATCGGTCGATATATCGAGCTAACCGAAAATCGATATGTCCCGAGTTCCGAGCGATTCTAGCATCACGGATCGAAATAAGAGTATTAGAACCATTTATTTCCGCTCAAATACCAATATTATCTCGTTTAACGTCGTCACGCACAATTGTATCGAACGGAATATCGATCTTACTAAGAATCGAGATGTCCAGAGATTTCGACGATTCTGGCACCTCAACTCACCGTCATCGTGTCAAATTTCCCATTTCGTCTTGAAACATCAATTTCTTGCAAAAAAACGTCGTCTCGCGCAGCTGTATCAAACAAAACTTCGATCTACCGCGAGAATCGAAATTTCGCGTGGTTCAAGTGATTCTGACATCTCGGCTCAACATAAAAGTGTTGAAATCATTCAATTAGGCTCGAAAAATGGAATCCTCGCATTGAACGTCGTCTTGCTCGACTGAATCGCTCGATATGTCGAGCTAACCGAGAATCGATATGTCCCGAGTTCCGAGCGATTCTAGCATCACGGATCGAAATAAGAGTATTAGAACAATTTATTTCAGCTCAAATACTAATATTATCTCGTTTCACGTCGTCACGCACAATTGTATCGAACGGAATATCGATCTTACTAAGAATCGCATGTTCCGAGATTTAGACGATTCTGGCACCTCAACTTACCGTCAACGTGTCATATCTTTCAGTCCGTCATGAAACATCTATTTCTTGCAAAAAAAAACGTCGTCTCGCACGGCTGTACCAAACGAAACTTCGATCTACTGCGAAAATCGAAATTTTGCGTGGCTCAAAACATTGTATCGTCTGGGCAGAATATAAATTGATCAAATTATTCATTTCGTATCGAACATCGAAATTCTCGCGTCAAACATAGTCTCGCACAATCGTTTTGATCGAAACATCGATCTTCACCGAGATTCCAGATGTCCCGAGATTCGAGCGATTCTCGCATCTCAGCTCAACGAAAACAGTGGAAGTCGTTCATCCCGTCCAATAACACGAAATTCTTGCATTAGACGTCGTCTTGCATAGGTGGATCGATAGAAAAGTCGATCTACATCCAGAATCGTAATGAACCGAGTTCAGGATGATTCTGGGATCTCGGCTCGACATAACCGAGTCAAAACAATTCACTCTGTCTTGAAAAACGAATCCTCGCTTGAAACGTCGTTTTGCAAAATTGTATTGAACGAAACATCGGTCTATATCAAGATTAGTGATGTGTCGAGTTCCCAGGGATTCTGGAATCTCAACTCAACGTAAACGTGTCGAACCCGTTCATTTTGTCGAAAAACATGAAATTCACGCGTGAAACGTCGTCTCGCATAGCTGTATTAAACAAAACGTTGGTGTTCCCCGAGAATTAAGATTTCGCGTGTTTCGAGCGATTCTGGCATCTCAACTCAAGGTAAAAGTGTCAAAATCGTGTATTTTGTCTGAAAACGAAAGAGTTCTTGCGTTGAACGTCGTTTGTCATAGCTGTATCGAACGAAACTTCGATCTTCACCGAGATTCGAGATGTCCCGAGATTCGAGCGATTCTCGCATCTCGGCTCACCGAAAACTGTAAAGGTCGTTTATCTCGTCCAATAACGGGAAGATCTTGCATTAGACGTCGTCTTGCATAGGTGTATCGATAGAAAAGTCGATCTGCATCGAGAATCGTGCTTAACAGAGGTCAGGATGATTCTGGGATCTCGGCTCGATATAACAGAATCAAAACCATTCACTTCGTCTTGAAAAACAAAATCCTTGCTTGAAACGTCATTCTGCACAATTGTATTGATAGAAACATCGGTCTATATTAAGATTCAAGATGTGCCGAGTTTCCAGCGATTCTTAAATCTCGACTCAACGTAATCTTGTTAAAACCGTTAATTTTGTCCAAAATTATGAAATCGTTGCGTGAAACGTCGTCTCGCATAGCTGCATTGAACAAAACTTCGGTCTACTCGGAGAATTGTGATTTCGCGTGTTTCGAGCAATTCGGGCATCTCATCTCAACGTAAAGGTGTCAAAATCGTTAATGCTGTTTAAAAAGAAGAATCGTCGCGTTGATTATCGTCTGGCATGGCTGTACCGAACGAAACTTCGATCTGCAGCGAGAATCGAAATTCCGCGTGGTTCAAGTGATTCTGACATCTCGGCTCAACATAAAAGTGATCAAATCATTCATTTTGGCTCGGAAATCGGAATCCTTGCATTAAACGTCGTCTTGCTCGACTGAATCGGTCGATATATCGAGCTAACCGAGAATCGAGATGTCCCGAGTTTCGAGTGATTCTAGCATCACGGATCGAATTAAGGGTATTAGAACCATTTATTTCCGCTCAAATACCAATATTATCTCGTTTAACGTCGTCACACATAATTGTATCGAACGGAATATCGATCTTACTAAGAATCGAGATGTCCCGAGATTTCGACGATTCTGGCACCTCAACTTTACCGTCAACGTGTCATATCTTTCAGTCCGTCATGAAATATCTATTTCTTGAAGAAAAAACGTCGTCTCGCACGGCTGTACCAAACGAAACTTCGATCCACTGCGAAAATCGAAATTTCGCGTGGCTCAAAACATTGTATCGTCTGGGCAGAATATAAATTGATCAAATTATTTATTTCGTATCGAACATCGAAATTCTCGCGTCAAACGTAGTCTCGCACAATCGTTTCGATCAAAACATCGATCTAAACCGAGATCCGAGATATCCCGAGTTCGAGCGATTCTTGCATTTAAGCTCGACGTTAAAGTTTCAATTTCGTTTTTTTTTGTCCGACAACACGAGATTTTTTGAAATTTCTATTCATCGTCTTTCGCGGCTGTGTCGGACGAAATCATCGAACTACACCGAGATTCGAGATGTCCCGAGTTTAAGCGATTCTCGCATCTCAGCTCAACGAAAACAGTGGAAGTCGTTTATCTCGTTTAATAACACGAAATTCTCGCATTAGATGTTGTCTTGCATAGGTGTATCGATAGAAAAGTCGATCTACATCGAGAATCGTAATGAACAGAGGTCAGGATGATTCTGGGATCTCGGCTCGACATAACAGAGTCGAAACCATTCACTTTGTCTTGAAAAACGGAATCCCCGCTTGAAACGTCGTTTGGCACAACTGGATAGAACGAAACATCGGTCTATATCAAGATTCGTGATGTGCCGAGTTTCCAGCGATTCTGGAATCTCCACTCAACGTACACGTGTCAAATCTTTCAGTCCGTCATGAAACATCTATTTCTTGCAAAAAAAAACGTCGTCTCGCACGGCTGTACCAAACGAAACTTCGATCTACTGCGAAAATCGAAATTTTGCGTGGCTTAAAACATTGTATCGTCTGGGCAGAATATAAATTGATCAAATTATTCATTTCGTATCGAACATCGAAATTCTCGCGTCAAACATAGTCTCGCACAATCGTTTTGATCGAAACATCGATCTTCACCGAGATCCGAGATATCCCGGGATTCGAGCGATTCTCGCATCTCAGCTCAACGAAAACAGTGGAAATCGTTTATCTCGTCCAATAACACGAATTTTTTGCATTAGACGTTGTCTTGCATAGGTGTATCGATAGAAAAGTCGATCTACATACAGAACCGTAATGAACAGAGGTCAGGATGATTCTGGAATCTCGGCTCGACATAACCGAGTCAAAACTATTCACTCTGTCTTAAAAAACGAAATCCTCGCTTGAAACGTCGTTTTGCAAAATTGTATTGAACGAAACATCGGTCTGTATCAAGATTAGGGATGTGTCGAGTTCCCAGGGATTCTGGAATCTCAACTCAACGTAAACGTGTCGAACCCGTTCATTTTGTCGAAAAACATAAAATTCTCGCGTGAAACGTCGTCTCGCATAGCTGTATTGAACGAACTTCGTTGTTTCCTGAAAATCAAGATTTCGCCTGTTTCGAGCGGTTCTGGCATCTCAACTCAACATAAAAGTGTCAAAATCGTGTATTTTGTCTGAAAACGAAAGAGTTCTTGCGTTAAACGTCGTTTGGCATAGCTGTATCGAACGAAACTTCGATCTTCATCGAGATTCGAGATGTCCCGAGATTCGAGCGATTCTCGCATCTCGGCTCACCGAAAACTGTGAAAGTCGTTTATCTCGTCCAATAACGGGAAGATCTTGCATTAGACGTCGTTTTGCATAGGTGTATCGATAGAAAAGTCGATCTGCATCGAGAATCGTGCTTAACAGAGGTCAGAATGATTCTGGGATCTCGGCTCGACATAACAAAGTCGAAACCATTCACTTCGTCTTGAAAAACGGAATCCTCGCTTGAAACGTCGTTTGGCATAACTGGATAGAACGAAACATCGGTCTATATCAAGATTCGAGATGTGCCGAGTTTCCAGCGATTCTGGAATCTCCACTCAACGTACACGTGTCAAATCTTTCAGTCCGTCATGAAACATCTATTTCTTGAAAAAAAAAAACGTCGTCTCGCACGGCTGTACCAAACGAAACTTCGATCTACTGCGAAAATCGAAATTTCGCGTGGCTCAAAACATTGTATCGTCTGGGCAGAATATAAATTGATCACATTATTCATTTCGTATCGAACATCGAAATTCTCGCGTCAAACATAGTCTCGCACAATCGTTTTGATCGAAACATCGATCTTCACCGAGATCCGAGATATCCCGGGATTCGAGCGATTCTCGCATCTCAGCTCAACGAAAACAGTGGAAATCGTTTATCTCGTCCAATAACACGAATTTTTTGCATTAGACGTTGTCTTGCATAGGTGTATGGATAGAAAAGTCGATCTACATCCAGAATCGTAATGAACAGAGGTCAGGATGATCCTGGAATCTCGGCTCGACATAACAGAGTCAAAACCATTCACTTCGTCTTGAAAAACGGAATCCTTGCTTGAAACGTCGTTTCGCACAATTGTATTGAACGAAACATCGCCTATATTAAGATTCAAGATGTGCCGAGTTTCCAGCGATTCTTAAATCTCGACTCAACGTAATCGTGTTAAAACCGTTAATTTTGTCCAAAATCATGAAATCGTTGCGTGAAACGTCGTCTCGCATAGCTGCATTGAACAAAACTTCGGTCTACTCGGAGAATTGTGATTTCGCGTGTTTCGAGCAATTCGGGCATCTCATCTCAACGTAAAGGTGTCAAAATCGTTTATGCTGTTTAAAAAGAAGAATCGTCGCGTTGATTATCGTCTGGCACGGCTGTACCGAACGAAACTTCGATCTGCCGCGAGAATCGAAATTTCGCGTGGTTCAAGTGATTCTGACATCTCGGCTCAACATAAAAGTGTTGAAATCATCCAATTAGGCTTGAAAAATGGAATCCTCGCATTGAACGTCGTCTTGCTCGACTGAATCGCTCGATATGTCGAGCTAACCGAGAATCGATATGTCGCGAGTTCCGAGCGATTCTAGCATCACGGATCGAAATAAGAGTATTAGAACAATTTATTTCAGCTCAAATACTAATATTATCTCGTTTCACGTCGTCACGCACAATTGTATCGAACGGAATATCGATCTTACTAAGAATCGCATGTTCCGAGATTTAGACGATTCTGGCACCTCAACTTACCGTCAACGTGTTATATCTTTCAGTCCGTCATGAAACATCTATTTCTTGTAAAAAAAAACGTCGTCTCGCACGGCTGTACCAAACGAAACTTCGATCTACTGCGAAAATCGAAATTTTGCGTGGCTCAAAACATTGTATCGTCTGGGCAGAATATAAATTGATCAAATTATTCATTTCGTATCGAACATCGAAATTCTCGCGTCAAACATAGTCTCGCACAATCGTTTTGATCGAAACATCGATCTTCACCGAGATCCGAGATATCCCGGGATTCGAGCGATTCTCGCATCTCAGCTCAACGAAAACAGTGGAAATCGTTTATCTCGTCCAATAACACGAATTTTTTGCATTAGACGTTGTCTTGCATAGGTGTATCGATGGAAAAGTCGATCTACATCCAGAATCGTAATGAACAGAGGTCAGGATGATTCTGGAATCTCGGCTCGACATAACAGAGTCAAAACCATCCACTTCGTCTTGAAAAACGGAATCCTTGCTTGAAACGTCGTTTCGCACAACTGGATAGAACGAAACATCGGTCTATATCAAGATTAGAGATGTGTCGAGTTCCCAGGGATTCTAGAATCTCAACTCAACGTAAACGTGTCGAACCCGTTCATTTTGTCGAAAAACATGAAATTCCCGCGTGAAACGTCGTCTCGCATAGCTGTATTGAACGAAACTTCGTTGTTTCCCGAAAATCAAGATTTCGCCTGTTTCGAGCGGTTGTGGCATCTCAACTCAACGTAAAAGTGTCAAAATCGTGTATTTTGTCTGAAAACGAAAGAGTTCTTGCGTTAAACGTCGTTTGGCATAGCTGTATCGAACGAAACTTCGATCTTCATCGAGATTCGAGATGTCCCGAGATTCGAGTGATTCTCGCATCTCGCCTCACCGAAAACTGTGAAAGTCGTTTATCTCGTCCAATAACGGGAAGATCTTGCATTAGACGTCGTTTTGCATAGGTGTATCGATAGAAAAGTCGATCTGCATCGAGAATCGTGCTTAACAGAGGTCAGGATGATTCTGGGATCTCGGCTCGATATAACAGAATCAAAACCATTCACTTCGTCTTGAAAAACAAAATCCTTGCTTGAAACGTCATTCTGCACAATTGTATTGAACGAAACATCGGTCTATATTAAGATTCAAGATGTGCCGAGTTTCAAGCGATTCTTAAATCTCGACTCAACGTAATCGTGTTAAAACCGTTAATTTTGTCCAAAATTATGAAATCGTTGCGTGAAACGTCGTCTCGCATAGCTGCATTGAACAAAACTTCGGTCTACTCGGAGAATTGTGATTTCGCGTGTTTCGAGCAATTCGGGCATCTCATCTCAACGTAAAGGTGTCAAAATCGTTTATGCTGTTTAAAAAGAAGAATCGTCGCGTTGATTATCGTCTGGCATGGCTGTACCGAACGAAACTTCGATCTGCAGCGAGAATCGAAATTCCGCGTGGTTCAAGTGATTCTGACATCTCGGCTCAACATAAAAGTGATCAAATCATTCATTTTGGCTCGGAAATCGGAATCCTTGCATTCAACGTCGTCTTGCTCGACTGAATCGGTCGATATATCGAGCTAACCGAGAATCGAGATGTCCCGAGTTTCGAGTGATTCTAGCATCACGGATCGAATTAAGGGTATTAGAACCATTTATTTCCGCTCAAATACCAATATTATCTCGCTTAACGTCGTCACACATAATTGTATCGAACGGAATGTCGATCTTACTAAGAATCGAGATGTCCCGAGATTTCGACGATTCTGGCACCTCAACTTTACCGTCAACGTGTCATATCTTTCAGTCCGTCATGAAACATCTATTTCTTGAGAAAAAAACGTCGTCTCGCACGGCTGTACCAAACGAAACTTCGATCCACTGCGAAAATCGAAATTTCGCGTGGCTCAAAACATTGTATCGTCTGGGCAGAATATAAATTAATCAAATTATTCATTTCGTATCGAACATCGAAATTCTCGCGTCAAACATAGTCTCGCACAATCGTTTTGATCGAAACATCGATCTTCACCGCGATCCGAGATATCCCGGGATTCGAGCGATTCTCGCATCTCAGATCAACGAAAACAGTGGAAATCGTTTATCTCGTCCAATAACACGAATTTTTTGCATTAGACGTTGTCTTGCATAGGTGTATCGATAGAAAAGTCGATCTACATCCAGAATCGTAATGAACAGAGGTCAGGATGATTCTGGAATCTCGGCTCGACATAACAGAGTCAAAACCATTCACTTCGTCTTGAAAAACGGAATCCTTGCTCGAAACGTCGTTTCGCACAACTTGATAGAACGAAACATCGGTCTATATCAAGGTTAGAGATGTGTCGAGTTCCCAGCGATTCTGGAATCTCAACTCAACGTAAACGTGTCAAACCCGTTCATTTTGTCGAAAAACATGAAATTCCCGCGTGAAACGTTGTCTCGCATAGCTGTAATGAACAAAACTTCGGTGTTCCCCGAGAAATAAGAATTCGCGTGTTTCGAGCGATTCTGGCATCTCAAATTAAGGTAAAAGTGTCAAAATCGTGTATTTTGTCTGAAAACGAAAGAGTTCTTGCGTTGAACGTCGTTTGTCATAGCTGTATCGAACGAAACTTCGATCTTCACCGAGATTCCAGATGTCCCGAGATTCGAGCGATTCTCGCATCTCAGCTCAACGAAAACAGTGGAAGTCGTTCATCCTGTCCAATAACACGAAATTCTTGCATTAGACGTCGTCTTGCATAGGTGGATCGATAGAAAAGTCGATCTACATCCAGAATCGTAATGAACCGAGTTCAGGATGATTCTGGGATCTCGGCTCGACATAACCGAGTCAAAACAATTCACTCTGTCTTGAAAAACGAAATCCTCGCTTGAAACGTCGTTTTGCAAAATTGTATTGAACGAAACATAGGTCTATATCAAGATTAGTGATGTGTCGAGTTCCCAGGGATTCTGGAATCTCAACTCAACGTAAACGTGTCGAACCCGTTCATTTTGTCGAAAAACATGAAATTCACGCGTGAAACGTCGTCTCGCATAGCTGTATTGAACGAAACTTCGTTGTTTCCCGAAAATTAAGATTTCGCCTGTTTCGAGCGGTTCTGGCATCTCAACTCAACGTAAAAGTGTCAAAATCGTGTATTGTGTCTGAAAACGAAAGAGTTCTTGCGTTAAACGTCGTTTGGCATAGCTGTATCGAACGAAACTTCGATCTTCATCGAGATTCGAGACGTCCCGAGATTTGAGCGATTCTCGCATCTCGGCTCACCGAAAACTGTGAAAGTCGTTTATCTCGTCCAATAACGGGAAGATCTTGCATGAGACGTCGTCTTGCATAGGTGTATCGATAGAAAAGTCGATCTGCATCGAGAATCGTGCTTAACAGAGGTCAGGATGATTCTGGGATCTCGGCTCGATATAACAGAGTCAAAACCATTCACTTCGTCTTGAAAAACAAAATCCTTGCTTGAAACGTCATTCTGCACAATTGTATTGAACGAAACATCGGTCTATATTAAGATTCAAGATGTGCCGAGTTTCCAGCGATTCTTAAATCTCGACTTAACGTAATCGTGTTAAAACCGTTAATTTCGTCCAAAATTATGAGACCGTTGCGTGAAACGTCGTCTCGCATAGCTGCATTGAACAAAACTTCGGTCTACCCGGAGAATTGTGATTTCGCGTGTTTCGAGCAATTCTGGCATCTCATCTCAACGTAAAAGTGTCAAAATCGTTTATGCTGTTCGAAAAGAAGAATCCTTGCGTTGAATATCGTCTGGCACGGCTGTACCGAACGAAACTTCAATCTACCGCGAGAATCGAAATTTCGCGTGGTTCAAGTGATTCTGACATCTGGGCTCAACATAAAAGTGATGAAATTATTCAATCAGGCTCGAAAGAGGGAATCCTTGCATTGAACGTCGTCTTGCTCGACTAAATCAATCGATATATCGAGCTAACCGAAAATCGATATGTCCCGAGTTCCGAGCGATTCTAGCATCACGGATCGAAATAAGAGTATTAGAACAATTTATTTCAGCTCAAATACTAATATTATCTCGTTTAACGTCGTCACGCACAATTGTATCGAACGGAATATCGATCTTACTAAGAATCGGATGTTCCGAGATTTAGACGATTCTGGCACCTCAACTTACCGTCAACGTGTCATATCTTTCAGTCCGTCATGAAACATCTATTTCTTGAAAAAAAAACGTCGTCTCGCACGGCTGTACCAAACGAAACTTCGATCTACTGCGAAAATCGAAATTTCGCGTGGCTCAAAACATTGTATCGTCTGGGCAGAATATAAATTGATCAAATTATTCATTTCGTATCGAACATCGAAATTCTCGGGTCAAACGTAGTCTCGCACAATCGTTTCGATCAAAACATCGATCTAAACCGAGATCCGAGATATCCCGAGTTCGAGCGATTCTTGCATTCAAGCTCGACGTTAAAGTTTTAAACCCGTTCATTTTGTCCGACAACAGTAGTCGTGTCGAAACCGTTAATTTTGTCCAAAATTATGAAATCGTTGCGTGAAACGTCGTCTCGCATAGCTGCATTGAACAAAACTTCGGTCTACTCGGAGAATTGTGATTTCGCGTGTTTCGAGCAATTCGGGCATCTCATCTCAACGTAAAGGTGTCAAAATCGTTAATGCTGTTTAAAAAGAAGAATCGTCGCGTTGATTATCGTCTGGCATGGCTGTACCGAACGAAACTTCGATCTGCAGCGAGAATCGAAATTCCGCGTGGTTCAAGTGATTCTGACATCTCGGCTCAACATAAAAGTGATCAAATCATTCATTTTGGCTCGGAAATCGGAATCCTTGCATTAAACGTCGTCTTGCTCGACTGAATCGGTCGATATATCGAGCTAACCGAGAATCGAGATGTCCCGAGTTTCGAGTGATTCTAGCATCACGGATCGAATTAAGGGTATTAGAACCATTTATTTCCGCTCAAATACCAATATTATCTCGTTTAACGTCGTCACACATAATTGTATCGAACGGAATATCGATCTTACTAAGAATCGAGATGTCCCGAGATTTCGACGATTCTGGCACCTCAACTTTACCGTCAACGTGTCATATCTTTCAGTCCGTCATGAAACATCTATTTCTTAAAAAAAAAAAACGTCGTCTCGCACGGCTGTACCAAACGAAACTTCGATCTACTGCGAAAATCGAAAATTCGCGTGGCTCAAAACATTGTATCGTCTGGGCAGAATATAAATTGATCAAATTATTCATTTCGTATCGAACATCGAAATTCTCGCGTCAAACATAGTCTCGCACAATCGTTTTGATCGAAACATCGATCTTCACCGAGATCCGAGATATCCCGGGATTCGAGCGATTCTCGCATCTCAGCTCAACGAAAACAGTGGAAATCGTTTATCTCGTCCAATAACACGAATTTTTTGCATTAGACGTTGTCTTGCATAGGTGTATCGATAGAAAAGTCGATCTACATCCAGAATCGTAATGAACAGAGGTCAGGATGATTCTGGAATCTCGGCTCGACATAACAGAGTCAAAAGCATTCACTTCGTCTTGAAAAACGGAATCCTTGCTTGAAACGTCGTTTCGCACAACTTGATAGAACGAAACATCGGTCTATATCAAGATTAGAGATGTGTCGAGTTCCCAGCGATTCTGGAATCTCAACTTAACGTAAACGTGTCAAACCCGTTCATTTTGTCGAAAAACATGAAATTCCCGCGTGAAACGTCGTCTCGCATAGCTGTAATGAACAAAACTTCGGTGTTCCCCGAGAATTAAGAATTCGCGTGTTTCGAGCGATTCTGGCATCTCAAATTAAGGTAAAAGTGTCAAAATCGTGTATTTTGTCTGAAAACGAAAGAGTTCTTGCGTTGAACGTCGTTTGTCATAGCTGTATCGAACGAAACTTCGATCTTCACCGAGATTCCAGATGTCCCGAGATTCGAGCGATTCTCGCATCTCAGCTCAACGAAAACAGTGGAAGTCGTTCATCCCGTCCAATAACACGAAATTCTTGCATTAGACGTCGTCTTGCATAGGTGGATCGATAGAAAAGTCGATCTACATCCAGAATCGTAATGAACCGAGTTCAGGATGATTCTGGGATCTCGGCTCGACATAACCGAGTCAAAACAATTCACTCTGTCTTGAAAAACGAAATCCTTGCTTGAAACGTCATTCTGCACAATTGTATTGAACGAAACATCGGTCTATATTAAGATTCAAGATGTGCCGAGTTTCCAGCGATTCTTAAATCTCGACTTAACGTAATCGTGTTAAAACCGTTAATTTCGTCCAAAATTATGAGACCGTTGCGTGAAACGTCGTCTCGCATAGCTGCATTGAACAAAACTTCGGTCTACCCGGAGAATTGTGATTTCGCGTGTTTCGAGCAATTCTGGCATCTCATCTCAACGTAAAAGTGTCAAAATCGTTTATGCTGTTCGAAAAGAAGAATCCTTGCGTTGAATATCGTCTGGCACGGCTGTACCGAACGAAACTTCAATCTACCGCGAGAATCGAAATTTCGCGTGGTTCAAGTGATTCTGACATCTGGGCTCAACATAAAAGTGATGAAATTATTCAATCAGGCTCGAAAAAGGGAATCCTTGCATTGAACGTCGTCTTGCTCGACTGAATCAATCGATATATCGAGCTAACCGAAAATCGATATGTCCCGAGTTCCGAGCGATTCTAGCATCACGGATCGAAATAAGAGTATTAGAACAATTTATTTTAGCTCAAATACTAATATTATCTCGTTTAACGTCGTCACGCACAATTGTATCAAACGGAATATCGATCTTACTAAAATCGGATGTTCCGAGATTTAGACGATTCTGGCACCTCAACTTACCGTCAACGTGTCATATCTTTCAGTCCGTCATGAAACATCTATTTCTTGAATAAAAAACGTCGTCTCGCACGGCTGTACCAAACGAAACTTCGATCTACTGCGAAAATCGAAATTTCGCGTGGCTCAAAACATTGTATCGTCTGGGCAGAGAATAAATTGATCAAATTATTCATTTCGTATCGAACATCGAAATTCTCGGGTCAAACGTAGTCTCGCACAATCGTTTCGATCAAAACATCGATCTAAACCGAGATCCGAGATATCCCGAGTTCGAGCGATTCTTGCATTCAAGCTCGACGTTAAAGTTTTAAACCCGTTCATTTTGTCCGACAACAGTAGTCGTGTCGAAACCGTTAATTTTGTCCAAAATTATGAAATCGTTGCGTGAAACGTCGTCTCGCATAGCTGCATTGAACAAAACTTCGGTCTACTCGGAGAATTGTGATTTCGCGTGTTTCGAGCAATTCGGGCATCTCATCTCAACGTAAAGGTGTCAAAATCGTTAATGCTGTTTAAAAAGAAGAATCGTCGCGTTGATTATCGTCTGGCATGGCTGTACCGAACGAAACTTCGATCTGCAGCGAGAATCGAAATTCCGCGTGGTTCAAGTGATTCTGACATCTCGGCTCAACATAAAAGTGATCAAATCATTCATTTTGGCTCGGAAATCGGAATCCTTGCATTAAACGTCGTCTTGCTCGACTGAATCGGTCGATATATCGAGCTAACCGAGAATCGAGATGTCCCGAGTTTCGAGTGATTCTAGCATCACGGATCGAATTAAGGGTATTAGAACCATTTATTTCCGCTCAAATACCAATATTATCTCGTTTAACGTCGTCACACATAATTGTATCGAACGGAATATCGATCTTACTAAGAATCGAGATGTCCCGAGATTTCGACGATTCTGGCACCTCAACTTTACCGTCAACGTGTCATATCTTTCAGTCCGTCATGAAACATCTATTTCTTGAAAAAAAAAACGTCGTCTTGCACGGCTGTACCAAACGAAACTTCGATCCACTGCGAAAATCGAAATTTCGCGTGGCTCAAAACATTGTATCGTCTGGGCAGAATATAAATTGATCAAATTATTCATTTCGTATCGAACATCGAAATTCTCGCGTCAAACGTAGTCTCGCACAATCGTTTCGATCAAAACATCGATCTAAACCGAGATCCGAGATATCCCGAGTTCGAGCGATTCTTGCATTTAAGCTCGACGTTAAAGTTTCAATTTCGTTTTTTTTTGTCCGACAACACGAGATTTTTTGAAATTTCTATTCATCGTCTTACGCGGCTGTGTCGGACGAAATCATCGAACTACACCGAGATTCGAGATGTCCCGAGTTTAAGCGATTCTCGCATCTCAGCTCAACGAAAACAGTGGAAGTCGTTTATCTCGTTTAATAACACGAAATTCTCGCATTAGATGTTGTCTTGCATAGGTGTATCGATAGAAAAGTCGATCTACATCGAGAATCGTAATGAACAGAGGTCAGGATGATTCTGGGATCTCGGCTCGACATAACAGAGTCGAAACCATTCACTTCGTCTTGAAAAACGGAATCCCCGCTTGAAACGTCGTTTGGCACAACTGGATAGAACGAAACATCGGTCTATATCAAGATTCGTGATGTGCCGAGTTTCCAGCGATTCTGGAATCTCCACTCAACGTACACGTGTCAAATCTTTCAGTCCGTCATGAAACATCTATTTCTTAAAAAAAAAAAACGTCGTCTCGCACGGCTGTACCAAACGAAACTTCGATCTACTGCGAAAATCGAAAATTCGCGTGGCTCAAAACATTGTATCGTCTGGGCAGAATATAAATTGATCAAATTATTCATTTCGTATCGAACATCGAAATTCTCGCGTCAAACATAGTCTCGCACAATCGTTTTGATCGAAACATCGATCTTCACCGAGATCCGAGATATCCCGGGATTCGAGCGATTCTCGCATCTCAGCTCAACGAAAACAGTGGAAATCGTTTATCTCGTCCAATAACACGAATTTTTTGCATTAGACGTTGTCTTGCATAGGTGTATCGATAGAAAAGTCGATCTACATCCAGAATCGTAATGAACAGAGGTCAGGATGATTCTGGAATCTCGGCTCGACATAACAGAGTCAAAAGCATTCACTTCGTCTTGAAAAACGGAATCCTTGCTTGAAACGTCGTTTCGCACAACTTGATAGAACGAAACATCGGTCTATATCAAGATTAGAGATGTGTCGAGTTCCCAGCGATTCTGGAATCTCAACTTAACGTAAACGTGTCAAACCCGTTCATTTTGTCGAAAAACATGAAATTCCCGCGTGAAACGTCGTCTCGCATAGCTGTAATGAACAAAACTTCGGTGTTCCCCGAGAATTAAGAATTCGCGTGTTTCGAGCGATTCTGGCATCTCAAATTAAGGTAAAAGTGTCAAAATCGTGTATTTTGTCTGAAAACGAAAGAGTTCTTGCGTTGAACGTCGTTTGTCATAGCTGTATCGAACGAAACTTCGATCTTCACCGAGATTCCAGATGTCCCGAGATTCGAGCGATTCTCGCATCTCAGCTCAACGAAAACAGTGGAAGTCGTTCATCCCGTCCAATAACACGAAATTCTTGCATTAGACGTCGTCTTGCATAGGTGGATCGATAGAAAAGTCGATCTACATCCAGAATCGTAATGAACCGAGTTCAGGATGATTCTGGGATCTCGGCTCGACATAACCGAGTCAAAACAATTCACTCTGTCTTGAAAAACGAAATCCTTGCTTGAAACGTCATTCTGCACAATTGTATTGAACGAAACATCGGTCTATATTAAGATTCAAGATGTGCCGAGTTTCCAGCGATTCTTAAATCTCGACTTAACGTAATCGTGTTAAAACCGTTAATTTCGTCCAAAATTATGAGACCGTTGCGTGAAACGTCGTCTCGCATAGCTGCATTGAACAAAACTTCGGTCTACCCGGAGAATTGTGATTTCGCGTGTTTCGAGCAATTCTGGCATCTCATCTCAACGTAAAAGTGTCAAAATCGTTTATGCTGTTCGAAAAGAAGAATCCTTGCGTTGAATATCGTCTGGCACGGCTGTACCGAACGAAACTTCAATCTACCGCGAGAATCGAAATTTCGCGTGGTTCAAGTGATTCTGACATCTGGGCTCAACATAAAAGTGATGAAATTATTCAATCAGGCTCGAAAAAGGGAATCCTTGCATTGAACGTCGTCTTGCTCGACTGAATCAATCGATATATCGAGCTAACCGAAAATCGATATGTCCCGAGTTCCGAGCGATTCTAGCATCACGGATCGAAATAAGAGTATTAGAACAATTTATTTTAGCTCAAATACTAATATTATCTCGTTTAACGTCGTCACGCACAATTGTATCAAACGGAATATCGATCTTACTAAAATCGGATGTTCCGAGATTTAGACGATTCTGGCACCTCAACTTACCGTCAACGTGTCATATCTTTCAGTCCGTCATGAAACATCTATTTCTTGAATAAAAAACGTCGTCTCGCACGGCTGTACCAAACGAAACTTCGATCTACTGCGAAAATCGAAATTTCGCGTGGCTCAAAACATTGTATCGTCTGGGCAGAGAATAAATTGATCAAATTATTCATTTCGTATCGAACATCGAAATTCTCGGGTCAAACGTAGTCTCGCACAATCGTTTCGATCAAAACATCGATCTAAACCGAGATCCGAGATATCCCGAGTTCGAGCGATTCTTGCATTCAAGCTCGACGTTAAAGTTTTAAACCCGTTCATTTTGTCCGACAACAGTAGTCGTGTCGAAACCGTTAATTTTGTCCAAAATTATGAAATCGTTGCGTGAAACGTCGTCTCGCATAGCTGCATTGAACAAAACTTCGGTCTACTCGGAGAATTGTGATTTCGCGTGTTTCGAGCAATTCGGGCATCTCATCTCAACGTAAAGGTGTCAAAATCGTTAATGCTGTTTAAAAAGAAGAATCGTCGCGTTGATTATCGTCTGGCATGGCTGTACCGAACGAAACTTCGATCTGCAGCGAGAATCGAAATTCCGCGTGGTTCAAGTGATTCTGACATCTCGGCTCAACATAAAAAAGATCAAATCATTCATTTTGGCTCGGAAATCGGAATCCTTGCATTAAACGTCGTCTTGCTCGACTGAATCGGTCGATATATCGAGCTAACCGAGAATCGAGATGTCCCGAGTTTCGAGTGATTCTAGCATCACGGATCGAATTAAGGGTATTAGAACCATTTATTTCCGCTCAAATACCAATATTATCTCGTTTAACGTCGTCACACATAATTGTATCGAACGGAATATCGATCTTACTAAGAATCGAGATGTCCCGAGATTTCGACGATTCTGGCACCTCAACTTTACCGTCAACGTGTCATATCTTTCAGTCCGTCATGAAACATCTATTTCTTGAAAAAAAAAACGTCGTCTCGCACGGCTGTACCAAACGAAACTTCGATCCACTGCGAAAATCGAAATTTCGCGTGGCTCAAAACATTGTATCGTCTGGGCAGAATATAAATTGATCAAATTATTCATTTCGTATCGAACATCGAAATTCTCGCGTCAAACGTAGTCTCGCACAATCGTTTCGATCAAAACATCGATCTAAACCGAGATCCGAGATATCCCGAGTTCGAGCGATTCTTGCATTTAAGCTCGACGTTAAAGTTTCAATTTCGTTTTTTTTTGTCCGACAACACGAGATTTTTTGAAATTTCTATTCATCGTCTTACGCGGCTGTGTCGGACGAAATCATCGAACTACACCGAGATTCGAGATGTCCCGAGTTTAAGCGATTCTCGCATCTCAGCTCAACGAAAACAGTGGAAGTCGTTTATCTCGTTTAATAACACGAAATTCTCGCATTAGATGTTGTCTTGCATAGGTGTATCGATAGAAAAGTCGATCTACATCGAGAATCGTAATGAACAGAGGTCAGGATGATTCTGGGATCTCGGCTCGACATAACGGAGTCGAAACCATTCACTTCGTCTTGAAAAACGGAATCCCCGCTTGAAACGTCGTTTGGCACAACTGGATAGAACGAAACATCGGTCTATATCAAAATTCGTGATGTGCCGAGTTTCCAGCGATTCTGGAATCTCCACTCAACGTACACGTGTCAAATCTTTCAGTCCGTCATGAAACATCTATTTCTTAAAAAAAAAACGTCGTCTCGCACGGCTGTACCAAACGAAACTTCGATCTACTGCGAAAATCGAAAATTCGCGTGGCTCAAAACATTGTATCGTCTGGGCAGAATATAAATTGATCAAATTATTCATTTCGTATCGAACATCGAAATTCTCGCGTCAAACATAGTCTCGCACAATCGTTTTGATCGAAACATCGATCTTCACCGAGATCCGAGATATCCCGGGTTTCGAGCGATTCTCGCATCTCAGCTCAACGAAAACAGTGGAAATCGTTTATCTCGTCCAATAACACGAATTTTTTGCATTAGACGTTGTCTTGCATAGGTGTATCGATAGAAAAGTCGATCTACATCCAGAATCGTAATGAACAGAGGTCAGGATGATTCTCGAATCTCGGCTCGACATAACAGAGTCAAAACCATTCACTTCGTCTTGAAAAACGGAATCCTTGCTTGAAACGTCGTTTCGCACAACTTGATAGAACGAAACATCGGTCTATATCAAGATTAGAGATGTGTCGAGTTCCCAGCGATTCTGGAATCTTAACTCAACGTAAACGTGTCAAACCCGTTCATTTTGTCGAAAAACATGAAATTCCCGCGTGAAACGTCGTCTCGCATAGCTGTAATGAACAAAACTTCGGTGTTCCCCGAGAATTAAGAATTCGCGTGTTTCGAGCGATTCTGGCATCTCAAATTAAGGTAAAAGTGTCAAAATCGTGTATTTTGTCTGAAAACGAAAGAGTTCTTGCGTTGAACGTCGTTTGTCATAGCTGTATCGAACGAAACTTCGATCTTCACCGAGATTCCAGATGTCCCGAGATTCGAGCGATTCTCGCATCTCAGCTCAACGAAAACAGTGGAAGTCGTTCATCCCGTCCAATAACACGAAATTCTTGCATTAGACGTCGTCTTGCATAGGTGGATCGATAGAAAAGTCGATCTACATCCAGAATCGTAATGAACCGAGTTCAGGATGATTCTGGGATCTCGGCTCGACATAACCGAGTCAAAACAATTCACTCTGTCTTGAAAAACGAAATCCTCGCTTGAAACGTCATTCTGCACAATTGTATTGAACGAAACATCGGTCTATATTAAGATTCAAGATGTGCCGAGTTTCCAGCGATTCTTAAATCTCGACTTAACGTAATCGTGTTAAAACCGTTAATTTCGTCCAAAATTATGAGACCGTTGCGAGAAACGTCGTCTCGCATAGCTGCATTGAACAAAACTTCGGTCTACCCGGAGAATTGTGATTTCGCGTGTTTCGAGCAATTCTGGCATCTCATCTCAACGTAAAAGTGTCAAAATCGTTTATGCTGTTCGAAAAGAAGAATCCTTGCGTTGAATATCGTCTGGCACGGCTGTACCGAACGAAACTTCAATCTACCGCGAGAATCGAAATTTCGCGTGGTTCAAGTGATTCTGACATCTGGGCTCAACATAAAAGTGATGAAATTATTCAATCAGGCTCGAAAAAGGGAATCCTTGCATTGAACGTCGTCTTGCTCGACTGAATCAATCGATATATCGAGCTAACCGAAAATCGATATGTCCCGAGTTCCGAGCGATTCTAGCATCACGGATCGAAATAAGAGTATTAGAACAATTTATTTCAGCTCAAATACTAATATTATCTCGTTTAACGTCGTCACGCACAATTGTATCAAACGGAATATCGATCTTACTAAGAATCGGATGTTCCGAGATTTAGACGATTCTGGCACCTCAACTTACCGTCAACGTGTCATATCTTTCAGTCCGTCATGAAACATCTATTTCTTGAAAAAAAAACGTCGTCTCGCACGGCTGTACCAAACGAAACTTCGATCTACTGCGAAAATCGAAATTTCGCGTGGCTCAAAACATTGTATCGTCTGGGCAGAGAATAAATTGATCAAATTATTCATTTCGTATCGAACATCGAAATTCTCGGGTCAAACGTAGTCTCGCACAATCGTTTCGATCAAAACATCGATCTAAACCGAGATCCGAGATATCCCGAGTTCGAGCGATTCTTGCATTCAAGCTCGACGTTAAAGTTTTAAACCCGTTCATTTTGTCCGACAACAGTAGTCGTGTCGAAACCGTTAATTCCGTCCAAAATTATGAAATCGTTGCGTGAAACGTCGTCTCGCATAGCTGCATTGAACAAAACTTCGGTCTACTCGGAGAATTGTGATTTCGCGTGTTTCGAGCAATTCGGGCATCTCATCTCAACGTAAAGGTGTCAAAATCGTTAATGCTGTTTAAAAAGAAGAATCGTCGCGTTGATTATCGTCTGGCATGGCTGTACCGAACGAAACTTCGATCTGCAGCGAGAATCGAAATTCCGCGTGGTTCAAGTGATTCTGACATCTCGGCTCAACATAAAAAAGATCAAATCATTCATTTTGGCTCGGACATCGGAATCCTTGCATTAAACGTCGTCTTGCTCGACTGAATCGGTCGATATATCGAGCTAACCGAAAATCGATATGTCCCGAGTTCCGAGCGATTCTAGCATCACGGATCGAAATAAGAGTATTAGAACCATTTATTTCCGCTCAAATACCAATATTATCTCGTTTAACGTCGTCACGCACAATTGTATCGAACGGAATATCGATCTTACTAAGAATCGAGATGTCCAGAGATTTCGACGATTCTGGCACCTCAACTCACCGTCATCGTGTCAAATTTCCCATTTCGTCTTGAAACATCAATTTCTTGCAAAAAAACGTCGTCTCGCGCAGCTGTATCAAACAAAACTTCGATCTACCGCGAGAATCGAAATTTCGCGTGGTTCAAGTGATTCTGACATCTCGGCTCAACATAAAAGTGTTGAAATCATTCAATTAGGCTCGAAAAATGGAATCCTCGCATTGAACGTCGTCTTGCTCGACTGAATCGCTCGATATGTCGAGCTAACCGAGAATCGATATGTCCCGAGTTCCGAGCGATTCTAGCATCACGGATCGAAATAAGAGTATTAGAACAATTTATTTCAGCTCAAATACTAATATTATCTCGTTTCACGTCGTCACGCACAATTGTATCGAACGGAATATCGATCTTACTAAGAATCGCATGTTCCGAGATTTAGACGATTCTGGCACCTCAACTTACCGTCAACGTGTCATATCTTTCAGTCCGTCATGAAACATCTATTTCTTGCAAAAAAAAACGTCGTCTCGCACGGCTGTACCAAACGAAACTTCGATCTACTGCGAAAATCGAAATTTTGCGTGGCTCAAAACATTGTATCGTCTGGGCAGAATATAAATTGATCAAATTATTCATTTCGTATCGAACATCGAAATTCTCGCGTCAAACATAGTCTCGCACAATCGTTTTGATCGAAACATCGATCTTCACCGAGATCCGAGATATCCCGGGATTCGAGCGATTCTCGCATCTCAGCTCAACGAAAACAGTGGAAATCGTTTATCTCGTCCAATAACACGAATTTTTTGCATTAGACGTTGTCTTGCATAGGTGTATCGATAGAAAAGTCGATCTACATCCAGAACCGTAATGAACAGAGGTCAGGATGATTCTGGAATCTCGGCTCGACATAACAGAGTCAAAACCATTCACTTCGTCTTGAAAAACGGAATCCTTGCTTGAAACGTCGTTTCGCACAACTGGATAGAACGAAACATCGGTCTATATCAAGATTAGAGATGTGTCGATTTCCCAGGGATTCTGGAATCTCAACTCAACGTAAACGTGTCGAACCCGTTCATTTTGTCGAAAAACATGAAATTCCCGCGTGAAACGTCGTCTCGCATAGCTGTATTGAACAAAACGTCGGTGTTCCCCGAGAATTAAGATTTCGCGCGTTTCGAGCGATTCTGGCATCTCAACTCAAGGTAAAAGTGTCAAAATCGTGTATTTTGTCTGAAAACGAAAGAGTTCTTGCGTTAAACGTCGTTTGTCATAGCTGTATCGAACGAAACTTCGATCTTCACCGAGATTCCAGATGTCCCGAGATTCGAGCGATTCTCGCATCTCAGCTCAACGAAAACAGTGGAAGTCGTTCATCCCGTCCAATAACACGAAATTCTTGCATTAGACGTCGTCTTGCATAGGTGGATCGATAGAAAAGTCGATCTACATCCAGAATCGTAATGAACCGAGTTCAGGATGATTCTGGGATCTCGGCTCGACATAACCGAGTCAAAACAATTCACTCTGTCTTGAAAAACGAATCCTCGCTTGAAACGTCGTTTTGCAAAATTGTATTGAACGAAACATCGGTCTATATCAAGATTAGTGATGTGTCGAGTTCCCAGGGATTCTGGAATCTCAACTCAACGTAAACGTGTCGAACCCGTTCATTTTGTCGAAAAACATGAAATTCACGCGTGAAACGTCGTCTCGCATAGCTGTATTAAACAAAACGTTGGTGTTCCCCGAGAATTAAGATTTCGCGTGTTTCGAGCGATTCTGGCATCTCAACTCAAGGTAAAAGTGTCAAAATCGTGTATTTTGTCTGAAAACGAAAGAGTTCTTGCGTTGAACGTCGTTTGTCATAGCTGTATCGAACGAAACTTCGATCTTCACCGAGATTCGAGATGTCCCGAGATTCGAGCGATTCTCGCATCTCGGCTCACCGAAAACTGTAAAGGTCGTTTATCTCGTCCAATAACGGGAAGATCTTGCATTAGACGTCGTCTTGCATAGGTGTATCGATAGAAAAGTCGATCTGCATCGAGAATCGTGCTTAACAGAGGTCAGGATGATTCTGGGATCTCGGCTCGATATAACAGAATCAAAACCATTCACTTCGTCTTGAAAAACAAAATCCTTGCTTGAAACGTCATTCTGCACAATTGTATTGATAGAAACATCGGTCTATATTAAGATTCAAGATGTGCCGAGTTTCCAGCGATTCTTAAATCTCGACTCAACGTAATCTTGTTAAAACCGTTAATTTTGTCCAAAATTATGAAATCGTTGCGTGAAACGTCGTCTCGCATAGCTGCATTGAACAAAACTTCGGTCTACTCGGAGAATTGTGATTTCGCGTGTTTCGAGCAATTCGGGCATCTCATCTCAACGTAAAGGTGTCAAAATCGTTAATGCTGTTTAAAAAGAAGAATCGTCGCGTTGATTATCGTCTGGCATGGCTGTACCGAACGAAACTTCGATCTGCAGCGAGAATCGAAATTCCGCGTGGTTCAAGTGATTCTGACATCTCGGCTCAACATAAAAGTGATCAAATCATTCATTTTGGCTCGGAAATCGGAATCCTTGCATTAAACGTCGTCTTGCTCGACTGAATCGGTCGATATATCGAGCTAACCGAGAATCGAGATGTCCCGAGTTTCGAGTGATTCTAGCATCACGGATCGAATTAAGGGTATTAGAACCATTTATTTCCGCTCAAATACCAATATTATCTCGTTTAACGTCGTCACACATAATTGTATCGAACGGAATATCGATCTTACTAAGAATCGAGATGTCCCGAGATTTCGACGATTCTGGCACCTCAACTTTACCGTCAACGTGTCATATCTTTCAGTCCGTCATGAAATATCTATTTCTTGAAGAAAAAACGTCGTCTCGCACGGCTGTACCAAACGAAACTTCGATCCACTGCGAAAATCGAAATTTCGCGTGGCTCAAAACATTGTATCGTCTGGGCAGAATATAAATTGATCAAATTATTTATTTCGTATCGAACATCGAAATTCTCGCGTCAAACGTAGTCTCGCACAATCGTTTCGATCAAAACATCGATCTAAACCGAGATCCGAGATATCCCGAGTTCGAGCGATTCTTGCATTTAAGCTCGACGTTAAAGTTTCAATTTCGTTTTTTTTTGTCCGACAACACGAGATTTTTTGAAATTTCTATTCATCGTCTTTCGCGGCTGTGTCGGACGAAATCATCGAACTACACCGAGATTCGAGATGTCCCGAGTTTAAGCGATTCTCGCATCTCAGCTCAACGAAAACAGTGGAAGTCGTTTATCTCGTTTAATAACACGAAATTCTCGCATTAGATGTTGTCTTGCATAGGTGTATCGATAGAAAAGTCGATCTACATCGAGAATCGTAATGAACAGAGGTCAGGATGATTCTGGGATCTCGGCTCGACATAACAGAGTCGAAACCATTCACTTTGTCTTGAAAAACGGAATCCCCGCTTGAAACGTCGTTTGGCACAACTGGATAGAACGAAACATCGGTCTATATCAAGATTCGTGATGTGCCGAGTTTCCAGCGATTCTGGAATCTCCACTCAACGTACACGTGTCAAATCTTTCAGTCCGTCATGAAACATCTATTTCTTGCAAAAAAAAACGTCGTCTCGCACGGCTGTACCAAACGAAACTTCGATCTACTGCGAAAATCGAAATTTTGCGTGGCTTAAAACATTGTATCGTCTGGGCAGAATATAAATTGATCAAATTATTCATTTCGTATCGAACATCGAAATTCTCGCGTCAAACATAGTCTCGCACAATCGTTTTGATCGAAACATCGATCTTCACCGAGATCCGAGATATCCCGGGATTCGAGCGATTCTCGCATCTCAGCTCAACGAAAACAGTGGAAATCGTTTATCTCGTCCAATAACACGAATTTTTTGCATTAGACGTTGTCTTGCATAGGTGTATCGATAGAAAAGTCGATCTACATACAGAACCGTAATGAACAGAGGTCAGGATGATTCTGGAATCTCGGCTCGACATAACCGAGTCAAAACTATTCACTCTGTCTTAAAAAACGAAATCCTCGCTTGAAACGTCGTTTTGCAAAATTGTATTGAACGAAACATCGGTCTGTATCAAGATTAGGGATGTGTCGAGTTCCCAGGGATTCTGGAATCTCAACTCAACGTAAACGTGTCGAACCCGTTCATTTTGTCGAAAAACATAAAATTCTCGCGTGAAACGTCGTCTCGCATAGCTGTATTGAACGAACTTCGTTGTTTCCTGAAAATCAAGATTTCGCCTGTTTCGAGCGGTTCTGGCATCTCAACTCAACATAAAAGTGTCAAAATCGTGTATTTTGTCTGAAAACGAAAGAGTTCTTGCGTTAAACGTCGTTTGGCATAGCTGTATCGAACGAAACTTCGATCTTCATCGAGATTCGAGATGTCCCGAGATTCGAGCGATTCTCGCATCTCGGCTCACCGAAAACTGTGAAAGTCGTTTATCTCGTCCAATAACGGGAAGATCTTGCATTAGACGTCGTTTTGCATAGGTGTATCGATAGAAAAGTCGATCTGCATCGAGAATCGTGCTTAACAGAGGTCAGAATGATTCTGGGATCTCGGCTCGACATAACAAAGTCGAAACCATTCACTTCGTCTTGAAAAACGGAATCCTCGCTTGAAACGTCGTTTGGCATAACTGGATAGAACGAAACATCGGTCTATATCAAGATTCGAGATGTGCCGAGTTTCCAGCGATTCTGGAATCTCCACTCAACGTACACGTGTCAAATCTTTCAGTCCGTCATGAAACATCTATTTCTTGAAAAAAAAAAACGTCGTCTCGCACGGCTGTACCAAACGAAACTTCGATCTACTGCGAAAATCGAAATTTCGCGTGGCTCAAAACATTGTATCGTCTGGGCAGAATATAAATTGATCACATTATTCATTTCGTATCGAACATCGAAATTCTCGCGTCAAACATAGTCTCGCACAATCGTTTTGATCGAAACATCGATCTTCACCGAGATCCGAGATATCCCGGGATTCGAGCGATTCTCGCATCTCAGCTCAACGAAAACAGTGGAAATCGTTTATCTCGTCCAATAACACGAATTTTTTGCATTAGACGTTGTCTTGCATAGGTGTATGGATAGAAAAGTCGATCTACATCCAGAATCGTAATGAACAGAGGTCAGGATGATCCTGGAATCTCGGCTCGACATAACAGAGTCAAAACCATTCACTTCGTCTTGAAAAACGGAATCCTTGCTTGAAACGTCGTTTCGCACAATTGTATTGAACGAAACATCGCCTATATTAAGATTCAAGATGTGCCGAGTTTCCAGCGATTCTTAAATCTCGACTCAACGTAATCGTGTTAAAACCGTTAATTTTGTCCAAAATCATGAAATCGTTGCGTGAAACGTCGTCTCGCATAGCTGCATTGAACAAAACTTCGGTCTACTCGGAGAATTGTGATTTCGCGTGTTTCGAGCAATTCGGGCATCTCATCTCAACGTAAAGGTGTCAAAATCGTTTATGCTGTTTAAAAAGAAGAATCGTCGCGTTGATTATCGTCTGGCACGGCTGTACCGAACGAAACTTCGATCTGCCGCGAGAATCGAAATTTCGCGTGGTTCAAGTGATTCTGACATCTCGGCTCAACATAAAAGTGTTGAAATCATCCAATTAGGCTTGAAAAATGGAATCCTCGCATTGAACGTCGTCTTGCTCGACTGAATCGCTCGATATGTCGAGCTAACCGAGAATCGATATGTCGCGAGTTCCGAGCGATTCTAGCATCACGGATCGAAATAAGAGTATTAGAACAATTTATTTCAGCTCAAATACTAATATTATCTCGTTTCACGTCGTCACGCACAATTGTATCGAACGGAATATCGATCTTACTAAGAATCGCATGTTCCGAGATTTAGACGATTCTGGCACCTCAACTTACCGTCAACGTGTTATATCTTTCAGTCCGTCATGAAACATCTATTTCTTGTAAAAAAAAACGTCGTCTCGCACGGCTGTACCAAACGAAACTTCGATCTACTGCGAAAATCGAAATTTTGCGTGGCTCAAAACATTGTATCGTCTGGGCAGAATATAAATTGATCAAATTATTCATTTCGTATCGAACATCGAAATTCTCGCGTCAAACATAGTCTCGCACAATCGTTTTGATCGAAACATCGATCTTCACCGAGATCCGAGATATCCCGGGATTCGAGCGATTCTCGCATCTCAGCTCAACGAAAACAGTGGAAATCGTTTATCTCGTCCAATAACACGAATTTTTTGCATTAGACGTTGTCTTGCATAGGTGTATCGATGGAAAAGTCGATCTACATCCAGAATCGTAATGAACAGAGGTCAGGATGATTCTGGAATCTCGGCTCGACATAACAGAGTCAAAACCATCCACTTCGTCTTGAAAAACGGAATCCTTGCTTGAAACGTCGTTTCGCACAACTGGATAGAACGAAACATCGGTCTATATCAAGATTAGAGATGTGTCGAGTTCCCAGGGATTCTAGAATCTCAACTCAACGTAAACGTGTCGAACCCGTTCATTTTGTCGAAAAACATGAAATTCCCGCGTGAAACGTCGTCTCGCATAGCTGTATTGAACGAAACTTCGTTGTTTCCCGAAAATCAAGATTTCGCCTGTTTCGAGCGGTTGTGGCATCTCAACTCAACGTAAAAGTGTCAAAATCGTGTATTTTGTCTGAAAACGAAAGAGTTCTTGCGTTAAACGTCGTTTGGCATAGCTGTATCGAACGAAACTTCGATCTTCATCGAGATTCGAGATGTCCCGAGATTCGAGTGATTCTCGCATCTCGCCTCACCGAAAACTGTGAAAGTCGTTTATCTCGTCCAATAACGGGAAGATCTTGCATTAGACGTCGTTTTGCATAGGTGTATCGATAGAAAAGTCGATCTGCATCGAGAATCGTGCTTAACAGAGGTCAGGATGATTCTGGGATCTCGGCTCGATATAACAGAATCAAAACCATTCACTTCGTCTTGAAAAACAAAATCCTTGCTTGAAACGTCATTCTGCACAATTGTATTGAACGAAACATCGGTCTATATTAAGATTCAAGATGTGCCGAGTTTCAAGCGATTCTTAAATCTCGACTCAACGTAATCGTGTTAAAACCGTTAATTTTGTCCAAAATTATGAAATCGTTGCGTGAAACGTCGTCTCGCATAGCTGCATTGAACAAAACTTCGGTCTACTCGGAGAATTGTGATTTCGCGTGTTTCGAGCAATTCGGGCATCTCATCTCAACGTAAAGGTGTCAAAATCGTTTATGCTGTTTAAAAAGAAGAATCGTCGCGTTGATTATCGTCTGGCATGGCTGTACCGAACGAAACTTCGATCTGCAGCGAGAATCGAAATTCCGCGTGGTTCAAGTGATTCTGACATCTCGGCTCAACATAAAAGTGATCAAATCATTCATTTTGGCTCGGAAATCGGAATCCTTGCATTCAACGTCGTCTTGCTCGACTGAATCGGTCGATATATCGAGCTAACCGAGAATCGAGATGTCCCGAGTTTCGAGTGATTCTAGCATCACGGATCGAATTAAGGGTATTAGAACCATTTATTTCCGCTCAAATACCAATATTATCTCGCTTAACGTCGTCACACATAATTGTATCGAACGGAATGTCGATCTTACTAAGAATCGAGATGTCCCGAGATTTCGACGATTCTGGCACCTCAACTTTACCGTCAACGTGTCATATCTTTCAGTCCGTCATGAAACATCTATTTCTTGAGAAAAAAACGTCGTCTCGCACGGCTGTACCAAACGAAACTTCGATCCACTGCGAAAATCGAAATTTCGCGTGGCTCAAAACATTGTATCGTCTGGGCAGAATATAAATTAATCAAATTATTCATTTCGTATCGAACATCGAAATTCTCGCGTCAAACATAGTCTCGCACAATCGTTTTGATCGAAACATCGATCTTCACCGCGATCCGAGATATCCCGGGATTCGAGCGATTCTCGCATCTCAGATCAACGAAAACAGTGGAAATCGTTTATCTCGTCCAATAACACGAATTTTTTGCATTAGACGTTGTCTTGCATAGGTGTATCGATAGAAAAGTCGATCTACATCCAGAATCGTAATGAACAGAGGTCAGGATGATTCTGGAATCTCGGCTCGACATAACAGAGTCAAAACCATTCACTTCGTCTTGAAAAACGGAATCCTTGCTCGAAACGTCGTTTCGCACAACTTGATAGAACGAAACATCGGTCTATATCAAGATTAGAGATGTGTCGAGTTCCCAGCGATTCTGGAATCTCAACTCAACGTAAACGTGTCAAACCCGTTCATTTTGTCGAAAAACATGAAATTCCCGCGTAAAACGTCGTCTCGCATAGCTGTATTGAACAAAACGTCGGTGTTCCCCGAGAATTAAGATTTCGCGTGTTTCGAGCGATTCTGGCATCTCAACTCAAGGTAAAAGTGTCAAAATCGTGTATTTTGTCTGAAAACGAAAGAGTTCTTGCGTTGAACGTCGTTTGTCATAGCTGTATCGAACGAATTTTCGATCTTCACCGAGATTCCAGATGTCCCGAGATTCGAGCGATTCTCGCATCTCAGCTCAACGAAAACAGTGGAAGTCGTTCATCCCGTCCTATAACACGAAATTCTTGCATTAGACGTCGTCTTGCATAGGTGGATCGATAGAAAAGTCGATCTACATCCAGAATCGTAATGAACCGAGTTCAGGATGATTCTGGGATCTCGGCTCGACATAACCGAGTCAAAACAATTCACTTTGTCTTGAAAAACGAAAGCCTCGCTTGGAACGTCGTTTTGCAAAATTGTATTGAACGAAACATCGGTCTATATCAAGATTAGAGATGTGTCGAGTTCCCAGGGATTCTGGAATCTCAACTCAACGTAAACGTGTCGAACCCGTTCATTTTGTCGAAAAACATAAAATTCTCGCGTGAAACGAAGTCTCGCATAGCTGTATTGAACGAAACTTCGTTGTTTCCCGAAAATCAAGATTTCGCCTGTTTCGAGCGGTTCTGGCATCTCAACTCAACGTAAAAGTGTCAAAATCGTGTATTTTGTTTGAAAACGAAAGAGTTCTTGCGTTAAACGTCGTTTGGCATAGCTGTATCGAACGAAACTTCGATCTTCATCGAGATTCGAGATGTCCCGAGATTCGAGCGATTCTCGCATCCCGGCTCACCGAAAACTGTGAAAGTCGTTTATCTCGTCCAATAACGGGAAGATCTTGCATTAGACGTCTTGCATAGGTGTATCGATAGAAAAGTCGATCTGCATTGAGAATCGTGCTTAACAGAGGTCAGGATGATTCTGGGATCTCGGCTCGATATAACAGAATCAAAACCATTCACTTCGTCTTGAAAAACAAAATCCTTGCTTGAAACGTCATTCTGCACAATTGTATTGAACGAAACATCGGTCTATATTAAGATTCAAGATGTGCCGAGTTTCCAGCGATTCTTAAATCTCGACTCAACGTAATCGTGTTAAAACCGTTAATTTTGTCCAAAATTATGAAATCGTTGCGTGAAACGTCGTCTCGCATAGCTGCATTGAACAAAACTTCGGTCTACTCGGAGAATTGTGATTTCGCGTGTTTCGAGCAATTCGGGCATCTCATCTCAACGTAAAGGTGTCAAAATCGTTTATGCTGTTTAAAAAGAAGAATCGTCGCGTTGATTATCGTCTGGCATGGCTGTACCGAACGAAACTTCGATCTGCAGCGAGAATCGAAATTCCGCGTGGTTCAAGTGATTCTGACATCTCGGCTCAACATAAAAGAGATCAAATCATTCATTTTGGCTCGGAAAATGGAATCCTTGCATTAAACGTCGTCTTGCTCGACTGAATCGGTCGATATATCGAGCTAACCGAGAATCGAGATGTCCCGAGTTTCGAGTGATTCTAGCATCACGGATCGAATAAAGGGTATTAGAACCATTTATTTCCGCTTAAATACCAATATTATCTCGGTTAACGTCGTCACACATAATTGTATCAAACGGAATATCGATCTTACTAAGAATCGAGATGTCCCGAGATTTCGACGATTCTGGCACCTCAACTTACCGTCAACGTGTCATATCTTTCAGTCCGTCATGAAACATCTATTTCTTGAAAAAAAAACGTCGTCTTGCACGGCTGTACCAAACGAAACTTCGATCCACCGCGAAAATCGAAATTTCGCGTGGCTCAAAACATTGTATCGTCTGGGCAGAATATAAATTGATCAAATTATTCATTTCGTATCGAACATCGAAATTCTCGCGTCAAACGTAGTCTCGCACAATCGTTTCGATCAAAACATCGATCTGAACCGAGATCCGAGATATCCCGAGATCCAAGCGATTCTCGCATCTCAGCTCAACGAAAACAGTGGAAGTCGTTTATCTCGTTTAATAACACGAAATTCTCGCATTAGATGTTGTCTTGCATAGGTGTATCGATAGAAAAGTTGATCTACATCGAGAATCGTAATGAACAGAGGTCAGGATGATTCTGGGATCTCGGCTCGACATAACAGAGTCGAAACCATTCACTTCGTCTTGAAAAACGGAATCCTCGCTTGAAACGTCGTTTGGCACAACTGGATAGAACGAAACATCGGTCTATATCAAGATTAGAGATGTGTCGAGTTCCCAGCGATTCTGGAATCTCAACTCAACGTAAACAGTGGAAGTCGTTCATCCCGTCCTATAACACGAAATTCTTGCATTAGACGTCGTCTTGCATAGGTGGATCGATAGAGAAGTCGATCTACATCCAGAATCGTAATGAACCGAGTTCAGGATGATTCTGGGATCTCGGCTCGACATAACCGAGTCAAAACAATTCACTCTGTCTTGAAAAACGAAAGCCTCGCTTGAAACGTCGTTTTGCAAAATTGTATTGAACGAAACATCGGTCTATATTAAGATTAGAGATGTGTCGAGTTCCCAGGGATTCTGGAATCTCAACTCAACGTAAACGTGTCGAACCCGTTCATTTTGTCGAAAAACATGAAATTCTCGCGTGAAACGTCGTCTCGCATAGCTGTATTGAACGAAACTTCGTTGTTTCCCGAAAATTAAGATTTCGCCTGTTTCGAGCGGTTCTGGCATCTCAACTCAACGTAAAAGTGTCAAAATCGTGTATTTTGTCTGAAAACGAAAGAGTTCTTGCGTTAAACGTCGTTTGGCATAGCTGTATCGAACGAAACTTCGATCTTCATCGAGATTCGAGATGTCCCGAGATTCGAGCGATTCTCGCATCTCGGCTCACCGAAAACTGTGAAAGTCGTTTATCTCGTCCAATAACACGAAGATCTCGCATTAGACGTCGTTTTGCATAGGTGTATCGATAGAAAAGTCGATCTACATCGAGAATCGTGCTGAACAGAGGTCAGGATGATTCTGGGATCTCGGCTCGATATATCAGAGTCAAAAACATTCACTTCGTCTTGAAAAACAAAATCCTTGCTTGAAACGTCATTCTGCACAATTGTATTGAACGAAACATCGGTCTATATTGAGATTCAAGATGTGCCGAGTTTCCAGCGATTCTTAAACCTCGACTCAACGTAATCGTGTTAAAACCGTTAATTTCGTCCAAAATTATGAGACCGTTGCGTGAAACGTCGTCTCGCATAGCTGCATTGAACAAAACTTCGGTCTGCCCGGAGAATTGTGATTTCGCGTGTTTCGAGCAATTCTGGCATCTCATCTCAACGTAAAAGTGTCAAAATCGTTTATGCTGTTCGAAAAGAAGAATGCTTGCGTTGAATATCGCCTGGCACGGCTGTACCGAACGAAACTTCAATCTACCGCGAGAATCGAAATTTCGCGTGGTTCAAGTGATTCTGACATCTGGGCTCAACATAAAAGTGATGAAATTATTCAATGGGGCTCGAAAAATGGAATCCTTGCATTGAACGTCGTCTTGCTCGACTGAATCAATCGATATATCGAGCTAACCGAAAATCGATATGTCCCGAGTTCCGAGTGATTCTAGCATCACGGATCGAATTAAGGGTATTAGAACCATTTATTTTCGCTCAAATACCAATATTATCTCGTTTAACGTCGTCACACACAATTGAATCGAACGGAATATCGATCTTACTAAGAATCGAGATGTCCCGAGATTTCGACGATTCTGGCACCTCAACTTACCGTCAACGTGTCATATCTTTCATTTCGTCATGAAACATCTATTTCTTGCAAAAAAAAACGTCGTCTCGCACAGCTGAACCAATCAAAACTTCGATCTACTGCGAAAATCGAAATTTAGCGTGGCTTAAGTTATTGTGTCATCTGGGCAGAACATAAATTGATGAAATTAGTCATTTTCTCTCGAACAACAAAATTCCTGCGTCAAACATAGTCTCGCACGATCGTTTTGATCGAAACATCGATCTTCACCGAGATCCGAGATATCTCGGGATTCGAGCGATTCTCGCATCTCAGCTCAACGAAAACAGTGGAAATCCTTTATGTCGTCCAATAACACGAATTTTTTGCATTAGACGTTGTCTTGCATAGGTGTATCGATAGAAAAGTCGATCTACATCCAGAATCGTAATCAACCGAGTTCAGGATGATTCTGGGATCTCGGCTCGACATAACAGAGTCACAACTATTCACTTCATCTTAAAAAAAAATCCTTGCTTGAAACGTCGTTTTGCACAATTGTATTGAACGAAACATCGGTCTATATCAAGATCCGAGATGTGCCGAGTCTCAGCGATTCCAAAATCTCGACTCTTCGTAGTCGTGTCGAAACCGTTAATTTTGTCCAAAATTATGAAATCGTTGCGTGAAACGTCGTCTCGCATAGCTGCATTGAACAAAACTTCGGTCTACTCGGAGAATTGTGATTTCGCGTGTTTCGAGCAATTCGGGCATCTCATCTCAACGTAAAGGTGTCAAAATCGTTTATGCTGTTTAAAAAGAAGAATCGTCGCGTTGATTATCGTCTAGCACGGCTGTACCGAACGAAACTTCGATCTGCCGCGAGAATCGAAATTCCGCGTGGTTCAAGTGATTCTGACATCTCGGCTCAACATAAAAGTGATCAAATCATTCATTTTGGCTCGGAAAATGGAATCCTTGCATTAAACGTCGTCTTGCTCGACTGAATCGGTCGATATATCGGGCTAACCGAGAATCGAGATGTCCCGAGTTTCGAGTGATTCTAGCATCACGGATCGAATTAAGGGTATTAGAACCATTTATTTTCGCTCAAATACCAATATTATCTCGTTTAACGTCGTCACACACAATTGAATCGAACGGAATATCGATCTTACTAAGAATCGAGATGTCCCGAGATTTCGACGATTCTGGCACCTCAACTTACCGTCAACGTGTCATATCTTTCAGTCCGTCATGAAACATCTATTTCTTGAAAGAAAAACGTCGTCTCGCACGGCTGTACCAAACGAAACTTCGATCTACTGCGAAAATCGAAATTTCGCGTGGCTCAAAACATTGTATCGTCTCGGCAGAATATAAATTGATGAAATTATTCATTTCGTATCGAACATCGAAATTCTCTCGTCAAACGTAGTCTCGCACAATCGTTTCGATAAAAACATCGATCTGAACCGAGATCCGAGATATCCCGAGTTCGAGCGATTCTTGCATTTAAGCTCGACGTTAAAGTTTCAATTTCGTTTTTTTTGTCCGACAACACGAGATTTTTTGAAATTTCTATTTATCGTCTTTCGCGGCTGTGTCGGACGAAATCATTGAACTACACCGAGATTCGAGATGTCCCGAGTTTAAGCGATTCTCGCATCTCAGCTCAACGAAAACAGTGGAAGTCGTTTATCTCGTTTAATAACACGAAATTCTCGCATTAGATGTTGTCTTGCATAGGTGTATCGATAGAAAAGTCGATCTACATCGAGAATCGTAATGAACAGAGGTCAGGATGATTCTGGGATCTCGGCTCGACATAACAGAGTCGAAACCATTCACTTCGTCTTGAAAAACGAAATCCTCGCTTGAAACGTCGTTTGGCATAACTGGATAGAACGAAACATCGGTCTATATCAAGATTCGAGATGTGCCGAGTTTCCAGCGATTCTGGAATCTCCACTCAACGTACACGTGTCAAATCTTGCAGTCCGTCATGAAACATCTATTTCTTGAAAAAAAAAAACGTCGTCTCGCACGGCTGTACCAAACGAAACTTCGATCTACTGCGAAAATCGAAATTTCGCGTGGCTCAAAACATTGTATCGTCTGGGCAGAATATAAATTGATCACATTATTCATTTCGTATCGACCATCGAAATTCTCGCGTCAAACATAGTCTCGCACAATCGTTTTGATCGAAACATCGATCTTCACCGAGATCCGAGATATCCCGGGATTCGAGCGATTCTCGCATCTCAGCTCAACGAAAACAGTGGAAATCGTTTATCTTGTCCAATAACACGAATTTTTTGCATTAGACGTTGTCTTGCATAGGTGTATTGATGGAAAAGTCGATCTACATCCAGAATCGTAATGAACAGAGGTCAGGATGATCCTGGAATCTCGGCTCGACATAACAGAGTCAAAACTATGCACTTCGTCTTGAAAAACGGAATCCTTGCTTGAAACGTCGTTTCGCACAACTGGATAGAACGAAACATCGGTCTATATCAAGATTAGAGATGTGTCGAGTCCCCAGCGATTCTGGAATCTCAACTCAACGTAAACGTGTCGAACCCGTTCATTTTGTCGAAAAACATCAAATTCTCGCGTGAAACGTCGTCTCGCATAGCTGTATTGAACGAAACTTCGTTGTTTCCCAAAAATTAAGATTTCGCCCGTTTCGAGCGGTTCTGGCATCTCAACTCAACGTAAAAGTGTCAAAATCGTGTATTTTGTCTGAAAACGAAAGAGTTTTTGCGTTAAACGTCGTTTGGCATAGCTGTATCGAACGAAACTGCGATCTTCATCGAGATTCGAGATGTCCCGAGATTCGAGCGATTCTCGCATCTCGGCTCACCGAAAACTGTGAAAGTCGTTTATCTCGTCCAATAACACGATATTCTCGCATTAGACGTCGTCTTGCACAGGTGTATCGATAGTAAAGTCGATCTACATCCAGAATCGTAATCAACCGAGTTCAGGATGATTCTGGGATCTCGGCTCGACATAACAGAGTCACAACTATTCACTTCATCTTAAAAAAAAAATCCTTGCTTGAAACGTCGTTTTGCACAATTGTATTGAACGAAACATCGGTCTATATCAAGATTCGAGATGTGCCGAGTCTCAGCGATTCCAAAATCTCGACTCAACGTAGTCGTGTTAAAACCGTTAATTTTGTCCAAAATTATGAAATCGTTGCGTGAAACGTCGTCTCGCATAGCTGCATTGAACAAAACTTCGGTCTACTCGGAGAATTGTGATTTCGCGTGTTTCGAGCAATTCGGGCATCTCATCTCAACGTAAAGGTGTCAAAATCGTTTATGCTGTTTAAAAAGAAGAATCGTCGCGTTGATTATCGTCTGGCATGGCTGTACCGAACGAAACTTCGATCTGCAGCGAGAATCGAAATTCCGCGTGGTTCAAGTGATTCTGACATCTCGGCTCAACATAAAAGTGATCAAATCATTCATTTTGGCTCGGAAAATGGAATCCTTGCATTAAACGTCGTCTTGCTCGACTGAATCGGTCGATATATCGAGCTAACCGAGAATCGAGATGTCCCGAGTTCCGAGTGATTCTAGCATCACGGATCGAATTAAGGGTATTAGAACCATTTATTTCCGCTCAAATACCAATATTATCTCGTTTAACGTCGTCACACATAATTGTATCGAACGGAATATCGATCTTACTAAGAATCGAGATGTCCCGAGATTTCGACGATTCTGGCACCTCAACTTACCGTCAACGTGTCATATCTTTCAGTCCGTCATGAAACATCTATTTCTTGAAAAAAAAACGTCGTCTCGCACGGCTGTACCAAACGAAACTTCGATCCACTGCGAAAATCGAAATTTCGCGTGGCTCAAAACATTGTATCGTCTGGGCAGAATATAAATTGATCAAATTATTCATTTCGTATCGAACATCGAAATTCTCGCGTCAAACGTAGTCTCGCACAATCGTTTCGATCAAAACATCGATCTGAACCGAGATCCGAGATATCCCGAGTTCGAGCGATTCTTGCATTTAAGCTCGACGTTAAAGTTTCAATTTCGTTTTTTTTTGTCCGACAACACGAGATTTTTTAAAATTTCTATTCATCGTCTTTCGCGGCTGTGTCGGACAAAATCATCGAACTACACCGAGATTCGAGATGTCCCGAGTTTAAGCGATTCTCGCATCACAGCTCAACGAAAACAGTGGAAGTCGTTTATCTCGTTTAATAACACGAAATTCTCGCATGAGATGTTGTCTTGCATAGGTGTATCGATAGAAAAGTCGATCTACATCGAGAATCGTAATGAACAGAGGTCAGGATGATTCTGGGATCTCGGCTCGACATAACAAAGTCGAAACCATTCACTTCGTCTTGAAAAACGGAATCCTCGCTTGAAACGTCGTTTGGCATAACTGGATAGAACGAAACATCGGTCTATATCAAGATTCGAGATGTGCCGAGTTTCCAGCGATTCTGGAATCTCCACTCAACGTACACGTGTCAAATCTTTCAGTCCGTCATGAAACATCTATTTCTTGGAAAAAAAAACGTCGTCTCGCACGGCTGTACCAAACGAAACTTCGATCCACTGCGAAAATCGAAATTTCGCGTGGCTCAAAACATTGTATCGTCTGGGCAGAATATAAATTGATCACATTATTCATTTCGTATCGAACATCGAAATTCTCGCGTCAAACATAGTCTCGCACAATCGTTTTGATCGAAACATCGATCTTCACCGAGATCCGAGATATCCCGGGATTCGAGCGATTCTCGCATCTCAGCTCAACGAAAACAGTGGAAATCGTTTATCTCGTTCAATAACTGGAATTTTTTGCATTAGACGTTGTCTTGCATAGGTGTATTGATAGAAAAGTCGATCTACATCCAGAATCGTAATGAACAGAGGTCAGGATGATCCTGGAATCTCGGCTCGACATAACAGAGTCAAAACCATTCACTTCGTCTTGAAAAACGGAATCCTTGCTTGAAACGTCGTTTCGCACAACTGGATAGAACGAAACATCGGTCTATATCAAGATTAGAGATGTGTCGAGTTCCCAGCGATTCTGGAATCTCAACTCAACGTAAACGTGTCGAACCCGTTCATTTTGTCGAAAAACATGAAATTCTCGCGTGAAACGTCGTCTCGCATAGCTGTATTGAACGAAACTTCGTTGTTTCCCGAAAATTAAGATTTCGCCCGTTTCGAGCGGTTCTGGCATCTCAACTCAACGTAAAAGTGTCAAAATCGTGAATTTTGTCTGAAAACGAAAGAGTTCTTGCGTTAAACGTCGTTTGGCATAGCTGTATCGAACGAAACTTCGATCTTCATCGAGATTCGAGATGTCCCGAGATTCGAGCGATTCTCGCATCCCGGCTCACCGAAAACTGTGAAAGTCGTTTATCTCGTCCAATAACGGGAAGATCTTGCATTAGACGTCGTCTTGCATAGGTGTTTTGATAGAAAAGTCGATCTGCATCGAGATTCGTGCTTAACAGAGGTCAGGATGATTCTGGGATCTCGGCTCGATATAACAGAATCAAAACCATTCACTTCGTCTTGAAAAACAAAATCCTTGCTTGAAACGTCGTTTCGCACAACTTGATAGAACGAAACATCGGTCTATATCAAGATTAGAGATGTGTCGAGTTCCCAGCGATTCTGGAATCTCAACTCAACGTAAACGTGTCAAACCCGTTCATTTTGTCGAAAAACATGAAATTCCCGCGTGAAACGTCGTCTCGCATAGCTGTATTGAACAAAACGTCGGTGTTCCCCGAGAATTAAGATTTCGCGTGTTTCGAGCGATTCTGGCATCTCAACTCAAGGTAAAAGTGTCAAAATCGTGTATTTTGTCTGAAAACGAAAGAGTTCTTGCGTTGAACGTCGTTTGTCATAGCTGTATCGAACGAAACTTCGATCTTCACCGAGATTCCAGATGTCCCGAGATTCGAGCGATTCTCGCATCTCAGCTCAACGAAAACAGTGGAAGTCGTTCATCCCGTCCTATAACACGAAATTCTTGCATTAGACGTCGTCTTGCATAGGTGGATCGATAGAAAAGTCGATCTACATCCAGAATCGTAATGAACCGAGTTCAGGATGATTCTGGGATCTCGGCTCGACATAACCGAGTCAAAACAATTCACTTTGTCTTGAAAAACGAAAGCCTCGCTTGGAACGTCGTTTTGCAAAATTGTATTGAACGAAACATCGGTCTATATCAAGATTAGAGATGTGTCGAGTTCCCAGGGATTCTCGAATCTCAACTCAACGTAAACGTGTCGAACCCGTTCATTTTGTCGAAAAACATAAAATTCTCGCGTGAAACGTCGTCTCGCATAGCTGTATTGAACGAAACTTCGTTGTTTCCCGAAAATCAAGATTTCGCCTGTTTCGAGCGGTTCTGGCATTTCAACTCAACGTAAAAGTGTCAAAATCGTGTATTTTGTCTGAAAACGAAAGAGTTCTTGCGTTAAACGTCGTTTGGCATAGCTGTATCGAACGAAACTTCGATCTTCATCGAGATTCGAGATGTCCCGAGATTCGAGCGATTCTCGCATCCCGGCTCACCGAAAACTGTGAAAGTCGTTTATCTCGTCCAATAACGGGAAGATCTTGCATTAGACGTCCTCTTGCATAGGTGTTTCGATAGAAAAGTCGATCTGCATCGAGATTCGTGCTTAACAGAGGTCAGGATGATTCTGGGATCTCGGCTCGATATAACAGAGTCAAAACCGTTCACTTCGTCTTGAAAAACAAAATCCTTGCTTGAAACGTCATTCTGCACAATTGTATTGAACGAAACATCGGTCTATATTAAGATTCAAGATGTGCCGAGTTTCCAGCGATTCTTAAATCTCGACTCAACGTAATCGTGTTAAAACCGTTAATTTTGTCCAAAATTATGAAATCGTTGCGTGAAACGTCGTCTCGCATAGCTGCATTGAACAAAACTTCGGTCTACTCGGAGAATTGTGATTTCGCGTGTTTCGAGCAATTCGGGCATCTCATCTCAACGTAAAGGTGTCAAAATCGTTTATGCTGTTTAAAAAGAAGAATCGTCGCGTTGATTATCGTCTGGCATGGCTGTACCGAACGAAACTTCGATCTGCAGCGAGAATCGAAATTCCGCGTGGTTCAAGTGATTCTGACATCTCGGCTCAACATAAAAGTGATCAAATCATTCATTTTGGCTCGGAAATCAGAATCCTTGCATTAAACGTCGTCTTGCTCGACTGAATCGGTCGATATATCGAGCTAACCGAGAATCGAGATGTCCCGAGTTTCGAGTGATTCTAGAATCACGGATCGAATTAAGGGTATTAGAACCATTTATTTCCGCTCAAATACCAATATTATCTCGTTTAACGTCGTCACACATAATTGTATCGAACGGAATATCGATCTTACTAAGAATCGAGATGTCCCGAGATTTCGACGATTCTGGCACCTCAACTTTACCGTCAACGTGTCATATCTTTCAGTCCGTCATGAAACATCTATTTCTTGAAAAAAAAAAACGTCGTCTCGCACGGCTGTACCAAACGAAACTTCGATCCACTGCAAAAATCGAAATTTCGCGTGGCTCAAAACATTGTATCGTCTGGGCAGAATATAAATTGATCAAATTATTCATTTCGTATCGAACATCGAAATTCTCGCGTCAAACGTAGTCTCGCACAATCGTTTCGATCAAAACATCGATCTAAACCGAGATCCGAGATATCCCCAGTTCGAGCGATTTTTGCATTTAAGCTCGACGTTAAAGTTTCAATTTCGTTTTTTTTTGTCCGACAACACGAGATTTTTTGAAATTTCTATTCATCGTCTTTCGCGGCTGTGTCGGACGAAATCATCGAACTACACCGAGATTCGAGATGTCCCGAGTTTAAGCGATTCTCGCATCTCAGCTCAACGAAAACAGTGGAAGTCGTTTATCTCGTTTAATAACACGAAATTCTCGCATTAGATGTTGTCTTGCATAGGTGTATCGATAGAAAAGTCGATCTCCATCGAGAATCGTAATGAACAGAGGTCAGGATGATTCTGGGATCTCGGCTCGACATAACAGAGTCGAAACCATTCACTTCGTCTTGAAAAACGGAATCCCCGCTTGAAACGTCGTTTGGCACAACTGGATAGAACGAAACATCGGTCTATATCAAGATTCGTGATGTGCCGAGTTTCCAGCGATTCTGGAATCTCCACTCAACGTACACGTGTCAAATCTTTCAGTCCGTCATGAAACATCTATTTCTTAAAAAAAAACGTCGTGTCGCACGGCTGTACCAAACGAAACTTCGATCTACTGCGAAAATCGAAAATTCGCGTGGCTCAAAACATTGTATCGTCTGGGCAGAATATAAATTGATCACATTATTCATTTCGTATCGAACATCAAAATTCTCGCGTCAAACATAGTCTCGCACAATCGTTTTGATCGAAACATCGATCTTCACCGAGATCCGAGATATCCCGGGATTCGCGCGATTCTCGCATCTCAGCTCAACGAAAACAGTGGAAATCGTTTATCTCGTCCAATAACACGAATTTTTTGCATTAGACGTTGTCTTGCATAGGTGTATTGATAGAAAAGTCGATCTACATCCAGAATCGTAATGAACAGAGGTCAGGATGATCCTGGAATCTCGGCTCGACATAACAGAGTCAAAACCATTCACTTCGTCTTGAAAAACGAAATCCATGCTTGAAACGTCATTCTGCACAATTGTATTGAACGAAACATCGGTCTATATTAAGATTCAAGATGTGCCGAGTTTCCAGCGATTCTTAAATCTCGACTCAACGTAATCGTGTTAAAACCGTTAATTTTGTCCAAAATTTTGAAATCGTTGCGTGAAACGTCGTCTCGCATAGCTGCATTGAACAAAACTTCGGTCTACTCGGAGAATTGTGATTTCGCGTGTTTCGAGCAATTCGGGCATCTCATCTCAACGTAAAGGTGTCAAAATCGTTTATGCTGTTTAAAAAGAAGAATCGTCGCGTTGATTATCGTCTGGCATGGCTGTACCGAACGAAACTTCGATCTGCAGCGAGAATCGGAATTCCGCGTGGTTCAAGTGATTCTGACATCTCGGCTCAACATAAAAGTGATCAAATCATTCATTTTGGCTCGGAAATCGGAATCCTTGCATTCAACGTCGTCTTGCTCGACTGAATCGGTCGATATATCGAGCTAACCGAGAATCGAGATGTCCCGAGTTTCGAGTGATTCTAGCATCACGGATCGAATTAAGGGTATTAGAACCATTTATTTCCGCTCAAATACCAATATTATCTCGTTTAACGTCGTCACACACAATTGTATCGAACGGAATATCGATCTTACTAAGAATCGGATGTCCCGAGATTTAGACGATTCTGGCACCTCAACTTACCGTCATCGTGTCAAATTTCCCATTTCGTCTTGAAACATCAATTTCTTGCAAAAAAACGTCGTCTCGCGCAGCTGTATCAAACAAAACTTCGATCTACCGCGAGAATCGAAATTTCGCGTGGTTCAAGTGATTCTGACATCTCGGCTCAACATAAAAGTGTTGAAATCATTCAATTAGGCTCGAAAAATGGAATCCTCGCATTGAACGTCGTCTTGCTCGACTGAATCGCTCGATATGTCGAGCTAACCGAGAATCGATATGTCCCGAGTTCCGAGCGATTCTAGCATCACGGATCGAAATAAGAGTATTAGAACAATTTATTTCAGCTCAAATACTAATATTATCTCGTTTCACGTCGTCACGCACAATTGTATCGAACGGAATATCGATCTTACTAAGAATCGCATGTTCCGAGATTTAGACGATTCTGGCACCTCAACTTACCGTCAACGTGTCATATCTTTCAGTCCGTCATGAAACATCTATTTCTTGCAAAAAAAAACGTCGTCTCGCACGGCTGTACCAAACGAAACTTCGATCTACTGCGAAAATCGAAATTTTGCGTGGCTTAAAACATTGTATCGTCTGGGCAGAATATAAATTGATCAAATTATTCATTTCGTATCGAACATCGAAATTCTCGCGTCAAACATAGTCTCGCACAATCGTTTTGATCGAAACATCGATCTTCACCGAGATCCGAGATATCCCGGGATTCGAGCGATTCTCGCATCTCAGCTCAACGAAAACAGTGGAAATCGTTTATCTCGTCCAATAACACGAATTTTTTGCATTAGACGTTGTCTTGCATAGGTGTATCGATAGAAAAGTCGATCTACATACAGAACCGTAATGAACAGAGGTCAGGATGATTCTGGAATCTCGGCTCGACATAACAGAGTCAAAACTATGCACTTCGTCTTGAAAAACGGAATCCTTGCTTGAAACGTCGTTTCGCACAACTGGATAGAACGAAACATCGGTCTATATCAAGATTAGAGATGTGTCGAGTCCCCAGCGATTCTGGAATCTCAACTCAACGTAAACGTGTCGAACCCGTTCATTTTGTCGAAAAACATCAAATTCTCGCGTGAAACGTCGTCTCGCATAGCTGTATTGAACGAAACTTCGTTGTTTCCCAAAAATTAAGATTTCGCCCGTTTCGAGCGGTTCTGGCATCTCAACTCAACGTAAAAGTGTCAAAATCGTGTATTTTGTCTGAAAACGAAAGAGTTTTTGCGTTAAACGTCGTTTGGCATAGCTGTATCGAACGAAACTGCGATCTTCATCGAGATTCGAGATGTCCCGAGATTCGAGCGATTCTCGCATCTCGGCTCACCGAAAACTGTGAAAGTCGTTTATCTCGTCCAATAACACGATATTCTCGCATTAGACGTCGTCTTGCACAGGTGTATCGATAGTAAAGTCGATCTACATCCAGAATCGTAATCAACCGAGTTCAGGATGATTCTGGGATCTCGGCTCGACATAACAGAGTCACAACTATTCACTTCATCTTAAAAAAAAAATCCTTGCTTGAAACGTCGTTTTGCACAATTGTATTGAACGAAACATCGGTCTATATCAAGATTCGAGATGTGCCGAGTCTCAGCGATTCCAAAATCTCGACTCAACGTAGTCGTGTTAAAACCGTTAATTTTGTCCAAAATTATGAAATCGTTGCGTGAAACGTCGTCTCGCATAGCTGCATTGAACAAAACTTCGGTCTACTCGGAGAATTGTGATTTCGCGTGTTTCGAGCAATTCGGGCATCTCATCTCAACGTAAAGGTGTCAAAATCGTTTATGCTGTTTAAAAAGAAGAATCGTCGCGTTGATTATCGTCTGGCATGGCTGTACCGAACGAAACTTCGATCTGCAGCGAGAATCGAAATTCCGCGTGGTTCAAGTGATTCTGACATCTCGGCTCAACATAAAAGTGATCAAATCATTCATTTTGGCTCGGAAAATGGAATCCTTGCATTAAACGTCGTCTTGCTCGACTGAATCGGTCGATATATCGAGCTAACCGAGAATCGAGATGTCCCGAGTTCCGAGTGATTCTAGCATCACGGATCGAATTAAGGGTATTAGAACCATTTATTTCCGCTCAAATACCAATATTATCTCGTTTAACGTCGTCACACATAATTGTATCGAACGGAATATCGATCTTACTAAGAATCGAGATGTCCCGAGATTTCGACGATTCTGGCACCTCAACTTACCGTCAACGTGTCATATCTTTCAGTCCGTCATGAAACATCTATTTCTTGAAAAAAAAACGTCGTCTCGCACGGCTGTACCAAACGAAACTTCGATCCACTGCGAAAATCGAAATTTCGCGTGGCTCAAAACATTGTATCGTCTGGGCAGAATATAAATTGATCAAATTATTCATTTCGTATCGAACATCGAAATTCTCGCGTCAAACGTAGTCTCGCACAATCGTTTCGATCAAAACATCGATCTGAACCGAGATCCGAGATATCCCGAGTTCGAGCGATTCTTGCATTTAAGCTCGACGTTAAAGTTTCAATTTCGTTTTTTTTTGTCCGACAACACGAGATTTTTTAAAATTTCTATTCATCGTCTTTCGCGGCTGTGTCGGACAAAATCATCGAACTACACCGAGATTCGAGATGTCCCGAGTTTAAGCGATTCTCGCATCACAGCTCAACGAAAACAGTGGAAGTCGTTTATCTCGTTTAATAACACGAAATTCTCGCATGAGATGTTGTCTTGCATAGGTGTATCGATAGAAAAGTCGATCTACATCGAGAATCGTAATGAACAGAGGTCAGGATGATTCTGGGATCTCGGCTCGACATAACAAAGTCGAAACCATTCACTTCGTCTTGAAAAACGGAATCCTCGCTTGAAACGTCGTTTGGCATAACTGGATAGAACGAAACATCGGTCTATATCAAGATTCGAGATGTGCCGAGTTTCCAGCGATTCTGGAATCTCCACTCAACGTACACGTGTCAAATCTTTCAGTCCGTCATGAAACATCTATTTCTTGGAAAAAAAAACGTCGTCTCGCACGGCTGTACCAAACGAAACTTCGATCCACTGCGAAAATCGAAATTTCGCGTGGCTCAAAACATTGTATCGTCTGGGCAGAATATAAATTGATCACATTATTCATTTCGTATCGAACATCGAAATTCTCGCGTCAAACATAGTCTCGCACAATCGTTTTGATCGAAACATCGATCTTCACCGAGATCCGAGATATCCCGGGATTCGAGCGATTCTCGCATCTCAGCTCAACGAAAACAGTGGAAATCGTTTATCTCGTTCAATAACTGGAATTTTTTGCATTAGACGTTGTCTTGCATAGGTGTATTGATAGAAAAGTCGATCTACATCCAGAATCGTAATGAACAGAGGTCAGGATGATCCTGGAATCTCGGCTCGACATAACAGAGTCAAAACCATTCACTTCGTCTTGAAAAACGGAATCCTTGCTTGAAACGTCGTTTCGCACAACTGGATAGAACGAAACATCGGTCTATATCAAGATTAGAGATGTGTCGAGTTCCCAGCGATTCTGGAATCTCAACTCAACGTAAACGTGTCGAACCCGTTCATTTTGTCGAAAAACATGAAATTCTCGCGTGAAACGTCGTCTCGCATAGCTGTATTGAACGAAACTTCGTTGTTTCCCGAAAATTAAGATTTCGCCCGTTTCGAGCGGTTCTGGCATCTCAACTCAACGTAAAAGTGTCAAAATCGTGAATTTTGTCTGAAAACGAAAGAGTTCTTGCGTTAAACGTCGTTTGGCATAGCTGTATCGAACGAAACTTCGATCTTCATCGAGATTCGAGATGTCCCGAGATTCGAGCGATTCTCGCATCCCGGCTCACCGAAAACTGTGAAAGTCGTTTATCTCGTCCAATAACGGGAAGATCTTGCATTAGACGTCGTCTTGCATAGGTGTTTTGATAGAAAAGTCGATCTGCATCGAGATTCGTGCTTAACAGAGGTCAGGATGATTCTGGGATCTCGGCTCGATATAACAGAATCAAAACCATTCACTTCGTCTTGAAAAACAAAATCCTTGCTTGAAACGTCGTTTCGCACAACTTGATAGAACGAAACATCGGTCTATATCAAGATTAGAGATGTGTCGAGTTCCCAGCGATTCTGGAATCTCAACTCAACGTAAACGTGTCAAACCCGTTCATTTTGTCGAAAAACATGAAATTCCCGCGTGAAACGTCGTCTCGCATAGCTGTATTGAACAAAACGTCGGTGTTCCCCGAGAATTAAGATTTCGCGTGTTTCGAGCGATTCTGGCATCTCAACTCAAGGTAAAAGTGTCAAAATCGTGTATTTTGTCTGAAAACGAAAGAGTTCTTGCGTTGAACGTCGTTTGTCATAGCTGTATCGAACGAAACTTCGATCTTCACCGAGATTCCAGATGTCCCGAGATTCGAGCGATTCTCGCATCTCAGCTCAACGAAAACAGTGGAAGTCGTTCATCCCGTCCTATAACACGAAATTCTTGCATTAGACGTCGTCTTGCATAGGTGGATCGATAGAAAAGTCGATCTACATCCAGAATCGTAATGAACCGAGTTCAGGATGATTCTGGGATCTCGGCTCGACATAACCGAGTCAAAACAATTCACTTTGTCTTGAAAAACGAAAGCCTCGCTTGGAACGTCGTTTTGCAAAATTGTATTGAACGAAACATCGGTCTATATCAAGATTAGAGATGTGTCGAGTTCCCAGGGATTCTCGAATCTCAACTCAACGTAAACGTGTCGAACCCGTTCATTTTGTCGAAAAACATAAAATTCTCGCGTGAAACGTCGTCTCGCATAGCTGTATTGAACGAAACTTCGTTGTTTCCCGAAAATCAAGATTTCGCCTGTTTCGAGCGGTTCTGGCATTTCAACTCAACGTAAAAGTGTCAAAATCGTGTATTTTGTCTGAAAACGAAAGAGTTCTTGCGTTAAACGTCGTTTGGCATAGCTGTATCGAACGAAACTTCGATCTTCATCGAGATTCGAGATGTCCCGAGATTCGAGCGATTCTCGCATCCCGGCTCACCGAAAACTGTGAAAGTCGTTTATCTCGTCCAATAACGGGAAGATCTTGCATTAGACGTCCTCTTGCATAGGTGTTTCGATAGAAAAGTCGATCTGCATCGAGATTCGTGCTTAACAGAGGTCAGGATGATTCTGGGATCTCGGCTCGATATAACAGAGTCAAAACCGTTCACTTCGTCTTGAAAAACAAAATCCTTGCTTGAAACGTCATTCTGCACAATTGTATTGAACGAAACATCGGTCTATATTAAGATTCAAGATGTGCCGAGTTTCCAGCGATTCTTAAATCTCGACTCAACGTAATCGTGTTAAAACCGTTAATTTTGTCCAAAATTATGAAATCGTTGCGTGAAACGTCGTCTCGCATAGCTGCATTGAACAAAACTTCGGTCTACTCGGAGAATTGTGATTTCGCGTGTTTCGAGCAATTCGGGCATCTCATCTCAACGTAAAGGTGTCAAAATCGTTTATGCTGTTTAAAAAGAAGAATCGTCGCGTTGATTATCGTCTGGCATGGCTGTACCGAACGAAACTTCGATCTGCAGCGAGAATCGAAATTCCGCGTGGTTCAAGTGATTCTGACATCTCGGCTCAACATAAAAGTGATCAAATCATTCATTTTGGCTCGGAAATCAGAATCCTTGCATTAAACGTCGTCTTGCTCGACTGAATCGGTCGATATATCGAGCTAACCGAGAATCGAGATGTCCCGAGTTTCGAGTGATTCTAGAATCACGGATCGAATTAAGGGTATTAGAACCATTTATTTCCGCTCAAATACCAATATTATCTCGTTTAACGTCGTCACACATAATTGTATCGAACGGAATATCGATCTTACTAAGAATCGAGATGTCCCGAGATTTCGACGATTCTGGCACCTCAACTTTACCGTCAACGTGTCATATCTTTCAGTCCGTCATGAAACATCTATTTCTTGAAAAAAAAAAACGTCGTCTCGCACGGCTGTACCAAACGAAACTTCGATCCACTGCAAAAATCGAAATTTCGCGTGGCTCAAAACATTGTATCGTCTGGGCAGAATATAAATTGATCAAATTATTCATTTCGTATCGAACATCGAAATTCTCGCGTCAAACGTAGTCTCGCACAATCGTTTCGATCAAAACATCGATCTAAACCGAGATCCGAGATATCCCCAGTTCGAGCGATTTTTGCATTTAAGCTCGACGTTAAAGTTTCAATTTCGTTTTTTTTTGTCCGACAACACGAGATTTTTTGAAATTTCTATTCATCGTCTTTCGCGGCTGTGTCGGACGAAATCATCGAACTACACCGAGATTCGAGATGTCCCGAGTTTAAGCGATTCTCGCATCTCAGCTCAACGAAAACAGTGGAAGTCGTTTATCTCGTTTAATAACACGAAATTCTCGCATTAGATGTTGTCTTGCATAGGTGTATCGATAGAAAAGTCGATCTCCATCGAGAATCGTAATGAACAGAGGTCAGGATGATTCTGGGATCTCGGCTCGACATAACAGAGTCGAAACCATTCACTTCGTCTTGAAAAACGGAATCCCCGCTTGAAACGTCGTTTGGCACAACTGGATAGAACGAAACATCGGTCTATATCAAGATTCGTGATGTGCCGAGTTTCCAGCGATTCTGGAATCTCCACTCAACGTACACGTGTCAAATCTTTCAGTCCGTCATGAAACATCTATTTCTTAAAAAAAAACGTCGTGTCGCACGGCTGTACCAAACGAAACTTCGATCTACTGCGAAAATCGAAAATTCGCGTGGCTCAAAACATTGTATCGTCTGGGCAGAATATAAATTGATCACATTATTCATTTCGTATCGAACATCAAAATTCTCGCGTCAAACATAGTCTCGCACAATCGTTTTGATCGAAACATCGATCTTCACCGAGATCCGAGATATCCCGGGATTCGCGCGATTCTCGCATCTCAGCTCAACGAAAACAGTGGAAATCGTTTATCTCGTCCAATAACACGAATTTTTTGCATTAGACGTTGTCTTGCATAGGTGTATTGATAGAAAAGTCGATCTACATCCAGAATCGTAATGAACAGAGGTCAGGATGATCCTGGAATCTCGGCTCGACATAACAGAGTCAAAACCATTCACTTCGTCTTGAAAAACGAAATCCATGCTTGAAACGTCATTCTGCACAATTGTATTGAACGAAACATCGGTCTATATTAAGATTCAAGATGTGCCGAGTTTCCAGCGATTCTTAAATCTCGACTCAACGTAATCGTGTTAAAACCGTTAATTTTGTCCAAAATTTTGAAATCGTTGCGTGAAACGTCGTCTCGCATAGCTGCATTGAACAAAACTTCGGTCTACTCGGAGAATTGTGATTTCGCGTGTTTCGAGCAATTCGGGCATCTCATCTCAACGTAAAGGTGTCAAAATCGTTTATGCTGTTTAAAAAGAAGAATCGTCGCGTTGATTATCGTCTGGCATGGCTGTACCGAACGAAACTTCGATCTGCAGCGAGAATCGGAATTCCGCGTGGTTCAAGTGATTCTGACATCTCGGCTCAACATAAAAGTGATCAAATCATTCATTTTGGCTCGGAAATCGGAATCCTTGCATTCAACGTCGTCTTGCTCGACTGAATCGGTCGATATATCGAGCTAACCGAGAATCGAGATGTCCCGAGTTTCGAGTGATTCTAGCATCACGGATCGAATTAAGGGTATTAGAACCATTTATTTCCGCTCAAATACCAATATTATCTCGTTTAACGTCGTCACACACAATTGTATCGAACGGAATATCGATCTTACTAAGAATCGGATGTCCCGAGATTTAGACGATTCTGGCACCTCAACTTACCGTCATCGTGTCAAATTTCCCATTTCGTCTTGAAACATCAATTTCTTGCAAAAAAACGTCGTCTCGCGCAGCTGTATCAAACAAAACTTCGATCTACCGCGAGAATCGAAATTTCGCGTGGTTCAAGTGATTCTGACATCTCGGCTCAACATAAAAGTGTTGAAATCATTCAATTAGGCTCGAAAAATGGAATCCTCGCATTGAACGTCGTCTTGCTCGACTGAATCGCTCGATATGTCGAGCTAACCGAGAATCGATATGTCCCGAGTTCCGAGCGATTCTAGCATCACGGATCGAAATAAGAGTATTAGAACAATTTATTTCAGCTCAAATACTAATATTATCTCGTTTCACGTCGTCACGCACAATTGTATCGAACGGAATATCGATCTTACTAAGAATCGCATGTTCCGAGATTTAGACGATTCTGGCACCTCAACTTACCGTCAACGTGTCATATCTTTCAGTCCGTCATGAAACATCTATTTCTTGCAAAAAAAAACGTCGTCTCGCACGGCTGTACCAAACGAAACTTCGATCTACTGCGAAAATCGAAATTTTGCGTGGCTTAAAACATTGTATCGTCTGGGCAGAATATAAATTGATCAAATTATTCATTTCGTATCGAACATCGAAATTCTCGCGTCAAACATAGTCTCGCACAATCGTTTTGATCGAAACATCGATCTTCACCGAGATCCGAGATATCCCGGGATTCGAGCGATTCTCGCATCTCAGCTCAACGAAAACAGTGGAAATCGTTTATCTCGTCCAATAACACGAATTTTTTGCATTAGACGTTGTCTTGCATAGGTGTATCGATAGAAAAGTCGATCTACATACAGAACCGTAATGAACAGAGGTCAGGATGATTCTGGAATCTCGGCTCGACATAACCGAGTCAAAACAATTCACTCTGTCTTAAAAAACGAAATCCTCGCTTGAAACGTCGTTTTGCAAAATTGTATTGAACGAAACATCGGTCTGTATCAAGATTAGGGATGTGTCGAGTTCCCAGGGATTCTGGAATCTCAACTCAACGTAAACGTGTCGAACCCGTTCATTTTGTCGAAAAACATAAAATTCTCGCGTGAAACGTCGTCTCGCATAGCTGTATTGAACGAAACTTCGTTGTTTCCTGAAAATCAAGATTTCGCCTGTTTCGAGCGGTTCTGGCATCTCAACTCAACATAAAAGTGTCAAAATCGTGTATTTTGTCTGAAAACGAAAGAGTTCTTGCGTTAAACGTCGTTTGGCATAGCTGTATCGAACGAAACTTCGATCTTCATCGAGATTCGAGATGTCCCGAGATTCGAGCGATTCTCGCATCTCGGCTCACCGAAAACTGTGAAAGTCGTTTATCTCGTCCAATAACGGGAAGATCTTGCATTAGACGTCGTTTTGCATAGGTGTATCGATAGAAAAGTCGATCTGCATCGAGAATCGTGCTTAACAGAGGTCAGAATGATTCTGGGATCTCGGCTCGACATAACAAAGTCGAAACCATTCACTTCGTCTTGAAAAACGGAATCCTTGCTTGAAACGTCGTTTGGCATAACTGGATAGAACGAAACATCGGTCTATATCAAGATTCGAGATGTGCCGAGTTTCCAGCGATTCTGGAATCTCCACTCAACGTACACGTGTCAAATCTTTCAGTCCGTCATGAAACATCTATTTCTTGAAAAAAAAAAACGTCGTCTCGCACGGCTGTACCAAACGAAACTTCGATCTACTGCGAAAATCGAAATTTCGCGTGGCTCAAAACATTGTATCGTCTGGGCAGAATATAAATTGATCACATTATTCATTTCGTATCGAACATCGAAATTCTCGCGTCAAACATAGTCTCGCACAATCGTTTTGATCGAAACATCGATCTTCACCGAGATCCGAGATATCCCGGGATTCGAGCGATTCTCGCATCTCAGCTCAACGAAAACAGTGGAAATCGTTTATCTCGTCCAATAACACGAATTTTTTGCATTAGACGTTGTCTTGCATAGGTGTATGGATAGAAAAGTCGATCTACATCCAGAATCGTAATGAACAGAGGTCAGGATGATCCTGGAATCTCGGCTCGACATAACAGAGTCAAAACCATTCACTTCGTCTTGAAAAACGGAATCCTTGCTTGAAACGTCGTTTCGCACAATTGTATTGAACGAAACATCGCCTATATTAAGATTCAAGATGTGCCGAGTTTCCAGCGATTCTTAAATCTCGACTCAACGTAATCGTGTTAAAACCGTTAATTTTGTCCAAAATCATGAAATCGTTGCGTGAAACGTCGTCTCGCATAGCTGCATTGAACAAAACTTCGGTCTACTCGGAGAATTGTGATTTCGCGTGTTTCGAGCAATTCGGGCATCTCATCTCAACGTAAAGGTGTCAAAATCGTTTATGCTGTTTAAAAAGAAGAATCGTCGCGTTGATTATCGTCTGGCACGGCTGTACCGAACGAAACTTCGATCTGCCGCGAGAATCGAAATTTCGCGTGGTTCAAGTGATTCTGACATCTCGGCTCAACATAAAAGTGTTGAAATCATCCAATTAGGCTTGAAAAATGGAATCCTCGCATTGAACGTCGTCTTGCTCGACTGAATCGCTCGATATGTCGAGCTAACCGAGAATCGATATGTCGCGAGTTCCGAGCGATTCTAGCATCACGGATCGAAATAAGAGTATTAGAACAATTTATTTCAGCTCAAATACTAATATTATCTCGTTTCACGTCGTCACGCACAATTGTATCGAACGGAATATCGATCTTACTAAGAATCGCATGTTCCGAGATTTAGACGATTCTGGCACCTCAACTTACCGTCAACGTGTTATATCTTTCAGTCCGTCATGAAACATCTATTTCTTGTAAAAAAAAACGTCGTCTCGCACGGCTGTACCAAACGAAACTTCGATCTACTGCGAAAATCGAAATTTTGCGTGGCTCAAAACATTGTATCGTCTGGGCAGAATATAAATTGATCAAATTATTCATTTCGTATCGAACATCGAAATTCTCGCGTCAAACATAGTCTCGCACAATCGTTTTGATCGAAACATCGATCTTCACCGAGATCCGAGATATCCCGGGATTCGAGCGATTCTCGCATCTCAGCTCAACGAAAACAGTGGAAATCGTTTATCTCGTCCAATAACACGAATTTTTTGCATTAGACGTTGTCTTGCATAGGTGTATCGATGGAAAAGTCGATCTACATCCAGAATCGTAATGAACAGAGGTCAGGATGATTCTGGAATCTCGGCTCGACATAACAGAGTCAAAACCATCCACTTCGTCTTGAAAAACGGAATCCTTGCTTGAAACGTCGTTTCGCACAACTGGATAGAACGAAACATCGGTCTATATCAAGATTAGAGATGTGTCGAGTTCCCAGGGATTCTAGAATCTCAACTCAACGTAAACGTGTCGAACCCGTTCATTTTGTCGAAAAACATGAAATTCCCGCGTGAAACGTCGTCTCGCATAGCTGTATTGAACGAAACTTCGTTGTTTCCCGAAAATCAAGATTTCGCCTGTTTCGAGCGGTTGTGGCATCTCAGCTCAACGTAAAAGTGTCAAAATCGTGTATTTTGTCTGAAAACGAAAGAGTTCTTGCGTTAAACGTCGTTTGGCATAGCTGTATCGAACGAAACTTCGATCTTCATCGAGATTCGAGATGTCCCGAGATTCGAGTGATTCTCGCATCTCGCCTCACCGAAAACTGTGAAAGTCGTTTATCTCGTCCAATAACGGGAAGATCTTGCATTAGACGTCGTTTTGCATAGGTGTATCGATAGAAAAGTCGATCTGCATCGAGAATCGTGCTTAACAGAGGTCAGGATGATTCTGGGATCTCGGCTCGATATAACAGAATCAAAACCATTCACTTCGTCTTGAAAAACAAAATCCTTGCTTGAAACGTCATTCTGCACAATTGTATTGAACGAAACATCGGTCTATATTAAGATTCAAGATGTGCCGAGTTTCAAGCGATTCTTAAATCTCGACTCAACGTAATCGTGTTAAAACCGTTAATTTTGTCCAAAATTATGAAATCGTTGCGTGAAACGTCGTCTCGCATAGCTGCATTGAACAAAACTTCGGTCTACTCGGAGAATTGTGATTTCGCGTGTTTCGAGCAATTCGGGCATCTCATCTCAACGTAAAGGTGTCAAAATCGTTTATGCTGTTTAAAAAGAAGAATCGTCGCGTTGATTATCGTCTGGCATGGCTGTACCGAACGAAACTTCGATCTGCAGCGAGAATCGAAATTCCGCGTGGTTCAAGTGATTCTGACATCTCGGCTCAACATAAAAGTGATCAAATCATTCATTTTGGCTCGGAAATCGGAATCCTTGCATTCAACGTCGTCTTGCTCGACTGAATCGGTCGATATATCGAGCTAACCGAGAATCGAGATGTCCCGAGTTTCGAGTGATTCTAGCATCACGGATCGAATTAAGGGTATTAGAACCATTTATTTCCGCTCAAATACCAATATTATCTCGTTTAACGTCGTCACACATAATTGTATCGAACGGAATGTCGATCTTACTAAGAATCGAGATGTCCCGAGATTTCGACGATTCTGGCACCTCAACTTTACCGTCAACGTGTCATATCTTTCAGTCCGTCATGAAACATCTATTTCTTGAGAAAAAAACGTCGTCTCGCACGGCTGTACCAAACGAAACTTCGATCTACTGCGAAAATCGAAATTTCGCGTGGCTCAAAACATTGTATCGTCTGGGCAGAATATAAATTGATCAAATTATTCATTTCGTATCGAACATCGAAATTCTCGCGTCAAACATAGTCTCGCACAATCGTTTTGATCGAAACATCGATCTTCACCGAGATCCGAGATATCCCGGGATTCGAGCGATTCTCGCATCTCAGCTCAACGAAAACAGTGGAAATCGTTTATCTCGTCCAATAACACGAATTTTTTGCATTAGACGTTGTCTTGCATAGGTGTATCGATGGAAAAGTCGATCTACATCCAGAATCGTAATGAACAGAGGTCAGGATGATTCTGGAATCTCGGCTCGACATAACAGAGTCAAAACCATCCACTTCGTCTTGAAAAACGGAATCCTTGCTTGAAACGTCGTTTCGCACAACTGGATAGAACGAAACATCGGTCTATATCAAGATTAGAGATGTGTCGAGTTCCCAGGGATTCTAGAATCTCAACTCAACGTAAACGTGTCGAACCCGTTCATTTTGTCGAAAAACATGAAATTCCCGCGTGAAACGTCGTCTCGCATAGCTGTATTGAACGAAACTTCGTTGTTTCCCGAAAATCAAGATTTCGCCTGTTTCGAGCGGTTGTGGCATCTCAACTCAACGTAAAAGTGTCAAAATCGTGTATTTTGTCTGAAAACGAAAGAGTTCTTGCGTTAAACGTCGTTTGGCATAGCTGTATCGAACGAAACTTCGATCTTCATCGAGATTCGAGATGTCCCGAGATTCGAGTGATTCTCGCATCTCGCCTCACCGAAAACTGTGAAAGTCGTTTATCTCGTCCAATAACGGGAAGATCTTGCATTAGACGTCGTTTTGCATAGGTGTATCGATAGAAAAGTCGATCTGCATCGAGAATCGTGCTTAACAGAGGTCAGGATGATTCTGGGATCTCGGCTCGATATAACAGAATCAAAACCATTCACTTCGTCTTGAAAAACAAAATCCTTGCTTGAAACGTCATTCTGCACAATTGTATTGAACGAAACATCGGTCTATATTAAGATTCAAGATGTGCCGAGTTTCAAGCGATTCTTAAATCTCGACTCAACGTAATCGTGTTAAAACCGTTAATTTTGTCCAAAATTATGAAATCGTTGCGTGAAACGTCGTCTCGCATAGCTGCATTGAACAAAACTTCGGTCTACTCGGAGAATTGTGATTTCGCGTGTTTCGAGCAATTCGGGCATCTCATCTCAACGTAAAGGTGTCAAAATCGTTTATGCTGTTTAAAAAGAAGAATCGTCGCGTTGATTATCGTCTGGCATGGCTGTACCGAACGAAACTTCGATCTGCAGCGAGAATCGAAATTCCGCGTGGTTCAAGTGATTCTGACATCTCGGCTCAACATAAAAGTGATCAAATCATTCATTTTGGCTCGGAAATCGGAATCCTTGCATTCAACGTCGTCTTGCTCGACTGAATCGGTCGATATATCGAGCTAACCGAGAATCGAGATGTCCCGAGTTTCGAGTGATTCTAGCATCACGGATCGAATTAAGGGTATTAGAACCATTTATTTCCGCTCAAATACCAATATTATCTCGTTTAACGTCGTCACACATAATTGTATCGAACGGAATGTCGATCTTACTAAGAATCGAGATGTCCCGAGATTTCGACGATTCTGGCACCTCAACTTTACCGTCAACGTGTCATATCTTTCAGTCCGTCATGAAACATCTATTTCTTGAGAAAAAAACGTCGTCTCGCACGGCTGTACCAAACGAAACTTCGATCCACTGCGAAAATCGAAATTTCGCGTGGCTCAAAACATTGTATCGTCTGGGCAGAATATAAATTAATCAAATTATTCATTTCGTATCGAACATCGAAATTCTCGCGTCAAACATAGTCTCGCACAATCGTTTTGATCGAAACATCGATCTTCACCGAGATCCGAGATATCCCGGGATTCGAGCGATTCTCGCATCTCAGATCAACGAAAACAGTGGAAATCGTTTATCTCGTCCAATAACACGAATTTTTTGCATTAGACGTTGTCTTGCATAGGTGTATCGATAGAAAAGTCGATCTACATCCAGAATCGTAATGAACAGAGGTCAGGATGATTCTGGAATCTCGGCTCGACATAACAGAGTCAAAACCATTCACTTCGTCTTGAAAAACGGAATCCTTGCTCGAAACGTCGTTTCGCACAACTTGATAGAACGAAACATCGGTCTATATCAAGATTAGAGATGTGTCGAGTTCCCAGCGATTCTGGAATCTCAACTCAACGTAAACGTGTCAAACCCGTTCATTTTGTCGAAAAACATGAAATTCCCGCGTAAAACGTCGTCTCGCATAGCTGTATTGAACAAAACGTCGGTGTTCCCCGAGAATTAAGATTTCGCGTGTTTCGAGCGATTCTGGCATCTCAACTCAAGGTAAAAGTGTCAAAATCGTGTATTTTGTCTGAAAACGAAAGAGTTCTTGCGTTGAACGTCGTTTGTCATAGCTGTATCGAACGAATTTTCGATCTTCACCGAGATTCCAGATGTCCCGAGATTCGAGCGATTCTCGCATCTCAGCTCAACGAAAACAGTGGAAGTCGTTCATCCCGTCCTATAACACGAAATTCTTGCATTAGACGTCGTCTTGCATAGGTGGATCGATAGAAAAGTCGATCTACATCCAGAATCGTAATGAACCGAGTTCAGGATGATTCTGGGATCTCGGCTCGACATAACCGAGTCAAAACAATTCACTTTGTCTTGAAAAACGAAAGCCTCGCTTGGAACGTCGTTTTGCAAAATTGTATTGAACGAAACATCGGTCTATATCAAGATTAGAGATGTGTCGAGTTCCCAGGGATTCTGGAATCTCAACTCAACGTAAACGTGTCGAACCCGTTCATTTTGTCGAAAAACATAAAATTCTCGCGTGAAACGAAGTCTCGCATAGCTGTATTGAACGAAACTTCGTTGTTTCCCGAAAATCAAGATTTCGCCTGTTTCGAGCGGTTCTGGCATCTCAACTCAACGTAAAAGTGTCAAAATCGTGTATTTTGTTTGAAAACGAAAGAGTTCTTGCGTTAAACGTCGTTTGGCGTAGCTGTATCGAACGAAACTTCGATCTTCATCGAGATTCGAGATGTCCCGAGATTCGAGCGATTCTCGCATCCCGGCTCACCGAAAACTGTGAAAGTCGTTTATCTCGTCCAATAACGGGAAGATCTTGCATTAGACGTCTTGCATAGGTGTATCGATAGAAAAGTCGATCTGCATTGAGAATCGTGCTTAACAGAGGTCAGGATGATTCTGGGATCTCGGCTCGATATAACAGAATCAAAACCATTCACTTCGTCTTGAAAAACAAAATCCTTGCTTGAAACGTCATTCTGCACAATTGTATTGAACGAAACATCGGTCTATATTAAGATTCAAGATGTGCCGAGTTTCCAGCGATTCTTAAATCTCGACTCAACGTAATCGTGTTAAAACCGTTAATTTTGTCCAAAATTATGAAATCGTTGCGTAAAACGTCGTCTCGCATAGCTGCATTGAACAAAACTTCGGTCTACTCGGAGAATTGTGATTTCGCGTGTTTCGAGCAATTCGGGCATCTCATCTCAACGTAAAGGTGTCAAAATCGTTTATGCTGTTTAAAAAGAAGAATCGTCGCGTTGATTATCGTCTGGCATGGCTGTACCGAACGAAACTTCGATCTGCAGCGAGAATCGAAATTCCGCGTGGTTCAAGTGATTCTGACATCTCGGCTCAACATAAAAGAGATCAAATCATTCATTTTGGCTCGGAAAATGGAATCCTTGCATTAAACGTCGTCTTGCTCGACTGAATCGGTCGATATATCGAGCTAACCGAGAATCGAGATGTCCCGAGTTTCGAGTGATTCTAGCATCACGGATCGAATAAAGGGTATTAGAACCATTTATTTTCGCTTAAATACCAATATTATCTCGGTTAACGTCGTCACACATAATTGTATCGAACGGAATATCGATCTTACTAAGAATCGAGATGTCCCGAGATTTCGACGATTCTGGCACCTCAACTTACCGTCAACGTGTCATATCTTTCAGTCCGTCATGAAACATCTATTTCTTGAAAAAAAAACGTCGTCTTGCACGGCTGTACCAAACGAAACTTCGATCCACCGCGAAAATCGAAATTTCGCGTGGCTCAAAACATTGTATCGTCTGGGCAGAATATAAATTGATCAAATTATTCATTTCGTATCGAACATCGAAATTCTCGCGTCAAACGTAGTCTCGCACAATCGTTTCGATCAAAACATCGATCTGAACCGAGATCCGAGATATCCCGAGATCCAAGCGATTCTCGCATCTCAGCTCAACGAAAACAGTGGAAGTCGTTTATCTCGTTTAATAACACGAAATTCTCGCATTAGATGTTGTCTTGCATAGGTGTATCGATAGAAAAGTTGATCTACATCGAGAATCGTAATGAACAGAGGTCAGGATGATTCTGGGATCTCGGCTCGACATAACAGAGTCGAAACCATTCACTTCGTCTTGAAAAACGGAATCCTCGCTTGAAACGTCGTTTGGCACAACTGGATAGAACGAAACATCGGTCTATATCAAGATTAGAGATGTGTCGAGTTCCCAGCGATTCTGGAATCTCAACTCAACGTAAACAGTGGAAGTCGTTCATCCCGTCCTATAACACGAAATTCTTGCATTAGACGTCGTCTTGCATAGGTGGATCGATAGAGAAGTCGATCTACATCCAGAATCGTAATGAACCGAGTTCAGGATGATTCTGGGATCTCGGCTCGACATAACCGAGTCAAAACAATTCACTCTGTCTTGAAAAACGAAAGCCTCGCTTGAAACGTCGTTTTGCAAAATTGTATTGAACGAAACATCGGTCTATATTAAGATTAGAGATGTGTCGAGTTCCCAGGGATTCTGGAATCTCAACTCAACGTAAACGTGTCGAACCCGTTCATTTTGTCGAAAAACATGAAATTCTCGCGTGAAACGTCGTCTCGCATAGCTGTATTGAACGAAACTTCGTTGTTTCCCGAAAATTAAGATTTCGCCCGTTTCGAGCGGTTCTGGCATCTCAACTCAACGTAAAAGTGTCAAAATCGTGAATTTTGTCTGAAAACGAAAGAGTTCTTGCGTTAAACGTCGTTTGGCATAGCTGTATCGAACGAAACTTCGATCTTCATCGAGATTCGAGATGTCCCGAGATTCGAGCGATTCTCGCATCCCGGCTCACCGAAAACTGTGAAAGTCGTTTATCTCGTCCAATAACGGGAAGATCTTGCATTAGACGTCGTCTTGCATAGGTGTTTTGATAGAAAAGTCGATCTGCATCGAGATTCGTGCTTAACAGAGGTCAGGATGATTCTGGGATCTCGGCTCGATATAACAGAATCAAAACCATTCACTTCGTCTTGAAAAACAAAATCCTTGCTTGAAACGTCGTTTCGCACAACTTGATAGAACGAAACATCGGTCTATATCAAGATTAGAGATGTGTCGAGTTCCCAGCGATTCTGGAATCTCAACTCAACGTAAACGTGTCAAACCCGTTCATTTTGTCGAAAAACATGAAATTCCCGCGTGAAACGTCGTCTCGCATAGCTGTATTGAACAAAACGTCGGTGTTCCCCGAGAATTAAGATTTCGCGTGTTTCGAGCGATTCTGGCATCTCAACTCAAGGTAAAAGTGTCAAAATCGTGTATTTTGTCTGAAAACGAAAGAGTTCTTGCGTTGAACGTCGTTTGTCATAGCTGTATCGAACGAAACTTCGATCTTCACCGAGATTCCAGATGTCCCGAGATTCGAGCGATTCTCGCATCTCAGCTCAACGAAAACAGTGGAAGTCGTTCATCCCGTCCTATAACACGAAATTCTTGCATTAGACGTCGTCTTGCATAGGTGGATCGATAGAAAAGTCGATCTACATCCAGAATCGTAATGAACCGAGTTCAGGATGATTCTGGGATCTCGGCTCGACATAACCGAGTCAAAACAATTCACTTTGTCTTGAAAAACGAAAGCCTCGCTTGGAACGTCGTTTTGCAAAATTGTATTGAACGAAACATCGGTCTATATCAAGATTAGAGATGTGTCGAGTTCCCAGGGATTCTGGAATCTCAACTCAACGTAAACGTGTCGAACCCGTTCATTTTGTCGAAAAACATAAAATTCTCGCGTGAAACGTCGTCTCGCATAGCTGTATTGAACGAAACTTCGTTGTTTCCCGAAAATCAAGATTTCGCCTGTTTCGAGCGGTTCTGGCATTTCAACTCAACGTAAAAGTGTCAAAATCGTGTATTTTGTCTGAAAACGAAAGAGTTCTTGCGTTAAACGTCGTTTGGCATAGCTGTATCGAACGAAACTTCGATCTTCATCGAGATTCGAGATGTCCCGAGATTCGAGCGATTCTCGCATCCCGGCTCACCGAAAACTGTGAAAGTCGTTTATCTCGTCCAATAACGGGAAGATCTTGCATTAGACGTCCTCTTGCATAGGTGTTTCGATAGAAAAGTCGATCTGCATCGAGATTCGTGCTTAACAGAGGTCAGGATGATTCTGGGATCTCGGCTCGATATAACAGAGTCAAAACCGTTCACTTCGTCTTGAAAAACAAAATCCTTGCTTGAAACGTCATTCTGCACAATTGTATTGAACGAAACATCGGTCTATATTAAGATTCAAGATGTGCCGAGTTTCCAGCGATTCTTAAATCTCGACTCAACGTAATCGTGTTAAAACCGTTAATTTTGTCCAAAATTATGAAATCGTTGCGTGAAACGTCGTCTCGCATAGCTGCATTGAACAAAACTTCGGTCTACTCGGAGAATTGTGATTTCGCGTGTTTCGAGCAATTCGGGCATCTCATCTCAACGTAAAGGTGTCAAAATCGTTTATGCTGTTTAAAAAGAAGAATCGTCGCGTTGATTATCGTCTGGCATGGCTGTACCGAACGAAACTTCGATCTGCAGCGAGAATCGAAATTCCGCGTGGTTCAAGTGATTCTGACATCTCGGCTCAACATAAAAGTAATCAAATCATTCATTTTGGCTCGGAAATCAGAATCCTTGCATTAAACGTCGTCTTGCTCGACTGAATCGGTCGATATATCGAGCTAACCGAGAATCGAGATGTCCCGAGTTTCGAGTGATTCTAGAATCACGGATCGAATTAAGGGTATTAGAACCATTTATTTCCGCTCAAATACCAATATTATCTCGTTTAACGTCGTCACACATAATTGTATCGAACGGAATATCGATCTTACTAAGAATCGAGATGTCCCGAGATTTCGACGATTCTGGCACCTCAACTTTACCGTCAACGTGTCATATCTTTCAGTCCGTCATGAAACATCTATTTCTTGAAAAAAAAAAACGTCGTCTCGCACGGCTGTACCAAACGAAACTTCGATCCACTGCAAAAATCGAAATTTCGCGTGGCTCAAAACATTGTATCGTCTGGGCAGAATATAAATTGATCAAATTATTCATTTCGTATCGAACATCGAAATTCTCGCGTCAAACGTAGTCTCGCACAATCGTTTCGATCAAAACATCGATCTAAACCGAGATCCGAGATATCCCCAGTTCGAGCGATTTTTGCATTTAAGCTCGACGTTAAAGTTTCAATTTCGTTTTTTTTTGTCCGACAACACGAGATTTTTTGAAATTTCTATTCATCGTCTTTCGCGGCTGTGTCGGACGAAATCATCGAACTACACCGAGATTCGAGATGTCCCGAGTTTAAGCGATTCTCGCATCTCAGCTCAACGAAAACAGTGGAAGTCGTTTATCTCGTTTAATAACACGAAATTCTCGCATTAGATGTTGTCTTGCATAGGTGTATCGATAGAAAAGTCGATCTACATCGAGAATCGTAATGAACAGAGGTCAGGATGATTCTGGGATCTCGGCTCGACATAACAGAGTCGAAACCATTCACTTCGTCTTGAAAAACGGAATCCCCGCTTGAAACGTCGTTTGGCACAACTGGATAGAACGAAACATCGGTCTATATCAAGATTCGTGATGTGCCGAGTTTCCAGCGATTCTGGAATCTCCACTCAACGTACACGTGTCAAATCTTTCAGTCCGTCATGAAACATCTATTTCTTAAAAAAAAACGTCGTGTCGCACGGCTGTACCAAACGAAACTTCGATCTACTGCGAAAATCGAAAATTCGCGTGGCTCAAAACATTGTATCGTCTGGGCAGAATATAAATTGATCACATTATTCATTTCGTATCGAACATCAAAATTCTCGCGTCAAACATAGTCTCGCACAATCGTTTTGATCGAAACATCGATCTTCACCGAGATCCGAGATATCCCGGGATTCGAGCGATTCTCGCATCTCAGCTCAACGAAAACAGTGGAAATCGTTTATCTCGTCCAATAACACGAATTTTTTGCATTAGACGTTGTCTTGCATAGGTGTATTGATAGAAAAGTCGATCTACATCCAGAATCGTAATGAACAGAGGTCAGGATGATCCTGGAATCTCGGCTCGACATAACAGAGTCAAAACCATTCACTTCGTCTTGAAAAACGAAATCCATGCTTGAAACGTCATTCTGCACAATTGTATTGAACGAAACATCGGTCTATATTAAGATTCAAGATGTGCCGAGTTTCCAGCGATTCTTAAATCTCGACTCAACGTAATCGTGTTAAAACCGTTAATTTTGTCCAAAATTATGAAATCGTTGCGTGAAACGTCGTCTCGCATAGCTGCATTGAACAAAACTTCGGTCTACTCGGAGAATTGTGATTTCGCGTGTTTCGAGCAATTCGGGCATCTCATCTCAACGTAAAGGTGTCAAAATCGTTTATGCTGTTTAAAAAGAAGAATCGTCGCGTTGATTATCGTCTGGCATGGCTGTACCGAACGAAACTTCGATCTGCAGCGAGAATCGGAATTCCGCGTGGTTCAAGTGATTCTGACATCTCGGCTCAACATAAAAGTGATCAAATCATTCATTTTGGCTCGGAAAATAGAATACTTGCATTAAACGTCGTCTTGCTCGACTGAATCGGTCGATATATCGAGCTAACCGAGAATCGAGATGTCCCGAGTTTCGAGTGATTCTAGCATCACGGATCGAATTAAGGGTATTAGAACCATTTATTTCCGCTCAAATACCAATATTATCTCGTTTAACGTCGTCACACACAATTGTATCGAACGGAATATCGATCTTACTAAGAATCGGATGTCCCGAGATTTAGACGATTCTGGCACCTCAACTTACCGTCATCGTGTCAAATTTCCCATTTCGTCTTGAAACATCAATTTCTTGCAAAAAAACGTCGTCTCGCGCAGCTGTATCAAACAAAACTTCGATCTACCGCGAGAATCGAAATTTCGCGTGGTTCAAGTGATTCTGACATCTCGGCTCAACATAAAAGTGTTGAAATCATTCAATTAGGCTCGAAAAATGGAATCCTCGCATTGAACGTCGTCTTGCTCGACTGAATCGCTCGATATGTCGAGCTAACCGAGAATCGATATGTCCCGAGTTCCGAGCGATTCTAGCATCACGGATCGAAATAAGAGTATTAGAACAATTTATTTCAGCTCAAATACTAATATTATCTCGTTTCACGTCGTCACGCACAATTGTATCGAACGGAATATCGATCTTACTAAGAATCGCATGTTCCGAGATTTAGACGATTCTGGCACCTCAACTTACCGTCAACGTGTCATATCTTTCAGTCCGTCATGAAACATCTATTTCTTGCAAAAAAAAACGTCGTCTCGCACGGCTGTACCAAACGAAACTTCGATCTACTGCGAAAATCGAAATTTTGCGTGGCTTAAAACATTGTATCGTCTGGGCAGAATATAAATTGATCAAATTATTCATTTCGTATCGAACATCGAAATTCTCGCGTCAAACATAGTCTCGCACAATCGTTTTGATCGAAACATCGATCTTCACCGAGATCCGAGATATCCCGGGATTCGAGCGATTCTCGCATCTCAGCTCAACGAAAACAGTGGAAATCGTTTATCTCGTCCAATAACACGAATTTTTTGCATTAGACGTTGTCTTGCATAGGTGTATCGATAGAAAAGTCGATCTACATACAGAACCGTAATGAACAGAGGTCAGGATGATTCTGGAATCTCGGCTCGACATAACCGAGTCAAAACTATTCACTCTGTCTTAAAAAACGAAATCCTCGCTTGAAACGTCGTTTTGCAAAATTGTATTGAACGAAACATCGGTCTGTATCAAGATTAGGGATGTGTCGAGTTCCCAGGGATTCTGGAATCTCAACTCAACGTAAACGTGTCGAACCCGTTCATTTTGTCGAAAAACATAAAATTCTCGCGTGAAACGTCGTCTCGCATAGCTGTATTGAACGAAACTTCGTTGTTTCCTGAAAATCAAGATTTCGCCTGTTTCGAGCGGTTCTGGCATCTCAACTCAACATAAAAGTGTCAAAATCGTGTATTTTGTCTGAAAACGAAAGAGTTCTTGCGTTAAACGTCGTTTGGCATAGCTGTATCGAACGAAACTTCGATCTTCATCGAGATTCGAGATGTCCCGAGATTCGAGCGATTCTCGCATCTCGGCTCACCGAAAACTGTGAAAGTCGTTTATCTCGTCCAATAACGGGAAGATCTTGCATTAGACGTCGTTTTGCATAGGTGTATCGATAGAAAAGTCGATCTGCATCGAGAATCGTGCTTAACAGAGGTCAGAATGATTCTGGGATCTCGGCTCGACATAACAAAGTCGAAACCATTCACTTCGTCTTGAAAAACGGAATCCTCGCTTGAAACGTCGTTTGGCATAACTGGATAGAACGAAACATCGGTCTATATCAAGATTCGAGATGTGCCGAGTTTCCAGCGATTCTGGAATCTCCACTCAACGTACACGTGTCAAATCTTTCAGTCCGTCATGAAACATCTATTTCTTGAAAAAAAAAAACGTCGTCTCGCACGGCTGTACCAAACGAAACTTCGATCTACTGCGAAAATCGAAATTTCGCGTGGCTCAAAACATTGTATCGTCTGGGCAGAATATAAATTGATCACATTATTCATTTCGTATCGAACATCGAAATTCTCGCGTCAAACATAGTCTCGCACAATCGTTTTGATCGAAACATCGATCTTCACCGAGATCCGAGATATCCCGGGATTCGAGCGATTCTCGCATCTCAGCTCAACGAAAACAGTGGAAATCGTTTATCTCGTCCAATAACACGAATTTTTTGCATTAGACGTTGTCTTGCATAGGTGTATGGATAGAAAAGTCGATCCACATCCAGAATCGTAATGAACAGAGGTCAGGATGATCCTGGAATCTCGGCTCGACATAACAGAGTCAAAACCATTCACTTCGTCTTGAAAAACGGAATCCTTGCTTGAAACGTCGTTTCGCACAATTGTATTGAACGAAACATCGCCTATATTAAGATTCAAGATGTGCCGAGTTTCCAGCGATTCTTAAATCTCGACTCAACGTAATCGTGTTAAAACCGTTAATTTTGTCCAAAATCATGAAATCGTTGCGTGAAACGTCGTCTCGCATAGCTGCATTGAACAAAACTTCGGTCTACTCGGAGAATTGTGATTTCGCGTGTTTCGAGCAATTCGGGCATCTCATCTCAACGTAAAGGTGTCAAAATCGTTTATGCTGTTTAAAAAGAAGAATCGTCGCGTTGATTATCGTCTGGCACGGCTGTACCGAACGAAACTTCGATCTGCCGCGAGAATCGAAATTTCGCGTGGTTCAAGTGATTCTGACATCTCGGCTCAACATAAAAGTGTTGAAATCATCCAATTAGGCTTGAAAAATGGAATCCTCGCATTGAACGTCGTCTTGCTCGACTGAATCGCTCGATATGTCGAGCTAACCGAGAATCGATATGTCGCGAGTTCCGAGCGATTCTAGCATCACGGATCGAAATAAGAGTATTAGAACAATTTATTTCAGCTCAAATACTAATATTATCTCGTTTCACGTCGTCACGCACAATTGTATCGAACGGAATATCGATCTTACTAAGAATCGCATGTTCCGAGATTTAGACGATTCTGGCACCTCAACTTACCGTCAACGTGTTATATCTTTCAGTCCGTCATGAAACATCTATTTCTTGTAAAAAAAAACGTCGTCTCGCACGGCTGTACCAAACGAAACTTCGATCTACTGCGAAAATCGAAATTTTGCGTGGCTCAAAACATTGTATCGTCTGGGCAGAATATAAATTGATCAAATTATTCATTTCGTATCGAACATCGAAATTCTCGCGTCAAACATAGTCTCGCACAATCGTTTTGATCGAAACATCGATCTTCACCGAGATCCGAGATATCCCGGGATTCGAGCGATTCTCGCATCTCAGCTCAACGAAAACAGTGGAAATCGTTTATCTCGTCCAATAACACGAATTTTTTGCATTAGACGTTGTCTTGCATAGGTGTATCGATGGAAAAGTCGATCTACATCCAGAATCGTAATGAACAGAGGTCAGGATGATTCTGGAATCTCGGCTCGACATAACAGAGTCAAAACCATCCACTTCGTCTTGAAAAACGGAATCCTTGCTTGAAACGTCGTTTCGCACAACTGGATAGAACGAAACATCGGTCTATATCAAGATTAGAGATGTGTCGAGTTCCCAGGGATTCTAGAATCTCAACTCAACGTAAACGTGTCGAACCCGTTCATTTTGTCGAAAAACATGAAATTCCCGCGTGAAACGTCGTCTCGCATAGCTGTATTGAACGAAACTTCGTTGTTTCCCGAAAATCAAGATTTCGCCTGTTTCGAGCGGTTGTGGCATCTCAACTCAACGTAAAAGTGTCAAAATCGTGTATTTTGTCTGAAAACGAAAGAGTTCTTGCGTTAAACGTCGTTTGGCATAGCTGTATCGAACGAAACTTCGATCTTCATCGAGATTCGAGATGTCCCGAGATTCGAGTGATTCTCGCATCTCGCCTCACCGAAAACTGTGAAAGTCGTTTATCTCGTCCAATAACGGGAAGATCTTGCATTAGACGTCGTTTTGCATAGGTGTATCGATAGAAAAGTCGATCTGCATCGAGAATCGTGCTTAACAGAGGTCAGGATGATTCTGGGATCTCGGCTCGATATAACAGAATCAAAACCATTCACTTCGTCTTGAAAAACAAAATCCTTGCTTGAAACGTCATTCTGCACAATTGTATTGAACGAAACATCGGTCTATATTAAGATTCAAGATGTGCCGAGTTTCAAGCGATTCTTAAATCTCGACTCAACGTAATCGTGTTAAAACCGTTAATTTTGTCCAAAATTATGAAATCGTTGCGTGAAACGTCGTCTCGCATAGCTGCATTGAACAAAACTTCGGTCTACTCGGAGAATTGTGATTTCGCGTGTTTCGAGCAATTCGGGCATCTCATCTCAACGTAAAGGTGTCAAAATCGTTTATGCTGTTTAAAAAGAAGAATCGTCGCGTTGATTATCGTCTGGCATGGCTGTACCGAACGAAACTTCGATCTGCAGCGAGAATCGAAATTCCGCGTGGTTCAAGTGATTCTGACATCTCGGCTCAACATAAAAGTGATCAAATCATTCATTTTGGCTCGGAAATCGGAATCCTTGCATTCAACGTCGTCTTGCTCGACTGAATCGGTCGATATATCGAGCTAACCGAGAATCGAGATGTCCCGAGTTTCGAGTGATTCTAGCATCACGGATCGAATTAAGGGTATTAGAACCATTTATTTCCGCTCAAATACCAATATTATCTCGCTTAACGTCGTCACACATAATTGTATCGAACGGAATGTCGATCTTACTAAGAATCGAGATGTCCCGAGATTTCGACGATTCTGGCACCTCAACTTTACCGTCAACGTGTCATATCTTTCAGTCCGTCATGAAACATCTATTTCTTGAGAAAAAAACGTCGTCTCGCACGGCTGTACCAAACGAAACTTCGATCCACTGCGAAAATCGAAATTTCGCGTGGCTCAAAACATTGTATCGTCTGGGCAGAATATAAATTAATCAAATTATTCATTTCGTATCGAACATCGAAATTCTCGCGTCAAACATAGTCTCGCACAATCGTTTTGATCGAAACATCGATCTTCACCGCGATCCGAGATATCCCGGGATTCGAGCGATTCTCGCATCTCAGATCAACGAAAACAGTGGAAATCGTTTATCTCGTCCAATAACACGAATTTTTTGCATTAGACGTTGTCTTGCATAGGTGTATCGATAGAAAAGTCGATCTACATCCAGAATCGTAATGAACAGAGGTCAGGATGATTCTGGAATCTCGGCTCGACATAACAGAGTCAAAACCATTCACTTCGTCTTGAAAAACGGAATCCTTGCTCGAAACGTCGTTTCGCACAACTTGATAGAACGAAACATCGGTCTATATCAAGATTAGAGATGTGTCGAGTTCCCAGCGATTCTGGAATCTCAACTCAACGTAAACGTGTCAAACCCGTTCATTTTGTCGAAAAACATGAAATTCCCGCGTAAAACGTCGTCTCGCATAGCTGTATTGAACAAAACGTCGGTGTTCCCCGAGAATTAAGATTTCGCGTGTTTCGAGCGATTCTGGCATCTCAACTCAAGGTAAAAGTGTCAAAATCGTGTATTTTGTCTGAAAACGAAAGAGTTCTTGCGTTGAACGTCGTTTGTCATAGCTGTATCGAACGAATTTTCGATCTTCACCGAGATTCCAGATGTCCCGAGATTCGAGCGATTCTCGCATCTCAGCTCAACGAAAACAGTGGAAGTCGTTCATCCCGTCCTATAACACGAAATTCTTGCATTAGACGTCGTCTTGCATAGGTGGATCGATAGAAAAGTCGATCTACATCCAGAATCGTAATGAACCGAGTTCAGGATGATTCTGGGATCTCGGCTCGACATAACCGAGTCAAAACAATTCACTTTGTCTTGAAAAACGAAAGCCTCGCTTGGAACGTCGTTTTGCAAAATTGTATTGAACGAAACATCGGTCTATATCAAGATTAGAGATGTGTCGAGTTCCCAGGGATTCTGGAATCTCAACTCAACGTAAACGTGTCGAACCCGTTCATTTTGTCGAAAAACATAAAATTCTCGCGTGAAACGAAGTCTCGCATAGCTGTATTGAACGAAACTTCGTTGTTTCCCGAAAATCAAGATTTCGCCTGTTTCGAGCGGTTCTGGCATCTCAACTCAACGTAAAAGTGTCAAAATCGTGTATTTTGTTTGAAAACGAAAGAGTTCTTGCGTTAAACGTCGTTTGGCATAGCTGTATCGAACGAAACTTCGATCTTCATCGAGATTCGAGATGTCCCGAGATTCGAGCGATTCTCGCATCCCGGCTCACCGAAAACTGTGAAAGTCGTTTATCTCGTCCAATAACGGGAAGATCTTGCATTAGACGTCTTGCATAGGTGTATCGATAGAAAAGTCGATCTGCATTGAGAATCGTGCTTAACAGAGGTCAGGATGATTCTGGGATCTCGGCTCGATATAACAGAATCAAAACCATTCACTTCGTCTTGAAAAACAAAATCCTTGCTTGAAACGTCATTCTGCACAATTGTATTGAACGAAACATCGGTCTATATTAAGATTCAAGATGTGCCGAGTTTCCAGCGATTCTTAAATCTCGACTCAACGTAATCGTGTTAAAACCGTTAATTTTGTCCAAAATTATGAAATCGTTGCGTGAAACGTCGTCTCGCATAGCTGCATTGAACAAAACTTCGGTCTACTCGGAGAATTGTGATTTCGCGTGTTTCGAGCAATTCGGGCATCTCATCTCAACGTAAAGGTGTCAAAATCGTTTATGCTGTTTAAAAAGAAGAATCGTCGCGTTGATTATCGTCTGGCATGGCTGTACCGAACGAAACTTCGATCTGCAGCGAGAATCGAAATTCCGCGTGGTTCAAGTGATTCTGACATCTCGGCTCAACATAAAAGAGATCAAATCATTCATTTTGGCTCGGAAAATGGAATCCTTGCATTAAACGTCGTCTTGCTCGACTGAATCGGTCGATATATCGAGCTAACCGAGAATCGAGATGTCCCGAGTTTCGAGTGATTCCAGCATCACGGATCGAATAAAGGGTATTAGAACCATTTATTTCCGCTTAAATACCAATATTATCTCGGTTAACGTCGTCACACATAATTGTATCGAACGGAATATCGATCTTACTAAGAATCGAGATGTCCCGAGATTTCGACGATTCTGGCACCTCAACTTACCGTCAACGTGTCATATCTTTCAGTCCGTCATGAAACATCTATTTCTTGAAAAAAAAACGTCGTCTTGCACGGCTGTACCAAACGAAACTTCGATCCACCGCGAAAATCGAAATTTCGCGTGGCTCAAAACATTGTATCGTCTGGGCAGAATATAAATTGATCAAATTATTCATTTCGTATCGAACATCGAAATTCTCGCGTCAAACGTAGTCTCGCACAATCGTTTCGATCAAAACATCGATCTGAACCGAGATCCGAGATATCCCGAGATCCAAGCGATTCTCGCATCTCAGCTCAACGAAAACAGTGGAAGTCGTTTATCTCGTTTAATAACACGAAATTCTCGCATTAGATGTTGTCTTGCATAGGTGTATCGATAGAAAAGTTGATCTACATCGAGAATCGTAATGAACAGAGGTCAGGATGATTCTGGGATCTCGGCTCGACATAACAGAGTCGAAACCATTCACTTCGTCTTGAAAAACGGAATCCTCGCTTGAAACGTCGTTTGGCACAACTGGATAGAACGAAACATCGGTCTATATCAAGATTAGAGATGTGTCGAGTTCCCAGCGATTCTGGAATCTCAACTCAACGTAAACAGTGGAAGTCGTTCATCCCGTCCTATAACACGAAATTCTTGCATTAGACGTCGTCTTGCATAGGTGGATCGATAGAGAAGTCGATCTACATCCAGAATCGTAATGAACCGAGTTCAGGATGATTCTGGGATCTCGGCTCGACATAACCGAGTCAAAACAATTCACTCTGTCTTGAAAAACGAAAGCCTCGCTTGAAACGTCGTTTTGCAAAATTGTATTGAACGAAACATCGGTCTATATTAAGATTAGAGATGTGTCGAGTTCCCAGGGATTCTGGAATCTCAACTCAACGTAAACGTGTCGAACCCGTTCATTTTGTCGAAAAACATGAAATTCTCGCGTGAAACGTCGTCTCGCATAGCTGTATTGAACGAAACTTCGTTGTTTCCCGAAAATTAAGATTTCGCCTGTTTCGAGCGGTTCTGGCATCTCAACTCAACGTAAAAGTGTCAAAATCGTGTATTTTGTCTGAAAACGAAAGAGTTCTTGCGTTAAACGTCGTTTGGCATAGCTGTATCGAACGAAACTTCGATCTTCATCGAGATTCGAGATGTCCCGAGATTCGAGCGATTCTCGCATCTCGGCTCACCGAAAACTGTGAAAGTCGTTTATCTCGTCCAATAACACGAAGATCTCGCATTAGACGTCGTTTTGCATAGGTGTATCGATAGAAAAGTCGATCTACATCGAGAATCGTGCTGAACAGAGGTCAGGATGATTCTGGGATCTCGGCTCGATATATCAGAGTCAAAAACATTCACTTCGTCTTGAAAAACAAAATCCTTGCTTGAAACGTCATTCTGCACAATTGTATTGAACGAAACATCGGTCTATATTGAGATTCAAGATGTGCCGAGTTTCCAGCGATTCTTAAACCTCGACTCAACGTAATCGTGTTAAAACCGTTAATTTCGTCCAAAATTATGAGACCGTTGCGTGAAACGTCGTCTCGCATAGCTGCATTGAACAAAACTTCGGTCTGCCCGGAGAATTGTGATTTCGCGTGTTTCGAGCAATTCTGGCATCTCATCTCAACGTAAAAGTGTCAAAATCGTTTATGCTGTTCGAAAAGAAGAATGCTTGCGTTGAATATCGCCTGGCACGGCTGTACCGAACGAAACTTCAATCTACCGCGAGAATCGAAATTTCGCGTGGTTCAAGTGATTCTGACATCTGGGCTCAACATAAAAGTGATGAAATTATTCAATGGGGCTCGAAAAATGGAATCCTTGCATTGAACGTCGTCTTGCTCGACTGAATCAATCGATATATCGAGCTAACCGAAAATCGATATGTCCCGAGTTCCGAGTGATTCTAGCATCACGGATCGAATTAAGGGTATTAGAACCATTTATTTTCGCTCAAATACCAATATTATCTCGTTTAACGTCGTCACACACAATTGAATCGAACGGAATATCGATCTTACTAAGAATCGAGATGTCCCGAGATTTCGACGATTCTGGCACCTCAACTTACCGTCAACGTGTCATATCTTTCATTTCGTCATGAAACATCTATTTCTTGCAAAAAAAAACGTCGTCTCGCACAGCTGAACCAATCAAAACTTCGATCTACTGCGAAAATCGAAATTTAGCGTGGCTTAAGTTATTGTGTCATCTGGGCAGAACATAAATTGATGAAATTAGTCATTTTCTCTCGAACAACAAAATTCCTGCGTCAAACATAGTCTCGCACGATCGTTTTGATCGAAACATCGATCTTCACCGAGATCCGAGATATCTCGGGATTCGAGCGATTCTCGCATCTCAGCTCAACGAAAACAGTGGAAATCCTTTATGTCGTCCAATAACACGAATTTTTTGCATTAGACGTTGTCTTGCATAGGTGTATCGATAGAAAAGTCGATCTACATCCAGAATCGTAATCAACCGAGTTCAGGATGATTCTGGGATCTCGGCTCGACATAACAGAGTCACAACTATTCACTTCATCTTAAAAAAAAATCCTTGCTTGAAACGTCGTTTTGCACAATTGTATTGAACGAAACATCGGTCTATATCAAGATCCGAGATGTGCCGAGTCTCAGCGATTCCAAAATCTCGACTCTTCGTAGTCGTGTCGAAACCGTTAATTTTGTCCAAAATTATGAAATCGTTGCGTGAAACGTCGTCTCGCATAGCTGCATTGAACAAAACTTCGGTCTACTCGGAGAATTGTGATTTCGCGTGTTTCGAGCAATTCGGGCATCTCATCTCAACGTAAAGGTGTCAAAATCGTTTATGCTGTTTAAAAAGAAGAATCGTCGCGTTGATTATCGTCTAGCACGGCTGTACCGAACGAAACTTCGATCTGCCGCGAGAATCGAAATTCCGCGTGGTTCAAGTGATTCTGACATCTCGGCTCAACATAAAAGTGATCAAATCATTCATTTTGGCTCGGAAAATGGAATCCTTGCATTAAACGTCGTCTTGCTCGACTGAATCGGTCGATATATCGGGCTAACCGAGAATCGAGATGTCCCGAGTTTCGAGTGATTCTAGCATCACGGATCGAATTAAGGGTATTAGAACCATTTATTTTCGCTCAAATACCAATATTATCTCGTTTAACGTCGTCACACACAATTGAATCGAACGGAATATCGATCTTACTAAGAATCGAGATGTCCCGAGATTTCGACGATTCTGGCACCTCAACTTACCGTCAACGTGTCATATCTTTCAGTCCGTCATGAAACATCTATTTCTTGAAAGAAAAACGTCGTCTCGCACGGCTGTACCAAACGAAACTTCGATCTACTGCGAAAATCGAAATTTCGCGTGGCTCAAAACATTGTATCGTCTCGGCAGAATATAAATTGATGAAATTATTCATTTCGTATCGAACATCGAAATTCTCTCGTCAAACGTAGTCTCGCACAATCGTTTCGATAAAAACATCGATCTGAACCGAGATCCGAGATATCCCGAGTTCGAGCGATTCTTGCATTTAAGCTCGACGTTAAAGTTTCAATTTCGTTTTTTTTGTCCGACAACACGAGATTTTTTGAAATTTCTATTTATCGTCTTTCGCGGCTGTGTCGGACGAAATCATTGAACTACACCGAGATTCGAGATGTCCCGAGTTTAAGCGATTCTCGCATCTCAGCTCAACGAAAACAGTGGAAGTCGTTTATCTCGTTTAATAACACGAAATTCTCGCATTAGATGTTGTCTTGCATAGGTGTATCGATAGAAAAGTCGATCTACATCGAGAATCGTAATGAACAGAGGTCAGGATGATTCTGGGATCTCGGCTCGACATAACAGAGTCGAAACCATTCACTTCGTCTTGAAAAACGAAATCCTCGCTTGAAACGTCGTTTGGCATAACTGGATAGAACGAAACATCGGTCTATATCAAGATTCGAGATGTGCCGAGTTTCCAGCGATTCTGGAATCTCCACTCAACGTACACGTGTCAAATCTTGCAGTCCGTCATGAAACATCTATTTCTTGAAAAAAAAAAACGTCGTCTCGCACGGCTGTACCAAACGAAACTTCGATCTACTGCGAAAATCGAAATTTCGCGTGGCTCAAAACATTGTATCGTCTGGGCAGAATATAAATTGATCACATTATTCATTTCGTATCGACCATCGAAATTCTCGCGTCAAACATAGTCTCGCACAATCGTTTTGATCGAAACATCGATCTTCACCGAGATCCGAGATATCCCGGGATTCGAGCGATTCTCGCATCTCAGCTCAACGAAAACAGTGGAAATCGTTTATCTTGTCCAATAACACGAATTTTTTGCATTAGACGTTGTCTTGCATAGGTGTATTGATGGAAAAGTCGATCTACATCCAGAATCGTAATGAACAGAGGTCAGGATGATCCTGGAATCTCGGCTCGACATAACAGAGTCAAAACTATGCACTTCGTCTTGAAAAACGGAATCCTTGCTTGAAACGTCGTTTCGCACAACTGGATAGAACGAAACATCGGTCTATATCAAGATTAGAGATGTGTCGAGTCCCCAGCGATTCTGGAATCTCAACTCAACGTAAACGTGTCGAACCCGTTCATTTTGTCGAAAAACATCAAATTCTCGCGTGAAACGTCGTCTCGCATAGCTGTATTGAACGAAACTTCGTTGTTTCCCAAAAATTAAGATTTCGCCCGTTTCGAGCGGTTCTGGCATCTCAACTCAACGTAAAAGTGTCAAAATCGTGTATTTTGTCTGAAAACGAAAGAGTTTTTGCGTTAAACGTCGTTTGGCATAGCTGTATCGAACGAAACTGCGATCTTCATCGAGATTCGAGATGTCCCGAGATTCGAGCGATTCTCGCATCTCGGCTCACCGAAAACTGTGAAAGTCGTTTATCTCGTCCAATAACACGATATTCTCGCATTAGACGTCGTCTTGCACAGGTGTATCGATAGTAAAGTCGATCTACATCCAGAATCGTAATCAACCGAGTTCAGGATGATTCTGGGATCTCGGCTCGACATAACAGAGTCACAACTATTCACTTCATCTTAAAAAAAAAATCCTTGCTTGAAACGTCGTTTTGCACAATTGTATTGAACGAAACATCGGTCTATATCAAGATTCGAGATGTGCCGAGTCTCAGCGATTCCAAAATCTCGACTCAACGTAGTCGTGTTAAAACCGTTAATTTTGTCCAAAATTATGAAATCGTTGCGTGAAACGTCGTCTCGCATAGCTGCATTGAACAAAACTTCGGTCTACTCGGAGAATTGTGATTTCGCGTGTTTCGAGCAATTCGGGCATCTCATCTCAACGTAAAGGTGTCAAAATCGTTTATGCTGTTTAAAAAGAAGAATCGTCGCGTTGATTATCGTCTGGCATGGCTGTACCGAACGAAACTTCGATCTGCAGCGAGAATCGAAATTCCGCGTGGTTCAAGTGATTCTGACATCTCGGCTCAACATAAAAGTGATCAAATCATTCATTTTGGCTCGGAAAATGGAATCCTTGCATTAAACGTCGTCTTGCTCGACTGAATCGGTCGATATATCGAGCTAACCGAGAATCGAGATGTCCCGAGTTCCGAGTGATTCTAGCATCACGGATCGAATTAAGGGTATTAGAACCATTTATTTCCGCTCAAATACCAATATTATCTCGTTTAACGTCGTCACACATAATTGTATCGAACGGAATATCGATCTTACTAAGAATCGAGATGTCCCGAGATTTCGACGATTCTGGCACCTCAACTTACCGTCAACGTGTCATATCTTTCAGTCCGTCATGAAACATCTATTTCTTGAAAAAAAACGTCGTCTCGCACGGCTGTACCAAACGAAACTTCGATCCACTGCGAAAATCGAAATTTCGCGTGGCTCAAAACATTGTATCGTCTGGGCAGAATATAAATTGATCAAATTATTCATTTCGTATCGAACATCGAAATTCTCGCGTCAAACGTAGTCTCGCACAATCGTTTCGATCAAAACATCGATCTGAACCGAGATCCGAGATATCCCGAGTTCGAGCGATTCTTGCATTTAAGCTCGACGTTAAAGTTTCAATTTCGTTTTTTTTTGTCCGACAACACGAGATTTTTTAAAATTTCTATTCATCGTCTTTCGCGGCTGTGTCGGACAAAATCATCGAACTACACCGAGATTCGAGATGTCCCGAGTTTAAGCGATTCTCGCATCACAGCTCAACGAAAACAGTGGAAGTCGTTTATCTCGTTTAATAACACGAAATTCTCGCATGAGATGTTGTCTTGCATAGGTGTATCGATAGAAAAGTCGATCTACATCGAGAATCGTAATGAACAGAGGTCAGGATGATTCTGGGATCTCGGCTCGACATAACAAAGTCGAAACCATTCACTTCGTCTTGAAAAACGGAATCCTCGCTTGAAACGTCGTTTGGCATAACTGGATAGAACGAAACATCGGTCTATATCAAGATTCGAGATGTGCCGAGTTTCCAGCGATTCTGGAATCTCCACTCAACGTACACGTGTCAAATCTTTCAGTCCGTCATGAAACATCTATTTCTTGGAAAAAAAAACGTCGTCTCGCACGGCTGTACCAAACGAAACTTCGATCCACTGCGAAAATCGAAATTTCGCGTGGCTCAAAACATTGTATCGTCTGGGCAGAATATAAATTGATCACATTATTCATTTCGTATCGAACATCGAAATTCTCGCGTCAAACATAGTCTCGCACAATCGTTTTGATCGAAACATCGATCTTCACCGAGATCCGAGATATCCCGGGATTCGAGCGATTCTCGCATCTCAGCTCAACGAAAACAGTGGAAATCGTTTATCTCGTTCAATAACTGGAATTTTTTGCATTAGACGTTGTCTTGCATAGGTGTATTGATAGAAAAGTCGATCTACATCCAGAATCGTAATGAACAGAGGTCAGGATGATCCTGGAATCTCGGCTCGACATAACAGAGTCAAAACCATTCACTTCGTCTTGAAAAACGGAATCCTTGCTTGAAACGTCGTTTCGCACAACTGGATAGAACGAAACATCGGTCTATATCAAGATTAGAGATGTGTCGAGTTCCCAGCGATTCTGGAATCTCAACTCAACGTAAACGTGTCGAACCCGTTCATTTTGTCGAAAAACATGAAATTCTCGCGTGAAACGTCGTCTCGCATAGCTGTATTGAACGAAACTTCGTTGTTTCCCGAAAATTAAGATTTCGCCCGTTTCGAGCGGTTCTGGCATCTCAACTCAACGTAAAAGTGTCAAAATCGTGAATTTTGTCTGAAAACGAAAGAGTTCTTGCGTTAAACGTCGTTTGGCATAGCTGTATCGAACGAAACTTCGATCTTCATCGAGATTCGAGATGTCCCGAGATTCGAGCGATTCTCGCATCCCGGCTCACCGAAAACTGTGAAAGTCGTTTATCTCGTCCAATAACGGGAAGATCTTGCATTAGACGTCGTCTTGCATAGGTGTTTTGATAGAAAAGTCGATCTGCATCGAGATTCGTGCTTAACAGAGGTCAGGATGATTCTGGGATCTCGGCTCGATATAACAGAATCAAAACCATTCACTTCGTCTTGAAAAACAAAATCCTTGCTTGAAACGTCGTTTCGCACAACTTGATAGAACGAAACATCGGTCTATATCAAGATTAGAGATGTGTCGAGTTCCCAGCGATTCTGGAATCTCAACTCAACGTAAACGTGTCAAACCCGTTCATTTTGTCGAAAAACATGAAATTCCCGCGTGAAACGTCGTCTCGCATAGCTGTATTGAACAAAACGTCGGTGTTCCCCGAGAATTAAGATTTCGCGTGTTTCGAGCGATTCTGGCATCTCAACTCAAGGTAAAAGTGTCAAAATCGTGTATTTTGTCTGAAAACGAAAGAGTTCTTGCGTTGAACGTCGTTTGTCATAGCTGTATCGAACGAAACTTCGATCTTCACCGAGATTCCAGATGTCCCGAGATTCGAGCGATTCTCGCATCTCAGCTCAACGAAAACAGTGGAAGTCGTTCATCCCGTCCTATAACACGAAATTCTTGCATTAGACGTCGTCTTGCATAGGTGGATCGATAGAAAAGTCGATCTACATCCAGAATCGTAATGAACCGAGTTCAGGATGATTCTGGGATCTCGGCTCGACATAACCGAGTCAAAACAATTCACTTTGTCTTGAAAAACGAAAGCCTCGCTTGGAACGTCGTTTTGCAAAATTGTATTGAACGAAACATCGGTCTATATCAAGATTAGAGATGTGTCGAGTTCCCAGGGATTCTGGAATCTCAACTCAACGTAAACGTGTCGAACCCGTTCATTTTGTCGAAAAACATAAAATTCTCGCGTGAAACGTCGTCTCGCATAGCTGTATTGAACGAAACTTCGTTGTTTCCCGAAAATCAAGATTTCGCCTGTTTCGAGCGGTTCTGGCATTTCAACTCAACGTAAAAGTGTCAAAATCGTGTATTTTGTCTGAAAACGAAAGAGTTCTTGCGTTAAACGTCGTTTGGCATAGCTGTATCGAACGAAACTTCGATCTTCATCGAGATTCGAGATGTCCCGAGATTCGAGCGATTCTCGCATCCCGGCTCACCGAAAACTGTGAAAGTCGTTTATCTCGTCCAATAACGGGAAGATCTTGCATTAGACGTCCTCTTGCATAGGTGTTTCGATAGAAAAGTCGATCTGCATCGAGATTCGTGCTTAACAGAGGTCAGGATGATTCTGGGATCTCGGCTCGATATAACAGAGTCAAAACCGTTCACTTCGTCTTGAAAAACAAAATCCTTGCTTGAAACGTCATTCTGCACAATTGTATTGAACGAAACATCGGTCTATATTAAGATTCAAGATGTGCCGAGTTTCCAGCGATTCTTAAATCTCGACTCAACGTAATCGTGTTAAAACCGTTAATTTTGTCCAAAATTATGAAATCGTTGCGTGAAACGTCGTCTCGCATAGCTGCATTGAACAAAACTTCGGTCTACTCGGAGAATTGTGATTTCGCGTGTTTCGAGCAATTCGGGCATCTCATCTCAACGTAAAGGTGTCAAAATCGTTTATGCTGTTTAAAAAGAAGAATCGTCGCGTTGATTATCGTCTGGCATGGCTGTACCGAACGAAACTTCGATCTGCAGCGAGAATCGAAATTCCGCGTGGTTCAAGTGATTCTGACATCTCGGCTCAACATAAAAGTGATCAAATCATTCATTTTGGCTCGGAAATCAGAATCCTTGCATTAAACGTCGTCTTGCTCGACTGAATCGGTCGATATATCGAGCTAACCGAGAATCGAGATGTCCCGAGTTTCGAGTGATTCTAGAATCACGGATCGAATTAAGGGTATTAGAACCATTTATTTCCGCTCAAATACCAATATTATCTCGTTTAACGTCGTCACACATAATTGTATCGAACGGAATATCGATCTTACTAAGAATCGAGATGTCCCGAGATTTCGACGATTCTGGCACCTCAACTTTACCGTCAACGTGTCATATCTTTCAGTCCGTCATGAAACATCTATTTCTTGAAAAAAAAAAACGTCGTCTCGCACGGCTGTACCAAACGAAACTTCGATCCACTGCAAAAATCGAAATTTCGCGTGGCTCAAAACATTGTATCGTCTGGGCAGAATATAAATTGATCAAATTATTCATTTCGTATCGAACATCGAAATTCTCGCGTCAAACGTAGTCTCGCACAATCGTTTCGATCAAAACATCGATCTAAACCGAGATCCGAGATATCCCCAGTTCGAGCGATTTTTGCATTTAAGCTCGACGTTAAAGTTTCAATTTCGTTTTTTTTTGTCCGACAACACGAGATTTTTTGAAATTTCTATTCATCGTCTTTCGCGGCTGTGTCGGACGAAATCATCGAACTACACCGAGATTCGAGATGTCCCGAGTTTAAGCGATTCTCGCATCTCAGCTCAACGAAAACAGTGGAAGTCGTTTATCTCGTTTAATAACACGAAATTCTCGCATTAGATGTTGTCTTGCATAGGTGTATCGATAGAAAAGTCGATCTCCATCGAGAATCGTAATGAACAGAGGTCAGGATGATTCTGGGATCTCGGCTCGACATAACAGAGTCGAAACCATTCACTTCGTCTTGAAAAACGGAATCCCCGCTTGAAACGTCGTTTGGCACAACTGGATAGAACGAAACATCGGTCTATATCAAGATTCGTGATGTGCCGAGTTTCCAGCGATTCTGGAATCTCCACTCAACGTACACGTGTCAAATCTTTCAGTCCGTCATGAAACATCTATTTCTTAAAAAAAAACGTCGTGTCGCACGGCTGTACCAAACGAAACTTCGATCTACTGCGAAAATCGAAAATTCGCGTGGCTCAAAACATTGTATCGTCTGGGCAGAATATAAATTGATCACATTATTCATTTCGTATCGAACATCAAAATTCTCGCGTCAAACATAGTCTCGCACAATCGTTTTGATCGAAACATCGATCTTCACCGAGATCCGAGATATCCCGGGATTCGCGCGATTCTCGCATCTCAGCTCAACGAAAACAGTGGAAATCGTTTATCTCGTCCAATAACACGAATTTTTTGCATTAGACGTTGTCTTGCATAGGTGTATTGATAGAAAAGTCGATCTACATCCAGAATCGTAATGAACAGAGGTCAGGATGATCCTGGAATCTCGGCTCGACATAACAGAGTCAAAACCATTCACTTCGTCTTGAAAAACGAAATCCATGCTTGAAACGTCATTCTGCACAATTGTATTGAACGAAACATCGGTCTATATTAAGATTCAAGATGTGCCGAGTTTCCAGCGATTCTTAAATCTCGACTCAACGTAATCGTGTTAAAACCGTTAATTTTGTCCAAAATTTTGAAATCGTTGCGTGAAACGTCGTCTCGCATAGCTGCATTGAACAAAACTTCGGTCTACTCGGAGAATTGTGATTTCGCGTGTTTCGAGCAATTCGGGCATCTCATCTCAACGTAAAGGTGTCAAAATCGTTTATGCTGTTTAAAAAGAAGAATCGTCGCGTTGATTATCGTCTGGCATGGCTGTACCGAACGAAACTTCGATCTGCAGCGAGAATCGGAATTCCGCGTGGTTCAAGTGATTCTGACATCTCGGCTCAACATAAAAGTGATCAAATCATTCATTTTGGCTCGGAAATCGGAATCCTTGCATTCAACGTCGTCTTGCTCGACTGAATCGGTCGATATATCGAGCTAACCGAGAATCGAGATGTCCCGAGTTTCGAGTGATTCTAGCATCACGGATCGAATTAAGGGTATTAGAACCATTTATTTCCGCTCAAATACCAATATTATCTCGTTTAACGTCGTCACACACAATTGTATCGAACGGAATATCGATCTTACTAAGAATCGGATGTCCCGAGATTTAGACGATTCTGGCACCTCAACTTACCGTCATCGTGTCAAATTTCCCATTTCGTCTTGAAACATCAATTTCTTGCAAAAAAACGTCGTCTCGCGCAGCTGTATCAAACAAAACTTCGATCTACCGCGAGAATCGAAATTTCGCGTGGTTCAAGTGATTCTGACATCTCGGCTCAACATAAAAGTGTTGAAATCATTCAATTAGGCTCGAAAAATGGAATCCTCGCATTGAACGTCGTCTTGCTCGACTGAATCGCTCGATATGTCGAGCTAACCGAGAATCGATATGTCCCGAGTTCCGAGCGATTCTAGCATCACGGATCGAAATAAGAGTATTAGAACAATTTATTTCAGCTCAAATACTAATATTATCTCGTTTCACGTCGTCACGCACAATTGTATCGAACGGAATATCGATCTTACTAAGAATCGCATGTTCCGAGATTTAGACGATTCTGGCACCTCAACTTACCGTCAACGTGTCATATCTTTCAGTCCGTCATGAAACATCTATTTCTTGCAAAAAAAAACGTCGTCTCGCACGGCTGTACCAAACGAAACTTCGATCTACTGCGAAAATCGAAATTTTGCGTGGCTTAAAACATTGTATCGTCTGGGCAGAATATAAATTGATCAAATTATTCATTTCGTATCGAACATCGAAATTCTCGCGTCAAACATAGTCTCGCACAATCGTTTTGATCGAAACATCGATCTTCACCGAGATCCGAGATATCCCGGGATTCGAGCGATTCTCGCATCTCAGCTCAACGAAAACAGTGGAAATCGTTTATCTCGTCCAATAACACGAATTTTTTGCATTAGACGTTGTCTTGCATAGGTGTATCGATAGAAAAGTCGATCTACATACAGAACCGTAATGAACAGAGGTCAGGATGATTCTGGAATCTCGGCTCGACATAACCGAGTCAAAACATTTCACTCTGTCTTAAAAAACGAAATCCTCGCTTGAAACGTCGTTTTGCAAAATTGTATTGAACGAAACATCGGTCTGTATCAAGATTAGGGATGTGTCGAGTTCCCAGGGATTCTGGAATCTCAACTCAACGTAAACGTGTCGAACCCGTTCATTTTGTCGAAAAACATAAAATTCTCGCGTGAAACGTCGTCTCGCATAGCTGTATTGAACGAAACTTCGTTGTTTCCTGAAAATCAAGATTTCGCCTGTTTCGAGCGGTTCTGGCATCTCAACTCAACATAAAAGTGTCAAAATCGTGTATTTTGTCTGAAAACGAAAGAGTTCTTGCGTTAAACGTCGTTTGGCATAGCTGTATCGAACGAAACTTCGATCTTCATCGAGATTCGAGATGTCCCGAGATTCGAGCGATTCTCGCATCTCGGCTCACCGAAAACTGTGAAAGTCGTTTATCTCGTCCAATAACGGGAAGATCTTGCATTAGACGTCGTTTTGCATAGGTGTATCGATAGAAAAGTCGATCTGCATCGAGAATCGTGCTTAACAGAGGTCAGGATGATTCTGGGATCTCGGCTCGATATAACAGAATCAAAACCATTCACTTCGTCTTGAAAAACAAAATCCTTGCTTGAAACGTCATTCTGCACAATTGTATTGAACGAAACATCGGTCTATATTAAGATTCAAGATGTGCCGAGTTTCAAGCGATTCTTAAATCTCGACTCAACGTAATCGTGTTAAAACCGTTAATTTTGTCCAAAATTATGAAATCGTTGCGTGAAACGTCGTCTCGCATAGCTGCATTGAACAAAACTTCGGTCTACTCGGAGAATTGTGATTTCGCGTGTTTCGAGCAATTCGGGCATCTCATCTCAACGTAAAGGTGTCAAAATCGTTTATGCTGTTTAAAAAGAAGAATCGTCGCGTTGATTATCGTCTGGCATGGCTGTACCGAACGAAACTTCGATCTGCAGCGAGAATCGAAATTCCGCGTGGTTCAAGTGATTCTGACATCTCGGCTCAACATAAAAGTGATCAAATCATTCATTTTGGCTCGGAAATCGGAATCCTTGCATTCAACGTCGTCTTGCTCGACTGAATCGGTCGATATATCGAGCTAACCGAGAATCGAGATGTCCCGAGTTTCGAGTGATTCTAGCATCACGGATCGAATTAAGGGTATTAGAACCATTTATTTCCGCTCAAATACCAATATTATCTCGTTTAACGTCGTCACACATAATTGTATCGAACGGAATGTCGATCTTACTAAGAATCGAGATGTCCCGAGATTTCGACGATTCTGGCACCTCAACTTTACCGTCAACGTGTCATATCTTTCAGTCCGTCATGAAACATCTATTTCTTGAGAAAAAAACGTCGTCTCGCACGGCTGTACCAAACGAAACTTCGATCTACTGCGAAAATCGAAATTTCGCGTGGCTCAAAACATTGTATCGTCTGGGCAGAATATAAATTGATCAAATTATTCATTTCGTATCGAACATCGAAATTCTCGCGTCAAACATAGTCTCGCACAATCGTTTTGATCGAAACATCGATCTTCACCGAGATCCGAGATATCCCGGGATTCGAGCGATTCTCGCATCTCAGCTCAACGAAAACAGTGGAAATCGTTTATCTCGTCCAATAACACGAATTTTTTGCATTAGACGTTGTCTTGCATAGGTGTATCGATGGAAAAGTCGATCTACATCCAGAATCGTAATGAACAGAGGTCAGGATGATTCTGGAATCTCGGCTCGACATAACAGAGTCAAAACCATCCACTTCGTCTTGAAAAACGGAATCCTTGCTTGAAACGTCGTTTCGCACAACTGGATAGAACGAAACATCGGTCTATATCAAGATTAGAGATGTGTCGAGTTCCCAGGGATTCTAGAATCTCAACTCAACGTAAACGTGTCGAACCCGTTCATTTTGTCGAAAAACATGAAATTCCCGCGTGAAACGTCGTCTCGCATAGCTGTATTGAACGAAACTTCGTTGTTTCCCGAAAATCAAGATTTCGCCTGTTTCGAGCGGTTGTGGCATCTCAACTCAACGTAAAAGTGTCAAAATCGTGTATTTTGTCTGAAAACGAAAGAGTTCTTGCGTTAAACGTCGTTTGGCATAGCTGTATCGAACGAAACTTCGATCTTCATCGAGATTCGAGATGTCCCGAGATTCGAGTGATTCTCGCATCTCGCCTCACCGAAAACTGTGAAAGTCGTTTATCTCGTCCAATAACGGGAAGATCTTGCATTAGACGTCGTTTTGCATAGGTGTATCGATAGAAAAGTCGATCTGCATCGAGAATCGTGCTTAACAGAGGTCAGGATGATTCTGGGATCTCGGCTCGATATAACAGAATCAAAACCATTCACTTCGTCTTGAAAAACAAAATCCTTGCTTGAAACGTCATTCTGCACAATTGTATTGAACGAAACATCGGTCTATATTAAGATTCAAGATGTGCCGAGTTTCAAGCGATTCTTAAATCTCGACTCAACGTAATCGTGTTAAAACCGTTAATTTTGTCCAAAATTATGAAATCGTTGCGTGAAACGTCGTCTCGCATAGCTGCATTGAACAAAACTTCGGTCTACTCGGAGAATTGTGATTTCGCGTGTTTCGAGCAATTCGGGCATCTCATCTCAACGTAAAGGTGTCAAAATCGTTTATGCTGTTTAAAAAGAAGAATCGTCGCGTTGATTATCGTCTGGCATGGCTGTACCGAACGAAACTTCGATCTGCAGCGAGAATCGAAATTCCGCGTGGTTCAAGTGATTCTGACATCTCGGCTCAACATAAAAGTGATCAAATCATTCATTTTGGCTCGGAAATCGGAATCCTTGCATTCAACGTCGTCTTGCTCGACTGAATCGGTCGATATATCGAGCTAACCGAGAATCGAGATGTCCCGAGTTTCGAGTGATTCTAGCATCACGGATCGAATTAAGGGTATTAGAACCATTTATTTCCGCTCAAATACCAATATTATCTCGTTTAACGTCGTCACACATAATTGTATCGAACGGAATGTCGATCTTACTAAGAATCGAGATGTCCCGAGATTTCGACGATTCTGGCACCTCAACTTTACCGTCAACGTGTCATATCTTTCAGTCCGTCATGAAACATCTATTTCTTGAGAAAAAAACGTCGTCTCGCACGGCTGTACCAAACGAAACTTCGATCCACTGCGAAAATCGAAATTTCGCGTGGCTCAAAACATTGTATCGTCTGGGCAGAATATAAATTAATCAAATTATTCATTTCGTATCGAACATCGAAATTCTCGCGTCAAACATAGTCTCGCACAATCGTTTTGATCGAAACATCGATCTTCACCGAGATCCGAGATATCCCGGGATTCGAGCGATTCTCGCATCTCAGATCAACGAAAACAGTGGAAATCGTTTATCTCGTCCAATAACACGAATTTTTTGCATTAGACGTTGTCTTGCATAGGTGTATCGATAGAAAAGTCGATCTACATCCAGAATCGTAATGAACAGAGGTCAGGATGATTCTGGAATCTCGGCTCGACATAACAGAGTCAAAACCATTCACTTCGTCTTGAAAAACGGAATCCTTGCTCGAAACGTCGTTTCGCACAACTTGATAGAACGAAACATCGGTCTATATCAAGATTAGAGATGTGTCGAGTTCCCAGCGATTCTGGAATCTCAACTCAACGTAAACGTGTCAAACCCGTTCATTTTGTCGAAAAACATGAAATTCCCGCGTAAAACGTCGTCTCGCATAGCTGTATTGAACAAAACGTCGGTGTTCCCCGAGAATTAAGATTTCGCGTGTTTCGAGCGATTCTGGCATCTCAACTCAAGGTAAAAGTGTCAAAATCGTGTATTTTGTCTGAAAACGAAAGAGTTCTTGCGTTGAACGTCGTTTGTCATAGCTGTATCGAACGAATTTTCGATCTTCACCGAGATTCCAGATGTCCCGAGATTCGAGCGATTCTCGCATCTCGGCTCACCGAAAACTGTGAAAGTCGTTTATCTCGTCCAATAACACGATATTCTCGCATTAGACGTCGTCTTGCACAGGTGTATCGATAGTAAAGTCGATCTACATCCAGAATCGTAATCAACCGAGTTCAGGATGATTCTGGGATCTCGGCTCGACATAAAAGAGTCACAACTATTCACTTCATCTTAAAAAAAAAATCCTTGCTTGAAACGTCGTTTTGCACAATTGTATTGAACGAAACATCGGTCTATATCAAGATTCGAGATGTGCCGAGTCTCAGCGATTCCAAAATCTCGACTCAACGTAGTCGTGTTAAAACCGTTAATTTTGTCCAAAATTATGAAATCGTTGCGTGAAACGTCGTCTCGCATAGCTGCATTGAACAAAACTTCGGTCTACTCGGAGAATTGTGATTTCGCGTGTTTCGAGCAATTCGGGCATCTCATCTCAACGTAAAGGTGTCAAAATCGTTTATGCTGTTTAAAAAGAAGAATCGTCGCGTTGATTATCGTCTGGCATGGCTGTACCGAACGAAACTTCGATCTGCAGGGAGAATCGAAATTCCGCGTGGTTCAAGTGATTCTGACATCTCGGCTCAACATAAAAGTGATCAAATCATTCATTTTGGCTCGGAAAATGGAATCCTTGCATTAAACGTCGTCTTGCTCGACTGAATCGGTCGATATATCGAGCTAACCGAGAATCGAGATGTCCCGAGTTTCGAGTGATTCTAGCATCACGGATCGAATTAAGGGTATTAGAACCATTTATTTCCGCTCAAATACCAATATTATCTCGTTTAACGTCGTCACACATAATTGTATCGAACGGAATATCGATCTTACTAAGAATCGAGATGTCCCGAGATTTCGACGATTCTGGCACCTCAACTTACCGTCAACGTGTCATATCTTTCAGTCCGTCATGAAACATCTATTTCTTGAAAAAAAACGTCGTCTCGCACGGCTGTACCAAACGAAACTTCGATCCACTGCGAAAATCGAAATTTCGCGTGGCTCAAAACATTGTATCGTCTGGGCAGAATATAAATTGATCAAATTATTCATTTCGTATCGAACATCGAAATTCTCGCGTCAAACGTAGTCTCGCACAATCGTTTCGATCAAAAAGTCGATCTGAACCGAGATCCGAGATATCCCGAGTTCGAGCGATTCTTGCATTTAAGCTCGACGTTAAAGTTTCAATTTCGTTTTTTTTTGTCCGACAACACGAGATTTTTTAAAATTTCTATTCATCGTCTTTCGCGGCTGTGTCGGACAAAATCATCGAACTACACCGAGATTCGAGATGTCCCGAGTTTAAGCGATTCTCGCATCACACCTCAACGAAAACAGTGGAAGTCGTTTATCTCGTTTAATAACACGAAATTCTCGCATGAGATGTTGTCTTGCATAGGTGTATCGATAGAAAAGTCGATCTACATCGAGAATCGTAATGAACAGAGGTCAGGATGATTCTGGGATCTCGGCTCGACATAACAAAGTCGAAACCATTCACTTCGTCTTGAAAAACGGAATCCTCGCTTGAAACGTCGTTTGGCATAACTGGATAGAACGAAACATCGGTCTATATCAAGATTCGAGATGTGCCGAGTTTCCAGCGATTCTGGAATCTCCACTCAACGTACACGTGTCAAATCTTTCAGTCCGTCATGAAACATCTATTTCTTGGAAAAAAAAACGTCGTCTCGCACGGCTGTACCAAACGAAACTTCGATCTACTGCGAAAATCGAAATTTCGCGTGGCTCAAAACATTGTATCGTCTGGGCAGAATATAAATTGATCACATTATTCATTTCGTATCGAACATCGAAATTCTCGCGTCAAACATAGTCTCGCACAATCGTTTTGATCGAAACATCGATCTTCACCGAGATCCGAGATATCCCGGGATTCGAGCGATTCTCGCATCTCAGCTCAACGAAAACAGTGGAAATCGTTTATCTCGTTCAATAACTGGAATTTTTTGCATTAGACGTTGTCTTGCATAGGTGTATTGATAGAAAAGTCGATCTACATCCAGAATCGTAATGAACAGAGGTCAGGATGATCCTGGAATCTCGGCTCGACATAACAGAGTCAAAACCATTCACTTCGTCTTGAAAAACGGAATCCTTGCTTGAAACGTCGTTTCGCACAACTGGATAGAACGAAACATCGGTCTATATCAAGATTAGAGATGTGTCGAGTTCCCAGCGATTCTGGAATCTCAACTCAACGTAAACGTGTCGAACCCGTTCATTTTGTCGAAAAACATGAAATTCTCGCGTGAAACGTCGTCTCGCATAGCTGTATTGAACGAAACTTCGTTGTTTCCCGAAAATTAAGATTTCGCCCGTTTCGAGCGGTTCTGGCATCTCAACTCAACGTAAAAGTGTCAAAATCGTGTATTTTGTCTGAAAACGAAAGAGTTCTTGCGTTAAACGTCGTTTGGCATAGCTGTATCGAACGAAACTTCGATCTTCATCGAGATTCGAGATGTCCCGAGATTCGAGCGATTCTCGCATCCCGGCTCACCGAAAACTGTGAAAGTCGTTTATCTCGTCCAATAACGCGAAGATCTTGCATTAGACGTCGTCTTGCATAGGTGTTTCGATAGAAAAGTCGATCTGCATCGAGATTCGTGCTTAACAGAGGTCAGGATGATTCTGGGATCTCGGCTCGATATAACAGAATCAAAACCATTCACTTCGTCTTGAAAAACAAAATCCTTGCTTGAAACGTCATTCTGCACAATTGTATTGAACGAAACATCGGTCTATATTAAGATTCAAGATGTGCCGAGTTTCCAGCGATTCTTAAATCTCGACTCAACGTAATCGTGTTAAAATTTTGTCCAAAATTATGAAATCGTTGCGTGAAACGTCGTCTCGCATAGCTGCATTGAACAAAACTTCGGTCTACTCGGAGAATTGTGATTTCGCGTGTTTCGAGCAATTCGGCCATCTCATCTCAACGTAAAGGTGTCAAAATCGTTTATGCTGTTCAAAAAGAAGAATCGTCGCGTTGATTATCGTCTGGCATCGCTGTACCGAACGAAACTTCGATCTGCAGCGAGAATCGAAATTCCGCGTGGTTCAAGTGATTCTGACATCTCGGCTCAACATAAAAGTGATCAAATCATTCAATGAGGCTCGAAAAATGGAATCCTTGCATTGAACGTCGTCTTGCTCGACTGAATCAATCGATATATCGAGCTAACCGAGAATCGAGATGTCCCGAGTTTCGAGTGATTCTAGCATCACGGATCGAAATAAGAGTATTAGAACAATTTATTTCAGCTCAAATACTAATATTATCTCGTTTCACGTCGTCACGCACAATTGTATCGAACGGAATATCGATCTTACTAAGAATCGGATGTTCCGAGATTTAGACGATTCTGGCACCTCAACTTACCGTTAACGTGTCATATCTTTCAGTCCGTCATGAAACATCTATTTCTTGCAAAAAAAAAACGTCGTCTCGCACGGCTGTACCAAACGAAACTTCGATCTACTGCGAAAATCGAACTTTTGCGTGGCTCAAAACATTGTATCGTCTGGACAGAATATAAATTGATCAAATTATTCATTTCGTATCGAACATCGAAATTCTCGCGTCAAACGTAGTCTCGCACAATCGTTTCGATCAAAACATCGATCTGAACCGAGATCCGAGATATCCCGAGTTCGAGCGATTCTTGCATTTAAGCTCGACGTTAAAGTTTCAAACCCGTTCATTTTGTCCGACAACACGAGATTTCTGCGCTATTTATCTTTTAGCACGGCTGTGTCGGACGAATCATCGAACTACACCGAGAACCGAGTTGTCCCGAGATCCAAGCGATTCTCGCATCTCAGCTTAACGAAAACAGCGAAAGTCGTTTATCTCGTCCAATAACACGATATTCTCGCATTAGACGTCGTCTTGCACAGGTGTATCGATAGTAAAGTCGATCTACATCCAGAATCGTAATCAACCGAGTTCAGGATGATTCTGGGATCTCGGCTCGACATAACAGAGTCACAACTATTCACTTCATCTTGAAAAAAAAATCCTTGCTTGAAACGTCGTTTTGCACGATTGTATTGAACGAAACATCGGTCTATATCAAGATTCGAGATGTGCCGAGTCTCAGCGATTCCAAAATCTCGACTCAACGTAGTCGTGTCGAAACCGTTAATTTTGTCCAAAATTATGAAATCGTTGCGTGAAACGTCGTCTCGAATAGCTGCATTGACCAAAACTTCGGTCTACTCGGAGAATTGTGATTTCGCGTGTTTCGAGCAATTCGGGCATCTCATCTCAACGTAAAGGTGTCAAAATCGTTTATGCTGTTTAAAAAGAAGAATCGTTGCGTTGATTATCGTCTGGCACGGCTGTACCGAACGAAACTTCGATCTGCCGCGAGAATCGAAATTCCGCGTGGTTCAAGTGATTCTGACATCTCGGCGCAACATAAAAGTGATCAAATCATTCATTTTGGCTCGGAAAATGGAATCCTTGCATTAAACGTCGTCTTGCTCGACTGAATCGGTCGATATATCGAGCTAACCGAGAATCGAGATGTCCCGAGTTTCGAGTGATTCTAGCATCACGGATCGAATTAAGGGTATTAGAACCATTTATTTCCGCTCAAATACCAATATTATCTCGTTTAACGTCGTCACACACAATTGTATCGAACGGAATATCGATCTTACTAAGAATCGAGATGTCCCGAGATTTCGACGATTCTGGCACCTCAACTCACCGTCATCGTGTCAAATTTCCCATTTCGTCTTGAAACATCAATTTCTTGCAAAAAAACGTCGTCTCGCGCAGCTGTATCAAACAAAACTTCGATCTACCGCGAGAATCGAAATTTCGCGTGGTTCAAGTGATTCTGACATCTCGGCTCAACATAAAAGTGTTGAAATCATTCAATTAGGCTCGAAAAATGGAATCCTCGCATTGAACGTCGTCTTGCTCGACTGAATCGCTCGATATGTCGAGCTAACCGAGAATCGATATGTCCCGAGTTCCGAGCGATTCTAGCATCACGGATCGAAATAAGAGTATTAGAACAATTTATTTCAGCTCAAATACTAATATTATCTCGTTTCACGTCGTCACGCACAATTGTATCGAACGGAATATCGATCTTACTAAGAATCGCATGTTCCGAGATTTAGACGATTCTGGCACCTCAACTTACCGTCAACGTGTCATATCTTTCAGTCCGTCATGAAACATCCATTTCTTGAAAGAAAAACGTCGTCTCGCACGGCTGTACCAAACGAAACTTCGATCTACTGCGAAAATCGAAATTTCGCGTGGCTCAAAACATTGTATCGTCTCGGCAGAATATAAATTGATGAAATTATTCATTTCGTATCGAACATCGAAATTCTCTCGTCAAACGTAGTCTCGCACAATCGTTTCGATAAAAACATCGATCTGAACCGAGATCCGAGATATCCCGAGTTCGAGCGATTCTTGCATTTAAGCTCGACGTTAAAGTTTCAATTTCGTTTTTTTTGTCCGACAACACGAGATTTTTTGAAATTTCTATTTATCGTCTTTCGCGGCTGTGTCGGACGAAATCATTGAACTACACCGAGATTCGAGATGTCCCGAGTTTAAGCTATTCTCGCATCTCAGCTCAACGAAAACAGTGGAAGTCGTTTATCTCGTTTAATAACACGAAATTCTCGCATTAGATGTTGTCTTGCATAGGTGTATCGATAGAAAAGTCGATCTACATCGAGAATCGTAATGAACAGAGGTCAGGATGATTCTGGGATCTCGGCTCGACATAACAGAGTCGAAACCATTCACTTCGTCTTGAAAAACGAAATCCTCGCTTGAAACGTCGTTTGGCATAACTGGATAGAACGAAACATCGGTCTATATCAAGATTCGAGATGTGCCGAGTTTCCAGCGATTCTGGAATCTCCACTCCACGTACACGTGTCAAATCTTGCAGTCCGTCATGAAACATCTATTTCTTGAAAAAAAAAACGTCGTCTCGCACGGCTGTACCAAACGAAACTTCGATCTACTGCGAAAATCGAAATTTCGCGTGGCTCAAAACATTGTATCGTCTGGGCAGAATATAAATTGATCACATTATTCATTTCGTATCGAACATCGAAATTCTCGCGTCAAACATAGTCTCGCACAATCGTTTTGATCGAAACATCGATCTTCACCGAGATCCGAGATATCCCGGGATTCGAGCGACTCTCGCATCTCAGCTCAACGAAAACAGTGGAAATCGTTTATCTTGTCCAATAACACGCATTTTTTGCATTAGACGTTGTCTTGCATAGGTGTATTGATGGAAAAGTCGATCTACATCCAGAATCGTAATGAACAGAGGTCAGGATGATCCTGGAATCTCGGCTCGACATAACAGAGTCAAAACTATTCACTTCGTCTTGAAAAACGGAATCCTTGCTTGAAACGTCGTTTCGCTCAACTGGATAGAACGAAACATCGGTCTATATCAAGATTAGAGATGTGTCGAGTCCCCAGCGATTCTGGAATCTCAACTCAACGTAAACGTGTCGAACCCGTTCATTTTGTCGAAAAACATCAAATTCTCGCGTGAAACGTCGTCTCGCATAGCTGTATTGAACGAAACTTCGTTGTTTCCCGAAAATTAAGATTTCGCCCGTTTCGAGCGGTTCTGGCATCTCAACTCAACGTAAAAGTGTCAAAATCGTGTATTTTGTCTGAAAACGAAAGAGTTCTTGCGTTAAACGTCGTTTGGCATAGCTGTATCGAACGAAACTGCGATCTTCATCGAGATTCGAGATGTCCCGAGATTCGAGCGATTCTCGCATCTCGGCTCACCGAAAACTGTGAAAGTCGTTTATCTCGTCCAATAACGGGAAGATCTTGCATTAGACGTCGTCTTGCATCGATAGAAGGTGTATCGATAGAAAAGTCGATCTGCATCGAGAATCGTGCTTAACAGAGGTCAGGATGATTCTGGGATCTCGGCTCGATATAACAGAGTCAAAACCATTCACTTCGTCTTGAAAAACGAAATCCTTGCTTGAAACGTCATTCTGCACAATTGTATTGAACGAAACATCGGTCTATATTAAGATTCAAGATGTGCCGAGTTTCCAGCGACTCTTAAATCTCGACTCAACGTAATCGTGTTAAAACAATTAATTTTGTCGAAAATTATGAAATCGTTGCGTGAAACGTCGTCTCGCATAGCTGCATTGAACAAAACTTCGGTCTACTCGGAGAATTAGGATTTCGCGTGTTTCGAGCAATTCGGGCATCTCATCTCAACGTAAAAGTGTCAAAATCGTTTATGCTGTTTAAAAAGAAAAATGCTTGCGTTGAATATCGTCTGGCACGGCTGTACCGAACGAAACTTCAATCTACCGCGAGAATCGAAATTTCGCGTGGTTCAAGTGATTCTGACATCTGGGCTCAACATAAAAGTGATGAAATTATTCAATGAGGCTCGAAAAATGGAATCCTTGCATTGAACGTCGTCTTGCTCGACTGAATCAATCGATATATCGAGCTAACCGAAAATCGATATGTCCCGAGTTCCGAGCGATTCTAGCATCACGGATCGAAATAAGAGTATTAGAACAATTTATTTCAGCTCAAATACTAATATTATCTCGTTTATCGTCGTCACGCACAATTGTATCGAACGGAATATCGATCTTACTAAGAATCGGATGTTCCGAGATTTAGACGATTCTGGCACCTCAACTTACCGTTAACGTGTCATATCTTTCAGTCCGTCATGAAACATCTATTTCTTGCAAAAAAAAAACGTCGTCTCGCACGGCTGTACCAAACGAAACTTCGATCTACTGCGAAAATCGAACTTTTGCGTGGCTCAAAACATTGTATCGTCTGGACAGAATATAAATTGATCAAATTATTCATTTCGTATCGAACATCGAAATTCTCGCGTCAAACGTAGTCTCGCACAATCGTTTCGATCAAAACATCGATCTGAACCGAGATCCGAGATATCCCGAGTTCGAGCGATTCTTGCATTTAAGCTCGACGTTAAAGTTTCAAACCCGTTCATTTTGTCCGACAACACGAGATTTCTGCGCTATTTATCTTTTAGCACGGCTGTGTCGGACGAATCATCGAACTACACCGAGAACCGAGTTGTCCCGAGATCCAAGCGATTCTCGCATCTCAGCTTAACGAAAACAGCGAAAGTCGTTTATCTCGTCCAATAACACGATATTCTCGCATTAGACGTCGTCTTGCACAGGTGTATCGATAGTAAAGTCGATCTACATCCAGAATCGTAATCAACCGAGTTCAGGATGATTCTGGGATCTCGGCTCGACATAACAGAGTCACAACTATTCACTTCATCTTAAAAAAAAAATCCTTGCTTGAAACGTCGTTTTGCACAATTGTATTGAACGAAACATCGGTCTATATCAAGATTCGAGATGTGCCGAGTCTCAGCGATTCCAAAATCTCGACTCAACGTAGTCGTGTTAAAACCGTTAATTTTGTCCAAAATTATGAAATCGTTGCGTGAAACGTCGTCTCGCATAGCTGCATTGAACAAAACTTCGGTCTACTCGGAGAATTGTGATTTCGCGTGTTTCGAGCAATTCGGGCATCTCATCTCAACGTAAAGGTGTCAAAATCGTTTATGCTGTTTAAAAAGAAGAATCGTCGCGTTGATTATCGTCTGGCATGGCTGTACCGAACGAAACTTCGATCTGCAGCGAGAATCGAAATTCCGCGTGGTTCAAGTGATTCTGACATCTCGGCTCAACATAAAAGTGATCAAATCATTCATTTTGGCTCGGAAAATGGAATCCTTGCATTAAACGTCGTCTTGCTCGACTGAATCGGTCGATATATCGAGCTAACCGAGAATCGAGATGTCCCGAGTTCCGAGTGATTCTAGCATCACGGATCGAATTAAGGGTATTAGAACCATTTATTTCCGCTCAAATACCAATATTATCTCGTTTAACGTCGTCACACATAATTGTATCGAACGGAATATCGATCTTACTAAGAATCGAGATGTCCCGAGATTTCGACGATTCTGGCACCTCAACTTACCGTCAACGTGTCATATCTTTCAGTCCGTCATGAAACATCTATTTCTTGAAAAAAAAACGTCGTCTCGCACGGCTGTACCAAACGAAACTTCGATCCACAGCGAAAATCGAAATTTCGCGTGGCTCAAAACATTGTATCGTCTGGGCAGAATATAAATTGATCAAATTATTCATTTCGTATCGAACATCGAAATTCTCGCGTCAAACGTAGTCTCGCACAATCGTTTCGATCGAAACATCGATCTGAACCGAGATCCGAGATATCCCGAGTTCGAGCGATTCTTGCATTTAAGCTCGACGTTAAAGTTTCAATTTCGTTTTTTTTTGTCCGACAACACGAGATTTTTTAAAATTTCTATTCATCGTCTTTCGCGGCTGTGTCGGACGAAATCATCGAACTACACCGAGATTCGAGATGTCCCGAGTTTAAGCGATTCTCGCATCACAGCTCAACGAAAACAGTGGAAGTCGTTTATCTCGTTTAATAACACGAAATTCTCGCATGAGATGTTGTCTTGCATAGGTGTATCGATAGAAAAGTCGATCTACATCGAGAATCGTAATGAACAGAGGTCAGGATGATTCTGGGATCTCGGCTCGACATAACAAAGTCGAAACCACTCACTTCGTCTTGAAAAACGGAATCCTCGCTTGAAACGTCGTTTGGCATAACTGGATAGAACGAAACATCGGTCTATATCAAGATTCGAGATGTGCCGAGTTTCCAGCGATTCTGGAATCTCCACTCAACGTACACGTGTCAAATCTTTCAGTCCGTCATGAAACATCTATTTCTTGGAAAAAAAAACGTCGTCTCGCACGGCTGTACCAAACGAAACTTCGATCTACTGCGAAAATCGAAATTTCGCGTGGCTCAAAACATTGTATCGTCTGGGCAGAATATAAATTGATCACATTATTCATTTCGTATCGAACATCGAAATTCTCGCGTCAAACATAGTCTCGCACAATCGTTTTGATCGAAACATCGATCTTCACCGAGATCCGAGATATCCCGGGATTCGAGCGATTCTCGCATCTCAGCTCAACGAAAACAGTGGAAATCGTTTATCTCGTCCAATAACTGGAATTTTTTGCATTAGACGTTGTCTTGCATAGGTGTATTGATAGAAAAGTCGATCTACATCCAGAATCGTAATGAACAGAGGTCAGGATGATCCTGGAATCTCGGCTCGACATAACAGAGTCAAAACCATTCACTTCGTCTTGAAAAACGGAATCCTTGCTTGAAACGTCGTTTCGCACAACTGGATAGAACGAAACATCGGTCTATATCAAGATTAGAGATGTGTCGAGTTCCCAGCGATTCTGGAATCTCAACTCAACGTAAACGTGTCGAACCCGTTCATTTTGTCGAAAAACATGAAATTCTCGCGTAAAACGTCGTCTCGCATAGCTGTATTGAACGAAACTTCGTTGTTTCCCGAAAATTAAGATTTCGCCCGTTTCGAGCGGTTCTGGCATCTCAACTCAACGTAAAAGTGTCAAAATCGTGTATTTTGTCTGAAAACGAAAGAGTTCTTGCGTTAAACGTCGTTTGGCATAGCTGTATCGAACGAAACTTCGATCTTCATCGAGATTCGAGATGTCCCGAGATTCGAGCGATTCTCGCATCCCGGCTCACCGAAAACTGTGAAAGTCGTTTATCTCGTCCAATAACGCGAAGATCTTGCATTAGACGTCGTCTTGCATAGGTGTTTCGATAGAAAAGTCGATCTGCATCGAGATTCGTGCTTAACAGAGGTCAGGATGATTCTGGGATCTCGGCTCGATATAACAGAATCAAAACCATTCACTTCTTCTTGAAAAACAAAATCCTTGCTTGAAACGTCATTCTGCACAATTGTATTGAACGAAACATCGGTCTATATTAAGATTCAAGATGTGCCGAGTTTCCAGCGATTCTTAAATCTCGACTCAACGTAATCGTGTTAAAATTTTGTCCAAAATTATGAAATCGTTGCGTGAAACGTCGTCTCGCATAGCTGCATTGAACAAAACTTCGGTCTACTCGGAGAATTGTGATTTCGCGTGTTTCGAGCAATTCGGGCATCTCATCTCAACGTAAAGGTGTCAAAATCGTTTATGCTGTTTAAAAAGAAGAATCGTCGCGTTGATTATCGTCTGGCATCGCTGTACCGAACGAAACTTCGATCTGCAGCGAGAATCGAAATTCCGCGTGGTTCAAGTGATTCTGACATCTCGGCTCAACATAAAAGTGATCAAATCATTCAATGAGGCTCGAAAAATGGAATCCTTGCATTGAACGTCGTCTTGCTCGACTGAATCAATCGATATATCGAGCTAACCGAGAATCGAGATGTCCCGAGTTTCGAGTGATTCTAGCATCACGGATCGAAATAAGAGTATTAGAACAATTTATTTCAGCTCAAATACTAATATTATCTCGTTTCACGTCGTCACGCACAATTGTATCGAACGGAATATCGATCTTACTAAGAATCGCATGTTCCGAGATTTAGACGATTCTGGCACCTCAACTTACCGTCAACGTGTCATATCTTTCAGTCCGTCATGAAACATCTATTTCTTGAAAAAAAACGTCATCTCGCACGGCTGTACCAAACGAAACTTCGATCCACTGCGAAAATCGAAATTTCGCGTGGCTCAAAACATTGTATCGTCTGGGCAGAATATAAATTGATCAAATTATTCATTTCGTATCGAACATCGAAATTCTCGCGTCAAACGTAGTCTCGCACAATCGTTTCGATCAAAACATCGATCTGAACCGAGATCCGAGATATCCCGAGTTCGAGCGATTCTTGCATTTAAGCTCGACGTTAAAGTTTCAAACCCGTTCATTTTGTCCGACAACACGAGATTTCTGCGCTATTTATCTTTTAGCACGGCTGTGTCGGACGAATCATCGAACTACACCGAGAACCGAGTTGTCCCGAGATCCAAGCGATTCTCGCATCTCAGCTTAACGAAAACAGCGAAAGTCGTTTATCTCGTCCAATAACACGATATTCTCGCATTAGACGTCGTCTTGCACAGGTGTATCGATAGTAAAGTCGATCTACATCCAGAATCGTAATCAACCGAGTTCAGGATGATTCTGGGATCTCGGCTCGACATAACAGAGTCACAACTATTCACTTCATCTTGAAAAAAAAATCCTTGCTTGAAACGTCGTTTTGCACAATTGTATTGAACGAAACATCGGTCTATATCAAGATTCGAGATGTGCCGAGTCTCAGCGATTCCAAAATCTCGACTCAACGTAGTCGTGTCGAAACCGTTAATTTTGTCCAAAATTATGAAATCGTTGCGTGAAACGTCGTCTCGCATAGCTGCATTGAACAAAACTTCGGTCTACTCGGAGAATTGTGATTTCGCGTGTTTCGAGCAATTCGGGCATCTCATCTCAACGTAAAGGTGTCAAAATCGTTTATGCTGTTTAAAAAGAAGAATCGTCGCGTTGATTATCGTCTGGCACGGCTGTACCGAACGAAACTTCGATCTGCCGCGAGAATCGAAATTCCGCGTGGTTCAAGTGATTCTGACATCTCGGCGCAACATAAAAGTGATCAAATAATTCATTTTGGCTCGGAAAATGGAATCCTTGCATTAAACGTCGTCTTGCTCGACTGAATCGGTCGATATATCGAGCTAACCGAGAATCGAGATGTCCCGAGTTTCGAGTGATTCTAGCATCACGGATCGAATTAAGGGTATTAGAACCATTTATTTCCGCTCAAATACCAATATTATCTCGTTTAACGTCGTCACACACAATTGTATCGAACGGAATATCGATCTTACTAAGAATCGAGATGTCCCGAGATTTCGACGATTCTGGCACCTCAACTCACCGTCATCGTGTCAAATTTCCCATTTCGTCTTGAAACATCAATTTCTTGCAAAAAAAACGTCGTCTCGCGCAGCTGTATCAAACAAAACTTCGATCTACCGCGAGAATCGAAATTTCGCGTGGTTCAAGTGATTCTGACATCTCGGCGCAACATAAAAGTGATCAAATCATTCATTTTGGCTCGGAAAATGGAATCCTTGCATTAAACGTCGTCTTGCTCGACTGAATCGGTCGATATATCGAGCTAACCGAGAATCGAGATGTCCCGAGTTTCGAGTGATTCTAGCATCACGGATCGAATTAAGGGTATTAGAACCATTTATTTCCGCTCAAATACCAATATTATCTCGTTTAACGTCGTCACACACAATTGTATCGAACGGAATATCGATCTTACTAAGAATCGAGATGTCCCGAGATTTCGACGATTCTGGCACCTCAACTCACCGTCATCGTGTCAAATTTCCCATTTCGTCTTGAAACATCAATTTCTTGCAAAAAAACGTCGTCTCGCGCAGCTGTATCAAACAAAACTTCGATCTACCGCGAGAATCGAAATTTCGCGTGGTTCAAGTGATTCTGACATCTCGGCTCAACATAAAAGTGTTGAAATCATTCAATTAGGCTCGAAAAATGGAATCCTCGCATTGAACGTCGTCTTGCTCGACTGAATCGCTCGATATGTCGAGCTAACCGAGAATCGATATGTCCCGAGTTCCGAGCGATTCTAGCATCACGGATCGAAATAAGAGTATTAGAACAATTTATTTCAGCTCAAATACTAATATTATCTCGTTTCACGTCGTCACGCACAATTGTATCGAACGGAATATCGATCTTACTAAGAATCGCATGTTCCGAGATTTAGACGATTCTGGCACCTCAACTTACCGTCAACGTGTCATATCTTTCAGTCCGTCATGAAACATCTATTTCTTGCAAAAAAAAACGTCGTCTCGCACGGCTGTACCAAACGAAACTTCGATCTACTGCGAAAATCGAAATTTTGCGTGGCTCAAAACATTGTATCGTCTGGGCAGAATATAAATTGATCAAATTATTCATTTCGTATCGAACATCGAAATTCTCGCGTCAAACATAGTCTCGCACAATCGTTTTGATCGAGACATCGATCTTCACCGAGATCCGAGATATCCCGGGATTCGAGCGATTCTCGCATCTCAGCTCAACGAAAACAGTGGAAATCGTTTATCTCGTCCAATAACACGAATTTTTTGCATTAGACGTTGTCTTGCATAGGTGTATCGATAGAAAAGTCGATCTACATACAGAACCGTAATGAACAGAGGTCAGGATGATTCTGGAATCTCGGCTCGACATAACCGAGTCAAAACAATTCACTCTGTCTTAAAAAACGAAATCCTCGCTTGAAACGTCGTTTTGCAAAATTGTATTGAACGAAACATCGGTCTGTATCAAGATTAGAGGTGTGTCGAGTTCCCAGGGATTCTGGAATCTCAACTCAACGCAAACGTGTCGAACCCGTTCATTTTGTCGAAAAACATAAAATTCTCGCGTGAAACGCCGTCTCGCATAGCTGTATTGAACGAAACTTCGTTGTTTCCTGAAAATCAAGATTTCGCCTGTTTCGAGCGGTTCTGGCATCTCAACTCAACGTAAAAGTGTCAAAATCGTGTATTTTGTCTGAAAACGAAAGAGTTCTTGCGTTAAACGTCGTTTAGCATAGCTGTATCGAACGAAACTTCGATCTTCATCGAGATTCGAGATGTCCCGAGATTCGAGCGATTCTCGCATCTTGGCTCACCGAAAACTGTGAAAGTCGTTTATCTCGTCCAATAACGGGGAGATCTTGCATTAGACGTCGTCTTGCATAGGTGTATCGATAGAAAAGTCGATCTGCATCGAGAATCGTGCTTAACAGAGGTCAGGATGATTCTGGGATCTCGGCTCGATATAACAGAATCAAAACCATTCACTTCGTCTTGCAAAACAAAATCCTTGCTTGAAACGTCATTCTGCACAATTGTATTGAACGAAACATCGGTCTATATTAAGATTCAAGATGTGCCGAGTTTCCAGCGATTCTTAAATCTCGACTCAACGTTATCGTGTTAAAACCGTTAATTTTGTCCAAAATTATGAAATCGTTGCGTGAAACGTCGTCTCGCATAGCTGCATTGAACAAAACTTCGGTCTACTCGGAGAATTGTGATTTCGCGTGTTTCGAGCAATTCGGGCATCTCATCTCAACGTAAAGGTGTCAAAATCGTTTATGCTGTTTAAAAAGAAGAATCGTTGCGTTGATTATCGTCTAGCACGGCTGTACCGAACGAAACTTCGATCTGCCGCGTGAATCGAAATTCCGCGTGGTTCAAGTGATTCTGACATCTCGGCTCAACATAAAAGTGATCAAATCATTCATTTTGGCTCGGAAAATGGAATCCTTGCATTAAACGTCGTCTTGCTCGACTGAATCGGTCGATATATCGAGCTAACCGAGAATCGAGATGTCCCGAGTTTCGAGTGATTCTAGCATCACGGATCGAATTAAGGGTATTAGAACCATTTATTTCCGCTCAAATACCAATATTATCTCGTTTAACGTCGTCATACACAATTGAATCGAACGGAATATCGATCTTACTAAGAATCGAGATGTCCCGAGATTTCGACGATTCTGGCACCTCAACTTACCGTCAACGTGTCATATCTTTCAGTCCGTCATGAAACATCTATTTCTTGGAAAAAAAAACGTCGTCTCGCACGGCTGTACCAAACGAAACTTCGATCTACTGCGAAAATCGAAATTTCGCGTGGCTCAAAACATTGTATCGTCTGGGCAGAATATAAATTGATCACATTATTCATTTCGTAACGAACATCGAAATTCTCGCGTCAAACATAGTCTCGCACAATCGTTTTGATCGAAACATCGATCTTCACCGAGATCCGAGATATCCCGGGATTCGAGCGATTCTCGCATCTCAGCTCAACGAAAACAGTGGAAATCGTTTATCTCGTCCAATAACTGGAATTTTTTGCATTAGACGTTGTCTTGCATAGGTGTATTGATAGAAAAGTCGATCTACATCCAGAATCGTAATGAACAGAGGTCAGGATGATCCTGGAATCTCGGCTCGACATAACAGAGTCAAAACCATTCACTTCGTCTTGAAAAACGGAATCCTTGCTTGAAACGTCGTTTCGCACAACTGGATAGAACGAAACATCGGTCTATATCAAGATTAGAGATGTGTCGAGTTCCCAGCGATTCTGGAATCTCAACTCAACGTAAACGTGTCGAACCCGTTCATTTTGTCGAAAAACATGAAATTCTCGCGTGAAACGTCGTCTCGCATAGCTGTATTGAACGAAACTTCGTTGTTTCCCGAAAATAAAGATTTCGCCCGTTTCGAGCGGTTCTGGCATCTCAACTCAACGTAAAAGTGTCAAAATCGTGTATTTTGTCTGAAAACGAAAGAGTTCTTGCGTTAAACGTCGTTTGGCATAGCTGTATCGAACGAAACTTCGATCGTCATCGAGATTCGAGATGTCCCGAGATTCGAGCGATTCTCGCATCCCGGCTCACCGAAAACTGTGAAAGTCGTTTATCTCGTCCAATAACGGGAAGATCTTGCATTAGACGTCGTCTTGCATAGGTGTTTCGATAGAAAAGTCGATCTGCATCGAGATTCGTGCTTAACAGAGGTCAGGATGATTCTGGGATCTCGGCTCGATATAACAGAATCAAAACCATTCACTTCGTCTTGAAAAACAAAATCCTTGCTTGAAACGTCATTCTGCACAATTGTATTGAACGAAACATCGGTCTATATTAAGATTCAAGATGTGCCGAGTTTCCAGCGATTCTTAAATCTCGACTCAACGTAATCGTGTTAAAACCGTTAATTTTGTCCAAAATTATGAAATCGTTGCGTGAAACGTCGTCTCGCATAGCTGCATTGAACAAAACTTCGGTCTACTCGGAGAATTGTGATTTCGCGTGTTTCGAGCAATTCGGGCATCTCATCTCAACGTAAAGGTGTCAAAATCGTTTATGCTGTTTAAAAAGAAGAATCGTCGCGTTGATTATCGTCTGGCATCGCTGTACCGAACGAAACTTCGATCTGCAGCGAGAATCGAAATTCCGCGTGGTTCAAGTGATTCTGACATCTCGGCTCAACATAAAAGTGATCAAATCATTCAATGAGGCTCGAAAAATGGAATCCTTGCATTGAACGTCGTCTTGCTCGACTGAATCAATCGATATATCGAGCTAACCGAGAATCGAGATGTCCCGAGTTTCGAGTGATTCTAGCATCACGGATCGAAATAAGAGTATTAGAACAATTTATTTCAGCTCAAATACTAATATTATCTCGTTTCACGTCGTCACGCACAATTGTATCGAACGGAATATCGATCTTACTAAGAATCGCATGTTCCGAGATTTAGACGATTCTGGCACCTCAACTTACCGTCAACGTGTCATATCTTTCAGTCCGTCATGAAACATCTATTTCTTGAAAAAAAAACGTCATCTCGCACGGCTGTACCAAACGAAACTTCGATCCACTGCGAAAATCGAAATTTCGCGTGGCTCAAAACATTGTATCGTCTGGGCAGAATATAAATTGATCAAATTATTCATTTCGTATCGAACATCGAAATTCTCGCGTCAAACGTAGTCTCGCACAATCGTTTCGATCAAAACATCGATCTGAACCGAGATCCGGGATATCCCGAGTTCGAGCAATTCTTGCATTTAAGCTCGACGTTAAAGTTTCAAACCCGTTCATTTTGTCCGACAACACGAGATTTCTGCGCTATTTATCTTTTAGCACGGCTGTGTCGGACGAATCATCGAACTACACTGAGAACCGAGTTGTCCCGAGATCCAAGCGATTCTCGCATCTCAGCTTAACGAAAACAGCGAAAGTCGTTTATCTCGTCCAATAACACGATATTCTCGCATTAGACGTCGTCTTGCACAGGTGTATCGATAGTAAAGTCGATCTACATCCAGAATCGTAATCAACCGAGTTCAGGATGATTCTGGGATCTCGGCTCGACATAACAGAGTCACAACTATTCACTTCATCTTGAAAAAAAAATCCTTGCTTGAAACGTCGTTTTGCACAATTGTATTGAACGAAACATCGGTCTATATCAAGATTCGAGATGTGCCGAGTCTCAGCGATTCCAAAATCTCGACTCAACGTAGTCGTGTCGAAACCGTTAATTTTGTCCAAAATTATGAAATCGTTGCGTGAAACGTCGTCTCGCATAGCTGCATTGAGCAAAACTTCGGTCTACTCGGAGAATTGTGATTTCGCGTGTTTCGAGCAATTCGGGCATCTCATCTCAACGTAAAGGTGTCAAAATCGTTTATGCTGTTTAAAAAGAAGAATCGTCGCGTTGATTATCGTCTGGCACGGCTGTACCGAACGAAACTTCGATCTGCCGCGAGAATCGAAATTCCGCGTGGTTCAAGTGATTCTGACATCTCGGCGCAACATAAAAGTGATCAAATCATTCATTTTGGCTCGGAAAATGGAATCCTTGCATTAAACGTCGTCTTGCTCGACTGAATCGGTCGATATATCGAGCTAACCGAGAATCGAGATGTCCCGAGTTTCGAGTGATTCTAGCATCACGGATCGAATTAAGGGTATTAGAACCATTTATTTCCGCTCAAATACCAATATTATCTCGTTTAACGTCGTCACACACAATTGTATCGAACGGAATATCGATCTTACTAAGAATCGAGATGTCCCGAGATTTCGACGATTCTGGCACCTCAACTCACCGTCATCGTGTCAAATTTCCCATTTCGTCTTGAAACATCAATTTCTTGCAAAAAAACGTCGTCTCGCGCAGCTGTATCAAACAAAACTTCGATCTACCGCGAGAATCGAAATTTCGCGTGGTTCAAGTGATTCTGACATCTCGGCTCAACATAAAAGTGTTGAAATCATTCAATTAGGCTCGAAAAATGGAATCCTCGCATTGAACGTCGTCTTGCTCGACTGAATCGCTCGATATGTCGAGCTAACCGAGAATCGATATGTCCCGAGTTCCGAGCGATTCTAGCATCACGGATCGAAATAAGAGTATTAGAACAATTTATTTCAGCTCAAATACTAATATTATCTCGTTTCACGTCGTCACGCACAATTGTATCGAACGGAATATCGATCTTACTAAGAATCGCATGTTCCGAGATTTAGACGATTCTGGCACCTCAACTTACCGTCAACGTGTCATATCTTTCAGTCCGTCATGAAACATCTATTTCTTGCAAAAAAAAACGTCGTCTCGCACGGCTGTACCAAACGAAACTTCGATCTACTGCGAAAATCGAAATTTTGCGTGGCTCAAAACATTGTATCGTCTGGGCAGAATATAAATTGATCAAATTATTCATTTCGTATCGAACATCGAAATTCTCGCGTCAAACATAGTCTCGCACAATCGTTTTGATCGAAACATCGATCTTCACCGAGATCCGAGATATCCCGGGATTCGAGCGATTCTCGCATCTCAGCTCAACGAAAACAGTGGAAATCGTTTATCTCGTCCAATAACTGGAATTTTTTGCATTAGACGTTGTCTTGCATAGGTGTATTGATAGAAAAGTCGATCTACATCCAGAATCGTAATGAACAGAGGTCAGGATGATCCTGGAATCTCGGCTCGACATAACAGAGTCAAAACCATTCACTTCGTCTTGAAAAACGGAATCCTTGCTTGAAACGTCGTTTCGAACAACTGGATAGAACGAAACATCGGTCTATATCAAGATTAGAGATGTGTCGAGTTCCCAGCGATTCTGGAATCTCAACTCAACGTAAACGTGTCGAACCCGTTCATTTTGTCGAAAAACATGAAATTCTCGCGTGAAACGTCGTCTCGCATAGCTGTATTGAACGAAACTTCGTTGTTTCCCGAAAATAAAGATTTCGCCCGTTTCGAGCGGTTCTGGCATCTCAACTCAACGTAAAAGTGTCAAAATCGTGTATTTTGTCTGAAAACGAAAGAGTTCTTGCGTTAAACGTCGTTTGGCATAGCTGTATCGAACGAAACTTCGATCTTCATCGAGATTCGAGATGTCCCGAGATTCGAGCGATTCTCGCATCCCGGCTCACCGAAAACTGTGAAAGTCGTTTATCTCGTCCAATAACGGGAAGATCTTGCATTAGACGTCGTCTTGCATAGGTGTTTCGATAGAAAAGTCGATCTGCATCGAGATTCGTGCTTAACAGAGGTCAGGATGATTCTGGGATCTCGGCTCGATATAACAGAATCAAAACCATTCACTTCGTCTTGAAAAACAAAATCCTTGCTTGAAACGTCATTCTGCACAATTGTATTGAACGAAACATCGGTCTATATTAAGATTCAAGATGTGCCGAGTTTCCAGCGATTCTTAAATCTCGACTCAACGTAATCGTGTTAAAACCGTTAATTTTGTCCAAAATTATGAAATCGTTGCGTGAAACGTCGTCTCGCATAGCTGCATTGAACAAAACTTCGGTCTACTCGGAGAATTGTGATTTCGCGTGTTTCGAGCAATTCGGGCATCTCATCTCAACGTAAAGGTGTCAAAATCGTTTATGCTGTTTAAAAAGAAGAATCGTCGCGTTGATTATCGTCTGGCATCGCTGTACCGAACGAAACTTCGATCTGCAGCGAGAATCGAAATTCCGCGTGGTTCAAGTGATTCTGACATCTCGGCTCAACATAAAAGTGATCAAATCATTCAATGAGGCTCGAAAAATGGAATCCTTGCATTGAACGTCGTCTTGCTCGACTGAATCAATCGATATATCGAGCTAACCGAGAATCGAGATGTCCCGAGTTTCGAGTGATTCTAGCATCACGGATCGAAATAAGAGTATTAGAACAATTTATTTCAGCTCAAATACTAATATTATCTCGTTTCACGTCGTCACGCACAATTGTATCGAACGGAATATCGATCTTACTAAGAATCGCATGTTCCGAGATTTAGACGATTCTGGCACCTCAACTTACCGTCAACGTGTCATATCTTTCAGTCCGTCATGAAACATCTATTTCTTGAAAAAAAAACGTCATCTCGCACGGCTGTACCAAACGAAACTTCGATCCACTGCGAAAATCGAAATTTCGCGTGGCTCAAAACATTGTATCGTCTGGGCAGAATATAAATTGATCAAATTATTCATTTCGTATCGAACATCGAAATTCTCGCGTCAAACGTAGTCTCGCACAATCGTTTCGATCAAAACATCGATCTAAACCGAGATCCGGGATATCCCGAGTTCGAGCGATTCTTGCATTTAAGCTCGACGTTAAAGTTTCAAACCCGTTCATTTTGTCCGACAACACGAGATTTCTGCGCTATTTATCTTTTAGCACGGCTGTGTCGGACGAATCATCGAACTACACCGAGAACCGAGTTGTCCCGAGATCCAAGCGATTCTCGCATCTCAGCTTAACGAAAACAGCGAAAGTCGTTTATCTCGTCCAATAACACGATATTCTCGCATTAGACGTCGTCTTGCACAGGTGTATCGATAGTAAAGTCGATCTACATCCAGAATCGTAATCAACCGAGTTCAGGATGATTCTGGGATCTCGGCTCGACATAACAGAGTCACAACTATTCACTTCATCTTGAAAAAAAAATCCTTGCTTGAAACGTCGTTTTGCACAATTGTATTGAACGAAACATCGGTCTATATCAAGATTCGAGATGTGCCGAGTCTCAGCGATTCCAAAATCTCGACTCAACGTAGTCGTGTCGAAACCGTTAATTTTGTCCAAAATTATGAAATCGTTGCGTGAAACGTCGTCTCGCATAGCTGCATTGAACAAAACTTCGGTCTACTCGGAGAATTGTGATTTCGCGTGTTTCGAGCAATTCGGGCATCTCATCTCAACGTAAAGGTGTCAAAATCGTTTATGCTGTTTAAAAAGAAGAATCGTCGCGTTGATTATCGTCTGGCATCGCTGTACCGAACGAAACTTCGATCTGCAGCGAGAATCGAAATTCCGCGTGGTTCAAGTGATTCTGACATCTCGGCTCAACATAAAAGTGATCAAATCATTCAATGAGGCTCGAAAAATGGAATCCTTGCATTGAACGTCGTCTTGCTCGACTGAATCAATCGATATATCGAGCTAACCGAGAATCGAGATGTCCCGAGTTTCGAGTGATTCTAGCATCACGGATCGAAATAAGAGTATTAGAACAATTTATTTCAGCTCAAATACTAATATTATCTCGTTTCACGTCGTCACGCACAATTGTATCGAACGGAATATCGATCTTACTAAGAATCGCATGTTCCGAGATTTAGACGATTCTGGCACCTCAACTTACCGTCAACGTGTCATATCTTTCAGTCCGTCATGAAACATCTATTTCTTGAAAAAACAACGTCATCTCGCACGGCTGTACCAAACGAAACTTCGATCCACTGCGAAAATCGAAATTTCGCGTGGCTCAAAACATTGTATCGTCTGGGCAGAATATAAATTGATCAAATTATTCATTTCGTATCGAACATCGAAATTCTCGCGTCAAACGTAGTCTCGCACAATCGTTTCGATCAAAACATCGATCTAAACCGAGATCCGGGATATCCCGAGTTCGAGCGATTCTTGCATTTAAGCTCGACGTTAAAGTTTCAAACCCGTTCATTTTGTCCGACAACACGAGATTTCTGCGCTATTTACCTTTTAGCACGGCTGTGTCGGACGAATCATCGAACTACACCGAGAACCGAGTTGTCCCGAGATCCAAGCGATTCTCGCATCTCAGCTTAACGAAAACAGCGAAAGTCGTTTATCTCGTCCAATAACACGATATTCTCGCATTAGACGTCGTCTTGCACAGGTGTATCGATAGTAAAGTCGATCTACATCCAGAATCGTAATCAACCGAGTTCAGGATGATTCTGGGATCTCGGCTCGACATAACAGAGTCACAACTATTCACTTCATCTTGAAAAAAAAATCCTTGCTTGAAACGTCGTTTTGCACAATTGTATTGAACGAAACATCGGTCTATATCAAGATTCGAGATGTGCCGAGTCTCAGCGATTCCAAAATCTCGACTCAACGTAGTCGTGTCGAAACCGTTAATTTTGTCCAAAATTATGAAATCGTTGCGTGAAACGTCGTCTCGCATAGCTGCATTGAACAAAACTTCGGTCTACTCGGAGAATTGTGATTTCGCGTGTTTCGAGCAATTCGGGCATCTCATCTCAACGTAAAGGTGTCAAAATCGTTTATGCCGTTTAAAAAGAAGAATCGTCGCGTTGATTATCGTCTGGCACGGCTGTACCGAACGAAACTTCGATCTGCCGCGAGAATCGAAATTCCGCGTGGTTCAAGTGATTCTGACATCTCGGCGCAACATAAAAGTGATCAAATCATTCATTTTGGCTCGGAAAATGGAATCCTTGCATTAAACGTCGTCTTGCTCGACTGAATCGGTCGATATATCGAGCTAACCGAGAATCGAGATGTCCCGAGTTTCGAGTGATTCTAGCATCACGGATCGAATTAAGGGTATTAGAACCATTTATTTCCGCTCAAATACCAATATTATCTCGTTTAACGTCGTCACACACAATTGTATCGAACGGAATATCGATCTTACTAAGAATCGAGATGTCCCGAGATTTCGACGATTCTGGCACCTCAACTCACCGTCATCGTGTCAAATTTCCCATTTCGTCTTGAAACATCAATTTCTTGCAAAAAAACGTCGTCTCGCGCAGCTGTATCAAACAAAACTTCGATCTACCGCGAGAATCGAAATTTCGCGTGGTTCAAGTGATTCTGACATCTCGGCTCAACATAAAAGTGTTGAAATCATTCAATTAGGCTCGAAAAATGGAATCCTCGCATTGAACGTCGTCTTGCTCGACTGAATCGCTCGATATGTCGAGCTAACCGAGAATCGATATGTCCCGAGTTCCGAGCGATTCTAGCATCACGGATCGAAATAAGAGTATTAGACCAATTTATTTCAGCTCAAATACTAATATTATCTCGTTTCACGTCGTCACGCACAATTGTATCGAACGGAATATCGATCTTACTAAGAATCGCATGTTCCGAGATTTAGACGATTCTGGCACCTCAACTTACCGTCAACGTGTCATATCTTTCAGTCCGTCATGAAACATCTATTTCTTGCAAAAAAAAACGTCGTCTCGCACGGCTGTACCAAACGAAACTTCGATCTACTGCGAAAATCGAAATTTTGCGTGGCTCAAAACATTGTATCGTCTGGGCAGAATATAAATTGATCAAATTATTCATTTCGTATCGAACATCGAAATTCTCGCGTCAAACATAGTCTCGCACAATCGTTTTGATCGAAACATCGATCTTCACCGAGATCCGAGATATCCCGGGATTCGAGCGATTCTCGCATCTCAGCTCAACGAAAACAGTGGAAATCGTTTATCTCGTCCAATAACACGAATTTTTTGCATTAGACGTTGTCTTGCATAGGTGTATCGATAGAAAAGTCGATCTACATACAGAACCGTAATGAACAGAGGTCAGGATGATTCTGGAATCTCGGCTCGACATAACCGAGTCAAAACAATTCACTCTGTCTTAAAAAACGAAATCCTCGCTTGAAACGTCGTTTTGCAAAATTGTATTGAACGAAACATCGGTCTGTATCAAGATTAGAGATGTGTCGAGTTCCCAGGGATTCTGGAATCTCAACTCAACGCAAACGTGTCGAACCCGTTCATTTTGTCGAAAAACATAAAATTCTCGCGTGAAACGTCGTCTCGCATAGCTGTATTGAACGAAACTTCGTTGTTTCCTGAAAATCAAGATTTCGCCTGTTTCGAGCGGTTCTGGCATCTCAACTCAACGTAAAAGTGTCTAAATCGTGTATTTTGTCTGAAAACGAAAGAGTTCTTGCGTTAAACGTCGTTTAGCATAGCTGTATCGAACGAAACTTCGATCTTCATCGAGATTCGAGATGTCCCGAGATTCGAGCGATTCTCGCATCCCGGCTCACCGAAAACTGTGAAAGTCGTTTATCTCGTCCAATAACGGGAAGATCTTGCATTAGACGTCGTCTTGCATAGGTGTTTCGATAGAAAAGTCGATCTGCATCGAGATTCGTGCTTAACAGAGGTCAGGATGATTCTGGGATCTCGGCTCGATATAACAGAATCAAAACCATTCACTTCGTCTTGAAAAACAAAATCCTTGCTTGAAACGTCATTCTGCACAATTGTATTGAACGAAACATCGGTCTATATTAAGATTCAAGATGTGCCGAGTTTCCAGCGATTCTTAAATCTCGACTCAACGTAATCGTGTTAAAACCGTTAATTTTGTCCAAAATTATGAAATCGTTGCGTGAAACGTCGTCTCGCATAGCTGCATTGAACAAAACTTCGGTCTACTCGGAGAATTGTGATTTCGCGTGTTTCGAGCAATTCGGGCATCTCATCTCAACGTAAAGGTGTCAAAATCGTTTATGCTGTTTAAAAAGAAGAATTGTCGCGTTGATTATCGTCTGGCATCGCTGTACCGAACGAAACTTCGATCTGCAGCGAGAATCGAAATTCCGCGTGGTTCAAGTGATTCTGAAATCTCGGCTCAACATAAAAGTGATCAAATCATTCAATGAGGCTCGAAAAATGGAATCCTTGCATTGAACGTCGTCTTGCTCGACTGAATCAATCGATATATCGAGCTAACCGAGAATCGAGATGTCCCGAGTTTCGAGTGATTCTAGCATCACGGATCGAAATAAGAGTATTAGAACAATTTATTTCAGCTCAAATACTAATATTATCTCGTTTCACGTCGTCACGCACAATTGTATCGAACGGAATATCGATCTTACTAAGAATCGCATGTTCCGAGATTTAGACGATTCTGGCACCTCAACTTACCGTCAACGTGTCATATCTTTCAGTCCGTCATGAAACATCTATTTCTTGAAAAAAAAACGTCATCTCGCACGGCTGTACCAAACGAAACTTCGATCCACTGCGAAAATCGAAATTTCCGTGGCTCAAAACATTGTATCGTCTGGGCAGAATATAAATTGATCAAATTATTCATTTCGTATCGAACATCGAAATTCTCGCGTCAAACGTAGTCTCGCACAATCGTTTCGATCAAAACATCGATCTAAACCGAGATCCGAGATATCCCGAGTTCGAGCGATTCTTGCATTTAAGCTCGACGTTAAAGTTTCAATTTCGTTTTTTTTTGTCCGACAACACGAGATTTTTTGAAATTTCTATTCATCGTCTTTCGCGGCTGTGTCGGACGAAATCATCGAACTACACCGAGATTCGAGATGTCCCGAGTTTAAGCGATTCTCGCATCTCAGCTCAACGAAAACAGTGGAAGTCGTTTATCTCGTTTAATAACACGAAATTCTCGCATTAGATGTTGTCTTGCATAGGTGTATCGATAGAAAAGTCGATCTACATCGAGAATCGTAATGAACAGAGGTCAGGATGATTCTGGGATCTCGGCTCGACATAACAGAGTCGAAACCATTCACTTCGTCTTGAAAAACGGAATCCCCGCTTGAAACGTCGTTTGGCACAACTGGATAGAACGAAACATCGGTCTATATCAAGATTCGTGATGTGCCGAGTTTCCAGCGATTCTGGAATCTCCACTCAACGTACACGTGTCAAATCTTTCAGTCCGTCATGAAACATCTATTTCTTAAAAAAAAAACCTCGTCTCGCACGGCTGTACCAAACGAAACTTCGATCTACTGCGAAAATCGAAAATTCGCGTGGCTCAAAACATTGTATCGTCTAAGCAGAATATAAATTGATCACATTATTCATTTCGTATCGAACATCGAAATTCTCGCGTCAAACATAGTCTCGCACAATCGTTTTGATCGAAACATCGATCTTCACCGAGATCCGAGATATCTCGGGATTCGAGCGATTCTCGCATCTCAGCTCAACGAAAACAGTGGAAATCGTTTATCTCGTCCAATAACTGGAATTTTTTGCATTAGACGTTGTCTTGCATAGGTGTATTGATAGAAAAGTCGATCTACATCCAGAATCGTAATGAACAGAGGTCAGGATGATCCTGGAATCTCGGCTCGACATAACAGAGTCAAAACCATTCACTTCGTCTTGAAAAACGGAATCCTTGCTTGAAACGTCGTTTCGCACAACTGGATAGAACGAAACATCGGTCTATATCAAGATTAGAGATGTGTCGAGTTCCCAGCGATTCTGGAATCTCAACTCAACGTAAACGTGTCGAACCCGTTCATTTTGTCGAAAAACATGAAATTCTTGCGTGAAACGTCGTCTCGCATAGCTGTATTGAACGAAACTTCGTTGTTTCCCGAAAATTAAGATTTCGCCCGTTTCGAGCGGTTCTGGCATCTCAACTCAACGTAAAAGTGTCAAAATCGTGTATTTTGTCTGAAAACGAAAGAGTTCTTGCGTTAAACGTCGTTTGGCATAGCTGTATCGAACGAAACTTCGATCTTCATCGAGATTCGAGATGTCCCGAGATTCGAGCGATTCTCGCATCCCGGCTCACCGAAAACTGTGAAAGTCGTTTATCTCGTCCAATAACGGGAAGATCTTGCATTAGACGTCGTCTTGCATAGGTGTTTCGATAGAAAAGTCGATCTGCATCGAGATTCGTGCTTAACAGAGGTCAGGATGATTCTTGGATCTCGGCTCGATATAACAGAATCAAAACCATTCACTTCGTCTTGAAAAACAAAATCCTTGCTTGAAACGTCGTTTTGCACAATTGTATTGAACGAAACATCGGTCTATATCAAGATTCGAGATGTGCCGAGTCTCAGCGATTCCAAAATCTCGACTCAACGTAGTCGTGTCGAAACCGTTAATTTTGTCCAAAATTATGAAATCGTTGCGTGAAACGTCGTCTCGCATAGCTGCATTGAACAAAACTTCGGTCTACTCGGAGAATTGTGATTTCGCGTGTTTCGAGCAATTCGGGCATCTCATCTCAACGTAAAGGTGTCAAAATCGTTTATGCTGTTTAAAAAGAAGAATCGTCGCGTTGATTATCGTCTGGCACGGCTGTACCGAACGAAACTTCGATCTGCCGCGAGAATCGAAATTCCGCGTGGTTCAAGTGATTCTGACATCTCGGCGCAACATAAAAGTGATCAAATCATTCATTTTGGCTCGGAAAATGGAATCCTTGCATTAAACGTCGTCTTGCTCGACTGAATCGGTCGATATATCGAGCTAACCGAGAATCGAGATGTCCCGAGTTTCGAGTGATTCTAGCATCACGGATCGAATTAAGGGTATTAGAACCATTTATTTCCGCTCAAATACCAATATTATCTCGTTTAACGTCGTCACACACAATTGTATCGAACGGAATATCGATCTTACTAAGAATCGAGATGTCCCGAGATTTCGACGATTCTGGCACCTCAACTCACCGTCATCGTGTCAAATTTCCCATTTCGTCTTGAAACATCAATTTCTTGCAAAAAAACGTCGTCTCGCGCAGCTGTATCAAACAAAACTTCGATCTACCGCGAGAATCGAAATTTCGCGTGGTTCAAGTGATTCTGACATCTCGGCTCAACATAAAAGTGTTGAAATCATTCAATTAGGCTCGAAAAATGGAATCCTCGCATTGAACGTCGTCTTGCTCGACTGAATCGCTCGATATGTCGAGCTAACCGAGAATCGATATGTCCCGAGTTCCGAGCGATTCTAGCATCACGGATCGAAATAAGAGTATTAGAACAATTTATTTCAGCTCAAATACTAATATTATCTCGTTTCACGTCGTCACGCACAATTGTATCGAACGGAATATCGATCTTACTAAGAATCGCATGTTCCGAGATTTAGACGATTCTGGCACCTCAACTTACCGTCAACGTGTCATATCTTTCAGTCCGTCATGAAACATCTATTTCTTGCAAAAAAAAACGTCGTCTCGCACGGCTGTACCAAACGAAACTTCGATCTACTGCGAAAATCGAAATTTTGCGTGGCTCAAAACATTGTATCGTCTGGGCAGAATATAAATTGATCAAATTATTCATTTCGTATCGAACATCGAAATTCTCGCGTCAAACATAGTCTCGCACAATCGTTTTGATCGAAACATCGATCTTCACCGAGATCCGAAATATCCCGGGATTCGAGCGATTCTTGCATCTCAGCTCAACGAAAACAGTGGAAGTCGTTCATCCCGTCCAATAACACGAAATTCTTGCATTAGACGTCGTCTTGCATAGGTGGATCGATAGAAAAGTCGATCTACATCCAGAATCGTAATAAACCGAGTTCAGGATGATTCTGGGATCTCGGCTCGACATAACAGAGTCAAATCCATTCACTCTGTCTTGAAAAACGAAACCCTCGCTTGAAACGTTGTTTTGCAAAATTGTAATGAACGAAACATCGGTCTATATCAAGATTAGAGATGTGTCGAGTTCCCAGGGATTCTGGAATCTCAACTCAACGTAAACGTGTCGAACCCGTTCATTTTGTCGAAAAACATTAAATTCTCGCGTGAAACGTCGTCTCGCATAGCTGTATTGAACAAAACTTCGGTGTTTCCCGAAAATTAAGATTTCGCCTGTTTCGAGCGGTTCTGGCATCTCAACTCAACGTAAAAGTGTCAAAATCGTGTATTTTGTCTGAAAACGAAAGAGTTCTTGCGTTAAACGTCGTTTGGCATAGCTGTATCGAACGAAACTTCGATCTTTATCGAGATTCGAGATGTCCCGAGATTCGAGCGATTCTCGCATCTCGGCTCATCGAAAACTGTAAAAGTCGTTTATCTCGTCCAGTAACACGAAGATCTTGCATTAGACGTCGTTTTGCATAGGTGTATCGATAGAAAAGTCGATCTACATCGAGAATCGTGCTGAACAAAGGTCAGGATGATTCTGGGATCTCGGCTCGATATAACAGAGTCAAAACCATTCACTTCGTCTTGAAAAACAAAATCCTTGCTTGAAACGTCATTCTGCACAATTTCATTGAACGAAACATCGGTCTATATTAAGATTCAAGATGTGCCGAGTTTGCAGCGTTTCTTAAATCTCGACTCAACGTAATCGTGTTAAAACCGTTAATTTTGTCCACAATTATGAAACCGTTGCGTGAAACGTCGTCTCGCATAGCTGCATTGAACAAAACTTCGGTCTACCCGGAGAATTGTGATTTCGCGTGTTTCGAGCAATTCTGGCATCTCATCTCAACGTAAAAGTGTCAAAATCGTTTATGCTGTTTGAAAAGAAGAATCCTTGCGTTGAATATCGTCTGGCACGGCTGTACCGAACGAAACTTCAATCTACCGCGAGAATCGAAATTTCGCGTGGTTCAAGTGATTCTGACATCTCGGCTCAACATAAAAGTGATGAAATCATTCAATTAGGCTCGAAAAATGGAATCCTTGCATTGAACGTCGTCTTGCTCGACTGAATCGTTCGATATATCGAGCTAACCGAAAATCGAGATGTCCCGAGTTCCGAGCGATTCTAGCATCACGGATCGAAATAAGAGTATTAGAACCATTTATTTCCGCTCAAATACCAATATTATCTCGTTTAACGTCGTCACGCACAATTGTATCGAACGGAATATCGATCTTAATGAGAATCGAGATGTCCCGAGATTTGGACGATTCTGGCACCTCAACTTACCGTCAACGCGTCAAATCTTCCATTTCGTCATGAAACATCTATTTCTTGCAAAAAAAAACATCGTCTCGCACGGCTGTACCAAACGAATCTTCGATCTACTGCGAAATTTCAAATTTTGCGTGGCTCAAGTCATTGTGTCGTCTGGGCAGAATATAAATTGATCAAATTAGTCATTTCGTATCAAACATCAAAATTCTCGCGTCGAACGTAGTCTCGCACAATTGTTTCGATCCAAACATCGATCTTCACCGAGATCCGAGATATCCCGAGATTCGAGCGATTCTCGCATCTCAGCTCAACGAAAACAGTTGAAGTCGTTTATCTCGTCCAATAACACGAAATTCTTGCATCAGACGTTGTCTTGCATAGGTGTATCGATAGAAAAGTCGATCTACATCCAGAATCGTAATGAAGAGAGGTCAGGATGATTCTGGAATCTCGGCTCGACATAACAGAGTCAAAACCATTCACTTCGACTTGAAAAACGGAATCCTTGCTTGAAACGTCGTTTCGCACAACTTGATAGAACGAAACATCGGTCTATATCAAGATTAGAGATGTGTCGAGTTCCCAGCGATTCTGGAATCTCAACTCAACGTAAACGTGTCAAACCCGTTCATTTTGTCGAAAAACATAAAATTCTCGCGTGAAACGTCGTCTCGCATAGCTGTATTGAACGAAACTTCGTTGTTTCCCGAAAATCAAGATTTCGCCTGTTTCGAGCGGTTCTGGCATCTCAACTCAACGTAAAAGTGTCAAAATCGTGTATTTTGTCTGAAAACGAAAGAGTTCTTGCGTTAAACGTCGTTTGGCATGGCTGTATCGAACGAAACTGCGATCTTCATCGAGATTCGAGATGTCCCGAGATTCGAGCGATTCTCGCATCTCGGCTCACCGAATACTGTGAAAGTCGTTTATCTCGTCCAATAACGGGAAGATCTTGCATTAGACGTCGTCTTGCATAGGTGTTTCGATAGAAAAGTCGATCTGCATCGAGATTCGTGCTTAACAGAGGTCAGGATGATTCTGGGATCTCGGCTCGATATAACAGAATCAAAACCATTCACTTCGTCTTGAAAAACAAAATCCTTGCTTGAAACGTCATTCTGCACAATTGTATTGAACGAAACATCGGTCTATATTAAGATTCAAGATGTGCCGAGTTTCCAGCGATTCTTAAATCTCGACTCAACGTAATCGTGTTAAAACCGTTAATTTTGTCCAAAATTATGAAATCGTTGCGTGAAACGTCGTCTCGCATAGCTGCATTGAACAAAACTTCGGTCTACTCGGAGAATTGTGATTTCGCGTGTTTCGAGCAATTCGGGCATCTCATCTCAACGTAAAGGTGTCAAAATCGTTTATGCTGTTTAAAAAGAAGAATCGTCGCGTTGATTATCGTCTGGCATCGCTGTACCGAACGAAACTTCGATCTGCAGCGAGAATCGAAATTCCGCGTGGTTCAAGTGATTCTGAAATCTCGGCTCAACATAAAAGTGATCAAATCATTCAATGAGGCTCGAAAAATGGAATCCTTGCATTGAACGTCGTCTTGCTCGACTGAATCAATCGATATATCGAGCTAACCGAGAATCGAGATGTCCCGAGTTTCGAGTGATTCTAGCATCACGGATCGAAATAAGAGTATTAGAACAATTTATTTCAGCTCAAATACTAATATTATCTCGTTTCACGTCGTCACGCACAATTGTATCGAACGGAATATCGATCTTACTAAGAATCGCATGTTCCGAGATTTAGACGATTCTGGCACCTCAACTTACCGTCAACGTGTCATATCTTTTAGTCCGTCATGAAACATCTATTTCTTGAAAAAAAAACGTCATCTCGCACGGCTGTACCAAACGAAACTTCGATCCACTGCGAAAATCGAAACTTCACGTGGCTCAAAACATTGTATCGTCTGGGCAGAATATAAATTGATCAAATTATTCATTTCGTATCGAACATCGAAATTCTCGCGTCAAACGTAGTCTCGCACAATCGTTTCGATCAAAACATCGATCTAAACCGAGATCCGAGATATCCCGAGTTCGAGCGATTCTTGCATTTAAGCTCGACGTTAAAGTTTCAATTTCGTTTTTTTTTGTCCGACAACACGAGATTTTTTGAAATTTCTATTCATCGTCTTTCGCGGCTGTGTCGGACGAAATCATCGAACTACACCGAGATTCGAGATGTCCCGAAATTAAGCGATTCTCGCATCTCAGCTCAACGAAAACAGTGGAAGTCGTTTATCTCGTTTAATAACACGAAATTCTCGCATTAGATGTTGTCTTGCATAGGTGTATCGATAGAAAAGTCGATCTACATCGAGAATCGTAATGAACAGAGGTCAGGATGATTCTGGGATCTCGGCTCGACATAACAGAGTCGAAACCATTCACTTCGTCTTGAAAAACGGAATCCCCGCTTGAAACGTCGTTTGGCACAACTGGATAGAACGAAACATCGGTCTATATCAAGATTCGTGATGTGCCGAGTTTCCAGCGATTCTGGAATCTCCACTCAACGTACACGTGTCAAATCTTTCAGTCCGTCATGAAACATCTATTTCTTAAAAAAAAAACCTCGTCTCGCACGGCTGTACCAAACGAAACTTCGATCTACTGCGAAAATCGAAAATTCGCGTGGCTCAAAACATTGTATCGTCTAAGCAGAATATAAATTGATCACATTATTCATTTCGTATCGAACATCGAAATTCTCGCGTCAAACATAGTCTCGCACAATCGTTTTGATCGAAACATCGATCTTCACCGAGATCCGAGATATCTCGGGATTCGAGCGATTCTCGCATCTCAGCTCAACGAAAACAGTGGAAATCGTTTATCTCGTCCAATAACTGGAATTTTTTGCATTAGACGTTGTCTTGCATAGGTGTATTGATAGAAAAGTCGATCTACATCCAGAATCGTAATGAACAGAGGTCAGGATGATCCTGGAATCTCGGCTCGACATAACAGAGTCAAAACCATTCACTTCGTCTTGAAAAACGGAATCCTTGCTTGAAACGTCGTTTCGCACAACTGGATAGAACGAAACATCGGTCTATATCAAGATTAGAGATGTGTCGAGTTCCCAGCGATTCTGGAATCTCAACTCAACGTAAACGTGTCGAACCCGTTCATTTTGTCGAAAAACATGAAATTCTCGCGTGAAACGTCGTCTCGCATAGCTGTATTGAACGAAACTTCGTTGTTTCCCGAAAATTAAGATTTCGCCCGTTTCGAGCGGTTCTGGCATCTCAACTCAACGTAAAAGTGTCAAAATCGTGTATTTTGTCTGAAAACGAAAGAGTTCTTGCGTTAAACGTCGTTTGGCATAGCTGTATCGAACGAAACTTCGATCTTCATCGAGATTCGAGATGTCCCGAGATTCGAGCGATTCTCGCATCCCGGCTCACCGAAAACTGTGAAAGTCGTTTATCTCGTCCAATAACGGGAAGATCTTGCATTAGACGTCGTCTTGCATAGGTGTTTCGATAGAAAAGTCGATCTGCATCGAGATTCGTGCTTAACAGAGGTCAGGATGATTCTTGGATCTCGGCTCGATATAACAGAATCAAAACCATTCACTTCGTCTTGAAAAACAAAATCCTTGCTTGAAACGTCATTCTGCACAATTGTATTGAACGAAACATCGGTCTATATTAAGATTCAAGATGTGCCGAGTTTCCAGCGATTCTTAAATCTCGACTCAACGTAATCGTGTTAAAATTTTGTCCAAAATTATGAAATCGTTGCGTCGCATAGCTGCATTGAACAAAACTTCGGTCTACTCGGAGAATTGTGATTTCGCGTGTTTCAAGCGATTCGGGCATCTCATCTCAACGTAAAGGTGTCAAAATCGTTTATGCTCATCAATCTCAACTCAACGTAAACGTGTCAAACCCGTTCACTTTGTCGAAAAACATAAAATTCTCGCGTGAAACGTCGTCTCGCATCGCTGTACCGAACGAAACTTCGATCTGCAGCGAGAATCGAAATTCCGCGTGGTTCAAGTGATTCTGACATCTCGGCTCAACATAAAAGTGATCAAATCATTCAATGAGGCTCGAAAAATGGAATCCTTGCATTAAACGTCGTCTTGCTCGACTGAATCAATCGATATATCGAGCTAACCGAGAATCGAGATGTCCCGAGTTTCGAGTGATTCTAGCATCACGGATTGAAATAAGAGTATCAGAACAATTTATTTCAGCTCAAGTACTAATATTATCTCGTTTCACGTCGTCACGCACAATTGTATCGAACGGAATATCGATCTTACTAAGAATCGCATGTTCCGAGATTTAGACGATTCTGGCACCTCAACTTACCGTCAACGTGTCATATCTTTCAGTCCGTCATGAAACATCTATTTCTTGAAAAAAAAACGTTATCTCGCACGGCTGTACCAAACGAAACTTCGATCCACTGCGAAAATCGAAATTTCGCGTGGCTCAAAACATTGTATCGTCTGGGCAGAATATAAATTGATCAAATTATTCATTTCGTATCGAACATCGAAATTCTCGCGTCAAACGTAGTCTCGCACAATCGTTTCGATCAAAACATCGATCTGAACCGAGATCCGAGATATCCCGAGTTCGAGCGATTCTTGCATTTAAGCTCGACGTTAAAGTTTCAAACCCGTTCATTTTGTCCGACAACACGAGATTTCTGCGCTATTTATCTTTTAGCACGGCTGTGTCGGACGAATCATCGAACTACACCGAGAACCGAGTTGTCCCGAGATCCAAGCGATTCTCGCATCTCAGCTTAACGAAAACAGCGAAAGTCGTTTATCTCGTCCAATAACACGATATTCTCGCATTAGACGTCGTCTTGCACAGGTGTATCGATAGTAATGTCGATCTACATCCAGAATCGTAATCAACCGAGTTCAGGATGATTCTGGGATCTCGGCTCGACATAACAGAGTCACAACTATTCACTTCATCTTAAAAAAAAAATCCTTGCTTGAAACGTCGTTTTGCACAATTGTATTGAACGAAACATCGGTCTATATCAAGATTCGAGATGTGCCGAGTCTCAGCGATTCCAAAATCTCGACTCAACGTAGTCGTGTCGAAACCGTTAATTTTGTCCAAAATTATGAAATCGTTGCGTGAAACGTCGTCTCGCATAGCTGCATTGAACAAAACTTCGGTCTACTCGGAGAATTGTGATTTCGCGTGTTTCGAGCAATTCGGGCATCTCATCTCAACGTAAAGGTGTCAAAATCGTTTATGCTGTTTAAAAAGAAGAATCGTCGCGTTGATTATCGTCTGGCACGGCTGTACCGAACGAAACTTCGATCTGCCGCGAGAATCGAAATTCCGCGTGGTTCAAGTGATTCTGACATCTCGGCGCAACATAAAAGTGATCAAATCATTCATTTTGGCTCGGAAAATGGAATCCTTGCATTAAACGTCGTCTTGCTCGACTGAATCGGTCGATATATCGAGCTAACCGAGAATCGAGATGTCCCGAGTTTCGAGTGATTCTAGCATCACGGATCGAATTAAGGGTATTAGAACCATTTATTTCCGCTCAAATACCAATATTATCTCGTTTAACGTCGTCACACACAATTGTATCGAACGGAATATCGATCTTACTAAGAATCGAGATGTCCCGAGATTTCGACGATTCTGGCACCTCAACTCACCGTCATCGTGTCAAATTTCCCATTTCGTCTTGAAACATCAATTTCTTGCAAAAAAACGTCGTCTCGCGCAGCTGTATCAATCAAAACTTCGATCTACCGCGAGAATCGAAATTTCGCGTGGTTCAAGTGATTCTGACATCTCGGCTCAACATAAAAGTGTTGAAATCATTCAATTAGGCTCGAAAAATGGAATCCTCGCATTGAACGTCGTCTTGCTCGACTGAATCGCTCGATATGTCGAGCTAACCGAGAATCGATATGTCCCGAGTTCCGAGCGATTCTAGCATCACGGATCGAAATAAGAGTATTAGAACAATTTATTTCAGCTCAAATACTAATATTATCTCGTTTCACGTCGTCACGCACAATTGTATCGAACGGAATATCGATCTTACTAAGAATCGCATGTTCCGAGATTTAGACGATTCTGGCACCTCAACTTACCGTCAACGTGTCATATCTTTCAGTCCGTCATGAAACATCTATTTCTTGCAAAAAAAAACGTCGTCTCGCACGGCTGTACCAAACGAAACTTCGATCTACTGCGAAAATCGAAATTTTGCGTGGCTCAAAACATTGTATCGTCTGGGCAGAATATAAATTGATCAAATTATTCATTTCGTATCGAACATCGAAATTCTCGCGTCAAACATAGTCTCGCACAATCGTTTTGATCGAAACATCGATCTTCACCGAGATCCGAGATATCCCGGGATTCGAGCGATTCTTGCATCTCAGCTCAACGAAAACAGTGGAAGTCGTTCATCCCGTCCAATAACACGAAATTCTTGCATTAGACGTCGTCTTGCATAGGTGGATCGATAGAAAAGTCGATCTACATCCAGAATCGTAATAAACCGAGTTCAGGATGATTCTGGGATCTCGGCTCGACATAACAGAGTCAAAACCATTCACTCTGTCTTGAAAAACGAAACCCTCGCTTGAAACGTTGTTTTGCAAAATTGTAATGAACGAAACATCGGTCTATATCAAGATTAGAGATGTGTCGAGTTCCCAGGGATTCTGGAATCTCAACTCAACGTAAACGTGTCGAACCCGTTCATTTTGTCGAAAAACATTAAATTCTCGCGTGAAACGTCGTCTCGCATAGCTGTATTGAACAAAACTTCGGTGTTTCCCGAAAATTAAGATTTCGCCTGTTTCGAGCGGTTCTGGCATCTCAACTCAACGTAAAAGTGTCAAAATCGTGTATTTTGTCTGAAAACGAAAGAGTTCTTGCGTTAAACGTCGTTTGGCATAGCTGTATCGAACGAAACTTCGATCTTTATCGAGATTCGAGATGTCCCGAGATTCGAGCGATTCTCGCATCTCGGCTCATCGGAAACTGTAAAAGTCGTTTATCTCGTCCAGTAACACGAAGATCTTGCATTAGACGTCGTTTTGCATAGGTGTATCGATAGCAAAGTCGATCTACATCGAGAATCGTGCTGAACAAAGGTCAGGATGATTCTGGGATCTCGGCTCGATATAACAGAGTCAAAACCATTCACTTCGTCTTGAAAAACAAAATCCTTGCTTGAAACGTCATTCTGCACAATTTCATTAAACGAAACATCGGTCTATATTAAGATTCAAGATGTGCCGAGTTTGCAGCGTTTCTTAAATCTCGACTCAACGTAATCGTGTTAAAACCGTTAATTTTGTCCACAATTATGAAACCGTTGCGTGAAACGTCGTCTCGCATAGCTGCATTGAACAAAACTTCGGTCTACCCGGAGAATTGTGATTTCGCGTGTTTCGAGCAATTCTGGCATCTCATCTCAACGTAAAAGTGTCAAAATCGTTTATGCTGTTTGAAAAGAAGAATCCTTGCGTTGAATATCGTCTGGCACGGCTGTACCGAACGAAACTTCAATCTACCGCGAGAATCGAAATTTCGCGTGGTTTAAGTGATTCTGACATCTCGGCTCAACATAAAAGTGATGAAATCATTCAATTAGGCTCGAAAAATGGAATCCTTGCATTGAACGTCGTCTTGCTCGACTGAATCGCTCGATATATTGAGCTAACCGAAAATCGAGATGTCCCGAGTTCCGAGCGATTCTAGCATCACGGATCGAAATAAGAGTATTAGAACCATTTATTTCCGCTCAAATACCAATATTATCTCGTTTAACGTCGTCACGCACAATTGTATCGAACGGAATATCGATCTTAATGAGAATCGAGATGTCCCGAGATTTGGACGATTCTGGCACCTCAACTTACCGTCAACGCGTCAAATCTTCCATTTCGTCATGAAACATCTATTTCTTGCAAAAAAAAACATCGTCTCGCACGGCTGTACCGAACGAATCTTCGATCTACTGCGAAAATTCAAATTTTGCGTGGCTCAAGTCATTGTGTCGTCTGGGCAGAATATAAATTGATCAAATTAGTCATTTCGTATCAAACATCAAAATTCTCGCGTCGAACGTAGTCTCGCACAATTGTTTCGATCCAAACATCGATCTTCACCGAGATCCGAGATATCCCGAGATTCGAGCGATTCTCGCATCTCAGCTCAACGAAAACAGTTGAAGTCGTTTATCTCGTCCAATAACACGAAATTCTTGCATTAGACGTTGTCTTGCATAGGTGTATCGATAGAAAAGTCGATCTACATCCAGAATCGTAATGAAGAGAGGTCAGGATGATTCTGGAATCTCGGCTCGACATAACAGAGTCAAAACCATTCACTTCGACTTGAAAAACGGAATCCTTGCTTGAAACGTCGTTTCGCACAACTTGATAGAACGAAACATCGGTCTATATCAAGATTAGAGATGTGTCGAGTTCCCAGCGATTCTGGAATCTCAACTCAACGTAAACGTGTCAAACCCGTTCATTTTGTCGAAAAACATAAAATTCTCGCGTGAAACGTCGTCTCGCATAGCTGTATTGAACGAAACTTCGTTGTTTCCCGAAAATCAAGATTTCGCCTGTTTCGAGCGGTTCTGGCATCTCAACTCAACGTAAAAGTGTCAAAATCGTGTATTTTGTCTGAAAACGAAAGAGTTCTTGCGTTAAACGTCGTTTGGCATGGCTGTATCGAACGAAACTGCGATCTTCATCGAGATTCGAGATGTCCCGAGATTCGAGCGATTCTCGCATCTCGGCTCACCGAAAACTGTGAAAGTCGTTTATCTCGTCCAATAACGGGAAGATCTTGCATTAGACGTCGTCTTGCATAGGTGTATCGATAGAAAAGTCGATCTGCATCGAGAATCGTGCTTAACAGAGGTCAGGATGATTCTGGGATCTCGGCTCGATATAACAGAGTCAAAACCATTCACTTCGTCTTGAAAAACGAAATCCTTGCTTAAAACGTCATTCTGCGAAATTGTATTGAACGAAACATCGGTCTATATTAAGATTCAAGATGTGCCGAGTGTCCAGCGATTTTTAAATCTCGACTCAACGTAATCGTGTTAAAACCGTTAATTTTGTCGAAAATTATGAAATCGTTGCGTGAAACGTCGTCTCGCATAGCTGCATTGAACAAAACTTCGGTCTACTCGGAGAATTGTGATTTCGCGTGTTTCGAGCAATTCGGGCATCTCATCTCAACGTAAAAGTGTCAAAATCGTTTATGTTGTTCAAAAAGAAGAATGCTTGCGTTGAATATCGTCTGGCACGGCTGTACCGAACGAAACTTCAATCTACCGCGAGAATCGAAATTTCGCGTGGTTCAAGTGACTCTGACATCTGGGCTCAACATAAAAGTGATGAAATTATTCAATGAGGCTCGAAAAATGGAATCCTTGCATTGAACGTCGTCTTGCTCGACTGAATCAATCGATATATCAAGCTAACCGAAAATCGATATGTCCCGAGTTCCGAGCGATTCTAGCATCACGGATCGAAATAAGAGTATTAGAACAATTTATTTCAGCTCAAATGCTAATATTATCTCGTTTAACGTCGTCACGCACAATTGTATCGAACGGAATATCGATCTTACTAAGAATCGGATGTTCCGAGATTTAGACGATTCTGGCACCTCAACTTACCGTTAACGTGTCATATCTTTCAGTCCGTCATTAAACATCTATTTCTTGCAAAAAAAAAACGTCGTCTCGCACGACTGTACCAAACGAAACTTCGATCTACTGCGAAAATCGAACTTTTGCGTGGCTGAAAACATTGTATCGTCTGGGCAGAATATAAATTGATCAAATTATTCATTTCGTATCGAACATCGAAATTCTCGCGTCAAACGTAGTCTCGCACAATCGTTTCGATCAAAACATCGATCTGAACCGAGATCCGAGATATCCCGAGTTCGAGCGATTCTTGCATTTAAGCTCGACGTTAAAGTTTCAAACCCGTTCATTTTGTCCGACAACACGAGATTTCTGCGCTATTTATCTTTTAGCACGGCTGTGTCGGACGAATCATCGAACTACACCGAGAACCGAGTTGTCCCGAGATCCAAGCGATTCTCGCATCTCAGCTTAACGAAAACAGCGAAAGTCGTTTATCTCGTCCAATAACACGATATTCTCGCATTAGACGTCGTCTTGCACAGGTGTATCGATAGTAAAGTCGATCTACATCCAAAATCGTAATCAACCGAGTTCAGGATGATTCTGGGATCTCGGCTCGACATAACAGAGTCACAACTATTCACTTGATCTTAAAAAAAAAATCCTTTCTTGAAACGTCGTTTTGCACAATTGTATTGAACGAAACATCGGTCTATATCAAGATTCGAGATGTGCCGAGTCTCAGCGATTCCAAAATCTCGACTCAACGTAGTCGTGTCGAAACCGTTAATTTTGTCCAAAATTATGAAATCGTTGCGTGAAACGTCGTCTCGCATAGCTGCATTGAACAAAACTTCGGTCTACTCGGAGAATTGTGATTTCGCGTGTTTCGAGCAATTCGGGCATCTCATCTCAACGTAAAGGTGTCGAAATCGTTTATGCTGTTTAAAAAGAAGAATGGTCGCGTTGATTATCGTCTGGCACGGCTGTACCGAACGAAACTTCGATCTGCCGCGAGAATCGAAATTCCGCGTGGTTCAAGTGATTCTGACATCTCGGCGCAACATAAAAGTGATCAAATCATACATTTTGGCTCGGAAAATGGAATCCTTGCATTAAACGTCGTCTTGCTTGACTGAATCGGTCGATATATCGAGCTAACCGAGAATCGAGATGTCCCGAGTTTCGAGTGATTCTAGCATCACGGATCGAATTAAGGGTATTAGAACCATTTATTTCCGCTCAAATACCAATATTATGTCGTTTAACGTCGTCACACACAATTGTATCGAACGGAATATCGATCTTACTAAGAATCGAGATGTCCCGAGATTTCGACGATTCTGGCACCTCAAATCACCGTCATCGTGTTAAATTTCCCATTTCGTCTTGAAACATCAATTTCTTGCAAAAAAACGTCGTCTCGCGCAGCTGTATCAACCAAAACTTCGATCTACCGCGAGAATCGAAATTTCGCGTGGTTCAAGTGATTCTGACATCTGGGCTCAACATAAAAGTGATGAAATTATTCAATGAGGCTCGAAAAATGGAATCCTTGCATTAAACGTCGTCTTGCTCGACTGAATCGCTCGATATGTCGAGCTAACCGAGAATCGATATGTCCCGAGTTCCGAGCGATTCTAGCATCACGGATCGAAATAAGAGTATTAGAACAGTTTATTTCAGCTCAAATACTAATATTATCTCGTTTCACGTCGTCACGGACAATTGTATCGAACGGAATATCGATCTTACTAAGAATCGCATGTTCCGAGATTTAGACGATTCTGGCACCTCAACTTACCGTTAACGTGTCATATCTCTCAGTCCGTCATGAAACATCTATTCCTTGCAAAAAAAAACGTCGTCTCGCACGGCTGTACCAAACGAAACTTCGATCTACTGCGAAAATCGAGATTTTGCGTGGCTCAAAACATTGTATCGTCTGGGCAGAATATAAATTGATCAAATTATTCATTTCGTATCGAACATCGAAATTCTCGCGTCAAACATAGTCTCGCACAATCGTTTTGATCGAAACATCGATCTTCACCAAGATCCGAGATATCCCGGGATTCGAGCGATTCTCGCATCTCAGCTCAACGAAAACAGTGGAAATCGTTTATCTCGTCCAATAACACGAATTTTCTGCATTAGACGTTGTCTTGCATAGGTGTATCGATAGAAAAGTCGATCTACATCCAGAACGGTAATGAACAGAGGTCAGGATGATTCTGGAATCTCGGCTCGACATAACAGAGTCAAAACCATTCACTCTGTCTTGAAAAACGAAACCCTCGCTTGAAACGTTGTTTTGCAAAATTGTAATGAACGAAACATCGGTCTATATCAAGATTAGAGATGTGTCGAGTTCCCAGGGATTCTGGAATCTCAACTCAACGTAAACGTGTCGAACCCGTTCATTTTGTCGAAAAACATTAAATTCTCGCGTGAAACGTCGTCTCGCATAGCTGTATTGAACAAAACTTCGGTGTTTCCCGAAAATTAAGATTTCGCCTGTTTCGAGCGGTTCTGGCATCTCAACTCAACGTAAAAGTGTCAAAATCGTGTATTTTGTCTGAAAACGACAGAGTTCTTGCGTTAAACGTCGTTTGGCATAGCTGTATCGAACGAAACTTCGATCTTTATCGAGATTCGAGATGTCCCGAGATTCGAGCGATTCTCGCATCTCGGCTCATCGAAAACTGTAAAAGTCGTTTATCTCGTCCAGTAACACGAAGATCTTGCATTAGACGTCGTTTTGCATAGGTGTATCGATAGAAAAGTCGATCTACATCGAGAATCGTGCTGAACAAAGGTCAGGATGATTCTGGGATCTCGGCTCGATATAACAGAGTCAAAACCATTCACTTCGTCTTGAAAAACAAAATCCTTGCTTGAAACGTCATTCTTCACAATTTCATTGAACGAAACATCGGTCTATATTAAGATTCAAGATGTGCCGAGTTTGCAGCGTTTCTTAAATCTCGACTCAACGTAATCGTTTCAAAACCGTTAATTTTGTCCACAATTTCATAATTGGTTTCATAACCGTTGCGTGAAACGTCGTCTCGCATAGCTGCATTGAACAAAACTTCGGTCTACCCGGAGAATTGTGATTTCGCGTGTTTCGAGCAATTCTGGCATCTCATCTCAACGTAAAAGTGTCAAAATCGTTTATGCTGTTTGAAAAGAAGAATCCTTGCGTTGAATATCGTCTGGCACGGCTGTACCGAACGAAACTTCAATCTACCGCGAGAATCGAAATTTCGCGTGGTTCAAGTGATTCTGACATCTCGGCTCAACATAAAAGTGATGAAATCATTCAATTAGGCTCGAAAAATGGAATCCTTGCATTGAACGTCGTCTTGCTCGACTGAATCGCTCGATATATCGAGCTAACCGAAAATCGAGATGTCCCGAGTTCCGAGCGATTCTAGCATCACGGATCGAAATAAGAGTATTAGAACCATTTATTTCCGCTCAAATACCAATATTATCTCGTTTAACGTCGTCACGCACAATTGTATCGAACGGAATATCGATCTTAATGAGAATCGAGATGTCCCGAGATTTGGACGATTCTGGCACCTCAACTTACCGTCAACGCGTCAAATCTTCCATTTCGTCATGAAACATCTATTTCTTGCAAAAAAAAACGTCGTCTCGCACGGCTGTACCAAACGAATCTTCGATCTACTGCGAAAATTCAAATTTTGCGTGGCTCAAGTCATTGTGTCGTCTGGGCAGAATATAAATTGATCAAATTAGTCATTTCGTATCAAACATCAAAATTCTCGCGTCGAACGTAGTCTCGCACAATTGTTTCGATCCAAACATCGATCTTCACCGAGATCCGAGATATCCCGAGATTCGAGCGATTCTCGCATCTCAGCTCAACGAAAACAGTTGAAGTCGTTTATCTCGTCCAATAACACGAATTTTTTGCATTAGACGTTGTCTTGCATAGGTGTATCGATAGAAAAGTCGATCTACATCCAGAACGGTAATGAACAGAGGTCAGGATGATTCTGGAATCTCGGCTCGACATAACAGAGTCAAAACCATTCACTTCGTCTTGAAAAACGGAATCCTTGCTTGAAACGTCGTTTCGCACAACTGGATAGAACGAAACATCGGTCTATATCAAGATTAGAGATGTGTCGAGTTCCCAGGGATTCTGGAATCTCAACTCAACGTAAACGTGTCGAACCCGTTCATTTTGTCGAAAAACATGAAATTCCCGCGTGAAACGTCGTCTTGCATAGCTGTATTGAACAAAACGTCGGTGTTCCCCGAGAATTAAGATTTCGCGTGTTTCGAGCGATTCTGGCATCTCAACTCAAGGTAAAAGTGTCAAAATCGTGTATTTTGTCTGAAAACGAAAGAGTTCTTGCGTTGAACGTCGTTTGTCATAGCTGTATCGAACGAAACTTCGATCTTCACCGAGATTCCAGATGTCCCGAGATTCGAGCGATTCTCGCATCTCAGCTCAACGAAAACAGTGGAAGTCGTTCATCCCGTCCTATAACACGAAATTCTTGCATTAGACGTCGTCTTGCATAGGTGGATCGATAGAAAAGTCGATCTACATCCAGAATCGTAATGAACCGAGTTCAGGATGATTCTGGGATCTCGGCTCGACATAACCGAGTCGAAACAATTCACTTTGTCTTGAAAAACGAAAGCCTCGCTTGAAACGTCGTTTTGCAAAATTGTATTGAACGAAGAATCGGTCTATATCAAGATTAGAGATGTGTCGAGTTCCCAGGGATTCTGGAATCTCAACTCAACGTAAACGTGTCGAACCCGTTCATTTTGTCGAAAAACATAAAATTCTCGCGTGAAACGTCGTCTCGCATAGCTGTATTGAACGAAACTTCGTTGTTTCCCGAAAATCAAGATTTCGCCTGTTTCGACCGGTTCTGGCATCTCAACTCAACGTAAAAGTGTCAAAATCGTGTATTTTGTCTGAAAACGAAAGAGTTTTTGCGTTAAACGTCGTTTGGCATAGCTGTATCGAACGAAACTTCGATCTTCATCGAGATTCGAGATGTCCCGAGATTCGAGCGATTCTCGCATCCCGGCTCACCGGAAACTGTGAAAGTCGTTTATCTCGTCCAATAACGGGAAGATCTTGCATTAGACGTCGTCTTGCATAGGTGTATCGATAGAAAAGTCGATCTACATCCAGAATCGTAATCAACCGAGTTCAGGATGATTCTGGGATCTCGGCTCGACATAACAGAGTCACAACTATTCACTTCATCTTAAAAAAAAAATCCTTGCTTGAAACGTCGTTTTGCACAATTGTATTGAACGAAACATCGGTCTATATCAAGATTCGAGATGTGCCGAGTCTCAGCGATTCCAAAATCTCGACTCAACGTAGTCGTGTCGAAACCGTTAATTTTGTCCAAAATTATGAAATCGTTGCGTGAAACGTCGTCTCGCATAGCTACATTGAACAAAACTTCGGTCTACTCGGAGAATTGTGATTTCGCGTGTTTCGAGCAATTCGGGCATCTTATCTCAACGTAAAGGTGTCAAAATCGTTTATGCTGTTTAAAAAGAAGAATCGTCGCGTTGATTATCGTCTGGCACGGCTGTACCGAACGAAACTTCGATCTGCCGCAAGAATCGAAATTCCGCGTGGTTCAAGTGATTCCGACATCTCGGCGCAACATAAAAGTGATCAAATCATTCATTTTGGCTCGGAAAATGGAATCCTTGCATTAAACGTCGTCTTGCTCGACTGAATCGGTCGATATATCGAGCTAACCGAGAATCGAGATGTCCCGAGTTTCGAGTGATTCTAGCATCACGGATCGAATTAAGGGTATTAGAACCATTTATTTCCGCTCAAATACCAATATTATCTCGTTTAACGTCGTCACACACAATTGTATCGAACGGAATATCGATCTTACTAAGAATCGAGATGTCCCGAGATTTCGACGATTCTGGCACCTCAACTCACCGTCATCGTGTCAAATTTCCCATTTCGTCTTGAAACATCAATTTCTTGCGAAAAAACGTCGTCTCGCGCAGCTGTATCAAACAAAACTTCGATCTACCGCGAGAATCGAAATTTCGCGTGGTTCAAGTGATTCTGACATCTCGGCTCAACATAAAAGTGTTGAAATCATTCAATTAGGCTCGAAAAATGGAATCCTCGCATTGAACGTCGTCTTGCTCGACTGAATCGCTCGATATGTCGAGCTAACCGAGAATCGATATGTCCCGAGTTCCGAGCGATTCTAGCATCACGGATCGAAATAAGAGTATTAGAACAATTTATTTCAGCTCAAATACTAATATTATCTCGTTTCACGTCGTCACGCACAATTGTATCGAACGGAATATCGATCTTACTAAGAATCGCATGTTCCGAGATTTAGACGATTCTGGCACCTCAACTTACCGTCAACGTGTCATATCTTTCAGTCCGTCATGAAACATCTATTTCTTGCAAAAAAAAACGTCGTCTCGCACGGCTGTACCAAACGAAACTTCGATCTACTGCGAAAATCGAAATTTTGCGTGGCTCAAAACATTGTATCGTCTGGGCAGAATATAAATTGATCAAATTATTCATTTCGTATCGAACATCGAAATTCTCGCGTCAAACATAGTCTCGCACAATCGTTTCGATCGAAACATCGATCTTCACCGAGATCCGAGATATCCCGGGATTCGAGCGATTCTCGCATCTCAGCTCAACGAAAACAGTGGAAATCGTTTATCTCGTCCAATAACACGAATTTTTTGCATTAGACGTTGTCTTGCATAGGTGTATCGATAGAAAAGTCGATCTACATACAGAACCGTAATGAACAGAGGTCAGGATGATTCTGGAATCTCGGCTCGACATAACCGAGTCAAAACAATTCACTCTGTCTTGAAAAACGAATCCTCGCTTGAAACGTCGTTTTGCAAAATTGTATTGAACGAAACATCGGTCTATATCAAGATTAGTGATGTGTCGAGTTCCCAGGGATTCTGGAATCTCAACTCAACGTAAACGTGTCGAACCCGTTCATTTTGTCGAAAAACATGAAATTCACGCGTGAAACGTCGTCTCGCATAGCTGTATTGAACGAAACTTCGTTGTTTCCCGAAAATTAAGATTTCGCCTGTTTCGAGCGGTTCTGGCATCTCAACTCAACGTAAAAGTGTCAAAATCGTGTATTTTGTCTGAAAACGAAAGAGTTCTTGCGTTAAACGTCGTTTGGCATAGCTGTATCGAACGAAACTTCGATCTTCATCGAGATTCGAGACGTCCCGAGATTTGAGCGATTCTCGCATCTCGGCTCACCGAAAACTGTGAAAGTCGTTTATCTCGTCCAATAACGGGAAGATCTTGCATTAGACGTCGTCTTGCATAGGTGTATCGATAGAAAAGTCGATCTGCATCGAGAATCGTGCTTAACAGAGGTCAGGATGATTCTGGGATCTCGGCTCGATATAACAGAGTCAAAACCATTCACTTCGTCTTGAAAAACAAAATCCTTGCTTGAAACGTCATTCTGCACAATTGTATTGAACGAAACATCGGTCTATATTAAGATTCAAGATGTGCCGAGTTTCCAGCGATTCTTAAATCTCGACTTAACGTAATCGTGTTAAAACCGTTAATTTCGTCCAAAATTATGAGACCGTTGCGTGAAACGTCGTCTCACATAGCTGCATTGAACAAAACTTCGGTCTACCCGGAGAATTGTGATTTCGCGTGTTTCGAGCAATTCTGGCATCTCATCTCAACGTAAAAGTGTCAAAATCGTTTATGCTGTTCGAAAAGGAGAATCCTTGCGTTGAATATCGTCTGGCATGGCTGTACCGAACGAAACTTCGATCTGCAGCGAGAATCAAAATTCCGCGTGGTTCAAGTGATTCTGACATCTCGGCTCAACATAAAAGTGATCAAATCATTCATTTTGGCTCGGAAAATGGAATCCTTGCATTAAACGTCGTCTTGCTCGACTGAATCGGTCGATATATCGAGCTAACCGAGAATCGAGATGTCCCGAGTTTCGAGTGATTCTAGCATCACGGATCGAATTAAGGGTATTAGAACCATTTATTTCCGCTCAAATACCAATATTATCTCGTTGAACGTCGTCACGCACAATTGTATCGAACGGAATATCGATCTTACTAAGAATCGGATGTTCCGAGATTTAGACGATTCTGGCACCTCAACTTACCGTTAACGTGTCATATCTTTCAGTCCGTCATGAAACATCTATTTCTTGCAAAAAAAAAAAACGTCGTCTCGCACAGCTGAACCAATCGAAACTTCGATCTACCGCGAAAATCGAAATTTTGCGTGGCTTAAGTTATTGTGTCATCTGGGCAGAACATAAATTAATGAAATTAGTCATTTTCTCTCGAACAACAGAATTCCTGCGTCAAACGTAGTCTCGCACAATCGTTTTGATCGGAACATCGATCTTCACCGAGATCCGAGATATCCCGAGATTCGAGCGATTCTTGCATCTCAGCTCAACGAAAACAGTGGAAGTCGTTCATCCCGTCCAATAACACGAAATTCTTGCATTAGACGTCGTCTTGCATAGGTGGATCGATAGAAAAGTCGATCTACATCCAGAATCGTAATAAACCGAGTTCAGGATGATTCTGGGATCTCGGCTCGACATAACAGAGTCAAAACCATTCACTCTGTCTTGAAAAACGAAACCCTCGCTTGAAACGTTGTTTTGCAAAATTGTAATGAACGAAACATCGGTCTATATCAAGATTAGAGATGTGTCGAGTTCCCAGGGATTCTGGAATCTCAACTCAACGTAAACGTGTCAAACCCGTTCATTTTGTCGAAAAACATGAAATTCCCGCGTGAAACGTCGTCTCGCATAGCTGTATTGAACAAAACGTCGGTGTTTCCCGAGAATTAAGATTTCGCGTGTTTCGAGCGATTCTGGCATCTCAACTCAAGGTGAAAGTGTCAAAATCGTGTATTTTGTCTGAAAACGAAAGAGTTCTTGCGTTGAACGTCGTTTGTCATAGCTGTATCGAACGAATTTTCGATCTTCACCGAGATTCCAGATGTCCCGAGATTCGAGCGATTCTCGCATCTCAGCTCAACGAAAACAGTGGAAGTCGTTCATCCCGTCCTATAACACGAAATTCTTGCATTAGACGTCGTCTTGCATAGGTGGATCGATAGAAAAGTCGATCTACATCCAGAATCGTAATGAACCGAGTTCAGGATGATTCTGGGATCTCGGCTCGACATAACCGAGTCAAAACAATTCACTTTGTCTTGAAAAACGAAAGCCTCGCTTGGAACGTCGTTTTGCAAAATTGTATTGAACGAAACATCGGTCTATATCAAGATTAGAGATGTGTCGAGTTCCCAGGGATTCTGGAATCTTAACTCAACGTAAACGTGTCGAACCCTTTCATTTTGTCGAAAAACATAAAATTCTCGCGTGAAACGTCGTCTCGCATAGCTGTATTGAACGAAACTTCGTTGTTTCCCGAAAATCAAGATTTCGCCTGTTTCGAGCGGTTCTGGCATCTCAACTCAACGTAAAAGTGTCAAAATCGTGTATTTTGTTTGAAAACGAAAGAGTTCTTGCGTTAAACGTCGTTTAGCATAGCTGTATCGAACGAAACTTCGATCTTCATCGAGATTCGAGATGTCCCGAGATTCGAGCGATTCTCGCATCCCGGCTCACCGAAAACTGTGAAAGTCGTTTATCTCGTCCAATAACGGGAAGATCTTGCATTAGACGTCTTACATAGGTGTATCGATAGAAAAGTCGATCTGCATTGAGAATCGTGCTTAACAGAGGTCAGGATGATTCTGGGATCTCGGCTCGATATAACAGAATCAAAACCATTCACTTCGTCTTGAAAAACAAAATCCTTGCTTGAAACGTCATTCTGCACAATTGTATTGAACGAAACATCGGTCTATATTAAGATTCAAGATGTGCCGAGTTTCCAGCGATTCTTAAATCTCGACTCAACGTAATCGTGTTAAAACCGTTAATTTTGTCCAAAATTATGAAATCGTTGCGTGAAACGTCGTCTCGCATAGCTGCATTGAACAAAACTTCGGTCTACTCGGAGAATTGTGATTTCGCGTGTTTCGAGCAATTCGGGCATCTCATCTCAACGTAAAGGTGTCAAAATCGTTTATGCTGTTTAAAAAGAAGAATCGTCGCGTTGATTATCGTCTGGCATGGCTGTACCGAACGAAACTTCGATCTGCAGCGAGAATCGAAATTCCGCGTGGTTCAAGTGATTCTGACATCTCGGCTCAACATAAAAGAGATCAAATCATTCATTTTGGCTCGGAAAATGGAATCCTTGCATTAAACGTCGTCTTGCTCGACTGAATCGGTCGATATATCGAGCTAACCGAGAATCGAGATGTCCCGAGTTTCGAGTGATTCTAGCATCACGGATCGAATAAAGGGTATTAGAACCATTTATTTCCGCTTAAATACCAATATTATCTCGTTTAACGTCGTCACACATAATTGTATCGAACGGAATATCGATCTTACTAAGAATCGAGATGTCCCGAGATTTCGACGATTCTGGCACCTCAACTTACCGTCAACGTGTCATATCTTTCAGTCCGTCATGAAACATCTATTTCTTGAAAAAAAAACGTCGTCTTGCACGGCTGTACCAAACGAAACTTCGATCCACTGCGAAAATCGAAATTTCGCGTGGCTCAAAACATTGTATCGTCTGGGCAGAATATAAATTGATCAAATTATTCATTTCGTATCGAACATCGAAATTCTCGCGTCAAACGTAGTCTCGCACAATCGTTTCGATCAAAACATCGATCTGAACCGAGATCCGAGATATCCCGAGTTCGAGCGATTCTTGCATTTAAGCTCGACGTTAAAGTTTCAATTTCGTTTTTTTTTGTCCGACAACACGAGATTTTTTGAAATTTCTCTTCATTGTCTTTCGCGGCTGTGTCGGACGAAATCATCGAACTACACCGAGATTCGAGTTGTCCCGAGATCCAAGCGATTCTCGCATCTCAGCTCAACGAAAACAGTGGAAGTCGTTTATCTCGTTTAATAACACGAAATTCTCGCATTAGATGTTGTCTTGCATAGGTGTATCGATAGAAAAGTTGATCTACATCGAGAATCGTAATGAACAGAGGTCAGGATGATTCTGGGATCTCGGCTCGACATAACAGAGTCGAAACAATTCACTTCGTCTTGAAAAACGGAATCCTCGCTTGAAACGTCGTTTGGCACAACTGGATAGAACGAAACATCGGTCTATATCAAGATTCGTGATGTGCCGAGTTTCCAGCGATTCTGGAATCTCCACTCAACGTACACGTGTCAAATCTTTCAGTCCGTCATGAAACATCTATTTCTTGAAAAAAAAACGTCGTCTCGCACGGCTGTACCAAACAAAACTTCGATCTACTGCGAAAATCGAAAATTTTCGTGGCTCAAAACATTGTATCGTCTGGGCACAATATAAATTGATCAAATTATTCATTTCGTATCGAACATCGAAATTCTCGCGTCAAACATAGTCTCGCACAATCGTTTTGATCGAAACATCGATCTTCACCGAGATCCGAGATATCCCGGGATTCGAGCGATTCTCGCATCTCAGCTCAACGAAAACAGTGGAAATCGTTTATCTCGTCCAATAACACGAATTTTTTGCATTAGACGTTGTCTTGCATAGGTGTATCGATAGAAAAGTCGATCTACATCCAGAATCGTAATGAACAGAGGTCAGGATGATCCTGGAATCTCGGCTCGACATAACAGAGGTCAGGATGATCCTGGAATCTCGGCTCGACATAACAGAGTCAAAACCATTATCTTCGTCTTGAAAAACGGAATCCTTGCTTGAAACGTCGTTTCGCACAACTGGATAGAACGAAATATCGGTCTATATCAAGATTAGAGATGTGTCGAGTTCCCAGCGATTCTGGAATCTCAACTCAACGTAAACGTGTCGAACCCGTTCATTTTGTCGACAAACATGAAATTCCCGCCCGAAACGTCGTCTCGCATAGCTGTATTGAACAAAACTTCGGTGTTCCCCGAGAATCAAGATTTCGCGTGTTTCGAGCTATTCTGGCATCTCAACTCAAGGTAAAAGTGTCAAAATCGTGTATTTTGTCTGAAAACTAAAGAGTTCTTGCGTTGAACGTCGTTTGTCATAGCTGTATCGAACGAAACTTCGATCTTCACCGAGATTCCAGATGTCCCGAGATTCGAGCGATTCTCGCATCTCAGCTCAACGAAAACAGTGGAAGTCGTTCATCCCGTCCTATAACACGAAATTCTTGCATTAGACGTCGTCTTGCATAGGTGGATCGATAGAGAAGTCGATCTACATCCAGAATCGTAATGAACCGAGTTCAGGATGATTCTGGGATCTCGGCTCGACATAACCGAGTCAAAACAATTCACTCTGTCTTGAAAAACGAAAGCCTTGCTTGAAACGTCGTTTTGCAAAATTGTATTGAACGAAACATCGGTCTATATTAAGATTAGAGATGTGTCGAGTTCCCAGGGATTCTGGAATCTCAACTCAACGTAAACGTGTCGAACCCGTTCATTTTGTCGAAAAACATGAAATTCTCGCGTGAAACGTCGTCTCGCATAGCTGTATTGAACGAAACTTCGTTGTTTCCCGAAAATTAAGATTTCGCCTGTTTCGAGCGGTTCTGGCATCTCAACTCAACGTAAAAGTGTCAAAATCGTGTATTTTGTCTGAAAACGAAAGAGTTCTTGCGTTAAACGTCGTTTGGCATAGCTGTATCGAACGAAACTTCGATCTTCATCGAGATTCGAGATGTCCCGAGATTCGAGCGATTCTCGCATCTCGGCTCACCGAAAACTGTGAAAGTCGTTTATCTCGTCCAATAACACGAAGATCTCGCATTAGACGTCGTTTTGCATAGGTGTATCGATAGAAAAGTCGATCTACATCGAGAATCGTGCTGAACAGAGGTCAGGATGATTCTGGGATCTCGGCTCGATATATCAGAGTCAAAAACATTCACTTCGTCTTGAAAAACAAAATCCTTGCTTGAAACGTCATTCTGCACAATTGTATTGAACGAAACATCGGTCTATATTGAGATTCAAGATGTGCCGAGTTTCCAGCGATTCTTAAACCTCGACTCAACGTAATCGTGTTAAAACCGTTAATTTCGTCCAAAATTATGAGACCGTTGCGTGAAACGTCGTCTCGCATAGCTGCATTGAACAAAACTTCGGTCTACCCGGAGAATTGTGATTTCGCGTGTTTCGAGCAATTCTGGCATCTCATCTCAACGTAAAAGTGTCAAAATCGTTTATGCTGTTCGAAAAGAAGAATGCTTGCGTTGAATATCGCCTGGCACGGCTGTACCGAACGAAACTTCAATCTACCGCGAGAATCGAAATTTCGCGTGGTTCAAGTGATTCTGACATCTGGGCTCAACATAAAAGTGATGAAATTATTCAATGGGGCTCGAAAAATGGAATCCTTGCATTGAACGTCGTCTTGCTCGACTGAATCAATCGATATATCGAGCTAACCGAAAATCGATATGTCCCGAGTTCCGAGCGATTCTAGCATCACGGATCGAAATAAGAGTATTAGAACAATTTATTTCAGCTCAAATACTAATATTATCTCGTTTAACGTCGTCACGCACAATTGTATATAACGGAATATCGATCTTACTAAGAATCGGATGTTCCGAGATTTAGACGATTCTGGCACCTCAACTTACCGTCAACGTGTCATATCTTTCAGTCCGTCATGAAACATCTATTTCTTGCAAAAAAAAACGTCGTCTCGCACGGCTGTACCAAACGAAACTTCGATCTACTGCGAAAATCGAAATTTCGCGTGGCTCAAAACATCGTATCGTCTCGGCAGAATATAAATTGATCAAATTATTTATTTCGTATCGAACATCGAAATTCTCGCGTCAAACGTAGTCTCGCACAATCGTTTCGATCAAAACATCGATCTGAACCGAGATCCGAGATATCCCGAGTTCGAGCGATTCTTGCATTTAAGCTCGACGTTAAAGTTTCAAACCCGTTCATTTTGTCCGACAACACGAGATTTCTGCGCTATTTATCTTTTAGCACGGCTGTGTCGGACGAATCATCGAACTACACCGAGAACCGAGTTGTCCCGAGATCCAAGCGATTCTCGCATCTCAGCTCAACGAAAACAGTTGAAGTCGTTTATCTCGTCCAATAACACGAAATTCTTGCGTCAAACGTCGTCTCGCATAGCTGTATTGAACAAAACTTCGGTGTTCCCCGAGAATTGTGATTTCGCGTGTTCCAAGCAATTCTGCAATCTTGGTTTAACATAAAAGTGATGGAATCGTTCATTTTGTCTTTAAAAATGGAATCCGGTTGTTAAACGTCGTCTTGCTCGACTGAATCGCTCGATATAACGATCTGACCGAGAATCGAGATATTACGAGATTCGGACGATTCTCGCACCTCAACTCGACGTGAACATGTCAAAATCCTTCATTTCGTCCTGAAACGCGCATTTATTGCGAAAAACGTCGTCTCGCACGGCTGAACCAATCGAAACTTTGATCCACCGCGAAAATCGAAATTTTGCGTGGCTTAAGTTATTGTGTCATCTCGGCAGAACATAAATTGATAAAATTAGTCATTTTCTCTCGAACAACAAAATTCCTGCGTCAAACGTAATCTCGTACAATCGTTTCGATCGAAACATCGATCTTCACCGAGATCCGAGATATCCCGAGATCCAAGCGATTCTCGCATCTCAGCTTAACGAAAACAGCGAAAGTCGTTTATCTCGTCCAATAACACGAAATTCTCGTATTAGACGTCGTCTTGCATAGGTGTATCGATAGTAGAGTCGATCTACATATAGAATCGTAATGAACAGAGGTCAGGATGATTCTGGGATCTCGGCTCGACATAACAGAGTCAAAACCATTCACTTCGTCTTGAAAAACGGAATCCTTGCTTGAAACGTCATTTTGCACAACTGGATAGAACGAAACATCGGTCTATATCAAGATTCGAGATGTGCCGAGTTTCGAGCGATTCTGGAAACTCCACTCAACGTAGACGTGTCAAATCTTTTATTCTGTCATGAAACATTCATTTCTTGCAAAAAAAACGTCGTCTCGCACGGCTGTACCAAACGAAACTTCGATCCACCGCGTAAATTCAAATTTTGCGTGGCTTAAGTCATTGTGTCGTCTGGGCAGAATATAAATTGATCAAATTAGTCATTCCGTATCGAACATCGAAATTCTCGCGTCGAACGTAGTCTCGCACAATCGTTTCGATCCAAACATCGATCTTCACCGAGATCCGAGATATCCCGAGATTCGAGCAATTCTTGCATTTAAGCTCGACGTTAAAGTTTCCATTTCGTTTTTTTTGTCCGACAACACGAGATTTTTTTAAATTTCTATTCATCGTCTTTCGCGGCTGTGTCGGACGAAATCATCGAACTACACCGAGATTCGAGATGTCCCGAGTTTAAGCGATTCTCGCATCTCAGCTCAACGAAAACAGTGGAAGTCGTTTATCTCGTTTAATAACACGAAATTCTCGCATTAGATGTTGTCTTGCATAGGTGTATCGATAGAAAAGTCGATCTACATCGAGAATCGTAATGAACAGAGGTCAGGATGATTCTGGGATCTCGGCTCGAAATAACAGAGTCAAAACCATTCACTTCGTCTTGATAAACGAAATCCTCGCTTGAAACGTCGTTTGGCACAACTGGATAGAACGAAACATCGGTCTATATCAAGATTCGAGATGTGCCGAGTTTCCAGCGATTCTGGAATCTCCACTCTACGTACACGTGTCAAATCTTTCATTTCGTCATGAAACATCTATTTCTTGCAAAAAAAAACGTCGTCTCGCACAGCTGAACCAATCAAAACTTCGATCTACTGCGAAAATCGAAATTTAGCGTGGCTTAAGTTATTGTGTCATCTGGGCAGAACATAAATTGATGAAATTAGTCATTTTCTCTCGAACAACAAAATTCCTGCGTCAAACATAGTCTCGCACGATCGTTTTGATCGAAACATCGATCTTCACCGAGATCCGAGATATCTCGGGATTCGAGAGATTCTCGCATCTCAGCTCAACGAAAACAGTGGAAATCCTTTATGTCGTCCAATAACACGAATTTTTTGCATTAGACGTTGTCTTGCATAGGTGTATCGATAGAAAAGTCGATCTACATCCAGAATCGTAATCAACCGAGTTCAGGATGATTCTGGGATCTCGGCTCGACATAACAGAGTCACAACTATTCACTTCATCTTAAAAAAAAATCCTTGCTTGAAACGTCGTTTTGCACAATTGTATTGAACGAAACATCGGTCTATATCAAGATCCGAGATGTGCCGAGTCTCAGCGATTCCAAAATCTCGACTCTTCGTAGTCGTGTCGAAACCGTTAATTTTGTCCAAAATTATGAAATCGTTGCGTGAAACGTCGTCTCGCATAGCTGCATTGAACAAAACTTCGGTCTACTCGGAGAATTGTGATTTCGCGTGTTTCGAGCAATTCGGGCATCTCATCTCAACGTAAAGGTGTCAAAATCGTTTATGCTGTTTAAAAAAAAGAATCGTCGCGTTGATTATCGTCTAGCACGGCTGTACCGAACGAAACTTCGATCTGCCGCGAGAATCGAAATTCCGCGTGGTTCAAGTGATTCTGACATCTCGGCTCAACATAAAAGTGATCAAATCATTCATTTTGGCTCGGAAAATGGGATCCTTGCATTAAACGTCGTCTTGCTCGACTGAATCGGTCGATATATCGAGCTAACCGAGAATCGAGATGTCCCGAGTTTCGAGTGATTCTAGCATCACGGATCGAATTAAGGGTATTAGAACCATTTATTTCCGCTCAAATACCAATATTATCTCGTTTAACGTCGTCACACACAATTGAATCGAACGGAATATCGATCTTACTAAGAATCGAGATGTCCCGAGATTTCGACGATTCTGGCACCTCAACTTACCGTCAACGTGTCATATCTTTCAGTCCGTCATGAAACATCTATTTCTTGAAAGAAAAACGTCGTCTCGCACGGCTGTACCAAACGAAACTTCGATCTACTGCGAAAATCGAAATTTCGCGTGGCTCAAAACATTGTATCGTCTCGGCAGAATATAAATTGATGAAATTATTCATTTCGTATCGAACATCAAAATTCTCTCGTCAAACGTAGTCTCGCACAATCGTTTCGATAAAAACATCGATCTGAACCGAGATCCGAGATATCCCGAGTTCGAGCGATTCTTGCATTTAAGCTCAACGTTAAAGTTTCAATTTCGTTTTTTTTGTCCGACAACACGAGATTTTTTGGAATTTCTATTTATCGTCTTTCGCGGCTGTGTCGGACGAAATCATTGAACTACACCGAGATTCGAGATGTCCCGAGTTTAAGCGATTCTCGCATCTCAGCTCAACGAAAACAGTGGAAGTCGTTTATCTCGTTTAATAACACGAAATTCTCGCATTAGATGTTGTCTTGCATAGGTGTATCGATAGAAAAGTCGATCTACATCGAGAATCGTAATGAACAGAGGTCAGGATGATTCTGGGATCTCGGCTCGACATAACAGAGTCGAAACCATTCACTTCGTCTTGAAAGACGAAATCCTCGCTTGAAACGTCGTTTGGCATAACTGGATAGAACGAAACATCGGTCTATATCAAGATTCGAGATGTGCCGAGTTTCCAGCGATTCTGGAATCTCCACTCAACGTACACGTGTCAAATCTTGCAGTCCGTCATGAAACATCTATTTCTTGAAAAAAAAAAACGTCGTCTCGCACGGCTGTACCAAACGAAACTTCGATCTACTGCGAAAATCGAAATTTCGCGTGGCTCAAAACATTGTATCGTCTGGGCAGAATATAAATTGATCACATTATTCATTTCGTATCGAACATCGAAATTCTCGCGTCAAACATAGTCTCGCACAATCGTTTTGATCGAAACATCGATCTTCACCGAGATCCGAGATATCCCGGGATTCGAGCGATTCTCGCATCTCAGCTCAACGAAAACAGTGGAAATCGTTTATCTTGTCCAATAACACGAATTTTTTGCATTAGACGTTGTCTTGCATAGGTGTATTGATGGAAAAGTCGATCTACATCCAGAATCGTAATGAACAGAGGTCAGGATGATCCTGGAATCTCGGCTCGACATAACAGAGTCAAAACTATTCACTTCGTCTTGAAAAACGGAATCCTTGCTTGAAACGTCGTTTCGCACAACTGGATAGAACGAAACATCGGTCTATATCAAGATTAGTGATGTGTCGAGTTCCCAGGGATTCTGGAATCTCAACTCAACGTAAACGTGTCGAACCCGTTCATTTTGTCGAAAAACATGAAATTCACGCGTGAAACGTCGTCTCGCATAGCTGTATTGAACGAAACTTCGTTGTTTCCCGAAAATTAAGATTTCGCCTGTTTCGAGCGGTTCTGGCATCTCAACTCAACGTAAAAGTGTCAAAATCGTGTATTTTGTCTGAAAACGAAAGAGTTCTTGCGTTAAACGTCGTTTGGCATAGCTGTATCGAACGAAACTTCGATCTTCATCGAGATTCGAGACGTCCCGAGATTTGAGCGATTCTCGCATCTCGGCTCACCGAAAACTGTGAAAGTCGTTTATCTCGTCCAATAACGGGAAGATCTTGCATTAGACGTCGTCTTGCATAGGTGTATCGATAGAAAAGTCGATCTGCATCGAGAATCGTGCTTAACAGAGGTCAGGATGATTCTGGGATCTCGGCTCGATATAACAGAGTCAAAACCATTCACTTCGTCTTGAAAAACAAAATCCTTGCTTGAAACGTCATTCTGCACAATTGTATTGAACGAAACATCGGTCTATATTAAGATTCAAGATGTGCCGAGTTTCCAGCGATTCTTAAATCTCGACTTAACGTAATCGTGTTAAAACCGTTAATTTCGTCCAAAATTATGAGACCGTTGCGTGAAACGTCGTCTCACATAGCTGCATTGAACAAAACTTCGGTCTACCCGGAGAATTGTGATTTCGCGTGTTTCGAGCAATTCTGGCATCTCATCTCAACGTAAAAGTGTCAAAATCGTTTATGCTGTTCGAAAAGGAGAATCCTTGCGTTGAATATCGTCTGGCATGGCTGTACCGAACGAAACTTCGATCTGCAGCGAGAATCAAAATTCCGCGTGGTTCAAGTGATTCTGACATCTCGGCTCAACATAAAAGTGATCAAATCATTCATTTTGGCTCGGAAAATGGAATCCTTGCATTAAACGTCGTCTTGCTCGACTGAATCGGTCGATATATCGAGCTAACCGAGAATCGAGATGTCCCGAGTTTCGAGTGATTCTAGCATCACGGATCGAATTAAGGGTATTAGAACCATTTATTTCCGCTCAAATACCAATATTATCTCGTTGAACGTCGTCACGCACAATTGTATCGAACGGAATATCGATCTTACTAAGAATCGGATGTTCCGAGATTTAGACGATTCTGGCACCTCAACTTACCGTTAACGTGTCATATCTTTCAGTCCGTCATGAAACATCTATTTCTTGCAAAAAAAAAAACGTCGTCTCGCACAGCTGAACCAATCGAAACTTCGATCTACCGCGAAAATCGAAATTTTGCGTGGCTTAAGTTATTGTGTCATCTGGGCAGAACATAAATTAATGAAATTAGTCATTTTCTCTCGAACAACAGAATTCCTGCGTCAAACGTAGTCTCGCACAATCGTTTTGATCGGAACATCGATCTTCACCGAGATCCGAGATATCCCGAGATTCGAGCGATTCTTGCATCTCAGCTCAACGAAAACAGTGGAAGTCGTTCATCCCGTCCAATAACACGAAATTCTTGCATTAGACGTCGTCTTGCATAGGTGGATCGATAGAAAAGTCGATCTACATCCAGAATCGTAATAAACCGAGTTCAGGATGATTCTGGGATCTCGGCTCGACATAACAGAGTCAAAACCATTCACTCTGTCTTGAAAAACGAAACCCTCGCTTGAAACGTTGTTTTGCAAAATTGTAATGAACGAAACATCGGTCTATATCAAGATTAGAGATGTGTCGAGTTCCCAGGGATTCTGGAATCTCAACTCAACGTAAACGTGTCAAACCCGTTCATTTTGTCGAAAAACATGAAATTCCCGCGTGAAACGTCGTCTCGCATAGCTGTATTGAACAAAACGTCGGTGTTTCCCGAGAATTAAGATTTCGCGTGTTTCGAGCGATTCTGGCATCTCAACTCAAGGTGAAAGTGTCAAAATCGTGTATTTTGTCTGAAAACGAAAGAGTTCTTGCGTTGAACGTCGTTTGTCATAGCTGTATCGAACGAATTTTCGATCTTCACCGAGATTCCAGATGTCCCGAGATTCGAGCGATTCTCGCATCTCAGCTCAACGAAAACAGTGGAAGTCGTTCATCCCGTCCTATAACACGAAATTCTTGCATTAGACGTCGTCTTGCATAGGTGGATCGATAGAAAAGTCGATCTACATCCAGAATCGTAATGAACCGAGTTCAGGATGATTCTGGGATCTCGGCTCGACATAACCGAGTCAAAACAATTCACTTTGTCTTGAAAAACGAAAGCCTCGCTTGGAACGTCGTTTTGCAAAATTGTATTGAACGAAACATCGGTCTATATCAAGATTAGAGATGTGTCGAGTTCCCAGGGATTCTGGAATCTTAACTCAACGTAAACGTGTCGAACCCGTTCATTTTGTCGAAAAACATAAAATTCTCGCGTGAAACGTCGTCTCGCATAGCTGTATTGAACGAAACTTCGTTGTTTCCCGAAAATCAAGATTTCGCCTGTTTCGAGCGGTTCTGGCATCTCAACTCAACGTAAAAGTGTCAAAATCGTGTATTTTGTTTGAAAACGAAAGAGTTCTTGCGTTAAACGTCGTTTAGCATAGCTGTATCGAACGAAACTTCGATCTTCATCGAGATTCGAGATGTCCCGAGATTCGAGCGATTCTCGCATCCCGGCTCACCGAAAACTGTGAAAGTCGTTTATCTCGTCCAATAACGGGAAGATCTTGCATTAGACGTCTTACATAGGTGTATCGATAGAAAAGTCGATCTGCATTGAGAATCGTGCTTAACAGAGGTCAGGATGATTCTGGGATCTCGGCTCGATATAACAGAATCAAAACCATTCACTTCGTCTTGAAAAACAAAATCCTTGCTTGAAACGTCATTCTGCACAATTGTATTGAACGAAACATCGGTCTATATTAAGATTCAAGATGTGCCGAGTTTCCAGCGATTCTTAAATCTCGACTCAACGTAATCGTGTTAAAACCGTTAATTTTGTCCAAAATTATGAAATCGTTGCGTGAAACGTCGTCTCGCATAGCTGCATTGAACAAAACTTCGGTCTACTCGGAGAATTGTGATTTCGCGTGTTTCGAGCAATTCGGGCATCTCATCTCAACGTAAAGGTGTCAAAATCGTTTATGCTGTTTAAAAAGAAGAATCGTCGCGTTGATTATCGTCTGGCATGGCTGTACCGAACGAAACTTCGATCTGCAGCGAGAATCGAAATTCCGCGTGGTTCAAGTGATTCTGAAATCTCGGCTCAACATAAAAGAGATCAAATCATTCATTTTGGCTCGGAAAATGGAATCCTTGCATTAAACGTCGTCTTGCTCGACTGAATCGGTCGATATATCGAGCTAACCGAGAATCGAGATGTCCCGAGTTTCGAGTGATTCTAGCATCACGGATCGAATAAAGGGTATTAGAACCATTTATTTCCGCTTAAATACCAATATTATCTCGTTTAACGTCGTCACACATAATTGTATCGAACGGAATATCGATCTTACTAAGAATCGAGATGTCCCGAGATTTCGACGATTCTGGCACCTCAACTTACCGTCAACGTGTCATATCTTTCAGTCCGTCATGAAACATCTATTTCTTGAAAAAAAAACGTCGTCTTGCACGGCTGTACCAAACGAAACTTCGATCCACTGCGAAAATCGAAATTTCGCGTGGCTCAAAACATTGTATCGTCTGGGCAGAATATAAATTGATCAAATTATTCATTTCGTATCGAACATCGAAATTCTCGCGTCAAACGTAGTCTCGCACAATCGTTTCGATCAAAACATCGATCTGAACCGAGATCCGAGATATCCCGAGTTCGAGCGATTCTTGCATTTAAGCTCGACGTTAAAGTTTCAATTTCGTTTTTTTTTGTCCGACAACACGAGATTTTTTGAAATTTCTCTTCATTGTCTTTCGCGGCTGTGTCGGACGAAATCATCGAACTACACCGAGATTCGAGTTGTCCCGAGATCCAAGCGATTCTCGCATCTCAGCTCAACGAAAACAGTGGAAGTCGTTTATCTCGTTTAATAACACGAAATTCTCGCATTAGATGTTGTCTTGCATAGGTGTATCGATAGAAAAGTTGATCTACATCGAGAATCGTAATGAACAGAGGTCAGGATGATTCTGGGATCTCGGCTCGACATAACAGAGTCGAAACAATTCACTTCGTCTTGAAAAACGGAATCCTCGCTTGAAACGTCGTTTGGCACAACTGGATAGAACGAAACATCGGTCTATATCAAGATTCGTGATGTGCCGAGTTTCCAGCGATTCTGGAATCTCCACTCAACGTACACGTGTCAAATCTTTCAGTCCGTCATGAAACATCTATTTCTTGAAAAAAAAACGTCGTCTCGCACGGCTGTACCAAACAAAACTTCGATCTACTGCGAAAATCGAAAATTTTCGTGGCTCAAAACATTGTATCGTCTGGGCACAATATAAATTGATCAAATTATTCATTTCGTATCGAACATCGAAATTCTCGCGTCAAACATAGTCTCGCACAATCGTTTTGATCGAAACATCGATCTTCACCGAGATCCGAGATATCCCGGGATTCGAGCGATTCTCGCATCTCAGCTCAACGAAAACAGTGGAAATCGTTTATCTCGTCCAATAACACGAATTTTTTGCATTAGACGTTGTCTTGCATAGGTGTATCGATAGAAAAGTCGATCTACATCCAGAATCGTAATGAACAGAGGTCAGGATGATCCTGGAATCTCGGCTCGACATAACAGAGGTCAGGATGATTCTGGGATCTCGGCTCGACATAACAGAGTCAAAACCATTCACTTCGTCTTGAAAAACGGAATCCTTGCTTGAAACGTCATTTTGCACAACTGGATAGAACGAAACATCGGTCTATATCAAGATTCGAGATGTGCCGAGTTTCGAGCGATTCTGGAAACTCCACTCAACGTAGACGTGTCAAATCTTTTATTCTGTCATGAAACATTCATTTCTTGCAAAAAAAACGTCGTCTCGCACGGCTGTACCAAACGAAACTTCGATCCACCGCGTAAATTCAAATTTTGCGTGGCTTAAGTCATTGTGTCGTCTGGGCAGAATATAAATTGATCAAATTAGTCATTCCGTATCGAACATCGAAATTCTCGCGTCGAACGTAGTCTCGCACAATCGTTTCGATCCAAACATCGATCTTCACCGAGATCCGAGATATCCCGAGATTCGAGCAATTCTTGCATTTAAGCTCGACGTTAAAGTTTCCATTTCGTTTTTTTTGTCCGACAACACGAGATTTTTTTAAATTTCTATTCATCGTCTTTCGCGGCTGTGTCGGACGAAATCATCGAACTACACCGAGATTCGAGATGTCCCGAGTTTAAGCGATTCTCGCATCTCAGCTCAACGAAAACAGTGGAAGTCGTTTATCTCGTTTAATAACACGAAATTCTCGCATTAGATGTTGTCTTGCATAGGTGTATCGATAGAAAAGTCGATCTACATCGAGAATCGTAATGAACAGAGGTCAGGATGATTCTGGGATCTCGGCTCGAAATAACAGAGTCAAAACCATTCACTTCGTCTTGATAAACGAAATCCTCGCTTGAAACGTCGTTTGGCACAACTGGATAGAACGAAACATCGGTCTATATCAAGATTCGAGATGTGCCGAGTTTCCAGCGATTCTGGAATCTCCACTCTACGTACACGTGTCAAATCTTTCATTTCGTCATGAAACATCTATTTCTTGCAAAAAAAAACGTCGTCTCGCACAGCTGAACCAATCAAAACTTCGATCTACTGCGAAAATCGAAATTTAGCGTGGCTTAAGTTATTGTGTCATCTGGGCAGAACATAAATTGATGAAATTAGTCATTTTCTCTCGAACAACAAAATTCCTGCGTCAAACATAGTCTCGCACGATCGTTTTGATCGAAACATCGATCTTCACCGAGATCCGAGATATCTCGGGATTCGAGAGATTCTCGCATCTCAGCTCAACGAAAACAGTGGAAATCCTTTATGTCGTCCAATAACACGAATTTTTTGCATTAGACGTTGTCTTGCATAGGTGTATCGATAGAAAAGTCGATCTACATCCAGAATCGTAATCAACCGAGTTCAGGATGATTCTGGGATCTCGGCTCGACATAACAGAGTCACAACTATTCACTTCATCTTAAAAAAAAATCCTTGCTTGAAACGTCGTTTTGCACAATTGTATTGAACGAAACATCGGTCTATATCAAGATCAGAGATGTGCCGAGTCTCAGCGATTCCAAAATCTCGACTCTTCGTAGTCGTGTCGAAACCGTTAATTTTGTCCAAAATTATGAAATCGTTGCGTGAAACGTCGTCTCGCATAGCTGCATTGAACAAAACTTCGGTCTACTCGGAGAATTGTGATTTCGCGTGTTTCGAGCAATTCGGGCATCTCATCTCAACGTAAAGGTGTCAAAATCGTTTATGCTGTTTAAAAAAAAGAATCGTCGCGTTGATTATCGTCTAGCACGGCTGTACCGAACGAAACTTCGATCTGCCGCGAGAATCGAAATTCCGCGTGGTTCAAGTGATTCTGACATCTCGGCTCAACATAAAAGTGATCAAATCATTCATTTTGGCTCGGAAAATGGGATCCTTGCATTAAACGTCGTCTTGCTCGACTGAATCGGTCGATATATCGAGCTAACCGAGAATCGAGATGTCCCGAGTTTCGAGTGATTCTAGCATCACGGATCGAATTAAGGGTATTAGAACCATTTATTTCCGCTCAAATACCAATATTATCTCGTTTAACGTCGTCACACACAATTGAATCGAACGGAATATCGATCTTACTAAGAATCGAGATGTCCCGAGATTTCGACGATTCTGGCACCTCAACTCACCGTCATCGTGTCAAATTTCCCATTTCGTCTTGAAACATCAATTTCTTGCAAAAAAACGTCGTCTCGCGCAGCTGTATCAAACAAAACTTCGATCTACCGCGAGAATCGAAATTTCGCGTGGTTCAAGTGATTTTGACATCTCGGCTCAACATAAAAGTGTTGAAATCATTCAATTAGGCTCGAAAAATGGAATCCTCGCATTGAACGTCGTCTTGCTCGACTGAATCGCTCGATATGTCGAGCTAACCGAGAATCGATATGTCCCGAGTTCCGAGCGATTCTAGCATCACGGATCGAAATAAGAGTATTAGAACAATTTATTTCAGCTCAAATACTAATATTATCTCGTTTCACGTCGTCACGCACAATTGTATCGAACGGAATATCGATCTTACTAAGAATCGCATGTTCCGAGATTTAGACGATTCTGGCACCTCAACTTACCGTCAACGTGTCATATCTTTCAGTCCGTCATGAAACATCTATTTCTTGCAAAAAAAAACGTCGTCTCGCACGGCTGTACCAAACGAAACTTCGATCTACTGCGAAAATCGAAATTTTGCGTGGCTCAAAACATTGTATCGTCTGGGCAGAATATAAATTGATCAAATTATTCATTCCGTATCGAACATCGAAATTCTCGCGTCAAACATAGTCTCGCACAATCGTTTTGATCGAAACATCGATCTTCACCGAGATCCGAGATATCCCGGGATTCGAGCGATTCTCGCATCTCAGCTCAACGAAAACAGTGGAAATCGTTTATCTCGTCCAATAACACGAATTCTTCGCATTAGACGTTGTCTTGCATAGGTGTATCGATAGAAAAGTCGATCTACATCCAGAACCGTAATGAACAGAGGTCAGGATGATTCTGGAATCTCGGCTCGACATAACCGAGTCAAAACAATTCACTCTGTCTTAAAAAACGAAATCCTCGCTTGAAACGTCGTTTTGCAAAATTGTATTGAACGAAACATCGGTCTATATCAAGATTCAAGATGTGTCGAGTTCCCAGGGATTCTGGAATCTCAACTCAACGTAAACGTGTCGAACCCGTTCATTTTGTCGAAAAACATAAAATTCTCGCGTGAAACGTCGTCTCGCATAGCTGTATTGAACGAAACTTCGTTGTTTCCTGAAAATCAAGATTTCGCCTGTTTCGAGCGGTTCTGGCATCTCAACTCAACGTAAAAGTGTCAAAATCGTGTATTTTGTCTGAAAACGAAAGAGTTCTTGCGTGAAACGTCGTTTGGCATAGCTGTATCGAACGAAACTTCGATCTTCATCGAGATTCGAGATGTCCCGAGATTCGAGCGATTCTCGCATCTCGGCTCACCGAAAACTGTGAAAGTCGTTTATCTCGTCCAATAACGGGAAGATCTTGCATTAGACGTCGTCTTGCATAGGTGTATCGATAGAAAAGTCGATCTGCATCGAGAATCGTGCTTAACAGAGGTCAGGATGATTCTGGGATCTCGGCTCGATATAACAGAATCAAAACCATTCACTTCGTCTTGAAAAACAAAATCCTTGCTTGAAACGTCATTCTGCACAATTGTATTGAACGAAACATCGGTCTATATTAAGATTCAAGATGTGCCGAGTTTCCAGCGGTTCTTAAATCTCGACTCAACGTTATCGTGTTAAAACCGTTAATTTTGTCCAAAATTATGAAATCGTTGCGTGAAACGTCGTCTCGCATAGCTGCATTGAACAAAACTTCGGTCTACTCGGAGAATTGTGATTTCGCGTGTTTCGAGCAATTCGGGCATCTCATCTCAACGTAAAGGTGTCAAAATCGTTTATGCTGTTTAAAAAGAAGAATCGTCGCGTTGATTATCGTCTGGCATGGCTGTACCGAACGAAACTTCGATCTGCAGCGAGAATCGAAATTCCGCGTGGTTCAAGTGATTCTGACATCTCGGCTCAACATAAAAGTGATCAAATCATTCATTTTGGCTCGGGAAATGGAATCCTTGCATTAAACGTCGTCTTGCTCGACTGAATCGGTCGATATATCGAGCTAACCGAGAATCGAGATGTCCCGAGTTTCGAGTGATTCTAGCATCACGGATCGAATTAAGGGTATAAGAACCATTCATTTCCGCTCAAATACCAATATTATCTCGTTTAACGTCGTCACACACAATTGTATCGAACGGAATATCGATCTTACTAAGAATCGAGATGTCCCGAGATTTCGACGATTCTGGCACCTCAACTCACCGTCATCGTGTCAAATTTCCCATTTCGTCTTGAAACATCAATTTCTTGCAAAAAAACGTCGTCTCGCGCAGCTGTATCAAACAAAACTTCGATCTACCGCGAGAATCGAAATTTCGCGTGGTTCAAGTGATTTTGACATCTCGGCTCAACATAAAAGTGTTGAAATCATTCAATTAGGCTCGAAAAATGGAATCCTCGCATTGAACGTCGTCTTGCTCGACTGAATCGCTCGATATGTCGAGCTAACCGAGAATCGATATGTCCCGAGTTCCGAGCGATTCTAGCATCACGGATCGAAATAAGAGTATTAGAACAATTTATTTCAGCTCAAATACTAATATTATCTCGTTTCACGTCGTCACGCACAATTGTATCGAACGGAATATCGATCTTACTAAGAATCGCATGTTCCGAGATTTAGACGATTCTGGCACCTCAACTTACCGTCAACGTGTCATATCTTTCAGTCCGTCATGAAACATCTATTTCTTGCAAAAAAAAACGTCGTCTCGCACGGCTGTACCAAACGAAACTTCGATCTACTGCGAAAATCGAAATTTTGCGTGGCTCAAAACATTGTATCGTCTGGGCAGAATATAAATTGATCAAATTATTCATTCCGTATCGAACATCGAAATTCTCGCGTCAAACATAGTCTCGCACAATCGTTTTGATCGAAACATCGATCTTCACCGAGATCCGAGATATCCCGGGATTCGAGCGATTCTCGCATCTCAGCTCAACGAAAACAGTGGAAATCGGTTATCTCGTCCAATAACACGAATTCTTCGCATTAGACGTTGTCTTGCATAGGTGTATCGATAGAAAAGTCGATCTACATCCAGAACCGTAATGAACAGAGGTCAGGATGATTCTGGAATCTCGGCTCGACATAACCGAGTCAAAACAATTCACTCTGTCTTAAAAAACGAAATCCTCGCTTGAAACGTCGTTTTGCAAAATTGTATTGAACGAAACATCGGTCTATATCAAGATTAGAGATGTGTCGAGTTCCCAGGGATTCTGGAATCTCAACTCAACGTAAACGTGTCGAACCCGTTCATTTTGTCGAAAAACATAAAATTCTCGCGTGATACGTCGTCTCGCATAGCTGTATTGAACGAAACTTCGTTGTTTCCTGAAAATCAAGATTTCGCCTGTTTCGAGCGGTTCTGGCATCTCAACTCAACGTAAAAGTGTCAAAATCGTGTATTTTGTCTGAAAACGAAAGAGTTCTTGCGTGAAACGTCGTTTGGCATAGCTGTATCGAACGAAACTTCGATCTTCATCGAGATTCGAGATGTCCCGAGATTCGAGCGATTCTCGCATCTCGGCTCACCGAAAACTGTGAAAGTCGTTTATCTCGTCCAATAACGGGAAGATCTTGCATTAGACGTCGTCTTGCATAGGTGTATCGATAGAAAAGTCGATCTGCATCGAGAATCGTGCTTAACAGAGGTCAGGATGATTCTGGGATCTCGGCTCGATATAACAGAATCAAAACCATTCACTTCGTCTTGAAAAACAAAATCCTTGCTTGAAACGTCATTCTGCACAATTGTATTGAACGAAACATCGGTCTATATTAAGATTCAAGATGTGCCGAGTTTCCAGCGGTTCTTAAATCTCGACTCAACGTTATCGTGTTAAAACCGTTAATTTTGTCCAAAATTATGAAATCGTTGCGTGAAACGTCGTCTCGCATAGCTGCATTGAACAAAACTTCGGTCTACTCGGAGAATTGTGATTTCGCGTGTTTCGAGCAATTCGGGCATCTCATCTCAACGTAAAGGTGTCAAAATCGTTTATGCTGTTTAAAAAGAAGAATCGTCGCGTTGATTATCGTCTGGCATGGCTGTACCGAACGAAACTTCGATCTGCAGCGAGAATCGAAATTCCGCGTGGTTCAAGTGATTCTGACATCTCGGCTCAACATAAAAGTGATCAAATCATTCATTTTGGCTCGGGAAATGGAATCCTTGCATTAAACGTCGTCTTGCTCGACTGAATCGGTCGATATATCGAGCTAACCGAGAATCGAGATGTCCCGAGTTTCGAGTGATTCTAGCATCACGGATCGAATTAAGGGTATTAGAACCATTTATTTCCGCTCAAATACCAATATTATCTCGTTTAACGTCGTCACACATAATTGTATCGAACGGAATATCGATCTTACTAAGAATCGAGATGTCCCGAGATTTCGACGATTCTGGCACCTCAACTTACCGTCAACGTGTCATATCTTTCAGTCCGTCATGAAACATCTATTTCTTGAAAAAAAAACGTCGTCTCGCACGGCTGTACCAAACGAAACTTCGATCCACTGCGAAAATCGAAATTTCGCGTGGCTCAAAACATTGTATCGTCTGGGCAGAATATAAATTGATCAAATTATTCATTTCGTATCGAACATCGAAATTCTCGCGTCAAACGTAGTCTCGCACAATCGTTTCGATCAAAACATCGATCTGAACCGAGATCCGAGATATCCCGAGTTCGAGCGATTCTTGCATTTAAGCTCGACGTTAAAGTTTCAATTTCGTTTTTTTTTGTCCGACAACACGAGATTTTTCAAAATTTCTATTCATCGTCTTTCGCGGCTGTGTCGGACGAAATCATCGAACTACACCGAGATTCGAGATGTCCCGAGTTTAAGCGATTCTCGCATCACAGCTCAACATAAACAGTGGAAGTCGTTTATCTCGTTTAATAACACGAAATTCTCGCATGAGATGTTGTCTTGCATAGGTGTATCGATAGAAAAGTCGATCTACATCGAGAATCGTAATGAACAGAGGTCAGGATGATTCTGGGATCTCGGCTCGACATAACAAAGTCGAAACCATTCACTTCGTCTTGAAAAACGGAATCCTCGCTTGAAACGTCGTTTGGCATAACTGGATAGAACGAAACATCGGTCTATATCAAGATTCGAGATGTGCCGAGTTTCCAGCGATTCTGGAATCTCCACTCAACGTACACGTGTCAAATCTTTCAGTCCGTCATGAAACATCTATTTCTTGGAAAAAAAAACGTCGTCTCGCACGGCTGTACCAAACGAAACTTCGATCTACTGCGAAAATCGAAATTTCGCGTGGCTCAAAACATTGTATCGTCTGGGCAGAATATAAATTGATCACATTATTCATTTCGTATCGAACATCGAAATTCTCGCGTCAAACATAGTCTCGCACAATCGTTTTGATCGAAACATCGATCTTCACCGAGATCCGAGATATCCCGGGATTCGAGCGATTCTCGCATCTCAGCTCAACGAAAACAGTGGAAATCGTTTATCTCGTCCAATAACACGAATTTTTTGCATTAGACGTTGTCTTGCATAGGTGTATCGATAGAAAAGTCGATCTACATCCAGAATCGTAATCAACCGAGTTCAGGATGATTCTGGGATCTCGGCTCGACATAACAGAGTCACAACTATTCACTTCATCTTAAAAAAAAATCCTTGCTTGAAACGTCGTTTTGCACAATTGTATTGAACGAAACATCGGTCCATATCAAGATCCGAGATGTGCCGAGTCTCAGCGATTCCAAAATCTCGACTCTTCGTAGTCGTGTCGAAACCGTTAATTTTGTCCAAAATTATGAAATCGTTGCGTGAAACGTCGTCTCGCATAGCTGCATTGAACAAAACTTCGGTCTACTCGGAGAATTGTGATTTCGCGTGTTTCGAGCAATTCGGGCATCTCATCTCAACGTAAAGGTGTCAAAATCGTTTATGCTGTTTAAAAAGAAGAATCGTCGCGTTGATTATCGTCTAGCACGGCTGTACCGAACGAAACTTCGATCTGCCGCGAGAATCGAAATTCCGCGTGGTTCAAGTGATTCTGACATCTCGGCTCAACATAAAAGTGATCAAATCATTCATTTTGGCTCGGAAAATGGAATCCTTGCATTAAACGTCGTCTTGCTCGACTGAATCGGTCGATATATCGAGCTAACCGAGAATCGAGATGTCCCGAGTTTCGAGTGATTCTAGCATCACGGATCGAATTAAGGGTATTAGAACCATTTATTTCCGCTCAAATACCAATATTATCTCGTTTAACGTCGTCACACACAATTGTATCGAACGGAATATCGATCTTACTAAGAATCGAGATGTCCCGAGATTTCGACGATTCTGGCACCTCAACTTACCGTCAACGTGTCATATCTTTCAGTCCGTCATGAAACATCTATTTCTTGAAAGAAAAACGTCGTCTCGCACGGCTGTACCAAACGAAACTTCGATCTACTGCGAAAATCGAAATTTCGCGTGGCTCAAAACATTGTATCGTCTCGGCAGAATATAAATTGATGAAATTATTCATTTCGTATCGAACATCGAAATTCTCTCGTCAAACGTAGTCTCGCACAATCGTTTCGATCAAAACATCGATCTGAACCGAGATCCGAGATATCCCGAGTTCGAGCGATTCTTGCATTTAAGCTCGACGTTAAAGTTTCAATTTCGTTTTTTTTGTCCGACAACACGAGATTTTTTGAAATTTCTATTTATCGTCTTTCGCGGCTGTGTCGGACGAAATCATTGAACTACACCGAGATTCGAGATGTCCCGAGTTTAAGCGATTCTCGCATCTCAGCTCAACGAAAACAGTGGAAGTCGTTTATCTCGTTTAATAACACGAAATTCTCGCATTAGATGTTGTCTTGCATAGGTGTATCGATAGAAAAGTCGATCTACATCGAGAATCGTAATGAACAGAGGTCAGGATGATTCTGGGATCTCGGCTCGACATAACAGAGTCGAAACCATTCACGTCGTCTTGAAAAACGAAATCCTTGCTTGAAACCTCGTTTCGCACAACTGGATAGAACGAAACATCGGTCTATATCAAGATTAGAGATGTGTCGAGTTCCCAGCGATTCTGGAATCTCAACTCAACGTAAACGTGTCGAACCCGTTCAATTTGTCGAAAAACACGAAATTTTCGCGTGAAACGTCGTCTCGTAAGCTGTATTGAACGAAACTTCGTTGTTTCCCGAAAATTAAGATTTCGCCTGTTTCGAGCGGTTCTGGCATCTCAACTCAACGTAAAAGTGTCAAAATCGTGTATTTTGTCTGAAAACGAAAGAGTTCTTGCGTTAAACGTCGTTTGGCATAGCTGTATCAAACGAAACTTCGATCTTCATCGAGATTCGAGATGTCCCGAGATTCGAGCGATTCTCGCATCTCGGCTCACCGAAAACTGTGAAAGTCGTTTATCTCGTCCAATAACGGGAAGATCTTGCATTAGACGTCGTCTTGCATAGGTGTATCGATAGAAAAGTCGATCTGCATCGAGAATCGTGCTTAACAGAGGTCAGGATGATTCTGGGATCTCGGCTCGATATAACAGAGTCAAAACCATTCACTTCGTCTTGAAAAACAAAATCCTTGCTTGAAACGTCATTCTGCACAATTGTATTGAACGAAACATCGGTCCATATTAAGATTCAAGATGTGCCGAGTCTCAGCGATTCCAAAATCTCGACTCTTCGTAGTCGTGTCGAAACCGTTAATTTTGTCCAAAATTATGAAATCGTTGCGTGAAACGTCGTCTCGCATAGCTGCATTGAACAAAACTTCGGTCTACTCGGAGAATTGTGATTTCGCGTGTTTCGAGCAATTCGGGCATCTCATCTCAACGTAAAGGTGTCAAAATCGTTTATGCTGTTTAAAAAGAAGAATCGTCGCGTTGATTATCGTCTAGCACGGCTGTACCGAACGAAACTTCGATCTGCCGCGAGAATCGAAATTCCGCGTGGTTCAAGTGATTCTGACATCTCGGCTCAACATAAAAGTGATCAAATCATTCATTTTGGCTCGGAAAATGGAATCCTTGCATTAAACGTCGTCTTGCTCGACTGAATCGGTCGATATATCGAGCTAACCGAGAATCGAGATGTCCCGAGTTTCGAGTGATTCTAGCATCACGGATCGAATTAAGGGTATTAGAACCATTTATTTCCGCTCAAATACCAATATTATCTCGTTTAACGTCGTCACACACAATTGTATCGAACGGAATATCGATCTTACTAAGAATCGAGATGTCCCGAGATTTCGACGATTCTGGCACCTCAACTTACCGTCAACGTGTCATATCTTTCAGTCCGTCATGAAACATCTATTTCTTGAAAGAAAAACGTCGTCTCGCACGGCTGTACCAAACGAAACTTCGATCTACTGCGAAAATCGAAATTTCGCGTGGCTCAAAACATTGTATCGTCTCGGCAGAATATAAATTGATCAAATTATTTATTTCGTATCGAACATCGAAATTCTCGCGTCAAACGTAGTCTCGCACAATCGTTTCGATCAAAACATCGATCTGAACCGAGATCCGAGATATCCCGAGTTCGAGCGATTCTTGCATTTAAGCTCGACGTTAAAGTTTCAAACCCGTTCATTTTGTCCGACAACACGAGATTTCTGCGCTATTTATCGTCTTTCGCGGCTGTGTCGGACAAAATCATTGAACTACACCGAGATTCGAGATGTCCCGAGTTTAAGCGATTCTCGCATCTCAGCTCAACGAAAACAGTGGAAGTCGTTTATCTCGTTTAATAACACCAAATTCTCGCATTAGATGTTGTCTTGCATAGGTGTATCGATAGAAAAGTCGATCTACATCGAGAATCGTAATGAACAGAGGTCAGGATGATTCTGGGTTCTCGGCTCGACATAACAGAGTCGAAACCATTCACGTCGTCTTGAAAAACGAAATCCTTGCTTGAAACCTCGTTTCGCACAACTGGATAGAACGAAACATCGGTCTATATCAAGATTCGAGATGTGCCGAGTCTCAACGATTCCAAAATCTCGACTCAACGTAGTCGTGTCGAAACCGTTAATTTTGTCCAAAATTATAAAATCGTTGCGTGAAACGTCGTCTCGCATAGCTGCATTGAACAAAACTTCGGTCTACTCGGAGAATTGTGATTTCGCGTGTTTCGAGCAATTCGGGCATCTCATCTCAACTTAAAAGTGTCAAAATCGTTTATGCTGTTCGAAAAGAAGAATCCTTGCGTTGAATATCGTCTGGCACGGCTGTACCGAACGAAACTTCAATCTACCGCGAGAATCGAAATTTCGCGTGGTTCCAGTGATTCTGACATCTGGGCTCAACATAAAAGTGATGAAATTATTCAATTAGGCTCGAAAAATGGAATCCTTGCATTGAACGTCGTCTTGCTCGACTGAATCAATCGATATATCGAGCTAACCGAAAATCGATATGTCCCGAGTTCCGAGCGATTCTAGCATCACGGATCGAAATAAGAGTATTAGAACAATTTATTTCAGCTCCAATACTAATATTATCTCGTTTAACGTCGTCACGCACAATTGTATCGAACGGAATATCGATCTTACTAAGAATCGGATGTTCCGAGATTTAGACGATTCTGGCACCTCAACTTACCGTCAACGTGTCATATCTTTCAGTCCGTCATGAAACATCTATTTCTTGCAAAAAAAAACGTCGTCTCGCACGGCTGTACCAAACGAAACTTCGATCTACTGCGAAAATCGAACTTTTGCGTGGCTCAAAACATTGTATCGTCTGGGCAAAATATAAATTGATCAAATTATTTATTTCGTATCGAACATCGAAATTCTCGCGTCAAACGTAGTCTCGCACAATCGTTTCGATCAAAACATCGATCTGAACCGAGATCCGAGATATCCCGAGTTCGAGCGATTCTTGCATTTAAGCTCGACGTTAAAGTTTCAAACCCGTTCATTTTGTCCGACAACACGAGATTTCTGCGCTATTTATCTTTTAGCACGGCTGTGTCGAACGAATCATCGAACTACACCGAGAACCGAGTTGTCCCGAGATCCAAGCGATTCTCGCATCTCAGCTTAACGAAAACAGCGAAAGTCGTTTATCTCGTCCAATAACACGATATTCTTGCATTAGACGTCGTCTTGCACAGGTGTATCGATAGTAAAGTCGATCTACATCCAGAATCGTAATCAACCGAGTTCAGGATGATTCTGGGATCTCGGCTCGACATAACAGAGTCACAACTATTCACTTCATCTTAAAAAAAAAATCCTTGCTTGAAACGTCGTTTTGCACAATTGTATTGAACGAAACATCGGTCTATATCAAGATTCGAGATGTGCCGAGTCTCAACGATTCCAAAATCTCGACTCAACGTAGTCGTGTCGAAACCGTTAATTTTGTCCAAAATTATGAAATCGTTGCGTAAAACGTCGTCTCGCATATCTGCATTGAACAAAACTTCGGTCTACTCGGAGAATTGTGATTTCGCGTGTTTCGAGCAATTCGGGCATCTCATCTCAACGTAAAGGTGTCAAAATCGTTTATGCTGTTTAAAAAGAAGAATCGTCGCGTTGATTATCGTCTAGCACGGCTGTACCGAACGAAACTTCGATCTGCCGCGAGAATCGAAATTCCGCGTGGTTCAAGTGATTCTGACATCTCGGCTCAACATAAAAGTGATCAAATCATTCATTTTGGCTCGGAAAATGGAATCCTTGCATTAAACGTCGTCTTGCTCGACTGAATCGGTCGATATATCGAGCTAACCGAGAATCGAGATGTCCCGAGTTTCGAGTGATTCTAGCATCACGGATCGAATTAAGGGTATTAGAACCATTTATTTCCGCTCAAATACCAATATTATCTCGTTTAACGTCGTCACACACAATTGTATCGAACGGAATATCGATCTTAATGAGAATCGAGATGTCCCGAGATTTGGACGATTCTGGCACCTCAACTTACCGTCAACGCGTCAAATCTTCCATTCCGTCATGAAACATCTATTTCTTGCAAAAAAAAACATCGTCTCGCACGGCTGTACCAAACGAATCTTCGATCTACTGCGAAAATTCAAATTTTGCGTGGCTCAAGTCATTGTGTCGTCTGGGCAGAATATAAATTGATCAAATTAGTCATTTCGTATCAAACATCAAAATTCTCGCGTCGAACGTAGTCTCGCACAATTGTTTCGATCCAAACATCGATCTTCACCGAGATCCGAGATATCCCGAGATTCGAGCGATTCTCGCATCTCAGCTCAACGAAAACAGTTGAAGTCGTTTATCTCGTCCAATAACACGAAATTCTTGCATCAGACGTTGTCTTGCATAGGTGTATCGATAGAAAAGTCGATCTACATCCAGAATCGTAATGAAGAGAGGTCAGGATGATTCTGGAATCTCGGCTCGACATAACAGAGTCAAAACCATTCACTTCGACTTGAAAAACGGAATCCTTGCTTGAAACGTCGTTTCGCACAACTTGATAGAACGAAACATCGGTCTATATCAAGATTAGAGATGTGTCGAGTTCCCAGCGATTCTGGAATCTCAACTCAACGTAAACGTGTCAAACCCGTTCATTTTGTCGAAAAACATAAAATTCTCGCGTGAAACGTCGTCTCGCATAGCTGTATTGAACGAAACTTCGTTGTTTCCCGAAAATCAAGATTTCGCCTGTTTCGAGCGGTTCTGGCATCTCAACTCAACGTAAAAGTGTCAAAATCGTGTATTTTGTCTGAAAACGAAAGAGTTCTTGCGTTAAACGTCGTTTGGCATGGCTGTATCGAACGAAACTGCGATCTTCATCGAGATTCGAGATGTCCCGAGATTCGAGCGATTCTCGCATCTCGGCTCACCGAATACTGTGAAAGTCGTTTATCTCGTCCAATAACGGGAAGATCTTGCATTAGACGTCGTCTTGCATAGGTGTTTCGATAGAAAAGTCGATCTGCATCGAGATTCGTGCTTAACAGAGGTCAGGATGATTCTGGGATCTCGGCTCGATATAACAGAATCAAAACCATTCACTTCGTCTTGAAAAACAAAATCCTTGCTTGAAACGTCATTCTGCACAATTGTATTGAACGAAACATCGGTCTATATTAAGATTCAAGATGTGCCGAGTTTCCAGCGATTCTTAAATCTCGACTCAACGTAATCGTGTTAAAACCGTTAATTTTGTCCAAAATTATGAAATCGTTGCGTGAAACGTCGTCTCGCATAGCTGCATTGAACAAAACTTCGGTCTACTCGGAGAATTGTGATTTCGCGTGTTTCGAGCAATTCGGGCATCTCATCTCAACGTAAAGGTGTCAAAATCGTTTATGCTGTTTAAAAAGAAGAATCGTCGCGTTGATTATCGTCTGGCATCGCTGTACCGAACGAAACTTCGATCTGCAGCGAGAATCGAAATTCCGCGTGGTTCAAGTGATTCTGAAATCTCGGCTCAACATAAAAGTGATCAAATCATTCAATGAGGCTCGAAAAATGGAATCCTTGCATTGAACGTCGTCTTGCTCGACTGAATCAATCGATATATCGAGCTAACCGAGAATCGAGATGTCCCGAGTTTCGAGTGATTCTAGCATCACGGATCGAAATAAGAGTATTAGAACAATTTATTTCAGCTCAAATACTAATATTATCTCGTTTCACGTCGTCACGCACAATTGTATCGAACGGAATATCGATCTTACTAAGAATCGCATGTTCCGAGATTTAGACGATTCTGGCACCTCAACTTACCGTCAACGTGTCATATCTTTTAGTCCGTCATGAAACATCTATTTCTTGAAAAAAAAACGTCATCTCGCACGGCTGTACCAAACGAAACTTCGATCCACTGCGAAAATCGAAATTTCACGTGGCTCAAAACATTGTATCGTCTGGGCAGAATATAAATTGATCAAATTATTCATTTCGTATCGAACATCGAAATTCTCGCGTCAAACGTAGTCTCGCACAATCGTTTCGATCAAAACATCGATCTAAACCGAGATCCGAGATATCCCGAGTTCGAGCGATTCTTGCATTTAAGCTCGACGTTAAAGTTTCAATTTCGTTTTTTTTTGTCCGACAACACGAGATTTTTTGAAATTTCTATTCATCGTCTTTCGCGGCTGTGTCGGACGAAATCATCGAACTACACCGAGATTCGAGATGTCCCGAGTTTAAGCGATTCTCGCATCTCAGCTCAACGAAAACAGTGGAAGTCGTTTATCTCGTTTAATAACACGAAATTCTCGCATTAGATGTTGTCTTGCATAGGTGTATCGATAGAAAAGTCGATCTACATCGAGAATCGTAATGAACAGAGGTCAGGATGATTCTGGGATCTCGGCTCGACATAACAGAGTCGAAACCATTCACTTCGTCTTGAAAAACGGAATCCCCGCTTGAAACGTCGTTTGGCACAACTGGATAGAACGAAACATCGGTCTATATCAAGATTCGTGATGTGCCGAGTTTCCAGCGATTCTGGAATCTCCACTCAACGTACACGTGTCAAATCTTTCAGTCCGTCATGAAACATCTATTTCTTAAAAAAAAAACCTCGTCTCGCACGGCTGTACCAAACGAAACTTCGATCTACTGCGAAAATCGAAAATTCGCGTGGCTCAAAACATTGTATCGTCTAAGCAGAATATAAATTGATCACATTATTCATTTCGTATCGAACATCGAAATTCTCGCGTCAAACATAGTCTCGCACAATCGTTTTGATCGAAACATCGATCTTCACCGAGATCCGAGATATCTCGGGATTCGAGCGATTCTCGCATCTCAGCTCAACGAAAACAGTGGAAATCGTTTATCTCGTCCAATAACTGGAATTTTTTGCATTAGACGTTGTCTTGCATAGGTGTATTGATAGAAAAGTCGATCTACATCCAGAATCGTAATGAACAGAGGTCAGGATGATCCTGGAATCTCGGCTCGACATAACAGAGTCAAAACCATTCACTTCGTCTTGAAAAACGGAATCCTTGCTTGAAACGTCGTTTCGCACAACTGGATAGAACGAAACATCGGTCTATATCAAGATTAGAGATGTGTCGAGTTCCCAGCGATTCTGGAATCTCAACTCAACGTAAACGTGTCGAACCCGTTCATTTTGTCGAAAAACATGAAATTCTCGCGTGAAACGTCGTCTCGCATAGCTGTATTGAACGAAACTTCGTTGTTCCCCGAAAATTAAGATTTCGCCCGTTTCGAGCGGTTCTGGCATCTCAACTCAACGTAAAAGTGTCAAAATCGTGTATTTTGTCTGAAAACGAAAGAGTTCTTGCGTTAAACGTCGTTTGGCATAGCTGTGTCGAACGAAACTTCGATCTTCATCGAGATTCGAGATGTCCCGAGATTCGAGCGATTCTCGCATCCCGGCTCACCGAAAACTGTGAAAGTCGTTTATCTCGTCCAATAACGGGAAGATCTTGCATTAGACGTCGTCTTGCATAGGTGTTTCGATAGAAAAGTCGATCTGCATCGAGATTCGTGCTTAACAGAGGTCAGGATGATTCTTGGATCTCGGCTCGATATAACAGAATCAAAACCATTCACTTCGTCTTGAAAAACAAAATCCTTGCTTGAAACGTCATTCTGCACAATTGTATTGAACGAAACATCGGTCTATATTAAGATTCAAGATGTGCCGAGTTTCCAGCGATTCTTAAATCTCGACTCAACGTAATCGTGTTAAAATTTTGTCCAAAATTATGAAATCGTTGCGTGAAACGTCGTCTCGCATAGCTGCATTGAACAAATTTTCGGTCTACTCGGAGAATTGTGATTTCGCGTGTTTCAAGCGATTCGGGCATCTCATCTCAACGTAAAGGTGTCAAAATCGTTTATGCTGTTTAAAAAGAAGAATCGTCGCGTTGATTATCGTCTGGCATCGCTGTACCGAACGAAACTTCGATCTGCAGCGAGAATCGAAATTCCGCGTGGTTCAAGTGATTCTGACATCTCGGCTCAACATAAAAGTGATCAAATCATTCAATGAGGCTCGAAAAATGGAATCCTTGCATTAAACGTCGTCTTGCTCGACTGAATCAATCGATATATCGAGCTAACCGAGAATCGAGATGTCCCGAGTTTCGAGTGATTCTAGCATCACGGATCGAAATAAGAGTATTAGAACAATTTATTTCAGCTCAAGTACTAATATTATCTCGTTTCACGTCGTCACGCACAATTGTATCGAACGGAATATCGATCTTACTAAGAATCGCATGTTCCGAGATTTAGACGATTCTGGCACCTCAACTTACCGTCAACGTGTCATATCTTTCAGTCCGTCATGAAACATCTATTTCTTGCAAAAAAAAACGTCGTCTCGCACGGCTGTACCAAACGAAACTTCGATCTACTGCGAAAATCGAAATTTTGCGTGGCTCAAAACATTGTATCGTCTGGGCAGAATATAAATTGATCAAATTATTCATTTCGTATCGAACATCGAAATTCTCGCGTCAAACATAGTCTCGCACAATCGTTTTGATCGAAACATCGATCTTCACCGAGATCCGAGATATCCCGGGATTCGAGCGATTCTTGCATCTCAGCTCAACGAAAACAGTGGAAGTCGTTCATCCCGTCCAATAACACGAAATTCTTGCATTAGACGTCGTCTTGCATAGGTGGATCGATAGAAAAGTCGATCTACATCCAGAATCGTAATAAACCGAGTTCAGGATGATTCTGGGATCTCGGCTCGACATAACAGAGTCAAAACCATTCACTCTGTCTTGAAAAACGAAACCCTCGCTTGAAACGTTGTTTTGCAAAATTGTAATGAACGAAACATCGGTCTATATCAAGATTAGAGATGTGTCGAGTTCCCAGGGATTCTGGAATCTCAACTCAACGTAAACGTGTCGAACCCGTTCATTTTGTCGAAAAACATAAAATTCTCGCGTGAAACGTCGTCTCGCATAGCTGTATTGAACAAAACTTCGGTGTTTCCCGAAAATTAAGATTTCGCCTGTTTCGAGCGGTTCTGGCATCTCAACTCAACGTAAAAGTGTCAAAATCGTGTATTTTGTCTGAAAACGAAAGAGTTCTTGCGTTAAACGTCGTTTGGCATAGCTGTATCGAACGAAACTTCGATCTTTATCGAGATTCGAGATGTCCCGAGATTCGAGCGATTCTCGCATCTCGGCTCATCGAAAACTGTAAAAGTCGTTTATCTCGTCCAGTAACACGAAGATCTTGCATTAGACGTCGTTTTGCATAGGTGTATCGATAGAAAAGTCGATCTACATCGAGAATCGTGCTGAACAAAGGTCAGGATGATTCTGGGATCTCGGCTCGATATAACAGAGTCAAAACCATTCACTTCGTCTTGAAAAACAAAATCCTTGCTTGAAACGTCATTCTGCACAATTTCATTAAACGAAACATCGGTCTATATTAAGATTCAAGATGTGCCGAGTTTGCAGCGTTTCTTAAATCTCGACTCAACGTAATCGTGTTAAAACCGTTAATTTTGTCCACAATTATGAAACCGTTGCGTGAAACGTCGTCTCGCATAGCTGCATTGAACAAAACTTCGGTCTACCCGGAGAATTGTGATTTCGCGTGTTTCGAGCAATTCTGGCATCTCATCTCAACGTAAAAGTGTCAAAATCGTTTATGCTGTTTGAAAAGAAGAATCCTTGCGTTGAATATCGTCTGGCACGGCTGTACCGAACGAAACTTCAATCTACCGCGAGAAGCGAAATTTCGCGTGGTTCAAGTGATTCTGACATCTCGGCTCAACATAAAAGTGATGAAATCATTCAATTAGGCTCGAAAAATGGAATCCTTGCATTGAACGTCGTCTTGCTCGACTGAATCGCTCGATATATCGAGCTAACCGAAAATCGAGATGTCCCGAATTCCGAGCGATTCTAGCATCACGGATCGAAATAAGAGTATTAGAACCATTTATTTCCGCTCAAATACCAATATTATCTCGTTTAACGTCGTCACGCACAATTGTATCGAACGGAATATCGATCTTAATGAGAATCGAGATGTCCCGAGATTTGGACGATTCTGGCACCTCAACTTACCGTCAACGCGTCAAATCTTCCATTTCGTCATGAAACATCTATTTCTTGCAAAAAAAAACATCGTCTCGCACGGCTGTACCAAACGAATCTTCGATCTACTGCGAAAATTCTAATTTTGCGTGGCTCAAGTCATTGTGTCGTCTGGGCAGAATATAAATTGATCAAATTAGTCATTTCGTATCAAACATCAAAATTCTCGCGTCGAACGTAGTCTCGCACAATTGTTTCGATCCAAACATCGATCTTCACCGAGATCCGAGATATCCCGAGATTCGAGCGATTCTCGCATCTCAGCTCAACGAAAACAGTTGAAGTCGTTTATCTCGTCCAATAACACGAAATTCTTGCATTAGACGTTGTCTTGCATAGGTGTATCGATAGAAAAGTCGATCTACATCCAGAATCGTAATGAAGAGAGGTCAGGATGATTCTGGAATCTCGGCTCGACATAACAGAGTCAAAACCATTCACTTCGACTTGAAAAACGGAATCCTTGCTTGAAACGTCGTTTCGCACAACTTGATAGAACGAAACATCGGTCTATATCAAGATTAGAGATGTGTCGAGTTCCCAGCGATTCTGGAATCTCAACTCAACGTAAACGTGTCAAACCCGTTCATTTTGTCGAAAAACATAAAATTCTCGCGTGAAACGTCGTCTCGCATAGCTGTATTGAACGAAACTTCGTTGTTTCCCGAAAATCAAGATTTCGCCTGTTTCGAGCGGTTCTGGCATCTCAACTCAACGTAAAAGTGTCAAAATCGTGTATTTTGTCTGAAAACGAAAGAGTTCTTGCGTTAAACGTCGTTTGGCATGGCTGTATCGAACGAAACTGCGATCTTCATCGAGATTCGAGATGTCCCGAGATTCGAGCGATTCTCGCATCTCGGCTCACCGAAAACTGTGAAAGTCGTTTATCTCGTCCAATAACGGGAAGATCTTGCATTAGACGTCGTCTTGCATAGGTGTATCGATAGAAAAGTCGATCTGCATCGAGATTCGTGCTTAACAGAGGTCAGGATGATTCTGGGATCTCGGCTCGATATAACAGAATCAAAACCATTCACTTCGTCTTGAAAAACAAAATCCTTGCTTGAAACGTCATTCTGCACAATTGTATTGAACGAAACATCGGTCTATATTAAGATTCAAGATGTGCCGAGTTTGCAGCGTTTCTTAAATCTCGACTCAACGTAATCGTGTTAAAACCGTTAATTTTGTCCACAATTATGAAACCGTTGCGTGAAACGTCGTCTCGCATAGCTGCATTGAACAAAACTTCGGTCTACCCGGAGAATTGTGATTTCGCGTGTTTCGAGCAATTCTGGCATCTCATCTCAACGTAAAAGTGTCAAAATCGTTTATGCTGTTTGAAAAGAAGAATCCTTGCGTTGAATATCGTCTGGCACGGCTGTACCGAACGAAACTTCAATCTACCGCGAGAATCGAAATTTCGCGTGGTTCAAGTGATTCTGACATCTCGGCTCAACATAAAAGTGATGAAATCATTCAATTAGGCTCGAAAAATGGAATCCTTGCATTGAACGTCGTCTTGCTCGACTGAATCGCTCGATATATCGAGCTAACCGAAAATCGAGATGTCCCGAGTTCCGAGCGATTCTAGCATCACGGATCGAAATAAGAGTATTAGAACCATTTATTTCCGCTCAAATACCAATATTATCTCGTTTAACGTCGTCACGCACAATTGTATCGAACGGAATATCGATCTTAATGAGAATCGAGATGTCCCGAGATTTGGACGATTCTGGCACCTCAACTTACCGTCAACGCGTCAAATCTTCCATTTCGTCATGAAACATCTATTTCTTGCAAAAAAAAACATCGTCTCGCACGGCTGTACCAAACGAATCTTCGATCTACTGCGAAAATTCAAATTTTGCGTGGCTCAAGTCATTGTGTCGTCTGGGCAGAATATAAATTGATCAAATTAGTCATTTCGTATCAAACATCAAAATTCTCGCGTCGAACGTAGTCTCGCACAATTGTTTCGATCCAAACATCGATCTTCACCGAGATCCGAGATATCCCGAGATTCGAGCGATTCTCGCATCTCAGCTCAACGAAAACAGTTGAAGTCGTTTATCTCGTCCAATAACACGAAATTCTTGCATCAGACGTTGTCTTGCATAGGTGTATCGATAGAAAAGTCGATCTACATCCAGAATCGTAATGAAGAGAGGTCAGGATGATTCTGGAATCTCGGCTCGACATAACAGAGTCAAAACCATTCACTTCGACTTGAAAAACGGAATCCTTGCTTGAAACGTCGTTTCGCACAACTTGATAGAACGAAACATCGGTCTATATCAAGATTAGAGATGTGTCGAGTTCCCAGCGATTCTGGAATCTCAACTCAACGTAAACGTGTCAAACCCGTTCACTTTGTCGAAAAACATAAAATTCTCGCGTGAAACGTCGTCTCGCATAGCTGTATTGAACGAAACTTCGTTGTTTCCCGAAAATCAAGATTTCGCCTGTTTCGAGCGGTTCTGGCATCTCAACTCAACGTAAAAGTGTCAAAATCGTGTATTTTGTCTGAAAACGAAAGAGTTCTTGCGTTAAACGTCGTTTGGCATGGCTGTATCGAACGAAACTGCGATCTTCATCGAGATTCGAGATGTCCCGAGATTCGAGCGATTCTCGCATCTCGGCTCACCGAAAACTGTGAAAGTCGTTTATCTCGTCCAATAACGGGAAGATCTTGCATTAGACGTCGTCTTGCATAGGTGTTTCGATAGAAAAGTCGATCTGCATCGAGATTCGTGCTTAACAGAGGTCAGGATGATTCTGGGATCTCGGCTCGATATAACAGAATCAAAACCATTCACTTCGTCTTGAAAAACAAAATCCTTGCTTGAAACGTCATTCTGCACAATTGTATTGAACGAAACATCGGTCTATATTAAGATTCAAGATGTGCCGAGTTTCCAGCGATTCTTAAATCTCGACTCAACGTAATCGTGTTAAAATTTTGTCCAAAATTATGAAATCGTTGCGTGAAACGTCGTCTCGCATAGCTGCATTGAACAAAACTTCGGTCTACTCGGAGAATTGTGATTTCGCGTGTTTCAAGCGATTCGGGCATCTCATCTCAACGTAAAGGTGTCAAAATCGTTTATGCTGTTTAAAAAGAAGAATCGTCGCGTTGATTATCGTCTGGCATCGCTGTACCGAACGAAACTTCGATCTGCAGCGAGAATCGAAATTCCGCGTGGTTCAAGTGATTCTGACATCTCGGCTCAACATAAAAGTGATCAAATCATTCAATGAGGCTCGAAAAATGGAATCCTTGCATTAAACGTCGTCTTGCTCGACTGAATCAATCGATATATCGAGCTAACCGAGAATCGAGATGTCCCGAGTTTCGAGTGATTCTAGCATCACGGATTGAAATAAGAGTATCAGAACAATTTATTTCAGCTCAAGTACTAATATTATCTCGTTTCACGTCGTCACGCACAATTGTATCGAACGGAATATCGATCTTACTAAGAATCGCATGTTCCGAGATTTAGACGATTCTGGCACCTCAACTTACCGTCAACGTGTCATATCTTTCAGTCCGTCATGAAACATCTATTTCTTGAAAAAAAAACGTTATCTCGCACGGCTGTACCAAACGAAACTTCGATCCACTGCGAAAATCGAAATTTCGCGTGGCTCAAAACATTGTATCGTCTGGGCAGAATATAAATTGATCAAATTATTCATTTCGTATCGAACATCGAAATTCTCGCGTCAAACGTAGTCTCGCACAATCGTTTCGATCAAAACATCGATCTGAACCGAGATCCGAGATATCCCGAGTTCGAGCGATTCTTGCATTTAAGCTCGACGTTAAAGTTTCAAACCCGTTCATTTTGTCCGACAACACGAGATTTCTGCGCTATTTATCTTTTAGCACGGCTGTGTCGGACGAATCATCGAACTACACCGAGAACCGAGTTGTCCCGAGATCCAAGCGATTCTCGCATCTCAGCTTAACGAAAACAGCGAAAGTCGTTTATCTCGTCCAATAACACGATATTCTCGCATTAGACGTCGTCTTGCACAGGTGTATCGATAGTAATGTCGATCTACATCCAGAATCGTAATCAACCGAGTTCAGGATGATTCTGGGATCTCGGCTCGACATAACAGAGTCACAACTATTCACTTCATCTTAAAAAAAAAATCCTTGCTTGAAACGTCGTTTTGCACAATTGTATTGAACGAAACATCGGTCTATATCAAGATTCGAGATGTGCCGAGTCTCAGCGATTCCAAAATCTCGACTCAACGTAGTCGTGTCGAAACCGTTAATTTTGTCCAAAATTATGAAATCGTTGCGTGAAACGTCGTCTCGCATAGCTGCATTGAACAAAACTTCGGTCTACTCGGAGAATTGTGATTTCGCGTGTTTCGAGCAATTCGGGCATCTCATCTCAACGTAAAGGTGTCAAAATCGTTTATGCTGTTTAAAAAGAAGAATCGTCGCGTTGATTATCGTCTGGCACGGCTGTACCGAACGAAACTTCGATCTGCCGCGAGAATCGAAATTCCGCGTGGTTCAAGTGATTCTGACATCTCGGCGCAACATAAAAGTGATCAAATCATTCATTTTGGCTCGGAAAATGGAATCCTTGCATTAAACGTCGTCTTGCTCGACTGAATCGGTCGATATATCGAGCTAACCGAGAATCGAGATGTCCCGAGTTTCGAGTGATTCTAGCATCACGGATCGAATTAAGGGTATTAGAACCATTTATTTCCGCTCAAATACCAATATTATCTCGTTTAACGTCGTCACACACAATTGTATCGAACGGAATATCGATCTTACTAAGAATCGAGATGTCCCGAGATTTCGACGATTCTGGCACCTCAACTCACCGTCATCGTGTCAAATTTCCCATTTCGTCTTGAAACATCAATTTCTTGCAAAAAAACGTCGTCTCGCGCAGCTGTATCAAACAAAACTTCGATCTACCGCGAGAATCGAAATTTCGCGTGGTTCAAGTGATTCTGACATCTCGGCTCAACATAAAAGTGTTGAAATCATTCAATTAGGCTCGAAAAATGGAATCCTCGCATTGAACGTCGTCTTGCTCGACTGAATCGCTCGATATGTCGAGCTAACCGAGAATCGATATGTCCCGAGTTCCGAGCGATTCTAGCATCACGGATCGAAATAAGAGTATTAGAACAATTTATTTCAGCTCAAATACTAATATTATCTCGTTTCACGTCGTCACGCACAATTGTATCGAACGGAATATCGATCTTACTAAGAATCGCATGTTCCGAGATTTAGACGATTCTGGCACCTCAACTTACCGTCAACGTGTCATATCTTTCAGTCCGTCATGAAACATCTATTTCTTGCAAAAAAAAACGTCGTCTCGCACGGCTGTACCAAACGAAACTTCGATCTACTGCGAAAATCGAAATTTTGCGTGGCTCAAAACATTGTATCGTCTGGGCAGAATATAAATTGATCAAATTATTCATTTCGTATCGAACATCGAAATTCTCGCGTCAAACATAGTCTCGCACAATCGTTTTGATCGAAACATCGATCTTCACCGAGATCCGAGATATCCCGGGATTCGAGCGATTCTTGCATCTCAGCTCAACGAAAACAGTGGAAGTCGTTCATCCCGTCCAATAACACGAAATTCTTGCATTAGACGTCGTCTTGCATAGGTGGATCGATAGAAAAGTCGATCTACATCCAGAATCGTAATAAACCGAGTTCAGGATGATTCTGGGATCTCGGCTCGACATAACAGAGTCAAAACCATTCACTCTGTCTTGAAAAACGAAACCCTCGCTTGAAACGTTGTTTTGCAAAATTGTAATGAACGAAACATCGGTCTATATCAAGATTAGAGATGTGTCGAGTTCCCAGGGATTCTGGAATCTCAACTCAACGTAAACGTGTCGAACCCGTTCATTTTGTCGAAAAACATTAAATTCTCGCGTGAAACGTCGTCTCGCATAGCTGTATTGAACAAAACTTCGGTGTTTCCCGAAAATTAAGATTTCGCCTGTTTCGAGCGGTTCTGGCATCTCAACTCAACGTAAAAGTGTCAAAATCGTGTATTTTGTCTGAAAACGAAAGAGTTCTTGCGTTAAACGTCGTTTGGCATAGCTGTATCGAACGAAACTTCGATCTTTATCGAGATTCGAGATGTCCCGAGATTCGAGCGATTCTCGCATCTCGGCTCATCGAAAACTGTAAAAGTCGTTTATCTCGTCCAGTAACACGAAGATCTTGCATTAGACGTCGTTTTGCATAGGTGTATCGATAGCAAAGTCGATCTACATCGAGAATCGTGCTGAACAAAGGTCAGGATGATTCTGGGATCTCGGCTCGATATAACAGAGTCAAAACCATTCACTTCGTCTTGAAAAACAAAATCCTTGCTTGAAACGTCATTCTGCACAATTTCATTAAACGAAACATCGGTCTATATTAAGATTCAAGATGTGCCGAGTTTGCAGCGTTTCTTAAATCTCGACTCAACGTAATCGTGTTAAAACCGTTAATTTTGTCCACAATTATGAAACCGTTGCGTGAAACGTCGTCTCGCATAGCTGCATTGAACAAAACTTCGGTCTACCCGGAGAATTGTGATTTCGCGTGTTTCGAGCAATTCTGGCATCTCATCTCAACGTAAAAGTGTCAAAATCGTTTATGCTGTTTGAAAAGAAGAATCCTTGCGTTGAATATCGTCTGGCACGGCTGTACCGAACGAAACTTCAATCTACCGCGAGAATCGAAATTTCGCGTGGTTCAAGTGATTCTGACATCTCGGCTCAACATAAAAGTGATGAAATCATTCAATTAGGCTCGAAAAATGGAATCCTTGCATTGAACGTCGTCTTGCTCGACTGAATCGCTCGATATATTGAGCTAACCGAAAATCGAGATGTCCCGAGTTCCGAGCGATTCTAGCATCACGGATCGAAATAAGAGTATTAGAACCATTTATTTCCGCTCAAATACCAATATTATCTCGTTTAACGTCGTCACGCACAATTGTATCGAACGGAATATCGATCTTAATGAGAATCGAGATGTCCCGAGATTTGGACGATTCTGGCACCTCAACTTACCGTCAACGCGTCAAATCTTCCATTTCGTCATGAAACATATATTTCTTGCAAAAAAAAACATCGTCTCGCACGGCTGTACCGAACGAATCTTCGATCTACTGCGAAAATTCAAATTTTGCGTGGCTCAAGTCATTGTGTCGTCTGGGCAGAATATAAATTGATCAAATTAGTCATTTCGTATCAAACATCAAAATTCTCGCGTCGAACGTAGTCTCGCACAATTGTTTCGATCCAAACATCGATCTTCACCGAGATCCGAGATATCCCGAGATTCGAGCGATTCTCGCATCTCAGCTCAACGAAAACAGTTGAAGTCGTTTATCTCGTCCAATAACACGAAATTCTTGCATTAGACGTTGTCTTGCATAGGTGTATCGATAGAAAAGTCGATCTACATCCAGAATCGTAATGAAGAGAGGTCAGGATGATTCTGGAATCTCGGCTCGACATAACAGAGTCAAAACCATTCACTTCGACTTGAAAAACGGAATCCTTGCTTGAAACGTCGTTTCGCACAACTTGATAGAACGAAACATCGGTCTATATCAAGATTAGAGATGTGTCGAGTTCCCAGCGATTCTGGAATCTCAACTCAACGTAAACGTGTCAAACCCGTTCATTTTGTCGAAAAACATAAAATTCTCGCGTGAAACGTCGTCTCGCATAGCTGTATTGAACGAAACTTCGTTGTTTCCCGAAAATCAAGATTTCGCCTGTTTCGAGCGGTTCTGGCATCTCAACTCAACGTAAAAGTGTCAAAATCGTGTATTTTGTCTGAAAACGAAAGAGTTCTTGCGTTAAACGTCGTTTGGCATGGCTGTATCGAACGAAACTGCGATCTTCATCGAGATTCGAGATGTCCCGAGATTCGAGCGATTCTCGCATCTCGGCTCACCGAAAACTGTGAAAGTCGTTTATCTCGTCCAATAACGGGAAGATCTTGCATTAGACGTCGTCTTGCATAGGTGTATCGATAGAAAAGTCGATCTGCATCGAGAATCGTGCTTAACAGAGGTCAGGATGATTCTGGGATCTCGGCTCGATATAACAGAGTCAAAACCATTCACTTCGTCTTGAAAAACGAAATCCTTGCTTAAAACGTCATTCTGCGAAATTGTATTGAACGAAACATCGGTCTATATTAAGATTCAAGATGTGCCGAGTTTCCAGCGATTTTTAAATCTCGACTCAACGTAATCGTGTTAAAACCGTTAATTTTGTCGAAAATTATGAAATCGTTGCGTGAAACGTCGTCTCGCATAGCTGCATTGAACAAAACTTCGGTCTACTCGGAGAATTGTGATTTCGCGTGTTTCGAGCAATTCGGGCATCTCATCTCAACGTAAAAGTGTCAAAATCGTTTATGTTGTTCAAAAAGAAGAATGCTTGCGTTGAATATCGTCTGGCACGGCTGTACCGAACGAAACTTCAATCTACCGCGAGAATCGAAATTTCGCGTGGTTCAAGTGACTCTGACATCTGGGCTCAACATAAAAGTGATGAAATTATTCAATGAGGCTCGAAAAATGGAATCCTTGCATTGAACGTCGTCTTGCTCGACTGAATCAATCGATATATCAAGCTAACCGAAAATCGATATGTCCCGAGTTCCGAGCGATTCTAGCATCACGGATCGAAATAAGAGTATTAGAACAATTTATTTCAGCTCAAATGCTAATATTATCTCGTTTAACGTCGTCACGCACAATTGTATCGAACGGAATATCGATCTTACTAAGAATCGGATGTTCCGAGATTTAGACGATTCTGGCACCTCAACTTACCGTTAACGTGTCATATCTTTCAGTCCGTCATTAAACATCTATTTCTTGCAAAAAAAAAACGTCGTCTCGCACGACTGTACCAAACGAAACTTCGATCTACTGCGAAAATCGAACTTTTGCGTGGCTGAAAACATTGTATCGTCTGGGCAGAATATAAATTGATCAAATTATTCATTTCGTATCGAACATCGAAATTCTCGCGTCAAACGTAGTCTCGCACAATCGTTTCGATCAAAACATCGATCTGAACCGAGATCCGAGATATCCCGAGTTCGAGCGATTCTTGCATTTAAGCTCGACGTTAAAGTTTCAAACCCGTTCATTTTGTCCGACAACACGAGATATCTGCGCTATTTATCTTTTAGCACGGCTGTGTCGGACGAATCATCGAACTACACCGAGAACCGAGTTGTCCCGAGATCCAAGCGATTCTCGCATCTCAGCTTAACGAAAACAGCGAAAGTCGTTTATCTCGTCCAATAACACGATATTCTCGCATTAGACGTCGTCTTGCACAGGTGTATCGATAGTAAAGTCGATCTACATCCAAAATCGTAATCAACCGAGTTCAGGATGATTCTGGGATCTCGGCTCGACATAACAGAGTCACAACTATTCACTTGATCTTAAAAAAAAAATCCTTTCTTGAAACGTCGTTTTGCACAATTGTATTGAACGAAACATCGGTCTATATCAAGATTCGAGATGTGCCGAGTCTCAGCGATTCCAAAATCTCGACTCAACGTAGTCGTGTCGAAACCGTTAATTTTGTCCAAAATTATGAAATCGTTGCGTGAAACGTCGTCTCGCATAGCTGCATTGAACAAAACTTCGGTCTACTCGGAGAATTGTGATTTCGCGTGTTTCGAGCAATTCGGGCATCTCATCTCAACGTAAAGGTGTCGAAATCGTTTATGCTGTTTAAAAAGAAGAATGGTCGCGTTGATTATCGTCTGGCACGGCTGTACCGAACGAAACTTCGATCTGCCGCGAGAATCGAAATTCCGCGTGGTTCAAGTGATTCTGACATCTCGGCGCAACATAAAAGTGATCAAATCATACATTTTGGCTCGGAAAATGGAATCCTTGCATTAAACGTCGTCTTGCTTGACTGAATCGGTCGATATATCGAGCTAACCGAGAATCGAGATGTCCCGAGTTTCGAGTGATTCTAGCATCACGGATCGAATTAAGGGTATTAGAACCATTTATTTCCGCTCAAATACCAATATTATGTCGTTTAACGTCGTCACACACAATTGTATCGAACGGAATATCGATCTTACTAAGAATCGAGATGTCCCGAGATTTCGACGATTCTGGCACCTCAACTCACCGTCATCGTGTTAAATTTCCCATTTCGTCTTGAAACATCAATTTCTTGCAAAAAAACGTCGTCTCGCGCAGCTGTATCAAACAAAACTTCGATCTACCGCGAGAATCGAAATTTCGCGTGGTTCAAGTGATTCTGACATCTGGGCTCAACATAAAAGTGATGAAATTATTCAATGAGGCTCGAAAAATGGAATCCTTGCATTAAACGTCGTCTTGCTCGACTGAATCGCTCGATATGTCGAGCTAACCGAGAATCGATATGTCCCGAGTTCCGAGCGATTCTAGCATCACGGATCGAAATAAGAGTATTAGAACAGTTTATTTCAGCTCAAATACTAATATTATCTCGTTTCACGTCGTCACGGACAATTGTATCGAACGGAATATCGATCTTACTAAGAATCGCATGTTCCGAGATTTAGACGATTCTGGCACCTCAACTTACCGTTAACGTGTCATATCTCTCAGTCCGTCATGAAACATCTATTCCTTGCAAAAAAAAACGTCGTCTCGCACGGCTGTACCAAACGAAACTTCGATCTACTGCGAAAATCGAGATTTTGCGTGGCTCAAAACATTGTATCGTCTGGGCAGAATATAAATTGATCAAATTATTCATTTCGTATCGAACATCGAAATTCTCGCGTCAAACATAGTCTCGCACAATCGTTTTGATCGAAACATCGATCTTCACCAAGATCCGAGATATCCCGGGATTCGAGCGATTCTCGCATCTCAGCTCAACGAAAACAGTGGAAATCGTTTATCTCGTCCAATAACACGAATTTTTTGCATTAGACGTTGTCTTGCATAGGTGTATCGATAGAAAAGTCGATCTACATCCAGAACGGTAATGAACAGAGGTCAGGATGATTCTGGAATCTCGGCTCGACATAACAGAGTCAAAACCATTCACTTCGTCTTGAAAAACGGAATCCTTGCTTGAAACGTCGTTTCGCACAACTGGATAGAACGAAACATCGGTCTATATCAAGATTAGAGATGTGTCGAGTTCCCAGGGATTCTGGAATCTCAACTCAACGTAAACGTGTCGAACCCGTTCATTTTGTCGAAAAACATGAAATTCCCGCGTGAAACGTCGTCTTGCATAGCTGTATTGAACAAAACGTCGGTGTTCCCCGAGAATTAAGATTTCGCGTGTTTCGAGCGATTCTGGCATCTCAACTCAAGGTAAAAGTGTCAAAATCGTGTATTTTGTCTGAAAACGAAAGAGTTTTTGCGTTGAACGTCGTTTGTCATAGCTGTATCGAACGAAACTTCGATCTTCACCGAGATTCCAGATGTCCCGAGATTCGAGCGATTCTCGCATCTCAGCTCAACGAAAACAGTGGAAGTCGTTCATCCCGTCCTATAACACGAAATTCTTGCATTAGACGTCGTCTTGCATAGGTGGATCGATAGAAAAGTCGATCTACATCCAGAATCGTAATGAACCGAGTTCAGGATGATTCTGGGATCTCGGCTCGACATAACCGAGTCGAAACAATTCACTTTGTCTTGAAAAACGAAAGCCTCGCTTGAAACGTCGTTTTGCAAAATTGTATTGAACGAAGAATCGGTCTATATCAAGATTAGAGATGTGTCGAGTTCCCAGGGATTCTGGAATCTCAACTCAACGTAAACGTGTCGAACCCGTTCATTTTGTCGAAAAACATAAAATTCTCGCGTGAAACGTCGTCTCGCATAGCTGTATTGAACGAAACTTCGTTGTTTCCCGAAAATCAAGATTTCGCCTGTTTCGACCGGTTCTGGCATCTCAACTCAACGTAAAAGTGTCAAAATCGTGTATTTTGTCTGAAAACGAAAGAGTTTTTGCGTTAAACGTCGTTTGGCATAGCTGTATCGAACGAAACTTCGATCTTCATCGAGATTCGAGATGTCCCGAGATTCGAGCGATTCTCGCATCCCGGCTCACCGGAAACTGTGAAAGTCGTTTATCTCGTCCAATAACGGGAAGATCTTGCATTAGACGTCGTCTTGCATAGGTGTATCGATAGAAAAGTCGATCTACATCCAGAATCGTAATCAACCGAGTTCAGGATGATTCTGGGATCTCGGCTCGACATAACAGAGTCACAACCATTCACTTCATCTTAAAAAAAAAATCCTTGCTTGAAACGTCGTTTTGCACAATTGTATTGAACGAAACATCGGTCTATATCAAGATTCGAGATGTGCCGAGTCTCAGCGATTCCAAAATCTCGACTCAACGTAGTCGTGTCGAAACCGTTAATTTTGTCCAAAATTATGAAATCGTTGCGTGAAACGTCGTCTCGCATAGCTGCATTGAACAAAACTTCGGTCTACTCGGAGAATTGTGATTTCGCGTGTTTCGAGCAATTCGGGCATCTTATCTCAACGTAAAGGTGTCAAAATCGTTTATGCTGTTTAAAAAGAAGAATCGTCGCGTTGATTATCGTCTGGCACGGCTGTACCGAACGAAACTTCGATCTGCCGCAAGAATCGAAATTCCGCGTGGTTCAAGTGATTCTGACATCTCGGCGCAACATAAAAGTGATCAAATCATTCATTTTGGCTCGGAAAATGGAATCCTTGCATTAAACGTCGTCTTGCTCGACTGAATCGGTCGATATATCGAGCTAACCGAGAATCGAGATGTCCCGAGTTTCGAGTGATTCTAGCATCACGGATCGAATTAAGGGTATTAGAACCATTTATTTCCGCTCAAATACCAATATTATCTCGTTTAACGTCGTCACACACAATTGTATCGAACGGAATATCGATCTTACTAAGAATCGAGATGTCCCGAGATTTCGACGATTCTGGCACCTCAACTCACCGTCATCGTGTCAAATTTCCCATTTCGTCTTGAAACATCAATTTCTTGCGAAAAAACGTCGTCTCGCGCAGCTGTATCAAACAAAACTTCGATCTACCGCGAGAATCGAAATTTCGCGTGGTTCAAGTGATTCTGACATCTCGGCTCAACATAAAAGTGTTGAAATCATTCAATTAGGCTCGAAAAATGGAATCCTCGCATTGAACGTCGTCTTGCTCGACTGAATCGCTCGATATGTCGAGCTAACCGAGAATCGATATGTCCCGAGTTCCGAGCGATTCTAGCATCACGGATCGAAATAAGAGTATTAGAACAATTTATTTCAGCTCAAATACTAATATTATCTCGTTTCACGTCGTCACGCACAATTGTATCGAACGGAATATCGATCTTACTAAGAATCGCATGTTCCGAGATTTAGACGATTCTGGCACCTCAACTTACCGTCAACGTGTCATATCTTTCAGTCCGTCATGAAACATCTATTTCTTGCAAAAAAAAACGTCGTCTCGCACGGCTGTACCAAACGAAACTTCGATCTACTGCGAAAATCGAAATTTTGCGTGGCTCAAAACATTGTATCGTCTGGGCAGAATATAAATTGATCAAATTATTCATTTCGTATCGAACATCGAAATTCTCGCGTCAAACATAGTCTCGCACAATCGTTTTGATCGAAACATCGATCTTCACCGAGATCCGAGATATCCCGGGATTCGAGCGATTCTCGCATCTCAGCTCAACGAAAACAGTGGAAATCGTTTATCTCGTCCAATAACACGAATTTTTTGCATTAGACGTTGTCTTGCATAGGTGTATCGATAGAAAAGTCGATCTACATACAGAACCGTAATGAACAGAGGTCAGGATGATTCTGGAATCTCGGCTCGACATAACCGAGTCAAAACAATTCACTCTGTCTTGAAAAACGAATCCTCGCTTCAAACGTCGTTTTGCAAAATTGTATTGAACGAAACATCGGTCTATATCAAGATTAGTGATGTGTCGAGTTCCCAGGGATTCTGGAATCTCAACTCAACGTAAACGTGTCGAACCCGTTCATTTTGTCGAAAAACATGAAATTCACGCGTGAAACGTCGTCTCGCATAGCTGTATTGAACGAAACTTCGTTGTTTCCCGAAAATTAAGATTTCGCCTGTTTCGAGCGGTTCTGGCATCTCAACTCAACGTAAAAGTGTCAAAATCGTGTATTTTGTCTGAAAACGAAAGAGTTCTTGCGTTAAACGTCGTTTGGCATAGCTGTATCGAACGAAACTTCGATCTTCATCGAGATTCGAGACGTCCCGAGATTTGAGCGATTCTCGCATCTCGGCTCACCGAAAACTGTGAAAGTCGTTTATCTCGTCCAATAACGGGAAGATCTTGCATTAGACGTCGTCTTGCATAGGTGTATCGATAGAAAAGTCGATCTGCATCGAGAATCGTGCTTAACAGAGGTCAGGATGATTCTGGGATCTCGGCTCGATATAACAGAGTCAAAACCATTCACTTCGTCTTGAAAAACAAAATCCTTGCTTGAAACGTCATTCTGCACAATTGTATTGAACGAAACATCGGTCTATATTAAGATTCAAGATGTGCCGAGTTTCCAGCGATTCTTAAATCTCGACTTAACGTAATCGTGTTAAAACCGTTAATTTCGTCCAAAATTATGAGACCGTTGCGTGAAACGTCGTCTCACATAGCTGCATTGAACAAAACTTCGGTCTACCCGGAGAATTGTGATTTCGCGTGTTTCGAGCAATTCTGGCATCTCATCTCAACGTAAAAGTGTCAAAATCGTTTATGCTGTTCGAAAAGGAGAATCCTTGCGTTGAATATCGTCTGGCATGGCTGTACCGAACGAAACTTCGATCTGCAGCGAGAATCAAAATTCCGCGTGGTTCAAGTGATTCTGACATCTCGGCTCAACATAAAAGTGATCAAATCATTCATTTTGGCTCGGAAAATGGAATCCTTGCATTAAACGTCGTCTTGCTCGACTGAATCGGTCGATATATCGAGCTAACCGAGAATCGAGATGTCCCGAGTTTCGAGTGATTCTAGCATCACGGATCGAATTAAGGGTATTAGAACCATTTATTTCCGCTCAAATACCAATATTATCTCGTTGAACGTCGTCACGCACAATTGTATCGAACGGAATATCGATCTTACTAAGAATCAGATGTTCCGAGATTTAGACGATTCTGGCACCTCAACTTACCGTTAACGTGTCATATCTTTCAGTCCGTCATGAAACATCTATTTCTTGCAAAAAAAAAAACGTCGTCTCGCACAGCTGAACCAATCGAAACTTCGATCTACCGCGAAAATCGAAATTTTGCGTGGCTTAAGTTATTGTGTCATCTGGGCAGAACATAAATTAATGAAATTAGTCATTTTCTCTCGAACAACAAAATTCCTGCGTCAAACGTAGTCTCGCACAATCGTTTTGATCGGAACATCGATCTTCACCGAGATCCGAGATATCCCAAGATTCGAGCGATTCTTGCATCTCAGCTCAACGAAAACAGTGGAAGTCGTTCATCCCGTCCAATAACACGAAATTCTTGCATTAGACGTCGTCTTGCATAGGTGGATCGATAGAAAAGTCGATCTACATCCAGAATCGTAATAAACCGAGTTCAGGATGATTCTGGGATCTCGGCTCGACATAACAGAGTCAAAACCATTCACTCTGTCTTGAAAAACGAAACCCTCGCTTGAAACGTTGTTTTGCAAAATTGTAATGAACGAAACATCGGTCTATATCAAGATTAGAGATGTGTCGAGTTCCCAGGGATTCTGGAATCTCAACTCAACGTAAACGTGTCGAACCCGTTCATTTTGTCGAAAAACATTAAATTCTCGCGTGAAACGTCGTCTCGCATAGCTGTATTGAACAAAACTTCGGTGTTTCCCGAAAATTAAGATTTCGCCTGTTTCGAGCGGTTCTGGCATCTCAACTCAACGTAAAAGTGTCAAAATCGTGTATTTTGTCTGAAAACGACAGAGTTCTTGCGTTAAACGTCGTTTGGCATAGCTGTATCGAACGAAACTTCGATCTTTATCGAGATTCGAGATGTCCCGAGATTCGAGCGATTCTCGCATCTCGGCTCATCGAAAACTGTAAAAGTCGTTTATCTCGTCCAGTAACACGAAGATCTTGCATTAGACGTCGTTTTGCATAGGTGTATCGATAGAAAAGTCGATCTACATCGAGAATCGTGCTGAACAAAGGTCAGGATGATTCTGGGATCTCGGCTCGATATAACAGAGTCAAAACCATTCACTTCGTCTTGAAAAACAAAATCCTTGCTTGAAACGTCATTCTTCACAATTTCATTGAACGAAACATCGGTCTATATTAAGATTCAAGATGTGCCGAGTTTGCAGCGTTTCTTAAATCTCGACTCAACGTAATCGTTTCAAAACCGTTAATTTTGTCCACAATTTCATAATTGGTTTCATAACCGTTGCGTGAAACGTCGTCTCGCATAGCTGCATTGAACAAAACTTCGGTCTACCCGGAGAATTGTGATTTCGCGTGTTTCGAGCAATTCTGGCATCTCATCTCAACGTAAAAGTGTCAAAATCGTTTATGCTGTTTGAAAAGAAGAATCCTTGCGTTGAATATCGTCTGGCACGGCTGTACCGAACGAAACTTCAATCTACCGCGAGAATCGAAATTTCGCGTGGTTCAAGTGATTCTGACATCTCGGCTCAACATAAAAGTGATGAAATCATTCAATTAGGCTCGAAAAATGGAATCCTTGCATTGAACGTCGTCTTGCTCGACTGAATCGCTCGATATATCGAGCTAACCGAAAATCGAGATGTCCCGAGTTCCGAGCGATTCTAGCATCACGGATCGAAATAAGAGTATTAGAACCATTTATTTCCGCTCAAATACCAATATTATCTCGTTTAACGTCGTCACGCACAATTGTATCGAACGGAATATCGATCTTAATGAGAATCGAGATGTCCCGAGATTTGGACGATTCTGGCACCTCAACTTACCGTCAACGCGTCAAATCTTCCATTTCGTCATGAAACATCTATTTCTTGCAAAAAAAAACGTCGTCTCGCACGGCTGTACCAAACGAATCTTCGATCTACTGCGAAAATTCAAATTTTGCGTGGCTCAAGTCATTGTGTCGTCTGGGCAGAATATAAATTGATCAAATTAGTCATTTCGTATCAAACATCAAAATTCTCGCGTCGAACGTAGTCTCGCACAATTGTTTCGATCCAAACATCGATCTTCACCGAGATCCGAGATATCCCGAGATTCGAGCGATTCTCGCATCTCAGCTCAACGAAAACAGTTGAAGTCGTTTATCTCGTCCAATAACACGAATTTTTTGCATTAGACGTTGTCTTGCATAGGTGTATCGATAGAAAAGTCGATCTACATCCAGAACGGTAATGAACAGAGGTCAGGATGATTCTGGAATCTCGGCTCGACATAACAGAGTCAAAACCATTCACTTCGTCTTGAAAAACGGAATCCTTGCTTGAAACGTCGTTTCGCACAACTGGATAGAACGAAACATCGGTCTATATCAAGATTAGAGATGTGTCGAGTTCCCAGGGATTCTGGAATCTCAACTCAACGTAAACGTGTCGAACCCGTTCATTTTGTCGAAAAACATGAAATTCCCGCGTGAAACGTCGTCTTGCATAGCTGTATTGAACAAAACGTCGGTGTTCCCCGAGAATTAAGATTTCGCGTGTTTCGAGCGATTCTGGCATCTCAACTCAAGGTAAAAGTGTCAAAATCGTGTATTTTGTCTGAAAACGAAAGAGTTCTTGCGTTGAACGTCGTTTGTCATAGCTGTATCGAACGAAACTTCGATCTTCACCGAGATTCCAGATGTCCCGAGATTCGAGCGATTCTCGCATCTCAGCTCAACGAAAACAGTGGAAGTCGTTCATCCCGTCCTATAACACGAAATTCTTGCATTAGACGTCGTCTTGCATAGGTGGATCGATAGAAAAGTCGATCTACATCCAGAATCGTAATGAACCGAGTTCAGGATGATTCTGGGATCTCGGCTCGACATAACCGAGTCGAAACAATTCACTTTGTCTTGAAAAACGAAAGCCTCGCTTGAAACGTCGTTTTGCAAAATTGTATTGAACGAAGAATCGGTCTATATCAAGATTAGAGATGTGTCGAGTTCCCAGGGATTCTGGAATCTCAACTCAACGTAAACGTGTCGAACCCGTTCATTTTGTCGAAAAACATAAAATTCTCGCGTGAAACGTCGTCTCGCATAGCTGTATTGAACGAAACTTCGTTGTTTCCCGAAAATCAAGATTTCGCCTGTTTCGACCGGTTCTGGCATCTCAACTCAACGTAAAAGTGTCAAAATCGTGTATTTTGTCTGAAAACGAAAGAGTTTTTGCGTTAAACGTCGTTTGGCATAGCTGTATCGAACGAAACTTCGATCTTCATCGAGATTCGAGATGTCCCGAGATTCGAGCGATTCTCGCATCCCGGCTCACCGGAAACTGTGAAAGTCGTTTATCTCGTCCAATAACGGGAAGATCTTGCATTAGACGTCGTCTTGCATAGGTGTATCGATAGAAAAGTCGATCTACATCCAGAATCGTAATCAACCGAGTTCAGGATGATTCTGGGATCTCGGCTCGACATAACAGAGTCACAACTATTCACTTCATCTTAAAAAAAAAATCCTTGCTTGAAACGTCGTTTTGCACAATTGTATTGAACGAAACATCGGTCTATATCAAGATTCGAGATGTGCCGAGTCTCAGCGATTCCAAAATCTCGACTCAACGTAGTCGTGTCGAAACCGTTAATTTTGTCCAAAATTATGAAATCGTTGCGTGAAACGTCGTCTCGCATAGCTGCATTGAACAAAACTTCGGTCTACTCGGAGAATTGTGATTTCGCGTGTTTCGAGCAATTCGGGCATCTTATCTCAACGTAAAGGTGTCAAAATCGTTTATGCTGTTTAAAAAGAAGAATCGTCGCGTTGATTATCGTCTGGCACGGCTGTACCGAACGAAACTTCGATCTGCCGCAAGAATCGAAATTCCGCGTGGTTCAAGTGATTCTGACATCTCGGCGCAACATAAAAGTGATCAAATCATTCATTTTGGCTCGGAAAATGGAATCCTTGCATTAAACGTCGTCTTGCTCGACTGAATCGGTCGATATATCGAGCTAACCGAGAATCGAGATGTCCCGAGTTTCGAGTGATTCTAGCATCACGGATCGAATTAAGGGTATTAGAACCATTTATTTCCGCTCAAATACCAATATTATCTCGTTTAACGTCGTCACACACAATTGTATCGAACGGAATATCGATCTTACTAAGAATCGAGATGTCCCGAGATTTCGACGATTCTGGCACCTCAACTCACCGTCATCGTGTCAAATTTCCCATTTCGTCTTGAAACATCAATTTCTTGCGAAAAAACGTCGTCTCGCGCAGCTGTATCAAACAAAACTTCGATCTACCGCGAGAATCGAAATTTCGCGTGGTTCAAGTGATTCTGACATCTCGGCTCAACATAAAAGTGTTGAAATCATTCAATTAGGCTCGAAAAATGGAATCCTCGCATTGAACGTCGTCTTGCTCGACTGAATCGCTCGATATGTCGAGCTAACCGAGAATCGATATGTCCCGAGTTCCGAGCGATTCTAGCATCACGGATCGAAATAAGAGTATTAGAACAATTTATTTCAGCTCAAATACTAATATTATCTCGTTTCACGTCGTCACGCACAATTGTATCGAACGGAATATCGATCTTACTAAGAATCGCATGTTCCGAGATTTAGACGATTCTGGCACCTCAACTTACCGTCAACGTGTCATATCTTTCAGTCCGTCATGAAACATCTATTTCTTGCAAAAAAAAACGTCGTCTCGCACGGCTGTACCAAACGAAACTTCGATCTACTGCGAAAATCGAAATTTTGCGTGGCTCAAAACATTGTATCGTCTGGGCAGAATATAAATTGATCAAATTATTCATTTCGTATCGAACATCGAAATTCTCGCGTCAAACATAGTCTCGCACAATCGTTTCGATCGAAACATCGATCTTCACCGAGATCCGAGATATCCCGGGATTCGAGCGATTCTCGCATCTCAGCTCAACGAAAACAGTGGAAATCGTTTATCTCGTCCAATAACACGAATTTTTTGCATTAGACGTTGTCTTGCATAGGTGTATCGATAGAAAAGTCGATCTACATACAGAACCGTAATGAACAGAGGTCAGGATGATTCTGGAATCTCGGCTCGACATAACCGAGTCAAAACAATTCACTCTGTCTTGAAAAACGAATCCTCGCTTGAAACGTCGTTTTGCAAAATTGTATTGAACGAAACATCGGTCTATATCAAGATTAGTGATGTGTCGAGTTCCCAGGGATTCTGGAATCTCAACTCAACGTAAACGTGTCGAACCCGTTCATTTTGTCGAAAAACATGAAATTCACGCGTGAAACGTCGTCTCGCATAGCTGTATTGAACGAAACTTCGTTGTTTCCCGAAAATTAAGATTTCGCCTGTTTCGAGCGGTTCTGGCATCTCAACTCAACGTAAAAGTGTCAAAATCGTGTATTTTGTCTGAAAACGAAAGAGTTCTTGCGTTAAACGTCGTTTGGCATAGCTGTATCGAACGAAACTTCGATCTTCATCGAGATTCGAGACGTCCCGAGATTTGAGCGATTCTCGCATCTCGGCTCACCGAAAACTGTGAAAGTCGTTTATCTCGTCCAATAACGGGAAGATCTTGCATTAGACGTCGTCTTGCATAGGTGTATCGATAGAAAAGTCGATCTGCATCGAGAATCGTGCTTAACAGAGGTCAGGATGATTCTGGGATCTCGGCTCGATATAACAGAGTCAAAACCATTCACTTCGTCTTGAAAAACAAAATCCTTGCTTGAAACGTCATTCTGCACAATTGTATTGAACGAAACATCGGTCTATATTAAGATTCAAGATGTGCCGAGTTTCCAGCGATTCTTAAATCTCGACTTAACGTAATCGTGTTAAAACCGTTAATTTCGTCCAAAATTATGAGACCGTTGCGTGAAACGTCGTCTCACATAGCTGCATTGAACAAAACTTCGGTCTACCCGGAGAATTGTGATTTCGCGTGTTTCGAGCAATTCTGGCATCTCATCTCAACGTAAAAGTGTCAAAATCGTTTATGCTGTTCGAAAAGGAGAATCCTTGCGTTGAATATCGTCTGGCATGGCTGTACCGAACGAAACTTCGATCTGCAGCGAGAATCAAAATTCCGCGTGGTTCAAGTGATTCTGACATCTCGGCTCAACATAAAAGTGATCAAATCATTCATTTTGGCTCGGAAAATGGAATCCTTGCATTAAACGTCGTCTTGCTCGACTGAATCGGTCGATATATCGAGCTAACCGAGAATCGAGATGTCCCGAGTTTCGAGTGATTCTAGCATCACGGATCGAATTAAGGGTATTAGAACCATTTATTTCCGCTCAAATACCAATATTATCTCGTTGAACGTCGTCACGCACAATTGTATCGAACGGAATATCGATCTTACTAAGAATCGGATGTTCCGAGATTTAGACGATTCTGGCACCTCAACTTACCGTTAACGTGTCATATCTTTCAGTCCGTCATGAAACATCTATTTCTTGCAAAAAAAAAAACGTCGTCTCGCACAGCTGAACCAATCGAAACTTCGATCTACCGCGAAAATCGAAATTTTGCGTGGCTTAAGTTATTGTGTCATCTGGGCAGAACATAAATTAATGAAATTAGTCATTTTCTCTCGAACAACAGAATTCCTGCGTCAAACGTAGTCTCGCACAATCGTTTTGATCGGAACATCGATCTTCACCGAGATCCGAGATATCCCGAGATTCGAGCGATTCTTGCATCTCAGCTCAACGAAAACAGTGGAAGTCGTTCATCCCGTCCAATAACACGAAATTCTTGCATTAGACGTCGTCTTGCATAGGTGGATCGATAGAAAAGTCGATCTACATCCAGAATCGTAATAAACCGAGTTCAGGATGATTCTGGGATCTCGGCTCGACATAACAGAGTCAAAACCATTCACTCTGTCTTGAAAAACGAAACCCTCGCTTGAAACGTTGTTTTGCAAAATTGTAATGAACGAAACATCGGTCTATATCAAGATTAGAGATGTGTCGAGTTCCCAGGGATTCTGGAATCTCAACTCAACGTAAACGTGTCAAACCCGTTCATTTTGTCGAAAAACATGAAATTCCCGCGTGAAACGTCGTCTCGCATAGCTGTATTGAACAAAACGTCGGTGTTTCCCGAGAATTAAGATTTCGCGTGTTTCGAGCGATTCTGGCATCTCAACTCAAGGTGAAAGTGTCAAAATCGTGTATTTTGTCTGAAAACGAAAGAGTTCTTGCGTTGAACGTCGTTTGTCATAGCTGTATCGAACGAATTTTCGATCTTCACCGAGATTCCAGATGTCCCGAGATTCGAGCGATTCTCGCATCTCAGCTCAACGAAAACAGTGGAAGTCGTTCATCCCGTCCTATAACACGAAATTCTTGCATTAGACGTCGTCTTGCATAGGTGGATCGATAGAAAAGTCGATCTACATTCAGAATCGTAATGAACCGAGTTCAGGATGATTCTGGGATCTCGGCTCGACATAACCGAGTCAAAACAATTCACTTTGTCTTGAAAAACGAAAGCCTCGCTTGGAACGTCGTTTTGCAAAATTGTATTGAACGAAACATCGGTCTATATCAAGATTAGAGATGTGTCGAGTTCCCAGGGATTCTGGAATCTTAACTCAACGTAAACGTGTCGAACCCGTTCATTTTGTCGAAAAACATAAAATTCTCGCGTGAAACGTCGTCTCGCATAGCTGTATTGAACGAAACTTCGTTGTTTCCCGAAAATCAAGATTTCGCCTGTTTCGAGCGGTTCTGGCATCTCAACTCAACGTAAAAGTGTCAAAATCGTGTATTTTGTTTGAAAACGAAAGAGTTCTTGCGTTAAACGTCGTTTAGCATAGCTGTATCGAACGAAACTTCGATCTTCATCGAGATTCGAGATGTCCCGAGATTCGAGCGATTCTCGCATCCCGGCTCACCGAAAACTGTGAAAGTCGTTTATCTCGTCCAATAACGGGAAGATCTTGCATTAGACGTCTTACATAGGTGTATCGATAGAAAAGTCGATCTGCATTGAGAATCGTGCTTAACAGAGGTCAGGATGATTCTGGGATCTCGGCTCGATATAACAGAATCAAAACCATTCACTTCGTCTTGAAAAACAAAATCCTTGCTTGAAACGTCATTCTGCACAATTGTATTGAACGAAACATCGGTCTATATTAAGATTCAAGATGTGCCGAGTTTCCAGCGATTCTTAAATCTCGACTCAACGTAATCGTGTTAAAACCGTTAATTTTGTCCAAAATTATGAAATCGTTGCGTGAAACGTCGTCTCGCATAGCTGCATTGAACAAAACTTCGGTCTACTCGGAGAATTGTGATTTCGCGTGTTTCGAGCAATTCGGGCATCTCATCTCAACGTAAAGGTGTCAAAATCGTTTATGCTGTTTAAAAAGAAGAATCGTCGCGTTGATTATCGTCTGGCATGGCTGTACCGAACGAAACTTCGATCTGCAGCGAGAATCGAAATTCCGCGTGGTTCAAGTGATTCTGACATCTCGGCTCAACATAAAAGAGATCAAATCATTCATTTTGGCTCGGAAAATGGAATCCTTGCATTAAACGTCGTCTTGCTCGACTGAATCGGTCGATATATCGAGCTAACCGAGAATCGAGATGTCCCGAGTTTCGAGTGATTCTAGCATCACGGATCGAATAAAGGGTATTAGAACCATTTATTTCCGCTTAAATACCAATATTATCTCGTTTAACGTCGTCACACATAATTGTATCGAACGGAATATCGATCTTACTAAGAATCGAGATGTCCCGAGATTTCGACGATTCTGGCACCTCAACTTACCGTCAACGTGTCATATCTTTCAGTCCGTCATGAAACATCTATTTCTTGAAAAAAAAACGTCGTCTTGCACGGCTGTACCAAACGAAACTTCGATCCACTGCGAAAATCGAAATTTCGCGTGGCTCAAAACATTGTATCGTCTGGGCAGAATATAAATTGATCAAATTATTCATTTCGTATCGAACATCGAAATTCTCGCGTCAAACGTAGTCTCGCACAATCGTTTCGATCAAAACATCGATCTGAACCGAGATCCGAGATATCCCGAGTTCGAGCGATTCTTGCATTTAAGCTCGACGTTAAAGTTTCAATTTCGTTTTTTTTTGTCCGACAACACGAGATTTTTTGAAATTTCTCTTCATTGTCTTTCGCGGCTGTGTCGGACGAAATCATCGAACTACACCGAGATTCGAGTTGTCCCGAGATCCAAGCGATTCTCGCATCTCAGCTCAACGAAAACAGTGGAAGTCGTTTATCTCGTTTAATAACACGAAATTCTCGCATTAGATGTTGTCTTGCATAGGTGTATCGATAGAAAAGTTGATCTACATCGAGAATCGTAATGAACAGAGGTCAGGATGATTCTGGGATCTCGGCTCGACATAACAGAGTCGAAACAATTCACTTCGTCTTGAAAAACGGAATCCTCGCTTGAAACGTCGTTTGGCACAACTGGATAGAACGAAACATCGGTCTATATCAAGATTCGTGATGTGCCGAGTTCCCAGCGATTCTGGAATCTCCACTCAACGTACACGTGTCAAATCTTTCAGTCCGTCATGAAACATCTATTTCTTGAAAAAAAAACGTCGTCTCGCACGGCTGTACCAAACAAAACTTCGATCTACTGCGAAAATCGAAAATTTTCGTGGCTCAAAACATTGTATCGTCTGGGCACAATATAAATTGATCAAATTATTCATTTCGTATCGAACATCGAAATTCTCGCGTCAAACATAGTCTCGCACAATCGTTTTGATCGAAACATCGATCTTCACCGAGATCCGAGATATCCCGGGATTCGAGCGATTCTCGCATCTCAGCTCAACGAAAACAGTGGAAATCGTTTATCTCGTCCAATAACACGAATTTTTTGCATTAGACGTTGTCTTGCATAGGTGTATCGATAGAAAAGTCGATCTACATCCAGAATCGTAATGAACAGAGGTCAGGATGATCCTGGAATCTCGGCTCGACATAACAGAGGTCAGGATGATCCTGGAATCTCGGCTCGACATAACAGAGTCAAAACCATTATCTTCGTCTTGAAAAACGGAATCCTTGCTTGAAACGTCGTTTCGCACAACTGGATAGAACGAAATATCGGTCTATATCAAGATTAGAGATGTGTCGAGTTCCCAGCGATTCTGGAATCTCAACTCAACGTAAACGTGTCGAACCCGTTCATTTTGTCGACAAACATGAAATTCCCGCCCGAAACGTCGTCTCGCATAGCTGTATTGAACAAAACTTCGGTGTTCCCCGAGAATCAAGATTTCGCGTGTTTCGAGCTATTCTGGCATCTCAACTCAAGGTAAAAGTGTCAAAATCGTGTATTTTGTCTGAAAACTAAAGAGTTCTTGCGTTGAACGTCGTTTGTCATAGCTGTATCGAACGAAACTTCGATCTTCACCGAGATTCCAGATGTCCCGAGATTCGAGCGATTCTCGCATCTCAGCTCAACGAAAACAGTGGAAGTCGTTCATCCCGTCCTATAACACGAAATTCTTGCATTAGACGTCGTCTTGCATAGGTGGATCGATAGAGAAGTCGATCTACATCCAGAATCGTAATGAACCGAGTTCAGGATGATTCTGGGATCTCGGCTCGACATAACCGAGTCAAAACAATTCACTCTGTCTTGAAAAACGAAAGCCTTGCTTGAAACGTCGTTTTGCAAAATTGTATTGAACGAAACATCGGTCTATATTAAGATTAGAGATGTGTCGAGTTCCCAGGGATTCTGGAATCTCAACTCAACGTAAACGTGTCGAACCCGTTCATTTTGTCGAAAAACATGAAATTCTCGCGTGAAACGTCGTCTCGCATAGCTGTATTGAACGAAACTTCGTTGTTTCCCGAAAATTAAGATTTCGCCTGTTTCGAGCGGTTCTGGCATCTCAACTCAACGTAAAAGTGTCAAAATCGTGTATTTTGTCTGAAAACGAAAGAGTTCTTGCGTTAAACGTCGTTTGGCATAGCTGTATCGAACGAAACTTCGATCTTCATCGAGATTCGAGATGTCCCGAGATTCGAGCGATTCTCGCATCTCGGCTCACCGAAAACTGTGAAAGTCGTTTATCTCGTCCAATAACACGAAGATCTCGCATTAGACGTCGTTTTGCATAGGTGTATCGATAGAAAAGTCGATCTACATCGAGAATCGTGCTGAACAGAGGTCAGGATGATTCTGGGATCTCGGCTCGATATATCAGAGTCAAAAACATTCACTTCGTCTTGAAAAACAAAATCCTTGCTTGAAACGTCATTCTGCACAATTGTATTGAACGAAACATCGGTCTATATTGAGATTCAAGATGTGCCGAGTTTCCAGCGATTCTTAAACCTCGACTCAACGTAATCGTGTTAAAACCGTTAATTTCGTCCAAAATTATGAGACCGTTGCGTGAAACGTCGTCTCGCATAGCTGCATTGAACAAAACTTCGGTCTACCCGGAGAATTGTGATTTCGCGTGTTTCGAGCAATTCTGGCATCTCATCTCAACGTAAAAGTGTCAAAATCGTTTATGCTGTTCGAAAAGAAGAATGCTTGCGTTGAATATCGCCTGGCACGGCTGTACCGAACGAAACTTCAATCTACCGCGAGAATCGAAATTTCGCGTGGTTCAAGTGATTCTGACATCTGGGCTCAACATAAAAGTGATGAAATTATTCAATGGGGCTCGAAAAATGGAATCCTTGCATTGAACGTCGTCTTGCTCGACTGAATCAATCGATATATCGAGCTAACCGAAAATCGATATGTCCCGAGTTCCGAGCGATTCTAGCATCACGGATCGAAATAAGAGTATTAGAACAATTTATTTCAGCTCAAATACTAATATTATCTCGTTTAACGTCGTCACGCACAATTGTATATAACGGAATATCGATCTTACTAAGAATCGGATGTTCCGAGATTTAGACGATTCTGGCACCTCAACTTACCGTCAACGTGTCATATCTTTCAGTCCGTCATGAAACATCTATTTCTTGCAAAAAAAAACGTCGTCTCGCACGGCTGTACCAAACGAAACTTCGATCTACTGCGAAAATCGAAATTTCGCGTGGCTCAAAACATCGTATCGTCTCGGCAGAATATAAATTGATCAAATTATTTATTTCGTATCGAACATCGAAATTCTCGCGTCAAACGTAGTCTCGCACAATCGTTTCGATCAAAACATCGATCTGAACCGAGATCCGAGATATCCCGAGTTCGAGCGATTCTTGCATTTAAGCTCGACGTTAAAGTTTCAAACCCGTTCATTTTGTCCGACAACACGAGATTTCTGCGCTATTTATCTTTTAGCACGGCTGTGTCGGACGAATCATCGAACTACACCGAGAACCGAGTTGTCCCGAGATCCAAGCGATTCTCGCATCTCAGCTCAACGAAAACAGTTGAAGTCGTTTATCTCGTCCAATAACACGAAATTCTTGCGTCAAACGTCGTCTCGCATAGCTGTATTGAACAAAACTTCGGTGTTCCCCGAGAATTGTGATTTCGCGTGTTCCAAGCAATTCTGCAATCTTGGTTTAACATAAAAGTGATGGAATCGTTCATTTTGTCTTTAAAAATGGAATCCGGTTGTTAAACGTCGTCTTGCTCGACTGAATCGCTCGATATAACGATCTGACCGAGAATCGAGATATTACGAGATTCGGACGATTCTCGCACCTCAACTCGACGTGAACATGTCAAAATCCTTCATTTCGTCCTGAAACGCGCATTTATTGCGAAAAACGTCGTCTCGCACGGCTGAACCAATCGAAACTTTGATCCACCGCGAAAATCGAAATTTTGCGTGGCTTAAGTTATTGTGTCATCTCGGCAGAACATAAATTGATAAAATTAGTCATTTTCTCTCGAACAACAAAATTCCTGCGTCAAACGTAATCTCGTACAATCGTTTCGATCGAAACATCGATCTTCACCGAGATCCGAGATATCCCGAGATCCAAGCGATTCTCGCATCTCAGCTTAACGAAAACAGCGAAAGTCGTTTATCTCGTCCAATAACACGAAATTCTCGTATTAGACGTCGTCTTGCATAGGTGTATCGATAGTAGAGTCGATCTACATATAGAATCGTAATGAACAGAGGTCAGGATGATTCTGGGATCTCGGCTCGACATAACAGAGTCAAAACCATTCACTTCGTCTTGAAAAACGGAATCCTTGCTTGAAACGTCATTTTGCACAACTGGATAGAACGAAACATCGGTCTATATCAAGATTCGAGATGTGCCGAGTTTCGAGCGATTCTGGAAACTCCACTCAACGTAGACGTGTCAAATCTTTTATTCTGTCATGAAACATTCATTTCTTGCAAAAAAAACGTCGTCTCGCACGGCTGTACCAAACGAAACTTCGATCCACCGCGTAAATTCAAATTTTGCGTGGCTTAAGTCATTGTGTCGTCTGGGCAGAATATAAATTGATCAAATTAGTCATTCCGTATCGAACATCGAAATTCTCGCGTCGAACGTAGTCTCGCACAATCGTTTCGATCCAAACATCGATCTTCACCGAGATCCGAGATATCCCGAGATTCGAGCAATTCTTGCATTTAAGCTCGACGTTAAAGTTTCCATTTCGTTTTTTTTGTCCGACAACACGAGATTTTTTTAAATTTCTATTCATCGTCTTTCGCGGCTGTGTCGGACGAAATCATCGAACTACACCGAGATTCGAGATGTCCCGAGTTTAAGCGATTCTCGCATCTCAGCTCAACGAAAACAGTGGAAGTCGTTTATCTCGTTTAATAACACGAAATTCTCGCATTAGATGTTGTCTTGCATAGGTGTATCGATAGAAAAGTCGATCTACATCGAGAATCGTAATGAACAGAGGTCAGGATGATTCTGGGATCTCGGCTCGAAATAACAGAGTCAAAACCATTCACTTCGTCTTGATAAACGAAATCCTCGCTTGAAACGTCGTTTGGCACAACTGGATAGAACGAAACATCGGTCTATATCAAGATTCGAGATGTGCCGAGTTTCCAGCGATTCTGGAATCTCCACTCTACGTACACGTGTCAAATCTTTCATTTCGTCATGAAACATCTATTTCTTGCAAAAAAAAACGTCGTCTCGCACAGCTGAACCAATCAAAACTTCGATCTACTGCGAAAATCGAAATTTAGCGTGGCTTAAGTTATTGTGTCATCTGGGCAGAACATAAATTGATGAAATTAGTCATTTTCTCTCGAACAACAAAATTCCTGCGTCAAACATAGTCTCGCACGATCGTTTTGATCGAAACATCGATCTTCACCGAGATCCGAGATATCTCGGGATTCGAGCGATTCTCGCATCTTAGCTCAACGAAAACAGTGGAAATCCTTTATGTCGTCCAATAACACGAATTTTTTGCATTAGACGTTGTCTTGCATAGGTGTATCGATAGAAAAGTCGATCTACATCCAGAATCGTAATCAACCGAGTTCAGGATGATTCTGGGATCTCGGCTCGACATAACAGAGTCACAACTATTCACTTCATCTTAAAAAAAAATCCTTGCTTGAAACGTCGTTTTGCACAATTGTATTGAACGAAACATCGGTCTATATCAAGATCCGAGATGTGCCGAGTCTCAGCGATTCCAAAATCTCGACTCTTCGTAGTCGTGTCGAAACCGTTAATTTTGTCCAAAATTATGAAATCGTTGCGTGAAACGTCGTCTCGCATAGCTGCATTGAACAAAACTTCGGTCTACTCGGAGAATTGTGATTTCGCGTGTTTCGAGCAATTCGGGCATCTCATCTCAACGTAAAGGTGTCAAAATCGTTTATGCTGTTTAAAAAAAAGAATCGTCGCGTTGATTATCGTCTAGCACGGCTGTACCGAACGAAACTTCGATCTGCCGCGAGAATCGAAATTCCGCGTGGTTCAAGTGATTCTGACATCTCGGCTCAACATAAAAGTGATCAAATCATTCATTTTGGCTCGGAAAATGGGATCCTTGCATTAAACGTCGTCTTGCTCGACTGAATCGGTCGATATATCGAGCTAACCGAGAATCGAGATGTCCCGAGTTTCGAGTGATTCTAGCATCACGGATCGAATTAAGGGTATTAGAACCATTTATTTCCGCTCAAATACCAATATTATCTCGTTTAACGTCGTCACACACAATTGAATCGAACGGAATATCGATCTTACTAAGAATCGAGATGTCCCGAGATTTCGACGATTCTGGCACCTCAACTTACCGTCAACGTGTCATATCTTTCAGTCCGTCATGAAACATCTATTTCTTGAAAGAAAAACGTCGTCTCGCACGGCTGTACCAAACGAAACTTCGATCTACTGCGAAAATCGAAATTTCGCGTGGCTCAAAACATTGTATCGTCTCGGCAGAATATAAATTGATGAAATTATTCATTTCGTATCGAACATCAAAATTCTCTCGTCAAACGTAGTCTCGCACAATCGTTTCGATAAAAACATCGATCTGAACCGAGATCCGAGATATCCCGAGTTCGAGCGATTCTTGCATTTAAGCTCAACGTTAAAGTTTCAATTTCGTTTTTTTTGTCCGACAACACGAGATTTTTTGGAATTTCTATTTATCGTCTTTCGCGGCTGTGTCGGACGAAATCATTGAACTACACCGAGATTCGAGATGTCCCGAGTTTAAGCGATTCTCGCATCTCAGCTCAACGAAAACAGTGGAAGTCGTTTATCTCGTTTAATAACACGAAATTCTCGCATTAGATGTTGTCTTGCATAGGTGTATCGATAGAAAAGTCGATCTACATCGAGAATCGTAATGAACAGAGGTCAGGATGATTCTGGGATCTCGGCTCGACATAACAGAGTCGAAACCATTCACTTCGTCTTGAAAGACGAAATCCTCGCTTGAAACGTCGTTTGGCATAACTGGATAGAACGAAACATCGGTCTATATCAAGATTCGAGATGTGCCGAGTTTCCAGCGATTCTGGAATCTCCACTCAACGTACACGTGTCAAATCTTGCAGTCCGTCATGAAACATCTATTTCTTGAAAAAAAAAAACGTCGTCTCGCACGGCTGTACCAAACGAAACTTCGATCTACTGCGAAAATCGAAATTTCGCGTGGCTCAAAACATTGTATCGTCTGGGCAGAATATAAATTGATCACATTATTCATTTCGTATCGAACATCGAAATTCTCGCGTCAAACATAGTCTCGCACAATCGTTTTGATCGAAACATCGATCTTCACCGAGATCCGAGATATCCCGGGATTCGAGCGATTCTCGCATCTCAGCTCAACGAAAACAGTGGAAATCGTTTATCTTGTCCAATAACACGAATTTTTTGCATTAGACGTTGTCTTGCATAGGTGTATTGATGGAAAAGTCGATCTACATCCAGAATCGTAATGAACAGAGGTCAGGATGATCCTGGAATCTCGGCTCGACATAACAGAGTCAAAACTATTCACTTCGTCTTGAAAAACGGAATCCTTGCTTGAAACGTCGTTTCGCACAACTGGATAGAACGAAACATCGGTCTATATCAAGATTAGAGATGTGTCGAGTTCCCAGCGATTCTGGAATCTCAACTCAACGTAAACGTGTCGAACCCGTTCATTTAGTCGAAAAACATGAAATTCTCGCGTGAAACGTCGTCTCGCATAGCTGTATTGAACGAAACTTCGTTGTTTCCCGAAAATTAAGATTTCGCCCGTTTCGAGCGGTTCTGGCATCTCAACTCAACGTAAAAGTGTCAAAATCGTGTATTTTGTCTGAAAACGAAAGAGTTCTTGCGTTAAACGTCGTTTGGCATAGCTGTATCGAACGAAACTGCGATCTTCATCGAGATTCGAGATGTCCCGAGATTCGAGCGATTCTCGCATCTCGGCTCACCGAAAACTGTGAAAGTCGTTTATCTCGTCCAATAACGGGAAGATCTTGCATTAGACGTCGTCTTGCATCGATAGAAGGTGTATCGATAGAAAAGTCGATCTGCATCGAGAATCGTGCTTAACAGAGGTCAGGATGATTCTGGGATCTCGGCTCGATATAACAGAGTCAAAACCATTCACTTCGTCTTGAAAAACGAAATCCTTGCTTGAAACGTCATTCTGCACAATTGTATTGAACGAAACATCGGTCTATATTAAGATTCAAGATGTGCCGAGTTTCCAGCGATTCTTAAATCTCGACTCAACGTAATCGTGTTAAAACAATTAATTTTGTCGAAAATTATGAAATCGTTGCGTGAAACGTCGTCTCGCATAGCTGCATTGAACAAAACTTCGGTCTACTCGGAGAATTAGGATTTCGCGTGTTTCGAGCAATTCGGGCATCTCATCTCAACGTAAAAGTGTCAAAATCGTTTATGCTGTTTAAAAAGAAGAATGCTTGCGTTGAATATCGTCTGGCACGGCTGTACCGAACGAAACTTCAATCTACCGCGAGAATCGAAATTTCGCGTGGTTCGAGTGATTCTGACATCTGGGCTCAACATAAAAGTGATGAAATTATTCAATTAGGCTCGAAAAATGGAATCCTTGCATTGAACGTCGTCTTGCTCGACTGAATCAATCGATATATCGAGCTAACCGAAAATCGATATGTCCCGAGTTCCGAGCGATTCTAGCATCACGGATCGAAATAAGAGTATTAGAACAATTTATTTCAGCTCCAATACTAATATTATCTCGTTTAACGTCGTCACGCACAATTGTATCGAACGGAATATCGATCTTACTAAGAATCGGATGTTCCGAGATTTAGACGATTCTGGCACCTCAACTTACCGTCAACGTGTCATATCTTTCAGTCCGTCATGAAACATCTATTTCTTGCGAAAAAAAACGTCGTCTCGCACGGCTGTACCAAACGAAACTTCGATCTACTGCGAAAATCGAACTTTTGCGTGGCTCAAAACATTGTATCGTCTGGGCAAAATATAAATTGATCAAATTATTTATTTCGTATCGAACATCGAAATTCTCGCGTCAAACGTAGTCTCGCACAATCGTTTCGATCAAAACATCGATCTGAACCGAGATCCGAGATATCCCGAGTTCGAGCGATTCTTGCATTTAAGCTCGACGTTAAAGTTTCAAACCCGTTCATTTTGTCCGACAACACGAGATTTCTGCGCTATTTATCTTTTAGCACGGCTGTGTCGAACGAATCATCGAACTACACCGAGAACCGAGTTGTCCCGAGATCCAAGCGATTCTCGCATCTCAGCTTAACGAAAACAGCGAAAGTCGTTTATCTCGTCCAATAACACGATATTCTTGCATTAGACGTCGTCTTGCACAGGTGTATCGATAGTAAAGTCGATCTACATCCAGAATCGTAATCAACCGAGTTCAGGATGATTCTGGGATCTCGGCTCGACATAACAGAGTCACAACTATTCACTTCATCTTAAAAAAAAAATCCTTGCTTGAAACGTCGTTTTGCACAATTGTATTGAACGAAACATCGGTCTATATCAAGATTCGAGATGTGCCGAGTCTCAACGATTCCAAAATCTCGACTCAACGTAGTCGTGTCGAAACCGTTAATTTTGTCCAAAATTATGAAATCGTTGCGTAAAACGTCGTCTCGCATATCTGCATTGAACAAAACTTCGGACTACTCGGAGAATTGTGATTTCGCGTGTTTCGAGCAATTCGGGCATCTCATCTCAACGTAAAGGTGTCAAAATCGTTTATGCTGTTTAAAAAGAAGAATCGTCGCGTTGATTATCGTCTAGCACGGCTGTACCGAACGAAACTTCGATCTGCCGCGAGAATCGAAATTCCGCGTGGTTCAAGTGATTCTGACATCTCGGCTCAACATAAAAGTGATCAAATCATTCATTTTGGCTCGGAAAATGGAATCCTTGCATTAAACGTCGTCTTGCTCGACTGAATCGGTCGATATATCGAGCTAACCGAGAATCGAGATGTCCCGAGTTTCGAGTGATTCTAGCATCACGGATCGAATTAAGGGTATTAGAACCATTTATTTCCGCTCAAATACCAATATTATCTCGTTTAACGTCGTCACACACAATTGTATCGAACGGAATATCGATCTTACTAAGAATCGAGATGTCCCGAGATTTCGACGATTCTGGCACCTCAACTTACCGTCAACGTGTCATATCTTTCAGTCCGTCATGAAACATCTATTTCTTGAAAGAAAAACGTCGTCTCGCACGGCTGTACCAAACGAAACTTCGATCTACTGCGAAAATCGAAATTGCGCGTGGCTCAAAACATTGTATCGTCTCGGCAGAATATAAATTGATGAAATTATTCATTTCGTATCGAACATCGAAATTCTCTCGTCAAACGTAGTCTCGCACAATCGTTTCGATCAAAACATCGATCTGAACCGAGATCCGAGATATCCCGAGTTCGAGCGATTCTTGCATTTAAGCTCGACGTTAAAGTTTCAATTTCGTTTTTTTTGTCCGACAACACGAGATTTTTTGAAATTTCTATTTATCGTCTTTCGCGGCTGTGTCGGACGAAATCATTGAACTACACCGAGATTCGAGATGTCCCGAGTTTAAGCGATTCTCGCATCTCAGCTCAACGAAAACAGTGGAAGTCGTTTATCTCGTTTAATAACACGAAATTCTCGCATTAGATGTTGTCTTGCATAGGTGTATCGATAGAAAAGTCGATCTACATCGAGAATCGTAATGAACAGAGGTCAGGATGATTCTGGGATCTCGGCTCGACATAACAGAGTCGAAACCATTCACGTCGTCTTGAAAAACGAAATCCTTGCTTGAAACCTCGTTTCGCACAACTGGATAGAACGAAACATCGGTCTATATCAAGATTAGAGATGTGTCGAGTTCCCAGCGATTCTGGAATCTCAACTCAACGTAAACGTGTCGAACCCGTTCAATTTGTCGAAAAACACGAAATTTTCGCGTGAAACGTCGTCTCGTAAGCTGTATTGAACGAAACTTCGTTGTTTTCCGAAAATTAGGATTTCGCCTGTTTCGAGCGGTTCTGGCATCTCAACTCAACGTAAAAGTGTCAAAATCGTGTATTTTGTCTGAAAACGAAAGAGTTCTTGCGTTAAACGTCGTTTGGCATAGCTGTATCAAACGAAACTTCGATCTTCATCGAGATTCGAGATGTCCCGAGATTCGAGCGATTCTCGCATCTCGGCTCACCGAAAACTGTGAAAGTCGTTTATCTCGTCCAATAACGGGAAGATCTTGCATTAGACGTCGTCTTGCATAGGTGTATCGATAGAAAAGTCGATCTGCATCGAGAATCGTGCTTAACAGAGGTCAGGATGATTCTGGGATCTCGGCTCGATATAACAGAGTCAAAACCATTCACTTCGTCTTGAAAAACAAAATCCTTGCTTGAAACGTCATTCTGCACAATTGTATTGAACGAAACATCGGTCCATATTAAGATTCAAGATGTGCCGAGTTTCCAGCGATTCTTAAATCTCGACTCAACGTAATCGTGTTAAAACCGTTAATTTTGTCCAAAATTATGAGACCGTTGCGTGAAACGTCGTCTCGCATAGCTGCATTGAACAAAACTTCGGTCTACCCGGAGAATTGTGATTTCGCGTGTTTCCAGCAATTCTGGCATCTCATCTCAACGTAAAAGTGTCAAAATCGTTTATGCTGTTCGAAAAGAAGAATCCTTGCGTTGAATATCGCCTGGCACGGCTGTACCGAACGAAACTTCAATCTACTGCGAGAATCGAAATTTCGCGTGGTTCGAGTGATTCTGACATCTGGGCTCAACATAAAAGTGATAAAATTATTCAATAAGGCTCGAAAAATGGAATCCTTGCATTGAACGTCGTCTTGCTCGACTGAATCAATCGATATATCGAGCTAACCGAAAATCGATATGTCCCGAGTTCCGAGCGATTCTAGCATCACGGATCGAAATAAGAGTATTAGAACAATTTATTTCAGCTCCAATACTAATATTATCTCGTTTAACGTCGTCACGCACAATTGTATCAAACGGAATATCGATCTTACTAAGAATCGGATGTTCCGAGATTTAGACGATTCTGGCACCTCAACTTACCGTCAACGTGTCATATCTTTCAGTCCGTCATGAAACATCTATTTCTGAAAAAAAAACGTCGTCTCGCACGGCTGTACCAAACGAAACTTCGATCTACTGCGAAAATCGAAATTTCGCGTGGCTCAAAACATTGTATCGTCTGGGCAGAATATAAATTGATCAAATTATTTATTTCGTATCGAACATCGAAATTCTCGCGTCAAACGTAGTCTCGCACAATCGTTTCGATCAAAACATCGATCTGAACCGAGATCCGAGATATCCCGAGTTCGAGCGATTCTTGCATTTAAGCTCGACGTTAAAGTTTCAAACCCGTTCATTTTGTCCGACAACACGAGATTTCTGCGCTATTTATCGTCTTTCGCGGCTGTGTCGGACAAAATCATTGAACTACACCGAGATTCGAGATGTCCCGAGTTTAAGCGATTCTCGCATCTCAGCTCAACGAAAACAGTGGAAGTCGTTTATCTCGTTTAATAACACGAAATTCTCGCATTAGATGTTGTCTTGCATAGGTGTATCGATAGAAAAGTCGATCTACATCGAGAATCGTAATGAACAGAGGTCAGGATGATTCTGGGTTCTCGGCTCGACATAACAGAGTCGAAACCATTCACGTCGTCTTGAAAAACGAAATCCTTGCTTGAAACCTCGTTTCGCACAACTGGATAGAACGAAACATCGGTCTATATCAAGATTCGAGATGTGCCGAGTCTCAACGATTCCAAAATCTCGACTCAACGTAGTCGTGTCGAAATTGTTAATTTTGTCCAAAATTATAAAATCGTTGCGTGAAACGTCGTCTCGCATAGCTGCATTGAACAAAACTTCGGTCTACTCGGAGAATTGTGATTTCGCGTGTTTCGAGCAATTCGGGCATCTCATCTCAACGTAAAAGTGTCAAAATCGTTTATGCTGTTCGAAAAGAAGAATCCTTGCGTTGAATATCGTCTGGCACGGCTGTACCGAACGAAACTTCAATCTACTGCGAGAATCGAAATTTCGCGTGGTTCGAGTGATTCTGACATCTGGGCTCAACATAAAAGTGATAAAATTATTCAATTAGGCTCGAAAAATGGAATCCTTGCATTGAACGTCGTCTTGCTCGACTGAATCAATCGATATATCGAGCTAACCGAAAATCGATATGTCCCGAGTTCCGAGCGATTCTAGCAACACGGATCGAAATAAGAGTATTAGAACAATTTATTTCAGCTCCAATACTAATATTATCTCGTTTAACGTCGTCACGCACAATTGTATCAAACGGAATATCGATCTTACTAAGAATCGGATGTTCCGAGATTTAGACGATTCTGGCACCTCAACTTACCGTCAACGTGTCATATCTTTCAGTCCGTCATGAAACATCTATTTCTGAAAAAAAAACGTCGTCTCGCACGGCTGTACCAAACGAAACTTCGATCTACTGCGAAAATCGAAATTTCGCGTGGCTCAAAACATTGTATCGTCTGGGCAGAATATAAATTGATCAAATTATTTATTTCGTATCGAACATCGAAATTCTCGCGTCAAACGTAGTCTCGCACAATCGTTTCGATCAAAACATCGATCTGAACCGAGATCCGAGATATCCCGAGTTCGAGCGATTCTTGCATTTAAGCTCGACGTTAAAGTTTCAAACCCGTTCATTTTGTCCGACAACACGAGATTTCTGCGCTATTTATCGTCTTTCGCGGCTGTGTCGGACAAAATCATTGAACTACACCGAGATTCGAGATGTCCCGAGTTTAAGCGATTCTCGCATCTCAGCTCAACGAAAACAGTGGAAGTCGTTTATCTCGTTTAATAACACGAAATTCTCGCATTAGATGTTGTCTTGCATAGGTGTATCGATAGAAAAGTCGATCTACATCGAGAATCGTAATGAACAGAGGTCAGGATGATTCTGGGTTCTCGGCTCGACATAACAGAGTCGAAACCATTCACGTCGTCTTGAAAAACGAAATCCTTGCTTGAAACCTCGTTTCGCACAACTGGATAGAACGAAACATCGGTCTATATCAAGATTCGAGATGTGCCGAGTCTCAACGATTCCAAAATCTCGACTCAACGTAGTCGTGTCGAAATTGTTAATTTTGTCCAAAATTATAAAATCGTTGCGTGAAACGTCGTCTCGCATAGCTGCATTGAACAAAACTTCGGTCTACTCGGAGAATTGTGATTTCGCGTGTTTCGAGCAATTCGGGCATCTCATCTCAACGTAAAAGTGTCAAAATCGTTTATGCTGTTCGAAAAGAAGAATCCTTGCGTTGAATATCGTCTGGCACGGCTGTACCGAACGAAACTTCAATCTACCGCGAGAATCGAAATTTCGCGTGGTTCGAGTGATTCTGACATCTGGGCTCAACATAAAAGTGATAAAATTATTCAATTAGGCTCGAAAAATGGAATCCTTGCATTAAACGTCGTCTTGCTCGACTGAATCAATCGATATATCGAGCTAACCGAAAATCGATATGTCCCGAGTTCCGAGCGATTCTAGCAACACGGATCGAAATAAGAGTATTAGAACAATTTATTTCAGCTCAAATACTAATATTATCTCGTTTAACGTCGTCACGCACAATTGTATCGAACGGAATATCGATCTTACTAAGAATCGGATGTTCCGAGACTTAGACGATTCTGGCACCTCAACTTACCGTCAACGTGTCATATCTTTCAGTCCGTCATGAAACATCTATTTCTTGCAAAAAAAAACGTCGTCTCGCACGGCTGTACCAAACGAAACTTCGATCTACTGCGAAAATCGAACTTTTGCGTGGCTCAAAACATTGTATCGTCTGGGCAAAATATAAATTGATCAAATTATTCATTTCGTATCGAACATCGAAATTCTCGCGTCAAACGTAGTCTCGCACAATCGTTTCGATCATAACATCGATCTGAACCGAGATCCGAGATATCCCGAGTTCGAGCGATTCTTGCATTTAAGCTCGACGTTAAAGTTTCAAACCCGTTCATTTTGTCCGACAACACGAGATTTCTGCGCTATTTATCTTTTAGCACGGCTGTGTCGGACGAATCATCGAACTACACCGAGAACCGAGTTGTCCCGAGATCCAAGCGATTCTCGCATCTCAGCTTAACGAAAACAGCGAAAGTCGTTTATCTCGTCCAATAACACGATATTCTCGCATTAGACGTCGTCTTGCAAAGGTGTATCGATAGTAAAGTCGATCTACATCCAGAATCGTAATCAACCGAGTTCAGGATGATTCTGGGATCTCGGCTCGACATAACAGAGTCACAACTATTCACTTCATCTTAAAAAATAAATCCTTGCTTGAAACGTCGTTTTGCACAATTGTATTGAACGAAACATCGGTCTCTATCAAGATTCGAGATGTGCCGAGTCTCAACGATTCCAAAATCTCGACTCAACGTAGTCGTGTCGAAACCATTAATTTTGTCCAAAATTATGAAATCGTTGCGTGAAACGTCGTCTCGCATAGCTGCATTGAACAAAACTTCGGTCTACTCGGAGAATTGTGATTTCGCGTGTTTCGAGCAATTCGGGCATCTCATCTCAACGTAAAGGTGACAAAATCGTTTATGCTGTTTAAAAAGAAGAATTGTCGCGTTGATTATCGTCTTGCATGGCTGTCCCGAACGAAACTTCGATCTGCCGCGAGAATCGAAATTCCGCGTGGTTTAAGTGATTCTGACATCTCAGCTCAACATAAAAGTGATCAAATCATTCATTTTGGCTCGGAAAATGGAATCCTTGCATTAAACGTCGTCTTGCTCGACTGAATCGGTCGATATATTGAGCTAACCGAGAATCGAGATGTCCCGAGTTTCGAGTGATTCTAGCATCACGGATCGAATTAAGGGCATTAGAACCATTTATTTCCGCTCAAATACCAATATTATCTCGTTTAACGTCGTCACACATAATTGTATCGAACGGAATATCGATCTTACTAAGAATCGAGATGTCCCGAGATTTCGACGATTCTGGCACCTCAACTTACCGTCAACGTGTCATATCTTTCAGTCCGTCATGAAACATCTATTTCTTGGAAAAAAAAACGTCGTCTCGCACGGCTGTACCAAACGAAACTTCGATCTACTGCGAAAATCGAAATTTCGCGTGGCTCAAAACATTGTATCGTCTGGGCAGAATATAAATTGATCAAATTATTCATTTCGTATCGAACATCGAAATTCTCGCGTCAAACGTAGTCTCGCACAATCGTTTCGATCAAAACATCGATCTGAACCGAGATCCGAGATATCCCGAGTTCGAGCGATTCTTGCATTTAAGCTCGACGTTAAAGTTTCAATTTCGTTTTTTTTTGTCCGACAACACGAGATTTTTTGAAATTTCTATTCATCGTCTTTCGCGGCTGTGTCGGACGAAATCATCGAACTACACCGAGATTCGAGATGTCCCGAGTTTAAGCGATTCTCGCATCTCAGCTCAACGAAAACAGTGGAAGTCGTTTATCTCGTTTAATAACACGAAATTCTCGCATTAGATGTTGTCTTGCATAGGTGTATCGATAGAAAAGTCGATCTACATCGAGAATCGTAATGAACAGAGGTCAGGATGATTCTGGGATCTCGGCTCGACATAACAGAGTCGAAACCATTCACTTCGTCTTGAAAAACGGAATCCTTGCTTGAAACGTCGTTTCGCACAACTGGATAGAACGAAACATCGGTCTATATCAAGATTAGAGATGTGTCGAGTTCCCAGCGATTCTGGAATCTCAACTCAACGTAAACGTGTCGAACCCGTTCATTTTGTCGAAAAACATGAAATTCTCGCGTGAAACGTCATCTCGCATAGCTGCATTGAACAAAACTTCGGTCTACCCGGAGAATTGTGATTTCGCGTGTTTCCAGCAATTCTGGCATCTCATCTCAACGTAAAAGTGTCAAAATCATTTATGCTGTTCGAAAAGAAGAATCCTTGCGTTGAATATCGCCTGGCACGGCTGTACCGAACGAAACTTCAATCTACCGCGAGAATCGAAATTTCGCGTGGTTCGAGTGATTCTGACATCTGGGCTCAACATAAAAGTGATGAAATTATTCAATTAGGCTCGAAAAATAGAATCCTTGCATTGAACGTCGTCTTGCTCGACTGAATCAATCGATATATCGAGCTAACCGAAAATCGATATGTCCCGAGTTCCGAGCGATTCTAGCATCACGGATCGAAATAAGAGTATTAGAACAATTTATTTCAGCTCCAATACTAATATTATCTCGTTTAACGTCGTCACGCACAATTGTATCGAACGGAATATCGATCTTACTAAGAATCGGATGTTCCGAGATTTAGACGATTCTGGCACCTCAACTTACCGTCAACGTGTCATATCTTTCAGTCCGTCATGAAACATCTATTTCTTGCAAAAAAAAACGTCGTCTCGCACGGCTGTACCAAACGAAACTTCGATCTACTGCGAAAATCGAACTTTTGCGTGGCTCAAAACATTGTATCGTTTGGGCAAAATATAAATTAATCAAATTATTTATTTCGTATCGAACATCGAAATTCTCGCGTCAAACGTAGTCTCGCACAATCATTTCGATCAAAACATCGATCTGAACCGAGATCCGAGATATCCCGAGTTCGAGCGATTCTTGCATTTAAGCTCGACGTTAAAGTTTCAAGCCCGTTCATTTTGTCCGACAACACGAGATTTCTGCGCTATTTATCTTTTAGCACGGCTGTGTCGGACGAAATCATTGAACTACACCGAGAACCGAGTTGTCCCGAGATCCAAGCGATTCTCGCATCTCAGCTTAACGAAAACAGCGAAAGTCGTTTATCTCGTCCAATAACACGATATTCTCGCATTAGACGTCGTCTTGCACAGGTGTATCGATAGTAAAGTCGATCTACATCCAGAATCGTAATCAACCGAGTTCAGGATGATTCTGGGATCTCGGCTCGACATAACAGAGTCACAACTATTCACTTCATCTTAAAAAAAAATCCTTGCTTGAAACCTCGTTTCGCACAACTGGATAGAACGAGACATCGGTCTATATCAAGATTAGAGATGTGTCGAGTTCCCAGCGATTCTGGAATCTCAACTCAACGTAAACGTGTCGAACCCGTTCATTTTGTCGAAAAACACGAAATTCTCGCGTGAAACGTCGTCTCGCATAGCTGTATTGAACGAAACTTCGTTGTTCCCCGAAAATTGAGATTTCGCCTGTTTCGAGCGGTTCTGGCATCTCAACTCAACGTAAAAGTGTCAAAATCGTGTATTTTGTCTGAAAACGAAAGAGTTCTTGCGTTAAACGTCGTTTGGCATAGCTGTATCAAACGAAACTTCGATCTTCATCGAGATTCGAGATGTCCCGAGATTCGAGCGATTCTCGCATCTCGGCTCACCGAAAACTGTGAAAGTCGTTTATCTCGTCCAATAACGGGAAGATCTTGCATTAGACGTCGTCTTGCATAGGTGTATCAATAGAAAAGTCGATCTGCATCGAGAATCGTGCTTAACAGAGGTCAGGATGATTCTGGGATCTCGGCTCGATATAACAGAGTCAAAACCATTCACTTCGTCTTGAAAAACAAAATCCTTGCTTGAAACGTCATTCTGCACAATTGTATCGAACGAAACATCGGTCTATATTAAGATTCAAGATGTGCCGAGTTTCCAGCGATTCTTAAATCTCGACTTAACGTAATCGTGTTAAAACCGTTAATTTCGTCCAAAATTATGAGACCGTTGCGTGAAACGTCGTCTCGCATAGCTGCATTGAACAAAACTTCGGTCTACCCGAGAATTGTGATTTCGCGTGTTTCCAGCAATTCTGGCATCTCATCTCAACGTAAAAGTGTCAAAATCGTTTATGCTGTTCGAGAAGAAGAATCCTTGCGTTGAATATCGCCTGGCACAGCTGTACCGAACGAAACTTCAATCTACCGCGAGAATCGAAATTTCGCGTGGTTCGAGTGATTCTGACATCTGGGCTCAACATAAAAGTGATAAAATTATTCAATTAGGCTCGAAAAATGGAATCCTTGCATTAAACGTCGTCTTGCTCGACTGAATCAATCGATATATCGAGCTAACCGAAAATCGATATGTCCCGAGTTCCGAGCGATTCTAGCAACACGGATCGAAATAAGAGTATTAGAACAATTTATTTCAGCTCAAATACTAATATTATCTCGTTTAACGTCGTCACGCACAATTGTATCGAACGGAATATAGATCTTACTAAGAATCGGATGTTCCGAGATTTAGACGATTCTGGCACCTCAACTTACCGTCAACGTGTCATATCTTTCAGTCCGTCATGAAACATCTATTTCTTGCAAAAAAAAACGTCGTCTCGCACGGCTGTACCAAACGAAACTTCGATCTACTGCGAAAATCGAACTTTTGCGTGGCTCAAAACATTGTATCGTCTGGGCAAAATATAAATTGATCAAATTATTCATTTCGTATCGAACATCGAAATTCTCGCGTCAAACGTAGTCTCGCACAATCGTTTCGATCAAAACATCGATCTGAACCGAGATCCGAGATATCCCGAGTTCGAGCGATTCTTGCATTTAAGCTCGACGTTAAAGTTTCAAACCCGTTCATTTTGTCCGACAACACGAGATTTCTGCGCTATTTATCTTTTAGCACGGCTGTGTCGGACGAATCATCGAACTACACCGAGAACCGAGTTGTCCCGAGATCCAAGCGATTCTCGCATCTCAGCTTAACGAAAACAGCGAAAGTCGTTTATCTCGTCCAATAACACGATATTCTCGCATTAGACGTCGTCTTGCAAAGGTGTATCGATAGTAAAGTCGATCTACATCCAGAATCGTAATCAACCGAGTTCAGGATGATTCTGGGATCTCGGCTCGACATAACAGAGTCACAACTATTCACTTCATCTTAAAAAAAAAATCCTTGCTTGAAACGTCGTTTTGCACAATTGTATTGAACGAAACATCGGTCTCTATCAAGATTCGAGATGTGCCGAGTCTCAACGATTCCAAAATCTCGACTCAACGTAGTCGTGTCGAAACCATTAATTTTGTCCAAAATTATGAAATCGTTGCGTGAAACGTCGTCTCGCATAGCTGCATTGAACAAAACTTCGGTCTACTCGGAGAATTGTGATTTCGCGTGTTTCGAGCAATTCGGGCATCTCATCTCAACGTAAAGGTGACAAAATCGTTTATGCTGTTTAAAAAGGAGAATTGTCGCGTTGATTATCGTCTTGCATGGCTGTCCCGAACGAAACTTCGATCTGCCGCGAGAATCGAAATTTCGCGTGGTTTAAGTGATTCTGACATCTCAGCTCAACATAAAAGTAATCAAATCATTCATTTTGGCTCGGAAAATGGAATCCTTGCATTAAACGTCGTCTTGCTCGACTGAATCGGTCGATATATTGAGCTAACCGAGAATCGAGATGTCCCGAGTTTCGAGTGATTTTAGCATCACGGATCGAATTAAGGGCATTAGAACCATTTATTTCCGCTCAAATACCAATATTATCTCGTTTAACGTCGTCACACATAATTGTATCGAACGGAATATCGATCTTACTAAGAATCGAGATGTCCCGAGATTTCGACGATTCTGGCACCTCAACTTACCGTCAACGTGTCATATCTTTCAGTCCGTCATGAAACATCTATTTCTTGAAAAAAAAAACGTCGTCTCGCACGGCTGTACCAAACGAAACTTCGATCTACTGCGAAAATCGAAATTTCGCGTAGCTCAAAACATTGTATCGTCTGGGCAGAATATAAATTGATCAAATTATTCATTTCGTATCGAACATCGAAATTCTCGCGTCAAACGTAGTCTCGCACAATCGTTTCGATCAAAACATCGATCTGAACCGAGATCCGAGATATCCCGAGTTCGAGCGATTCTTGCATTTAAGCTCGACGTTAAAGTTTCAATTTCGTTTTTTTTTGTCCGACAACACGAGATTTTTTGAAATTTCTATTCATCGTTTTTCGCGGCTGTGTCGGACGAAATCATCGAACTACACCGAGATTCGAGATGTCCCGAGTTTAAGCGATTCTCGCATCTCAGCTCAACGAAAACAGTGGAAGTCGTTTATCTCGTTTAATAACACGAAATTCTCGCATTAGATGTTATCTTGCATAGGTGTATCGATAGAAAAGTCGATCTACATCGAGAATCGTAATGAACAGAGGTCAGGATGATTCTGTGATCTCGGCTCGACATAACAGAGTCGAAACCATTCACTTCGTCTTGAAAAACGGAATCCTTGCTTGAAACGTCGTTTCGCACAACTGGATAGAACGAAACATCGGTCTATATCAAGATTAGAGATGTGTCGAGTTCCCAGCGATTCTGGAATCTCAACTCAACGTAAACGTGTCGAACCCGTTCATTTTGTCGAAAAACATGAAATTCTCGCGTGAAACGTCGTCTCGCATAGCTGCATTGAACAAAACTTCGGTCTACCCGGAGAATTGTGATTTCGCGTGTTTCCAGCAATTCTGGCATCTCATCTCAACGTAAAAGTGTCAAAATCATTTATGCTGTTCGAAAAGAAGAATCCTTGCGTTGAATATCGCCTGGCACGGCTGTACCGAACGAAACTTCAATCTACCGCGAGAATCGAAATTTCGCGTGGTTCGAGTGATTCTGACATCTGGGCTCAACATAAAAGTGATGAAATTATTCAATTAGGCTCGAAAAATAGAATCCTTGCATTGAACGTCGTCTTGCTCGACTGAATCAATCGATATATCGAGCTAACCGAAAATCGATATGTCCCGAGTTCCGAGCGATTCTAGCATCACGGATCGAAATAAGAGTATTAGAACAATTTATTCCAGCTCCAATACTAATATTATCTCGTTTAACGTCGTCACGCACAATTGTATCGAACGGAATATCGATCTTACTAAGAATCGGATGTTCCGAGATTTAGACGATTCTGGCACCTCAACTTACCGTCAACGTGTCATATCTTTCAGTCCGTCATGAAACATCTATTTCTTGCAAAAAAAAAATGTCGTCTCGCACGGCTGTACCAAACGAAACTTCGATCTACTGCGAAAATCGAACTTTTGCGTGGCTCAAAACATTGTATCGTCTGGGCAAAATATAAATTAATCAAATTATTTATTTCGTATCGAACATCGAAATTCTCGCGTCAAACGTAGTCTCGCACAATCATTTCGATCAAAACATCGATCTGAACCGAGATCCGAGATATCCCGAGTTCGAGCGATTCTTGCATTTAAGCTCGACGTTAAAGTTTCAAGCCCGTTCATTTTGTCCGACAACACGAGATTTCTGCGCTATTTATCTTTTAGCACGGCTGTGTCGGACGAAATCATTGAACTACACCGAGAACCGAGTTGTCCCGAGATCCAAGCGATTCTCGCATCTCAGCTTAACGAAAACAGCGAAAGTCGTTTATCTCGTCCAATAACACGATATTCTCGCATTAGACGTCGTCTTGCACAGGTGTATCGATAGTAAAGTCGATCTACATCCAGAATCGTAATCAACCGAGTTCAGGATGATTCTGGGATCTCGGCTCGACATAACAGAGTCACAACTATTCACTTCATCTTAAAAAAAAATCCTTGCTTGAAACCTCGTTTCGCACAACTGGATAGAACGAGACATCGGTCTATATCAAGATTAGAGATGTGTCGAGTTCCCAGCGATTCTGGAATCTCAACTCAACGTAAACGTGTCGAACCCGTTCATTTTGTCGGAAAACACGAAATTCTCGAGTGAAACGTCGTCTCGCATAGCTGTATTGAACGAAACTTCGTTGTTTCCCGAAAATTGAGATTTCGCCTGTTTCGAGCGGTTCTGGCATCTCAACTCAACGTAAAAGTGTCAAAATCGTGTATTTTGTCTGAAAACGAAAGAGTTCTTGCGTTAAACGTCGTTTGGCATAGCTGTATCAAACAAAACTTCGATCTTCATCGAGATTCGAGATGTCCCGAGATTCGAGCGATTCTCGCATCTCGGCTCACCGAAAACTGTGAAAGTCGTTTATCTCGTCCAATAACGGAAAGATCTTGCATTAGACGTCGTCTTGCATAGGTGTATCAATAGAAAAGTCGATCTGCATCGAGAATCGTGCTTAACAGAGGTCAGGATGATTCTGGGATCTCGGCTCGATATAACAGAGTCAAAACCATTCACTTCGTCTTGAAAAACAAAATCCTTGCTTGAAACGTCATTCTGCACAATTGTATCGAACGAAACATCGGTCTATATTAAGATTCAAGATGTGCCGAGTTTCCAGCGATTCTTAAATCTCGACTTAACGTAATCGTGTTAAAACCGTTAATTTTGTCCAAAATTATGAGACCGTTGCGTGAAACGTCGTCTCGCATAGCTGCATTGAACAAAACTTCGGTCTACCCGGAGAATTGTGATTTCGCGTGTTTCCAGCAATTCTGGCATCTCATCTCAACGTAAAAGTGTCAAAATCGTTTATGCTGTTCGAGAAGAAGAATCCTTGCGTTGAATATCGCCTGGCACGGCTGTACCGAACGAAACTTCAATCTACCGCGAGAATCGAAATTTCGCGTGGTTCGAGTGATTCTGACATCTGGGCTCAACATAAAAGTGATGAAATTATTCAATTAGGCTCGAAAAATGGAATCCTTGCATTGAACGTCGTCTTGCTCGACTGAATCAATCGATATATCGAGCTAACCGAAAATCGATATGTCCCGAGTTCCGAGCGATTCTAGCATCACGGATCGAAATAAGAGTATTAGAACAATTTATTTCAGCTCCAATACTAATATTATCTCGTTTAACGTCGTCACGCACAATTGTATCGAACGGAATATCGATCTTACTAAGAATCGGATGTTCCGAGATTTAGACGATTCTGGCACCTCAACTTACCGTCAACGTGTCATATCTTTCAGTCCGTCATGAAACATCTATTTCTTGCAAAAAAAAACGTCGTCTCGCACGGCTGTACCAAACGAAACTTCGATCTACTGCGAAAATCGAACTTTTGCGTGGCTCAAAACATTGTATCGTCTGGGCAAAATATAAATTGATCAAATTATTTATTTTGTATCGAAAATCGAAATTCTCGCGTCAAACGTAGTCTCGCACAATCGTTTCGATCAAAACATCGATCTGAACCGAGATCCGAGATATCCCGAGTTCGAGCGATTCTTGCATTTAAGCTCGACGTTAAAGTTTCAAGCCCGTTCATTTTGTCCGACAACACGAGATTTCTGCGCTATTTATCTTTTAGCACGGCTGTGTCGGACAAATCATCGAACTACACCGAGAACCGAGTTGTCCCGAGATCCAAGCGATTCTCGCATCTCAGCTTAACGAAAACAGCGAAAGTCGTTTATCTCGTCCAATAACACGATATTCTCGCATTAGACGTCGTCTTGCACAGGTGTATCGATAGTAAAGTCGATCTACATCCAGAATCGTAATCAACCGAGTTCAGGATGATTCTGGGATCTCGATTCGACATAACAGAGTCACAACTATTCACTTCATCTTAAAAAAAAATCCTTGCTTGAAACGTCGTTTTGCACAATTGTATTGAACGAAACATCGGTCTATATCAAGATTCGAGATGTGCCGAGTCTCAGCGATTCCAAAATCTCGACTCAACGTAGTCGTGTCGAAACCGTTAATTTTGTCCAAAATTATGAAATCGTTGCGTGAAACGTCGTCTCGCATAGCTGCATTGAACAAAACTTCGGTCTACTCGGAGAATTGTGATTTTGCGTGTTTCGAGCAATTCGGGCATCTCATCTCAACGTAAAGGTGACAAAATCGTTTATGCTGTTTAAAAAAAAGAATTGTCGCGTTGATTATCGTCTGGCATGGCTGTCCCGAACGAAACTTCGATCTGGCGCGAGAATCGAAATTCCGCGTGGTTTAAGTGATTCTGACATCTCAGCTCAACATAAAAGTGATCAAATCATTCATTTTGGCTCGGAAAATGGAATCCTTGCATTAAACGTCGTCTTGCTCGACTGAATCGGTCGATATATTGAGCTAACCGAGAATCGAGATGTCCCGAGTTTCGAGTGATTCTAGCATCACGGATCGAATTAAGGGCATTAGAACCATTCATTTCCGCTCAAATACCAATATTATCTCGTTTAACGTCGTCACATATAATTGTATCGAACGGAATATCGATCTTACTAAGAATCGAGATGTCCCGAGATTTCGACGATTCTGGCACCTCAACTTACCGTCAACGTGTCATATCTTTCAGTCCGTCATGAAACATCTATTTCTTGAAAAAAAAACGTCGTCTCGCACGGCTGTACCAAACGAAACTTCGATCTACTGCGAAAATCGAAATTTCGCGTGGCTCAAAACATTGTATCGTCTGGGCAGAATATAAATTGATCAAATTATTCATTTCGTATCGAACATCGAAATTCTCGCGTCAAACGTAGTCTCGCACAATCGTTTCGATCAAAACATCGATCTGAACCGAGATCCGAGATATCCCGAGTTCGAGCGATTCTTGCATTTAAGCTCGACGTTAAAGTTTCAATTTCGTTTTTTTTTGTCCGACAACACGAGATTTTTTGAAATTTCTATTCATCGTCTTTCGCGGCTGAGTCGGACGAAATCATCGAACTACACCGAGATTCGAGATGTCCCGAGTTTAAGCGATTCTCGCATCTCAGCTCAACGAAAACAGTGGAAGTCGTTTATCTCGTTCAATAACACGAAATTCTCGCATTAGATGTTGTCTTGCATAGGTGTATCGATAGAAAAGTCGATCTACATCGAGAATCGTAATGAACAGAGGTCAGGATGATTCTGGGATCTCGGCTCGACATAACAGAGTCGAAACCATTCACTTCGTCTTGAAAAACGGAATCCTTGCTTGAAACGTCGTTTCGCACAACTGGATAGAACGAAACATCGGTCTATATCAAGATTAGAGATGTGTCGAGTTCCCAGCGATTCTGGAATCTCAACTCAACGTAAACGTGTCGAACCCGTTTATTTTGTCGAAAAACATTAAATTCTCGCGTGAAACGTCGTCTCGCATAGCTGCATTTAACAAAACTTCGGTCTACCCGGAGAATTGTGATTTCGCGTGTTTCCAGCAATTCTGGCATCTCATCTCAACGTAAAAGTGTCAAAATCGTTTATGCTGTTCGAAAAGAAGAATCCTTGCGTTGAATATCGCCTGGCACGGCTGTACCGAACGAAACTTCAATCTACCGCGAGAATCGAAATTTCGCGTGGTTCGAGTGATTCTGACATCTGGGCTCAACATAAAAGTGATGAAATTATTCAATTAGGCTCGAAAAATGGAATCCTTGCATTAAACGTCGTCTTGCTCGACTGAATCAATCGATATATCGAGCTAACCGAAAATCGATATGTCCCGAGTTCCGAGCGATTCTAGCATCACGGATCGAAATAAGAGTATTAGAACAATTTATTTCAGCTCCAATAGTAATATTATCTCGTTTAACGTCGTCACGCACAATTGTATCGAACGGAATATCGATCTTACTAAGAATCGGATGTTCCGAGATTTAGACGATTCTGGCACCTCAATTTACCGTCAACGTGTCATATCTTTCAGTCCGTCATGAAACATCTATTTCTTGCAAAAAAAAACGTCGTCTCGCACGGCTGTACCAAACGAAACTTCGATCTACTGCGAAAATCGAACTTTTGCGTGGCTCAAAACATTGTATCGTCTGGGCAAAATATAAATTGATCAAATTATTTATTTCGTATCGAACATCGAAATTCTCGCGTCAAACGTAGTCTCGCACAATCGTTTCGATCAAAACATCGATCTGAACCGAGATCCGAGATATCCCGAGTTCGAGCGATTCTTGCATTTAAGCTCGACGTTAAAGTTTCAAGCCCGTTCAATTTGTCCGACAACACGAGATTTCTGCGCTATTTATCTTTTAGCACGGCTGTGTCGGACAAATCATCGAACTACACCGAGAACCGAGTTGTCCCGAGATCCAAGCGATTCTCGCATCTCAGCTTAACGAAAACAGCGAAAGTCGTTTATCTCGTCCAATAACACGATATTCTCGCATTAGACGTCGTCTTGCACAGGTGTATCGATAGTAAAGTCGATCTACATCCAGAATCGTAATCAACCGAGTTCAGGATGATTCTGGGATCTCGGCTCGACATAACAGAGTCACAACTATTCACTTCATCTTAAAAAAAAATCCTTGCTTGAAACGTCGTTTTGCACAATTGTATTGAACGAAACATCGGTCTATATCAAGATTCGAGATGTGCCGAGTCTCAGCGATTCCAAAATCTCGACTCAACGTAGTCGTGTCGAAACCGTTAATTTTGTCCAAAATTATGAAATCGTTGCGTGAAACGTCGTCTCGCATAGCTGCATTGAACAAAACTTCGGTCTACCAGGAGAATTGTGATTTCGCGTGTTTCCAGCAATTCTGGCATCTCATCTCAACGTAAAAGTGTCAAAATCATTTATGCTGTTCGAAAAGAAGAATCCTTGCGTTGAATATCGCCTGGCACGGCTGTACCGAACGAAACTTCAATCTACCGCGAGAATCGAAATTTCGCGTGGTTCGAGTGATTCTGACATCTGGGCTCAACATAAAAGTGATGAAATTATTCAATTAGGCTCGAAAAATAGAATCCTTGCATTGAACGTCGTCTTGCTCGACTGAATCAATCGATATATCGAGCTAACCGAAAATCGATATGTCCCGAGTTCCGAGCGATTCTAGCATCACGGATCGAAATAAGAGTATTAGAACAATTTATTCCAGCTCCAATACTAATATTATCTCGTTTAACGTCGTCACGCACAATTGTATCGAACGGAATATCGATCTTACTAAGAATCGGATGTTCCGAGATTTAGACGATTCTGGCACCTCAACTTACCGTCAACGTGTCATATCTTTCAGTCCGTCATGAAACATCTATTTCTTGCAAAAAAAAAACGTCGTCTCGCACGGCTGTACCAAACGAAACTTCGATCTACTGCGAAAATCGAACTTTTGCGTGGCTCAAAACATTGTATCGTCTGGGCAAAATATAAATTAATCAAATTATTTATTTCGTATCGAACATCGAAATTCTCGCGTCAAACGTAGTCTCGCACAATCATTTCGATCAAAACATCGATCTGAACCGAGATCCGAGATATCCCGAGTTCGAGCGATTCTTGCATTTAAGCTCGACGTTAAAGTTTCAAGCACGTTCATTTTGTCCGACAACACGAGATTTCTGCGCTATTTATCTTTTAGCACGGCTGTGTCGGACGAAATCATTGAACTACACCGAGAACCGAGTTGTCCCGAGATCCAAGCGATTCTCGCATCTCAGCTTAACGAAAACAGCGAAAGTCGTTTATCTCGTCCAATAACACGATATTCTCGCATTAGACGTCGTCTTGCACAGGTGTATCGATAGTAAAGTCGATCTACATCCAGAATCGTAATCAACCGAGTTCAGGATGATTCTGGGATCTCGATTCGACATAACAGAGTCACAACTATTCACTTCATCTTAAAAAAAAATCCTTGCTTGAAACGTCGTTTTGCACAATTGTATTGAACGAAACATCGGTCTATATCAAGATTCGAGATGTGCCGAGTCTCAGCGATTCCAAAATCTCGACTCAACGTAGTCGTGTCGAAACCGTTAATTTTGTCCAAAATTATGAAATCGTTGCGTGAAACGTCGTCTCGCATAGCTGCATTGAACAAAACTTCGGTCTACTCGGAGAATTGTGATTTTGCGTGTTTCGAGCAATTCGGGCATCTCATCTCAACGTAAAGGTGACAAAATCGTTTATGCTGTTTAAAAAAAAGAATTGTCGCGTTGATTATCGTCTGGCATGGCTGTCCCGAACGAAACTTCGATCTGGCGCGAGAATCGAAATTCCGCGTGGTTTAAGTGATTCTGACATCTCAGCTCAACATAAAAGTGATCAAATCATTCATTTTGGCTCGGAAAATGGAATCCTTGCATTAAACGTCGTCTTGCTCGACTGAATCGGTCGATATATTGAGCTAACCGAGAATCGAGATGTCCCGAGTTTCGAGTGATTCTAGCATCACGGATCGAATTAAGGGCATTAGAACCATTTATTTCCGCTCAAATACCAATATTATCTCGTTTAACGTCGTCTCACATAATTGTATCGAACGGAATATCGATCTTACTAAGAATCGAGATGTCCCGAGATTTCGACGATTCTGGCACCTCAACTTACCGTCAACGTGTCATATCTTTCAGTCCGTCACGAAACATCTATTTCTTAAAAAAAAAACGTCGTCTCGCACGGCTGTACCAAACGAAACTTCGATCTACTGCGAAAATCGAAATTTCGCGTGGCTCAAAACATTGTATCGTCTGGGCAGAATATAAATTGATCAAATTATTCATTTCGTATCGAACATCGAAATTCTCGCGTCAAACGTAGTCTCGCACAATCTTTTCGATCAAAACATCGATCTGAACCGAGATCCGAGATATCCCGAGTTCGAGCGATTCTTGCATTTAAGCTCGACGTTAAAGTTTCAATTTCGTTTTTTTTTGTCCGACAACACGAGATTTTTTGAAATTTCTATTCATCGTCTTTCGCGGCTGTGTCGGACGAAATCATCGAACTACACCGAGATTCGAGATGTCCCGAGTTTAAGCGATTCTCGCATCTCAGCTCAACGAAAACAGTGGAAGTCGTTTATCTCGTTTAATAACACGAAATTCTCGCATTAGATGTTGTCTTGCATAGGTGTAACGATAGAAAAGTCGATCTACATCGAGAATCGTAATGAACAGAGGTCAGGATGATTCTGGGATCTCGGCTCGACGTAACAGAGTCGAAACCATTCACTTCGTCTTGAAAAACGGAATCCTTGCTTGAAACGTCGTTACGCACAACTGGATAGAACGAAACATCGGTCTATATCAAGATTAGAGATGTGTCGAGTTCCCAGCGATTCTGGAATCTCAACTCAACGTAAACGTGTCGAACCCGTTCATTTTGTCGAAAAACATGAAATTCTCGCGTGAAACGTCGTTTTGCATAGCTGCATTGAACAAAACTTCGGTCTACCCGGAGAATTGTGATTTCGCGTGTTTCCAGCAATTCTGGCATCTCATCTCAACGTAAAAGTGTCAAAATCATTTATGCTGTTCGAAAAGAAGAATCCTTGCGTTGAATATCGCCTGGCACGGCTGTGCCGAACGAAACTTCAATCTACCGCGAGAATCGAAATTTCGCGTGGTTCGAGTGATTCTGACATCTGGGCTCAACATAAAAGTGATGAAATTATTCAATTAGGCTCGAAAAATAGAATCCTTGCATTGAACGTCGTCTTGCTCGACTGAATCAATCGATATATCGAGCTAACCGAAAATCGATATGTCCCGAGTTCCGAGCGATTCTAGCATCACGGATCGAAATAAGAGTATTAGAACAATTTATTTCAGCTCCAATACTAATATTATCTCGTTTAACGTCATCACGCACAATTGTATCGAACGGAATATCGATCTTACTAAGAATCGGATGTTCCGAGATTTAGACGATTCTGGCACCTCAACTTACCGTCAACGTGTCATATCTTTCAGTCCGTCATGAAACATCTATTTCTTGCAAAAAAAAACGTCGTCTCGCACGGCTGTACCAAACGAAACTTCGATCTACTGCGAAAATCGAACTTTTGCGTGGCTCAAAACATTGTATCGTCTGGGCAAAATATAAATTGATTAAATTATTTATTTCGTATCGAACATCGAAATTCTCGCGTCAAACGTAGTCTCGCACAATCGTTTCGATCAAAACATCGATCTGAACCGAGATCCGAGATATCCCGAGTTCGAGCGATTCTTGCATTTAAGCTCGACGTTAAAGTTTCAATTTCGTTTTTTTTTGTCCGACAACACGAGATTTTTTGAAATTTCTATTCATCGTCTTTCGCGGCTGTGTCGGACGAGATCATCGAACTACACCGAGATTCGAGATGTCCCGAGTTTTAGCGATTCTCGCATCTCAGCTCAACGAAAACAGTGGAAGTCGTTTATCTCGTTTAATGACACGAAATTCTCGCATTAGATGTTGTCTTGCATAGGTGTATCGATAGAAAAGTCGATCTACATCGAGAATCGTAATGAACAGAGGTCAGGATGATTCTGGGATCTCGGCTCGACATAACAGAGTCGAAACCATTGACTTCGTCTTGAAAAACGGAATCCTTGCTTGAAACGTCGTTTCGCACAACTGGATAGAACGAAACATCGGTCTATATCAAGATTAGAGATGTGTCGAGTTCCCAGCGATTCTGGAATCTCAACTCAACGTAAACGTGTCGAACCCGTTCATTTTGTCGAAAAACATGAAATTCTCGCGTGAAACGTCGTCTCGCATAGCTGTATTGAACGAAACTTCGTTGTTTCCCGAAAATTAAGATTTCGCCTGTTTCGAGCGGTTCTGGCATCTCAACTCAACGTAAAAGTGTCAAAATCGTGTATTTTGTCTGAAAACGAAAGAGTTCTTGCGTTAAACGTCGTTTGGCATAGCTGTATCGAACGAAACTTCGATCTTCATCGAGATTCGAGATGTCCCGAGATTCGAGCGATTCTCGCATCTCGGCTCACCGAAAACTGTGAAAGTCGTTTATCTCGTCCAATAACGGGAAGATCTTGCATTAGACGTCGTCTTGCATAGGTGTATCGATAGAAAAGTCGATCTGCATCGAGAATCGTGCTTAACAGAGGTCAGGATGATTCTGAGATCTCGGCTCGATATAACAGAGTCAAAACCATTCACTTCGTCTTGAAAAACAAAATCCTTGCTTGAAACGTCATTCTGCACAATTGTATTGAACGAAACATCGGTCTATATTAAGATTCAAGATGTGCCGAGTTTCCAGCGATTCTTAAATCTCGACTCAACGTAATCGTGTTAAAACCGTTAATTTTGTCCAAAATTATGAGACCGTTGCGTGAAACGTCGTCTCGCATAGCTGCATTGAACAAAACTTCGGTCTACCCGGAGAATTGTGATTTCGCGTGTTTCGAGCAATTCTGGCATCTCAACTCAACGTAAAAGTGTCAAAATCGTTTATGCTGTTCGAAAAGAAGAATCCTTGCGTTGAATATCGCCTGGCACGGCTGTACCGAACGAAACTTCAATCTACCGCGAGAATCGAAATTTCGCGTGGTTCGAGTGATTCTGACATCTGGGCTCAACATAAAAGTGATGAAATTATTCAATTAGGCTCGAAAAATAGAATCCTTGCATTGAACGTCGTCTTGCTCGACTGAATCAATCGATATATCGAGCTAACCGAAAATCGATATGTCCCGAGTTCCGAGCGATTCTAGCATCACGGATCGAAATAAGAGTATTAGAACAATTTATTCCAGCTCCAATACTAATATTATCTCGTTTAACGTCGTCACGCACAATTGTATCGAACGGAATATCGATCTTACTAAGAATCGGATGTTCCGAGATTTAGACGATTCTGGCACCTCAACTTACCGTCAACGTGTCATATCTTTCAGTCCGTCATGAAACATCTATTTCTTGCAAAAAAAAAACGTCGTCTCGCACGGCTGTACCAAACGAAACTTCGATCTACTGCGAAAATCGAACTTTTGCGTGGCTCAAAACATTGTATCGTCTGGGCAAAATATAAATTAATCAAATTATTTATTTCGTATCGAACATCGAAATTCTCGCGTCAAACGTAGTCTCGCACAATCATTTCGATCAAAACATCGATCTGAACCGAGATCCGAGATATCCCGAGTTCGAGCGATTCTTGCATTTAAGCTCGACGTTAAAGTTTCAAGCACGTTCATTTTGTCCGACAACACGAGATTTCTGCGCTATTTATCTTTTAGCACGGCTGTGTCGGACGAAATCATTGAACTACACCGAGAACCGAGTTGTCCCGAGATCCAAGCGATTCTCGCATCTCAGCTTAACGAAAACAGCGAAAGTCGTTTATCTCGTCCAATAACACGATATTCTCGCATTAGACGTCGTCTTGCACAGGTGTATCGATAGTAAAGTCGATCTACATCCAGAATCGTAATCAACCGAGTTCAGGATGATTCTGGGATCTCGGCTCGACATAACAGAGTCACAACTATTCACTTCATCTTAAAAAAAAATCCTTGCTTGAAACCTCGTTTCGCACAACTGGATAGAACGAGACATCGGTCTATATCAAGATTAGAGATGTGTCGAGTTCCCAGCGATTCTAGAATCTCAACTCAACGTAAACGTGTCGAACCCGTTCATTTTGTCGAAAAACACGAAATTCTCGAGTGAAACGTCGTCTCGCATAGCTGTATTGAACGAAACTTCGTTGTTTCCCGAAAATTGAGATTTCGCCTGTTTCGAGCGGTTCTGGCATCTCAACTCAACGTAAAAGTGTCAAAATCGTGTATTTTGTCTGAAAACGAAAGAGTTCTTGCGTTAAACGTCGTTTGGCATAGCTGTATCAAACAAAACTTCGATCTTCATCGAGATTCGAGATGTCCCGAGATTCGAGCGATTCTCGCATCTCGGCTCACCGAAAACTGTGAAAGTCGTTTATCTCGTCCAATAACGGGAAGATCTTGCATTAGACGTCGTCTTGCATAGGTGTATCAATAGAAAAGTCGATCTGCATCGAGAATCGTGCTTAACAGAGGTCAGGATGATTCTGGGATCTCGGCTCGATATAACAGAGTCAAAACCATTCACTTCGTCTTGAAAAACAAAATCCTTGCTTGAAACGTCATTCTGCACAATTGTATCGAACGAAACATCGGTCTATATTAAGATTCAAGATGTGCCGAGTTTCCAGCGATTCTTAAATCTCGACTTAACGTAATCGTGTTAAAACCGTTAATTTTGTCCAAAATTATGAGACCGTTGCGTGAAACGTCGTCTCGCATAGCTGCATTGAACAAAACTTCGGTCTACCCGGAGAATTGTGATTTCGCGTGTTTCCAGCAATTCTGGCATCTCATCTCAACGTAAAAGTGTCAAAATCGTTTATGCTGTTCGAGAAGAAGAATCCTTGCGTTGAATATCGCCTGGCACGGCTGTACCGAACGAAACTTCAATCTACCGCGAGAATCGAAATTTCGCGTGGTTCGAGTGATTCTGACATCTGGGCTCAACATAAAAGTGATGAAATTATTCAATTAGGCTCGAAAAATGGAATCCTTGCATTGAACGTCGTCTTGCTCGACTGAATCAATCGATATATCGAGCTAACCGAAAATCGATATGTCCCGAGTTCCGAGCGATTCTAGCATCACGGATCGAAATAAGAGTATTAGAACAATTTATTTCAGCTCCAATACTAATATTATCTCGTTTAACGTCGTCACGCACAATTGTATCGAACGGAATATCGATCTTACTAAGAATCGGATGTTCCGAGATTTAGACGATTCTGGCACCTCAACTTACCGTCAACGTGTCATATCTTTCAGTCCGTCATGAAACATCTATTTCTTGCAAAAAAAAACGTCGTCTCGCACGGCTGTACCAAACGAAACTTCGATCTACTGCGAAAATCGAACTTTTGCGTGGCTCAAAACATTGTATCGTCTGGGCAAAATATAAATTGATCAAATTATTTATTTCGTATCGAACATCGAAATTCTCGCGTCAAACGTAGTCTCGCACAATCGTTTCGATCAAAACATCGATCTGAACCGAGATCCGAGATATCCCGAGTTCGAGCGATTCTTGCATTTAAGCTCGACGTTAAAGTTTCAAGCCCGTTCATTTTGTCCGACAACACGAGATTTCTGCGCTATTTATCTTTTAGCACGGCTGTGTCGGACAAATCATCGAACTACACCGAGAACCGAGTTGTCCCGAGATCCAAGCGATTCTCGCATCTCAGCTTAACGAAAACAGCGAAAGTCGTTTATCTCGTCCAATAACACGATATTCTCGCATTAGACGTCGTCTTGCACAGGTGTATCGATAGTAAAGTCGATCTACATCCAGAATCGTAATCAACCGAGTTCAGGATGATTCTGGGATCTCGATTCGACATAACAGAGTCACAACTATTCACTTCATCTTAAAAAAAAATCCTTGCTTGAAACGTCGTTTTGCACAATTGTATTGAACGAAACATCGGTCTATATCAAGATTCGAGATGTGCCGAGTCTCAGCGATTCCAAAATCTCGACTCAACGTAGTCGTGTCGAAACCGTTAATTTTGTCCAAAATTATGAAATCGTTGCGTGAAACGTCGTCTCGCATAGCTGCATTGAACAAAACTTCGGTCTACTCGGAGAATTGTGATTTTGCGTGTTTCGAGCAATTCGGGCATCTCATCTCAACGTAAAGGTGACAAAATCGTTTATGCTGTTTAAAAAAAAGAATTGTCGCGTTGATTATCGTCTGGCATGGCTGTCCCGAACGAAACTTCGATCTGGCGCGAGAATCGAAATTCCGCGTGGTTTAAGTGATTCTGACATCTCAGCTCAACATAAAAGTGATCAAATCATTCATTTTGGCTCGGAAAATGGAATCCTTGCATTAAACGTCGTCTTGCTCGACTGAATCGGTCGATATATTGAGCTAACCGAGAATCGAGATGTCCCGAGTTTCGAGTGATTCTAGCATCACGGATCGAATTAAGGGCATTAGAACCATTCATTTCCGCTCAAATACCAATATTATCTCGTTTAACGTCGTCACATATAATTGTATCGAACGGAATATCGATCTTACTAAGAATCGAGATGTCCCGAGATTTCGACGATTCTGGCACCTCAACTTACCGTCAACGTGTCATATCTTTCAGTCCGTCATGAAACATCTATTTCTTGAAAAAAAAACGTCGTCTCGCACGGCTGTACCAAACGAAACTTCGATCTACTGCGAAAATCGAAATTTCGCGTGGCTCAAAACATTGTATCGTCTGGGCAGAATATAAATTGATCAAATTATTCATTTCGTATCGAACATCGAAATTCTCGCGTCAAACGTAGTCTCGCACAATCGTTTCGATCAAAACATCGATCTGAACCGAGATCCGAGATATCCCGAGTTCGAGCGATTCTTGCATTTAAGCTCGACGTTAAAGTTTCAATTTCGTTTTTTTTTGTCCGACAACACGAGATTTTTTGAAATTTCTATTCATCGTCTTTCGCGGCTGAGTCGGACGAAATCATCGAACTACACCGAGATTCGAGATGTCCCGAGTTTAAGCGATTCTCGCATCTCAGCTCAACGAAAACAGTGGAAGTCGTTTATCTCGTTCAATAACACGAAATTCTCGCATTAGATGTTGTCTTGCATAGGTGTATCGATAGAAAAGTCGATCTACATCGAGAATCGTAATGAACAGAGGTCAGGATGATTCTGGGATCTCGGCTCGACATAACAGAGTCGAAACCATTCACTTCGTCTTGAAAAACGGAATCCTTGCTTGAAACGTCGTTTCGCACAACTGGATAGAACGAAACATCGGTCTATATCAAGATTAGAGATGTGTCGAGTTCCCAGCGATTCTGGAATCTCAACTCAACGTAAACGTGTCGAACCCGTTTATTTTGTCGAAAAACATTAAATTCTCGCGTGAAACGTCGTCTCGCATAGCTGCATTTAACAAAACTTCGGTCTACCCGGAGAATTGTGATTTCGCGTGTTTCCAGCAATTCTGGCATCTCATCTCAACGTAAAAGTGTCAAAATCGTTTATGCTGTTCGAAAAGAAGAATCCTTGCGTTGAATATCGCCTGGCACGGCTGTACCGAACGAAACTTCAATCTACCGCGAGAATCGAAATTTCGCGTGGTTCGAGTGATTCTGACATCTGGGCTCAACATAAAAGTGATGAAATTATTCAATTAGGCTCGAAAAATGGAATCCTTGCATTAAACGTCGTCTTGCTCGACTGAATCAATCGATATATCGAGCTAACCGAAAATCGATATGTCCCGAGTTCCGAGCGATTCTAGCATCACGGATCGAAATAAGAGTATTAGAACCATTTATTTCAGCTCCAATACTAATATTATCTCGTTTAACGTCGTCACGCACAATTGTATCGAACGGAATATCGATCTTACTAAGAATCGGATGTTCCGAGATTTAGACGATTCTGGCACCTCAATTTACCGTCAACGTGTCATATCTTTCAGTCCGTCATGAAACATCTATTTCTTGCAAAAAAAAACGTCGTCTCGCACGGCTGTACCAAACGAAACTTCGATCTACTGCGAAAATCGAACTTTTGCGTGGCTCAAAACATTGTATCGTCTGGGCAAAATATAAATTGATCAAATTATTTATTTCGTATCGAACATCGAAATTCTCGCGTCAAACGTAGTCTCGCACAATCGTTTCGATCAAAACATCGATCTGAACCGAGATCCGAGATATCCCGAGTTCGAGCGATTCTTGCATTTAAGCTCGACGTTAAAGTTTCAAGCCCGTTCAATTTGTCCGACAACACGAGATTTCTGCGCTATTTATCTTTTAGCACGGCTGTGTCGGACAAATCATCGAACTACACCGAGAACCGAGTTGTCCCGAGATCCAAGCGATTCTCGCATCTCAGCTTAACGAAAACAGCGAAAGTCGTTTATCTCGTCCAATAACACGATATTCTCGCATTAGACGTCGTCTTGCACAGGTGTATCGATAGTAAAGTCGATCTACATCCAGAATCGTAATCAACCGAGTTCAGGATGATTCTGGGATCTCGGCTCGACATAACAGAGTCACAACTATTCACTTCATCTTAAAAAAAAATCCTTGCTTGAAACGTCGTTTTGCACAATTGTATTGAACGAAACATCGGTCTATATCAAGATTCGAGATGTGCCGAGTCTCAGCGATTCCAAAATCTCGACTCAACGTAGTCGTGTCGAAACCGTTAATTTTGTCCAAAATTATGAAATCGTTGCGTGAAACGTCGTCTCGCATAGCTGCATTGAACAAAACTTCGGTCTACTCGGAGAATTGTGATTTCGCGTGTTTCGAGCAATTCGGGCATCTCATCTCAACGTAAAGGTGACAAAATCGTTTATGCTGTTTAAAAAGAAGAATTGTCGCGTTGATTATCGTCTGGCATGGCTGTCCCGAACGAAACTTCGATCTGGCGCGAGAATCGAAATTCCGCGTGGTTTAAGTGATTCTGACATCTCAGCTCAACATAAAAGTGATCAAATCATTCATTTTGGCTCGGAAAATGGAATCCTTGCATTAAACGTCGTCTTGCTCGACTGAATCGGTCGATATATTGAGCTAACCGAGAATCGAGATGTCCCGAGTTTCGAGTGATTCTAGCATCACGGATCGAATTAAGGGCATTAGAACCATTTATTTCCGCTCAAATACCAATATTATCTCGCTTAACGTCGTCACACATAATTGTATCGAACGGAATATCGATCTTACTAAGAATCGAGATGTCCCGAGATTTCGACGATTCTGGCACCTCAACTTACCGTCAACGTGTCATATCTTTCAGTCCGTCATGAAACATCTATTTCTTGAAAAAAAAAACGTCGTCTCGCACGGCTGTACCAAACGAAACTTCGATCTACTGCGAAAATCGAAATTTCGCGTGGCTCAAAACATTGTATCGTCTGTGCAGAATATAAATTGATCATATTATTCATTTCGTATCGAACATCGAAATTCTCGCGTCAAACGTAGTCTCGCACAATCGTTTCGATCAAAACATCGATCTGAACCGAGATCCGAGATATCCCGAGTTCGAGCGATTCTTGCATTTAAGCTCGACGTTAAAGTTTCAATTTCGTTTTTTTTTGTCCGACAACACGAGATTTTTTGAAATTTCTATTCATCGTCTTTCGCAGCTGTGTCGGACGAAATCATCGAACTACACCGAGATTCGAGATGTCCCGAGTTTAAGCGATTCTCGCATCTCAGCTCAACGAAAACAGTGGAAGTCGTTTATCTCGTTCAATAACACGAAATTCTCGCATTAGATGTTGTCTTGCATAGGTGTATCGATAGAAAAGTCGATCTACATCGAGAATCGTAATGAACAGAGGTCAGGATGATTCTGGGATCTCGGCTCGACATAACAGAGTCGAAACCATTCACTTCGTCTTGAAAAACGGAATCCTTGCTTGAAACGTCATTCTGCACAATTGTATTGAACGAAACATCGGTCTATATTAAGATTCAAGATGTGCCGAGTTTCCAGCGATTCCTCAATCTCGACTCAACGTAATCGTGTTAAAACCGTTAATTTTGTCCAAAATTATGAGACCGTTGCGTGAAACGTCGTCTCGCATAGCTGCATTGAACAAAACTTCGGTCTACCCGGAGAATCGTGATTTCGCGTGTTTCGAGCAATTCTGGCATCTCATCTCAACGTAAAAGTGTCAAAATCGTTTATGCTGTTCGAAAAGAAGAATCCTTGCGTTGAATATCGTCTGGCACGGCTGTACCGAACGAAACTTCAATCTACCGCGAGAATCGAAATTTCGCGTGGTTCGAGTGATTCTGACATCTGGGCTCAACATAAAAGTGATAAAATTATTCAATTAGGCTCGAAAAATGGAATCCTTGCATTAAACGTCGTCTTGCTCGACTGAATCAATCGATATATCGAGCTAACCGAAAATCGATATGTCCCGAGTTCCGAGCGATTCTAGCAACACGGATCGAAATAAGAGTATTAGAACAATTTATTTCAGCTCAAATACTAATATTATCTCGTTTAACGTCGTCACGCACAATTGTATCGAACGGAATATCGATCTTACTAAGAATCGGATGTTCCGAGATTTAGACGATTCTGGCACCTCAACTTACCGTCAACTCGTCATATCTTTCAGTCCGTCATGAAACATCTAATTCTTGCAAAAAAAAACGTCGTCTCGCACGGCTGTACGAAACGAAACTTCGATCTACTGCGAAAATCGAACTTTTGCGTGGCTCAAAACATTGTATCGTCTGGGCAAAATATAAATTGATCAAATTATTCATTTTGTATCGAACATCGAAATTCTCGCGTCAAACGTAGTCTCGCACAATCGTTTCGATCAAAACATCGATCTGAACCGAGATCCGAGATATCCCGAGTTCGAGCGATTCTTGCATTTAAGCTCGACGTTAAAGTTTCAAACCCGTTCATTTTGTCCGACAACACGAGATTTCTGCGCTATTTATCTTTTAGCACGGCTGCGTCGGACGAATCATCGAACTACACCGAGAACCGAGTTGTCCCGAGATCCAAGCGATTCTCGCATCTCAGCTTAACGAAAACAGCGAAAGTCGTTTATCTCGTCCAATAACACGATATTCTCGCATTAGACGTCGTCTTGCACAGGTGTATCGATAGTAAAGTCGATCTACATCCAGAATCGTAATCAACCGAGTTCAGGATGATTCTGGGATCTCGGCTCGACATAACAGAGTCACAACTATTCACTTCATCTTCAAAAAAAAATCCTTGCTTGAAACGTCGTTTTGCACAATTGTATTGAACGAAACATCGGTCTATATCAAGATTCGAGATGTGCCGAGTCTCAACGATTCCAAAATCTCGACTCAACGTAGTCGTGTCGAAACCATGAATTTTGTCCAAAATTATGAAATCGTTGCGTGAAACGTCGTCTCGCATAGCTGCATTGAACAAAACTTCGGTCTACTCGGAGAATTGTGATTTCGCGTGTTTTGAGCAATTCGGGCATCTCATCTCAACGTAAAGGTAACAAAATCGTTTATGCTGTTTAAAAAGAAGAATTGTCGCGTTGATTATCGTCTGGCATGGCTGTCCCGAACGAAACTTCGATCTGCCGCGAGAATCGAAATTCCGCGTGGTTTAAGTGATTCTGACATCTCAGCTCAACATAAAAGTGATCAAATCATTCATTTTGGCTCGGAAAATGGAATCCTTGCATTAAACGTCGTCTTGCTCGACTGAATCGGTCGATATATTGAGCTAACCGAGAATCGAGATGTCCCGAGTTTCGAGTGATTCTAGCATCACGGATCGAATTAAGGGCATTAGAACCATTTATTTCCGCTCAAATACCAATATTATCTCGTTTAACGTCGTCTCACATAATTGTATCGAACGGAATATCGATCTTACTAAGAATCGAGATGTCCCGAGATTTCGACGATTCTGGCACCTCAACTTACCGTCAACGTGTCATATCTTTCAGTCCGTCACGAAACATCTATTTCTTAAAAAAAAAACGTCGTCTCGCACGGCTGTACCAAACGAAACTTCGATCTACTGCGAAAATCGAAATTTCGCGTGGCTCAAAACATTGTATCGTCTGGGCAGAATATAAATTGATCAAATTATTCATTTCGTATCGAACATCGAAATTCTCGCGTCAAACGTAGTCTCGCACAATCTTTTCGATCAAAACATCGATCTGAACCGAGATCCGAGATATCCCGAGTTCGAGCGATTCTTGCATTTAAGCTCGACGTTAAAGTTTCAATTTCGTTTTTTTTTGTCCGACAACACGAGATTTTTTGAAATTTCTATTCATCGTCTTTCGCGGCTGTGTCGGACGAAATCATCGAACTACACCGAGATTCGAGATGTCCCGAGTTTAAGCGATTCTCGCATCTCAGCTCAACGAAAACAGTGGAAGTCGTTTATCTCGTTTAATAACACGAAATTCTCGCATTAGATGTTGTCTTGCATAGGTGTAACGATAGAAAAGTCGATCTACATCGAGAATCGTAATGAACAGAGGTCAGGATGATTCTGGGATCTCGGCTCGACGTAACAGAGTCGAAACCATTCACTTCGTCTTGAAAAACGGAATCCTTGCTTGAAACGTCGTTACGCACAACTGGATAGAACGAAACATCGGTCTATATCAAGATTAGAGATGTGTCGAGTTCCCAGCGATTCTGGAATCTCAACTCAACGTAAACGTGTCGAACCCGTTCATTTTGTCGAAAAACATGAAATTCTCGCGTGAAACGTCGTTTTGCATAGCTGCATTGAACAAAACTTCGGTCTACCCGGAGAATTGTGATTTCGCGTGTTTCCAGCAATTCTGGCATCTCATCTCAACGTAAAAGTGTCAAAATCATTTATGCTGTTCGAAAAGAAGAATCCTTGCGTTGAATATCGCCTGGCACGGCTGTGCCGAACGAAACTTCAATCTACCGCGAGAATCGAAATTTCGCGTGGTTCGAGTGATTCTGACATCTGGGCTCAACATAAAAGTGATGAAATTATTCAATTAGGCTCGAAAAATAGAATCCTTGCATTGAACGTCGTCTTGCTCGACTGAATCAATCGATATATCGAGCTAACCGAAAATCGATATGTCCCGAGTTCCGAGCGATTCTAGCATCACGGATCGAAATAAGAGTATTAGAACAATTTATTTCAGCTCCAATACTAATATTATCTCGTTTAACGTCATCACGCACAATTGTATCGAACGGAATATCGATCTTACTAAGAATCGGATGTTCCGAGATTTAGACGATTCTGGCACCTCAACTTACCGTCAACGTGTCATATCTTTCAGTCCGTCATGAAACATCTATTTCTTGCAAAAAAAAACGTCGTCTCGCACGGCTGTACCAAACGAAACTTCGATCTACTGCGAAAATCGAACTTTTGCGTGGCTCAAAACATTGTATCGTCTGGGCAAAATATAAATTGATTAAATTATTTATTTCGTATCGAACATCGAAATTCTCGCGTCAAACGTAGTCTCGCACAATCGTTTCGATCAAAACATCGATCTGAACCGAGATCCGAGATATCCCGAGTTCGAGCGATTCTTGCATTTAAGCTCGACGTTAAAGTTTCAATTTCGTTTTTTTTTGTCCGACAACACGAGATTTTTTGAAATTTCTATTCATCGTCTTTCGCGGCTGTGTCGGACGAGATCATCGAACTACACCGAGATTCGAGATGTCCCGAGTTTTAGCGATTCTCGCATCTCAGCTCAACGAAAACAGTGGAAGTCGTTTATCTCGTTTAATGACACGAAATTCTCGCATTAGATGTTGTCTTGCATAGGTGTATCGATAGAAAAGTCGATCTACATCGAGAATCGTAATGAACAGAGGTCAGGATGATTCTGGGATCTCGGCTCGACATAACAGAGTCGAAACCATTGACTTCGTCTTGAAAAACGGAATCCTTGCTTGAAACGTCGTTTCGCACAACTGGATAGAACGAAACATCGGTCTATATCAAGATTAGAGATGTGTCGAGTTCCCAGCGATTCTGGAATCTCAACTCAACGTAAACGTGTCGAACCCGTTCATTTTGTCGAAAAACATGAAATTCTCGCGTGAAACGTCGTCTCGCATAGCTGTATTGAACGAAACTTCGTTGTTTCCCGAAAATTAAGATTTCGCCTGTTTCGAGCGGTTCTGGCATCTCAACTCAACGTAAAAGTGTCAAAATCGTGTATTTTGTCTGAAAACGAAAGAGTTCTTGCGTTAAACGTCGTTTGGCATAGCTGTATCGAACGAAACTTCGATCTTCATCGAGATTCGAGATGTCCCGAGATTCGAGCGATTCTCGCATCTCGGCTCACCGAAAACTGTGAAAGTCGTTTATCTCGTCCAATAACGGGAAGATCTTGCATTAGACGTCGTCTTGCATAGGTGTATCGATAGAAAAGTCGATCTGCATCGAGAATCGTGCTTAACAGAGGTCAGGATGATTCTGAGATCTCGGCTCGATATAACAGAGTCAAAACCATTCACTTCGTCTTGAAAAACAAAATCCTTGCTTGAAACGTCATTCTGCACAATTGTATTGAACGAAACATCGGTCTATATTAAGATTCAAGATGTGCCGAGTTTCCAGCGATTCTTAAATCTCGACTCAACGTAATCGTGTTAAAACCGTTAATTTTGTCCAAAATTATGAGACCGTTGCGTGAAACGTCGTCTCGCATAGCTGCATTGAACAAAACTTCGGTCTACCCGGAGAATTGTGATTTCGCGTGTTTCGAGCAATTCTGGCATCTCAACTCAACGTAAAAGTGTCAAAATCGTTTATGCTGTTCGAAAAGAAGAATCCTTGCGTTGAATATCGTCTGGCACGGCTGTACCGAACGAAACTTCAATCTACCGCGAGAATCGAAATTTCGCGTGGTTCGAGTGTTTCTGACATCTGGGGTCAACATAAAAGTGATGAAATTATTCAATTAGGCTCGAAAAATGGAATCCTTGCATTGAACGTCGTCTTGCTCGACTGAATCAATCGATATATCGAGCTAACCGAAAATCGATATGTCCCGAGTTCCGAGCGATTCTAGCATCACGGATCGAAATAAGAGTATTAGAACAATTTATTTCAGCTCAAATACTAATATTATCTCGTTTAACGTCGTCACGCACAATTGTATCGAACGGAATATCGATCTTACTAAGAATCGAATGTTCCGAGATTTAGACGATTCTGGCACCTCAACTTACCGTCAACGTGTCATATCTTTCAGTCCGTCATGAAACATCTATTTCTTGCAAAAAAAAACGTCGTCTCGCACGGCTGTACCAAACGAAACTTCGATCTACTGCGAAAATCGAACTTTTGCGTGGCTCAAAACATTGTATCGTCTGGGCAGAATATAAATTGATCAAATTATTTATTTCGTATCGAACATCGAAATTCTCGCGTCAAACGTAGTCTCGCACAATCGTTTTGATCAAAACATCGATCTGAACCGAGATCCGAGATATCCCGAGTTCGAGCGATTCTTGCATTTAAGCTCAACGTTAAAGTTTTAAACCCGTTCATTTTGTCCGACAACACGAGATTTCTGAGCTATTTATCTTTTAGCACGGCTGTGTCGGACGAATCATCGAACTACACCGAGAACCGAGTTGTCCCGAGATCCAAGCGATTCTCGCATCTCAGCTTAACGAAAACAGCGAAAGTCGTTTATCTCGTCCAATAACACGATATTCTCGCATTAGACGTCGTCTTGCACAGGTGTATCGATAGTAAAGTCGATCTACATCCAGAATCGTAATCAACCGAGTTCAGGATGATTTTGGGATCTCGGCTCGACATAACAGAGTCACAACTATTCACTTCATCTTAAAAAAAAAATCCTTGCTTGAAACGTCGTTTTGCACAATTGTATTCAACGAAACATCGGTCTATATCAAGATTCGAGATGTGCCGAGTCTCAGCGATTCCAAAATCTCGACTCAACGTAGTCGTGTCGAAACCGTTAATTTTGTCCAAAATTATGAAATCGTTGCGTGAAACGTCGTCTCGCATAGCTGCATTGAACAAAACTTCGGTCTACTCGGAGAATTGTGATTTCGCGTGTTTCGAGCAATTCGGGCATCTCATCTCAACGTAAAGGTGTCAAAATCGTTTATGCTGTTTAAAAAGAAGAATCGTCGCGTTGATTATCGTCTGGCACGGCTGTACCGAACGAAACTTCGATCTGCCGCGAGAATCGAAATTCCGCGTGGTTCAAGTGATTCTGACATCTCGGCTCAACATAAAAGTGATCAAATCATTCATTTTGGCTCGGAAAATGGAATCCTTGCATTAAACGTCGTCTTGCTCGACTGAATCGGTCGATATATCGAGCTAACCGAGAATCGAGATGTCCCGAGTTTCGAGTGATTCTAGCATCACGGATCGAATCAAGGGTATTAGAACCATTTATTTTCGCTCAAATACCAATATTATCTCGTTTAACGTCGTCACACACAATTGTATCGAACGGAATATCGATCTTACTAAGAATCGAGATGTCCCGAGATTTCGACGATTCTGGCACCTCAACTTACCGTCAACGTGTCATTGTTACGTCGCGAATTATAAATTTTAATAAATTTTACTCTGTACGGCGCTTAATGACGTAGTTCGGTTATATGGCGATAAGTGACGGAAATGTACATATATTGTTGCTCTTCGTTTAGACCGGAATGCGCTGGTCAGGGATTAGAGCGAGACTGGACTCGTAAAAAAAAAAAATAAATGAAAATAATGAGGACTTACCCTTTATGCTGATGAGCAGGCGTGTGAGCTGTTGAGCGTAGAGGGTTGTTGGGTTAATCTATGATGATGAGTGGAATGTCCTCCGTCGGTATGTCTCCGGCTTCTGATGTTACAGATAGATGGTTCTTCAGGATCCAACTACCAGAAGTTTTTATAATGTGGAAATTGACGCGCACCACGGACACGATCAACGGTAATTGCCGTTGAATCGGACTCCAACTCTCACAAGTGTGAACGTCACTAATTTTAATTCTTATTAAGGATGACCGGTGATGACCTCGTTTTGTTTTGGGTTTGCCGGCTGCTATGGCTATAGCCCTTCGAATTTGAAAACTTTTTCAAGCGCGACGACGACCCATTCATGAATGAGTTGTCAAACGATGATTATCGAAAAGTTCACACTCATATGAATTATGATACTCGAGAGCACAAAAGGACCCGAAGGCCTGAGAGCTCCACAGTGTATAAGCGTTTATTCTAAGGCTCGATCTAAAGAGTTATGGGAATTATAATACGAGTGTGAAATAATCGACAATATATATATATATATATATATGTATATTATGATTACTTTCAGCTTACGATCTTAACTCGAGGTCTCGCCGATAAATGAAAACACACTCGAAGTTTTAATAAGAGCGTTTAGTTTATTTAATAGAACACTGTTACACTGTCTATGGTTAATTATTAGATAGATTATATCACTAAGATAAGAACCGTATAGTTTATTATAACAAGATGTTGAATGATTAACCACTACACGATGTTACCCGCAACGATTTTTGTATCGGTCGAAACAACACCGCCTGTTCCCTGACAGGTATCGCCACGTTTTTAATCGCCAGTAATTGAATCAAATAAGTATATATGTATATATATATATATATATATATCTTTGCACAAATCACTAAGAATGTGAAAGAATAAAACACATTATTTAAGAATCGCGTCGCGAAATAATACTCGTAATTATCGGACCGACTTTCGGATGGAAGTTATAGTGTAAGTAATACCGGAACAAATATTCGCGCGGCGAGAAGAGTACTGACTATTTATATGCGGAGCAACGCTGATGGAGGAGGGCCCGTAGCTGTTGCAATGGTGGGGGCCACGCGCTCGGCAGTCGCCCATGAGGCCCGATGCTGACGCAGCATCCCACGATAAGTCGAGAGATTCAGCTTCTTTGTTATCGGCTAAGTCGCACGGTACATTCTTATCGATGCTGACTCCGCGTCTAGGCCTCATCCGGTGCCGCGCTCGGTTTGTAATATGATATTTATTCTCGATCCGCGACTTATAATTGTTATTATACTAGTGGTATATTATATACGTTTATGTTAACATTATTAATATGCTCTGCACATTGTTGCCTTGATTAACATATGTTTTGCCTTCTAACAATATTTACTTGTTGATAATTATCATACTTTTCAATTGTTGATGTTGTATTGTGTTACTATTTAGGTACATAAAACAAATCTAACATGCTAAAAAAAACAAATCTATTATTATTTATTGACAATGTTATACCTTGAATTTCCTCTATTTACCCATAGAGAATCGATAATGATTCTAATAAGTACAAATGTCTTTATTTGTGGGCTTTTAACGGTAAACTACTCGTGCGTTGGAAGTCCGACCTCGTCATCTGCGTTTTTCTAAAGAAACGCGAATATCTCGTAAACGGGACGTCCTAGAGCATTTTTATGACTAGCCCTTTATAACTTCTAAACCTTTGTCTGCTTCTAATGGTGTTATCAGATTTTCTTTATCGTGAGTAGTTGTTTAGTTATCGACCGTTAAAGTAAATAGTTCGTGGATTTAGAACCCAAATGTGAAATGAAGTTAATCAAATGTTAACCATGAATGTTCTTAAATGAAGTGATATTTTATTGTTGATGATATATATTATTATTATTATGATCCTACAGTCGAAGTTCGCTTAAGCGACGACTATGTAGTATTCTATGATATATTGAATAATCCGTTCATTGTACGTTGAAAATTGATGAAACCGGTATAATGATTAACAAACATATTGATATATATATAAATATTTATGGGAAATGACCCAGGACGTAACATCATATCTTTCAGTCCGTCATGAAACATCTATTTCTTGAAAAAAAAAACGTCGTCTCGCACGGCTGTACCAAACGAAACTTCGATCTACTGCGAAAATCGAAATTTCGCGTGGCTCAAAACATTGTATCGTCTGGGCAGAATATAGATTGATCAAATTATTCATTTCGTATCGAACATCGAAATTCTCTCGTCAAACGTAGTCTCGCACAATCGTTTCGATCAAAACATCGATCTGAACCGAGATCCGAGATATCCCGAGTTCGAGCGATTCTTGCATTTAAGCTCGACGTTAAAGTTTCAATTTCGTTTTTTTTTGTCCGACAACACGAGATTTTTTGAAATTTCTATTCATCGTCTTTCGCGGCTGTGTCGGACGAAATCATCCAACTACACCGAGATTCGAGATGTCCCGAGTTTAGGCGATTCTCGCATCTCAGCTCAACGAAAACAGTGGAAGTCGTTTATCTCGTTTAATAACACGGAATTCTCGCATTAGACGTCGTCTTGCACAGGTGTATCGATAGTAAAGTCGATCTACATCCAGAATCGTAATCAACCGAGTTCAGGATGATTCTGGGATCTCGGCTCGACATAACAGAGTCACAACTATTCACTTCATCTTAAAAAAAAATCCTTGCTTGAAACGTCGTTTTGCACAATTGTATTGAACGAAACATCGGTCTATATCAAGATTCGAGATGTGCCGAGTCTCAGCGATTCCAAAATCTCGACTCAACGTAGTCGTGTCGAAACCGTTAATTTTGTCCAAAATTATGAAATCGTTGCGTGAAACGTCGTCTCGCATAGCTGCATTGAACAAAACTTCGGTCTACTCGGAGAATTGTGATTTCGCGTGTTTCGAGCAATTCGGGCATCTCATCTCAACGTAAAGGTGACAAAATCGTTTATGCTGTTTAAAAAGAAGAATTGTCGCGTTGATTATCGTCTGGCATGGCTGTCCCGAACGAAACTTCGATCTGGCGCGAGAATCGAAATTCCGCGTGGTTTAAGTGATTCTGACATCTCAGCTCAACATAAAAGTGATCAAATCATTCATTTTGGCTCGGAAAATGGAATCCTTGCATTAAACGTCGTCTTGCTCGACTGAATCGGTCGATATATTGAGCTAACCGAGAATCGAGATGTCCCGAGTTTCGAGTGATTCTAGCATCACGGATCGAATTAAGGGCATTAGAACCATTTATTTCCGCTCAAATACCAATATTATCTCGTTTAACGTCGTCACACATAATTGTATCGAACGGAATATCGATCTTACTAAGAATCGAGATGTCCCGAGATTTCGACGATTCTGGCACCTCAACTTACCGTCAACGTGTCATATCTTTCAGTCCGTCATGAAACATCTATTTCTTGAAAAAAAAACGTCGTCTCGCACGGCTGTACCAAACGAAACTTCGATCTACTGCGAAAATCGAAATTTCACGTGGCTCAAAACATTGTATCGTCTGGGCAGAATATAAATTGATCAAATTATTCATTTCGTATCGAACATCGAAATTCTCGCGTCAACCGTAGTCTCGCACAATCGTTTCGATCAAAACATCGATCTGAACCGAGATCCGAGATATCCCGAGTTCGAGCGATTTTTGCATTTAAGCTCGACGTTAAAGTTTCAATTTCGTTTTTTTTTGTCCGACAACACGAGATTTTTTGAAATTTCTATTCATCGTCTTTCGCGGCTGTGTCGGACGAAATCATCGAACTACACCGAGATTCGAGATGTCCCGAGTTTAAGCGATTCTCGCATCTCAGCTCAACGAAAACAGTGGAAGTCGTTTATCTCGTTTAATAACACGAAATTCTCGCATTAGATGTTGTCTTGCATAGGTGTATCGATAGAAAAGTCGATCTACATCGAGAATCGTAATGAACAGAGGTCAGGATGATTCTGGGATCTCGGCTCGACTTAACAGAGTCGAAACCATTCACTTCGTCTTGAAAAACGGAATCCTTGCTTGAAACGTCGTTTCGCACAACTGGATAGAACGAAACATCGGTCTATATCAAGATTAGAGATGTGTCGAGTTCCCAGCGATTCTGGAATCTCAACTCAACGTAAACGTGTCGAACCCGTTCATTTTGTCGAAAAACATGAAATTCTCGCGTGAAACGTCGTCTCGCATAGCTGTATTGAACGAAACTTCGGTGTTCCCCGAGAATTAAGATTTCGCGTGTTTCGAGCGATTCTGGCATCTCAACTCAAGGTAAAAGTGTAAAAATCGTGTATTTTGTCTGAAAACGAAAGAGTTCTTGCGTTAAACGTCGTTTGGCATAGCTGTATCAAACGAAACTTCGATCTTCATCGAGATTCGAGATGTCCCGAGATTCGAGCGATTCTCGCATCTCGGCTCACCGAAAACTGTGAAAGTCGTTTTTCTCGTCCAATAACGGGAAGATCTTGCATTAGACGTCGTCTTGCATAGGTGTATCGATAGAAAAGTCGATCTGCATCGAGAATCGTGCTTAACAGAGGTCAGGATGATTCTGAGATCTCGGCTCGATATAACAGAGTCAAAACCATTCACTTCGTCTTGAAAAACAAAATCCTTGCTTGAAACGTCATTCTGCACAATTGTATTGAACGAAACATCGGTCTATATTAAGATTCAAGATGTGCCGAGTTTCCAGCGATTCCTCAATCTCGACTCAACGTAATCGTGTTAAAACCGTTAATTTTGTCCAAAATTATGAGACCGTTGCGTGAACCGTCGTCTCGCATAGCTGCATTGAACAAAACTTCGGTCTACCCGGAGAATCGTGATTTCGCGTGTTTCGAGCAATTCTGGCATCTCATCTCAACGTAAAAGTGTCAAAATCGTTTATGCTGTTCGAAAAGAAGAATCCTTGCGTTGAATATCGTCTGGCACGGCTGTACCGAACGAAACTTCAATCTACCGCGAGAATCGAAATTTCGCGTGGTTCGAGTGATTCTGACATCTGGGCTCAACATAAAAGTGATAAAATTATTCAATTAGGCTTGAAAAATGGAATCCTTGCATTAAACGTCGTCTTGCTCGACTGAATCAATCGATATATCGAGCTAACCGAAAATCGATATGTCCCGAGTTCCGAGCGATTCTAGCATCACGGATCGAAATAAGAGTATTAGAACAATTTATTTCAGCTCCAATACTAATATTATCTCGTTTAACGTCGTCACGCACAATTGTATCGAACGGAATATCGATCTTACTAAGAATCGGATGTTCCGAGATTTAGACGATTCTGGCACCTCAACTTACCGTCAACGTGTCATATCTTTCAGTCCGTCATGAAACATCTATTTCTTGCAAAAAAAAACGTCGTCTCGCACGGCTGTACCAAACGAAACTTCGATCTACTGCGAAAATCGAACTTTTGCGTGGCTCAAAACATTGTATCGTCTGGGCAAAATATAAATTGATCAAATTATTCATTTCGTATCGAACATCGAAATTCTCGCGTCAAACGTAGTCTCGCACAATCGTTTCGATCAAAACATCGATCTGAACCGAGATCCGAGATATCCCGACTTCGAGCGATTCTTGCATTTAAGCTCGACGTTAAAGTTTCAAACCCGTTCATTTTGTCCGACAACACGAGATTTCTGCGCTATTTATCTTTTAGCACGGCTGTGTCGGACGAATCATCGAACTACACCGAGAACCGAGTTGTCCCGAGATCCAAGCGATTCTCGCATCTCAGCTCAACGAAAACAGCGAAAGTCGTTTATCTCGTCCAATAACACGATATTCTCGCATTAGACGTCGTCTTGCACAGGTGTATCGATAGTAAAGTCGATCTACATCCAGAATCGTAATCAACCGAGTTCAGGATGATTCTGGGATCTCGGCTCGACATAACAGAGTCACAACTATTCACTTCATCTTAAAAAAAAAATCCTTGCTTGAAACGTCGTTTTGCACAATTGTATTGAACGAAACATCGGTCTATATCAAGATTCGAGATGTGCCGAGTCTCAACGATTCCAAAATCTCGACTCAACGTAGTCGTGTCGAAACCATTAATTTTGTCCAAAATTATGAAATCGTTGCGTGAAACGTCGTCTCGCATAGCTGCATTGAACAAAACTTCGGTCTACTCGGAGAATTGTGATTTCGCGTGTTTCGAGCAATTCGGGCATCTCATCTCAACGTAAAGGTGACAAAATCGTTTATGCTGTTTAAAAAGAAGAATTGTCGCGTTGATTATCGTCTGGCATGGCTGTCCCGAACGAAACTTCGATCTGCCGCGAGAATCGAAATTCCGCGTGGTTTAAGTGATTCTGACATCTCAGCTCAACATAAAAGTGATCAAATCATTCATTTTGGCTCGGAAAATGGAATCCTTGCATTAAACGTCGTCTTGCTCGACTGAATCGGTCGATATATTGAGCTAACCGAGAATCGAGATGTCCCGAGTTTCGAGTGATTCTAGCATCACGGATCGAATTAAGGGCATGAGAACCATTTATTTCCGCTCAAATACCAATATTATCTCGTTTAACGTCGTCACACATAATTGTATCGAACGGAATATCGATCTTACTAAGAATCGAGATGTCCCGAGATTTCGACGATTCTGGCACCTCAACTTACCGTCAACGTGTCATAACTTTCAGTCCGTCATGAAACATCTATTTCTTGAAAAAAAAACGTCGTCTCGCACGGCTGTACCAAACGAAACTTCGATCTACTGCGAAAATCGAAATTTCGCGTGGCTCAAAACATTGTATCGTCTGGGCAGAATATAAATTGATCAAATTATTCATTTCGTATCGAACATCGAAATTCTCGCGTCAAACGTAGTCTCGCACAATCGTTTCGATCAAAACATCGATCTGAACCGAGATCCGAGATATCCCGAGTTCGAGCGATTCTTGCATTTAAGCTCGACGTTAAAGTTTCAATTTCGTTTTTTTTTGTCCGACAACACGAGATTTTTTGAAATTTCTATTCATCGTCTTTCGCGGCTGTGTCGGACGAAATGATCGAACTACACCGAGATTCGAGATGTCCCGAGTTTAAGCGATTCTCGCATCTCAGCTCAACGAAAACAGTGGAAGTCGTTTATCTCGTTTAATAACACGAAATTCTCGCATTAGATGTTGTCTTGCATAGGTGTATCGATAGAAAAGTCGATCTACATCGAGAATCGTAATGAACAGAGGTCAGGATGATTCTGGGATCTCGGCTCGACGTAACAGAGTCGAAACCATTCACTTCGTCTTGAAAAACGGAATCCTTGCTTGAAACGTCGTTTCGCACAACTGGATAGAACGAAACATCGGTCTATATCAAGATTAGAGATGTGTCGAGTTTCCAGCGATTCTGGAATCTCAACTCAACGTAAACGTGTCGAACCCGTTCATTTTGTCGAAAAACATGAAATTCTCGCGTGAAACGTCGTCTCGCATAGCTGCATTGAACAAAACTTCGGTCTACCCGGAGAATTGTGATTTCGCGTGTTTCCAGCAATTCTGGCATCTCATCTCAACGTAAAAGTGTCAAAATCATTTATGCTGTTCGAAAAGAAGAATCCTTGCGTTGAATATCGCCTGGCACGGCTGTACCGAACGAAACTTCAATCTACCGCGAGAATCGAAATTTCGCGTGGTTCGAGTGATTCTGACATCTGGGCTCAACATAAAAGTGATGAAATTATTCAATTAGGCTCGAAAAATAGAATCCTTGCATTGAACGTCGTCTTGCTCGACTGAATCAATCGATATATCGAGCTAACCGAAAATCGATATGTCCCGAGTTCCGAGCGATTCTAGCATCACGGATCGAAATAAGAGTATTAGAACAATTTATTTCAGCTCCAATACTAATATTATCTCGTTTAACGTCGTCACGCACAATTGTATCGAACGGAATATCGATCTTACTAAGAATCGGATGTTCCGAGATTTAGACGATTCTGGCACCTCAACTTACCGTCAACGTGTCATATCTTTCAGTCAGTCATGAAACATCTATTTCTTGCAAAAAAAAAACGTCGTCTCGCACGGCTGTACCAAACGGAACTTCGATCTACTGCGAAAATCGAACTTTTGCGTGGCTCAAAACATTGTATCGTCTGGGCAAAATTTGAATTGATCAAATTATTTATTTCGTATCGAACATCGAAATTCTCGCGTCAAACGTAGTCTCGCACAATCGTTTCGATCAAAACATCGATCTGAACCGAGATCCGAGATATCCCGAGTTCGAGCGATTCTTGCATTTAAGCTCGACGTTAAAGTTTCAAACCCGTTCATTTTGTCCGACAACACGAGATTTCTGCGCTATTTATCTTTTAGCACGGCTGTGTCGGACGAATCATCGAACTACACCGAGAACCGAGTTGTCCCGAGATCCAAGCGATTCTCGCATCTCAGCTTAACGAAAACAGCGAAAGTCGTTTATCTCGTCCAATAACACGATATTCTCGCATTAGACGTCGTCTTGCACAGGTGTATCGATAGTAAAGTCGATCTACATCCAGAATCGTAATCAACCGAGTTCAGGATGATTCTGGGATCTCGGCTCGACATAACAGAGTCACAACTATTCACTTCATCTTAAAAAAAAAATCCTTGCTTGAAACGTCGTTTTGCACAATTGTATTGAACGAAACATCGGTCTATATCAAGATTCGAGATGTGCCGAGTCTCAACGATTCCAAAATCTCGACTCAACGTAGTCGTGTCGAAACCATGAATTTTGTCCAAAATTATGAAATCGTTGCGTGAAACGTCGTCTCGCATAGCTGCATTGAACAAAACTTCGGTCTACTCGGAGAATTGTGATTTCGCGTGTTTCGAGCAATTCGGGCATCTCATCTCAACGTAAAGGTGACAAAATCGTTTATGCTGTTTAAAAAGAAGAATTGTCGCGTTGATTATCGTCTGGCATGGCTGTCCCGAACGAAACTTCGATCTGCCGCGAGAATCAAAATTCCGCGTGGTTTAAGTGATTCTGACATCTCAGCTCAACATAAAAGTGATCAAATCATTCATTTTGGCTCGGAAAATGGAATCCTTGCATTAAACGTCGTCTTGCTCGACTGAATCGGTCGATATATTGAGCTAACCGAGAATCGAGATGTCCCGAGTTTCGAGTGATTCCAGCATCACGGATCGAATTAAGGGCATTAGAACCATTTATTTCCGCTCAAATACCAATATTATCTCGTTTAACGTCGTCTCACATAATTGTATCGAACGGAATATCGATCTTACTAAGAATCGAGATGTCCCGAGATTTCGACGATTCTGGCACCTCAACTTACCGTCAACGTGTCATATCTTTCAGTCCGTCACGAAACATCTATTTCTTGAAAAAAAAACGTCGTCTCGCACGGCTGTACCAAACGAAACTTCGATCTACTGCGAAAATCGAAATTTCGCGTGGCTCAAAACATTGTATCGTCTGGGCAGAATATAAATTGATCAAATTATTCATTTCGTATCGAACATCGAAATTCTCGCGTCAAACGTAGTCTCGCACAATCGTTTCGGTCAAAACATCGATCTAAACCGAGATCCGAGATATCCCGAGTTCGAGCGATTCTTGCATTTAAGCTCGACGTTAAAGTTTCAATTTCGTTTTTTTTTGTCCGACAACACGAGATTTTTTGAAATTTCTATTCATCGTCTTTCGCGGCTGTGTCGGACGAAATCATCGAACTACACCGAGATTCGAGATGTCCCGAGTTTAAGCGATTCTCGCATCTCAGCTCAACGAAAACAGTGGAAGTCGTTTATCTCGTTCAATAACACGAAATTCTCGCATTAGATGTTGTCTTGCATAGGTGTATCGATAGAAAAGTCGATCTACATCGAGAATCGTAATGAACAGAGGTCAGGATGATTCTGGGATCTCGGCTCGACGTAACAGAGTCGAAACCATTCACTTCGTCTTGAAAAACGGAATCCTTGCTTGAAACGTCGTTACGCACAACTGGATAGAACGAAACATCGGTCTATATCAAGATTAGAGATGTGTCGAGTTCCCAGCGATTCTGGAATCTCAACTCAACGTAAACGTGTCGAACCCGTTCATTTTGTCGAAAAACATGAAATTCTCGCGTGGAACGTCGTCTCGCATAGCTGCATTGAACAAAACTTCGGTCTACCCGGAGAATTGTGATTTCGCGTGTTTCCAGCACCTCTGGCATCTCATCTCAACCCAAAAGTGTCAAAATCATTTATGCTGTTCGAAAAGAAGAATCCTTGCGTTGAATATCGCCTGGCACGGCTGTACCGAACGAAACTTCAATCTACCGCGAGAATCGAAATTTCGCGTGGTTCGAGTGATTCTGACATCTGGGCTCAACATAAAAGTGATGAAATTATTCAATTAGGCTCGAAAAATAGAATCCTTGCATTGAACGTCGTCTTGCTCGACTGAATCAATCGATATATCGAGCTAACCGAAAATCGATATGTCCCGAGTTCCGAGCGATTCTAGCATCACGGATCGAAATAAGAGTATTAGAACAATTTATTTCAGCTCCAATACTAATATTATCTCGTTTAACGTCGTTACGCACAACTGGATAGAACGAAACATCGGTCTATATCAAGATTAGAGATGTGTCGAGTTCCCAGCGATTCTGGAATCTCAACTCAACGTAAACGTGTCGAACCCGTTCATTTTGTCGAAAAACACTAAATTCTCGCGTGAAACGTCGTCTCGCATAGCTGTATTGAACCAAACTTCGTTGTTTCCCGAAAATTAAGATTTCGCCTGTTTCGAGCGGTTCTGGCATCTCAACTCAACGTAAAAGTGTCAAAATCGTGTATTTTGTCTGAAAACGAAAGAGTTCTTGCGTTAAACGTCGTTTGGCATAGCTGTATCGAACGAAACTTCGATCTTCATCGAGATTCGAGATGTCCCGAGATTCGAGCGATTCTCGCATCTCGGCTCACCGAAAACTGTGAAAGTCGTTTATCTCGTCCAATAACGGGAAGATCTTGCATTAGACGTTGTCTTGCATAGGTGTATCGATAGAAAAGTCGATCTGCATCGAGAATCGTGCTTAACAGAGGTCAGGATGATTCTGAGATCTCGGCTCGATATAACAGAGTCAAAACCATTCACTTCGTCTTGAAAAACAAAATCCTTGCTTGAAACGTCATTCTGCACAATTGTATTGAACGAAACATCGGTCTATATTAAGATTCAAGATGTGCCGAGTTTCCAGCGATTCTTAAATCTCGACTCAACGTAATCGTGTTAAAACCGTTAATTTTGTCCAAAATTATGAGACCGTTGCGTGAAACGTCGTCTCGCATAGCTGCATTGAACAAAACTTCGGTCTACCCGGAGAATTGTGATTTCGCGTGTTTCGAGCAATTCTGGCATCTCATCTCAACGTGAAAGTGTCAAAATCGTTTATGCTGTTCGAAAAGAAGAATCCTTGCGTTGAATATCGTCTGGCACGGCTGTACCGAACGAAACTTCAATCTACCGCGAGAATCGAAATTTCGCGTGGTTCGAGTGTTTCTGACATCTGGGGTCAACATAAAAGTGATGAAATTATTCAATTAGGCTCGAAAAATGGAATCCTTGCATTGAACGTCGTCTTGCTCGACTGAATCAATCGATATATCGAGCTAACCGAAAATCGATATGTCCCGAGTTCCGAGCGATTCTAGCATCACGGATCGAAATAAGAGTATTAGAACAATTTATTTCAGCTCAAATACTAATATTATCTCGTTTAACGTCGTCACGCACAATTGTATCGAACGGAATATCGATCTTACTAAGAATCGAATGTTCCGAGATTTAGACGATTCTGGCACCTCAACTTACCGTCAACGTGTCATATCTTTCAGTCCGTCATGAAACATCTATTTCTTGCAAAAAAAAACGTCGTCTCGCACGGCTGTACCAAACGAAACTTCGATCTACTGCGAAAATCGAACTTTTGCGTGGCTCAAAACATTGTATCGTCTGGGCAGAATATAAATTGATTAAATTATTTATTTCGTATCGAACATCGAAATTCTCGCGTCAAACGTAGTCTCGCACAATCGTTTTGATCAAAACATCGATCTGAACCGAGATCCGAGATATCCCGAGTTCGAGCGATTCTTGCATTTAAGCTCAACGTTAAAGTTTTAAACCCGTTCATTTTGTCCGACAACACGAGATTTCTGAGCTATTTATCTTTTAGCACGGCTGTGTCGGACGAATCATCGAACTACACCGAGAACCGAGTTGTCCCGAGATCCAAGCGATTCTCGCATCTCAGCTTAACGAAAACAGCGAAAGTCGTTTATCTCGTCCAATAACACGATATTCTCGCATTAGACGTCGTCTTGCACAGGTGTATCGATAGTAAAGTCGATCTACATCCAGAATCGTAATCAACCGAGTTCAGGATGATTTTGGGATCTCGGCTCGACATAACAGAGTCACAACTATTCACTTCATCTTAAAAAAAAAATCCTTGCTTGAAACGTCGTTTTGCACAATTGTATTCAACGAAACATCGGTCTATATCAAGATTCGAGATGTGCCGAGTCTCAGCGATTCCAAAATCTCGACTCAACGTAGTCGTGTCGAAACCGTTAATTTTGTCCAAAATTATGAAATCGTTGCGTGAAACGTCGTCTCGCATAGCTGCATTGAACAAAACTTCGGTCTACTCGGAGAATTGTGATTTCGCGTGTTTCGAGCAATTCGGGCATCTCATCTCAACGTAAAGGTGTCAAAATCGTTTATGCTGTTTAAAAAGAAGAATCGTCGCGTTGATTATCGTCTGGCACGGCTGTACCGAACGAAACTTCGATCTGCCGCGAGAATCGAAATTCCGCGTGGTTCAAGTGATTCTGACATCTCGGCTCAACATAAAAGTGATCAAATCATTCATTTTGGCTCGGAAAATGGAATCCTTGCATTAAACGTCGTCTTGCTCGACTGAATCGGTCGATATATCGAGCTAACCGAGAATCGAGATGTCCCGAGTTTCGAGTGATTCTAGCATCACGGATCGAATCAAAGGTATTAGAACCATTTATTTCCGCTCAAATACCAATATCATCTCGTTTAACGTCGTCACACACAATTGTATCGAACGGAATATCGATCTTACTAAGAATCGAGATGTCCCGAGATTTCGACGATTCTGGCACCTCAACTTACCGTCAACGTGTCATTGTTACGTCGCGAATTATAAATTTTAATAAATTTTACTCTGTACGGCGCTTCATGACGTAGTTCGGTTATATGGCGATAAGTGACGGAAATGTACATATATTGTTGCTCTTCGTTTAGACCGGAATGCGCTGGTCAGGGATTAGAGCGTGACTGGACTCGTAAAAAAAAAGAATAAATGAAAATAATGAGGACTTACCCTTTATGCTGATGAGCAGGCGTGTGAGCTGTTGAGCGTAGAGGGTTGTTGGGTTAATCTATGATGATGAGTGGAATGTCCTCCGTCGGTATGTCTCCGGCTTCTGATGTTACAGATAGATGGTTCTTCAGGATCCAACTACCAGAAGTTTTTATAATGTGGAAATTGACGCGCACCACGGACACGATCAACGGTAATTGCCGTTGAATCGGACTCCAACTCTCACAAGTGTGAACGTCACTAATTTTAATTCTTATTAAGGATGACCGGTGATGACCTCGTTTTGTTTTGGGTTTGCCGGCTGCTATGGCTATAGCCCTTCGAATTTGAAAACTTTTTCAAGCGCGACGACGACCCATTCATGAATGAGTTGTCAAACGATGATTATCGAAAAGTTCACACTCATATGAATTATGATACTCGAGAGCACAAAAGGACCCGAAGGCCTGAGAGCTCCACAGTGTATAAGCGTTTATTCTAAGGCTCGATCTAAAGAGTTATGGGAATTATAATACGAGTGTGAAATAATCAACAATATATATATATATATATATATGTATATTATGATTACTTTCAGCTTACGATCTTAACTCGAGGTCTCGCCGATAAATGAAAACACACTCGAAGTTTTAATAAGAGCGTTTAGTTTATTTAATAGAACACTGTTACACTGTCTATGGTTAATTATTAGATAGATTATATCACTAAGATAAGAACCGTATAGTTTATTATAACAAGATGTTGAATGATTAACCACTACACGATGTTACCCGCAACGATTTTTGTATCGGTCGAAACAACACCGCCTGTTCCCTGACAGGTATCGCCACGTTTTTAATCGCCAGTAATTGAATCAAATAAGTATATATGTATATATATATATATATATATATCTTTGCACAAATCACTAAGAATGTGAAAGAATAAAACACATTATTTAAGAATCGCGTCGCGAAATAATACTCGTAATTATCGGACCGACTTTCGGATGGAAGTTATAGTGTAAGTAATACCGGAACAAATATTCGCGCAGCGAGAAGAGTACTGACTATTTATATGCGGAGCAACGCTGATGGAGGAGGGCCTGTAGCTGTTGCAATGGTGGGGGCCACGCGCTCGGCAGTCGCCCATGAGGCCCGATGCTGACGCAGCATCCCACGGTAAGTCGAGAGATTCAGCTTCTTTGTTATCGGCTAAGTCGCACGGTACATTCTTATCGATGCTGACTCCGCGTCTAGGCCTCATCCGGTGCCGCGCTCGGTTTGTAATATGATATTTATTCTCGATCCGCGACTTATAATTGTTATTATACTAGTGGTATATTATATACGTTTATGTTAACATTATTAATATGCTCTGCACATTGTTGCCTTGATTAACATATGTTTTGCCTTCTAACAATATTTACTTGTTGATAATTATCATACTTTTCAATTGTTGATGTTGTATTGTGTTACTATTTAGGTACATAAAACAAATATAACATGCTAAAAAAAACAAATCTATTATTATTTATTGACAATGTTATACCTTGAATTTCCTCTATTTACCCATAGAGAATCGATAATGATTCTAATAAGTACAAATGTCTTTATTTGTGGGCTTTTAACGGTAAACTACTCGTGCGTTGGAAGTCCGACCTCGTCATCTGCGTTTTTCTAAAGAAACGCGAATATCTCGTAAACGGGACGTCCTAGAGCATTTTTATGACTAGCCCTTTATAACTTCTAAACCTTTGTCTGCTTCTAATGGTGTTATCAGATTTTCTTTATCGTGAGTAGTTGTTTAGTTATCGACCGTTAAAGTAAATAGTTCGTGGATTTAGAACCCAAATGTGAAATGAAGTTAATCAAATGTTAACCATGAATGTTCTTAAATGAAGTGATATTTTATTGTTGATGATATATATTATTATTATTATGATCCTACAGTCGAAGTTCGCTTAAGCGACGACTATGTAGTATTCTATGATATATTGAATAATCCGTTCATTGTACGTTAAAAATTGATGAAACCGGTATAATGATTAACAAACATATTGATATATATATAAATATTTATGGGAAATGACCCAGGACGTAACATCATATCTTTCAGTCCGTCATGAAACATCTATTTCTTGAAAAAAAAAAACGTCGTCTCGCACGGCTGTACCAAACGAAACTTCGATCTACTGCGAAAATCGAAATTTCGCGTGGCTCAAAACATTGTATCGTCTGGGCAGAATATAGATTGATCAAATTATTCATTTCGTATCGAACATCGAAATTCTCTCGTCAAACGTAGTCTCGCACAATCGTTTCGATCAAAACATCGATCTGAACCGAGATCCGAGATATCCCGAGTTCGAGCGATTCTTGCATTTAAGCTCGACGTTAAAGTTTCAATTTCGTTTTTTTTTGTCCGACAACACGAGATTTTTTGAAATTTCTATTCATCGTCTTTCGCGGCTGTGTCGGACGAAATCATCCAACTACACCGAGATTCGAGATGTCCCGAGTTTAGGCGATTCTCGCATCTCAGCTCAACGAAAACAGTGGAAGTCGTTTATCTCGTTTAATAACACGGAATTCTCGCATTAGACGTCGTCTTGCACAGGTGTATCGATAGTAAAGTCGATCTACATCCAGAATCGTAATCAACCGAGTTCAGGATGATTCTGGGATCTCGGCTCGACATAACAGAGTCACAACTATTCACTTCATCTTAAAAAAAAATCCTTGCTTGAAACGTCGTTTTGCACAATTGTATTGAACGAAACATCGGTCTATATCAAGATTCGAGATGTGCCGAGTCTCAGCGATTCCAAAATCTCGACTCAACGTAGTCGTGTCGAAACCGTTAATTTTGTCCAAAATTATGAAATCGTTGCGTGAAACGTCGTCTCGCATAGCTGCATTGAACAAAACTTCGGTCTACTCGGAGAATTGTGATTTCGCGTGTTTCGAGCAATTCGGGCATCTCATCTCAACGTAAAGGTGACAAAATCGTTTATGCTGTTTAAAAAGAAGAATTGTCGCGTTGATTATCGTCTGGCATGGCTGTCCCGAACGAAACTTCGATCTGGCGCGAGAATCGAAATTCCGCGTGGTTTAAGTGATTCTGACATCTCAGCTCAACATAAAAGTGATCAAATCATTCATTTTGGCTCGGAAAATGGAATCCTTGCATTAAACGTCGTCTTGCTCGACTGAATCGGTCGATATATTGAGCTAACCGAGAATCGAGATGTCCCGAGTTTCGAGTGATTCTAGCATCACGGATCGAATTAAGGGCATTAGAACCATTTATTTCCGCTCAAATACCAATATTATCTCGTTTAACGTCGTCACACATAATTGTATCGAACGGAATATCGATCTTACTAAGAATCGAGATGTCCCGAGATTTCGACGATTCTGGCACCTCAACTTACCGTCAACGTGTCATATCTTTCAGTCCGTCATGAAACATCTATTTCTTGAAAAAAAAACGTCGTCTCGCACGGCTGTACCAAACGAAACTTCGATCTACTGCGAAAATCGAAATTTCGCGTGGCTCAAAACATTGTATCGTCTGGGCAGAATATAAATTGATCAAATTATTCATTTCGTATCGAACATCGAAATTCTCGCGTCAACCGTAGTCTCGCACAATCGTTTCGATCAAAACATCGATCTGAACCGAGATCCGAGATATCCCGAGTTCGAGCGATTCTTGCATTTAAGCTCGACGTTAAAGTTTCAATTTCGTTTTTTTTTGTCCGACAACACGAGATTTTTTGAAATTTCTATTCATCGTCTTTCGCGGCTGTGTCGGACGAAATCATCGAACTACACCGAGATTCGAGATGTCCCGAGTTTAAGCGATTCTCGCATCTCAGCTCAACGAAAACAGTGGAAGTCGTTTATCTCGTTTAATAACACGAAATTCTCGCATTAGATGTTGTCTTGCATAGGTGTATCGATAGAAAAGTCGATCTACATCGAGAATCGTAATGAACAGAGGTCAGGATGATTCTGGGATCTCGGCTCGACATAACAGAGTCGAAACCATTCACTTCGTCTTGAAAAACGGAATCCTTGCTTGAAACGTCGTTTCGCACAACTGGATAGAACGAAACATCGGTCTCTATCAAGATTAGAGATGTGTCGAGTTCCCAGCGATTCTGGAATCTCAACTCAACGTAAACGTGTCGAACCCGTTCATTTTGTCGAAAAACATGAAATTCTCGCGTGAAACGTCGTCTCGCATAGCTGTATTAAACGAAACTTCGGTGTTCCCCGAGAATTAAGATTTCGCGTGTTTCGAGCGATTCTGGCATCTCAACTCAAGGTAAAAGTGTAAAAATCGTGTATTTTGTCTGAAAACGAAAGAGTTCTTGCGTTAAACGTCGTTTGGCATAGCTGTATCGAACGAAACTTCGATCTTCATCGAGATTCGAGATGTCCCGAGATTCGAGCGATTCTCGCATCTCGGCTCACCGAAAACTGTGAAAGTCGTTTATCTCGTCCAATAACGGGAAGATCTTGCATTAGACGTCGTCTTGCATAGGTGTATCGATAGAAAAGTCGATTCGCATCGAGACTCGTGCTTAACAGAGGTCAGGATGATTCTGAGATCTCGGCTCGATATAACAGAGTCAAAACCATTCACTTCGTCTTGAAAAACAAAATCCTTGCTTGAAACGTCATTCTGCACAATTGTATTGAACGAAACATCGGTCTATATTAAGATTCACGATGTGCCGAGTTTCCAGCGATTCCTCAATCTCGACTCAACGTAATCGTGTTAAAACCGTTAATTTTGTCCAAAATTATGAGACCGTTGCGTGAAACGTCGTCTCGCATAGCTGCATTGAACAAAACTTCGGTCTACCCGGAGAATCGTGATTTCGCGTGTTTCGAGCAATTCTGGCATCTCATCTCAACGTAAAAGTGTCAAAATCGTTTATGCTGTTCGAAAAGAAGAATCCTTGCGTTGAATATCGTCTGGCACGGCTGTACCGAACGAAACTTCAATCTACCGCGAGAATCGAAATTTCGCGTGGTTCGAGTGATTCTGACATCTGGGCTCAACATAAAAGTGATAAAATTATTCAATTAGGCTCGAAAAATGGAATCCTTGCATTAAACGTCGTCTTGCTCGACTGAATCAATCGATATATCGAGCTAACCGAAAATCGATATGTCCCGAGTTCCGAGCGATTCTAGCAACACGGATCGAAATAAGAGTATTAGAACAATTTATTTCAGCTCAAATACTAGTATTATCTCGTTTAACGTCGTCACGCACAATTGTATCGAACGGAATATCGATCTTACTAAGAATCGGATGTTCCGAGATTTAGACGATTCTGGCACCTCAACTTACCGTCAACGTGTCATATCTTTCAGTCCGTCATGAAACATCTATTTCTTGCAAAAAAAAACGTCGTCTCGCACGGCTGTACCAAACGAAACTTCGATCTACTGCGAAAATCGAAATTTCGCGTGGCTCAAAACATTGTATCGTCTCGGCAGAATATAAATTGATCAAATTATTCATTTCGTATCGAACATCGAAATTCTCTCGTCAAACGTAGTCTCACACAATCGTTTCGATCAAAACATCGATCTGAACCGAGATCCGAGATATCCCGAGTTCGAGCGATTCTTGCATTTGAGCTCGACGTTAAAGTTTCAATTTCGTTTTTTTTTGTCCGACAACACGAGATTTTTTGAAATTTCTATTTATCGTCTTTCGCGGCTGTGTCGGACGAAATCATTGAACTACACCGAGATTCGAGATGTCCCGAGTTTAAGCGATTCTCGCATCTCAGCTCAACGAAAACAGTGGAAGTCGTTTATCTCGTTTAATAACACGAAATTCTCGCATTAGATGTTGTCTTGCATAGGTGTATCGATAGAAAAGTCGATCTACATCGAGAATCGTAATGACCAGAGCTCAGGATGATTCTGGGATCTCGGCTCGACATAACAGAGTCGAAACCATTCACTTCGTCTTGAAAAACGGAATCCTTGCTTGAAACGTCGTTTCGCACAACTGGATAGAACGAAACATCGGTCTCTATCAAGATTAGAGATGTGTCGAGTTCCCAGCGATTCTGGAATCTCAACTCAACGTAAACGTGTCGAACCCGTTCATTTTGTCGAAAAACATGAAATTCTCGCGTGAAACGTCGTCTCGCATAGCTGTATTGAACGAAACTTCGGTGTTCCCCGAGAATTAAGATTTCGCGTGTTTCGAGCGATTCTGGCATCTCAACTCAAGGTAAAAGTGTAAAAATCGTGTATTTTGTCTGAAAACGAAAGAGTTCTTGCGTTAAACGTCGTTTGACATAGCTGTATCGAACGAAACTTCGATCTTCATCGAGATTCGAGATGTCCCGAGATTCGAGCGATTCTCGCATCTCGGCTCACCGAAAACTGTGAAAGTCGTTTATCTCGTCCAATAACGGGAAGATCTTGCATTAGACGTCGTCTTGCATAGGTGTATCGATAGAAAAGTCGATTCGCATCGAAAATCGTGCTTAACAGAGGTCAGGATGATTCTGAGATCTCGGCTCGATATAACAGAGTCAAAACCATTCACTTCGTCTTGAAAAACAAAATCCTTGCTTGAAACGTCATTCTGCACAATTGTATTGAACGAAACATCGGTCTATATTAAGATTCAAGATGTGCCGAGTTTCCAGCGATTCCTCAATCTCGACTCAACGTAATCGTGTTAAAACCGTTAATTTTGTCCAAAATTATGAGACCGTTGCGTGAAACGTCGTCTCGCATAGCTGCATTGAACAAAACTTCGGTCTACCCGGAGAATCGTGATTTCGCGTGTTTCGAGCAATTCTGGCATCTCATCTCAACGTAAAAGTGTCAAAATCGTTTATGCTGTTCGAAAAGAAGAATCCTTGCGTTGAATATCGTCTGGCACGGCTGTACCAAACGAAACTTCAATCTACCGCGAGAATCGAAATTTCGCGTGGTTCGAGTGATTCTGACATCTGGGCTCAACATAAAAGTGATAAAATTATTCAATTAGGCTCGAAAAATGGAATCCTTGCATTAAACGTCGTCTTGCTCGACTGAATCAATCGATATATCGAGCTAACCGAAAATCGATATGTCCCGAGTTCCGAGCGATTCTAGCATCACGGATCGAAATAAGAGTATTAGAACAATTTATTTCAGCTCCAATACTGATATTATCTCGTTTAACGTCGTCACGCACAATTGTATCGAACGGAATATCGATCTTACTAAGAATCGGATGTTCCGAGATTTAGACGATTCTGGCACCTCAACTTACCGTCAACGTGTCATATCTTTCAGTCCGTCATGAAACATCTATTTCTTGCAAGAAAAAACGTCGTCTCGCACGGCTGTACCAAACGAAACTTCGATCTACTGCGAAAATCGAACTTTTGCGTGGCTCAAAACATTGTATCGTCTGGGCAAAATATAAATTAATCAAATTATTTATTTCGTATCGAACATCGAAATTCTCGCGTCAAACGTAGTCTCGCACAATCGTTTCGATCAAAACATCGATCTGAACCGAGATCCGAGATATCCCGAGTTCGGGCGATTCTTGCATTTAAGCTCGACGTTAAAGTTTCAATTTCGTTTTTTTTTGTCCGACAACACGAGATTTTTTGAAATTTCTATTCATCGTCTTTCGCGGCTGTGTCGGACGAAATCATCGAACTACTCCGAGATTCGAGATGTCCCGAGTTTTAGCGATTCTCGCATCTCAGCTCAACGAAAACAGTGGAAGTCGTTTATCTCGTTTAATAACACGAAATTCTCGCATTAGATGTTGTCTTGCATAGGTGTATCGATAGAAAAGTCGATCTACATCGAGAATCGTAATGAACAGAGGTCAGGATGATTCTGGGATCTCGGCTCGACATAACAGAGTCGAAACCATTCACTTCGTCTTGAAAAACGGAATCCTTGCTTGAAACGTCGTTTCGCACAACTGGATAGAACGAAACATCGGTCTATATCAAGATTAGAGATGTGTCGAGTTCCCAGCGATTCTGGAATCTCAACTCAACGTAAACGTGTCGAACCCGTTCATTTTGTCGAAAAACATGAAATTCTCGGGTGAAACGTCGTCTCGCATGGCTGTATTGAACGAAACTTCGTTGTTTCCCGAAAATTAAGATTTCGCCTGTTTCGAGCGGTTCTGGCATCTCAACTCAACGTAAAAGTGTCAAAATCGTGTATTTTGTCTGAAAACGAAAGAGTTCTTGCGTTAAACGTCGTTTGGCATAGCTGTATCGAACGAAACTTCGATCTTCATCGAGATTCGAGATGTCCCGAGATTCGAGCGATTCTCGCATCTCGGCTCACCGAAAACTGTGAAAGTCGTTTATCTCGTCCAATAACGGGAAGATCTTGCATTAGACGTCGTCTTGCATAGGTGTATCGATAGAAAAGTCGATCTGCATCGAGAATCGTGCTTAACAGAGTTCAGGATGATTCTGAGATCTCGGCTCGATATAACAGAGTCAAAACCATTCACTTCGTCTTGAAAAACAAAATCCTTGCTTGAAACGTCATTCTGCACAATTGTATTGAACGAAACATCGGTCTATATTAAGATTCAAGATGTGCCGAGTTTCCAGCGATTCTTAAATCTCGACTCAACGTAATCGTGTTAAAACCGTTAATGATGTCCAAAATTATGAGACCGTTGCGTGAAACGTCGTCTCGCATAGCTGCATTGAACAAAACTTCGGTCTACTCGGAGAATTGTGATTTCGCGTGTTTCCAGCAATTCTGGCATCTCATCTCAACGTAAAAGTGTCAAAATCATTTATGCTGTTCGAAAAGAAGAATCCTTGCGTTGAATATCGCCTGGCACGGCTGTACCGAACGAAACTTCAATCTACCGCGAGAATCGAAATTTCGCGTGGTTCGAGTGATTCTGACATCCGGGCTCAACATAAAAGTGATGAAATTATTCAATTAGGCTCGAAAAATGGAATCCTTGCATTGAACGTCGTCTTGCTCGACTGAATCAATCGATATATCGAGCTAACCGAAAATCGATATGTCCCGAGTTCCGAGCGATTCTAGCATCACGGATCGAAATAAGAGTATTAGAACAATTTATTTCAGCTCCAATACTAATATTATCTCGTTTAACGTCGTCACGCACAATTGTATCGAACGGAATATCGATCTTACTAAGAATCGGATGTTCCGAGATTTAGACGATTCTGGCACCTCAACTTACCGTCAACGTGTCATATCTTTCAGTCCGTCATGAAACATCTATTTCTTGCAAAAAAAAACGTCGTCTCGCACGGCTGTACCAAACGAAACTTCGATCTACTGCGAAAATCGAACGTTTGCGTGGCTCAAAACATTGTATCGTCTGGGCAAAATATAAATTGATCAAATTATTTATTTCGTATCGAACATCGAAATTCTCGCGTCAAACGTAGTCTCGCACAATCGTTTCGATCAAAACATCGATCTGAACCGAGATCCGAGATATCCCGAGTTCGAGCGATTCTTGCATTTAAGCTCGACGTTAAAGTTTCAAACCCGTTCATTTTGTCCGACAACACGAGATTTCTGCGCTATTTATCTTTTAGCACGGCTGTGTCGGACGAATCATCGAACTACACCGAGAACCGAGTTGTCCCGAGATCCAAGCGATTCTCGCATCTCAGCTTAACGAAAACAGCGAAAGTCGTGTATCTCGTCCAATAACACGATATTCTCGCATTAGACGTCGTCTTGCACAGGTGTATCGATAGTAAAGTCGATCTACATCCAGAATCGTAATCAACGGAGTTCAGGATGATTCTGGGATCTCGGCTCGACATAACAGAGTCACAACTATTCACTTCATCTTAAAAAAAAAATCCTTGCTTGAAACGTCGTTTTGCACAATTGTATTGAACGAAACATCGGTCTATATCAAGATTCGAGATGTGCCGAGTCTCAACGATTCCAAAATCTCGACTCAACGTAGTCGTGTCGAAGCCATTAATTTTGTCCAAAATTATGAAATCGTTGCGTGAAACGTCGTCTCACATAGCTGCATTGAACAAAACTTCGGTCTACTCGGAGAATTGTGATTTCGCGTGTTTCGAGCAATTCGGGCAACTCATCTCAACGTAAAGGTGACAAAATCGTTTATGCTGTTTAAAAAGAAGAATTGTCGCGTTGATTATCGTCTGGCATGGCTGTCCCGAACGAAACTTCGATCTGCCGCGAGAATCGAAATTCCGCGTGGTTTAAGTGATTCTGACATCTCAGCTCAACATAAAAGTGATCAAATCATTTATTTTGGCTCGGAAAATGGAATCCTTGCATTAAACGTCGTCTTGCTCGACTGAATCGGTCGATATATCGAGCTAACCGAGAATCGAGATGTCCCGAGTTTCGAGTGATTCTAGCATCACGGATCGAATCAAGGGTATTAGAACCATTTATTTCCGCTCAAATACCAATATTATCTCGTTTAACGTCGTCACACACAATTGTATCGAACGGAATATCGATCTTACTAAGAATCGAGATGTCCCGAGATTTCGACGATTCTGGCACCTCAACTTACCGTCAACGTGTCATATCTTTCAGTCCGTCATGAAACATCTATTTCTTGAAAAAAAAACGTCGTCTCGCACGGCTGTACCAAACGAAACTTCGATCTACTGCGAAAATCGAAATTTCGCGTGGCTCAAAACATTGTATCGTCTGGGCAGAATATAAATTGATCAAATTATTCATTCCATATCGAACATCGAAATTCTCGCGTCAAACGTAGTCTCGCACAATCGTTTCGATCATAACATCGATCTAAACCGAGATCCGAGATATCCCGAGTTCGAGCGATTCTTGCATTTAAGCTCGACGTTAAAGTTTCAATTTCGTTGTTTTTGTCCGACAACACGAGATTTTTTTAAATTTCTATTCATCGTCTTTCGCGGCTGTGTCGGACGAAATCATCGAACTACACCGAGATTCGAGATGTCCCGAGTTTAAGCGATTCTCGCATCTCAGCTCAACGAAAACAGTGGAAGTCGTTTATCTCGTTTAATAACACGAAATTCTCGCATTAGATGTTGTCTTGCATAGGTGTATCGATAGAAAAGTCGATCTACATCGAGAATCGTAATGAACAGAGGTCAGGATGATTCTGGGATCTCGGCTCGACATAACAGAGTCAAAACCATTCACTTCGTCTTGAAAAACGGAATCCTCGCTTGAAACGTCGTTTGGCACAACTGGATAGAACAAAACATCGGTCTATATCAAGATTCGAGATGTGCCGAGTTTCCAGCGATTCTGGAATCTCCACTCAACGTACACGTGTCAAATATTTCATTTCGTCATGAAACATCTATTTCTTGCAAAAAAAAACGTCGTCTCGCACGGCTGTACCAAACGAAACTTCGATCTACTGCGAAAATCGAACTTTTGCGTGGCTCAAAACATTGTATCGTCTGGGCAGAATATAAATTGATCAAATTATTCATTTCGTATCGAACATCGAAATTCTCGCGTCAAACGTAGTCTCGCACAATCGTTTCGATCAAAACATCGATCTGAACCGAGATCCGAGATATCCCGAGTTCGAGCGATTCTTGCATTTAAGCTCGACGTTAAAGTTTCAAACCCGTTCATTTTGTCCGACAACACGAGATTTCTGCGCTATTTATCTTTTAGCACGGCTGTGTCGGACGAATCATCGAACTACACCGAGAACCGAGTTGTCCCGAGATCCAAGCGATTCTCGCATCTCAGCTTAACGAAAACAGCGAAAGTCGTTTATCTCGTCCAATAACACGATATTCTCGCATTAGACGTCGTCTTGCACAAGTGTATCGATAGTAAAGTCGATCTACATCCAGAATCGTAATCAACCGAGTTCAGGATGATTCTGGGATCTCGGCTCGACATAACAGAGTCACAACTATTCACTTCATCTTAAAAAAAAAATCCTTGCTTGAAACGTCGTTTTGCACAATTGTATTGAACGAAACATCGGTCTATATCAAGATTCGAGATGTGCCGAGTCTCAGCGATTCCAAAATCTCGACTCAACGTAGTCGTGTCGAAACCGTTAATTTTGTCCAAAATTATGAAATCGTTGCGTGAAACGTCGTCTCGCATAGCTGCATTGAACAAAACTTCGGTCTACTCGGAGAATTGTGATTTCGCGTGTTTCGAGCAATTCGGGCATCTCATCTCAACGTAAAGGTGTCAAAATCGTTTATGCTGTTTAAAAAGAAGAATCGTCGCGTTGATTATCATCTGGCACGGCTGTACCGAACGAAACTTCGATCTGCCGCGAGAATCGAAATTCCGCGTGGTTCAAGTGATTCTGACATCTCGGCTCAACATAAAAGTGATCAAATCATTCATTTTGGCTCGGAAAATGGAATCCTTGCATTAAACGTCGTCTTGCTCGACTGAATCGGTCGATATATCGAGCTAACCAAGAATCGAGATGTCCCGAGTTTCGAGTGATTCTAGCATCACGGATCGAATTAAGGGTATTAGAACCATTTATTTCCGCTCAAATACCAATATTATCTCGTTTAACGTCGTCACACACAATTGTATCGAACGGAATATCGATCTTACTAAGAATCGAGATGTCCCGAGATTTCGACGATTCTGGCACCTCAACTTACCGTCAACGTGTCATATCTTTCAGTCCGTCCTGAAACATCTATTTCTTGAAAAAAAAACGTCGTCTCGCACGGCTGTACCAAACGAAACTTCGATCTACTGCGAAAATCGAAATTTCGCGTGGCTCAAAACATTGTATCGTCTGGGCAGAATATAGATTGATCAAATTATTCATTTCGTATCGAACATCGAAATTCTCTCGTCAAACGTAGTCTCGCACAATCGTTTCGATCAAAACATCGATCTGAACCGAGATCCGAGATATCCCGAGTTCGAGCGATTCTTGCATTCAAGCTCGACGTTAAAGTTTCAATTTCGTTTTTTTTTGTCCGACAACACGAGATTTTTTGAAATTTTTATTCATCGTCTTTCGCGGCTGTGTCGGACGAAATCATCCAACTACACCGAGATTCGAGATGTCCCGAGTTTAAGCGATTCTCGCATCTCAGCTCAACGAAAACAGTGGAAGTCGTTTATCTCGTTCAATAACACGAAATTCTCGCATTAGATGTTGTCTTGCATAGGTGTATTGATAGAAAAGTCGATCTACATCGAGAATCGTGATGAACAGAGGTCAGGATGATTCTGGGATCTCGGCTCGACATAACAGAGTCGAAACCATTCACTTCGTCTTGAAAAACGAAATCCTTGCTTAAAACGTCGTTTCGCACAACTGGATAGAACGAAACATCGGTCTATATCAAGATTAGAGATGTGTCGAGTTCCCAGCGATTCTGGAATCTCAACTCAACGTAAACGTGTCGAACCCGTTCATTTTGTCGAAAAACATGAAATTCCCGCGTGAAACGTCGTCTCGCATAGCTGTATTGAACAAAACTTCGGTGTTCCCCGAGAATTAAGATTTCGCGTGTTTCGAGCGATTCTGGCATCTCAACTCAAGGTAAAAGTGTCAAAATCGTGTATTTTGTCTGAAAACGAAAGAGTTCTTGCGTTGAACGTCGTTTGTCATAGCTGTATCGAACGAAACTTCGATCTTCACAGAGATTCCAGATGTCCCGAGATTCGAGCGATTCTCGCATCTCAGCTCAACGAAAACAGTGGAAGTCGTTCATCCCGTCCAATAACACGAAATTCTTGCATTAGACGTCGTCTTGCATAGGTGGATCGATAGAAAAGTCGATCTACATCCAGAATCGTAATAAACCGAGTTCAGGATGATTCTGGGATCTCGGCTCGACATAGTCGAGTCAAAACAATTCACTCTGTCTTGAAAAACGAAATCCTCGCTTGAAACGTCGTTTTGCAAAATTGTATTGAACGAAACATCGGTCTATATCAAGATTAGAGATGTGTCGAGTTCCCAGGGATTCTGGAATTTCAACTCAACGTAAACGTGTCGAACCCGTTCATTTTGTCGAAAAACATGAAATTCTCGCGTGAAACGTCGTCTCGCATAGCTGTATTGAACGAAATTTCGTTGTTTCCCGAAAATTAAGATTTCGCCTGTTTCGAGCGGTTCTGGCATCTCAACTCAACGTAAAAGTGTCAAAATCGTGTATTTCGTCTGAAAACGAGAAAGTTCTTGCGTTAAACGTCGTTTGGCATAGCTGTATCGAACGAAACTTCGATCTTCATCGAGATTCGAGATATCCCGAGATTCGAGCGATTCTCGCATCTCGGCTCACCGAAAACTTCGAAAGTCGTTTATCTCGTCCAATAACACGAAGATCTTGCATTAGACGTTGTCTTGCATAGGTGTATCGATAGAAAAGTCGATCTGCATCGAGAATCGTGCTGAACAGAGGTCAGGATGATTCTGGGATCTCGGCTCGACATAACAGAGTCAAAACCATTCACTTCGTCTTGAAAAACAAAATCCTTGCTTGAAACGTCGTTTTGCACAATTGTATCGATCGAAATATCGGTCTATATCAAGATTAGAGATGTGTCGAGTTCCCAGCGACTCTGGAATCTTAACTCAACGTAAGCGGGTCGAACCCGTTCATTTTGTCGGAAAACATGACATTCTTGCGTGAAACGTCGTCTCGCATAGCTGTATTGAATAAAACTTCGGTCTACCCCGAGAATTGTGATTTCGCGTGTTCCAAGCAATTCTGCAATCTTGGCTTAACATAAAAGTGATGGAATCGTTCATTTTGGCTTCAAAAATGGAATCCGGTTGTTAAACGTCGTCTTGCTCAACTGAATCGCTCGATATATCGATCTGACCGAGAATCGAGATATTACGAGATTCGGACGATTCTCGCACCTCAACTCGACGTGAACATGTCGAAATCCTTCATTTCGTCCTGAAACGCGCATTTATTGCGAAAAACGTCGTCTTGCACGGCTGAACCAATCGAAACTTTGATCCACCGCAAAAATCGAAATTTTGCGTCGCTTAGGTTATTGTGTCATCTCGGCAGATTATAAATTGATAAAATTAGTCATTTTTTCTCGAACAACAAAATTCCTGCGTCAAACGTAATCTCGCACAATCGTTTCGATCGAAACATCGATCTTCACCGAGATCCGAGATATCTCGAGATTCGAGCGATTCTCGCATCTCAGCTCAACGAAAACAGTTGAAGTCGTTTATCTCGTCCAATAACACGAAATTCTTGCGTGAAACGTCGTCTCGCATAGCTGTATTGAACAAAACTTCGGTGTTCCCCGAGAATTGTGATTTCGCGTGTTCCAAGCAATTCTGCAATCTTGGGTTAACATAAAAGTGATGGAATCGTTCATTTTGTCTTTAAAAATAAAATCCGGTTGTTAAACGTCGTCTTGCTCGACTGAATCGCTCGATATAACGATCTGACCGAGAATCGAGATATTACGAGATTCGGACGATTCTCGCACCTCAACTCGACGTGAACATGTCAAAATCCTTCATTTCGTCCTGAAACGCGCATTTATTGCAAAAAACGTCGTCTCGCACGGCTGAACCAATCGAAACTTTGATCCACCGCGAAAATCGAAATTTTGCGTGGCTTAAGTTATTGTGTCATCTCGGCAGAACATAAATTGATAAAATTAGTCATTTTCTCTCGAACAACAAAATTCCTGCGTCAAACGTAATCTCGCACAATCGTTTCGATCGAAACATCGATCTTCACCGAGATCCGAGATATCCCGAGATCCAAGCGATTCTCGCATCTCAGCTTAACGAAAACAGCGAAAGTCGTTTATCTCGTCCAATAACACGAAATTCTCGCATTGGCCGTCGTCTTGCATAGGTGTATCGATAGTAGAGTCGATCTACATATAGAATCGTAATGAACAGAGGTCAGGATGATTCTGGGATCTCGGCTCGACATAACAGAGTCAAAACCATTCACTTCGTCTTGAAAAACGGAATCCTTGCTTTAAACGTCATTTCGCACAACTGGATAGAACGAAACATCGGTCTATATCAAGATTCGAGATGTGCCGAGTTTCGAGCGATTCTGGAAACTCCACTCAACGTAGACGTGTCAAATCTTTTATTCCGTCATGAAACATTCATTTCTTGCAAAAAAAACGTCGTCTCGCACAGCTGTACCAAACGAAACTTCGATCTACCGCGAAAATTCAAATTTTGCGTGGCTCAAGTCATTGTGTCGTCTGGGCAGAATATAAATTGATCAAATTAGTCATTTCGTATCGAACATCAAAATTCTCGCGTCGAACGTAGTCTCGCACAATCGTTTCGATCCAAACATCGATCTTCACCAAGATCCGAGATATCCCGAGATCCAAGCGATTCTCGCATCTCAGCTTAACGAAAACAGCGAAAGCCGTTTATCTCGTCCATTAACACGAAATTCTCGCATGAGACGTCGTCTTGCACAGGTGTATCGATAGTAAAGTCGATCTACATCCAGAATCGTAATAAACAGAGGTCAGAATTATTCTGGGATCTCGGCTCGACATAAGAGAGTTAAAACCATTCACTTCGTCTTGAAAAACAAAATCCTTGCTTGAAACGTCATTTGCAGAATTGTATGATTTGAAATATCGGTCTATCTCAAGATTAAAGATGTGTCGAGTTCCCAGCGATTCTGGAATCTCAACTCAACGTAAGCGGGTCGAACCCGTTCATTTTGTCGAAAAACATGAAATTCTTGCGTGAAACGTCGTCTCGCATAGCTGTATTGAACAAAACTTCGGTGTTCCCCGAGAATTAAGATTTCGCGTGTTTCGAGTGATTCTGGAATCTCAACTCAACGTAAAAGTTTCAAATCGTGTATTTTGTCTGAAAACGAAAGAGTTCTTGCGTTAAACGTCGTTTGGCATAGCTGTATCGAACGAAACTTCGATCTTCACCGAGATTCAAGATGTCCCGAGATTCGAGCGATTCTCGCATCTCAGCTCAACGAAAACAGTGGAAGTCGTTCATCCCGTCCAATAACACGAAATTCTTGCATTAGACGTCGTCTTGCATAGGTGTATCGATAGAAAAGTCGTTCTACATCCAGAATCGTAATCAACCGAGTTCAGGATAATTCTGGGATCTCGGCTCGACATAACAGAGTCACAACTATTCACTTCATCTTAAAAAAAAATCCTTGCTTCAAACGTCGTTTTGCACCATTGCATTGAACAAAACTTCGGTCTACCCGGAGAATTGTGTTTTCGCGTGTTTCGAGCATCTCTGGCATCTCATCTCAACGTAAAGGTGTCAAAATCGCTTATGCTGTTTAAAAAGCAGAATCCTTGCGTTGATTATCGTCGGGCACGGCTGTACTAAACGAAACTTCGATCTGCCGCGGGAATAGAAATTCCGCGTGGTTCAAGTGATTCTGACATCTCGGCTCAACATAAAAGTGATGAAATCATTCAATTAGGCTCGAAAAACGGAATCCTTGCATTGAACGTCGTCTTGCTCGATTGAATCGCTCGATATATCGAGCTATCCGAAAATCGAGATGTCCCGAGTTCCGAGCGATTCTAGCATCACGGATCGAAATAAGAGTTTTAGAACCATTTATTTCCGCTCAAATACCAATATTATCTCGTTTAACGTCGTCACGCACAATTGTATCGAACGGAATATCGATCTTACTAAGAATCGAGATGTCCCGAGATTTGGACGATTCTGGCACCTCAACTTACCGTCAACGTGTCAAATCTTCCATTTCGTCATGAAACATCTATTTCTTGCAAAAAAAACGTCGTCTAGCACGGCTGTACCTAACGAAACTTCGATCTACCGCGAAAATCGAAATTTTGCGTGGCTCAAGTCATTGTGTCGTCTGGGCAGAATATAAATTGATCAAATTAGTCATTTTGTATCGAACATCAAAATTCTCGCGTCAAACGTAGTCTCGCACAATCGTTTCGATCCAAACATCGATCTTCACCGAGATCCGAGATATCCCGAGTTCGAGCGATTCTCGCATTTAAGCTAGACGTCAAAGTTTCAAACCCGTTCATTTTGTCCGACAACACGAGATTTCTGCGCTATTTATCTTTTAGCACGGCTGTGTCGGACGAATCATCGAACTACACCGAGAACCGAGTTGTCCCGAGATCCAAGCGATTCTTGCATCCCAGCTTAACGAAAACAGCGAAAGTCGTTTATCTCGTCCAATAACACGAAATTCTCGCATTAGACGTCGTCTTGCATAGGTGTATCGATAGTAAAGTCGATCTACATCCAGAATCGTAATGAACAGAGGTCAGGATGATTCTGGGATCTCGGCTCGACATAACAGAGTCAAAACCATTCACTTTGTCTTGAAAAACAAAATCCTTGCTTGAAACGTCGTTTTGCACAATTGTATTGATTAAAATATCGGTCTATATCAAGATTAGAGATGTGTCGAGTTCCCAGCGATTCTGGAATCTTAACTCAACGTAAGCGGGTCGAACCCGTTCATTTCGTCGGGAAACATGAAATTCTTGCGTGAAACGTCGTCTCGCATAGCTGTATTGAACAAAACTTCGGTGTTCCCCGAGAATTAAGATTTCGCGTGTTTCGAGCGATTCTGGCATCTCAACTCAACGTAAAAGTGTCAAATCGTGTATTTTGTCTGAAAACGAAAGAGTTCTTGCGTTGAACGTCGTCAAGCATAGCTGTATCGAACGAAACTTCGATCTACACCGAGATTCGAGATGTCCCGAGATTCGAGCGATTCTCGCATCTCAGCTGAACGAAAACTGTGAAAGTCGTTTATATTGTCCAATAACACGAAATTCTTGCATTAGACGTCGTCTTGCATAGGTGTATTGATAGAAAAGTCGATCTAGATCGAGAATCGTAATGAACAGAGGTCAGGATGATTCTGGGATCTCGGCTCGACATAACAGAGTCAAAACCATTCACTTCGTCTTGAAAAACAAAATCCTTGCTTTGAACGTCGTTTCGCACAACTGTATCAAACAAATCATCGGTCTATATCAAGATTCAAGATGTGCCGATTTTCCAGCGATTCTGGAATCTCAACTCAACGTACATGTGTCAAAATCCTTCATTCTGTCCTGGAACATGCATTTCTTGCAAAAAACGTCGTCTCGCACGGCTGTACGAAACGAAACTTCGACCTACCGCGAAAATCGAAATTTCGCCCGACTCAAGTGATTGTGTCATCTGGACGGAACTTAAATTGATGAAATTAGTCATTTCGAATCGAACAACAAAATTCTCGCGTCAAACGTGGTCTCGCACAATCGTTCCGTTCAAAACATCGATCTCCACCGAGATCCGAGATATCCCGAGTTCGAGCGATTCTTGCATTTAAGCTCGACGTTAAAGTTTCAATTTCGTTGTTTTTGTCCGACAACACGAGATTTTTTTAAATTTCTATTCATCGTCTTTCGCGGCTGTGTCGGACGAAATCATCGAACTACACCGAGATTCGAGATGTCCCGAGTTTAAGCGATTCTCGCATCTCAGCTCAACGAAAACAGTGGAAGTCGTTTATCTCGTTTAATAACACGAAATTCTCGCATTAGATGTTGTCTTGCATAGGTGTATCGATAGAAAAGTCGATCTACATCGAGAATCGTAATGAACAGAGGTCAGGATGATTCTGGGATCTCGGCTCGACATAACAGAGTCAAAACCATTCACTTCGTCTTGAAAAACGGAATCCTCGCTTGAAACGTCGTTTGGCACAACTGGATAGAACAAAACATCGGTCTATATCAAGATTCGAGATGTGCCGAGTTTCCAGCGATTCTGGAATCTCCACTCAACGTACACGTGTCAAATCTTTCATTTCGTCATGAAACATCTATTTCTTGCAAAAAAAAACGTCGTCTCGCACGGCTGTACCAAACGAAACTTCGATCTACTGCGAAAATCGAACTTTTGCGTGGCTCAAAACATTGTATCGTCTGGGCAGAATATAAATTGATCAAATTATTCATTTCGTATCGAACATCGAAATTCTCGCGTCAAACGTAGTCTCGCACAATCGTTTCGATCAAAACATCGATCTGAACCGAGATCCGAGATATCCCGAGTTCGAGCGATTCTTGCATTTAAGCTCGACGTTAAAGTTTCAAACCCGTTCATTTTGTCCGACAACACGAGATTTCTGCGCTATTTATCTTTTAGCACGGCTGTGTCGGACGAATCATCGAACTACACCGAGAACCGAGTTGTCCCGAGATCCAAGCGATTCTCGCATCTCAGCTTAACGAAAACAGCGAAAGTCGTTTATCTCGTCCAATAACACGATATTCTCGCATTAGACGTCGTCTTGCACAAGTGTATCGATAGTAAAGTCGATCTACATCCAGAATCGTAATCAACCGAGTTCAGGATGATTCTGGGATCTCGGCTCGACATAACAGAGTCACAACTATTCACTTCATCTTAAAAAAAAAATCCTTGCTTGAAACGTCGTTTTGCACAATTGTATTGAACGAAACATCGGTCTATATCAAGATTCGAGATGTGCCGAGTCTCAGCGATTCCAAAATCTCGACTCAACGTAGTCGTGTCGAAACCGTTAATTTTGTCCAAAATTATGAAATCGTTGCGTGAAACGTCGTCTCGCATAGCTGCATTGAACAAAACTTCGGTCTACTCGGAGAATTGTGATTTCGCGTGTTTCGAGCAATTCGGGCATCTCATCTCAACGTAAAGGTGTCAAAATCGTTTATGCTGTTTAAAAAGAAGAATCGTCGCGTTGATTATCATCTGGCACGGCTGTACCGAACGAAACTTCGATCTGCCGCGAGAATCGAAATTCCGCGTGGTTCAAGTGATTCTGACATCTCGGCTCAACATAAAAGTGATCAAATCATTCATTTTGGCTCGGAAAATGGAATCCTTGCATTAAACGTCGTCTTGCTCGACTGAATCGGTCGATATATCGAGCTAACCAAGAATCGAGATGTCCCGAGTTTCGAGTGATTCTAGCATCACGGATCGAATTAAGGGTATTAGAACCATTTATTTCCGCTCAAATACCAATATTATCTCGTTTAACGTCGTCACACACAATTGTATCGAACGGAATATCGATCTTACTAAGAATCGAGATGTCCCGAGATTTCGACGATTCTGGCACCTCAACTTACCGTCAACGTGTCATATCTTTCAGTCCGTCCTGAAACATCTATTTCTTGAAAAAAAAACGTCGTCTCGCACGGCTGTACCAAACGAAACTTCGATCTACTGCGAAAATCGAAATTTCGCGTGGCTCAAAACATTGTATCGTCTGGGCAGAATATAGATTGATCAAATTATTCATTTCGTATCGAACATCGAAATTCTCTCGTCAAACGTAGTCTCGCACAATCGTTTCGATCAAAACATCGATCTGAACCGAGATCCGAGATATCCCGAGTTCGAGCGATTCTTGCATTCAAGCTCGACGTTAAAGTTTCAATTTCGTTTTTTTTTGTCCGACAACACGAGATTTTTTGAAATTTTTATTCATCGTCTTTCGCGGCTGTGTCGGACGAAATCATCCAACTACACCGAGATTCGAGATGTCCCGAGTTTAAGCGATTCTCGCATCTCAGCTCAACGAAAACAGTGGAAGTCGTTTATCTCGTTCAATAACACGAAATTCTCGCATTAGATGTTGTCTTGCATAGGTGTATTGATAGAAAAGTCGATCTACATCGAGAATCGTGATGAACAGAGGTCAGGATGATTCTGGGATCTCGGCTCGACATAACAGAGTCGAAACCATTCACTTCGTCTTGAAAAACGAAATCCTTGCTTAAAACGTCGTTTCGCACAACTGGATAGAACGAAACATTGGTCTATATCAAGATTAGAGATGTGTCGAGTTCCCAGCGATTCTGGAATCTCAACTCAACGTAAACGTGTCGAACCCGTTCATTTTGTCGAAAAACATGAAATTCCCGCGTGAAACGTCGTCTCGCATAGCTGTATTGAACAAAACTTCGGTGTTCCCCGAGAATTAAGATTTCGCGTGTTTCGAGCGATTCTGGCATCTCAACTCAAGGTAAAAGTGTCAAAATCGTGTATTTTGTCTGAAAACGAAAGAGTTCTTGCGTTGAACGTCGTTTGTCATAGCTGTATCGAACGAAACTTCGATCTTCACAGAGATTCCAGATGTCCCGAGATTCGAGCGATTCTCGCATCTCAGCTCAACGAAAACAGTGGAAGTCGTTCATCCCGTCCAATAACACGAAATTCTTGCATTAGACGTCGTCTTGCATAGGTGGATCGATAGAAAAGTCGATCTACATCCAGAATCGTAATAAACCGAGTTCAGGATGATTCTGGGATCTCGGCTCGACATAGTCGAGTCAAAACAATTCACTCTGTCTTGAAAAACGAAATCCTCGCTTGAAACGTCGTTTTGCAAAATTGTATTGAACGAAACATCGGTCTATATCAAGATTAGAGATGTGTCGAGTTCCCAGGGATTCTGGAATTTCAACTCAACGTAAACGTGTCGAACCCGTTCATTTTGTCGAAAAACATGAAATTCTCGCGTGAAACGTCGTCTCGCATAGCTGTATTGAACGAAATTTCGTTGTTTCCCGAAAATTAAGATTTCGCCTGTTTCGAGCGGTTCTGGCATCTCAACTCAACGTAAAAGTGTCAAAATCGTGTATTTCGTCTGAAAACGAGAAAGTTCTTGCGTTAAACGTCGTTTGGCATAGCTGTATCGAACGAAACTTCGATCTTCATCGAGATTCGAGATATCCCGAGATTCGAGCGATTCTCGCATCTCGGCTCACCGAAAACTTCGAAAGTCGTTTATCTCGTCCAATAACACGAAGATCTTGCATTAGACGTTGTCTTGCATAGGTGTATCGATAGAAAAGTCGATCTGCATCGAGAATCGTGCTGAACAGAGGTCAGGATGATTCTGGGATCTCGGCTCGACATAACAGAGTCAAAACCATTCACTTCGTCTTGAAAAACAAAATCCTTGCTTGAAACGTCGTTTTGCACAATTGTATCGATCGAAATATCGGTCTATATCAAGATTAGAGATGTGTCGAGTTCCCAGCGACTCTGGAATCTTAACTCAACGTAAGCGGGTCGAACCCGTTCATTTTGTCGGAAAACATGACATTCTTGCGTGAAACGTCGTCTCGCATAGCTGTATTGAATAAAACTTCGGTCTACCCCGAGAATTGTGATTTCGCGTGTTCCAAGCAATTCTGCAATCTTGGCTTAACATAAAAGTGATGGAATCGTTCATTTTGGCTTCAAAAATGGAATCCGGTTGTTAAACGTCGTCTTGCTCAACTGAATCGCTCGATATATCGATCTGACCGAGAATCGAGATATTACGAGATTCGGACGATTCTCGCACCTCAACTCGACGTGAACATGTCGAAATCCTTCATTTCGTCCTGAAACGCGCATTTATTGCGAAAAACGTCGTCTTGCACGGCTGAACCAATCGAAACTTTGATCCACCGCAAAAATCGAAATTTTGCGTCGCTTAGGTTATTGTGTCATCTCGGCAGATTATAAATTGATAAAATTAGTCATTTTTTCTCGAACAACAAAATTCCTGCGTCAAACGTAATCTCGCACAATCGTTTCGATCGAAACATCGATCTTCACCGAGATCCGAGATATCTCGAGATTCGAGCGATTCTCGCATCTCAGCTCAACGAAAACAGTTGAAGTCGTTTATCTCGTCCAATAACACGAAATTCTTGCGTGAAACGTCGTCTCGCATAGCTGTATTGAACAAAACTTCGGTGTTCCCCGAGAATTGTGATTTCGCGTGTTCCAAGCAATTCTGCAATCTTGGGTTAACATAAAAGTGATGGAATCGTTCATTTTGTCTTTAAAAATAAAATCCGGTTGTTAAACGTCGTCTTGCTCGACTGAATCGCTCGATATAACGATCTGACCGAGAATCGAGATATTACGAGATTCGGACGATTCTCGCACCTCAACTCGACGTGAACATGTCAAAATCCTTCATTTCGTCCTGAAACGCGCATTTATTGCAAAAAACGTCGTCTCGCACGGCTGAACCAATCGAAACTTTGATCCACCGCGAAAATCGAAATTTTGCGTGGCTTAAGTTATTGTGTCATCTCGGCAGAACATAAATTGATAAAATTAGTCATTTTCTCTCGAACAACAAAATTCCTGCGTCAAACGTAATCTCGCACAATCGTTTCGATCGAAACATCGATCTTCACCGAGATCCGAGATATCCCGAGATCCAAGCGATTCTCGCATCTCAGCTTAACGAAAACAGCGAAAGTCGTTTATCTCGTCCAATAACACGAAATTCTCGCATTGGCCGTCGTCTTGCATAGGTGTATCGATAGTAGAGTCGATCTACATATAGAATCGTAATGAACAGAGGTCAGGATGATTCTGGGATCTCGGCTCGACATAACAGAGTCAAAACCATTCACTTCGTCTTGAAAAACGGAATCCTTGCTTTAAACGTCATTTCGCACAACTGGATAGAACGAAACATCGGTCTATATCAAGATTCGAGATGTGCCGAGTTTCGAGCGATTCTGGAAACTCCACTCAACGTAGACGTGTCAAATCTTTTATTCCGTCATGAAACATTCATTTCTTGCAAAAAAAACGTCGTCTCGCACAGCTGTACCAAACGAAACTTCGATCTACCGCGAAAATTCAAATTTTGCGTGGCTCAAGTCATTGTGTCGTCTGGGCAGAATATAAATTGATCAAATTAGTCATTTCGTATCGAACATCAAAATTCTCGCGTCGAACGTAGTCTCGCACAATCGTTTCGATCCAAACATCGATCTTCACCAAGATCCGAGATATCCCGAGATCCAAGCGATTCTCGCATCTCAGCTTAACGAAAACAGCGAAAGCCGTTTATCTCGTCCATTAACACGAAATTCTCGCATGAGACGTCGTCTTGCACAGGTGTATCGATAGTAAAGTCGATCTACATCCAGAATCGTAATAAACAGAGGTCAGAATGATTCTGGGATCTCGGCTCGACATAAGAGAGTTAAAACCATTCACTTCGTCTTGAAAAACAAAATCCTTGCTTGAAACGTCATTTGCAGAATTGTATGATTTGAAATATCGGTCTATCTCAAGATTAAAGATGTGTCGAGTTCCCAGCGATTCTGGAATCTCAACTCAACGTAAGCGGGTCGAACCCGTTCATTTTGTCGAAAAACATGAAATTCTTGCGTGAAACGTCGTCTCGCATAGCTGTATTGAACAAAACTTCGGTGTTCCCCGAGAATTAAGATTTCGCGTGTTTCGAGTGATTCTGGAATCTCAACTCAACGTAAAAGTTTCAAATCGTGTATTTTGTCTGAAAACGAAAGAGTTCTTGCGTTAAACGTCGTTTGGCATAGCTGTATCGAACGAAACTTCGATCTTCACCGAGATTCAAGATGTCCCGAGATTCGAGCGATTCTCGCATCTCAGCTCAACGAAAACAGTGGAAGTCGTTCATCCCGTCCAATAACACGAAATTCTTGCATTAGACGTCGTCTTGCATAGGTGTATCGATAGAAAAGTCGTTCTACATCCAGAATCGTAATCAACCGAGTTCAGGATAATTCTGGGATCTCGGCTCGACATAACAGAGTCACAACTATTCACTTCATCTTAAAAAAAAATCCTTGCTTCAAACGTCGTTTTGCACCATTGCATTGAACAAAACTTCGGTCTACCCGGAGAATTGTGTTTTCGCGTGTTTCGAGCATCTCTGGCATCTCATCTCAACGTAAAGGTGTCAAAATCGCTTATGCTGTTTAAAAAGCAGAATCCTTGCGTTGATTATCGTCGGGCACGGCTGTACTAAACGAAACTTCGATCTGCCGCGGGAATAGAAATTCCGCGTGGTTCAAGTGATTCTGACATCTCGGCTCAACATAAAAGTGATGAAATCATTCAATTAGGCTCGAAAAACGGAATCCTTGCATTGAACGTCGTCTTGCTCGATTGAATCGCTCGATATATCGAGCTATCCGAAAATCGAGATGTCCCGAGTTCCGAGCGATTCTAGCATCACGGATCGAAATAAGAGTTTTAGAACCATTTATTTCCGCTCAAATACCAATATTATCTCGTTTAACGTCGTCACGCACAATTGTATCGAACGGAATATCGATCTTACTAAGAATCGAGATGTCCCGAGATTTGGACGATTCTGGCACCTCAACTTACCGTCAACGTGTCAAATCTTCCATTTCGTCATGAAACATCTATTTCTTGCAAAAAAAACGTCGTCTAGCACGGCTGTACCTAACGAAACTTCGATCTACCGCGAAAATCGAAATTTTGCGTGGCTCAAGTCATTGTGTCGTCTGGGCAGAATATAAATTGATCAAATTAGTCATTTTGTATCGAACATCAAAATTCTCGCGTCAAACGTAGTCTCGCACAATCGTTTCGATCCAAACATCGATCTTCACCGAGATCCGAGATATCCCGAGTTCGAGCGATTCTCGCATTTAAGCTAGACGTCAAAGTTTCAAACCCGTTCATTTTGTCCGACAACACGAGATTTCTGCGCTATTTATCTTTTAGCACGGCTGTGTCGGACGAATCATCGAACTACACCGAGAACCGAGTTGTCCCGAGATCCAAGCGATTCTTGCATCCCAGCTTAACGAAAACAGCGAAAGTCGTTTATCTCGTCCAATAACACGAAATTCTCGCATTAGACGTCGTCTTGCATAGGTGTATCGATAGTAAAGTCGATCTACATCCAGAATCGTAATGAACAGAGGTCAGGATGATTCTGGGATCTCGGCTCGACATAACAGAGTCAAAACCATTCACTTTGTCTTGAAAAACAAAATCCTTGCTTGAAACGTCGTTTTGCACAATTGTATTGATTGAAATATCGGTCTATATCAAGATTAGAGATGTGTCGAGTTCCCAGCGATTCTGGAATCTTAACTCAACGTAAGCGGGTCGAACCCGTTCATTTCGTCGGGAAACATGAAATTCTTGCGTGAAACGTCGTCTCGCATAGCTGTATTGAACAAAACTTCGGTGTTCCCCGAGAATTAAGATTTCGCGTGTTTCGAGCGATTCTGGCATCTCAACTCAACGTAAAAGTGTCAAATCGTGTATTTTGTCTGAAAACGAAAGAGTTCTTGCGTTGAACGTCGTCAAGCATAGCTGTATCGAACGAAACTTCGATCTACACCGAGATTCGAGATGTCCCGAGATTCGAGCGATTCTCGCATCTCAGCTGAACGAAAACTGTGAAAGTCGTTTATATTGTCCAATAACACGAAATTCTTGCATTAGACGTCGTCTTGCATAGGTGTATTGATAGAAAAGTCGATCTAGATCGAGAATCGTAATGAACAGAGGTCAGGATGATTCTGGGATCTCGGCTCGACATAACAGAGTCAAAACCATTCACTTCGTCTTGAAAAACAAAATCCTTGCTTTGAACGTCGTTTCGCACAACTGTATCAAACAAATCATCGGTCTATATCAAGATTCAAGATGTGCCGATTTTCCAGCGATTCTGGAATCTCAACTCAACGTACATGTGTCAAAATCCTTCATTCTGTCCTGGAACATGCATTTCTTGCAAAAAACGTCGTCTCGCACGGCTGTACGAAACGAAACTTCGACCTACCGCGAAAATCGAAATTTCGCCCGACTCAAGTGATTGTGTCATCTGGACGGAACTTAAATTGATGAAATTAGTCATTTCGAATCGAACAACAAAATTCTCGCGTCAAACGTGGTCTCGCACAATCGTTCCGTTCAAAACATCGATCTCCACCGAGATCCGAGATATCCCGAGTTCGAGCGATTTTGTCATTTTAGCTCGACGTAAACGTTTCAAACCCTTTTTTTCCGACAACACGAGATTTTTGCGCTATTTATGGTTTCGCACGGCTGTGTCGGACGAATCATCGAACTACACCAGGATTCGAGATGTCCCGAGATTCGAGCGATTCTCGCATCTCAGCTCCACGAAATCTGTTGAAGTCGTTTATCTTTTCCAATAACACGAAATTCTTACATTAGACGTCGTCTCGCATAGCTGTATTGAACAAAACTTCGGTCTACCGCGAGAATCATGATTTCGCGTGTTTCGAGCGATTTTGCATTCTCGACTTAACATAAAAGTGATGAAATCATTTATTTTGGCTCGAAAACCGGAATCCTTGCGTTAAACGTCGTCTTGCTCAACTGAATCGCTCGATATATCGATCTGACCGAGAATCGAGATGTCCCGAGTTCCGAGCTATTCTGGCATTACGGATCGACATAACAGTATTAGATCTCTTTATTTCGGCTAAAATACTAATATTCTTTCGTCGAATGTTGTCATGCACAATTGTATCGAACGAAATATCGATCTAATCAAGAATCGAGATGTCCCGAGATTCGGACGATTCTGGCACCTCAACTTAACGTAAACGTGTGGAAATCCTTTATTTCGTCCTGAAACATCGTTTCTCGCAAAAAACGTCTTCTCGCACGGCTGTACTAAACGAAACTTCGATCTACCGCGAAAATTGACATTTTGCGTGGCTCAAGTCATTGTGTCGTCTGGGCAGAACATAAATTGATCAAATTAGTCATTTTGTATCGAACATCGAAATTCTCGCGTCAAACGTAGTCTCGCACAATCGTTCCGATCGAAACATCGATCTCTACCGAGATGCGAGATATCCCGAGTTCGAGCGATTCTCGCATCTTAGCTCCACGAAATCTGTTAAAGTCGTTTATCTCGTCCAATAACACGAAATTCTTGCATTAGACGTCGTCTTGCATAGTTGTATCGATAGAAAAGTCGATCTACATCGAGAATCGTAACTAACCGATTTCAGGATGATTCTGGGATCTCGGCTCGACATAACAGAGTCAAAACCATTCAATTCGTCTTACCAAACGAAATCCTCGCGTTGAACGTCATTTTGCACAACTGTATCGAAGGAAACATCGGTCCACAACAAGATTTGAGATTTGCCGAGTTTTGAGCGATTCCGGCATTTCAACTCAATGTAAACGTGTGAAACCCGTCAATTTTGTCCGGAAACATGAAATTCTTGCGTCGAACGTCGTCTTGCACAGCTGCATCGAACGAAACTTCGATTTACCCCGACAAATAAGATTTTGCGTTTTACGAGCGATTTTGCCATCTCGGCTTGACATTAAAGTGTCAAAATCATACGATTTGACCCGAAAAACAAAACTCTCGCGTTAACCCCGTTAGGAGCAGAGATTAATCCAAAATCGCTGTGTGTATTCTTTGAATACGCGAACGACGATAGGCGTGAGGTTTTTGACTGCGCTGTTCCGGAATTACGTTGCGAATCAGGATACTTTTTCATCGTGAACTCATATTTTTTTGTCTCTCTTTTTTCTCAATGAAAAGACAGAGAAATACTTAATTTTTTTATCTGCAGACCCGTTGCGGGGTGAATTTAACCGCGCTCGTGATTTATTCTACGTCGGGGTCATAAATCGTTGCCAAAAAGAGCAACTGCAGCAACTTGATAATTATAATTTTCTCCATCCCCGACACTTTGCCGAGTGAATTTAACCGCGCTCGTGATTGATCTATTATCGGAGTTAAAAATCGTTGCTAAAAGGAGCAACTGCACCATTGAATTTTTTTTTTTTTTTTTTTTTTCCTTGAAAAAACACAGTCAGTGCCTAGGACTTGATAATTATGATTTTTTTGAAATTCCCGACACGTTTCCGGGTGAATTCTGCCGTTCTCGTGATTTACCGTCCATCGGGGTCATAAATCGTCGCAAAAAAAAGCAACTGCACCATTAAATTTTTTTTTGCGTCGAAAAAACAAAGTTGGTGCGTGGGTCTTGATAACTATAATTTTTTCAAATTCCAGACACGTTGCCGGGTGAATTCAGCCGCGGCTCGTGATTTATTCTCTACTGGGGTCATAAATTGTTGCGAAAAAGAGCAATTGCAGCATTGAATTTTTTTTTTCATTGGAAAAACAGAGTAGGTGTCCAGCACTTGATAATTATAATTTTTTTCCATCACCGACACTTTGCCGAGTAAATTTGACTGCGCTCGTGATTGATATAACATCGGGATTATAAATCGTTGCCGAAAAGAGCAACTGCACAACTGAATAGGCTTTTTGCATAAGAAAACAAACTTGGCGCTTAAGACTCAATAATTATAAAGTCTAAGGCACCAACTTCGTTTTTTTTATTCTTACTAAATGCGAAAAGCAATTTTAATTGTGCATTTGCTAATTTAGACAACGGTTTATGACCCCGATAGAGGATAAATCATTAGCTTCGTTAAATTCATCTGACAACGTGCTTGGAATTTTAAAAAAATTGTGATTATAAAATTTAAGGTACCAACTCTGTTTTTTTTAATGCAAAAACCAAATGCAATGGTGATAATGCTAATTTCGGCAACGTGTGTCATAACCTTAATGATGAATGAGTCACGAGCGCGGTTAAATTCTCCTGGTAACGTGTCGGGAATGGATAAAAAATTATAATTATAATTTTTTTTTTCCTGCACGTTGCCTGATAACTTCAGCCGCCTTCGCTAATTATTTGCTATCGACGTCGTAACTTATTACCAAGTTACAAAAAATTATTTCGTGCAATAAGGAAAACTTGAACATTTGAATGTGAATTTCATTTTTATTTAATTTTACATCGCTCGACAAAATAGTAGTAGTGGCGGTCCGCTACTACTGAAGCGGGCTATCCCCCGCTTCAGTAGGAGTGGATTGTCCATTCTTCTTCGATAAAACATGCTATCAGCGTCGAGAGATACGGACTGAAGTATTTCTGTTTTAATACCAGATTGAATCCGCTGATATTCTGGCGACTGTTCTGCACCGCCACCTGAAAACAATAACAACGTAAAATGATCCTATTCTGGGCCGCATTCTCTGACTTTATGAGGGGATTACTCTCGAAAAAGAACGGAATACATACCTCTACTATTCGGTGACACGTCAAAATAACTCTATGCAAAAATAACACACGACAAAATAACATGCAACAATAACACACGACAAAATAACCCGACGACAAAATATCACACGACAAAATAACCCGACGACAAAATAACACACGGCAAAATAACGCTCGTAATATAATTGATAAATATAGCACGAGGTGAAAATGGCGCTCTCTCCCGCCTAGCATACGATACTTTTTTTTCGAATGCGCTGAAATGCGGGGTCCCGGGGCGAAGCCCCTTGTGGGGAGCAGGGGCGTAGCCCCGCGGGGGGGGGGGGGGGGGAGCCCCCCCACTGAAGACACAGAAATTTTTAAAAGAAATAAACACTTTAAACATTCAAAATAATATTTGTAATTTATTAGACTTTGAAAATCAATATTTATCGAGCTAGCCGTTATGATAAGGCCTCTGTTTGTTTTCTTTGCTGCGACTGTCGCACCTCTGTTGTCGATTTGACCGGTGATCGAACACATGATCGAACGCTGATGACGATATTTGACGTTTGATGTATCGACGTTTATCGTTTCCGACGTTCGTTTTGTATTGTTCTAGTGTGTGTTATTTTGTTGAATTACTCAAGTTATTTTGTCGTGTGTTGTTTTGTCGTCGGGTTATTTTGTCGTCGGGTTATTTTGTCGTGTGTTATTTTGTCGTCGTGTTATTTTGTCGTGTGTTTTTTTGACGTGTTATTTTGTCGTTGTGTTATTTTGACATGTTACCTACTATTCTGGCCATCTCCTTCCACTTCTCTTTACAGTCCAATGCTGAGAATCTGTCGGGCATTGCGGACGATAGATCGCTGGAAAATTATTCGAATTTCTATGAGCATTTGTATAAAATGATATACACGACATAAGAATTAGAATATTTTATGCCACAGCACTCGTGTGATTGCAAACTCACTCTCGACAGAGAAAGTTTTTCGCACTTGTATCGTAATGCACTAATCCCGATCATGATAAATTACAAGAATAAAAAAATTTCTACTACCAAAACCGTTGCTTGTCGTTCGACGTTCCGAAATATGGAAACGTAGCGTCCCTCTCTATACGTAAATTAATGAGGATCCATTCCCACGTGTTGGTCCCTGCGTATACAAGTTCAATAATGATAAGAAATATTAGTATAAAAATTGTATATATTTATATTTATTTATGTTATAATTTCTTACACATTTCGTGACACTTTCCATGACACGAGATCGTACTTAAACGTGAAATAATCTGTCAAATGTCACCTTGGGTGCGTGCCTTTAGACTGAAATCCAGACAATTGACGATCGCTTACTATCGTAGCTCGATTGTTTTTAACGACGTTGATCGTCTGGTAAGCAAATGTTTTAATCATTCTCTCACGAGTCATCGCAATGGAATATACGGCTCAAGAGTATCAAGAGTACCTAAACCGCGATCGCTTTCCGAGCGGACGAGTAATTGTAAACGCGCATCGGCGGGCTTAAGAAGGGGACATGAGCCATCAAGAAAGGTGGGCCAGGTGTCATCCAAAGAAATCCAGACCAAGAAGAAAATGTCCTGCAATTGTTTGAAGAGGAGCCATGTACGACCTCGCGCGTCGTAACTCGGCGACTCGGAATATCACAAGCGACAGTCAACAGAGTCACCAGGAGTGACGCACTGGTACCATACCACCTCAATCCGGTACAAGAACTGCACGGAGAAGATGCGCAGCATCGCTTGGTGTTCTGCCGGTGGCTCGTGCGGCGTCACGAAAGAGACGATAAGTTCTCGGGGCGAGTTTTATTCACGGATGAATCGAAATTCGACCAATCGGGGGTATGGGATTGCCATAGTGATCATCATTATGCGCATGACAACCCCCATGCTTGGCGAGTGCGCACCTATTAGACGCGGTATTCCGTGAATCTCTGGGGCAAAATACTCGGACGACAATTCGTAAGTAATCGTCATTGAACTTTTGTATTTTCGAGTAGTAATATCTTGAAATAAAATCCTTTACGCTTTGACTTGGCAGATTGAGCCCTGTGAACTTCCGGCTCGGCTAACAGAAGAATTTTACCTGGGATTCCTACGCGACGATTTTCCCAGTTTACTGGAGGATGTACCGTTACAAGTCCGGGGCAACATGTGGTTTCAACACGACGGGGCGCCAGCGCATTATCACAAGATACTTCGCGATTATTTAAGACGAGAGCTTTTCCGGACGTTGGATAGGACGAGGTGGCATGGTCCACTGGCCAGCTCGCTCCCCTGATCTCAATTTATTGGATTTTTTTTTTCTGGAGGCATTACAAAACCGTAATTTACGGTCGTACAGTTCCAGAAAATGAGTGAGATCTTCGCCAGCGGATTCAAGACGCTTCGACTTCAGTATCGGAAAAAATGTTAATTCCTTGTCAGGATAACATGATAAAGCGCGCAGAAGCCTGTATCGACGCCGACGGAGGGCACTTTGAACACTTACTGTAGGGCAAAAACGCTGAGTTTCGCAGTTCCAACAAATTTTCATTATATTCAAACCATCTGTCACCAATAAAAGTAAGCAGTTCTTATTCTTTTCTTTTTCTTCTTCTCCTTCTCCTTGCAATTGGCTATCGCCATCTACGGACGGCTTGTGACTACTTTCATAACTGCTTTAGTTTTTCATTACAAAAAGAAACTTCAATACCGCATTTGCTATTTCTTGAAACAGCTTGCTACACCAATAGTGGAAAAATAGTGGGCGTGGCTGAATTCAGCCGGCAACGTGTCGGGGATAAGAAAAGAGATGATTTAAAGCCTTAACCGCCAACTTTGTTTTGTCAATCCAACAAGCGAATTCAATGATGCAGTTGCTTTTTTTAGCAACTTATTATGATCCCGATGAGAGATTAATTAGGAGCGCGGTCAAATTCACCTGCCAAAGTGTCGGGAATAAAAAAATTATAATTATCAAGTCCTAGACATCAACTTTGATCATTTAAGAATTTTTCACTGTGGATGACAAATTCACCGGTACAGTTACTAATTTTGGCAAGTAGTCATGACCATCATAGTGGGTCAATTACGAGCGCGGTCAAATTTGCCCGGCAACGTGTCAGCGATAAAAATAATTGATAATTTTGAGTCTTAAGCGCCAACTTCGTTTTTTCAATCCAAAAAGCGAATTCAATGGTGCAGTTGTTCTTTTTAGCAACTAGTCATGACCCCGATAGTCGATAAATCACGAGCGTCGCTGAATTCACCCAGCAACGTGTCGAGAATGGAAAAAAAAATCAAAGTCTTAGGCACCAACTTCGATTTTTTCTATGGAGGAGAGCAAATTCAATGGTAGAGTGACTCAGAATGATCTTGCGATACTTTGGTAATTGGTGGATAATGGTCTTCTGAGCAAAGTTACTTAGGCGTTTTCCAAAATTCGCAATATTTATTTATTAACAAGCATTAACAAAATTGAATAATTGGACGAATCAGAGCAGCGGAATATGACGTTTGAAATCGACTGACGGAGATCTGGCAACGTTGGATGGCGCACGCCTAGCTGTCATCGATAGATTCTGTAGTCACAGCGGGCCGAGCCGGCCGACCCGACCGTCCGTCTCACGGGATTGCCCAAGTTCAGTATTTCGTCTGAGAATAATTTCCTTTTTAAACCGGCGGCTAATATGAATTAAGAAAGTAATGGAATGAATTACAAAAGAATTAAAAGTGAATGAATAGAAAAAGTGAACAGTCATGAAGTGAATAACACGAGTGATTCCAGTGAATGTGTATCGGAGTTTTTACATTGAAAAATAATTGTTGTCGAAAATCATGTACACCAGTGTTGATAGCTTTATTTATTTTTTAAGGTTAAACAGTAATTTTTTATTCGTTTATGAAGAGTCAAGAGTAACACTTGTATCATTAAAAAAAATTAATTCATAAAAATTCAAGAGTGTTACTCTTGACTTTTTATGAATTGATTTCTTTTAAATGTAGCGCCCAATGCCAAGTTAATTCAGTAGCATACGTGAGCGATTTAGCACCGGAATCGCAAGCAGACCCGAACAATTGCTCAGGCATCTTTGAGTTCACTTTCTAAATAAAAAAAACAAGCCTGCAAAGTAAAACCTTGCAAATTGCTTCCTCATTATTTTATGCTTTCTACAAAGCTACCTGTATGAGGGAGTATGTTGATCAATTTTGACTTCCTCATAGAGGAAGCTTTGTAGAAAGCGAAAAATAATGAGGAAACAATTTGCAAGATTCTACTTTAGAGGCTTGTTTATAATCGGAAGACATTTTTATAAAAATTCAAGGTGACGTAAAATTTTTACCGCTCGACCGATTTGTGTAAAATTTTTACTCGAAAATTGTGTAATGAGAGTTCATATTTAAACTATATAAATTAAAACGTGATTCCTAGTAATTTTCACGAGCAACCGCTCAAACGAGTTGTTTCAAATAACTCAAAATGCCATAAAGTTTGAACCACTTCACCGATCGGTGTCAAATTTGTACCAAATATCTTTTTAAATGGTCGTCTAATTGTAGAGAAAATTGGAGATAAATCTGTGCAAAATTTCGACATTTTTTTTTTTCGTGACAGCGTTTTTTTCTTTTTGTTCACCACAATCGGAATTTCCTGACATTTCAACAGTTTATCAGACTAAAATCTTAATTGGAAATCAATAATCGTGAAATCATATCGGCAATTGCAGCCGGATATCTCAGAATTTGCATGAGTTATAGTATTTGCAGACATTTTTGAAAAAATTAAAATTGTAATAAAATTAGAACGGTTCGACAGATTCTCGCAAAAGTTGGTACACATAATGTTTTACGGGTAATCCATTTAAATACAAAATTTCATCCTGGTGACTCTTTAATTGCGTAAGTTATAGCGTGAAAACTATTTTTTATTATTCTTTCGAGTGTAAATTCAAATTTGCCGACAGCGAGCGCCGCTGTCTTCATGTTTGAAGTTTGGCAGCGCTGCCTTCGAGTGGCGCTGTCGCCGCGTTCGAATGTACTCGCAAACGAATAAACACTGTCCACAGAGGTCGAAGACACAAAAGAGAAAAGTTTTTGACATGAGGCCGCATCGTTATCGGAAAACAGAAATTGACTGTTGCTACAGGGATTTATTCCGTAATCCCGAAGTTCTCGGTCGACTCATTGTCGGGTTAGTGCCTTTCACTGCAGGTCTGTGGGAAAATGGATACATCGCCTCGGAGAAGCTGCGCAGAGTCATCCAGGAGATGTACTGCAAGCCGGTGCCGGCGAAGAGCGGACACGCGATCCGCGGTTAATAATGCGCCACACGGTGATTTTCCGCGAGTTTATCGAAGGCCACCAGCTCCTATACCGGACGACGGACGACGAAGGATTTTGAGAAGACATTTTTAGTTATGTTTTTATAACAGTATTAATCGTACTCATACAACACCATCTCCAGTTCTGTACTGCCTGTGTAGAAAATTACTGCCCACCAGTACCAAAGTTGGCGGTTGAGACTTCAAATTATCTCTTTTCTTATCCCCGACACGTTGCCTGGTGAATTCAGCCGCGCCCGCTATTTTTCCACCATTGGTGTAGCGAGCTGTTTGAAGCAATAGCAAATGCGGTATTGAATTTTCTTTCTGTAATGAAAAACTAAAGCAGTTATGAAAGTAGTCACAAGCCGTCCGTAGATGGCGATAGCCAGTTGCAAGGAGGAGGAGAGGAAGAAAAACAGGAAGAATAAGAACTGCTTACTTTTATTTGTGACAGATGGTTTGAATATAATGAAAATTTGTTGGAACTGCGAAACTCAGCGTTTTTGCCCTACAGTAAGTGTTCAAAGTGCCCTCCGTCGGCGTCGATACCGGCTTCTGCGCGCTTTATCATGTTATTCTGACAACGAATTAACATTTCTTCCGATACCGAAGTCGAAGCGTCTTGAATCCACTGGCCAAAGTCTTCCTTATTTTCTGGAACTGTACGACCGTAAATTACGGTTTTGTGATGCCCCCAGAGAAAAAAAATCCAATAAATTAAGATCAGGGGAGCGAGCTGGCCAGTGGACCGTGCCACCTCGTCCTATCCAACGATCAGGAAAGCTCTCGTCTAAATAATCGCGGACTATGTCGTGATAATGCGCTGACGCCCTGTCATGTTAAAACCACATGTTGCCTCTGACTTGTAACGGTACATCCTCCAGTAAAATGGGAAGATCGTCGCGTAGGAATTCCAGGTAAAATTCTTCTGTTAGCCGAGCCGGAAGTTCACAGGGCTCAATCTGCCAAGTCAAAGCGTAAAGGATTTTATTTCAAGATATTACTACTCGAAAATACAAAAGTTCAATGACAATTACTTACGAATTGTTGTCCGAGTATTCCGCCCCAGAGATTCACGGAATACCGCGTCTAATAGGTGCGCACTCGCCAAGCATGGAGGTTGTCATGCGCATAATGATGATCGCTATGGCAATTCCATACCCCCATTTGGTCGAATTTCGATTCATCCGTGAATAAAATTCACCCCAAGAACTTATCGTCTTTTTCGTGACGCCGCACGAGCCATCGGCAGAACGCCAAGCGATGCTGCGCATCTCTTTTGTTACGTCCGAGTAACAAAAACAATAGAATGCCCTGTTTTAGACCTTAGCTACGGCTAATTGGTCTGGGATTTGGGCTGAACGATCTGAATGTAAGTTTATCTTCTTTGAAGGATTTTCTTTATTAAAATAGAAATTGAAACAAGGATCATCCACCGCAATGTATTTGCTTTTAAGACAATTGATAGTATATGTGACTTTAATCAAATTGAACGGACTTGGTTTAGGAATTATGTTCTTTGATTCTAGATATTCTTTAGTAAAATAAGCTTCAACTGGAGTCTTCTTAATGGGATGGGGAATGCCTAGATGTTGTGCCACTAACTTCCTTAGTTGGTATTTTCTACCTCCGTGGCGTTGCTTTCCCATTAGTTGAATTAAATTTAGATTTTGAACAAAAAATGATAAAAACCCAAAATTAATTCCAGGTCTTGGATTATTAGAAATGTTATGACTTCGCTTCTCCGCGTACAGTCAGCTGTTATTGAAGTTAAACGCTTGCAACAATTCGCATTCGTCAACTGTTTTAAGCTGGGTCTGTCTGCGAGAGAAAGCGACAGTCTTTGGGGAGAAACATTTGCAATTGTTCTGCAAACGTTTCGAGTTAGAAGATTTTTTAAGGAATGAACGATTGCAACTGTACTGCAGTACGTTCTGGGATTAAAAGGTTTTGAGGAAATGAACGATTGCAACTGTACTGCAGTACGTTCTGGGATTAAAAGGTTTTGAGGAAATGAACGATTGCAACTGTACTGCAGTACGTTCTGGGTTTTGGAGTTAGGATTAGAATGAATGCAATTGTACTGCATTCATTCCTGAAGGTTCTGGTGATCGTAGAGAACTTACTTGCTGAACTGGTTTATCACTTTTACTTTTTCAGAACCGATGACCGTTGATACAAAATTTTTAAGACTGAAGAAAAATACAAAAATTGCGTCCTTATATACTAATGCAGTCAGCTTCTTGTCTTACACAGAGTTAGGAGAGGGTAGTTCCTTGAACTTTGTAATTGGTCGGAAAACTATCGTCTCCCACTTTACAAGTTAGTTTTCTTCGCTTTAGATCTAGTGAGTACATTTTGGGGGTTTGAAGAGGGCAGAGTTCACGCTTCATTGGCTGTCAAACTGCCGTCCTCCACTTCCCTGTTGGTTGCGTGGGGGTGTTCGTCGACTACGAGCTAGTGGAGGGCCTTATACCCCTCTTTGCAACTATTCCCGCCTACCCCTCCTATTATACTATATCTATTTTCATTTTTACCGACCACTGACTACAAGGCTTTTCTTTGGACTTATTCTACAATGCTCGGAAGGATGCATCTTATTTGGAAATTAGCATTATTTTCCCTTTTACCGACCACTGACTACATGGCTTCTTTTCTGGGACATGCAGTGGTGTTCGAGGGGTTGCATATTTTAGGGGTGCTTCATCGGGACGTACCATCTCCATGCCGTTCTTGTACTGGATTGAGGTGGTACGGTACCACTGCGTCACTCCTGGTGACTCTGTTGACTTTTGCTTGTGATATTCCGAGTCGCCAAGCCACGACGCGCAAGCTCGTACATGTCTTCTCTTCAAACAATTGCAGGACATTTTCTTCTTGGTCCGGATTTCCTTAGATGACACCTAGTCCACCATCCCGTCTACGGTGATGCCTTATGTCCCCTTCTTGAGCCCGTCGATGCGCGTTTTCAATTACTCGTCCGCTCGGGAAGCGATCGCGGCTTGGGTACAGCTCCCGATAGCGGCGAGCAGCGCGAATTCCGTTTCCTTGGGCCCAACCATAACACGCTACCGGGTCTTGATACTCTTGAACCGTATAGTTTATCGCGACGACTCGTGAGAGAATGATTAAAACATTTGCTTACCAGACGATCAACGGCGTTAAAAACAATCGAGCTACGATAGTGAGCGATCGTGAGTTGTCTGGATTTCAGTCTAAAGGCACGCACGCAAGGTGACATTGGACAGATTATTTCACGTTGAAGTACGATCTCGTGTCATGGAAAGTAGTCAAGAAATGTGTAAGAAATTATATTATGAATAAATATAAATATAAATAATTTTTATACTCATATTCGTGATCATTGTTGAATTTGTATACGCAGGGACCAGCACGTGGGAATGGAGGTTTATTAATTTACGTATAGAGAGGGACGCTACGTTTTCATATTTCGGAACGTCGATCGACAACCAACGGTGGTAGGAAATATTTTATTTTTGTAATTGATCATGATCGGGATTAGTGCATTACGATACGAGTGCGAAAAACTTTCTCTGTCGAGAGTGAGTTTGCAATCACACGAGTGCTGTGGCATAAAATATTCTATTTCTTATATCGTGTATATCATTTTATACTTATGCTCATAGAAATTCGAAAAAAATTTCAGCGATATATCGTCCTCCATGCCCGACAGATTCTCAGCTTTGGACTGTGAAGAGAAGTGGAAGGAAATGGCCAAAATAGTAGAGGTATGTATTTCGTTCTTTTTGAAAAGTAGTCCCCTCATGAAGTCAGGGAATGCGGCTCAAAATGGGATCATATTACGTTGATATTGTTTTCAGGTGGCGGTGCAGAACAGCCGCAAAAATATCAGCGGATGCAATCTGATATTAAAACAGAAATACTCCAGTCCGTACCTCCCGACGCTGATAGCATTTTTTATCAAACAAGAATGGACAATCCGCTACTACTTTTTTGTCGAGCGATGTCAATAAAAATAAAAATAAAATTCACAATCAAACGTTCAAGTTTTTCTTATTGTATTAAATAATTTTTCGTAACTTGGTAACGAGTTACGACCTCGATGGCAAATAATTAGCGAAGGCGGCTGAAGTCATCAGGCAACGTGTGAGGAATGGAAAAAAAATTATGATTATAATTTTTTTTTCCCTACACGTTGCTAGGTGAATTTAACCGCGCTCGTGACTCATTCACCATTGGGGTTAGAACACACGTTGCCAAAATCAGCAACATCACTATTGCATTTGGTTTCCGCATTAAAAAAACAGAGTTGGTACCTCAAATTTTATAATCACAATTTAGAAAATGAAAAGACAAAAAAATATCAGTTCACGATAAAAAAGCATCCTGATTACCACCGTAATTCCGGAACAGTGCGCCCACAAACCTCACGATTATCGTCGTTCACGTATTCAGAAAGTACACACGGCGATTTTAAATTAATCTTCGCTCCTACGAGGGGGCAAAACATCATGAAATGCCTTTTTCTGCAAATTCCTAATTGCAGTATGTGAAAATGTGGCCGTTTTGTCGATCAATCGAAAGCTTGTCTGTCGGTCCTTTGTCAAAGTACGTCGAAAGTGACTCAACTTTATTTTACCGCTGCCTAAAAGAAAAAAAGTAAATGGGTTCGTTTTTTTCGGATCAGGGATATTTTTAACGTTTGAACGGTCGTTTCCTTATCAAACCTTTTCTCTTTTGCGTTTGAAAAAGAAATTAAAAGGACTTACCAGTTGGACGGCACGGGCCGACCTTGCGATATCCGACCTAGCGGGGCCGTCTGCGACTGCTGACGCTCCGGCAGCGGCGGCATCCAGCACGGTCCCATCCGGCGCCGTGACCGGTATACAATAATTCTCTTTCGATGGCGGAAGATTCTGGTGATTCCGACGAATCTTAAAAACCTCAGCAGAAGCCATGCCGTTGATGGTCGAGCTATGCGTGGCCTCGTCGAGCTTGTCAACGTTTTTGAACAGCCTGGTGATGCCGTCCCTCAGGTCCTCGTCGCAGGTCTTGAAGGCGACGCACTTGAGCTGCCGGACCTTCTTGATCTAGCCGCAAAGCTAAAACTACGGAGAAATTCACGGAGAGTACCTGAACCCCGGATAAACTGACCCGGACAACAAAGCCTACTGTGAAATCGACCTGGACAACAAAAACTACGAAGACATCGACCTGAACAACAAAAACTACGGAGAGATCGACCTGGACAACAAAAACTATGAAGCGATAAGCCTAGACACTCGAAACTATAAAGCGATCGACCTGGACTACCGAAACCATCGAGCAATGAACCTAGACTCCTAAAACTATGAGGCGATGAACTTGGAACGCTAAAACTACGGAGAAATCGACCTGGACAACAAAAACTACGGTGAAGTCGAGTTGGACAACCAAAACTGTGAAGCGATGAACCAAGACGGTCGAAACTATGGAGCGATCGACCTGGACTACAGAAACTATGGTGCGATCGATTTGGACTCTTGAGGCTATGCGGCGATGTACTTGGACTACTGACACTACGGCGTACACGAGAAACCCCAATTGGTTACCCTACAAGATTTGCCTGGATACCGTCTGTAACTTCAGCCTACTCAATAAATCATTTATTAATTTGATTCGGCGATTTTTATTAAATTCTTCATCCGGAGTTACCCGTATATCGAAATCCTTCTGTGTGAGTGAACCGATTGTTGGAGTGACGCCCATTGTTAGTCTAAAGCTCGTCTCTCGTTGGCCAACGCTAAACATTAATAACTCGGCTAAGAAAAAAATTCCAAAATCTAAAAAATACCCGTTGTTCAGCTCGTTGAGATCTATCCCCGATATACAGTTTTGCCAATAGTTGAGACCTACCCTGTATATTGTCACAGTATTTTTATTCGGTACTAATAAGGTTACAGTCGAAGAAAAAACATTCAGGAATGGACAAGAAAACCGTGCAGTAGAGATAAAAAAATGTGAACTACAAAATTCGAAAACAAAATTTGAACATTTTTATAATGAATGAAATATAATTCACAGTACTTTACGAGTTTGCGAAGTATCGCACATGGTCGATCATCATAGAACGTTCATATTAGCATCTAAACTCGTCGAGTACTTTGAATTATCTTTTTTTTATTATGAAAATTTTCAAATTTCTTTCCAATTTGTTTACCGAATTTTGTAGTTTACATCAAGAGACACGGTAGCGTCTCGACGCCAAGTATTAAAAGAAAAATTCGTAATTCCTTACGAGACTACCCATGACCGAGACGCTAGCGCTACTCTTATTATTTGGACGTTCGTCCTTTTTCGTCTGCTACGAAATTCTAACTGGAATAATCTCAGTCGATACGTCGCGACCGCCAAATTTGTCAGGTTCAATATTTTTCATTTATTTTTCTCTTTCGAATGAGCCCCGGTTTTATCGAATCGGTTCCCGGAATGCTAATATCTGGCCACTTACAATTTGGACTCTGTCGAACATTTTTTATTCTGTCACACTCACACATCGAATTTGGCCGACCATATACGTGCATGGCGCGTACCAGCACACTCACATGTCGTCTGTAACTCTAAATATCTCAGGCAATACATCGCGGAAGCTAAATGTATCAGCGCCAATATTTGTTATTTTTTCCTCTCTTCTTAATGAGACCGGTTGCGATAAAATCGGTTCCCGAAGTGCTAATATCTGGGCAATATTCCACATTTGTCCGAACTCACACATCGGAACAGATTCGTCCGATCGCATATACGTGTGCATACGTGTGAAGAAAAACGCGCACATAACAACTGGTGCCGAGCACCCGCAACGGGAGCCCGAAGGAGTTGCGGCTATCGTCTGCTTGCCGGCTCGCAATTATAGTAGCCACAAGAACAGTCTCCTAAAAACTTGTATTCGTGCTACATGGATAACCTTTCAAAAGGTCGATTGAAGACTTTATGCAGAGGAACGATCAACACGAATAAGTAAGTACAAAATACGAAGACACTATTTACTTCCAAGACAACTTTATTTCCAATTAGCTACAAGCGGTACGTTCAGCCAAAGAGGATTTTTTTTTTCATGAAGACCACTTTTCCCCTCACAAGAGGAAAAATAACAAATTATTGCCTCTCTTAAGAATAAATCCGAAGAATTTTTTTGTAAATGGGTCAATCGATTAGGTTGTCATTTACAAATCCATCGACAGGCTTGTTTCGAAAGCCCCTGCGAGTGCTTTTCATTCCGGACTGCATTAAAAAAAGTTGGTTTATTATAAGGGTTACTTCCTCCTTCACAAAAGAAAATACTAAAACAAAGTACCTTCTTTCAGGATGAACCCAAAGAATTTTTTATAAGTGGATCAACTGATTGGATCAACTGGTGGTGGCTTAGAAACCAAATTAGAAAAAGAGAACACTGCGCCAGGGATTGGTCTTCGCTAGGTGACATTCTCTTCGCAGCACACACTATTCCAGCAGAGCATTTTTTTCAATGGTCCTTAAGGGGGATGAGAAGTTAAGAAAGTTTTCTTCGCTCATAAGGACACCTTTCACCCTTAGCGAAAAAAAAAATTACAAATGTCCTCCCTTCAGGATCACACTGAAAGGTTTTGTTATGAATCGACCAGCCAATTTGGTCAACCGCTTACTTTGAAACCAGGTTCATGAGTTTTACACAGTGCACAGGATCTGGAGAACACTGCTTTGAAGATTGGCCTTCGCTAAAAATCATTCTCTTCGCAGTTGCACTGCACACCATTTAAAAGTACCCCTTTTTTTTCTTAATCCTCAAGTGACCCAGTCACGTACAAATCTCATAGGAAAAAAAAATCTGAAAATAATATACTTTTCCAAAAATATCTGACATGAAAACATACATAATAAGTATTACAATTATGCAATTTAGTAAAGACATACAGTGTATCAGAATAGTGTGAGGTAAAAAATAAAATTTTCCACGTCTCGTAACTTCCAGACCAAACTGTTGAATTAATTTTTTTGTTCAATGTCTTATTTTATCTGCCAAAGAGTGCATTTTGGATTGAATATAGAAATATTTATTCCAAGTCTTTATGACGAAACTATGATTTTAAATGTCTTAATAAATTCTTCTCTATCAAAAACTTACACAACAATGTGTCACAATATATGTAATTTTTACTGCATTCAGAATCGCTACATCCAATTCAGAATGCACTCTTCAACAGATAAAAGTAGACATTGAACACCAAAATTCGTTCACCGGTTTGGTCTGAAAGCTACAAGTAAAAAAAATTCCATTTGACCTCATACTGTTCTTGTGCACTATATGTCTTTATATGATTGCAGAATTATAATGCTTGTTATGTACTCAATGAGGTTTAAATGTAACATTTTTAAAGAGAAAGATATAATTTACAGATTCTTTTTTTCATGACATTTTTTAGGGGAATCGGCCCCCTTCAGGCAGAGTCATAGACAAGAGTATAAAATGTCAGAATAATACTGGCAAAGATCTTTAAAAGTAAGACCTGTTGAAAAAATTGCTTCACTCAATTGGTGTGCAGTGTACCTTCAACGCGAATGAGACCCAGTTAAGGCCAATCCCTGAAGCAGAGTTCTCTGAATCGCACCCAGATAGGAAAATATGATGAATCTGGTTGCGAAGCAACCAGATGACCTAAATTGTTGATCCATTTTCGAAAAATCCTTCCCGTTCATCCGGAAAAAAGGTATTTATTTTTTATTTTTGTCTTCTTTAAGAGAAGAGTTATCCTTATAATTTAAAAAAAACCCTTTTTCGGCTGTTCCGTTTAATTTAAAAACCACTCACTGTGGCTTTTGGATCAAGCTAGTCAATGGATTATAGGTATCAATGCAGAGAATATTCAGTAAGTCAAAACCCACAATTAATTGACCAGCGCCATCTGAAAGCCAGTGCTGGTGCTTTGTTATTTGACGCAGCTCGTGATTTTCGTTTTCGACATTATGCATATTCTCCAAATTACAAGCAGAAGTCATTGAATGGTGCAATCACAAGCAGCTCTGAATGGAAAAGCGAAAATAGTGACGCTCAGATCAAGCTGGGAAATATAATTGTTGATGTAGAAAAAATGCAGTTAAAATCTTATTAAATACATAACCAACATTATCATTCTGCAATTTCGTGAAGGCATGCTGAATACAGAATCGTGTGAGGTAAAAAGTGAAAATGTTCACTCGTTCTAGATTTCTAACCAAATTTAGTGTTCAATGTCTAATTTTATCTGTTGAAGAGTGCATTCTGGATTGAATATAAGAATTTTTATTTCAAGTTGTTATGAGGAAGCTATAATTTTTAATTTTTCGATAAATCTTTCTCTATTAAAAACTTACTAAATAATTAATAAGAGTAAATATAATTTTCACTGCATCCAAAATAGCTATATTCTATTCAGAATGCATTCTTCGACAGATAAAATAAGACATCAAACACCAACATTGGTTCACTGGTTTGGTCCGAAATCTACGACAAGTTAGAAATTTCACTCTTGACCGCACACCATCCCCATGCACTATTGTTATGTAATGCACTTAATGAGGTTTAAATGTAACATTTTCAAAAATAACTGGATCATTTACAGATTTTTTTTCTCATGACTTTTTTTGTGACTCGGTCATTAATTAATTTACTTATCGGTCATTAAATGGACCGTCAACAGCGACGACATGTGAAATTGTTCAATTTAAATTAAGACATATATTCACGTCCATACACAAACATCCACACACAAACAGACAACGAATAATATTCGACGCTTATAGCCGCAGATGTTCAAAGGTTTTTCGAGACTTTCCAATCTTTTGTTAAACATTTGAGGATGCTGTACGTGAGATACGCGTACCGAGAGTTTTTATGATCGGAAAAACTTGTAGGTGGTCTGGCACGCAGATGCTTGGGTCAAGCGGACCGTTCGGGTTTATTCCGCGAGACGCAACGCCTGCGCATCGAGACGCGTCTTATCTACCTGCGAGGGACGCCAACCCTTAAAGCCAATCACGGTTGTTACGTCCGAGTAACAAGGAATGTCGCCCTGTTTAAAACCTTAGCTATGGCTAATTGGTTTGGGATTCGGGCTGAACGATTTGATCTTTAATTTGAACTTGATTTTTATTATTAATTTTAATTTCTTTACTATTATAGAATTTAAACCGTGGATCAGTTGTTGGAATATACTTGCTTTTAAGAAAGTTAATGTGGTACTCAATTTTAATTAATTCGTAGGGTTTGGTTACTGAAATGACGTTATTAGTTATTAAATGTTCGGTTGAAAAATAGGCCCGAACTTGGTTTTTAGTGATTGGATGAGGAATGCCTTGCGATTGAGCTACTAATTTCCTGAGCTGGGATTTTCTACCACCACGACGTTGTTTACCCATTAGTTAGTTTAAATACAAATGAAACAAAAATGAATACCATTTAAAAATTGAATATCAATGAAGGGAGGTTTAGGAATTGCTATGACTTCGTTACCCTGCGTACAGTCAGCTGTTATTAAAGTGAAACGCGTGCAACTGTTCTGCATTCGTTTACTGTTTTAATCTGGGTCTGTCTGCGAAGGAAAACGACAGTCTTTGGAAATAAATCGTTTGCAACAGTTCTGCAAACGATTCGAGGTTGAAGGTTTAGGAGGAATGAACGTTTGCAACTGTTCTGCAGACGTTCTGGATTTAGAAGTTAGGAAATGAATGAATGCAACTGTTCTGCATTCATTCTAAAGGTTCAGGGTTTTGAAAAAGAAAACTTACTAGTTGAGCTGCTCTGGTTGACACTTTACTTCTGGAACTTGTTGATCGTAGATAAAAATAATTTTTAGACTGACTATTACATTTTACTGACTAATTACCCTCCTTAGTTTAGGAGATGTTGCCCGGTGATTTTACATTTTGAGACTGAGTAAAAATACGAAAATTGCGTCCTTATATACTAGTCCCGTCAGCTTCTTGTTTTACGCAGAGTTAGGAGAGGGTAGTTTCTCAAATCCTCCAATTGATCGGAAAAACTATCGTCTCTTACTTTACAAATTCGTTTTCTTCATCTTAGATCTAGTGAGTGTGTTTTTCGGGAGTTTGAAGAGGGCAGAGTTCACGCTTCATTGGCTGTCGATCTACCGTCTTCCACTTCCCTGGTATTTGCGTGGGGTATTTCGTCGCCTTGAGCTAGTGGAGGGCCTTACACCCCTCTTTTACAACTAGCCCCGTCTACCCCTCTTAGGATATACTATTATTTTCCCTTTTTTACCGGCCACTGACTTCCAGGGCTTTTCTTGAATACTGCAGCGATGTTAAGAAGGATACATCTCATTTTAGGGAGTTAACGTTGCTTTCCTTATTTACCGACCACTGACTATAGGGCTGTTATTGGTATATGCAGCGGTGTCTGGAGGGTTGCATCACGCCCAAGATATATTTTATTTGGGGACGTAACACTGTAAAGGGTAATGGTCTCCAGAAAAATTAGCCAATGAATATCTGCGACTTCAAGCGCTTGCAGGCGTTTCATTCCCGATTCTAAGGGAGCGGGCGAAAATTCAAGCGTTAGTCGTTTTACAATTTTTAGTCAGTCTTCAGCGACTTTCCGTCGAGTCAACATCGAAAGTCAAATCTATCCACTCGCACCACTTATATTTTAATCGTGATTGTTACAGATATTAAAGTTTTGTTATCCACTCTACTGCATCCACATTTTATTCAATCTATCCTTATACGAAAACAGTTGTAGTCGATTAATTTCTACTCCAACCCGTACTGTCTGATTTCGTCGCAACGGCGCACGGAAATTTACAACTTCCGTGGAAATTCTTAGTCTTTCGCGAGTTCGACCGTACATTCATTAATTAACTTATCGGTCATTAATTAATGGACTTTAATGAGGTTTAAGTGTATCGTTTTTTGAATGAAAGCTATCATTTACAGATTTTTTTTTATTACGACTTTTTTTTAGGTGAATCAGTCCCCTTTATCTGAAAACCACTGCGAGTGCTTTTTTTAACGCTGCTCGTGATTGGACTAGTAAATGGATTTTGCTTAACGATTTAAGAAATGTACATTGATTATAAAACTAAAATACTAGAATGACACGTATGGAGTTAAGACAAATTTTTGCAGCAGTGTTCTTTGTATTACGCGCAGAGTATTCAACTCATGAATTCATGGTTTCAAAGCAACCGGTTGACCCAATCGGCTGGTCCATTTACAAAAACATCGTTTGGGCTTATTTCGCAAAGGGGAATTATTTTTTTTATGAGGGGAAGGGGGTTCGTCTTCATAATTAAAAAAAAATTTTAAGTGTCCTTCCTCGTATGTCTAGTTGAAAATCAAACTAACCTAAAGGTAAATAGTATCTATAGATTGTACTTCTTTATTGGCCATCTATTGCACCTGTGGAGTACATCTTCAATCAACCTCGTATTTGTTACAATTTAAATGACAAATATTAAAACAAATGTAGCAAAAATAATGATGAAAACTATCAGAATTTAATCAGTGCCTACATTTTCGCAAAAAGTCAACAATCATAATTACAAAGATACAAGCGTGATATCGATTATGGTGAGAATGAAAATAAACAGGATTCTCATTATACAACAATGATGGGAGGCACTGCTTGAATATTCGTCGACGATTTAACAGTTAAGCACCCCTCAATGTAATGTACTTGTTTCAATTTTTCTACCCGTGAGGGTTTTTTGGGGGATTTCACTACTTTTTGCAAAGTTTTTGCTATTTCTTGCGACCGATCAATTCAGAATCAGGAAACTTTCAATTCACTTGCATTCTTTTATTTATTTTTTAGCATGCATATTAAGTAACTTATAGTTGCCGTAAAATTTAATGCCTTGTAGAACACAGTCAATTTTTGATTGGTATTGATTTTTTAAAATCGTTTAATGCATTCCATTTTTATGAGGTTTTAAGATTTTGAAAAATGTCCATCAACGCTCTACGTCGAACGAATTTTATGAAGCTATCAGGTTGAAACTTCGTATGAAACTTGAACAAAGTGACGTGACCTTTGGTATTGAGTGTAGGCAAACCTGGTAAGATGTGTAATTCCGACCGAGTCGCCGTGAGAGCCTAGTGAGATAGCGTCATTGGCGGTCGTAGCAGAGCGAGCGAGAACAAATGAAACATGTAGCACATCACGTTGCGAATGTTATATAGTATATTTATTCACAACTATATAGACGCTACCTGTGACCGTCATTTTGCATCACTATATGAAACATCCAGGTAATATTATCTGTTATATTCGTTATTTTCCGTTACATCGCCACAATATAACTGTGTTTACTGGGAAAGGAAACTCTTACATAATGTGGGATTAAGAGGCGCAAAGAATATAAAAACTATTTGAAATATGACTATTGATGCATTTCAGTTTGTACAACGGAACGGAATGACCTTTTTGTTCTTTCGTTATTTCCCTTGGCTGTCGCTTTGTCGGTTGTACATGTAACCTTCAAAACCGGCGTTCGCGCGTGCGTTTGAGCTACTACACACATAGAACGACATTGAGGAATGCGCGCGCATCTCCAAAGTAAGGCAGTCTAGCTTTATGACTAGTAATTAAATTAAACACGAATGAGCTGCGCATGCGCTCAAAGTGGAATTTCAAATTGCACATCCTTTATTCGCAGATACAAGATACGTATTATTGTAAGGTACGTACCATTGTTATACATAAACTAATAGCCTGCATAACCTTATAATAATAGATTCTTCATTTTCTGAACAGTAATTAAGGCGAGGTGAAACCCACTCAGTCGGTAACAAAAACTGTAACCAAACTTTCAGAGAACGCTGAACGTTTTTTGATAGAAGAAAAGTTTAACATCATTGCTCTTTTCATTCTGCATGACGTAAAACTTCCGTTTTTCCCAAAAAAGATCAAGTTTCTGAGCATTCTTGTTCCGAAAGATATTCGCTATTTCTTTCGCACGCATGGAAGTTTCGCCTGCCCTTAAGATGATGTGCTACTCTGCTTGGTCAGTAACAAAAACTGTAAAGCGTTGTTCTTGGCCACAATTGATATTTTAGGCAAAAGACGAGAAGTACTGACTGCGCCTTAGCACTCTGCAGTCAGAACTTCTCGATTTTTGTACTTAAAATGAACCGTCGTCTGGAAGATTGTTTACAGTTTTTGTTACCGACTGAGTAGGTTCCACCTCGCTTTAGGGTGATGTGCTAGATATCGTCTGTCTTTCTTGGATCGTCATAAGCACCAGTAAAAAAGTTCAGAACGCTGAACCGAATCGTTATTCTCCGCCACGGTTAATTTTTTAAATAAAATGCGAGAAGTACTGATTACAGACTACTTGGACGCAGTCAATACTTCTCGTCTTTTGTCCAAAAGATCAATTGTGACCAAGAACAACACTTTACAGTTTTTGTTACCGAACGAGCACTAACACATCATCTTGAGGTGATATGCTATGCCAACAGTGTAAGTGCGAGTGAGCAAGCCCTATTGGCGGTCGCAGTGGAGCGAGAGAACGACAGAAAGGTGTATCACATCGTCTTAAATTATCTACGCCAATCTTAATTATCGCCTCCTTCAACTGCGGATCTGTAATTTCCGATAACTTCAATGATACAATTGTTACCCTGCTTAGTAGTTCCAATTGAACCTGATAGAAATTGATAAAATGGACACAATTCCGATTGAGAAATAATCGGTTCTAATAGGTTTCAATCGGAATTTTGTCCATTTTAACGGTCTTATTGGATATTTTAAACAGGGTACTGCAGAACCTTCCGACGGAAGCAGTGGTACTCATTCGGTATATAAACGGTTGAGTAACCGTATATGTGACGAATTACTAGGCCCGACCATTTGTAACATTTTACCAGTGCTTTTTATCCTACAGTGGTATCACTATATACGGTTAAGTAACTGCATCTAAATACGTGGATCTTCTGTTTTTATAAATTTTATAAACTTTATAAATTTTATGACCAGTAATTTCAAACTTGTATCGTTGATTCTTACCATTTGTACAGTCATTTTATTAGCAATTTTCGTGATCGTATTTTCACAATGGAAAATTTGTTGGAAAAAGACTTTCGGTAAATTACGGTATTATTACGTTTATTTTACTTCAAATAAAAATACTGGAGTTCACATATTTACAGGCATCTGATGATGAAATACAACACTTAACTTTTTTTTCAACAGAACATAGATCGTTAAATCGTATGCGAACCATTCTATTATGCTGTGCAGCTAAGCTGCGACTGTCTCAAGAAATTTCAAAAAAACTTACTTTTGATTTCAATATATGTTTTCAAAAAAGTCGTAAGATTTCTGCAAATTTAAACTAAGAATAGGTATAGATATATAATTTTCAAGACTTACAGTTCTCTGCCAGTTCTAATAACTGTAAACCAAATAACTGTAAAACAAAAACTATAGAGACTTCGACCCGGACATCCAAAATCACGGAAGAATCGATCTGGGTACCGAAAATTACAAAGCGGTCGACCTGGACGCCGAATACCATGAAGGAACCGTACTGGACATCGAAAACTTATGAAAGAATCGATCTTTACACTTGAAGCTATGGAGAGATTGACCTGGACAACGAATACTATAAAGACATCGACCTGGATACGGAAAACTATAGAGAGGTCGACCTGGACATCTGAAACCATGGAGAGATCGACCTGAACACCGAAAACTACGGAGAGGTCGACCTGGACATCGAAAGCGATGGAGGAATTAATTTGGACACCTAAATCTAAGGAGAGGTCGACCTGGACATCGAAAACTATGGAATAATCGACCTAGACACTTAAAAATATGGAGAGATCGACCTGGACAACGAATACTACGAAGACTTCAACCGGGATAACGAATACTATGAGACATCGACCTGGATGCGGAAAACATTGGCGAGGTCGACCTGGACATCGAAACCTATGGAGGAATTGACCTGGACACTTAGAACTATGGAGAGATCGACCTGGACAACGAATACTACGGAGACGTCGACCTGGATACGGAAAACTATGGAGAGGTCGACCTGGACAACGGAACCTGCGGAGCCGTCGAACTGGACACGGAAAAAATATTAATCTGGAGACCAAAACTGTAGAGCAATCGTTCGTTTATTAACATTAACAATGTATATACTATTGCTTCGCCGTGTATTTCATAAACTGGCTCATCTCTGGATGACGTTTATGATTTCCTTATAGTGATCGGTAGGTTGCGAAACATAGTGGTTGGCAGGTTGCGAAGGTTAGGTGTGCAGAATCACAGAGATTTATGGCCTGTAGTATCTGATTTATATCTAAAAAAGACTTGAAAACGCTATCATTTTATCAATATAACGTTGTAGCCTCGAAAAAATGTGGCTGAAATGAGTTGGCTCGAGTAAATGATCAGCGGCAATGTAAATGTACTTGTCTCGAGGCGCTGCCACGACTCTTGATATTTAGGATAAACGAAATAGTGATAACGTTGCATAACACATTTTGAATCCTCTTGGCGCCTATACTGAGTCTATTGTTTCAATTATTCATTTAATATACGGGCTTGTCTGTTTAAACATTCACGAGAGTCTACTAAGAGTCTACTTACTTATATTTACGGATTACTGTAAATTAACTTTACCGTTTTGTTTTCATGTCGTTCAGATTTTCAAAAAGATGGCGAATCCCCCAAAAAAAATTGGTACGCCAAGTATTAAAAGTGTTATCATCCCATTAAAAAATCACTTGAAATCAAACAAATTTTAACTACTGAATCTAAAAAAAAAAAATTGCTTTTCAAAAATATTCAACCGAATCCTATTGGCCAAGTAAAAACCCTCGATAAATGTTTAACAGATGAAGGTGTTTCTCTAGAAAAAACTTGGCGTCCCTGTGACTAGCTCCCGTACATAGTCCATTGGAGTAAGTGCGGGAGGGAGCAAATTTTAATTATAACATAATTATAATATAACTATATTTCCGCTGCTAGCTATTTCGTAGCGCTATTTGTTTGCAAGTTTAAAGGCGTATCTGTCGTGCCAGCTTACGGCTCTTCAGCTTTTTAATGCAGACCTTGCAGCGTACAAGTTAGAAGTTACATAGGTTTTCGAGTTAATGGACTATGAATACATACAAAGTGATGTTGTATACATTGATCAGTTATTTATATCACTTGAATAAAATCCTGGTTATGGTTTGTATAGACTTTCTTTAGACCAAAGCGGTCGTTCCACTGAGTAAGCAGAGGTCCGTGATATTCCGCAAGACCTCCAAAAATGGTAGATATTACTCGATTGGATTAAACATAGAAAACTCGGAATTAAATTCTTATGTTTGCAGCATATTGTACCCGTTGTGACTCAATGAAGAGATTTTAAAGGGTTTAAATTCCAATGCCGGATGTGTTTCCAATACTTATTTAACTTTGTACTTGGGAATTCTTATGCCGTCTAATAATATTTGAAAAATCATGTTTTCCGGTTCTTACGGCAATGGCCGGTTCCTTTTCCTTACAACTTATGCAACATCTAACACATTTAGTTGTTGCTTTTTGCGAAACTGAACATCCGGTTCCTCTCCAAGAAGATTCATAATGAACGAATGGTCATAATGTCAGACACATCGTCCTCCCGTCCTTACTCAAATGGACTATGTACGGGAGCTAGTGACAGGGACGCCAAGTTTTTTCTAGAGAAATATCTTCATCTGTTAAACATTTATCGAGGGTTTTTACTTGGCCAATAGGATTCGGTTCAATATTACTACCAAGGGTTTTTACTTGGCTAATAAGATTCGTTCGAATATTTTTGAAAGACAATTTTGTTTTTTAAGATTTTTTAGTTAAGATTTCTATGATATCAAGTGATTTTTTATGGGATCATAACTTTTCTGATACTTGGCGTAGCAATTTTTTTTTTGGGTTTTTTTTTATTTCAACTGCAAGGTTTTCTTATCTTCTCCTGAATTTTTTTCGTTCGACTGTAAGCTTATTAGTATCGCATAAAAATACTGTGACAATATATATATATATCAATGATGTACAACATGTACTTGACATGCTGCAGATATTTTCAGTTTATTTATTTCACGACTTTTTGTCCCTATACATAGTTTATAGATCAATTTTTTGAGACACAGTTTTTGGGGGAAGTATTGGGGTCCACTAACGTAAATGTACTTGCCTCAAGTTTTTTCACGCATGGTGTTTTTTGGGGGCTTCAAAATACTCTGAAACAGTTTTCTAGCGTGGTACTGACATGTTTTTTATCCTCATGGGGTGGACATGCGGATGCCTGCATTCGTTTCATAAAAATATCAATTGAGATTCAAGAACAGGCTCAGTAACGTTGCTTTCGTCTCTTTTCCCTTGTAACCACCATCGTAAATATCTATTAAAATTGATCTCCGTCGCTTCGTTGTTGACCATTTCTCTTACAGTTGGTTTCACTTAAACAGCGGAGAGTAAAAAAAACAAAAAATTACCTAGTGCGATTTTCAAAGTGCTGAATTTTTAATTCATGCAATGGATTATTTTTGTTCTTGTTCTTTCAAAACCCAGCTCAGCTTACATTATGGCTGTGAAAACTTTGCTAGTTATTTCATGTCCGCTCGCGAATTAAATTAAATTAAACTCAATGGAATTGGAATGAATTGAATTAAATTGAATCCAATTAAATTGAATTCAGTTCACGAGTCAGAATTGACTCGTAACTTGTAGGTTTAATTTATCTTCGTGACTTCGTCGTTGTCTACCAGCTCGTCTTACTTGAAAAGGGGAGATTCCCTCCTCTTTTAAGAAAGAAAAAATCCCATTGCGTGAGCTATATCTCCCAAGTGCTGAATTTTTTATTCATGCAATGGAAACTTGTTCGGGAAAAGCATTTTATCTCATACGACAAGCTAGTCTTTTTGTTATTTTCATCCCATTATTCATAACAGGTGTGACGTATTTTTCGTGAACGAACGGAAATATCAAAAATATTCGGGAACACAAGAATCGAGAACTGTCACCTTCGGCCGTCCACCCTCGTTCGCGCATCCGCAAACCCGGTGGGCGCCAGTTAATTTTTGTGTCACCGATATTAACGAACCGGTATGCCCGAGGGATCGAGGGGAGCAGTCTCGATTCCAATAACTGAAGGATAATTTTTGTTTCACCGGTATTAACGAACCGGTATGCCCAAGAATCCGAGTTGATCAGGCTCGGTTCTATTAAAATCGAAAGTCTGGAGCCAAACTCACGATCGAGAACACTAATAACCGAACCGGTAACTTAGTTAATTCTTGGGGTCGCGTAAAATTAACAAACGCAACTGGATGCACTTGCGAGAGCGGACGGTTGCGGAAATGCACGGCCGTTCAGTCTGCTAGGTCGTAGTAGAGAGGGTCGAGGTATGGCCCAGTAAATAGCTTTATTTTAACAAATACAATAATAATTTGTATTATTGAATTAATGTACGAGAACCAGCGTAAAGCATCGAAATCGGTAACGGTAATAGCGAGTTGCAAAGCAACGAACGCATCTCCGAAACTCAACGGTTAATTATTTAATCGAAGGACTCGATTAAATAATTAACTTAACTTTTCGAAAACAACTCCACGGAAATTATTCACAACAATCCCAGGAACGAGAACTTGCATCCAAAGGGGTGCACAAAACGGAGAAATGCGCAAAACTGCACTCCACACAAAACGGGAACACGACTCAAATTTTATTAAAATAAAATTCACGAGATAACGAGAACGAATAGAGTACAGCATACGCTATCACTAAATACAAGAACAACGCGAAGACGCGCGAGCGAGCGACAAAAAAACTGTCAACACGGGAGCTCGAGTCCGAACTCAGTCACCCCGGTGGTGTCCCGAGCAAGACTAATTACTTCTAGTAATGTTCGATAGCTCAACATTATCGTTATTCAATGTTTTCCTAAAATCCCTTACTCGAGAACGACTGCCCTCTCACCCGAATTATTTCGTAACTATATCGAGAGCGCAAATCATGCCGGTAACATTTTCGAAATCTGTACAATCGCCTCCCTTAGTGCTTCACGCGAAAACAGGCCTAAACCTCACAATCATAACGCATCAGAATGCTCTATTCTATGCCGAAACTTAGCAAACACCACCCACACGGAAAAAACGACTTGGTTGGAGTAACAAAAAAATTAATTATCTCCAATCAATTGTCTTGGTTATATATGCGCCAAACGATTGTCTAGTTGCATCAACCAATGAAACTTGTGTTGCGCCCCGAAAATTAGATAGTAATTTTTTGATTGACAATGCACGACTTAAGGAATGTCATATAGATATTAATGAGGCCATTTGCGCAACGGTCAGAAGACGTACTCGCGAGCCGTAGTCGCGTGGTAAGAAGTCCCTATAGCGTTGTTTCTTTCGCGCTCACGGCGACCCCGATAGCGTTAAATCAGGGCATTGCAAGACTCCTCGCGTGGAATGTGCTTCGCGAGATTATCGTAACTAAATTATTCAGTAAACATAAGTTTATTGTTTATAAATTCACTCATTTTTGGTGATATAAAATGACTCGTTCACTGTGAACGAGGCAGTCTTTTAACAACTTCGACCACGATCGGGCATATCCGACGTGAGGACTCGTCATTAAAATTAAAGTTAACTCAAGTAATTATTAACAACAATTAACCAACAAACTCGATTCATCTAAGACAAATCAATTCTTTTTATTGTTTATCACGTGAGTTCCAACTCTTTATTGACAACGATCCCCAAAATAATAAAATAAATGTTGTAACCCGCTTGCAATACATAAGCACGCAATGGGCGGCATAACACTTGGTTAGATTAGATTAGTTGGAGCAACCAAGTAATTGGTCGGGCTAAATATGATTAAATCATTGGAATAACCAATATACTTGGTCCGAACAACCATTTCAATAGGCCGTTATAACCATTTTTCTTAGTTGGAACAACCAAACCCCTTGGTTGGATCAACCAATTTTCTTAGTTGAAACAACCAATCCGCTTGGTGGGATCAACCAATTTTCTTCATTGAAACAACCAATCCACCAGAGTTGTGAAGCCCCATTAATTCATGAAATATAGATCGCAGTACAGTTAGTTTTGTAATTATGATTTCATAATCTTATAATATGATTATTATATTGCAATCATAATATAAGAATGCACCAACAGTTACGATGTGCATGCCGATGCCGGTATAAGCAACCGGTCCATCAATGAGGTTATACATGCTTGAAGTACAAAACAGCACTCAACGCAGAATATAGGGATGAGATTTTTTTGTCCCTAGGTCTCTAAAAGTTGGACGACAATGTCCTCGTCTTCCATTGGAACTATCACTGTTTAAATGTTCATTTATAAAGCTCTTAATAACTGGAACCGGCTTCAAAAGAAAAAGCGCGCTTAAAACGTTACTAGCGGCGTTACACGACTAACAGCCGATGATGGTACTAACCAAAATAGTTAGTTGTATCTACCAATAAAATTGGTAGTCCTCAATTCTACTAAAAACATAGTCGTACCAGCAGTCATCGGAACCAATTTTCGTGGTTGGTTCTTTAGAACCACAGTAATTACAATTTCTTGGTAACGACAACTATTTTTGTTGGTTGTATGCACTAAAGTATTAACCAAGTTGCCATTGGTGAGGGAACCAATTGTGCGCCATCGAATCTATGAAGATAGTGGTTACACTGACCAATTTTGTTTAACGAATTAAAAATTGGTACATTTAATGAAGTCGTTTCTTCCGTACGTTCTCCAGCGTGATGCACTTTTCTCCATAGGGCGCCGGATTTGCATCGGTCTACAACTAATTGCAAGAACTCGAATCGGTCACTCTCCTCTGCCGGGCTGCTCGTTTCTTTGAGCTCTCATCCTCGCGACAGATTTGAGTTCACCGATTTCCCATAGCAAAACAAAACAACAAAACTCTGAAACATAAAATTCTTCAACAAAAACTAGACGGTAAATTCGAGCAAGGGCATCTCGGAAACGCTCAAACTAAGCAATAACCGGTAACGAAAACCCTTGTGATCGTGATTTCCAAAAAAATCACGTCACACAGGATATACTTTTTTTTCTTTTTTTCCGCTATATTTTTTTGCGCTTGCATTGTTTGATGCGAAGTTAGTTAATATATATCGATTCGACACACACTGTTTCTTACAATCCGTATCCGCTATCTTGTTCTCAGTGGCTGACGAATCAGTGTCTCGAATTTTCTTTGCAAAATGGCAGCACAACCAGAAGGTCGAAGCTTTCACGGAAATTATAATCCTGTGGTACGCGGAACTATAGTTGGCTCATACTTAAGCGGTATAAAGCCGCATTAAATACGCGCTTCGATAGGTTGTGACATGCGAACGGTCTACTGATGGATCGACAAGTATGAGGACGGATCATACCAGGCCCTTAGTTGATCACCGGAAGCACAATCGCAGGCCCAAGGCACGGCTGCGGAACAGGACGTTCGACTTCTACAGTACGTAGATAACACCCCCACACGGCCGTCACCGAAACGTTGATAGAGACGGGAGTGCCAACTTCGATGAGCACAATTCGTCGCCGATTAAGGGGTTAGGCGACTCTAGAGGGCCCCAAAAAAGGCTTTTTTTGAGAATTTTTTCCAAAAAATCTTTTAGAGACATCGATTTTTTGAGAAAGAGTATTTATTGTACATATGTATACAACATACTGTGTACAACTGTACACAGTAATTTTTTCATAGTAATTAATTAAAAAATAGCGGCTGTACAGCGTTGTTGCAATGACATCTCTTTTTTTGGAATCCACGGCCGGATACACAGATTCTGTAATTTCTTAATTATGATGAGTATTTTAACGGTTTTCACTTATACATAATAGTAGCTAGAGAAGTACGTAGGTACGTAAGATTTTTTCAATACAGGTATTTTTGACGAAATGGCGAGCATCTAAAGTGAAAGTTCAAAAATTTGGCCTAAGAATCGTTCGAAAATTATCAATAACAAAAAAAACTATGCAACTCAAAAAAAATCCTACGTACTTTTGTAGATAATATATTTTTGAAGATATATCCAAAATTTCAAATAAATCGGTGGTAAATTTTTTGAGTTATGTTTCCAGCCAAATTGAAAAGAGCAGTTTCGAGATAAACGCGTTTAAAGTTTTGAGTAGTAGAAAATCATTGATAATATTGATATACCTTCATTCTGCAATGCCTGCACCATATAGTGGGCCTTACAATTGAGTGTCCTGCTCTTGCATTTCTTTTCTGCTCGATTTTGAAGTCATTCTCGCCTATTTTACCACTTCAGACAGTGATCTCTTTCCAAGCATTATGCGTTGATCGTCGATCGCCAGACACGTTTTGTGGTCATTCACGCCGATTTCTGGGCCGTTTCATTCATAATGTGTGAAATTAATAAAATCCCGTCATTGTATTTACAAACTGCAATATTTGTGGCTATATCCAAAACAGTTTTACCACTAGAACCCGATTTTGGAGCCAATGCCCACACAATCGAATTGAAGCTTCCGTTGTTGTTTTGCCTGTAAACACCGATACATCGCGTAAGAAGATCATCACTGCTCATTTCTCCGTAGATTGGTTAAATAACTTCATACACATTAGCTGGAAGAGCTGGCTTTTATATTTATATTCAGCCAAACTATTTGTAGCTTTAGTCCGTCGCTGAACCCCACGAATCCTCTCCGATCGGACATTTGTCGTGCTGTGGTTTGGCATCAGTAGATAATTTATGATCTAGTGTAGCCCATATACTGTTTCTCATTTTATCAACTGAATCACAGTTTCTACGAATGGCTAATCCGTAGAAAAAAGATAGTTCATCAATAAGTTTTCCCGTCAATTGGCGCCTCCCACCGAAACCCTTTACCTTTTTCGATTTGCTTTTGCACGTGATCTATACACTCTTTCTTGATGTCTGTCAAATTTTCGTATTGCTTTGCATCTATAATGCCTTTGAAGGTTTAGAATCACCGTCACCAATATAATAAGCGTATTTGACCTGGTACAAAGTTCCAGAGCGCCGAAAAATTTCAACTATTCCATCAAGAGAGGTTCCCTGCTGACCGGGCGGCCTCCCATTACAATTCGAAAATGGAGCATTTAAAAATTTTTGCTTGCCATAATCTTTTGGGATAGTATTCTAGAAACGCTAATGAGTCATTTCTAAGGAGAAAAAAAAATCGATTACCCGAAAATTCTGGAGTGGCCTAACCCCTTAAAAGAAGTCGGCCTCACAGCACATAGGCCTGTGAAGAAAATCCCGCTGACGGACGTCGATTCACACGAGACCATTCAGATTGGACTCTGGAACAGTTGCCAAATGTCGTATGGTCCGATGAAAACGTGAAATGGTTTGTCCTTTCGAGTATGTTATACACTATTAAAAATCCGGTGTTAAAAAATAAACACGGTGTGGACTTCGCGGTGTCACGTGAAGTTAACATCGTGTTAATTGCTGGTGTTAAACATGGTGTAAATTTTCACTATAACCTCAAAACTTTAAACACGTTGTATTTGAAAGTAGCTGAATGCAATTGAATTATGTCCTTGGGGTTCTATTTGTGCAATTATTCTGCATTGATTGCTAACAATTAATGGATTTTCGTTGACTTATTTCAAATTTAAAAGGGCCTAAGGTTTTGAGGTGGAAGCCCTATAATTTTAACACCATCCGCTTGTGTAAATTTAAAACTGTGAGAAGTGTTATTATTAACACCACATCAGTCTATACTGGTTACAAATCGCGTTTAACACTCCGGATTTTTAATAGTGTAAAGTCACTCAAGATAAGTTCGTTAGGTTCGACCTCCAAAACTAATCGTAATATTTCCCTCGAGTTTCCCTTCGTAGTAAAGGTCGGATTAAGTTCGTCACAAAAATTCCTCGCGCTGCGCGCTCGGGTTTACATATGCCAAACTTTTCCCTCTCATTGCTCAGCAACGAAACCATCCGAAAATATTCCGATAATTTCGGAGGTCTCGCGATATTACTGCTTGATATTGACACAATCTGTTTAAGTTTTATGCAAAATTTGAGATTAGTTTCTTGAACCGTTATCGAGTCATAGCATTTTCAAAGAAATTTCATGTTATCGAATTAGGAGAGAGTTCTTTCAAGTGGCACTAAACTGTATCCAATTATGGGACTAATCAGAGAAGTTTAAAAAAAGTGGCTAAACTTACGGCTCATCTACTCATTAATTGTAATTTTTTGTAGGATTGGTTAGACCCTCAACTGTACTTGATTTAAAAAATATTTTTATGGAAATATTTTTTTTATAATATTTATGTGACATATCGAATGCCATAATTGAAAAATCTGAAGAAATTCTGAGAAATACTTTGTTGAATATAATAATTTTCTAGCTTACAGCCAAAGTAAGCAAAATTTTCCTTCTTACAGTATTTAAGCTTTTTCGATGAAGGAGGTTGGACTTTCACACCGCGGACCTCTCATTCATTCATTACCTGCCCCGCAACGCGCGCGTCTCCGTGCCTATCCCCCTGAGCGTCGCGCTCTAACCTCCGTAAGTGAATTATTAAAAAATAGAAAGTGAAATTAATCTACTACAGGCGGCTGGTCAAACGTTCAAACACGTCAAGCCGCGAGCCTGCGATCGTGTCGCTGGTTCGTATATTTTTTCGTGTTATTTATTTTATATAACAGGTACGAACTTTACTGAATATTTTTCAGAGGGAGCCTTTCCAATTGAAAAATTACTAGCCAACAACAAGCAGCTGCTCAATGCTAATCTTGACGGTCGAAAAATTGTTGAATTGAAAGGAACGTCCAACGAAGACGACGCTAATGGCGATTACCTGTCCGATGACGAGGAACCTGCACCCTCTAATCAACGCGGGCGTACAGAATCTTCATTCCCGTCACTGAAAGCAGTTATCGGAGACGAAGATTCTACGTCAATAAAAGTCGAGAAAACGGAATCGCACGTGTCATCTCCTAAGCGACCACGTATCGCATTGGAAACTGCTGTAACTGCTCAACTTTTGGGTTCGGAAAACTTTTCTTATGGCGATTACGCGCCCAAGTTTATGAGTATAGTTCTGAAAAGAATGTTCGAAAAAAAGTCTAAAAGTTCCTTCGTGCAAAATATTGAACCGAAAAGAGTGCGCGTTTGTATCGAGCTGTGCCGTGAAAAAATCAGTCAAGGAGAGAAATACTTTTGGGAGCGTGAAAATAAGTATTTTCGGGAATTTTTTTGGAGGGGATAAAATAATCCGATCATTTTCAAATTTGTACATGAGTTTCTTCTAAAGTTATTTCTCCCCTTGAAAGCGAAGAGCGCATTGTTGTTTTTTAAATAAAAAATTATCGTTTTATTTTCACCGTAGCAAAGAAAATACCAACCGAGGAATTCGCGATGTCGGTCGAAAAATTACAGAAAGTGCGATTGCAAAAATTAATACAACAGGATGCAGAACTCGCCAACGCTTGGTTGGTTCAGGGAAACAAGATAGCTTTTATAAGATTACGTATAAAGAAGAGTTGTCGCTGTTGAAATTGGAGCAAGCAAAAGTACGTTTCGTGATTCAGAAAAAATCTGCACTCGTCGAACTGAGAACGCACCGAATGGCGCAAAAACAATTAATGAAGATAAAAACCAACGATTTGTTGTCTTGAGTTGGTCTAGAGTAGTGATATTCGTTTAATTCGTCGTTATTGTATGCGTAGTTATCGATTGCACATGGCCATTAAACTCGATAATGATTTATTTAAATCAATTCATTGTTCATATTATCCGCAACGGCGGGTGTGCAACAGACTGGAAGAGATTAAAGACGAGAAAGTAGCCCGCGACTCCTACGCGGGACGAATGCACCGAGATCCTCGCTAGCGCCAAAGTGGTTGCAGATGCGATATCGCGTGACTATTTCCTGGCGGAACGGGCGAGCGAACGCGTCTTGCGTCGAAATCCACGATAAACGGACAATGATACGCCGTTTGTCATCGCCTTCCATCTTTCGGGCCGAGAGCACGCCGGGCCGTTTAAATTCGAGAATCAAAAGGTCGCTTTCTCGCCGCTCCGCGATAGGAACCGTTTGTGAAAAAGTTTCCCTCCTCGCGCAAATCAAGTGCGCTAATCTGCCGCCCCATTTCCCCCTTTTCACCAAGCCGTCAGGCTTGAAGCCAGTGTCGCACCGTTAATAACGGACAATTATTCAAATATAAACCGATACGAAAAATTCAGAACATCGTAAAATATTTATTATTTACAATTTTTATTTATATCAAAGGAAAACATTTAAATTCACCAATACAAATTGATGAAAAATACCAAGTGCTAATCAAATTAATGCAGAAAATAAAAAATTCTTTCCAATCGACTCAACTTTCGCGTCGGTTTCACCGCGAACGCACTCGATTTCGATCCCTCGCGCGATCTCGTCGCGTGTTTGTCAGCGTGCGCTCTGCTTAACGCCGCGCAGACCTTTGGCCGCGCGGCGTTAATGCAGAGAGTTGTAATATAACGCAAATCGCGCACAGTGCGAATTCGCGTTATATTACAATTTTTGCTTGGTCGGCCACGCGCTCTAATCGGCGTTTCTCCGCTCGATCCTACATTTATTTCATCATTTCCCTATGTGGTTTACGCTCAGTTTTCCTCGATCTTAGTAACATATTTTTCTCAAGAAAGCCTGGTTGTTCGAGAGTGTGTACGAAAGCGTAAGTCTTTTTTGTGTGGGTACTTCAATTTTTCGAGAAGTGTGGAAGATTTCGTAAATGTCCCTGTCTCAATACGAGCTCTCGTGAGTTTTGCAGTCTGGATGTGTGAGAACGTGTTTGTTGTTGCTGATATGCGTCGATTTGTGAGAAGGTGTGTGCGGCGCTTAGTAAGTTGGTGTGTGAAAGTAGGTGTTGGTGTATTAGTGACCGGTTAAACAACAGTGTTTTTGTGTGGATAAGTGAGTAGGGGAACGATAATGTTTGTACACTCTTCATAAGAGTGTACAAACATGTCGTACATCGCTGCAGGGTCAGTCACAATGCTAAAATCGACTTCACTTTGTTCCAGGATACTCGAATCTTCGGAGATACCAGGAGTTTGGTAGACATGCACAGTCTCGGGAGCCGTGATCGAAGCCTGACGAGTACTCGGTACTTCGGAAGCAATCGGAGCTGGAAGAGAACTCGGAGCTTGGGAAGTACTCGGCGCTTGGGAGGTGATCGGAGCCTGAGCAGAACTCGGAACTTGAATAGTATTCGGAGCCTGAGAAGTATTCGGTACTTGACAAGTACACGGAGCCTGAGTACCCAGAGCTTGAGTAGCATTGGGAGAAGTATCCACCTCTGTATGCAATACAGAAAAAGTGCAGTAAAATAAAATATAGGTTACAAAGAACAAAAGTTTGTTATCTGCATACGCGTTATTATGTTATCTGCATATGTCATTACTTTTGTGGGATATAAATAACAGTTAACCGCCGACGAATCCAGCTCAAATTCCGTGCGCATCACTTTCAAGAATGCCGTTATTCTTTGTGACCTTTCCACTTGTGACAGTGATTCTCGACCTCGCAACTTCGCCCATCCTGATGCAATTTTTTCGTCTCGTCGCTTTTGGGCCTTGCGCTTAGGTCTCGCCAGGATGCAGTTGTGCTCCAGGACTAATAACTCCATATGAGCCAGCTCTTGTACAGATCGCAACGATTCTGTGTACGATGAATACAATGGAGAACTATCTCTTCAACATTATTAATTTCAAGAATACCTAAAACCTTATATATTTCCGGATTCGATGCCATTCGGTGTTACAATGACCGGTGGTACCTTTCAATGGCATTGTTCGTGCGGTGTTTTTGATAGTACACGCTGAAGCCGTGGGGACCCGTTCTATCGATCCAAAACCACTGAGGTTTATTGAATATCAAATCAATAATTATCCTGACTAAGCAAATATCTGCGTTTCTGCTTCGTCTATTCGAATTGTTATCAATTTTCAGAGAATTCAGTATGGAGGAATTGTTGAACTTAAAATAAGAGAATTTGTTCTAAATATATTTAAAGTGATTCCGTTTAAAAAGTGTCTACTTCCCACACGCTTCGCTTTGCGTACGAGAAGTCGCACTTCTCGATAAATCAGAACGTATACAAAACTCGCGCGAGAAACTTTTTCTCAGCTCCTGTGATTACAACACCCGCCTTCGGCTCGTGCTGCAAGCTCACACTCGCCTCGAACAAGTTGCATCAAATTCGTATCGTAATAAACTGTTACAACCGACAAGGCAGAAACGGAATGGTTTATTCGAAGCGATGGGGGAAGCATGTACATCGGACGAGTAAAATCTCTGATAGAAAACTTCCACAAATATTAGGTATACAAAGTTCCTCTGTATAAGTTTCATCGAATTTTTCGTCAAGTTATTCCGTGTTCACTTAGAGACATTACCTGAAAATATTCAGACAGGTGTCATGATTGAAGCGAGTCATTTCAAGTTGGCCATGGAATTTTGAGGGAGTCGTTTCAAGTCAAAAATTTTGAAATTTCTAAAATTTTCAAAATTTTCAAAATTTCTAAAATTTTTAAAATTTCTAAAATTTTTAAAATTTCTAAAATTTTCAAAATTTCTAAAATTTTCAAAATTTCTAAAATTTTCAAAATTTCTAAAATTTTCAAAATTTCTAAAATTTTCAAAATTTCTAAAATTTTCAAAATTTCTAAAATTTTCAAAATTTCTAAAATTTTCAAAATTTCTAAAATTTTCAAAATTTCTAAAATTTTCAAAATTTCTAAAATTTTCAAAATTTCTAAAATTTTCAAAATTTCTAAAATTTTCAAAATTTCTAAAATTTTCAAAATTTCTAAAATTTTCAAAATTTCTAAAATTTTCAAAATTTCTAAAATTTTCAAAATTTCTAAAATTTTCAAAATTTCTAAAATTTTCAAAATTTCTAAAATTTTCAAAATTTCTAAAATTTTCAAAATTTCTAAAATTTTCAAAATTTCTAAAATTTTCAAAATTTCTAAAATTTTCAAAATTTCTAAAATTTTCAAAATTTCTAAAATTTTCAAAATTTCTAAAATTTTCAAAATTTCTAAAATTTTCAATATTTCTAAAATTTCAAGTTGGCCATGGAATCTTGAGCGAGTCGTTTAAGTTTGCCATGGAAATTTGAACAAGTAGTTTCAAGTTGGCCATGGAATTTTAAGCGAGTCGTTTCAAATTGGCTATAGAGTTTTAAGCGAGTCGTTTCAAATTGGCTATAGAATTATAAGCGAGTCTTTTCAAGTTGGCAATGGAAATTTGAGCGAGTCGTTACAAGGTGGCCATGGAATTTTGAGGGAGTCGTTTCAAGTCGGCCATGGAATTTGGAGCGAGTCGGCCATGGAATTTGGAGCGAGTCGTTACAAAAATTCCAATATCTCCGAAACTTTAGAAATTTAAAAAATTTAGGATCTTTAGGAATGGACGAAGGACGAACAGCGGGGGGGGGGGGGGCGAAGAAGGAGACGAAGGCGAGGGGGACGACAGCGAAGAGGACGAAGGCGAACAGAGGGGGGGGGGGGAGCGCGCGAAGCGCGCTGGGGGGCTAAGCCCCCTTAGTATATATATATATATATATATGTATATATATATATACAGGGAGGACACGGTGAAACTAGACAGCGCAAATGCGCTTGCGCGTCAAACCGACGGTTCCCACTCTATGCGTGCAGACCGAGTAGTAAATAAATCTTGGTTTCTGGCGTCTGCCCTACCAGCTCAGGTAACGTCCCTAGCCCCTACCACTACCCTTACTGGCCCATTCCGATGGCGCGTGGGGACACAGTCGCCCCTCGGATGAGACGCACTGGCGGCCGTAGGCAGTAGCCAATCAGGCTTCCTAAATTCTCACGGAGCCGCATTGGACTGTCTAGTTTCACCGTGTCCTCCCTGTATATAGATTTTTTTTTTTTAAATAATTGTCGGAATGTCTTAACTCCGATTGTTTTTTTTTTTACCTCGCCGTCAGTCTTCTGCCATCAATGTCGGCAGTGGGTATCCGCCATACAAGTTTGAGACAACGTCGTACGTCGAATCGATAAAGAAATGTCGAGAACGCTCGAATAAAATGGCATAAGATTTTGTGCCGAATATGACATGGCTCGCTCCATCTAAATCAATAACGGTCCACGCTCGTAGACGATGCGTCGATGTTTCTGTTGTTGATGTCAGATCATCCGCGTATACGATGTCGTAGGTCAATATCTTCGTCCATTGTTCACACTCGAGAACTCCTGTAATATGTTCTACGCGCGTAGGTAACGGAGGTTGACTCTCGTTACGCCATTTCCGCACCGTTTGCTCGACAGTCGGAAATACAACAAATTGGGCTGCTACGGCGCGTCTAAAATGAAGGGGAGGTGATCGCAAATATTCGTGAGTACAACAAAAAGTCGTCATACTTCCTTCTCTTCAATCTACGTCTTCACTTTAATTACATCAAAGCCAAATTTGTTGAAAAATTTCCTGACATTGTGGCAATTTCAAATCCCCTGAGATGAAAATCTCGAATAACTTTTTTTTCGCGAAAACAAAGCTTTTTACTGGGAGTCAAAGAAGAGGTATTGTTGCTAGATACATCCTTTGAATCTAGTGAAATCGATTCGTACACTTCCTTTAACGTTTTTACACCATTAAATAGCGTGGCCCTGAAAGCAGTTGTTTCCTTTCCAAAATATTCTTGGCACGGTCGATCGTGCTTTTTCGTGTGTTTAAACACTCCATTGCAGTCGACTTCTCCTTTTCCTGAACACCCCAAAAATTTTTACCGATGATACTCGCATCGGCGAAACTGCATTGTAGAAACTGCAAAAAAAAGTTCGTGCCCAAGTCGCTTTATTGATGCGGAAAATGATAATTGCCCTTGATATTGTTATCACATCGTGATTAGCGCAGGAATGTAGGAACTGGGGAAGAATTAAGGAATCGCGAAACGCGCAGATACTGCTTATTACTAATCAAATTGAAACATACGTTTTTTGTGGTACGATAGGTTTTTTTCGAGACTGTCCGACATTTAAACGTCTCCCCATCTCCGGCACACGTTAATCTAATCGATGGCCGAACTTCCTTTTACCCAAGTACGTAAAATAAATCACCTTGACGTGTCACCGACAACACATAATGCAGTTGTCATTTTTGTTATTCTTCTCCGTGTTTTGTTAGTACCATGATTAGTTTTGGCTTAAGTTTAATCATAAGCTTAATCTTGAGTTCGACCTTGAATTCGACCTCAAGATCGATCTTAAGTTCGGTCTTGAGTTCGATCTTAACTTCAATCTTCAGTTTCGCCTCAAGTTCAATCACTAATACAAAATTAAGTATCAGCTTAAGTACCAATATGAGCGTGGACTCAAGATTGGTCTTGAGCATGGTCTTGAACACATAAGATCGCAGTGTTTTGTTTTTTCAGGGTTAGAATTCACGGCCATATGAAATTCGGTTATACGAGTAGTAGGCGGTGCGCTATGGCGACCCCCACTCCTATCCCCACTCCTCTTTTCCGAGAAATGGGGATAGGAGTGGAGGTAGCCCCCACTCTCACCCCCCACTTTTTAGAAAAAAGTGGGCGGTGGTTCGAGCGAGGGGTGGTTCGAGCGGGGGGTCTGTAGGAGCAGAGTGTCGTCATAGCGCACCACCTTTTTTTTTACATTTTTTTTTTAACATATTTATTTACAGTGGTTTATCTATTTGCAATACTATGGTATGATGATGCTGCTGGTGGTGAACCTCAATGGAACGCAGATATATGCAAATGCGGCCTGGGGTTCCATCATGCTCCGGGGGGGGGGGGGGGAGGGGTAATAGGTGAATTGGTTGAAACACTCTGTGACTCGTCTACATAAAAAATCGAGTAGACAGTAGCAAACACAGTACCATGGATCAGCGTTTATCATATGTATCCGTAAAAATCTGGTGTTTTTAATTACCTGAGGAGTGCTCATACAGGGGCTTCCTTGAACTCCAAATGATTGTACTTGGAACCATGGTACACCATGAGTAATTGATGTTCACTCGCGGAGACGATCATTTGTTGTAGGAGCTCATGATTCTTTGCAAAGGCCTCCACAAATCTCGACGGTAGAAAACACGTAAATTCGTTCTAAAGATCCACGGCAATACGTGCACCCCACTTGGTTTAAGCTACTCTCATACCCGTGACGATATAGTCTCTTTCAATTGCCAGCTCCGACAATTTTTTCAACGGCAAATATGCCTCAGGTCCACCCACTTTGTTGATCACTGATAAATCCATCTTGTAGTCTGAGCACTTTGATTTTACGCGTTAAAGTATTTAAGTCTATTCTCGTCTGAATCGAAACTTTGATTGCTTCAATGTCCTGCAAGAGTTTTTCTATTCGAGACTTTAGAATAAGACGTTTTTTGCGTATACACATTCGAAGGAGAAGAAGAAGTAGTATCGAAGACGACTTGGCTGCGAATGAATCTTCGTCGTCGCAAACTTACTCATCATCATCAGTGTATTATACTCCCACTTTGAACATTATCGATTTACTGCAGCGTTAGTTGAATCATCGGATTGTCTTAAAGACATGTGTGTTTGTAACACAATATTCGTGCAGCTGCGGTTCAACGAGCACATTGTCACTGACACCTCTGTTAAAGGCCACCGCTGCGTTTCTTCTATGTCTTTGTTTAGTTATGTATTTTCTTCATTTTCCAATTATCATACAATTAACGAGACCGTGAGCAGCATCTTTGCACACAAACGTGAAATTGTTTATTCTGATTCTTAGTCTGCTCATGCTTGCGGGAATACGCTTTATAGTATTCTCCTATTATTTTATCATTGTTTGACAAATTATTCGAAAATACGGTTCTAAACCGATGAATTCCAAGCCCTGTAGATATAAAATGAAAAAACATAACGCAACAATGACCACAAAATTGTGATTCAGGACTCTGTAGTTGAGAGGTACTGTAGTGAAAGAGCTCGCAGTTTTGCCGGAGTCGTTGGAGATGCTGAGGAGTGATGGATGGCAATCCGTAGCTATCGAAATACCATCCGTTTCCACATCGATCGACGTACCTGGCGACCTAGTGCGTTCCGGGCTGCTTGTGCCCATCTGTGTTAACGACAATTGCAATCGGTTTCGTCCACACTCTCGGGATCCGATCGGCAGGAAACACACCGATAGTATGGTTCTTTATACTCTGAAGCTCCTGTAATATTTGCAGACTGTTCATGAGATACACCGGGTTCTTTGCGTGAGCCTAGCCCGACGTACCACGTTGTAGTCGTTCTATATTCCCACAGAGAATTGATACGGTCACTATGACCAAGACACTTTTTTATTTTTGCAGCATTATTTAGAGCACACCCATACGAACTATTTTTACACAATACACTATGATAGACACAGAGAGTGTTGCACGGTGGTGAATTACGGAATGATGGGTCCGTTGCGTCTTTTTCCAAATTTATCACGAATCCACTCATCCCCGCTGTGAATATATGATTTCAAGCTGCACTTAACCGCTATAGTCCACAATTACCTGACGGGATGAGTCAATCTCTAAAATATTATCGTATTCAGCATATACAATGCAATTAATTGTTGAAGCCAGAGCTTCTGCAAAACGTACTTCTATTCGAACACTACCGTGTCTTACGAGGTTCCAATGAGTATCACTATTGGCTGAGAGATCGGGTGTAAGATCAAACGCGTATAAACAATAACCATAGGGGTAGATTGTGCGTGAAACGCAGTTACCCGCATTCAAGAAGTGTATGCCTGTACCTGAGAAGAGTGTGTGGTATGCGTCCACGTACATGGGGTTGTCTACAAAATTTTGCTGTAGAGGTCGTAACCGTATTTGCAGACCGTCTGCATACAATGAGAAATAATTAATGTTGTAATGATGAAAATTGAATGGATTCATGGCGCGATCACCATTGAAAGCTTTATTATCGACAAAACCGACGATTATACGTTTTGGTAGATGACCGAGTATCCCGTTATCAAGAGTATCACCATGGACCCCCGCATGCATGGATATATCTTTAACGTCGACACGGGTCAGAGGATACTTGGCGGTGGATTTTGATAGAGTTCTTGCATGCGCAATAAGTATACCAGGTGCTATCTTAACGCGTCGTACGACTAGCGACGCCTCCGTGATTCGTATCGTACAATTATTCGAGCCAGTCATGAGACAAAAAGCGTTGTTAGTTCGCACAAATCGTAACCTAATCTCTACACCGTTTAGCAAAAACCTCTCCTGGTTAAAGATATCACAGTGCAGATGTCCTAGAAGATCGATCGTTTTACTAGCCCCTAAGACACTTCGTTGACTCGTAAGACCGGTATTAGCATCGTTCACGTCATCCATTTTTCCAGGTATATCATCATACCATAGAACACTCGAGAGATGCGAAGACTTTGCACCCGGACCGTAATTCAAGAGCGTTTTAAAGTACGCTCTGTATGCGTAAGCATTATTGGGTGGTGATACAAGTTTCTGATTGAGAAATACATTAACCTGGTTGAACATTGAATGCATAAGATTATTGATAGGCCCTACTTTAACTGGATCTTCTTATGTACCCGGGGTTGTCTCTATTTTAACTCGCATACTTAGCATGATATGTGCAAGGTCAATGTACTCATCACCTTGTCCTGGTACGACAGACTCTATCGGAGAATCATCCGTCAACGACGAAATGGGCTTATAGTACACTGATTGCGTTCCCTCGACAGTTGTCCGCGTTGGCGGTAGTGTAAATAACTCAAGCTCCGATTTTAGACACTCACGCGAGTGTGTATGTAAGAACGCCATTTTCCCAACGAGAAATCAGGCAAAAATATCCCTCACTGTCCTTGGTTTCTTGCGACGGTTCTTGACATCCTCTTCTCTCACTCTACTGTTCACTGTCTTCGTCTTCTCCCTCTTACCCCGCGTCTTCTTTTTCTCGTTGCTCGATCGTCTCTGTGATGTTGCTGTCTTCTTTCGTTTCTTCACACCGCCACTGTCTCGTGTTGCGTGACCCGCAAGAGAATGCAACAATTTATTAATTTTGCTACCTTTATAACCTGAGCCCTGCATAAGTGTGTTGATTTTTTCTTCGGCCTTGCGTTTCAGATTTTCCCCTGATTCACGCAGGCGCGTTTTGAATGCTTTTTTCGGGTGCATACCAGAATCCAAGATATCGGTGGCTACGTTGACACCCGAACGCAACGCCTCGTTACCGACAGCCCGGGCTCCTTGTTTCAAGAGCGGTAATATGCGTCGAAAGAGGCCACCTAGGAAACTTCCTATACCATGACCTCGTTGATTCGGTGAGCCTATATAGACGTGGCTGATACCCCATAACCGGTGCCGCTGCCGCCACCCGTTTGCAAATCGAAGTACTCGTCGTAGTAACTCATTTTGACGTTCTAATCTGTACGTCTGAATTGTAACGTCACCGTCAGCGTCCCGTACGCAAATAGCGTTGGCTCGCCAGATTCATCTCTTATATCAATCGTAATTGTTTGAAAACTCGTGCGTAGTAAACGCACATAGCGTGGTGGCGAAAAACTTCTGATTTTTACAGCCCCGTAATTACAATTATCAGCGGCAGTGACTGGTACGACCCGTATTAGAGGTGTGTGCACATCCCCAGTAATATAGGGTTCACAGATATCAATATAAACGTTTATAATATAGGGAGTCCCATTGGCTAGATTTGCGGGTCGGTCAGCAACGTATTTGTCCCCATTCTGTACCACCACATCCTGAGAGTGAGTGAATCCTAAAACTTTATTCAACACGTCGGAAAAATAAAAGGCGTGCTCCAGATTCTCGCATTATTTACAAATACGTGTCACTGTAACGTATCCGTTGTGTGCATATTGATATTTCAGATGTCCCGCCACACACGGTATTTCGTTAATTGTCTCGAGTAATGTATCTATGCTGCGATACACGCCCGTACAGACGCACGAGCACTCGTAAAATCAACGTCAGCCTCAGTGGGCGGTATTGCAACATTCATTACAACATTAATAAAGTTTCGATCCCCCTCGGGTGGTACATGCAGCATTGTCATAGGTATGTGTATTTCAGCTAAACAAACAGCCCAACTACCATGGAGAGACACACATTGCGGTAATCGGGTTGTATATCGTGTTGTCAAGTTATCGGGGTAATAACTCATACTGCTGTTGCTGGGCAACACAATGAAAAACTCTTCCTTCATTTTGTCAGTACTACTTTTTCTTCGGCGTTTTCACCCGCGATAACTCAGGCTCGTAAAATATCCCATCAATATCCTCGTCGTGAAGATCGCGTAAGGTGTATGTCACGGGGCAAATACTGTGTTAAACTCTGTGAATCTTAAATAACCTTTCGTGAAGGCCGCATTTGCACTACTGATACGTACGATATCGTCTACATTATATTAGGAGCGCAATGCTTCGTTTTCTTATAACGTTGCAATAGATTATCCCGTGCCCTTGCAGCTGTCTCGAGCGTTACGGATGCAGGGGTCATTTTCATACCGCTGTGCGTAGCGTGATTGTATGCCGAGACGATATTCTGCAAAACGCCGATGTAACGTTTTTGATTGGAATAAGTGAAATAGCGCCACATTCTTTCCTTTAGTGTTCTATTGAATCTTTCGTCAATAGCGGCTTCCACGTCAGGGTTTCAGGCAGCACGAAACTGAATGTTCTTTTTATTTAAGAGGGACTGGAATGCAACGCCTATGAATTCTTTACCCTTATCCGTTTGTAGACGAACGGGTGATCTACCGTTACTATGCTTCTTCGATAATATGACATTAAATGCTATAGCTACCGTTGCAGCGCTCTTGTCACGTAACGGCTGCACCCAGGCAAATTTACTGAGAGTATCGATAACAACGAGGAGGTAAACGTAGCTATCATTATAATCCTTGATTGATCGAAGATCTACCAGAGCAGCCTCCCAAAAATCATCAATATTCCGCACGTTGTAAATACGTCGGGTGAACCGATGTCTCGCAGGCTTGTGTTTAGTGTAAGCATCTTTCGCTTCGAGCCACTGCTGCGTCCTTGATTTGGAGATTTTCTTCTTTCGCGCGACACGCAATAGATTCGTGGTACCTGAAAACGATGCTTCATGGGCTGTATTAAAGTACACTTTTTCCAATGTTTTCATGATTATAATTTGAGGTTAACCCAGGTTACACGTCTTTTCTTATTATAGCCAGCACCACTTAGATCTGATCTTTTTTCACTACCACTGTATTACGACGGATGACTAACGGCCGCATCATCGTCACTATTGGTGCTAGCGTTTTCGAGCTGTGAATTACGCAATGTAGAATTAGCCCTTGATTCCATCCACAGCTCTTCATTACCGATGAATTCCCGCGGTGTCTGCATCGTTCTCAGAAATTTGGCGAAAGCACAACGACCTACCGGTTTAGTTGTTTTCCTCGATCTCATAGCGTCGTTCACGAGATCAACAATATTTGAGTCTTCAATCAGTACTCCGCTGATGGACACGACACCAGCAGAATCCCAAGAAAAGTGTTCTGGTTGTGCGTCGCGCAAACGACGTACCAGCAGTTCAGCTTTACCGCAGAACTTAGTAGGTATACTTTCAATGATGGAATCGTTCATTCTGTCGTGTGTGACACCTTCTTAAATAGAAGCAGACACGCGAGTATCTTTTTTCGTCGTAAGTGCACGGTATTGCTCAGCTCGCTCGTCATCGGCAAAATGAAGATAGCGTTGTAATACAGTCAGATATGCATGCCATTTTTCTCGCTCATCCTTGTATGCGGTAGAATTCAAAATCTCGTTCATCTCCATGTCCAGTCTGGTTAGCACAGCGTCAATCCGTTGCACAGGTCGTGACGTATCGGTGTCAAGTCTTGGCTGTCGATGGTTTTGAGTGCCCATCTGTGATAGATTCTCCTCCGGTATCAGTACCATTTTTCGCGCGTGTTCCATTATGTGCTGATCAGATTTGACAACACAGTGCCCAGTATTGGTGCTAGTAAGAGAGGCAGAAATCCACCGCTCTGGACAACAAACCGTTTTTTACTCTTCCAACCACCGTTTTCCGAGGCTAAGCGACGGACGCGTGACGACGTAATTGTTTCCTTTGAGTGGTCTTCAACGGCACGTTACCGCAAAGAACGTTCAAGGCACAATCACAAATACAGCGGACGATACCGGAATCGGCTTTACGTAAAACAGCTTCACGCTGCTCCTTATTGAGACGCTGAAGGGCTTTCAATATTGCAATGTGCTTTTTGCAGAGCGGTGAACCTCTTTGCGCCATCACTCGAGTGGAACTGTCGGTTCTCTCTCGTTGTATCTGTGATAATTGCAGCTGCTTTTTAACTTTTTTTGCGGCACGTATACGAAATGATGAGGATCATCGGGGAAAATAGATGTACGAATTCGACAATTATCAGGTGTTGACTGCTTTAAATCAAGCAACAGGTATCCACGGGGTCTAGATGTCGCGTCGTGATAGGCCTCTTGTAAAAAACGAGGGTATTCAGGATATACCTGCCGTGCAAGATGCTGTATTTGAGCACGATCACGAGGATTTTTGAAAACAACTATATAATTGGCATTTAGCGAGATATCGCGCTGACCGTGGCCCTGATGAAATAGATTTTGCGCAATGAAAATAACGCTGAGATTTTTACGATGACTACCTTTAGTAAAGAGATCTATAACACTATTTTTTGATGCCTCGCGCATCGAATCGTCGATTATTATGAGTTTTGCGCGCGGGTCGCCCGCGTAATCTGTACTCTGTGGTAAACCCTCATGGAACTCGATTGATGCATTATACTCCGTGTATGCGGGCTGCCACTCGGAATAATAGAAAATAATTCTCTCGAATGGTTTACTGTTCATACAGGCTATGAATTTCAAGAACTTTTTCACAAAATACGTCTTACCGCAACCTGTGGGGCCACAGATCATTGACGTCCAGGGGTGTTTCCACCGCGTATCCATCTCTACGAATGAGTACATTATTATAATCGCTTCGAGTGATAAAGACACGGACTAGTAGGGAAAATTTGTGAAACTTTTTATTTCACAATAAATATATGAATATTTACATTTTTAATAAAATAGATTACTCTTTGTAGCCGTACGTAGCGAACCGTATTCACCGTCTCGTCTTCGTTTAACGCTTGACCGTTTACATTTCTTTTTTCCCCGCACGGGTGACGACATGATGGAACGGTGTTCGACGAATCGCGTCAAATTTCACCTCGATAGGTTCCACCGTGTCGTCAACTAAGTCGGCGCGTATTGTCTTGTAATTTATTAATTGACTATTTGCGAAATTGAGGGTTATACCTTTCACTTTACAGACCTCTGCTTCGCTACCGTTGGGCGCGCGTGTTATGAGCGAATAAAATTTGGGTCCTCCGGAAACGAAAGATTTAATATAATAGCCCGGTTCAAGTTCATTTGTAAGATCCCCTAAAAGCTGCCCTGTTGGTGGTTCATATTCATCACGGTTATTGTTTGTCACGTAAATAACCGAATCGGTGTCGCAGTAAAGTGCTCGTCGATCCAGACGCTCTAAATAACTGTACAGTTTTAAGCACGCCTGAGCTGTTGTATACGCAGCGATTACAGAGTTAGCGATTCCTGAGGGGATTACAGTTTCGTCCCTTTTTATGTAGCTGACATATAATATGTGATGATTTACAGGTAGGATACCTGTAATCTCGACTCTGCGCTAGTCAGTAATTCCACGAGTTTTGCGCATGCTGAAACTATCACGGTTTGCGATAAATTTTCACGCTGCCCAAACTTTCCCCAAAACGAGTTCAGACTCAACTTAGCTAATTGGCGTAGCCCAGGGTTTTTTGTTATAGCTTCACGATCTAGTTTAATCCCCTCTGATCGCTCAAAATCATCGATATATTTCGTTTGAGCTTCTTCGTTACCCACACTCTCCACAGGCCAACCGCTAGATTCTTGTTTAATTTTTAGAAAGGTGTTTTCGTAATCCGAGAAATGACCGCCTGAACTTGAATTGCGATCATACTGTGTTATCTCGTATTGACAAACTTCCTCCACATGAAGCACTCTATACCCGCGTGATACGGCTTTCCTCAACTCGTCGACTACCCTTGTACCGTTAAACACACGCTCCGCAGGTCTTTCATGTGTACATTCACCCTGATTCATACTTTCACAACAGCTACGACATAGGGCGAATAGCAAACGCTTTTGCATACGCACCGGTAGCACAGGGTGGTAAAGATTGCGTGGTGGTAAGATAGTGCATTGAACAAGACCTTCTACTTTTGTGAGATCATTATGAGCACCGATTAATTCTATACAGTCGTCGCCTACCAACACTTTAGGATGACCCACGGAAAATTTACCGTATTTACAAACGTAAGAATATAACGAACAAACATCGACGTATCGTATCCGCTCGTTATTTTTCGTGTCGTAGAGTGTCACTATGTTCTCCGTACGACCGCCGAAAAAAGCATCGCGGGGGTTAAGTGGGTCAGATTTAACTGAAGCGTTATCCTGAACGAAGTCACGCATTTGTTCATCGGTTGCAAGCATACGGTCATATTCACACTCCAAAATCTCGGTTAGGTTGTAACCAGTATTTCGTATCTTTTAAGACACGGTTATCGTTCTCTCGTGTCGTTCGTTCATGGATACACCGGCACCCTGTGCTTGATCTCTACCGACCAAAAAACATTTTGGGCAGCCATGCAAGTAACAGCCGTGGAACTGTAGCACATGCGTCGCATCGGGTGTTTCGTAGTAACCGTGTACCATTAAAGCCAGAGGTAGCTTGAGCTCACGCGATCGACCCACGTGGATAATACGCCGTCCAAGAATATGCTCCATCCATACAATCCAGCTAACTGCTTTTTTTGACTGGTTATTATCCCATCCGTATCCGTTTCTAGGTGTAATGCCAACCGTATCGTTGTTGAGGAAATTCTTTCTAAAAATGCGAAAACAAGCGGATGCTATCGTTGTGCTCTCGTCGAATGGACAAACAGACCCTTTGGCTATGAACATTTTCCGGAAAACCATACAGGCTTGTCTCAATATCGTAACGTCGTTCTTACAGTGGGCCACGATTTCTTTTTGGAAATCGAACACATAACCCGTATTTTTCAATTCACGATACCACGGCTCGAATACACTATTGCGCGCACTTGTTGACATGCTATTGGGGGAGTAATACTCCATCGGAGGTAATTCCCCCACATAATTCTGATTCTTCGGTGTATTGAAGAGGTAAGGAAAAGTACCGTTAGCTAGAGCATCAGTTAACCTAAAGGATTTAGGGAGCTCACTCAGAGACATGTGGAAGTAGTGTAGACTATCGAGAAACACGAGTCTACCGATACGCATACTGATCATTTTCGTACCGTTCATAATCAGTGATGGTAACTGCGTCTTTTTTTCATTTATAAAATACCGGAGAATGAATTGAGCATCAAAACCCCCGGCGTTATGAGCTATTAAGATTGTGCCGGAGAAACCCTCGATTTCTTGCGTAGCAAGCTCTACTAACTGAGCTACCGGACTGTGTCTGTATATAAACTCATGTACGACGCAAAGTTTACATGGCTCCGCTATAGAATCATTGTCGCAGCAGTTTGTTCAAACACGCTGTGCTACACAGAGGTTCGGCTCATGCACGCGTGTGCCGGTGGTACCCTCTATCGGCGTACACTGTTGCGTTTCAAAATCATAAAAGATAAATATTTTGTTTTTCAATTCTCGATCGTTTGGAAGGGGCCTGATAAAACACAAGTGATTGTATGGTTGGTCTGATTTACAAGTCGCGCAATAACCTACGGAGCACACGTGTTTCTTCTTTCTCACTAGCAGTCTGATTGTGCGAAAATAGTCGGGGCAGCGTTTAATGGTTGCGCAAACACTCGGTTCATTTTTCTTTTTCCTTGCGAGCTCCGGGGTACGATGATTTTTTAAACACACCTCCCCGAAAAAAAAACACGATTGCACGCGGCGCATCTAACCGTATCTCCTGTGTGAGGATCACACGGCGGTGTCCTGAGACATCGGAAACATCTTTTTTTCCCGGCACATCTATGATCCACTCTTAGATATAACGTATCACACGATGTACAGAAACCAGTACTACCGACAGCTCCTGTAAGATTGAGAATTGGCTGAAAATGGTGTGAGCGCTCGAAATACAGGATATACAATGTGTAACGGACCTGTCCTACCGCTTTTACGACAGTTTTCGTACCATTGAACATAGATTTCCTATTACGTAGTCCTAGAGCCAAAAACTCAAAGACGACAATTGCAATACCGTCTTGCGCCAAGTATTCCTGATATTCAGCGATTTCATTTACACCGCAGCCGTTTTTCGATACGCTAATATTTGCACGTTGCGTAAGCTAGAGCGCTGCCGTTTTTTGAGTAGAGCCATTGATTTGTCTCACCCGTTGCCATTTAGTATGTAAATCGCCCGTGCGAATTTCCTCCCGTTCCCCGTACACCAGGGCAGCCGCTAACGATCGTGGTTAACACAAATTATCATTGTTACATATCGTTAAGATGGATCTTTTTGCTACACCCTCGTGTGTTATAACCCTTTCCGTCGGCCACGACCTTCGACACCCTTCACAACGCACGTTTTTATGTTGCATTCGTCATTAAGGTCAAACGATTCCGAACTCTGTGCAACGCTACTTATGAGATGCCATAAATCTTGGAACTCGTAATCACGAGCAGGTCGAAAAGACAGCCATACGGGTCCGTGTGTCAAGTTACTCGCTGTAAACAATATTCCTACATAATCCCCACCCTCGCAGGAGTTGGTGATGTGGGTGAGACGATCACTGAACGCTTTCTCGAGCCAGCTCATTACACTAATTTCTGGTGGTGACTCGCAAATACGTAGAGTCGTCTCCCGACCACGAAGTTTAAAACGTTTGAAATACCGTGCTGTCTCCTGAATTATCTCAATTCGAATACCCGGTGGTTTCAACTCATTGTATGTGGCGAGGTTTCGTCGTCGTGTTCCAGCTCCCCTCTGTATCCCTGAAGAAAATAGACGATCTGCATTTTTTTTGTTGTATTTATTTTTCATTGTTCAGTGAATTACATCTCTTGATTTTTCGCCGGTGACATTCATTCATTCATTCATACACACAGTTGTCCTGTATTGTACCACTTCCGGTTATTTACCTAGGTTTATAGCCCCTTCAAACCATGCATCTTCCAACTCACTAGAGTGTAGCCCTAATTGGTTCTCCGGAAAGTCTTGTTCTCCAAAGGTATCGGACGGGTCACCTAATGCATCGAGTAAATCAACCGTACGTGGCGATGTTTCGGCCTCGCACGGGTAGTTATTTCCCGTATCAAGCGTATCTGGTAATGCTTCTTCTCGATCAGCTATTCAAGATTGAATTATCATTATTATGCTGAATCACATTAAAAATTTCAAAAGTTTTTGGTAGTTTTTTGCAAATACTTACAGCTTGCCTCTGTCCGAACATTTTGGTTATACACCGTCTCATTTCTGCTATTGCGGTCCTCTGACGGGCCTGGTGATGGTTCCTCTACTCGATCGCGTTCAGACACTAATTAAAATTAACCTTATCAGTTCGTACTCTTGATGAAATATAAGTAGACTACGAGAATTTGCAAAATCGCTTTATTCGTTTTTGCAAAGAGAAATACTTACGATATGCATGTTCGATTGCTTCAACCTCTTCTGCAGCGCGAGCTGCTTCGATGACGGCCACGATTAGTGGGTCATCGTCATTCGTGTGGTTATTGTCTTCGTACTCGAGCTCCGATGAGGTCTCTGTTTCTTTCTTTCTTCTTCCGCAGTACGCGTCGCGTCTATTAACGCGCTTTCGTCTTCTTCGGTTGGAGCCTCGAAAAGCTGCGCATAAACTGTGAAGAAAAATCAGAAGTTATAACCAAATTCTAAAATTTTGAATTTTTTGAATTTATTGAGATTATAAAATTTTGAATTTTGAATTTATTGAGATTAAAAATTTTTCAATTTTCAATTTATTGAGATTATAAAATTTTCAATTTTTAATTTATTGAGATTATAAAAATTTGAATTTTCGAATTTATTGAAATTATAAAATTTTGAATTTATTGAAACTATAAAATTTTGAGATTATTGAAATTATAAAATTTTCAATTTTTGGGATTATTGAAATTATAAAATTTTTGAATTTTTTGAGATTATTGAAATTATAAATTTTGAATTTTTGAGATTATTGAAATTATGAAATTTTAAATTTTTCAGATTATTGAAATTACGAATGTTTGAATTTTTGAGATTATAAAATTCGAATTTTTTTAGATTATTGAAATTACAAAATTTTGAATTTTCGAGTTTATTAATATTATAGAAAAAATCAAAACAACGGAAACAAGCGCAATAAGACGACTTACGCGAATTCGCCACCCAAACAACTCGCTGCATAACCCAAGAAACACACTTCTATACGAGCTCACAGGAATCACAACAATAGAAATAAGGACTAATCATCTCACGTCTCATTTCGCCTCTCAACAGTTGGAAAATATTAACGATTTATGTATAAGACCAGTCCAGACTACCCACAAACCAAAATGCCCAACTCACACGATTCATCAAATCCTTGAAAATTTAGCCGCTGGCAGCTTCAATAGTGAATAATGTGATCGGATCACATCATATTCAACAAGAATAACAATATGCACCACAACAATACTTATCATGGGCTGAAGGACCCCGGTCGATGGTCCATTGGCGTTGTAAATAGAATACATATGTAATACATATGGCGTAAATAGAATACATATTTGTAAAACCTTTGTATACAAACCAATAAATTTCTATTACTACTAGTACTACTAATATTATAGAATTTTGAATTATTCTTGAAATTATAAATTTTTGAATTTATTGACATGATCAAATTTTGAATTTTCGAATTTATTGCGATTATAATATTTTGAAATCTTCGAATTTTTGAAGCCTTACATTCTCCTTAATTCTATTCTCATCTGCTTCTTAACATGTCTACAGAGGAAGGACATATTGGAAAGAAAAGTAATATATCCTCGCGGGTACTTCGTCATTCGAGCCCGCTATTACCAAGCAGATCTCTCTTACCACTGAGTTAACTGGTGGTTATATATTAAAACTGAGCGAGTTATTAGTTTACCGACGGTAGGAATTACCGATGGTAGAATATATTATCCACGGGTAAGTTTAAGATCGTTAATCAATAATGATGATCTCGAAGAATTACCGACCGTAGGAATTTCCGACGGTAGAATATATCATCCGCGGGTAAGTTTAAGATCTACAATCAATAATGCTTACCTTGAATTTCGTTGAAAATCGCTCTGGCTGTAGGGGTGTCTTCGAACTTGCGTCGCTCGAGCTCTTCGTACACACTTCGAAGCACTTTAAACCCTTGCAGAATACCTCTATTATGGGCCACCATGATGACACGGAAAGGTGACCACCACAACATGAATTTCAAGCGTTTAATGAGTTTTTCGCGCGATAAATCGCGTAAACTCTTACGCCAATTATCGTCACAGCGTCGTCTAATACGCGTACTATGAATTACCGCTAATTTTAATAGCGCTAAAATACACAATCGGAGGGTGTGGTGCGACATTTTTTTTCAGCGTGATCTAAATTATCTTTTTAGTCTCTCTCACGGGGGCGGTTGTCGTTTGACTGACGATCATGCCGTGATTTTAACTCATATAAAATTCAGAAAATAGCTCGCTGAAATGTCATTAGGATAAAGTACGGTCAGCATCGAAGCCTCCGCGCGCCGTTGACGCGGCGTATCGCTTTTCATGTTACGATTTCTCTTAGCGAGAATGTGCATCTCGACCATCCCTGGGACGACACGTGCATTTTTGCTAGTCTTGTAATTGTTGCATGTCACCAAAGAGGGTTGCATCTTGAGCATCAGTCTCCCGTTGTCGCGCGAATAACCAACAAAAAACTATTGAAATCACGATGTACTCCGCTTTCGACAATTCGGTTTTGCTGGCGGGTGCCATATGCCGGATTGTGAGTGTTTTGAGTGTGTGTTGTGTGCAGGTGCGTACGCCCACAATGAACGCCGCGTATAATTTATTAGAAGTATTTTTGAGAGAATTTTACCACGAACGTCGATACGACCGTGAGTGGCAGCTACCCCGCAAAGAAGCGGTGGGTGGGGCTTCATGTGTCATTTATTTTTGCGGGAGTGTTGCGCGCGGCGTCGTTGTATATAGTGATGATGACGGTGAAAGGTTCGAAGTTTATTTAATAGACCATGGTTTTACCGCGTTTTATAGCCATAGTTGTTTGTATGTGCCACGCCCTCGAGCTGCCGCTGTGTCAGCCCTTTCGGTGGAGGTGCTGCTGGATGGGTTAGACGATGGACAGGAATTATACGGTGCCGAGGCAGTTCTCGAAGAGATCTCGCAGTCGGACACCCTAATAATCGAGGGTGTAGACGAATGACCCCCCCCCCCCCCCCCATTAGTTCGGTTCAGAACAATTACCGGACGAAATGTCACCGCTATCGTGCTGGAGGAGGAGATAATTGATTTTCACGATGCGCAGTAGCGACCACCACCCAAACCTGCCCCACTCCCACCCCCTTTTCTCGGAAAAGAGGAGTGAGGGTCGCCATAGCGCACCGCCTACTACTTATACGCATGGATACCGGGTGTTATGCCGCCCGTTCCGTACTTATGGATTGCAACCGGGTTAGGACATTTATTTTATTATTTTGGGGATCGTTGTCAATAAAGAGTTGGAACTCACGTGATAAACAGTAAAAAGTATTTATTTGCCTTAAGTAAAAAATTTAAATAGTTAATTGTTGTTAACAATTATTTGAGTTTATTTTAACTTAAGGACGAGTCCTCACGTTGGATATACCCGTGCTAAAAATATGTTAGTTTATAAACAATAAACTCATGTTTACTAAATAAATTAGTTGCGATAAACCCGCGAAGTGCATTCAATGCAAGGAGTCTTGCAATGCTCCGATTTATCGTTATTGAGGTCGACGTGAGTGCAAGGGAGACAGCGCTATCGGTGTCGCCGTGAGCACGAAAAAGACAATGCTATAGGGACTATTCTCACCGCGCGACTACGGCTTGCGAGTACGTCACCTGACCGTTGCGCAAATGGCCTCATTAATGTCTGTAAGACATTCTTTTTATGGTACATTGTTAAATTATCACTACCAATCATTTAACAATCCAAAAATTATTAATCTAATTTCTGGGGCGCAACATCCTTCCCCCCTTAAAGAAAAAATTCTTGAAGAAGAATTTTTTTTTTTTTATTGACATCCATCTACACTCACGTACAATAGCGTTGCGCGTTCCATCTATCCACAGCAACAAGGTGCAACCACACAGGCATACTATATATATATATATATATATATATATATATATATATATATATATATATATATATATATATAAGAGATGTTATTATAGTATATATATATACTAGAGATGTTATTATAGTATATATATATAGTATATATATATATATATATATACTATAATAACATCTCTTATTTTCCCATTAGACTATACGTTTTTACAAATTTCGCGAAGTGGTGTGAATACCTCTTCTTGCAGTGACTCCCGGCGTGGCGTCATCACTTTTGCCTGCAATAGCTCGCGTGCCTGGCAAGGCCGAAGGAGCGAGCGTCGAGTTACAGGAATGTTTGCTGAACCTGTATACTATCATACACATTTAAACCCTCAATACTAAGACGCTTAATAAATACAATTCCATATTATGACATAACTGCCCATTCGTACTATTTGTCTTTAATGAATCATTTTTGATTTCTTGAACCCCCGTTCCGAGCATTTTCCCCCTAACGAATATCGGATTACATTTAACAACGTAAAGCTCTTACTCATATGTTTACTTGAGTATGTACAGACTTGTCAAAATATGACAAAGTTAAGTTAAATGTAAGCATCGATTCCCGTATTTGTTTTTTTTTTTTTTTATTGTTATACGTGGTACAGTACGAATAGTAAAATCTTGGACAGTTATAAAACATGTTTCCTCTAAAGTTAAAAGTCCTGAATATCTAAGTGATTTGTGATTAGTAGGCTGATTATCGTACACTACATTAATGGATTCCTCGCCCAGAGTTACATATATCCATTTTCCGTTCCATGCATTTCGGACAGTGCAGACCATTGCTGGTGTCGATTTTTGCTGATATTAACACCTTGCAGGGTGCATTGCCCGGCAGCGACCCAGACTTCCGATCAATTACCAGAAAGTCTGACGGCGTAACTGCTGACTTAGTGAAATTACTTCCTACTTCCTCTCAATTCTTCGCTTCAAATAGCACCACGGAGCACAAACAAATCATTATACATTTTTACCTTGGTCTTCACACTTTAAAAGACCAGGAATCACCATGAGCCCACCAGTCAAGGTAAGTTATTTTGCTGTAAATTAACTTCAATTATGGCACTCCTCTTTTATATTCATTCATGTATGTCTTCTTTCCTCTTGCAGAAACTTCGTCTGTCGGTAAACAACACCACCCAACGGTCCGAGACTGAACGTCGGACGGCTTCGCCTCCCAGGACGGCAACCCAAGTTGTTTCTGTTTTCGATGATAAGCGATTCCGTCGTCGTCACTCTGGGGACTACAGGACCGTGGTCTCGCACTACCTGGCTTGCCGGCGGGAACGGTCGTACTGCCTGCTGGAGCAGAAGATGACAGCGGAGAGGAAGTTGATGACAACTCCTTCGAGCTGTCCGGCGCCGTTTCCGCATTGAAGCGGCCGTACCCCTCTGATTACTCCGTCCGTGTGGGCCACTGCCTAGGCTCAGGTCCCTTGCTAGCTGCTGGTACCTCGGTCCGCCCCGCGGGAGCCAAACGTAACAGCGAGGACGATCTTGAAGACTACTGCGTAGTCCCCTTGCCATGATGTTCCTTAATCCTGCAGCTTCCCATCAGCTGCTTGCTATTTTAATGAAAGATGGGATTTTTCACAAAAATTAACTGAGTCCACGTTTTATTTAGTTCGTAGAAATCCTCCGCGATATAGATAGCGGATACCTTTTCCTTCCCTGTCTTCTCTCGGAGTGTTAGCTTTTATTCGTAGAATTAGCTTGTAAGCGAGCTGGATATATATATATATTATGACGGAAATCCCTCCCGGGACTCCTCCACACAATGGCGTCTGATTCCCTCTCACTATCCAGCGTAAGAAATGGCAAGTCGGAATTAACTAAAATTGCGAGCCTAACTAATATCAAACTATAACAAACAACTAACTCCGCCGTGAGATAACCGGAAAATCAGGCAGTGCAAAGGTCGCGAGAAAGAACTGTTATCAGGTAGCGAGAGAATAAAAGGTAGCGGTTATCATGTAGTATGATGATCTCAAGGAAGCTTTTATTACGTAAGAAATTAACCGAAGGTAGCTGTTCTCAGGTAGCCCGATGGTCACGAAAAAGAGAGCTTGATTTCGTAGCAAACTGACCGGAGGTAGCTGTTCCCAGAAAGCATAATGATCGCAAGAGAGCTTTTATTACGTAGCAAATTAACCGAAGGTAGCTGTTCTCAGGTAGCAGGATGATCGCGAGGGAGCCTTTATTAAGAGGCAAATTGACCGAAGGTAGCTATTCTCAGGTAGCATGAAGATCACAAGAGAGATTTATTTCGTAGAAAATTAATCGAAGGTAGCTGTTATCAGGTAGCTCGATGACGACGTGAGAGAACAGTACCAGGTCGTGAATTACTCGAAGGTAGCTTTTATCAGGTAGCTCGATGACCACGAGAGAGAACGTTATCTGGTAGTAAATTACTCGAAAGTAGCTGTTATCAGGTAGCTCGATGACGACGCGAGAGAACATTATGAGGTAGCAAGTGGCTCGAAGGTAGCTGTTATCTGGTAGCTCGATGACGACGCGAGAGAACATTATCAGGTAGCAAGTGGCTTGGAGGTAGCTTATTATCGGATATCTTGATAGTCGCGAGAGAACTTTTGTCAGGTAGCGAAGTAATCGGAGGTAGCTATTATCGGGTAGCGTAGTCATGGTTGGATTGGCGGAGATCAGGTAGCACAAAACGTAGGCTCGCATCAAAACTCAATAATAAGTCACTAACTAGGGGAGTTGGGCGCCAGATACACAGTACCGCCGGTTCTCGACCAACTTGATTAATTTTCCCCGAAGATAGTGAATTACCTGATGCTGAATAGTGAGAGAACAAGATAAAACAACAAAAGGCCACGGGTAACACTTGCTCATTGAGCAGGGCTATGGCAGAGGGGCTGTTCGAACTAAATGAGTGACAACAACGCGACGCTTCAGGAATATGTGGCGAGTATTACCAATTCCTGGGCTGCACTCGAGTTTAGTCGATCCTTTGGACTCGATCCTTCTTGCGAGAAGGATCGAGTCCATTTGTTTAACGTGAGACGATACATGCGTTTTTACGGTTTGAAATAGGGTACAATATTGAGGAACGATCAAGTTATAAATAATAACACAGCAAATTTTGAAAAACCCGTAATACGGTAGCTTAATCTAAGACCTCAATACAATAAAGGAATGAATAATCTGAGGTAGAGGTAGCTATCCAAAATAACAATAGTAACATTGAGAGGTACAACAAAATTTAATTTACTAGTAATAAATGCGTTCGGAAAGTTATCAGTGGGGAGAGCAGATCAATTTCCGAAAGGTGGCTTTAAATTAATAAAAATTATTCAACAATCATGAGGAAGCCGCAGTTCAACAATAAATAATCAAAACATGTTTCAACGAAAAGAGAGCTTAATAATGTACAGGTAGCCAAACGAATACAGAACGGAAATAATATTTCTGAATATTGAAACGAGATTGTAAGAGACCTAATACAAAGCGGTAGGATAGAAACAGCCGAGATGTAAACATCGCAGCGGGCTCACGGTGACCGCCAGCCTTAGACTTTCCTGCAGAGAGGCGTAAACATAAACACGCTATACAAAGGAAGCTACTCATCAGTGTCGCAGGAACGTTACAGGCAAAGAACAAGAAAGCTATATAGGAATCATTCACCACGAAATTCTTGACTAACGAATCGCCTGAGGTAAAACACTATTAACTTAATTTTGGGAATGATATTTTCCGAGAAAGAGCTTGTAACTAAAATTCAATATTCGATCAGAACGAACGGAAAATTCCCTAGACTCAGCGGGCTGAGGGGCGTCCCGTATTAATCGAAACCAAATAAAATCTTTATCTCAAGCAAAACTACAAAACGTAAATCCGAATAATACAGTCCTAGAGAATTTCTCGTTTAACAAGAATGAAGGGAGGGCTGAGTCTCACCCGGTAATATGCTTTGATCCCTGGAGCTGTTGGTCGGCGGGGTGTCTCCGGTGGTCTTCACACTTCCGTCTCTCACGATGTCACCGCGTAGAATCCTAATCAATGTCGTGTGCCGGCTTTCGTCTTTGTGAGCGCTCGGATTTTGTTAGCTCTCCCGAAGTTCATAGCTATGCTGCTCGTCCACTAATGGCGTGGATGTGGACTCACGGGACGGTATGTCGCGCAAATCAAATTTGAAGGCGGCCAGGCATAGTACGAACGTTCCAAGGTAGAGTAGTCGTATTTAATTGTTTTTCACCATTTCTTTATGCAGTGGATTGCTCTGCTTCCTGAAGGCCTTCCCCTTGGATCCGGTGTCGCCATTAAAAGAGTGCGGAGTTCTTCAGGCGGGAAATCGTGGCCAGCGATGCATCGGCCTTTGAACCCACAACTATTACCGCTACACTGCAATTAAACTCTTTCTTTGATGATCCTAGGCCCACTCTTAATTCGGGGCCAGGTCGTCCAGACCGTGGCGATCCAGGTTGCGGTGGAATGGTCCTGGGACGGGGCCACATAAGGTAGTCGAGATAAAATCTCCGGTTACCGTGGTCGTTAAAAAGGGCAGAAAGGCAAGCACGGTGCATGTAAACCGGCTCAAGCACTTTGTCGAATATTAGGGGTAGGATAAATATATATACATATGTGCATATATATATATATATATATATCACAATATATATATATATATATATATATATATATATTGTGACGAGCCCCTCGTACAAGTATTTCGGAGACTTGACGAGGAGCGCCGACCAAATATAACGACGCCCACGCAATTATTATTTCCCGTACTTTGATTATTAGTCTTCCCGATGGGCGCCAGGCTGTCTACTATTTCCCCGAAAGCCAGGGGTTTCTGTTCTTCTTTTATTCTTTACCAGCTAGCTGAAATAAAGGGGTGCAGTTCGGGGCGCATGCGAAACTTATTAAAACAAACACGTGTCTCAAGTTTTCTCAAATTATCAAAACACCAATGATTTATTACCAATATAATACAAAACATTAACGCTTTAAATCAATGGAGAACAACGACGACTCGAGTCCGAACAGTTACCGTGGTTCCGCACGCAACGATAATGGTAGGCGTACCACGTGCGCCTACCTTTTTGCTGCCGGCTACTCTGCTTAACTGCGACGTCCCACGGGCTCCTCGAGTCGGATTCCTTACTGCAGCCACGATAATCCTTGGCGAAAGTCCTGACCCAACGCTCCTTTTCTTAAAAACTCACGGCGTAAAGCTCGTGCACGGGTCTATCGCTTAATAATCTGCGAGACTCGTAGCTACGGTTCGACAAACGCGGTTAAATTTAAGGCCAAAAATGCACGAGAACTACTCGAGCGCTCTTCTCTTGGTTGAGTTCGTTACTTGACTTCTAACGCGTAGGGATTTCCGGACTAACTCTCGCTCTCTAAATCGAACTAATCGATCGCGCGGTCTCAATCATACTCTCTATTATGTTAATTCTCGCACGCTTAGCCGGGTCGCAAGGGCTTCGGACGTCCGGGGTGGGGGTCACGGCCTGTCATCGATCGACTTCGTCGATCGTCGCGTTGTTCCGGGGCGGGGTTAAAGTTCCGAACGGTAAATACACGAAGGTCTAAAATTCCGAAAATTAATATCCCACCTACATTTTTGCCGAAATTCGCTAGAAAAATTTTCGTCAAAAATGTAGGTGAGATATTAAATTTCGACATTTTAGACCTTCGAATATTTACCATTCGAAACTTTGTCCCCGAGACGCAAGGAAATCGGGGTTAAAGTTCCGAATAGTAAATAAACGAAGGTCTAAAATTCCGAATCTTGAAATCGCACCTACATTTTTTACGAAATTCGCTAGAAAACATTTCGGCAAAAATGTAGGTGGGATATTAATTTTCGGAATTTTAGACCTTCGTGTATTTACCGTTCGGAACTTTAACCCCGCCCCGTTGTTCCGTACTCTCCTTCCATCCATCCTACGTCGTCGCTAGCGTCTCCCCGCGCCTCGCTCTAATTCCAAAAATTCTGTAAGTAATAATCACGGCAGTCAAATGTTCTCCAGACTGTACGAGTTTCGACGGCGGGGAGCGATTCGGTTGCTACGCAAGTATTCGGGCGCCCTTGGTGCTCGAGCACCTTAGGCCTAGCGCGTTGATGCGATCGCGTACTAGCGCCTCGTTACAATATATATATATAACGTGTTTTTATCCTTTGGAGGTTAGGAGTTGACAAATGAATAAAGATTCATAAGCGTTGCTCTGTAATCAAAGTATTTATTTCAAAAAATAGAGCTTTGTAAACAGGTCTATCAGGATTGTTACCTGTAATCAAAGAAACGACATTTATGTCCTTATTTGCGTTGTTAATTCCTCCTCTCTATGTTTATACTTTAGTTTCACTTTCACAGTTCTTTTTTATTTGACATGTGGTTTCCGTCTTTCTTATTTATCCTACCCCGTCTGCAACGGTCTCTACTTTACCCGCATGCGTAAGGAAATACAGATGTATTTTCTTTACATCTCCCCCCTCCAGGGAGAAAATTCCTATGCGAGTTTTCGTTAATCGTAATTGCACATGTCTATATCATTATATTTGGCATTTTCTGGTTATCTTCTAGTTCCTCTTCTTGTTCCGTAGGAATTGGGATAAGCTTCGTGATGTGGAACAGGTTCGATTCCAGTTTTCTGTGGCCTGTATTAATTTTGTAGATCGAGTTCGATATTTTTTTCACAATTGCAAACGGTCCGCAGTTTAGTTCATCCAATTTTCTTCTGTTTAGTTTGTTTCCATTTTCCACGTACACCATGTCTCCTACTTTGAATTCGTGTTCGTTACGATTGTTGTCGAATATTTTCTTGTTGTACGTGTGTGATTTTTTTGTGTTTTCAAGCGCTGTTTTCCTGTCTTCTAGCCAGTCCGTTTTCGGGTTTTCCAACTTTAGTTCCTTTGGCAGAATTGTAACATCGGTGCCCTCTAATAGGTTGCCCTCTAATAGGTGTTATTGGACGAGATAAACGACTTCAACTGTTTTCGTTGAGCTGAGATGCGAGAATCGCTCGAATCTCGAGATATCTCGGATCTCGGTGAAGATCGATTCTTGGTGCGAAGCCAGTCACTGAATGTTCTGTGTCGTTATATTCATTGATACATTCTCGGGCTATCGTAGTCCAAGCTTTTTTCTCCTTTTTTCGTTCATTTTGCATCTGATTTTGTTTACCAGAGTTTGATTAAGTCTTTCGTTCAAACCGTTTGAGAATGGTGCATTTACTGCGGTAAAGACTATTGGGGTTGATTTATCTTTAAGGAATCCCTTGAATTCTTTAGAGTTTATCCCCGGGTACTGGTCCGTGAGGATTAATCCTATTTCGTTTGTTTCTTGAATGTTGTTGACTAGTTTTACAAAATCGTTTGCACTTTGTGTCCTTGAGGTTTCGATGTATTGTTGTGCCCGAAATGCTCAAAGGGTGATCAGCCCTTTTCCTGACTCGGTTCAATTAATATATTAAGGGATCGGGACCGATTAAAGGATTAGAATCCACACGAGTTTAAATATAAAATGTATTTATTCCAATTACGACTTGCTAATGTACTCTACTCGCGGGCCCAACCGATTGCTCTTGAAGTCGATTTAAGACTGCTGGTGTACTGGCGCTGTCGCTTCCAGTTCACCTTAGTTCCTACATGATAATGCTGAATTGCATTATTGCTTAATTGACAAAAATGTCGCATGGTGCGATTGCAATATTCGCGATTAGCGAATATGCTGAATATGATTAGCGAAGTGCAATAAATGTTTCGCAACGTTGCTTGCCGAAATTCCGGGTCGCAACATCCCTCCCCCCTAAAAAAAAGAAAAATTTTGAAATCCGAAAAATTTTTCTTCTGAGCAAGTTGGTTGAACTTTCGACTATTTATGTGACATATGGATACTCTTATAAATTATGGCTTATCTGTAGCTCTGGCATGATATGAAAAACGCAATGGGTGCCTCTGAATTGTAGCAGCCCTATCTCTACATGTAAACCACTGATACGCGGGGGCACTGGCTCCGCACGCATCTCGACTGCGGACGGTGCTTCTTGAGGGGTCACCGCCTCCTCTGGCCTTGCCGGTGTCGCGTTGCATCTTCGCCTCAGCCGGTGTAACCGATATGCGGCATAGCAGGCCAAGGCTACAAAAACTAAGGCTACTAAAGAATACAGTGCTATGTTATGGTAGCACTGCTCACTGTACTTAATGTCTTTATCTAAGTCTCTAGTTATCTCTTTCATACGTGAACCAAGGGTCCTTAACTCCTCGGGATTCCGCAATACACTTGAGAACTGCACTTTCTTATTAACTTTTTGTAATTGTGAATGATAATTCACATCGATGTCGGATAATGTAAGATTAAACGGAGGTAGATATTCCTCGTTCCGAGTGTCTGTGACCCTTTTAAGGGTCCGAATACTAAAATCTTGGGCAGTTACCTCGCACGAACCTATCAGAGCCAAAATATCCGAGTTTATTAACGATTCGCGGAACGCGGGTTTTTAGTTACAAGTTATTGTTACTATTTCTTCTGAAGGTGCGATGTACATCCATCTTCCGGGTTGCTCCATAGGGATAATAAGCGTGCTGGTCAGAGTTAAAACTCGCTTAGGACACCTGAGACCGCCCTCAGTGTCGATTTTTACCAAGGTTAGTATTTCGCATGGTGCATTTTTTGTGATGGGCACCGAAGGGTGCTGAGGAGAGCATATAAAATTTTTCCCGAAATTTTTGCAATTCCGCAAGTCTACTGATGACATCCGCAAAAAATTTCTATTCGCCTGATCAACTACTACGAGGTCCTCTGTTGTATCCACGTAGTAGTAGGTGTCATTGATACCCTTCACAGGCACGGGGTATAGCCGGTGGACGGTGTAACGCTGTGAGCTTATCAGCGGGATATCCAATTGCAGTATGGCCGCTGTTCCATCACTGTATGCCCGCGCGTCGATGAGTCGCATCAAGGAGTTTGCCTCACTCCTTACTATCGGTAAGGGGAATCCAGTGCCAGCCGGTAGGTGTGGTAGTGCATCCGTGAGGTACTCCACTAGCTTACGCGGTGGTACTACCGCTGCGCTCACCTTTCCCGTTGATATCTCGGCCAGGAGCAATACTAACTCCCGCACGTCGGTGAGGAGTTCCTCTACCACCACACTTACGGCAGTTAGGCTCTCGTCAAGACGTAAACGTCTCATGAGCTGGTCTTTGTTAGCGATTAGGTCACGCCGCGCTGCATTTACAAGGCCGAGAAGGGTGTTCTCATTGGCCACTATCCTGTCCACGGTATCGTTAAATAACCGCAGAGTGGAGGAAACGACCTGCAGTTGTCCCTTGATGCCTCTTTTTAGGGTTCGTTCACCCGCCTGCAGGGCCATTATCTAGTGATTAATCCGCTCCGCATCTGCAGCATCCATATTTCCGGTGATTGATTTGATTATCGATCCCATTCCATCGATAAGTCCTCTGCGTCTTCGCAACGAATTGGGTTCAATTAGGTCATGAACGGTGCTCATGCCATCTTCTACCCTTGATGACATGTGTTCGACGGTTTCTAGAAGCGCATGACATAGTTCGTCGGCTTGACCAGTTCCATCCTCGACTTTACACGCGTCGCGCACACGTTGCAAATTTACTTTAACCATCCTTTCTCGACGGAGTATACATGTGAGATCCATGTGTATGGCAAGTCTCCATGTCGCTTTCGTTTGTGTGACGCTTCCAATTTCCTCGTAGAAGATGCCGGGATTGTCGGTGAATGGTTTCAGCGCATATTCCTCATTGGCCGTGCTGGTTTTGATAAGGTAGGCGAGGAACAGCGCAATCCTGAAACCAGAAGACAACGGTTAAAACAGTTTTCGACCGTGGGACTGCTTACTTTGCAGATTACCCCCGTCGTTGAGCGGTGGTTGGAACAGAGTAGCTGCCCACCGACTAATTAACGCTTCGACTTTAAGCGAATTAAGACCATGACATGAGCGGAGCTACCATAATCCGAGGCGGAAGCCTAAATCGCCGCCTGCTCGAAGCCATTGTGAGTATTGGTCGCCATCTGAATATTCATATTCATTTTCGATTCGCGTTCTCGGGTTATTAATCTCTTTTCTCCTTTTTCCTTTTATAGAATCGGGTAATCTATATTCCGGGGACAGCGAGACGACCCCGGAGGCCGACGTGGGCCTCCACATTCATCCGGGAGGTCCTCACCGTAAGGCACCGTCGCCAAGCTGCAAGGCGAAACGCAGCATATATTTGAGACGGCGGCGACGAGGTAGATGAGGAGGCGGTAGACTTCATGGGTCTCCGCCGGCTCTTCAGCGTCGGCCCCCCGTCATTTTGTTCGAGATGCGGGGCAGCAAGATCAAATTAAAATTTGAATAAAAATATTAAATTGCTGTGTATTTTCCGTTGGGGAGGGGATTATCCCCTCCCTATAATGAACTTGAAAAAAAACAAAAAAACAAAATTATGTTTTTTTTTCCTTAATTTTAAGTTTTCCCCCGCGTAATAGATCGCGGATGACCCCATCCTTCCCTTAAATAGAATTATGAGGACGCACTTTGCGTCAGTTCCATGAGTAAGGCTTTTTTTTTTTTTTTTACTTCTTCCTTCTCACGCGCGTAGATGCCCCTTGTGCATCCGTGCCTTACTTTTCTCTCTCTCTATCTGTCTCTCCTTTCCTCTTTCGAGCACGTGGTCGCCTTCTCTCTCTGGTGCATCCGTGCTCACTATTCTCTTCTCCTTCTTTCTTGCGAGCACGTGGCAGCCTTCTTTTTCTGGCGCATCCGTGCTCCCTATCTTCTCTCTCACTTAGGAGCATGGGGACGGTCTAATGGCCGTTGTGCGATAAGCCAATATACACATACACGCACCCTAATACTCGATGAAATGTCGCAGACGGCTAACGTGAACCGTCGCGGTTTTACGTCCCTTTTTAATTGTATAGGTGACGGGACTATGCACCGCCGTAATAGTGTGTGGCCCCGTCCATGTGGGTGGCAGTTTGGCTGATCGTCCCCGCCGTACCGTATTATCGTGCAATAGTACGTGGTCACCTACAAGATATTCACGCTGTCTCGCTTTGACGTCGTAATCCAGCTTCGCCCTCTCTTTCGCACTGCTTAGATTATGACTGGCCACAGTCCACGAGGCTCGTAATCTTTCCCGCAGCTCACTGGCATAGTCTGCGTGTGTGTAAGTGGAGCGCGGCTCCTGTTTCACCGCAGTAGGCAACTCGGCCTCGCGTCCATACTTTAACACATAGGGAGTCATTCCGGTAGCTGTGTGTGGAGTGGTGTTGTACGTGAACATAGCGTACGGCAGCCACTCATCCCAATCGTCTTGATCTACATCGATAAAATTTTTTAAATATTCGGCCAAAGTTCGGTGCGACCTTTCTAATGCTCCATTACTTTCAGGATGATAAGCCGTACTTTGGATTTTCTTAATCCGCAACAACTTGCAGACCTCTTTAAATGTGGAACTCAAAAAGTTCGTACCCCTATCCGAAAGGATTATTTCGGGGGTTCCATATCGACAAATTACCTCCGTCACTAAAGCTTTCGCGACTGTATGGGCTTCCTGATTTGGGATGGCCACAGCCGCGCTGTATTTCGTCAAAGCATCCTGGAACGTAAGTATGTTTTTATTTCCAGCACATGTCAAAGGTAGTGGTCCAACGATGTCCACAGCTACCTTTTCGAAAGCTCGTCCAGGCGTGTCTGTAATCACCATAGGTACCTTGCCCTTGCATCGGAGCTTGTTCTTCTGACATTTTTCACAAGCAGCGATATGTCTTTGTATTTCTTTTTTCATTCCTGGCCATACATATTTTGCTTGGATTCGTTTCAGAGTCCTCTTAATACCCTGGTGCCCACCCAGAGGGGCATCATGATATTCCTTTAGTATTTTCCCCCTATCCTCCAAAGAAGGACAGGTTACACCATTGCTGCAGCTACACTCTTTTTCCATCGTAGCTTCCTTGTCCCTCCTTGAGCGTAAAGGTATACTCTCGTTCTCCCCGCTCTCCGCTTCCCCCAGCCTTCCAGAAGCATTGCTGCGGTTGCCTCATACCATCTCTTTCGATCTGCTGCAAGCCAGGTCGCTCGCTCGTGCTCCCACCTCTCACGGGTAGCCGCGGCGCAGCCCCCTGTTCCCTGCACTGCTCGCTATATGGTAGAGCGGTATCCTCTATAGCTCTCTCTGTCTCCTCGGCTCTCCGCTTTGTGCTGATATTCGCACCGCGGGAGCCCGACTCGCCTGCCTTGGGTGTATTGGTGCGTATAGGTGAGCCGCTGTCTGTAGAAACGGCGTGTTGCTCTGTCTCTTTCTCTCGCACGTCCTTCAGCACAGGTTTTCCTTCTCGTGCGCGTGCTCTCGTAGTAACGTATATACGACTAAGCGCGTCTGCGGTGGTATTTCTTTTGCCAGCCTTATATTCCACGTCAAATTGGTGTTCTGCCAATTTTATTCGTCACCTCATTAGCCGTGAACCTGGATCTTTCACCCCAAATAACCATGTGAGAGGTTGATGATCGGTTATCACTTTAAACCGCGTCCCATATATATAGGGCCGAAATTGCGCTATAGCCCATACTATAGCGAGCAATTCTTTCTCCGTTGTGGTATAATTCGTTTCTGCCTTTGAGAGTGTGCAGCTTGCGTAACATATAGGCAAGTCGTCTCCGACCTTGCCTTGCGAGAGGATGGCTCCAATAGCCTTATCCGATGCATCTGTAGTTACCAAGAACTGCTGCTGAAAGTCTGGGTATTGTAATACCGGTGCAGTTGTTAATGCATTTTTCAATTCCTCGAATGCAGCATCGCGCACAGCCGTCCATTCAAATTAAGTATCTTTCTGTATTAGCTCCGTTAATGGCTTGGCTATCCTCGAAAAATCTTTTATGAATTTTCGATAATAACCAGCTAATCCCAAAAATGATTGTACTTGTTAAACATTTTTAGGTGCAGGATACTCCTTCACAGCCGCAAGTTTCTCCGGATCTGCCCGTACCCCGTCCTCGGAAATGATGTGACCTGGGAATTGCGTCTCTTTCCGCAAGAATTTGCATTTTTGTGGCTTCACAGCCAGTCTAGCTTCCCTTAATCGTCGGAAAACTTCCTCTAGTCTTTCATTGTGTTCACGCAGGTTTTTCCCGTAAACAACAATGTCATCTAGGTAAACATAGCATTTTATGCCCTGTATTCCGGCTAGTACGGAGTTTATTAACCGCTGGAAAGTTGGAGGCGCATTTTTTAACCCGAATGGCATTCGATTATATTCGAAATGGCCTTGAGGTGTAGAAAATGCTGTTTTTTCCTTATCTTCCTTAGCCATCGGAATTTGATGGAATCCAGAAGCAAGGTCGAGAGTGAAAAAGTATTGGGCTTTTCCCAATTGATCCAATATCTCCGTGATATTCGGAAGTGGGTAGGAATCTCCTATGGTGGCTTCATTTATTTTTCGAAAATCCACCACTACTCGCATTTTTACTTGTCCAGAGGCATCCGGTTTTTTGGCCACCACTAACGAGGGTGCGTTCCATTGGCTCCTACTGGGTTGGATGATTCCATCCTCTAACATTTCGCACGTTTGTCGTTTGACCTCCTTTTTGTGGGCTTCCGGTAATCGATAAGGATGCACCTTCATTGGTAAAGTGCCTTCCTTTAATGGTATTCGGTGCTTCACCATATGAGTACAAGGTAGTTTATCACCCTCTAGATGGCAGATATTTTCATATTTTCTTATGAGCTGAAGTAGGGCTTCTCTCTCTTTACCGTTGAGGTGACTCATGTTGAGCTCTCTTTCTATCCGCTGGCGTCGCTATACCCCTCTTTCTTTACTCACAGCATTCATACTTAGAGCGTTGGACTCCGCGTCGAGCTCTGTTATCTCGACCGGCTCGAGTGTCACCGTCAGACGCTCTACTACTACTTCCCTCTCGTTTGTATTAACGAGGTTCACCACACAGCTACTTCCTAGTGGTGGTGTATAGCATGCCCCCATTAATATTCCTTCACCTATTTCCACTCGAGAGAGTATTCCGGGATTTTGACTCGTAGTAGATACGTACGCAATGGTTTCCGACCGAGGTGTGAGGACGATTTTTGACTTTCCATCTACCAATGGCATTTTATGTCCATATAACTCGAATGTCTCTCCCTGTAATATATTTGCCTTATGTTTCTTGATGAAGTCCATTCCCAATAATCCATTTACAGTTATTGGGATTTCATCTTTCACAACGTAAAACCAATGTTTTACAGATTTCCCTGGAATTTGTAGGGTCACTTCCGCTTTACAGATAGGCCGGAATTTACTTCCTTCAGCGCCCTGTAATTCTGCATCATTATCTATTATAGGAGTCTCAGCCTTTACGCAACTATATTTTACTATGCTGCATTGAGCTCCTGTATCGGCCTTAAGGGTCAGAACCCCCCGTACCGATGTAATGCTGACGATATCAATGTCGCTGGCCGTTGCACTCGTCGTGGGTGCCGATACCTCTAGCACCCGTAGCAACGTCTTATCGCTCGCTTCCCCTCTCGGCCCCTCCGCGGCGCCTGGCCGCAGTGCCTTGGTGAATCGCACGCCGCTCAACGTACGCGCGTTGGTAGTAGTAGCCGACGTAGTACTACTACTCGCGGCGGCCATGCTGAATTCTTTCTGCTTATCGCTGACTCCTCTACTCGGGTCCTTCACCGGGCTTCTCGTGGTGATAGTGTTGATTTGCAAAGACCCAAGTGTGCGGATATTATTTCTAGCGGCCATACTGGATTCTTTTCGCTTATCGCTTCCGCGCTGCTTACTGCCGTTGCTGTTTCCTTCGCGACCTTGGCCTACTTCATACTTCTTCCGTAATCGTTTTCTGCATTCCAACCAGGTGTGCCCTTTATTCTTGCAATAAGTGCAGATTATTTCAACTTGATTTATGTTCCTTGATGCACAAGGGGCAGGGAGGCTTACCCTTCCTGATCTGCGAGTACAATCCCTCGCCAGATGTCCCGAATTTCCGCAAATATAACAATTTCTTTCACCTGCTTTTCCCGATAGGGATTTTCGATTATTGGTATTGTGAACACCTCCCGCTCCTCCTTTCGGCTGAACCATGTGGCTTATTTCTATTGCACCGGTCACTGCCTCATGAAGAGAGGAGTAATTACGTGATCTAACCAATATTTGCACCTGACCGTGTAATCCATTCTCGAAATTCATTTGTGCACATTTTCGGGTCATTGTTTCCACCGTGCGTGCATCTCTTTCTGTAGATACGGTCTCGCAGAGTTTTTCAACCACTTCTACGGTGATTTTCTCTGTCCTAGCTGCATACGCGGCTATATCTTCGCTCGGTCCTTGCCGTAACGAGTTTAATTCCATTTGTAAGGCAGACAGTGATTTCCTATGGCCGTACAATGCTTCCAACTCAGCTTTCAGTTGTTCAAGCGTATAGATGGATTTATGCTTTAGTTCTCTTGTCGCTCGTCCACCAATTTTACTGCTGAGAACCAATGCCAGTAGTAACTCGTAGTCATCTTCGCGTACCCTGGCAAATACGGTTTCACATGACCGCAAAAATCCGTCTAATTCAGCTGAGTCACTGCCATCAAAATGTTTTACATGTTTTAATGCCAATCCAAGGTCGAGATACCTCCGTCCTTCACTGAACCTATTCTGCATAAATCCCCCTGGCGGATCGTTTGGTGGATCTCCACCTGGTCCCCCTCCTGGAGGTTCTCCCGGTGGTCCCCAATTTCCATTTCTTCTCGGCCCTCCTGGCGGTCCTGATGGTGACCCTTCAGGTGGATCTCCTGGTGACCTTGTTGGCCGTCCTCTGGGCGTAACTACTGCTGACTCTCGTTCATTATTTACTTCTTCGCTATTTCTTCCTGTACGTGGATTTATTTTTTCGGAAAGAGCCTTTTCGAGCCTTTCCACTTGACCTTGAAGCAGCTGTATCAGCATCATCTGATCGTCTAGCTCGTTTCCCTGTCGATGCATAGACACGAGTAGGTCTTGTGTGGCGTTGTGGTCCGTTATTGCTGCCGAACGAGCAAGACTCCCTCCTCGCTCCTCTAATCTTCCTCCAGCGGAAGCATTTCTTCCTCCTCTCCGCAATGGAGGAGGTAACTCATAGTCGCTGTCCTCGATTTCCGGAGTTCCTTCCGGATATCGTGGCCGTCTATTTTTCGGGACTTCCGGAGTTTTATCCCATCGACTAGGTGGGATGATTTTCCGCAGAGCACTCCCACCACTAATGCCGGGTGCATTCGCTCGTGCTCTGGCTAGAGCCCCCTCACGCTCGCCCAATCCACTGGCCTTGAGCAGCGCATCTATTTCACCGTCCACTTCCGGTGTCGTTGGGACCTTCGCCCCCTTTTCTCTGTTGACGTCCGTCACTGGTTCCCTTTTTTCAGTTTTCCCTGTCGTTTTAGTGAACGACGTGCCTCTTTTGGTGTTGATCCCAAAATAAGAATCCAATGTTTCCTTACTGAGTGGGTCCTTCGCTTTATCTGTTACCCCTTCGGCAGGAGATAGCTGTCTGAGGACGTCGTCTGTCCTCAGTGATATGTCTCCTATGGCTGCTTCAACTCCAGCCACAGCTCCGAGATCCTTTCCCGGTAGTGTGGTTTTTTCGGAATTGGACCTTCGTTGTTGCTGAGTCTCCTTCCCGTCTTCCATCGTTGATTCGTTAACTTTTTTTTTACTTTTTTATTATCGCGGAAGGGCTTGTATTAAAAATATATTTTTTTTTTTAAATTATTTTTAAATTATGATGGGCAGTGGTTGGAGATAGCCTTGTCTCCTGCCTTTCGCGATTTAATACCAAAATCCCTGCAAGTTGCTACAAACTTGCACCGATTATTGGTAAGGGTCTCGATTTTTATTAACGAAGGATATGAGCTCGCGGGCCCAGTCCTACGGATTTTTTTATAAAAAATTTTAGTTATGATGGGCAGTGGTTGGAGATAGCCTTGCCTCCTGCCTTTCGCGAATTAATACCAAAATCCCTGCAAGTTGCTACAAACTTGCACCGATTGTTGGTAAGGTTTCGATTTTTGTTAACGAAGGATATGAGCTCGCGGGCCCAGTTTTACGAATTTTTTTGATTTTTTATTTTTTTAAATATTTGGCTCTGAAAAAAGATAACCACCACTTACAGATATAGAATTCCTTCCATGGCGCTGTGGAACTTCAGGGTTGCCGTTCTCGTAGTCGTGCTAACCTCGACGTTATTCCCCGGTTGGCGACGTTCTGGTCACCCTTGGTCAAGTTGTACGTCCTTCCAGTCGTGCTTGACCTCGTAGTTGGCTCGTCCTCGTCAGTGGTACCTTCTGACGTCTTGACGATTCAACGACTGCGTGTTGAATCGCACCAGGCTATTTACCTCAACGACTGCGTGTCGGGTTCGTTCCTGGGTTTGGTTGTAGATTGTTTAAACTTCGCTTACGGTGATCCCACCGCTGCCACCAAATTGTTGTGCCCGAATTGCTCAAAGGGTGATCAGCCCTTTTCCTGACTCGGTTCAATTAATATATTAAGGGATCGGGACCGATTAAAGGATTAGAATCCACACGAGTTTAAATATAAAATGTATTTATTCCAATTACAACTTGCTAATGTACTCTACTCGCGAGCCCAACCGATTGCTCTTGAAGTCGATTTAAGACTGCTGGTGTACTGGCGCTGTCGCTTCCAGTTCACCTTAGTTCCTACATGATAATGCTGAATTGCATTATTGCTTAATTGACAAAAATGTCGCATGGTGCGATTGCAATATTCGCGATCAGCGAATATGCTGAATATGATTAGCGAAGTGCAATAAATGTTTCGCAACGTTGCTTGCCGAAATTCCGGGTCGCAACAGTATGCATATCTTGTGAAGTGGTCTACCAGTAGATGTAAATATCTTTTCGTGGACCGCGAACCTCCAAAGCCCCCGATCGTGTCTATTGAGACTATTTCAAATGGTTTCGTGGCTGGGCCTAAGTGAGACATTAGCCCGAATTTTTTTTGTCCTCTTGATTTGTTCTTTATACAAATGTCGCAGCTTTTGCAAACCTCTTGTATGTTTTTCGTCAGGTTTTTCGCTGTGTATACTGAGCCTATTTTTTTTTTATTTGATTAATACCTACATGACACAGGTCTTGGTGTACGTTTTTTATGAATTTGCGGCTGAATTCTTCTGATAAAATAATTTTTTCTTTCTTATTCACTTTTTTTAGTATATATTGTGCTTTTCTATTAGCTTCTTTTTCATACTTTGTATTTCTTCGTTCTTATCCTGATCTTCCTCAATATCTTCCAGTCTTATTAAGTTTATGATCTTCAATTGTTCGTCTGTATTCTCGTCTTCCCCCAATACTGGGTTTCTGCTTAGACAGTCTGCTTCCACGTTATCTTTTCCGGGAGCGTACTTGATTTTGAAATCATATTGAGATAGATAATATGTCAAATCCCCTAATTCTTCGTCGGTTCTTGCTTTGATGTTCATATTCTCCAGTGGTTTATGGTCCGAGTATATCGTGAATGATTTGCCTATGAGCCAATATTGCCAGTACTTTACTGCTTCCTTGATTGCTAGGCATTCCAAATATATCGCTTTCTTTTTTTTCTGGGCTTCATTCAACTTCTTCGAGAAGTATGCCACTGGTTTTTCTTTCCCATTTGGTTGCTTTTGTTTTAGAATAGCTCCGATACCTTCCAATGATGCATCGGTGTAAATGTTGATTAATAAGTTTTGATCAAAGATTTCCAAAATCGGTTGTGAGCATAATAGTTCTTTTATCTTCTCAAATGCTTTCTGACATTCATCTGACCAAATGAATTTCTGGTCTTTCCTGAGTAACTTATGCAATGGGTCTAGTATTATTGCACTATTCGGGATGTATTCATTGTAGAAGTTGATTTTTCTAAGTAATTGCCTGATGTTCTTTTGGGTTTTCGGTACCGGGAATTCCCTTATTGAGATTAAGTTATCTTTCACTGGCCTAACCGTGTTATTTTGTATGATATGGCCGAGGTACTTTACTGAAACCGAAGCGAATGTGCATTTCGTAAATTTCAATCTAAAGCCTTCTTTTTTTATTGCTTCTAATATTCGCGTTCAATGGTCTGTGTATTCGGCAAAGGATTTAGAAAATATCAATATGTCATCTATGTAGTTGACAGCAAATCCTGTTAGCTTGTGTTTTCTTAGTATATTACTTAATATCCTTTGGAAAATCGCCGGTGACGTTTTCAGTCCAAAGGGCAAACATGTCCATTGAAAGTGTCCTTTTTGTGTTACGAACGCGGTTTTTTTCCTATCTTCTATACGCAGTGGGATCGACCAGAATGCGGAATTTATGTCCAACGTTGAAAAAAATTGGCAATTCCTTGTTTTCGTAACCAGATCTTCAATTAATGGAAACGGTTGAGCTTGGGGTACTACTATCTTATTGAGGCCCCTGAAGTCTATCCAGAGTCTGGACTTTTTGTTATCTTCTTTTTTGAATACCAGAGTAACTGGCGCAGCGAACGGACTGTAAGACTCTTCTATCAGTTTCTTGTCCAATAACTTTGCTATTTCTTCTTCTATTTCTTTTTCATCTTCTATTGTGCACCTGTATGGCCTTTTACTACAATAATTATCTACCGCTAGGTCTATTCGCGCTTCATATTCGTTGACCGTACCGATATCATATTTATCTTTTGCAAAGACTGACTTGTTTTCATCCATGAGTTTTTCTATCTCGGTTTTTTGGTAGTGATTCAAATGCTCCAGTTTTATTTCGTTGTCTTTTTCTTCGAAGTGCTCGATGAAATTTATTAGATATTCTGTTGACTTGGTGTTTTTACTATCAGCCCCTTTTTCTATTTCATGGTTTTTTTTTGTTTGTACACTCTTTTTTTGACTTATTTTCAGGTCTTCATCTTGCCTTAGTTTGAACTTTTCTATCATATCTAATCCTATCAGGAAATCATATTTGAGATTTTCTTTATCGATGACGTATACATCTACTTTTTCTTCTATATCAAAGACTTTTATTTTCAGAGTTGTCCAGCCCTCCGGTTTTTTAACACCATTAATCGTTGTCAGACCTGTACTATTTGAATTATTTTTTGCTTTTTTGAATTTTAATAATTTTTCATTGACTAGAGAGACATTTGAGCCCGAATCATAGATTCGAAGTATCTCTAGCTCGTCTTCCAGTATCAGTTTGACTTTTATTAATGGTGTTACTACTCGTTTTTTTGGTCAGTTTCGTGTAACTTCGCTTCTATCACCGAGTTATTGGCATATTTTCCGAATTTATTCTTTTCTTTATCGCCTTCTTTTTCTCTAAACCAGCATGTTGCTTCAGGATGGTAACGTACTCCTTTGCTCAGTTTTTCGCAAATTGTACATGGTTTATGATCCTCATTCTTACCTTGCGCGTTTTGTGTTATATTTTTCTTCTTTCCCGCAAGATTCTTTTTATTCACCATGTGTTCGTATTCACTGACTTCGTTGTACAAGTCCTCTGTTTCTTCTAGTGTTTCTCTATCGATTTTGTTTAGTATAAACTCGGGTAAACCGGCTGCGATTAGATCTACCAAGGTGCCGGCGTCCATTGATTGTCTCATATTTAAAAGGAGCTTTTCTTTCCTCATCGCATAATCTAATAGCGAACCTTCTTTGTACTTGTATAGAAGAGCGTACGTGACAGGGCTCCATCCCTTGTTCGCAAATGTTTCGCAAAATTTTCTCTTCCATGTTATCCAATCTGCGTTTATTGTTAATTTTATGCACATCGAACTATACCAGTCTGCACACGATTTTTCCATGAATAATCTGAGTACTTCGACTTTCTTTTCATCTTCAGTTATTTTGAAGCGTGTACATTCTTTTTCGAAGTTTTCCATCCATTGGTTGGCGTTTGGGTTTTTACTTGTAAATTTTTCAAGCACGAATTTTTCTGGTATGTTCTTGAGGCTTTTCTGTTCATTAGCTTGTGTATTCTCTACCAGTTTTTCTAAGATTTTCTCCCAGACTTTCATATCACCTGGCTGCGCAGTGCTTGGTGGTTCTCTATTTCCGTCGATTTCTTCCAGAAATTGATCTCCGCACTGTATATTCCCGCCTTCGTCCACATAGATCTCCGCTAGTTCATCTGTCATATTTATCCAAACCTTTCTAGCTTGGTGTCGTTTTTTTAAACTATTCTTTACCTTACTATATGCAGCCGTTTTTGCTACCTCCTTGTGGAAATTGAGTGATTGCAATTCTTCTGGCATTGTATATGTTGTTCCATCCTCTGTGGCGATTGAGGTTATGGCGATTACGTTGGATTTTCCATCACTTGCTGGTTTTACTGTGAATTCGAACCGAAGTTTCTCTATTTCGAGCCCTTTTTTCCTCGTACAGAAATGTCGTTTTATAACGTGTTTTTATCCTTTGAAGGTTAGGAGTTGACAAATGAATAAAGATTCATAAGCGTTGCTCTGTAATCAAAGTTTTTATTTAAAAAAATAGAGCTTTGTAAACAGGTCTATCAGGATTGTTACCTGTAATCAAAGAAACGACATTTATGTCCTTATTTGCATTGTTAATTCCTCCTCTCTATGTTTATACTTCAGTTTCACTTTCACAGTTCTTTTTTATTTGACATGTGGTTTCCGTCTTTCTTATTTATCCTACCCCGTCTGCAACGGTCTCTACTTTACCCGCATGCGTAAGGAAATACAGATGTATTTTCTTTACCTTCGATACCGTATTTTCGCACCTTAGGCCTAGCGCGTTGATGCGATCGCGTACTAGCGCCTCGTTACAATATATATATGTGCATATGTATATATATGCACCGTTCTCGCCTTTCTGCCCTTTTTAATGCCCACGGTAACCGGAGATTTTATCTCGACTACCTGATGTGGCCCCGTCGATTTACAGATTAATTTTGCACAACGGCCCCGCCGTACAGTCTCGTCGCGCAGCAGCACTCTGTCACCAACATGGTATTCGCGTTCCTTGGAATTTTTGTCGAATTGTAGTTTCGATTTTAGTGTTGCGACCTGGAAATTCGGCAAGCAACGTTGCGAAACATTTATTGCACTTCGCTAATCATATTCAGCATATTCGCTGATCGCGAATATTGCAATCGTACCATGCGACATTTTTGTCAATTAAGCAATAATGCAATTCAGCATTATCATGTAGGAACTAAGGTGAACTGGAAGCGACAGCGCCAGTACATCGGCAGTCTTGAATCGACTTCAAGAGCAATCGGTTGGGCTTGCGAGTAGAGTAACATTAGCCAGTTGTAATTTGAATAAATACATTTTATATTTAAACTCGTGTGGATACTAATCCTTTAATCGGTCCCGATCCCTTAAAATATGAATTGATCCGAGTCAGGAAAACGGCTGATCACCCTTTGAGCATTTCAGGCACAACAATTTGGTGGCAGCGGTGGGATCACCGTAAGCGAAGTTTAAACAATTTACAACCAAACCCAGTAACGCACCCGACACGCAGTCGTTGGGGTAAATAGCCTGGTGCGATTCAACACGCAGTCGTTGAATCGTCAAGACGTCAGAAGGTACCACTGACGAGGACGCGCCAACTACGAGGTCAAGCACGACTGGAAGGACGTACAACTTGACCGAGGGTGACCAGAACGTCGCCAACCGGGATATAACGTCGAGGTCAGCACGACTACGAAGACGGCAACCCTGAAGTTCCACAGCGCCATGGAAGGAATTCTATATCTGTAAGTGGCGGTTACCTTTTTTCAGAGCTAAATCTTAAAAAAAAAATCAAAAATTCGTAGGACTGGGCTCGCGAGCTCATATCCTTCGTTAATAAAAATCGAAACCTTACCAACAATCGGTGCAAGTTTGTAGCAACTTGCACGGATTTTGGTAGTAAATCGCCAACGGCAGGAGGCAAGGCTATCTCCAACCACTGCCCATCATAACTAAAATTTTTATAAAAAAAAATCCGCAGGACTGGGCCCGCGAGCTCATATCCTTCGTTAATAAAAATCGAGACCCTTACCGATAATCGGTTCAAGTTTGTAGCAACTTGCAGGGATTTTGGTATTAAATCGCGAAAGGCAGGAGGCAAGGCTATCTCCAACCACTGCCCATCATAATTGGAAAAAAAAAAAAAAAACAATTATTTTTAATACAAGCCCTTCCGCGATGATTAAAAATAAAGGAGTTAACGAATCAACGATGGAAGACTGGAAGGAGACTCAGCAACAACGAAGGTCCAACTCCGAAAAAACCACACTACCGGGAGTGCTCTGCGGAAAATCATCCCACCTAGTCGATGGGATAAAACTCCGGAAGTCCCGAAAAATAGACGGCCACGATATCCGGAAGGAACTCCGGAAATCGAGGACAGCGACTATGAGTTACCTCCTCCGTTGCGGAGAGGAGGAAGAAATGCTTCCGCTGGAGGAAGATTAGAGGAGCGAGGAGGGAGTCTTGCTCGTTCGGCAGCAATAACGGACCACAACGCCACACAAGACCTACTCGTGTCTATGCATCGACAAGGAAACGAGCTAGACGATCAGATGATGCTGATACAGCTGCTTCAAGGTCAAGTGGAAAGGCTCGAAAAGGCTCTTTCCGAAAAAACAAATCCACGTACAGGAAGAAATGGCGAAGAAGTAAATAATGAACGAGAGTCAGCAGTAGTTACGCCCAGAGGACGGCCAACAAGGTCACCAGGAGATCCACCTGAAGGGTCACCATCAGGACCGCCAGGAGGGCCGAGAAGAAATGGAAATTGGGGACCACCGGGAGAACCTCCAGGAGGGGGACCAGGTGGAGATCCACCAAACGATCCGCCAGGGGGATTTATGCAGAATAGGTTCAGTGAAGGACGGAGGTATCTCGACCTTGGATTGGCATTAAAACATGTGAAACATTTTGATGGCAGTGACTCAGCTGAATTAGACGGATTTTTGCGGTCATGTGAAACTGTATTTGCCAGGGTACGCGAAGATGACTACGAGTTACTACTGGCATTGGTTCTCAGCAGTAAAATTGGTGGACAAGCGACAAGAGAACTAAAGCATAAGTCCATCTATACGCTTGAACAACTGAAAGCTGAGTTGGAAGCATTGTACGGCCATAGGAAATCACTGTCTGCCTTACAAATGGAATTTAACTCGTTACGGCAAGGACCGAGCGAAGATATAGCCGCGTATGCAGCTAGGACAGAGAAAATCACCGTAGAAGTGGTTGAAAAACTCTGCGAGACCGTATCTACAGAAAGAGATGCACGCACGGTGGAAACAATGACCCGAAAATGTGCACAAATGAATTTCGAGAATGGATTACACGGTCAGGTGCAAATATTGGTTAGATCACGTAATTACTCCTCTCTTCATGAGGCAGTGACCGGTGCAATAGAAATAAGCCACATGGTTCAGCCGAAAGGAGGAGCGGGAGGTGTTCATAATACCAATAATCGAAAATCCCTATCGGGAAAAGCAGGTGAAAGAAATTGCTATATTTGCGGAAATTCGGGACATCTGGCGAGGGATTGTACTCGCAGATCAGGAAGGGTAAGCCTCCCTGCCCCTAGTGCACCAAGGAACATAAATCAAGTTGAAATAATCTGCACTTATTGCAAGAATAAAGGGCACACCTGGTTGGAATGCAGAAAGCGATTACGGAAGAAGTATGAAGTAGGCCAAGGTCGCGAAGGAAACAGCAACGGCAGTAAGCAGCGCGGAAGCGATAAGCGAAAAGAATCCAGTATGGCCGCTAGAAATAATATCCGCACACTCGGGTCTTTGCAAATCAACACTATCACCACGAGAAGCCCGGTGAAGGACCCGAGTAGAGGAGTCAGCGATAAGCAGAAAGAATTCAGCATGGCCGCCGCGAGTAGTAGTACTACGTCTGCTACTACTACCAACGCACGTACGTTGAGCGGCGTGCGATTCACCAAGGCACTGCGGCCAGGCGCCGCGGAGGGGCCGAGAGGGGAAGCGAGCGATAAGACGTTGCTACGGGTGCTAGAGGTATCGGCACCCACGACGAGTGCAACGGCCAGCGACATTGATATCGTCAGCACTACATCGGTACGGGGGGTTCTGACCCTTAAGGCCGATACAGGTGCTCAATGCAGCATAGTGAAATATAGTTGCGTAAAGACTGAGACTCCTATAATGGATAATGATGCAGAATTACAGGGCGCTGAAGGAAGTAAATTCCGGCCTATCTGTAAAGCGGAAGTGACCCTACGAATTCCAGGGAAATCTGTAAAACATTGGTTTTACGTTGTGAAAGATGAAATCCCAATAACTGTAAATGGATTATTGGGAATGGACTTCATCAAGAAACATAAGGCAAATATATTGCAGGGAGAGACATTCGAGTTATATGGACATAAAATGCCATTGGTAGATGGAAAGTCAAAAATCGTCCTCACACCTCGGTCGGAAACCATTGCGTACGTATCTACTACGAGTCAAAATCCCGGAATACTCTCTCGAGTGGAAATAGGTGAAGGAATATTAATGGGGGCATGCTATACACCACCACTAGGAAGTAGCTGTGTGGTGAACCTCGTTAATACAAACGAGAGGGAAGTAGTAGTAGAGCGTCCGACGGTGACACTCGAGCCGGTCGAGACAACAGAGCTCGACGCGGAGTCCAACGCTCTAAGTATGAATGCTGTGAGAAAAGAAAGAGGGGTATACCGACTCCAGCGGTTAGAAAGAGAGCTCAACATGAGTCACCTCAACGGTAAAGAGAGAGAAGCCCTACTTCAGCTCATAAGAAAATATGAAAATATCTTCCATCTAGAGGGTGATAAACTACCTTGTACTCATATGGTGAAGCACCGAATACCATTAAAGGAAGGCACTTTACCAATGAAGGTGCATCCTTATCGATTACCGGAAGCCCACAAAAAGGAGGTCGAACGACAAACTTGCGAAATGTTGGAGGATGGAATCATCCAACCCAGTAGGAGCCAATGGAACGCACCCTTGTTAGTGGTGGCCAAAAAACCGGATGCCTCTGGAAAAGTAAAAATGCGAGTAGTGGTGGATTTTCGGAAAATAAATGAAGCCACCATTGGAGATTCCTACCCACTTCCAAATATCACGGAGATATTGGATCAATTGGGAAAAGCCCAATACTTTTCCACTCTCGACCTTGCTTCTGGATTCCATCAAATTCCGATGGCTAAGGAAGATAAGGAAAAAACAGCATTTTCTACACCTCAAGGCCATTTCGAATATAATCGAATGCCATTCGGGTTAAAAAATGCGCCTCCAACTTTTCAGCGGTTAATGAACTCCGTACTAGCCGGAATACAGGGCATAAAATGCTATGTTTACCTAGATGACATTGTTGTTTACGGGAAAAACCTGCGTGAACACAATGAAAGACTAGAAGAAGTTTTCCGAAGATTAAGGGAAGCTAGACTGGCTGTGAAGCCACAAAAATGCCAATTCTTGCGGAAAGAGACGCAATTTCTAGGTCACATCATTTCCGAGGACGGGGTACGGGCAGATCCGGAGAAACTTGCGGCTGTGAAGGAGTATCCTGCACCTAAAAATGTTAAACAAGTACAATCATTTTTGGGATTAGCTGGTTATTACCGAAAATTCATAAAAGATTTTTCGAGGATAGCCAAGCCATTTACGGAGCTAATAAAGAAAGATACTAAATTTGAATGGACGGCTGTGCGCGATGCTGCATTCGAAGAATTAAAGAATGCATTAACAACTGCACCGGTATTACAATACCCAGATTTTCAGCAGCAGTTCTTGGTAACTACAGATGCATCGGATAAGGCTATTGGAGCCATCCTCTCGCAAGGCAAGGTCGGAGAAGACTTGCCTATATGTTACGCAAGCCGCACACTCTCAAAGGCAGAAACGAATTATACCACAACGGAGAAAGAATTGCTCGCTATAGTATGGGCTATAGCGCAATTTCGGCCCTATATATATGGGACGCGGTTTAAAGTGATAACCGATCATCAACCTCTCACATGGTTATTTGGGGTGAAAGATCCAGGTTCACGGCTAATGAGGTGGCGAATAAAATTGGCAGAACACCAATTTGACGTGGAATACAAGGCTGGCAAAAGAAATACCAACGCAGACGCGCTTAGTCGTATATACGTTACTACGAGAGCACGCGCGCGAGAAGGAGAACCTGTGCTGAAGGACGTGCGAGAGAAAGAGAAAGAGCAACACACCGTTTCTACGGACAGCGGCTCACCTATACGCACCAATACACCCAAGGCAGGCGAGTCGGGCTCCCGCGGTGCGAATATCAGCACAAAGCGGAGAGCCGAGGAGACAGAGAGAGCTATAGAGGATACCGCTCTACCATATAGCGAGCAGTGCAAGGAACAGGGGGCTGCGCCGCGGCTACCCGTGAGAGGTGGGAGCGCGAGCGAGCGACCTGGCTTGCAGCAGAGCGAAAGAGATGCTATGAGGCAACCGCAGCCAATCGCTGAAATAGGTGAAGCAGTCCGCGCGGACTGCAATGCTTCTGGAAGGCTGGGGGAAGCGGAGAGCGGGGAGAACGAGAGTATACCTTTGCGCTCAAGGAGGGACAAGGAAGCTACGATGGAAAAAGAGTGTAGCTGCAGCAATGGTGTAACCTGTCCTTCTTTGGAGGATAGAGGGAAAATACTAAAGGAATATCATGATGCCCCTCTGGGTGGGCACCAGGGTATTAAGAGGACTCTGAAACGAATCCAAGCAAAATATGTATGGCCAGGAATGAAAAAAGAAATACAAAGACATATCGCTGCTTGTGAAAAATGTCAGAAGAACAAGCTCCGATGCAAGGGCAAGGTACCTATGGTGATTACAGACACGCCTGGACGAGCTTTCGAAAAGGTAGCTGTGGACATCGTTGGACCACTGCCTTTGACATGTGCTGGAAATAAAAACATACTTACTTTCCAGGATGCTTTGACGAAATACAGCGCGGCTGTGGCCATCCCAAATCAGGAAGCCCATACAGTCGCGAAAGCTTTAGTGACGGAGGTAATTTGTCGATATGGAACCCCCGAAATAATCCTTTCGGATAGGGGTACGAACTTTTTGAGTTCTACATTTAAAGAGGTCTGCAAGTTGTTGCGGATTAAGAAAATCCAAACTACGGCTTATCATCCTGAAAGTAATGGAGCATTGGAAAGGTCGCACCGAACTTTGGCCGAATATTTAAAAAATTTTATAGATGAAGATCAAGACGATTGGGATGAGTGGCTGCCGTACGCTATGTTCACGTACAACACCACTCCACACACAGCTACCGGAATGACTCCCCATGTGTTAATGTATGGACGCGAGGCCGAGTTGCCTACTGCGGTGAAACAGGAGCCGCGCTCCACTTACACACACGCAGACTATGCCAGCGAGCTGCGAGAAAGATTACGAGCCTCGTGGACGGTGGCCAGACATAATCTAAGCAGTGCGAAAGAGAGGGCGAAGCTGGATTACGACGTCAAAGCGAGACAGCGTGAATATCTTGTAGGTGACCACGTACTATTGCACGATAATACGGTACGGCGAGGACGATCAGCCAAACTGACACCCACATGGACGGGGCCACACACTATCACGGCGGTGCATAGTCCCGTCACCTATACAATTAAAATGGGACGTAAAACCGCGACGGTTCACGTTAACCGTCTGCGACATTTCGTCGAGTATTAGGGTGTGTGTATGTATATATTAGCTTATCGCATGCAACGGCCATTAGACCGTCCCCATGCTCCTAAGTGAGAGAGAAGATAGGGAGCACGGATGCGCCAGAAAAAGAAGGCTGCCACGTGCTCGCAAGAAAGAAGGAGAAGAGGATAGTGAGCACGGATGCACCAGAGAGAGAAGACAACCACGTGCTCAAAAGAGGAAAGGAGAGACAGATAGAGAGAGAGAGAAAAGTAAGGCACGGATGCACAAGGGGCATCTACGCGCGTGAGAAGGAAGAAGAAAAAAAAAAAAAAAAAAAAGCCTTACTCATGGAACTGACGCAAAGTGCGTCCTCATGATTCTCTTTAAGGGAAGGATGGGGTCATCCGCGATCTATTACGCGGGGGAAAACTTAAAATTAAGAGAAAAAAAAACATAATTTAGTTTTTTTGTTTTTAGAGTTTATTATAGGGAGGGGATAATCCCCTCCCCAACGGAAAATACAGAGAATAATTTTAATCAATTTTCTCTGCCCCGCATATCGGGCAGAATGACAGGGGGCCGACGCTAAAGAGCCGGCGGAGGCCCAGGAAATCCACCGCCTCTTCATCCACCTCGTCGCCGCCGTCCCATAAATAAGCGGCGTGCCTCCTTGCAGCTTGACGGCGGCGCCTTACGGTGAGGGCCTCCCGGATGAATGTGGAGGCCCACGTCGGCCTCCGGGGTCGCCTCGCCGTCCCCGGAACATAGATGACCCGGTTCTAAGGAAAAAAAAAAGAGAGAAGACATTATTAATATTATGTCATTATGTCATAAATAAATTGAATAGAAATGGTACTTACGATCGCCTCGAGTAGACGGCGGTTGAGGCTCCCGCCTCGGATTAAAACAACCCCACTCATTATTAATTTTTTTTATTAGGAGTGATTAGAAGGATTCAGCGCTGCTGCTCGCGAGGTGGTCGTTGAAGCGGTTGACGAGTTAATGAGCCGGTGGCAGCTACTCAGTGCCAACCACCGCTCAACGACGGGGGTAATTTACAAAGTAAGCAGTCCCACGGTCGAAAACTGCTTTAACCGTTGTCTTCTGGTTTCCGGATTGCGCTGTTTCTCGCCTACCTTATCAAAACCAGCACGGCCAACGAGAAATATGCGCTGAAACCATTCACCGACAATCCCGGCATCTTCTACGAGGAAATTGGAAGCGTCACACAAACGAAAGCGACATGGAGACTTGCCATACACATGGATCTCACATGTATACTCCGTCGAGAAAGGATGGTTAAATTAAATTTCCAACGTGTGCGCGACGCGTGTAAAGTCGAGGATGGAATTGGTCAAGCCGACGAACTATGTCACGCGCTTCTAGAAACCGTCGAACACATGTCATCAAGGGTAGAAGATGGCATGAGCACCGTTCATGACCTAATTGAACCCAATTCGTTGCGAAGACGCAGAGGATTCATCGATGGAATGGGATCGATAATCAAATCAATCACTGGAAATATGGATGCTGCACATGCGGAGCGGATCAATCGCGAGATAATGGCCCTGCAGGCGGGTGAACGAACCCTAAAAAGAGGCATCAAGGGACAACTGCAGGTCGTTTCCTCCACTCTGCGGTTATTTAACGATACCGTGGACAGGATAGTGGCCAATGAGAACACCCTTCTCGGCCTTGTAAATGCAGCGCGGCGTGACCTAATCGCTAACAAAGACCAGCTCATGAGACGTTTACGTCTTGACGAGAGCCTAACTGCCGTAAGTGTGGTGGTAGAGGAACTCCTCACCGACGTGCGGGAGTTAGTATTGCTCCTGGCCGAGATATCAACGGGAAAGGTGAGCGCAGCGGTAGTACCACCGCGTAAGCTAGTGGAGTACCTCACGGATGCACTACCACACCTACCGGCTGGCACTGGATTCCCCTTACCGATAGTAAGGAGTGAGGCAAACTCCTTGATGCGACTCATTGACGCGCGGGCATACAGTGATGGAACAGCGGCCATACTGCTATTGGATATCCCGCTGATAAGCTCACAGCGTTACACCGTCCACCGGCTATACCCCGTGCCTGTAAAGGGTATCATCGACACCTACTACTACGTAGATACAACAGAAGACCTCGTAGTAGTAGATCAGGCGAATAGAAATTTTTTGCGGATGTCATCAGTAGACTTGCGGAATTGCAAAAATTTCGGAAAAAATTTTATATGCTCTCCTCAGCACCCTTCGGTGCCCATCACAAAAAATGCACCATGCGAAATACTAACCTTGGTAAAAATCGACACTGAGGGCGGTCTCAGGTGTCCTAAGCGAGTTTTAACTCTGACCAGCACGCTTATCATCCCTATGGAGCAACCCGGAAGATGAATGTACATCGCACCTTTAGAAGAAATAATAACGATAACTTGCAATAAAAAAACCCGCGTTCCGCGAATCGTTAATAAACTCGGGTATTTTGGCTCTGATAGGTTCGTGCGAGGTAACCGCCCAAGATTTTAGTATTCGGACCCTTAAAAGGGTCACAGACACTCGGAACGAGGAATATCTACCTCCATTTAATCTTACATTATGCGACATCGATGTAAATTATCATTCACAATTACAAAAAGTTAATAAGAAAGTGCAGTTTTTAAGTGTATTGCGGAATCCCGAGGAGTTAAGGACCCTTGGTTCACGTGTGAAAGTAATAGCTAGAGACTTGGATAAAGACAATAAACACAGTGAGCAGTGCTACCATAATACAGTATTCTTTAGTAGCCTTAGTTCTTGTAGCCTTGGCCTGCTATGCCGCATACCGGTTACACCGGCTGAGGCGAAGATGCAACGCGACACCGGCAAGGCCAGAGGAGGCGGTGACCCCTCAAGAAGCACCGTCCGCAGTCGAGATGCGTGCGGAGCCAGTGCCCCCGCGTATCAGTGGTTTACATGTAGAGATAGGGCTGCTACAATTCAGAGGCACCCATTGCGTTTTTCATATCATGCCAGAGCTACAGCTGATAAGCCATAACTTATAAGAGTATGCATATGTCATATAAATAGTCGCAAGTTGAACCAACTTGCTCAGAAGAAAAATTTCTTGGATTTTAAAATTTTTTTTTTTAAGGAGGGAGGGATGTTGCGATCCGGAATTTCGGCAAGCAACGTTGCGAAACATTTATTGCACTTCGCTAATCATATTCAGCATATTCGCTGATCGCGAATATTGCAATCGTACCATGCGACATTTTTATCAATTAAGCAATAATGCAATTCAGCATTATCATGTAGGAACTAAGGTGAACTGGAAGCGACAGCGCCAATACATCGGCAGTCTTGAATCGACTTCAAGAGCAATCGGTTGGGCTTGCGAGTAGAGTAACATTAGCAAGTTGTAATTTGAATAAATACATTTTATATTTAAACTCGTGTGGATACTAATCCTTAAATCGGTCCCGATCCCTTGAAATATTAATTGATCCGAGTTAGGAAAAGGGCTGATCACCCTTTTAGCATTTCGGGCACGACACATACTTGGTGAACATAGGCATTAAGCGCATCTTGATTTCATTCTTGACCGGACTCCCAGCCCTTCACCATGACACCTATAATAATGTCCTTGCAAATGAAATCCGGTTTAAGTCAGATTCAGTTACATATGCGACAATATTTGTTGAAACATTACTAAAATGAAATTGCATGCGTCTGTAGTTCACATAGAATTTTATACACTGGGTAAACGGCGCTCGGGTGACAACTTATAAATACCATACTCATTTAACATATGTTATTTATATAGGGATACGTATTGAAATAAAGATAATTTTTCTTAGTGTTATGCAAATAAGCACTGTAAATATTGCTTCTGCTATGTGATGTAAGTGAATAGTTATGAGAAAATCTAATCAGGTTTTATATTAGGTGGCGCTGTGGGTATTACCTGTCGTGTGCTTATCGAGCTCGTGTTTTTTAGACTATTTACTTCTGTCGCTTGCCTACGGGCCACTTTGCTTACAGTTATTCAGTTGAGCAATATATTGAACCATCGGTACAATCATTGGGTTGTTGCTGCCTGGTGTTGACGGTGGTTCTAGGATTGTTTTCTTTTCGCCCGTCATCGTCACAACGGGGGACATCGTGTAGAAAATCACTGGGTTGCTAGAACTGCTGGTGCCACCTCTGGGGCCTGAGGGACCGCACGCCGTCCCGAAACCCGGTCGGCATGGCAGCGAACGACGTGTGGATGGAGGAGGAGGATCGACTATTTTCGCCGTTGAAGCATCGGTGGAGAGCGATTTCGCCGAGTTGTACGAGGAGGCGTGGGGAGGCGAGTGACGACCATTCGACGTATGAAGAAGCTAAGGGGAACGTAGGTTTCTCTCCGCCGTTTAATCTAGACGACATTAAGTCTATGAAAGCGACGTTAAAAAGTGCGGCGGGTACGCTAACGGACGAGCTTTTTGCGACAAAAAACAGTATGGAGAGGAGACAAGTAACAATGGAAGTCTTGCAGGAGCACACTGACTCGTTTAACGCTATCGCGTTGGCGTATTTAGAGGTTGTGGCAGCTCTGAGTACGTCGGCGAGTGTCATGAAAGCTGTCAAAGTGGCCGTAAAATCGGAATTGCGGGAAGTAGGCATGACGGTAAAATCTAATGACCAACCAGAGAGCGGGCATCCCCGAAGGGAGGGGCTGAAGCAAACGTACGCGGAAACGGTGGGCGCCGGCCCATTAAAAGCTGTTGATAGAGTTCGGGTAGCGGGGGGCAGAACATTGCCTATTATGAAGAACAGGAATGTTTACATTGGTCCGATCATAAAGGCAATTAATCCGGCGGAGGCGGAGCTTAGAGTAGTGAATTTTAGATGGGCGAAAGAAAAGTCGGTACGCCTGGAAGTGGAATCGGCGAACTTAGATAAACTGAAGCGCTCGGAGGCTCTGAGAAGGGGAATTAGAGGTAAAAACGGATTATGGCTTACGTCCAAGAATGCTAGTGCGTTTTGTGCTGAAAGAAATATCGGCGGAGGACTTTGCGAAGGCTTTGGTCGAGATGAATCTTAGTAGTTTTGAAGGTCAGCATGTCTCTGTGGTTTGCGAGCTTCTCTTAGATGATAAAAACGCCCGAAGCATTATTATTGTGGTTTCGGCAACTGCGAGAAGTGCAAGAAGAATTGCATGTGGCAGAGTCTTTTTGCCCTGGCACTCGTGGCCGGTCGAAGACTACATACGGGTTAGGCAATGCTATGCATGGGTTTCGATCACATCGCGAGTGGCTGCAAAAGAGAAGCTCGGTGTGGGCCACACAAAATGCCGGACTGTCTAAATAGGAGAGTGAATCCGTGCGGCGCGAAGTGTACGGCGGCGAGGCGGGACGATAAACACTCAGCGATGGACGCTAAGAGATGTGCGTTGTTGAAGACGCGTCTTGATGAATTCGTGGGGCCCAGTAGTTACACGTAATGGCGGGTGCTTGTATGGGAGGTGGGAGGCCGATCTCATTTTCGCACGTTGATTGTCAGGATCTGAAAGCAGGCACACACTACGAGGATTTTGAACGCCTATTTGCGGCCAAACCGGCGAATATCATCTGTGTCGTGGAATCATGGTTGGGTGCGTCGATTCTCGATAGTGCTTATGATATGCCGGGTTACAACCTATTTAGGGAAGACCGTGCCGTCGAAATAGGGAGAGGTGTTGCCATCTACGTAGACAAGGCGATTGCGGCACGAGTGATTGCCACGTCGACGGATGGCGACAAGAACAATATTGACTTCCTTGGGTTGGATATTCGGTTACGGGGCGACGAGAGGCTGTTGTTCGGGGCGATCTACCGCCCGCCAAGGGTCGGAGGAATTAACCGCTTCTTTAAAACGATAGTTCAGTTATATCCATTATGTAATAGATTAGTAATTTTGAGGGATTTTAACTCAAATTTACTCAGCGAATATCACGATAGCGAGGTTGTTCTTCGGTTCGTTGAGATAAGCAATCTTTTTTTAGTACTTCTCGATCCGACATTCCGAGGGGGGAGAGGCGGTGAAGGATCATGGATCGATCTGTGCATTTTGGATTGCGAGGACAATTTTATCTCGGTGGAACAGGAGCCGACGTCGATTTCCGGACACGACTGCATTAGGATCGAGTATAATCTCGTGCTTTAAAGTGGAGAGGTACAAGAGAGGATCGCGAGGAACTTTCGGAGCTCTCAGCCAGAGGTTTTTCTGCGTGTCGTCTGTGGACGCGAGGGTAGAGTTTTTGAATAGTGCGAAGTGTGAATGTGCGGACGAGCACGCTTTAAGAGACCACAGTGGCCGACGACGGTGTGGATAACCGAAGGGATCGAGAGCGCTATGGGTGAACGAGACAGAGCGCTGAGGGCGTATATAGCACATTGCAGATCAGTGCAGGCCGGCGACGATGAGGCGGCAGAGCAGGGCACAGGGAGATGGAGTGTGGGGGAGCGCAAAAAGTTCAATGCGCTGCGAAATCGGGTTAAGAGGATGGTGCGTGACGCGAAAAGAAGATTTTACGGAGAGGCGTTCTCGCGAATTAAGGATAAGAAATCGGCGTGGCAAAGGTTCCAACAGCTTGGTCTACTTAGGACAATGGGTGAGGGTCATGAACCGGCTGTACCGGTGGATGAACTCAACGATTTTTTCACGTATGCGAGTTCGACAGATTGCCACGAGCTAGTCGTGAGTCAGGACCTCAGGTTCGACGAGTCGCGATTCTTTTTTGGGTACATCACCGAAGAGGTTTTAGCAAAAGCGATATCTGCTGCGTCGTGCTGTGCACCTGGGGCGGACGCCGTCTCCATGAGGTTACTAAACACTGCGTTGCCGGTGATTTTTCGTCCTCTTCATTATCTCGTGAACTTCTCATTACAAGCTGCGTCGTTTCCAAAGGTGTGGAAGCACGCGCTCATTAGGCCAATTCCTAAGACAAAGTCACCTGCAGGTCCTTCTGACTACAGATCCATTTCGTTACTGTGTGCGGTATCGAAGATACTAGAAACAATTATGGCAGATCAGCTCATGGTGTTTCCAGAGTCGGAGAAGTTGCTGGGCCCGTGTCAATTCGGCGTACAGAAAAAACTATGGTACGCAGACAGCATTAATTCAGATTGCGGATTACGTGAGCGCCGGGATGGACAGACGGCAGCTTACGCGCATGGTGCTATTCAATTTTTCAAAAGCTTATCTCCAACTCCACGGGGGTGCTGCAGGGGTCGGTATTAGGGCCCCTTTTGTTCTCGCTGTATGTCGCGGACTTGAGATACGCACTGTCGGATTGTGACCACAGTTTTTATGCAGACGATCTGCAAATTTTCTGTAGGGAGGCTCCGGGAGACATAGATCGAATTGGATTAAAGTTAAATCGCGATAACTTGCTGATTCGAATCTGGGCGTCGACGAATGGGCTCTTACAGAACAGTGAGAAGACGCATGCAATATTATTTGGCACTATTTCATATATTCGGGACATGAACGAGAGTGAATTGCTGGTTCTTGTTGGCGGGTAAGCGAAATTGCGTTTCGAAAGCTTTGTGAAGGTCCTTGGGGTTGTGCTGTCAAATGCTTTTGCTCGCGCAAGAAGGCCGTAGCCGTGGCGAAAATGGTCAACGCATGCTTGTATCGGCTGAAGGTGTGTCGCAACCCACTTCTGGAGGTAGCGCGGGTCGCTCTCGTAAGAGCTTTAATTTTCCCAACAGTGGACTACTGCAGTGTGCTCCAGTATGGGGTCGCGAAAGAGACGGACGCGAGTATAGACGTCGCGCTTAATCCGTGCGTCCAATTCATCTTCGATGCAGAGAGGTTTGAGCACGTTACTCCTTATTATCGTCGCTTGAGGTGGCTGAGAATTCGAGAGAGAAGTGATGTGCACTTTGCATTTTATCATGTCAGACGGTAGGCCTTGGTATCTGCGGCGACTCTTTGCATGAGCGGAGACGCGGAAGATAGCGACTCGTGAGGGACTGAGGCGTAGGCTGGCCATCGCGCGTTGTAGGACCGAGGCGCGAAGGAGGTCTTTTTGTGTCGCGGTGGCTTACGGTTGGAACGCTCTGCCGGTGGAAATGCGAAGCTTGCCAGAGAGAGAGTTCAGGACAGCAGCGTGGAGTATGTTGCCAAGCGGAAGGCGTGTGATACCCGCGTCTTCTTGAAATAGCATATTAGAAAGTATGAATCAAACATTTTGTTGTTGTTATAGAAGTTTTCTTTGTTTTTTTTCTTTTTCATTGTATTCCTTGCGACTCTTTTTGTGTATATAGTATTGAGTTGATGATTGTTATGACGGAGGTGCTGGGATGTGGTATACCGCGTCAATTTTGTTGGTTTTTCCGTGGGGACGCGGCTGCCTGAAGGACCTATTGGTCCTAGTGCAATTAACGAAATCTAATCTAATCTCATCTATATTACTATGTTAGCTAGCATTAAGCACACAAATACTAGCACTCATCTCTACAATCCAAGATCCTCATTTTCTCCGTGTATACGTGTAAATGAGCCTTGCACATATACATATACGCGAATAGCGTAGAAAATACTGTGCACCAAGCCATGTGAGCTCACTCCATGAGTTCTCGATGGGGTTCATGTTAAGTGACTTGCTTGGCTATGAGTAGTAAGCGGTGCGCTATGGCGACCCCCACTCTTATCCCCACTCCCATCCCCACTCCTTCCCTACGCTTAGCGTCTTGCTGGAGCAAAGCGTAGGTGAGAGTTAGGGCTAGGAGTGAGGGGGAGGAGCAGTGTGTCGTCATAGCACACCACTTTATTATTGTTATTATTATTATTATTATTAATATTAATGAGCGGGCAGAGAACCCGACGAATCTCTGCAAGACCGCTCTGTATTTTTTTTTTTTTTTTTCTCTCAAATATATTATTATTATTTATTCTTATTATTAATATTAGTGAGCGGGCAGAGAACCCGACGAATCTCTGCAAGACCGCTCTGTTTTTTTTTTTTTTTTTTTTTTTTCTTAATATATTATTATTATTATTTGTTCTTATTATCAATATTAGTGAGCGGGCAGAGAACCCGACGAATCTCTGCAAGACCGCTCTGTATTTTTAGTCGGGGGCCCAGATCTAAAACCCGGACCGCGAAATTGAATGATTTCCGTGCGAACAGCGTGGCCCCGGCTCACGACGGTATAAACCGCTGCGCGCTGCTGCTCGCGGAAATCTTTCGCGATCTACAGGGATGAGGTCCCCCGAGATTTTTTAAAAAATTTAAATTTTATTTTACTTTATTTTATTTTATTTATTTTTTTCCTAATATTTTTTAAAAAATTTTAATTTTATTTAATTTTATTTAATTCTATTTATTTTTTCCTAATATTTTAAAAATAATAACAAGTATAAATACCTTTTTCTGCTGTTGCTGCTGCTGCTGCTGCTGCTGCTGCTGCTGCTGCTGCTGCTGCTGCTGCTGCTGCTGCTGCTGCTGCTGCTGCTGCTGGTGGTGGTGGTGGTGGCCTCGACAATTTTTTCACACACACAGTTTTTGTTTACAGACACACAGTTTTTGTTTTTACACACATACACACACATACACACACAGTTTTTACACACAGTTTTTACACACACAGTACCCTAGGCCTCACCCTCCTCCTCCTCCCGAAAAGTTTCGTACCCGCTGTCATAGGCGAGATCGTACACCCCGAACGGGTCGATCTCGGCCATGATAGCTTGTGCAACATCAACCCCAGTGGCTGCCGTCAACAACACCGACGGCGGCTCACCGATTGGGGCATCTTGCACAAGTCCAACTATCATCGGACCCTCTCGCGCGAGCTCTTCAATAATGGGCTCAGCACCGGAATAGTTAAACGGGTCGAGGCCTATCAATGATGCTGACACCGATAGCTCGGGCGTGTCCAGGGCCCGAGAATGGGGTACGCGTAGACGACTTGTGCTGTAATAGCCGGTGTACCCCTCGTCGACGAGGTACACCTCGGCAATTTCGCCGTCGTCGTCCACGTGTACAATTACGCCCCGGGCAACACTCCCGAACGACACCACCACCACACACGCGGCACCCTCCACGGCGTTTTGCAGCGAAAGATACCACTCCGCACCGATATTCTCACTGTAAAATCTTTCTAAAAAGGCCTGAAGCGAGGCCCGCGTTTCCTCCATACGCAACGTGCGTAACTGCACCGCACAAGGGCTGTGCACGTAAATAACGTTGCACATATCGCCCACAGCAACACTCGCGACTTCAAAAACGGCATTCATCGTGACCGTATGGAGAACAAAATGATACTGAGTATGGTAGCGTTATACCAAGATACATAGATGCTTAGGAAGAAGAAGAAGAAGCAACTGCTGCAGAATTAGCAAAAATACAGGTGTCCCCGCCGGTACGTGCTTTTTCGCTAAGAGAAATAATAACATGAAAGATGACACGATGCACCTGCATCAACGGCGCGCGGAGACTTCGATGCTGACCGTACTCTGAGTCAATGACCCTTCAACAATGTATTTTGAAAACCATTGTTAACGGACAAAGATCGTTCGATTTCGTAAAACTATTTTATTTTTGCTGAAATGTCTGAATTTTTTACGAATGAAAATCACGGCATGATCGTCAGTCAAACGACAACCGTCCCGTGAGAGACTAAAAAGATAATTTAGTTTACGCTGATAGAAAATGTCGAACCACACCCTCCGATCGTGTATTTTAGCGCTATTAAAATTAGCGGTTCATAGTGCGCGAATTAGACGACGCTGTGACGATAATTGGTGTAAGAGTTTACGCGATTTATCGCGCGAAAAACTCATTAAGCGCCTAAAATTCATCTTGTGGTGGTTACCTCTACGTGTCATTATGGTGGCCCATAATAGAGGTATTCTACAAGGGCGTAAAGTGCTTCGATGCGTGTACGAAGAGCTCGAGCGACGCAAGTTCGAAGACACCCCTACGGCCAGAGCGATTTTCAATGAAATTCAAGGTAAGAGCATTATTGATTATAGATCTTAAACTTACCCGTGGGTAAGATATTCAGTCGTCGGTAATTCCTACCGTCGGTAATTTATTGATCACAGATCTTAAGCTTACTCGTGGATAAAATATTCAGTCGTCGGTAATTTATACCGTCGATGATTTTTTTTGTCAGTAATTCCTACTATCGGTCATTCTTTAATTACTATATAACCAATCTCAACATTCGAAGATTTCAAAATTTTTAAATCCCAATACTCAAATGATCCATTTTACCCCGGTCACCTTTACTGGATAACCACTTTTGAGTGCGTGATCGGGGATCATTGCCGATCATCTCTAAAGAAGAATTTTCATCCTCGGATGGCTAGTTCACCCCCTAGAGTTGACCGGGGCAATTTGGTTAACTTCTGATTTAACATTCAAAGTATAGGTCATCCACTGGGTCATCGGTACTAGTGGTTGACCACTTTCAGATACGAAATCTGGGAGTCCTCGGCACCACCCCCCTCAAAAAATTTTCATCCCCCGATGGCTAGTTCACCCCCTAGAGTTGACCGAGGCAATTTGGTTAACTTCTGATTTAACATTCAAAGTATAGGTCATCCACTGGGTCATCGGTACTAGTGGTTGACCACTCTTAGATACGAAATCGGGGAGTCCTCGGCACCACCCCCCTCAAAAAATTTTCATCCCCCTATGGTTAGTTCAGCCCATAGAGCTGTCCGGGGCAAATTGGTTAACTTCTGATTTAACACGCAAAGTATAGGTCATTCATGATAAAAAAATGCATAAAAATTTAATTTCCAATATTTAAGTTCTAAGTTTCATTTTTAACAGTGTGACCACATGTTCCCTTTTCGTTTTCTATAACAATAACTATATAACAATTTGACTAAATAATAATAATTACTATACTTACATAAATACAAATTTTATCTTATATGCACGGAAATAAATTTTCTTTACAGTTTATGCACAGCTTTTCGAGGGCTCAACCGAAGAAGATGAAAATGCGTTAATAGAAGCGACGCGTACTGTGGAAGGACAGGATCAGTGGCGTCAAACACAAGACCCTGATTCCGGTGGGTCTAAGAATTAATTTATTAATATCCAGCCAATAATAATAATAATAATAATAATAATAATGAAAATTATTTTTCAACATCAAAAGAGACCTCATCGGAGTTCGAGCACGGCGTCAATAACGGTGATAACCACACGTATGACGATGACCCGATAATGGTGGCTGTCATCGAAGCAGCTCGCGCTGTGGAAGAGGTTGAAGCAATCCAACATGCATATCGTAAGTATTTCACTTTGCAAAAACGAATGAATGGATTTTGCAAATTTTCGTAGTCTATACTTCATCAAGAATACGAACTGATAAGTTTAATTTAATAATGATAATCCAATTTTGAATAGCCGATCGAGGAGAAGCATCACCAGACACACTTGATACTAGAAATAATCAGCCGTACGGGGCCGAAACATCATCACGTACGGTTGATTAACGCGATGCGTTGGATGGCCCCCCCGGTAACGGCGTCGAACCGACCGAGGATACCCCTGAAGAACAAGTCTTTCCGGAGAATCAATTAGGGCTATACCCTACGTTGATGGACGATGCGTGGTTTTAAGGGGTGATGAACCCAGGTAAATAATCGGAAGTGGTACAATATACAGGACAAACGTGTGTATTAATATCTCCGACGAAAAATCAAATGTAATTTGGAATGAAAAATAAATACAACAAAAATGCAGATCGTCTATTTTCTTCAGGAATACAGAGGGGAGCTGGAATGCGGCGAAATCCCACCACATACAATGAGTTGCAACCACCAGGTATTCGAATTGAGATAATTCAGGAGACAGCGCGGTATTTCAAACGTTTTAAACTTCGTGGTCGGGAGACGACTCTACGTATTCGCGAGCCGCCACCAGAAATTAGTGTAATGAGCTGGCTCGAGGGAGCGTTCAGTGATCTTCTCACCCACATCACCAACTCCTGCGAGGGTGGGGATTATGTAGGAATATCGTTTACAGCGCGTAACTTGACACACGGCCCCGTATGGCTGTCTTTTCGACCAGCTCGTGATTACGAGTTCCAAGATTTATGGAACCTCATAAGAAGCGTTGCGCAGAGTTCGGAATCTTTTGACCTTAATGACGAATGCAACATAAAAACGTGCGTTGTGAAGGGTGTCGAGGGTCGTGGCCGACGGAAAGGATTAACACACGAGGGTGTAGCAAAAAGATCCAACTTGACAATATGTAACAACGACAATCTATGTTTACCACGATCGTTAGCGGCAGCGCTGGTGCACGCGGAACGGGGGGACATTCGCACGGGCGATTTACATACTAAGTGGCAACGGGTAAGACAAATCAATGGTTCGGACCAAAAAATTGCAGCGCTCGAGCTTACGCGACGTGCAAATGTTAGAGTACCGAAAAATGGCTGCGGTGTAAATGAAATCGCTCAATATCAGGAATACTTGGCACGAGACGGTATTGCAATTGTCGTCTTTGAGTTTTTGACGCTAGGACTACGTAATAGGAGATCGATTTTCAATGGTACGAAAACTGTAGTAAGCACTGCAGGACAGGTCCGCCACACATTGTATATTCTGTATTACGAACGCTCACACCATTTCCAACTAATTCTCAACCTTAGAGGGGCTGTCGGTAGCACTGGGTTCTGTACGTCGTGTGATACGTTATATCTAAGGTTAGATCATAGATGCGCCGGAAACAAAAGATGTACACGATGTCTCAGGGCGCCTCCGTGTGATCCTCGCACAGGAGATACGGTTAGATGCGCAGCGTGCGATCGTGTTTTTTTCGGACAGGAATGCTTTAAAAATCATCGAACCCCCGAGCTCGCAAGGAAAAAGAAAAATAAACAGAGTGTTTGCGCAACTATTAAACGCTGCCCCGACTGTTTTTGCGCGATCAGACCACTAGTGAGAAAGAAAAAACATGTGTGCTCCGTAGGTTATTGCGCAACTTGTAAATCAGATCAACCATACAATCACTTGTGTTTCATGCAACCCCTCCCAAACGATCGAGAATTGAAAGACAAAATATTTATCTTTTATGATTTCGAAACGCAACAATGTACGCCGCTAGACGGTACCACCGACACACGCGTGCATGAGCCGAACCTCTGTGTTGCACAACGCGTTTGTACAAACTGCTGCTACAATGACTCTATAGCGGAGCCATGTAAATTTTGCGGTATACATGAGTTTGTATACAGACACAGGCCAGTAGATCAACTGGTAGAGTTAGCTATGCAAGAAATTAAGGGCTTTTCCGGTGCAATCTTAATCGCCCATAACGCCGGGGGTTTCGACGCTCAATTCATTCTCCGGTATTTTATAAATGAAAAAAAGACGCAGTTACCATCACTAATCATGAACGGTACGAAAATTATCACTATGCGTTGTGACGTGATTTTTTGTGAAAATGACGTCACAAGATTTTATGCTACCGCAAATTGAGTTTGGTTATGATTTCGAGATGCTACTCCCCGAATTTACTGTCCTCGTGTAACTAATGATTTTTATATTCAGGTTTTGTTGTTATTTTTTTTTAGTTATGGGAGATTGGTGCACTTGAATCTATCGCGAGGACGAGAGCTCAACGAAACGAGCAGCCCGATAGATAAGAGTCACCAATCGGGTCTTGCAATTAGTTATAGACCGGTGTAAATCCGGCGCCCTATAGCAATAGTGCATTGTGCTAGAGAACGGGTGGAGTTTTGTTAGTTTTTGCAGGGAATAGAGCTTTCTCGTGCAACATGATTTTGTTAGCAGGCCCGTTTTCGCGCAAAGCACTGAGGGAGGCGATTGTGTAGATTTCGAAGATCTTACCGGCATGATTTACGATCCCGATATAGTTACGAGGTAATTCGAGGGAGAGGGCAATAGCTCTCGAAGAAGGGATTTTGGAGAGATCAGAATTTTATTGATGATTTGTTCCCGATTATTACTCGTAGTAATCAGTCTCGCTCGGGACACCGCCGAGGTGTCTCGGGTTGTAAGCGCGCTCCCGTGTTGATGGTTTTTCTACCGATCGCGCGCGCGTCTTCGCGTAGTTCCCGTGCCGTGTGTCAGCGTTACGCTGAGTTCTCGTGCTTCGTATCGTGTACTACGTATGCTATGCATACTAGTGCTACGATAGTTTTATTCAATTGAATAAAGCCAAAAAGTTCTCGTGTCGTGCAGTGCATTGGTGCACTCATGATTCCTCTGGAATTGTGTTATCGTTCCCCGGAATTATCAGCAATGATTTTGGGTGAGTTGTTCTCGCATTTTAATGAATTTTAACGAATATTAAAGTTCTCTATGTTCGAGCTCTCGTCAAAGAAAGCTATTTACTGGGCCATACCTCGACCCTCTCTACCACAACCTAGCAGACTGAACGGCCGTGCATTTCCGCAACCGTTCGCTCTCGCGAGTGCATCCAGTTGCGTTTGTTAATTTTACGCGACCCCAAAAATTAACTAAGCTACCGTTGCCTTTGTTGTTGTTCTCGATCGTTAGTTTTGACCCAGACTTTCGATTTTATTGGAATTGAGGCTGCTCACCTCAATCCCTCGGACATACCGGTTCGTTAATACCGGTGAAACAAAAATTAGCTAGGTACCGATTTCGTTATGATTGCTCCCGATCGTTAGCTTTTGCTTCGAGCTTCCGATTTTGTTTAGTTTATTGGAATCGAGACTGCTCATCTCGATTCCTCGGACATACCGGTTCGTTAATACCGGTGGAATAAAAATTAACTGGCGCCCACCGGGTTTGCGGATGCGCGAACGAGGGTGGACGGCCGAAGGTGACCGATCTCGATTTGTGTTCCCGATTCGTTTTCGTCATTTATGCTCGCTCACGTTAAAAATACGTCACAGCGTATCGGTAAGCTCGTGTTTCTGGATAGTCTACACTACTTCCACATGTCTTTGAGTAAGCTCCCGAAGTCCTTTGGGTTAACTGATGCCCTAGCTAAAGGTACTTTTCCTCATCTCTTCAATACACCACAGAATCAGAATTATGTGGGGGAATTACCTCCAATGGAGTATTACTCACCCAATAGTATGTCAAAAACCGTGCGAAATAATGTATTCGAACCGTGGTATCGTGAATTGAAAAATACGGGTTATGTATTCGATTTTCAAAAAGAAATCGTAGCCTACTGTAAGAATGACGTTACAATATTGAGACAAGCCTGTATGGTTTTCCGGAAAATGTTCATAGCCAAAGGGTCTGTTTGTCCATTCGACGAGAGCACAACGATAGCATCCGCTTGCTTTCGCATTTTTAGGAAGAATTTCCTCAAGAACGATACGATTGGTATTATACCTAGAAATAGATACCGATGGGCCAATAATCATTCGAAAAAAGCAGTTAGCTGGCTTGTATGGATGGAGCATATTCTTGGACAGCGTATTATCCACGCGGGTCGATCGCGTGAGTTCAAGCTACCTATGAATTTAACGGTAGATGGTTACTACGAAACATCGAACGCTACACATGTACTACAGTTCCACGGTTGTTACTGGCACGGCTGTCCGAAATGTTTTTTGGCCGGTAGAGATCAGGCACAGGGTGACGGTGCATCCCTGAACGAACGGTACGAGAGAACGATAGCCATGACTTATAAGATACGAAAAAGTGGTTACAACTTGACTGAGATTTGGGAGTGTGAATATGATCGTATGCTTGTCGCTAATGAACAAATGCAGGACTTCGTTCGAGATAATGATCTAGTTCAATCAGAACCGCTCAACCCCCGCGATGCTTTTTTCGGCGGTCGTACAGAGAACATGGTCACACTCTACGACGCTAAAGATGATGAGCAGATACGATACGTCGATGTATGTTCGTTATATCCATACGTTTGTAAATACGGTAAATTTCCCGTGGGGCACCCTAAAGTGTTTGTAGGCGATGAGTGTATGGAGTTAATGGGTACTAATAATGATCTTACAAAAGTAGAAGGTCTTGTCAAATGCACTGTCTTACCGCCACGCAATCTTTACCACCCAGTGCTACCAGTGCGTATGCACCAGCGTTTGTTATTCGCTCTATGTCGTAGTTGTTGTGAAAGTATGAATCAGAGTGAGTGTACACATGAAAGACCTGAAGAGCGTTTGTTTAACGGTACATGGGTAGTCGACGAGTTGAGAAAAGCCGTATCACGAGGGTATAGAGTGCTTCATGTGGACGAAATTTGGCAATACGAGATAACACAGTATGACCGCGATTCACGTTCAGGCGGTCATTTCACGGATTACATAAACACCTTCCTAAAAATTAAACAAGAATCTAGCGGCTGGCCGGTGGAGTGTGCGGGCAACGAAGAAGCTAAAACAAAATATATCGATGATTTTGAGCGATCAGAGGGGGTTAAACTAGATCGTGAAGCGATAACGAAAAACCCCGGGCTACGCCAAGTAGCAAAGTTGTGTCTGAACTCGTTTTGGGGAAAGTTTGGACAGCGTGAAAATTTGCCGCAAACCGTGATAGTTTCAACACGCGCAAAACTCGTGGAATTACTGACTAGTGCGGAGTACGAAATTACAGGTATCCTACCTGTAAGTCATCACATATTATATGTCAGTTACATTAAAAGGGACGAAACCGTAATCCCCTCAGGAATCGCGAACTCTGTAATCGCTGCGTATACAACAGCTCAGGCACGCTTACAACTGTACAGTTATTTAGAGCGTTTGGATCGACGAGCACTTTACTGCGACACCGACTCGGTTATTTACGTGACAAACAATAATCCTGATGAATATGAACCACCAACAGGGCAGCTTTTAGGGGACCTTACAGACGAACTTGAACCAGGTTGTTATATTAAATCCTTCGTTTCCGGAGGGCCTAAATTTTATTCGTTCATAACTCGCGCGCCCAACGGTACTGAAGCGGAAGTTTGTAAAGTGAAAGGTATAACTCTCAATTTCGCGAATAGTCAATTAATCAATTACAAAACAATACGCGGCGACTTAGTTGGCGACACGGTGGAACCTATCGAGGTGAAGTTTGACGCGATTCGTCGAACACCGTTCCATCACGTCGTCACCCGTGCGGAAAAAAAGAAATGTAAGCCGTCGAGCGTTAAACGAAGACGAGACGGTGAATACGGTTCGCTGCCATACGGCTACAAAGAGTAATCTATTTTATCAAAATGTAAATAATGTAAATAATGTAGATAATGTAAATATTTATATTTTATATTAAAATAAAACGTTTGATAAATTTTCCTACCAGTCCAAGTCTTTATCACTTACAGCAATTATAATAATTGACTCATTCGTAGAGATGGACACGCGGTGGAAGCATCCCTGGACGTCAATGATCTGCGGCCCCACGGGTTGCGGTAAGACGTATTTTGTGAAAAAGTTCTTGAAATTCATCACCTGTATGAACAGTGAACCATTCGAGAGAATTATTTTCTATTATTCCGAGTGGCAACCTGCATACACGGAGTACGGTGCATCAATCGAGTTTCATGAGGGTTTACCACAGAGTACAGATTACGCTGGTGACCCACGGGCAAAACTCATAATAATCGACGATGTGATGCGTGAGACATCTAACAATAGTGTTATAGATCTTTTTACTAAAGGTAGTCATCATAAAAATCTCAGTGTTATTTTCATTACGCAAAACATATTTCATCAGGGCCACGGGCAGCGCGATATCTCGCTGAATGCCAATTATATCGTCGTTTTTAAAAATCCTCGTGATCGTGCTCAAATACAGCATCTTGCACGCCAAGTATATCCTGAAAACCCTCGTTTTTTACAAGAGGCCTATCACGATGCGACATCTAAACCCCATGGATACCTGTTGCTTGATTTGAAGCAGTCAACACCTGATAATTGTCGATTTCGTACATCCATTTTCCCCGATGACTCCCATCATTTCGTATACGTGCCGCGAAAAAAGTTAAAAAGCAGCTGCAACTCGGTTGAGCTACCAGTTCTACGCTTGTAATCCTCTCTATAGGATCATCAGTGCGAATAAGTTAAAAGAAGTGATACTGCGAGAGAGAATCGACAGTTTAACACGAGTGTTGGCGCAAGGAGGTTCACCGCTCTGCAAAAAGCACATTACGATATTGAGAGCCCTTCAACATCTCAATAAGGAGCAGCGTGAAGCTGTTTTACGTAAAGCCGATTCCGGTATCGTGCGCTGTATTTGTGAGTGTGCCTTGAACGTTCTTTGTGGTAACGTGCCGTTAAAGACTGCTCAAAGGAAACAATTACGTCGTCACGCACCCATTCTCCGTCGTTTAGCCTCGAAAAACGGTGGTTGGAAGAGTGAAAAACGCTTTGTTGTCCAGAGTGGCGGGTTTCTGCCTCTCTTATTAGCACCAATACTGGGCACTGTGCTGTCAAATTTGATCAGAAAATAATGGAGCACGCGCGAAAAATGGTCCTGATACCGGAGGAGAATCTATCACAGATGGGTGCGCAGAGTCATCGACAGCCAACTCTTGACACTAATACGTCACGACCTCTGCAAGGAATTGACGCTGTGTTGACCAGACTGGACACGGAGATGAATGAAATTTTGAATTCTACCGCATACAAGAATGAGCGAGAAAAGTGGCATGCATATCTGATTGTATTACAACGCTATCTTCATTTTGCCGATGACGAGAGAGCTGAGCAGTACCGTGCACTTATGACGAAAACAGATACTCGGTTGTCTGCTTCTGTTGAAAAAGATGTTCATACGCACGACAGTATGAACGATTCCATCATCATTGAAAGTATACCGACTAAATTCCGTAGCAAGGCTAAACTACTGCTACGTCGTTTGCGCGACGCGCCACCAGCACAGTTTTCTTGGGATTCTTATGGTGTCGTGTCTATCTGTGGAGTACCAATTAAAGACTCAAATATCGTTGATCTCGTGAATGACGCTATGAGATCGAGGAAAACACCTAAACCAATAGGTCGATGTGCTTTCGCTAAATTTCTGAGAACGATGCATACACCAAGGTAATGAAGAACTGCTGTTAGTCAAACGTCGTTTTACAGTGGTAGTGAAAGGAGATCAGATCAAAGTGGTGCTGGCTATAATAAGAAAAGACGTGTAACCTGGATTAACCTCAAATTATAATCATGAAAACATTGGAAAAGGTTTACTTTAATACAGCCCATGAAGCATCGTTTTCAGGTGCCGCGAATCTATTGCGTGTCGCGCGACAGAAGAGAATCTCCAAATTAAGGACGCAGCAGTGGCTTGAAGCGCAGGATGCTCACACAAAACACAAGCCTGTAAGACATCGGTTTCCCCGGCGTATATACAACGTCCGGAATATTGATGATTTTTGAGAGGCTGATCTTGTAGATCTTCGATCAATCAAGGATTATAATGATCGTTATGTTTACCTTCTCGTTGCTATCGATACTCTCAGTAAATTTGCCTAGGTCCAACCGTTACGTGACAAGAGCGCTGCAACGGTAGCTAAAGAATTTAATGTCATATTATCGAAGAAGAATAGTAGCGGTAGATCACCCGTTTGCCTACAAACGGACAAGGGTAAAGAATTCATAGGTGCTGCATTCCAGTCCCTCTTAAAGGAAAAGAACATTCAATTTCGTGTTGCCCGCAACTCTGATGTAAAAGCCGCAATTGTCGAAAGATTCAATAGAACACTGAAGAAAAGAATGTGGCGTTATTTCACTTATTCCAGACAAAAACGTTACATCGATATTTTGCAGAATATTGTTTCAGCATACAATCATGCTACACACAGCAGTATAAAAATGACCCCTGCATCCGTAACTTTCGAGACAGCTGCAAGGGCACGGGATAATCTATTGCAGCGCTATAAGAAAACGAACTATTGCTCTCCTAAATATAATGTAGGTGATATGGTACGCATCAGTAGTGCAAAGGCAGCCTTCACGAAAGGTTACGAGAGTGGATGGAGTAACGAGTTATTTAAGATTCACAGAGTTTCACACAGTATTTGTCCCGTGACATACACCTTACGCGATCTTCACGGCGAGGATATTGATGGGATATTTTATGAACCTGAGTTATCGCGGGTGAAAACGCTGAAGAAAAAGTAGGACAAAATGAAGGAGGAGTTTTTCATTGTGTTACCCAGCAACAGTAGTATGAGTTATTACCCCGATAACTTGACAACACGATATACCACCCGATTACCGCAATGCGTGTCTCTTCATGGTAGTTGGGCTGTTTCTTTAGCTGAAATACACATACCTATGACAATGTTGCATGTACCACCCGAGGGGGACCGAAACTTTATTAATATTGTAACGAACGTTGCAATACCAGGCACTGCGGCTGACATTGATTATACGAGTGTTCGTGAATCGGTACCACAGGGGGTATATCGCAGCATAGATACATTACTCGAGACAATTAACGAAATACCGTGTTTGGCGGGGCATCTGAAATTTCAATATGCACACAACGGATATGTTACAGTGACACGTATCTGTAAGTCATGCAAGAATATGGAGCACGCTTTTCATTTTTCCGACGTGTTGAATAAAGTTTTAGGATTCACCCACTCTCAGGATGTGGTGGTACAGAGAGAGTTCAAATACGCTGCTGACAGGCCCGCAAATCTAGCCAATGGCACTCCCAATATGATGTATGTTTATACTGATATCTGTGAACCCTATATTACCGGGGATGTGCACACACCTCTGCTACGGGTCGTACCAGCCGCAGCCGCTGATAATTGTAATTACGGGGCTGTAAAAATCAGAAGTTTTTCACCACCGCGCTATGTGCCTTTACTACGCACGAGTTTTCAAACAATTACGATCGATATAAGAGATGAATTTGGCGAACCAATGCCATTTGAGTACGGGACGCTGACGGTGACGTTACAATTCAAACGTACAGATTAGAACGATAAAATGACTTACTACGACGAATACTTTGATTTACAAACGGGTGGCGGCCGCGGTGGTTATGGCGGTATCAGCCACGTCTATATAGGCTCACCGAATCAGCGAGGTCATGGTATAGGAAGTTTCCTAGGTGGTCTCTTTCGACGCATATTACCGCTCTTGAAACAAGGGGCCCGAGCTGTCGGTAAAGAGGCGTTGCGTTCAGATGTCAACGTAGCCAGTGATATCCTGGATTCTGGTATGCACCCAAAAGAAGCATTCAAAACGCGCCTGCGCCAATCAGGGGAAAATCTGAAACGCAAGGCTGAAGAAAAAATCAACACGCTTATGCGGGGGTCAGGTTATAAAACTGGTAAAATTAATCAACTGATGCATTCTCTCGCGGGACGCGCAACACGACGCAGTGGTGTGAAAAAACGAAAAAAGACAGCAATATCACGGAGACGCTCGAGCAACGAGCAAAAGAAGAAGACGCGGGGTAAGAGGAAGAAGACAGTCAACAGTAGAGCGAGAGGAGAGGGTGTCAAGAACCGTCGCAAGAAACCAAGAACAGTGAGGGATATTTTTGCCTAATTTCTTATTGTAAAAATGGCATTCTTACATACACACTCGTGTGAGTGTCTAAAATCGGAGCTTGAGCTATTCACACTACCACCAACGCAGACAACGATCGAGGGAACGCAATCAGTGTATTATAAGCCCATTTCATCGCTGACGGATGATTCACCGATAGAGTTTGTCGTACCAGGACAAGGCGATGAGTACATTGATCTTGCACATACTATGCTAAGTATGCGAGTTAAAATAGATGCACCCCCAGGTACGAAAGAGGATCCAATTAAAGTAGGACCCATTAATAATCTTATGCATTCGATGTTCAATCAGGTTGATGTATTTCTCAATCAGAAACTCGTATCACCGCCCAATAATGCTTATGCATACAGAGCGTATATTGAAACGCTCTTGAATTACGGCCCGGGTGCAAAGTCTTCGCATCTCACGAGTGTTCTATGGTATAACGATACACCTGGAAAAATGGATGACGTGAACGATGGTAATACCGGTCTTACAAGTCGACGGAGCGTCTTAGGGACTAGTAAAACGGTCGATCTTCTAGGAAATCTGCACTGTGATATCTTTAACCAGGAGAGATTTTTGCTAAACGGTGTTAAGATGAGGTTACGATTTGTGCGAACTAACAACGCTTTTTGTCTCATGACTGGCTCGAAGAATTGTACGGTACGAATCACGGAGGCGTCGCTAGTCGTACGACGCGTTAAGATAGCACCTGGTATACTCCTTGCGCATGCAAGAGCTCTATCTAAATCCACAGCCAAGTATCCTCTGACACGCGTCGAGGTTAAAGCTATATCCATGCATGCGGGTGTCCATGGTGATACTCTTGATAACGTGATACTTGGTCATCTACCAAAACGTATAATCGTCGGTTTTGTCGATAATAAAGCTTTCAATGGTAATCGCGCCATGAATCCATTCAATTTTCATCATTACAACATTAATTATCCCTCGCTGTATGCGGACGGCCTGCAAATACCGTCACGACCTCTACAACCAAATTTTCTAGACGACTCCATGTACGTGGATGCATACCACACACTCTTCTCGGGTACAGGCATACACTTTTTGAATGAGGGTAACTGCATTTCACGCACGATCTACCCCTACGGTTATTGTTTATACGTGTTTGATCTTACACCCGATCTCTCAGCCAATAGCAATACTCATTGGAATCTCGTAAGACACGGTAGTGTCCGAATAGAAGTACGTTTTGCAGAAGCTCTGGCTTCAACAATGAATTGCATTGTGTACGCTGAATACGATAATGTTTTAGAGATTGACTCATCCCGGCAGGTAATTGTGGACTATAGCGGTTAAATACCTATTGAAATCATATATTCACAGAGAGAACCGCGACTAGTGTCAGTTAGCGTTCATACCTTGAGGTATCACGATCGTGCAATACATCATGAATATCATCATCGATATACAGGGTCTGAAAGATAGAGCTAACGAGTTTATTCCAAAAGAAATAGCTGTAATATCTGTCAACGCTGATTTTAGCGCACACTGGATCATATCACCACCCCATGCGTATAAAAGTTTACCACCTAGTGTAAAGAGACAAAACACATGGTTGATCAATAATCATCACGGTATAGAGTGGTCCGACGGGGAAACATCTCTACGCGCTGTTGAGAGCGTTTTGAAGAGAATCGCCGTGCAGGTCGACCGTATATTTACCAGAGGAACTGATAAAGCGAATGATTTAACACAGCTAACCGGATGTTTCGTTATAAATTTGGAAGAAGACGCATCGGACCCGTCATTCCGTAATTTACCATTGTGCAACACTCTCTGTGTCTATCATAGTGTATTGTGTAGAAATAGCTAGTATAGGTGTGCTCTAAATAGTGCTGCAAAAATAAAAAAGTGGCTTTGTCAGAGCGATCGTATCAATTCTCTGTGGGAGTATAGAACAACTACAACGTGGTACGTCGGATTAAGCTCACGCAAGGAACTCGGCATATCTCATGAACAGCCTGCAAATACTACGGGCATTTCAGAGTATCAAGAACCATACTATCGGTGTGTATCCTGCCGATCGCATCCCGAAGGTGTGGACGAAACCGATTGCAATTGTCGTTAACACAGATGGCCACAAGCAGCCCGGAACACACTGGGTCGCCATGTACGTCGATCGAGCTGGAAATGGATGGTATTTCGATAGCTACGGATTACCACCCGTCATCCCTCAGCATCTCCAACGACTCCGACGAAACTGCAAACTCTTTCGCTACAGCACCTCTCAACTACAGAGTCCTGAATCAGAATTTTGCGGGCATTATTGTATTATGTTTCTTCATTTCATGTCTACAGGCCTTGGGATTCATCGTTTCAGAAGCGTATGTTCAAATAATTTATCGAGCAATGATAAAATAATAGGAGAATACTATAAAGAGTATTCTCGCAAGCATGAGCAGACTCGGTATCAGAATAAACAATTTAACGTTTGTGTGCAAAGATGTTGCTCACGGTCTCGTTAATTGCAAAATGAAGAAGAAAATACATAATTAAACAAAGACGAAGAAACGCAGGGGGGGGTGGCCTTAAACAGTGGTGTCAGTGACACCGCGCTCGTTGACCCGCAGCTGCAAGAATATTGTGTTACATGCACACGTGTCTTCAAGACAATCCGATGATTCAGCTAACGCTGCAGTAAATTAATAATGTCAGAGTGGGGGTAACACACCGATGATGATGAGGTTTTTCAAAATCGAGCGACGAATATTCATTCGCAGTCGAGCCGTCTTAGATACTACTTCTTCTCCTTTGAATCTATATGCGCAAAAAACGTCTTATTCTAAAGTCTCGAATAGAAAAACTCTTGCAAGACATTGAAGCAATCAAAGTTTTGATTCAAACAAGAACAGAATTACGATATTTAACGCGTAAAATAAAAGTGCTCAAACTACAAGATGGATTTATCGACGATCAACAAAGTGGGTAGACCCGAGGCGTATTTGCCATTAAAAAAATTGGCGGAGCTGACAATCGAAAAAGAATATATCGTCACGGGTATGAGGGTAGCTCAAACCAAGTGGGGTGCACGTATTGTCGTGGATCTTCAGGACGAATTTACATGTTTTCTACCATCGAGTTTTGTTGATGCGTTTGCAAAGAACGATGAGCTCTTCCAACAAATGATTGTCTCCGCGAGTGAAAATCAATTACTTATGGTGTACTATGGTTCCAAGTACAATCATTTGGAGTTCAAGCAAGCCCCTGTATGAGCACTTCTCAGGTAATTAAAAACAACAGATTTTTACAGGTATATGACAGCGTACGATTTCTGGTACTGTGTTTGTTACTGTCTATTCTGTTTGCAATTTAGACGAGCCACGGTATGTTTTAACCTACTAGCACCAGGGCGTGATGGAGCCCTAGGTCGCATTTGTGTATATCTGTGCTCCATCGAAGTTCACCACCAGCAGCGTCATCATACCATAGTGTTACAAATATATATAAACCAATGTAAATAAAAATATGTAAAATATATTCCAATAAATGTAAAAAGGTGGTGCGCTATGGCGACTCACTGCTCCGACCGACCCCCCACTCCTACATCCCACTTCTCTCAAAGAGGAGTGGGGATAGGAGTGGGGGTCGCCATAGCGCACCGCTTACTACTGCTATGCATTAATGCAACCTCGGGATGTTGCTCAAACCAGTTCATGATAACCCGACCTCTGTGCACTGCGCTCATATCCTGCATAAAATGGACCACAAGATTTTTATCGACGGGGAATCGTGCTCTAATGCATAGCAGCATTACTGTCTCGAGGATATACACATAATCGGCAACATTCATGTGTGGCGGAATTTCTTCGAGCGCCATCACACCATCAGTCAACGTGCAGCCCCGTGTTGCGCCCCAGAAATTAGATTAATAATTTTCGAATTGTTAAATTATTGGTAGTGATAATTGAGCAATGTACAATAAAAGGAATATCTTATAGACATTAATGAGGCCATTTGCGCAACGGTCAGGTGACGTACTCGCAAGCCGTAGTCACGCGGTGAGAACTCCTTATAGCGATGTCTCTTTCGCGCTCACCACGACCCCGATAGCGCTGTCTCCTTTGCACTCACGGCGACACCAGTAGCGTTAAATCGGAACATTGCAAGACTCCTCGCATGGAATGCACTTCGCGGGTTTATCGCAACTAATTTATTTGGTAAACATAAGTGTATTGTTTCTAAACTAACATATTTCTAGTGATATAAATTCAATTGTTCACTGCGAACAAATTACTCTTTTAACAACTTCAAGCACGCACGGGTATATCCGACGTGAGGACTCGTCCCTAAGTTAAAATTGACTTAAATAATTGTTAACAACAATTAACTATTGAAATTGTTCACTTAAGGCAAATAAATACGTTTAACTGTTTATCACCTGAATTCCAACTCTTTATTGACAACGATCCCTGGAATAATTAATGAAATGTTCTAACCCTGTTGCAATACATAAGTACGCACCGGGCAGCATAACATTTTTGTGGCAGCGGTGGGATCTGTCAACGTGATCAGTGAAAGAAATCTTGGTGAACACAAGACAAGAAAAATCTGGCGCTAACAAGAAACCCGACACGCAGACGTCGAGACATAGAGTGATTGGTACCTAATCAACCCGCAGTCGTTGATTTGGGCAAAAATTTACATCTGACCATACCGCTGGACAAGAAGCAAACCGGCTGTTCACGAAGGAAGGAAAAAAGGAAAAAAGGACAGAAAAAAACGAAACCTCCACAAAATCCAACTTAAAGTGTCCAGTCCATTGTTGTGCCCGAAATGCTTCAAGGGTGATCAGCCCTTTTGATACGGTATCGGGACTGGTATATCGGGATCGGAACGATTAAAGAATTAGAATTCACGCGGACTTTAACGATAACAATATTTATTTAATTACAAGGTACAACGTTCGATAATCTCACAAACGAGATTATCGATAAAAATTGGTTTCGATATTTGATCGCGAGCTCAACCGTTTGCTCTTGAAGTTCGTTCAAGACTGCGGATGGACTGGCGCTGTCGCTTCCAGTTCACCTTAGTGTTCTACATAATAATGCTGAATTGCATTATTGCTTAATTGACAAAATGTCGCATGATACGATTGCAATATTCGCGATCAGCGAATAGTGCGATAAATGTTTCGCAACGTTGCTTGCCGAAAATCCGGGTCGCAACATCCCTACCCCCTTAAAAAGAAAAATTTGAATTTCAAAAAAAAAAATTTCTTCTGAGCAAGTTGGTTGAACTTTCGACTATTTATATGACATATGCATACTCTTATAAATTATGGCTTATCAGCCGTAGCCCTGGCATGATATGAAAAACGCAATGGGTGCCTCTGAATTGTAGCAGCCCTATCTACATGTAAACTACCGATACGCGGGGGCACTGGCTCCGCACGCATCTCGACTGCGGACAGTGCTTCTTGAGGGGTCACCGCCTCCTCTGGCCTTGCCGGTGTCGCGTTGCATCCTCGCCTCAGCCGGTGTAACCGATATGCGGCATAGCAGGCCAAGGCTACAAAAACTAAGGCTACTAAAGAATACAGTGCTATATTATGGTAGCACTGCTCACTGTTTTTATTGTCTTTATCCAAGTCTCTAGCTATTACTTTCACACGTGAACCAAGGGTCCTTAACTCCTCGGGATTCCGCAATACACTTAAAAACTGCACTTTCTTATTAACTTTTTGTATTTGTGAATGATAGTTTACATCGATGTCGGATAATGTCAGAGTAAATGGAGGTAGATATTTCTCGTTCCGAGTGTCTGTGACCCTTTTAAGGGTCCGAATACTAAAATCTTGGGTGGTTACCTCGCACGAACCTATCAGAGCCAAAATACCCGAGTTTATTAACGATTCGCGGAACGCGGGTTTTTTTATTGCAAGTTATCGTTATTATTTCTTCTAAAGGTGCGATGTACATTCATCTTCCGGGTTGCTCCATAGGGATGATAAGCGTGCTGGTCAGAGTTAGAACTCGCTTAGGACACCTTAGACCGCCCTCAGTGTTGACTTTTACCGAGGTTAATACTTCACATGGTGCATTTTTTGTTATGGGGACCGAAGGGTGCTGGGGAGAGCATATAAAATTTTTTCCGAAATTTTTGCAATTCTGCAAGTCTACCGATGACATCCGCAAAAAATTTCTATTCGCCTGGTCCACTACTACGAGGTCTTTTGTTGTATCAACGTAGTAGTAGGTGTCATTGATACCCTTCACAGGCACAGGGTGTAGCCGGTGGATGGTGTAACGCTGTGAGCTTATCAGCGGGATATCCAATAACAGTATGGCCACTGTTCCATCGCTGTATGCCCGCGCGTCGATGAGTCGCATCAAGGGGTTTGCCTCACTCCTTACTATCGGTAAGGGGAATCCAGTGCCAGCCGGTAGGTGTGGTAGTGTATCCGTGAGGTACTCCACTAGCTTACGCGGTGGTAGTACCGCTGCGCTCACCTTTCCCGTAGATATCTCGGCCAGGAGCAATACTAACTCCCGTACGTCGGTGAGGAGTTCCTCTACCACCACACTTACGGCAGTTAGGCTCTCATCAAGACGTACACGCCTCATGAGCTGGTCTTTGTTAGCGATTAGATCACGCCGCGCTGCATTTACAAAGCCGAGGAGGGTGTTCTCATTAGCCACTATCCTGTCCACGGTATCATTAGATATCCGCAGAGTAGAGGAAACAACCTGCAGTTGTCCCTTGATGCCTCTTTTTAGGGTTCGTTCACCCGCCTGTAGGGCCATTATCTCGCGATTGATCCGCTCCGCATCTGCAGCATCCATATTTCCAGTGATTGATTTGATTATCGATCCCATTCCATCGATAAGTCCTGTGCGTCTTCGAAACGAATTGGGTTCAATTAGGTCATGAACGGTGCCCATGTCATCTTCTACCCTCGATGACATATGTTCGACAGTTTCCAGAAGCGCATGGCACAGTTCCTCGGCCTGACCAGTTCCATCCTCGACTTTACACGCGTCGCGCACACGTTGCAAATTCAATTTAACCATCCTTTCTCGACGGAGTATACAGGAGAGATCCATGTGTATGGCGAGTCTCCACGTCGCCTTCGTTTGTGTGAGGCTTCCAATTTTTTCGTAGAAGATGCCGGGGTTGCTGGCGAACGGTGTTAGTGAATATTCCTCGTTGGTCACACTTGCGTCCGTGAAACAGGCGAGGCATACCATCACCCTGCAAACAGAAACGTCTATCAAAGCAACTTCCGACCGTGGGACTGCTAAGCTCTGCATTTTACCCCCGTTGCAGAGTGGTGGCCAGAACGGAGTGACCCCCACCGACTCATTAACGCTTCGACTTTGGAAGAAGTAAGACGCTCAGCTACAACATGAGCGGAGCCACCATATGCCGAGGCGGAAGCCTAAATTACCGCCTGCTCGAAGCCATTGTGAGTATTGGTCGCCATTCGAATATTCATATTCATATTCGATTCACATTCCCAGTTTATTAATCTCTTTTCTCTTTTCCCTTTCAGAACAGAGTTATTTACGTTCCGGGGACAGCGAGACGACCCCGTAGGCCGACGTGGGCCTCCACATTCATTCGGGAGGCCCTCAACATAAGGTGCCGTCGCCAGGCTGCAAGGCGAAACACCGAGTAATTTGGGACGGCGGCGACAAGGTAGATGAAGAGGCGGTACATTTCCTGAGTCTCCGCCGGCTCTTCAGCGTCGGCCCCCCGTCGTTTTGTTTAAAATGCGGGGCAACAATAATATAAATTCTTAATCTATAATATTAAATTATTCTGTATTTTCCGTTGGGGAGGGGATTATCCCCTCCCTACAATAAATTTCAAAAACAAAAATTCTTCTGTTTTTTCCTTAATTTTAAGTTTTTTTTTTCCCTCTTAAAATCATGAGGACGCACTTTGCGTCAATGCCATGCGTAAGGCTTTTTCATTTTCTCTTTTTTATCTCTTTCGAACACGTGGCAGCCTTCCTTCTCTGGCGCATCCGTGCTCACTATCTTTATTTCTTAGATGCATGGGGACGGTCTAATGGCCGTTGCATGCAGTAAGCAACAACACACACACACACACACACACACAACTCCTAGTACCTCACGAAATGCCGCAGACGGTTAATGTGAACCGTTCGCGGTTTTACGTCCCTTTTCAATTATATTGGTGACGGGACTATGCACCGCCGTAATAGTGTGTGACCCCGTTCATGTAGGTGTTAGTTCGGCTGATCATCCCCAACGTACTGTATCATCATGCAACAGTACGTGGTCACCAACACGATATTCACGCTGTCTTGCTTTGACATCGTAATCCAGCTTTGCCCTATCCTTCGCACTGCTTAGATTATGCCTGGCCACAGTCCACGAGGCTCGTAATCTTTCCCGCAGCTCACTGGCCTAGTCTGCATGTGTATACGTGGAGCGCGGCTCTTGTTTCACCGCAGTAGGCAACTCGGCCTCACGTCCATACACTAACACATAGGGAGACATTCCGGTAGCTGTGTGTGGAGTGGTGTTCTACGTGAACATAGCGTACGGCAGCCACTCATCCCAATCGTCTTGGCTTTCGTCGATAAAGTTTTTCAAGTATTCAGCCAAGGTTCGGTGCGACCTTCCCAATGCACCATTACTTTCAGGGTGATAAGCCGTAGTTTGGATTTTCTTAATCCGCAACAACCTGCAAACTTCCTTAAATGTGGAACTTAGAAAGTTTGTTCCCTTATCCGAAAGGATTATTTCAGGGGTTCCATATCGACAAATTACCTCCGTAACTAAAGCTTTTGCAACTGTATGGCTTCCTGATTCGGGATAGCCGCAGCTGCACTGTATTTAGTGAGAGCATCTTGGAAGGTAAGTATGTTCTTATTACCCGCACATGTCAAAGGCAATGGTCCAACGATGTCCACAGCTACTTTTTCGAAAGCTCTTTCAGGCGTGTCTGTTATCACCATTGGCACCTTACTTTTACATCGAAGCGTGTTTTTCTGACATTTTTCACAAGCAGCGATGTGCCTTTCTATTTCCTTTTTCATCCCTGGCCATACATATTTAGTTTGAATCCGCTTCAACGTCCTTTTAATACCCTGGTGCCCACCTAGAGGGGCATCGTGATATTCTCTTAGTAATTTTTCCCTATCCTCCAGAGAAGGACAGGTTACGCTATTGCTGCAGCATCGCTCCTTTTTTGTCACTGTTTCCTTGTCCTTCTTAGAGAGCAATGGTATATCCTCATACCCCCCGCTCTCCGCTTCCCCAAGTCTCCTAGAAGCATTGCAGTCCGCGCGGACTGCTTCACGTACCTCTGTGGTTGGCTGCAATAGCCTAGCGATGTCTCTTTCGCTCCGCTGTTTGACAGGGAGCTCGCTCTCACTTTCACTACTCGTGGGTAGCCGCGAGGCAGCCCCTTTTGCCCCACACCGCTCGCTAACTGTGATAATGCTGTCCTCTATCGCGCTCTCTGTCTCCTCGGCTCTCCGCTTTGTGCCGATATTCGTACCGCGGCAGCCCCACTCGCGTGGCTTGGATGTATTTGTAGGCGTATGTAAGCTGCTGACGGTGGGAGCAATGCTTTTCTCCGTCTCTTTCTTATGCATGCCCTCTACTACAGTCTCTCGCTCTCGTGCTCGCGTAGAAACGAATATACGACTTAGAGCATCAGCATTGGTATTTCTTTTTCCAGCTTTGTATTCCACATCAAATTCATGTTCCGATAATTTTTTTCGCCACCACATTTAGCGTGAGCCCGGATCTTTTACCCCAAATAACTGGGTGAGGTGTTGATGGTCAGTTATTACTTTAAACCGTATACCATATATATACGGTCGAAATTGTGCTATAGCCCATACTATGGCGAGCAACTCCTTTTCTGTCGTAGTGTAGTTTGTCTCCGCCCTTAACAGTGTGCGGCTTGCGTAACATATAGGCAAGTCCTCTCCAACTTTGCTTTGCGAGAGGATCGCTCCATTGGCCTTATCTGATGCATCAGTAGTTACCAGGAACTGCCGCTGAAAATCCGGGTATTGTAATACCGGCGCAGTTGTTAATGCATTTTTCAATTCCTCGAATGCGGAATCGCGCACAGCCGTCCATTCGAATTTTGTATCCTTTTTTATGAGTTCAGTTAATGGCTTGGTAACCCTCGAAAAATCTTTTATGAATTTTCGGTAGTAGCCGGCTGACCCTAAAAATGACTGTACTTGTTTAACGTTTTTGGGCGCAGGGTAATTTTTTACAGCCACAAGTTTTTCCGGATCTGCCCGTACTCCTTCCTCAGAAATAATATGACCTAAAAATTGCGTTTCTTTCCGCAAAAATTGGCATTTTTGTGGCTTTACAGCCGGTTTAGCCTCCCTTAGCCGTTGGAAAACTTCCTCTAGTCTTTCATTGTGTTCACGCAGGTTTTTCCCGTAATCAACAATATCATCGAGGTAAACATAACATTTTATCCCCTGCAAACCAGCCAGTACGGAATTCATTAACCTCTGAAAAGTTGGCGGCGCATTTTTTAACCCGAATGGCATTCGATTATATTCGAAAAGACCTTGAGGTGTGGAAAATGCTGTTTCTCCTTATCTTCCTTAGTCATCGGAATTTGATGGAATCCAGAGGCAAGGTCGAGGGTGGAAAAATATTGGGCCTTTCCCAACTGTTCCAATATCTCTATAATATTGGGGAGTGGGTATGAATCTCCTATGGTGGCCGCGTTTATTTTCTTTTCTTTCCCAGACATATCTGGTTTTTTTGCCACCACCAGCAACGGTGCATTCAATTGGCTCCTGCTGGGTTGTATGATTCCGTCCTCCAACATTTCGCAAGTTTGTCGTCCGACCTCTTGTTTGTGAGTTTCCGGTAATCTATAAGGATGCAGCTTCATCGGTAATGTGCCATCCTTCAACGGGATTCTATGCTCCACCATATGCGTACAGGGTAATTTATCGCCCTCTAGATGAAAGATATTTTCATATTTCTTTACGAGTTGGAGAAGGGCTTCTCTTCCTTCCCCGTTGAGGTGATTCAGGTTGAGCTCTCTCTCTAGCCGCTGGAGTCGGTGTACCCCTCTCTCTCGTATCACGGCATTCATGCTTACAGCGTTGGACTTCTCGTCGAGCTCTGTTATCTCGACCGGCTCGAGTGTCACCGTCGGGCGCTCGACTACCACCTCACGCTCGTTCGTATTCACGAGGTTTACCACACAACTACTTCCTAGTAGTGGTGTATAGCATGCTCCCATTAACACTCCTTCACCACTCTTCATTCGTGCGAGTATTCCTGCATTTTTGCTCGTAGTCGCGACGTACGCTATTTTCTCCGTTCGAGGAGCAAGAATAATTTTCGACTTCCCATCCACCAATGGCATTTTATGACCATACAGCTCGAATATTTCTCCTCGTAATACATTTGCCTTATGTTTCTTGATAAAATCCATTCCCAATAATCCATTTACAGCTATTGGAATTTCATCTTTTACAACATAAAACCAGTGTTTAACGGATTTCCCTGGAACTTGCAGAGTCACTTCTGCTTTACACATGGGCTGAAATTTGCTTCCCTCAGCTCCCTGCAATTCAACATCATTATCCATTATAGGAGTCTCAGTCTTCACGCAGCTATATTTTATTATGCTGCATTGTGCTCCTGTATCAGCCTTGAGGGTCGAAACCCCTCTTACCGCTGTCGCTGGCTGTTGCGCTCGCCGTGAGCGCCGATACCTCCAGTACCCATAGCAATGGCTTATCGCTCGTTCCCGCGGCGGCCATTCTGAATTCCTTCCACGTATCGCTGACTCCTTCACTCAGGTCTTTCACCGAGGCTCTTACAGTGATTGTGTTCATCTGTATAGACCCGAGTGTGCAAGTAGTATTCTTAGTGGCCATGCTGGATTCCTTCCTCTTATCGCCTCCTCGCTGCTTACTACTGTTGCCATTTGATTCGCGCCCTACTTCATACATCTTCCGTAATCGTTTTCTGCACTCTACCCAGGTGTGACCTTTATTTTTGCAATGAGTGCAGATTATTTCGACTTGGTTTATGTTTCTTGGTGCGCTCGGTGCGGGTAGACTTACTCTTCCTGATTTGCGAGTACAGTCTCTTGCCAAGTGCCCTGAATTCCCGCAGGTACAACAATTTTTATCCCCTGCCCTTCCAGATAGGGATTTTCGATTGCTGTTGTTCTGAACGCCTCCTGCTCCTCCTTTTGGCTGAACCATGTGGCTTATCTCGATCGCACCGGTCACTGCCTCATGGAGAGAGGAATAATTACGCGATCGAACCAATATCTGCACTTGTCCGTGTAACCCATTTTCAAAATTCATTTGTGCACATTTTCGGGTCATTGTTTCTACAGTGCGCGCATCCCTCTCTGTAGACACAGTCTCACACAGCTTTACAACCACTTCAACTGTGATTTTTTCGGTTCTAGCTGCATACGCGGCTATATCTTCACTCGGCCCTTGTCGCAAAGAATTAAATTCCATTTGTAAGGCAGACAGTGATTTCCTATGGCCGTACAATGCTTCCAACTCAGTTTTCAGTTGTTCAAGTGTGTAGATGGATTTATGCTTTAGTTCTCTTGTCGCTCGTCCACCAATTTTACTGCTGAGAACCAATGCCAGTAATAATTCGTAATCATCATCCCGTACTCTGGCAAATACGGTTTCACATGACCGCAAAAATCCGTCTAATTCAGCTGAGTCACTGCCATCAAAATGTTTTACATGTTTTAACGCCAATCCAAAGTCGAGATACCTTCGTCCTTCACTGAACCTATTCTGCACGAATCCCCCTGGCGGATCGTTTGGTGGATTTCCACCTGGTCCCCCTCCTGAAGGTTCTCCCGGGAGTTCTCCCGGTGGTCCCTAATTTCCATTTCTTCTCGGCCCTCCTGGCGGTCCTGATGGTGACCCTTCAGGTGGATCTCCTGGTGACCTTGTTGGCCGTCTTCTGGGCGTAACTACTGTTGATTCTCGTCAATTGTTTACTTCTTCGCCATTTCTTCCTGTACGTGGATTTATTTTGTCGGAAAGCGCCTTTTCGAGCCTTTCTACTTGACCTTGAAGCAGCTGTATCAGCATCATCTGATCGTCTAGCTCGCTTCCCTGTCAATGCATCGACACGAGTAGGTCTTGTGTGGCGTTGTGGTCCGTTATTGCAGCCGAACGAGCAAAACCTCCCCTCGCTCCTCTAATCTTCCTTCAGCGGAAGCATTTCTTCCTCCTCTCCGCAACGGAGGAGGTAACTCATAGTCGCTGTCCTCGATTTCCGGAGTTCCTTCCAGATATCGTGGCCGTCTATTTTTCGGGACTTCTGGAGTTTTATCCCATCGACTAGGTGAGATGATTTTCCGCAGAGCACTCCCGCCACTAATGCCGGGTGCATTCGCTCGTGCTCTGGCTAGAGCCCCCTCACGCTCGCCGAATCCACTGGTCTTGGGCAGCGCATCTATTTCACCGTCCACTTCCGTTGTTGTCAGGGCCTTCGCCCCCTTTTCTCTGTTGACGTCCGTCAATAGTTCCCCTTTTTCAGTTTTCCCAGTCGTTTTAGTGAACGACGTGCCTCTTTTGGTGTTGATCCCAAAATAAGAGTCCAATGTTTCCTTAATGAGTGGGTCCTTCGCTCTATCTGTTACCCCTTCGGCGGCAGATAGCTATCCGAGGGCGTCGTCTGTCTTCAGAGATATGTCTCTTATAGCTGCTTCAACTCCAGCCACAGCTCCGAGGTCCTTTCCTGGTAGTGTGGTTTTTTCGGAGTTGGACCTTCGTCGTTGCTGAGTCTCCTTCTCGTCTTCCAACGTTGACTCGTTAACCTTTTTTTTTTATCGCGGAAGGGCTTGTATTGAAAATATTTTTTTTTCTAAATATTTTACTTATTTATTTTAAATTATGATGGGCAGTGGTTGGAGGTAGCCTTGCATCCTGCCTTTCGCGATTTAATACCAAAATACCTGCGAGTTGCTACAAACTTGCACCGATTATTGGTAAGGTTTCGATTTTTATTAACGAAAGATATGAGCTCGCGGGCCCAGTCCTACGAATTTTTAATATTTTTGTTTGAGATTTAGCTCTGAAAAGGGTAACCACTACTTACAGATATGTGATCCTTCCCATGGCGCTGTGAAACTTCAGGGTTGTCGTCTTCGTCGTCGTGTTGACCTTGACGTTGATCCCCGGTTGGCGATGACTGAATTGCATTATTGCTTAATTGACAAAATGTCGGATGATACGATTGCAATATTCGTGATCAGCGAATAGTGCGATAAATGTTTCGCAACGTTGCTTTCCGAAGATCCGGGTCGCAACACCATCATCTCCGAAACCTCGCAACGGGACAACCTCCGGAGAAAAGATGCTGCACTTCAACTTTCTGTAGGTGGCGGAAGCCGATAATTTGCGACCTGGCGTTTGCGTTAGAATAAGGGTTACACATTAAGGCGGGAGGCAAGACTAACTCCAACCACCGTCCAACTTAACTCACAAAAAACTTTTTGTACACCTTTGTTACAATTGAGGAAGAGAAAAAAAAATCTTTGGAATATTACCTTTCACTTGCGAATTACGAACAAGTGGCTTAATGGAATAGAAGAACACGTCCATGCCGAACGATAACGTTAATCAGCTGTTGCGTCAGGGTAACTCGTTAAAGTCGGTTCTGCCGGGCGGAACTGTAAGCCCTACCACAGGGTTACAAGCGGCTCTAGGTGACATTTTCGGAAGATCTTGACGAGCTTTGGGAGAATTATCACCAGCTGGCGGAATACCGCTCCGGAGGCAAGCAGCAATTACAGATAGCCTTACTCGACAGTTTGGGGTAAACACACGCAGAGGAACGGATTTTGGAGCAGATGACTTTGAAATAGACTACTCCATCATGGCGGGAAAGCCTCTCGCGAGGGCAGATCGTATTTCCCAGGAAATGATCGACGGTAAGACCGAGAGGATGAGAAATGGAGCTTTGGACGATACTTATGCACTAAGAAGCCCCAAGGGCTTTCCTCAAGGGCAAGCAAAAAACAGAGCTGACATACCCAAGAGACCGCCCCGGCATTCGAACCAGAAAGATGAATCCGGAACTCCTCACCGTACCAAAGAAGACTACGAGAAGAAATAGCGACGAAGTGACGCTTTACGAGATGATAAGCAACATAATGTCTCCACAGACACAAGGAAACTGCCTTCACGCACACTACGAGATGAGGGTGGGGATGAACTGGAATATGTATTGGTACTCAAGCGAAGAATGGAAGAATTGTCTCGAGAGCTGGACCTAACTCGGATAGCAGCCAGGCATGCAGGTACGCAAGCTATACGAGCATCAGAGGTAACCAATTAACGGAATGAATCATCGGCTGCAGGGCCAGTATTGGATCTCGGCCTGGCCATAAGAATGGTTCGTAGTTTCGATGGAATTATGCCAACGAGTTGGATTGTCTTGTACAATAGTGTGAAACCGTATTTAGAAGGGTGCGTATGGACCACCGAGAATTGCTGTTGGAATTGATAATCAGCAATACACTTGGAGATCGAGACTCCAGGGAATTGAAACATAAAACGATCTCATTATTGGATCAGCTTAAGGAACAATTGGATGCCTTATATGGGACGCGGAAATCATTAGCTGCCCTACAATTGGAATTCAATTCTTTACGCCAAGGGCCTGGAGAAGATATCAGCGTGTATGCTTCAAGGGTCGAAAAAATCATCATAGAAGTAACAAAAAAAGCTGTGTGAAGGGCTTACTCCGGAAGCTGAGGCTCGAACGGTAGAAATGGTAACCCGCCGCTGTGCTCAGGCCAATTTCGAAGAGGGATTGCATGGCCAAGTACAGGTGATTCTGCGTTCGCGTAATTATGCAACGTTGCACGAGTCTATAGAACTGAACCACATTGTGCAGCCAAAAACAAATTTTGGAGCAAATAATGTCCGGCGATCAGCCAATGGGCAGGAATCACCAGGAAAAGCTTGTTATAATTGTGGAAAAACAGGTCATATTTCAAGGGATTGTCGGAAATCAGGTCAGGTCATTTTACCGACGGCCGATCAAAATAAAACTTTGCATCAAGTTAGTATTGTATGCTCTTTTTGCAATTACAAGGGTCACCCGTAGAAAGAGTGCCGGAAGAGATTACAAGAAAAAGAAGAGGAGCAGCAGCAAGAAGCACCTCAGCAGCATTGGCAGAAAGATAATAAGCCACCTGGTATAAAAAACACTTCTCAAGGTACTGCAAATTCAGCAAGGTCCGGTGGAAATACGAATTGGCGCGAGATAGGAACATAAGGCATATGTATACTTGTTACTGCAAATCAAGACAAGGACGCAAAATTAGTAGAAGAGGTTGCGGGGCAAGGCCGCAACATGAGACAGCGCGAGCTCGGGTCTTTGGGCGTACGCGCGCTCGTCACCGTCGGCCGAGAAGAGGATGCAGCAATGATTGAAGGGGCTGCGGAGAAGCAGGCGTTGTAACTGGGTCAGGTCACTTTACCGGCAGCTTGTGATACAGGCAGCGATTTTGATATCCAGGCACCTGCTGCCAAAAAGGGCTTGCTTACCCTAAAAGCTGATACGGGGGCTCAATGCTGCGTGGTAAAAAGAGGATGTTTACAGCCAACCACCATGGTAGAAGATAGTGACATAGAGCTGCAGGGTGTTAATGGCGAAAAATTTGTGCCATTGTGTAAAACGGAATTGGTATTGATTACCTCCACAGCGACGTTGAAACATTGGTTTTAGGTAGTGCCCGACCATGTACCGCTGAAAATCAATGAGTTGCTGGGAATGGACTTTATCAAACATCATGAAGCAGATATTCTATGCGGTAAAGAGCTCATATTATATGGTCATATAATGCCGCTCATTAACGGAAATGATCGAATCATACTTCGTTCATGTAGCGAAACTATCACTCAAGCGAAAACATATAGTAAATTCGTTGTTATGGTAGCAAAGAAAAAAATTTCACTTGGTGTAATACTCGGCGCTTGTATTACTCCGTCTCAAGACGGTAGTTGCATAATCAGCCTTGTCAGCACTACCGAGCACGTGGTCGAGGTACAGCGGCCGGAGGTGTCACTCGAGCCGCTCGAGATAGCAGAAGTCGAGCGCAACAGCATGGCCGACTCTCTGAATCTAAACACGGTGGCCGTGGAGAGGGGCTCGCAGCGACTTGAACCACTGAAAGAAGAAACCGACGTAGCGCATCTAAATACGGAAGAGAGAGAGGCACTGCTGGAAAAGTTAAATGAATATAAGGATGTATTTAATTTAAAGGGAGACAAACTTCCATGTACTCATATGGTTGAACACCACATTCCACTCAAGGAAGGGGCACTTCCGATCAAATCGCGCCTTTATCGATTACTTGAAATGCATAAAAGGGAAATCGATAAGCAGATAGAAGAGATGCTGGAGGACAGGATTATTTAACCTAGTAGGAGTCAGTGGAATGCTCCATTATTGGTTGTCGCCAAGAAACCTGAAGCCAATGGAGTGCAGAAAATGCGAATTGTGGTGGATTTTCGGAAAATTAATGAGGTCACCATAGGAGACTTGTTTCCTTTACCAAATATTACAGAGATATTGGACCAATTGGGGAAGGCACAGTACTTTACCAGCCTCGATCTCGCTTCGGGTTTTCATCAAATACCAATGGCGGAAGAGGATAAGGAGAAGACAGCATTCTCAACTCCAAAAGGGCACTTTGAGTATAATCGAATGCTCTTCGGTTTAAAAAACGTACCGCCAACTTTCCAGAGGTTAATGAACGCCGTATTGGCCGGTCTACAGGGCGTGAAATGTTACGTATATCTGGATGACATCGTAATTTATAAAAAAAATCTGAAGGACCACAACGAATGACTTCGAGAAGTATTTCAACGACTCCGAGAAGCTAACCTCTCGATACAACCAAGTAAGTGTTAGATTTTACGCCAAGAAATACATTTCTTGGGTCATGTTGTTTGAGAGGACGGAGTGCGAGCGGATCTTCGGAAACTAGTTGCAGTGAAGTAATTTCCGGTGCCAAAAATCGTCAAGGGCGTACAAGCTTTTCTGGGATTTGCTGGTTACTATCGGAAATTTATAAAGGATTTTTCCAAGATGGCAAAACCTCTCACCAAACTTATTTGAAAAGACGAAAAATTCAAGTGGACCGCTGTGCGAGATGCTGCCTTCGAGCAATTGAAAACAGCCCTTACAACTGCGCCTGTATTACACTATACGGACTTTGGAAAACCATTTTTTTAAAACGATAGATGCATCAGATAAGGCTATCGGTGCAAGCCTCCGCAAGGTAAAATATGTAAAGATGTGCCAATCTGTTACGCGAGCCGTACCTTATCTGAAGCCGAGTTCAATTACACGACAACGGAAAAGGAATTACTCGCTATCATGTGGGCTATTGCTCAATTTCGATTCTATGTTTACGGTACGCGGTTCAAGGTCATCACCGATCATCAACCCCTCACATGGCTGTTCGGAGTGAAAGATCCGGTGTCAAGATTGATGCGTTGGAAGATAAAATTGTCTGAATATGAATTTGACGTAGAGTATAAAGCGGGAAAACGCAATACGAACGCAGACGCTCTCAGTCGTATTTTTGTAACCACCCGTGCTTAAGAGAGAGAGAGAGAGAGAGAGAGAGAGAGAGAGAGAGAGAGAGAGAGAGAGAGAGAGAGAGAGAGAGAGAGAGAGAGAGAGAGAGAGAGAGAGAGAGAGAGAGAGAGAGAGAGAGAGAGAGAGAGAGAGAGAGAGGGAGAGAGAAAAAAAGTGCACAGAAGGAAAAACTGGCGATGGGTTAAACACCAAGTGCAAAAGAGATGCAAGATATAGTGATAATAAGGAAAGCGACTGCGAGGCAGACATGCATTGTTGCCGTAGCTCAGGCGCGCCGGCGTTCGGAGAGGGGCCTGGGGGCCTAATGCGAATACGAAACTTGATAAGAGTGAGAACGTGCCTGCACGAGAGTGCGACAGGAACGCACTTATGGACACACACACATCACGCTTGCAGTCAACGGAGGAGGACAGAGATACAACAGACGAGCGTGACTACAGCAATAATATGGTGACACCTGAAATTAGAGAGAGACGGATTATACTATATGAGGATTATAATGCTCCGTTAGGGGGGCATCAGGGTGTGAAGCGGATATTACAGAGGATCCGAGCCAAGTATGAGTGGCCTGGTTCATGCCGTGAGAAGGGAGATAGAGGAGTATATAGCCGCATGTGGATCCTGGCAAAAAAAAATCAAGGATAATGGATCGGGTACCGATGGTCATTACTGATACACCGTATCAAGCATTCGAAAAGGCAGTGGTTGACATTGTGGGCCTGCAATGATACATTTCATCTTTAAATAGTCCACCCGCCAAAATGTATAGAGCACAGCGACAGGATCACCATAGTATTCGTGCTTTTTCGATAATTTCCGAAGAAGCGCGAAGATTGATCAAGGATCCTCGGCGCGTGCCAGAAATCGCTCTACTAATTCCCACGACGGCCGTCTAGTTAGGATCGATCGTGCGACGATTGCCAAGTTTTTTTATGGTGTGGATCACCTTTGCCTTATATTTGTCGATTTGTCACGCTTTGGTCTTGTGGACGCGCAAGATCTAACGTGTAATTGAGTGATTATATATAATTACATCTTTTGGTCTACCTACATACTGTGGATGACTACGTTCTTTTCCCCCAATGACCAAAATCGGCAATTTATATAAATATAAGTATCGAGAGCACGTTTCTTTTTCCTTCATTATCTTGCACCATCGTAGACTTTCTTCCGAAAAATTCAATCGGAAAGTAAAATGAAACAAAGGGATGTCTATATAGATGATTTATTAAAGAAAATGTAAAGAATTAATTTAAACTATCACTTATCCAAAAAGGGTGAAATATTTGACCGATATTGTAAAAAGAGAATTGTAATTTGACGCATAATTTTGACGAAGGACGTTACGTTTCTTGAGAATATTACAATGCAAATAAAAAGTACTAATTCTAATATTTACGGTCTGACTTATCTTCGTAATTTTGATTATATATATGTCTGAATGTATAAATGCATAAATGTATGAATGTATGAATAATTTTTAACTAAGTGAGTAACAAACGAACGATATTGGTTGTTTTGCCAAATGGAAATGAAAATAAATTCTCTATTGACTCTACATATTTATCGTGTCGAAAATTATTACTGTCGTATCAATAATGATTCCGTTATCGTCATCTAAAAATATTCCCCTATTATTTGGAGTAATGTTGGTTGCACTCGCTATATATTTGATCACCGGATTAATTCAATTCAGTTTCAACATTATTTTCAAAATTTACCTGACATCCTAGAGGCATTTTACAAGTTGTTAATAAGCTAGTTGTTATGCCGCCCGTTGCGTACTTATGTATTGCAACCAGGTAAGAACATTTATTTTATTATTTTGGGGATCGTTGTTAATAAAGAGTTGGAACTTACGCAATAAACAGTACAAAGTATTTATTTGCTTTAAATAAACAATTATAATGATTAATTGTTGTTAACAATTATTCAAGCTAATTTTAACTTAAGGACGAGTCCTCACGTCGGATATACCCGTCCGTGGTCGAAGTTGTTAAAGGACTAATTTGTTCGCAGTGAACGAGTGAATTTATACCACCAAAAATATGTTAGTTCATAAGCAATCAATTTATGTTTACTGAATAAATTAGTTGCGATAAACCCGCGAAGCACATTCCATGCGAGGAATCTTGCAATGCTCCGTCTTAACACTATTGGGGTCGCCGTGAGAGCAAAGGGGACAGCGCTATCGGGGTCGCCGTGAGCGCGAAAGAGACAACGCTGTAGGGAGTTCTCACTGTGCGACTACGGCTCGCGAGTACGTCACCTTACCGTTGCGCAAATGGCCTCATTAATGTCTATAAGACATTCTTTTCATTGTACATTGTTAAATTATCACTACCAATAATTTAACAATCCAAAAGTTATTAATCTTATTTCTGGGGCGCAACATCCCTCCCCCCTTAAAGAAAAAATTCTTGAAGAAGAATTTCTTTTTTAAACGGACATCCACCCACACTCGCGTACAATAGCGTGGCTCGTTCCATCCATCCACAGCAACAAGATGCAACCACACAGGCATACTATATATATATACCACAACAACATCCCTCATTTTTCCATTAGATCATACGTTTTTACAAATAATCGCGTAGTCATTTATCCTGCAGACTGAAATTTACTTGTCACCCTACTGAACAGGCCCTATGCACCTCCACGCGCAAGTTTTCGTGAACCAGGGTGAATACCCCTTTGCGCAGTGACCCCCGGCGCGCCATCATCGCTTTTGCCTGCAATCGCTCGCGTGCCTGGCAAGGCCGTCGAAGCAAGCGTCGAGTTACGGGAACGTTTAATGATCCTGTATACTATCAAACAGATTTACACCACTAATACTAAAACGCTTAATGAATACAATTCCATATTATGTTATAACTGCTCATTCGTACTATTTGTCTCCAATGAATCATTTTTGATTTCTTGAACCCCCGTTCCGAACATTTCTCCCCTAACGGATATCGGATTACATTTAACAACTCAAAGCTCTTACTCATATTTTTACTTGAGTATGTACAGATTTGTTCAAATAGGACAAATTTAAGTTAAATGTTAGCAAAAATTTCCGTATTTGTTTTTTGTTCGTGTTATACGTGGTACAGTACGAATAGTAAAATTTTGGGCAGTTATAAAACATATTTCCTCAAAAATTGTAAGTCCTGAATATCTAAGTGATTTGTGGTAAACAAAAATATCGCATATTGTCATAATGGATTTCTCGCTCGGAGTTACATATATCCATTCCCCCATTTTCTGCATTGGAATCATCATCGTTGGGTTAAAGAAACCACGCACTTCGGACAGCGTAGGCCATTGCCTGTGTCGATTTTTGCTGACGTTAACACCTCGCAGGGTGCATTGCCCGGCAGTGACCTAGACTTCCGATTCATTACCAAAAAGTCTGACAGCGTAACTGCTGACCTAGTGAAATTACTTTCTACTTCCTCTCAATTCTTCGCTTCAAATAGCATCACGGAGCACAAGCGAATCATTATACATTCTTACCTTCACACTTCAAAAGACCAGGAATCGCCGTGAGCCCACAAGTCAAGGTAAGTGATTTCGTTGTAAATTAACTTCAATTATGGTACTCCTCTTTTATATTCATTAATTTATGTCTCCTTTCCTCACGCAGGAACTTCGTCTGTCGGTGGATAATACCACCCAACGGTCCGCGGGAGAACGTTGGGCGGCTTCACCTCCCAGGACGGCAACCCAAGCTGTTCCAGTTTTTGATGATAGGCGATTCCGTCGTCGTCATCCTAGGGACTACAGGACCGTGGATTCAACACCTGGCCTCAGGTAGATGCCTGCCGGTGGGAACGGTCGTACTGCCTGCTGGAGCAGAAAATGACAGCGGAGAAGAAGTTGAGGACAACTGCTTCGAGCTGTCCAGCGCTGTTTCCGCATTGAAGCGGCCGTACCCCTCTGATTACTCCGTCCGTGAGGGCCACAGTCTACGCTCAGGTGCTTTGCTAGCTGCTGGTACCTCGGTCTGCCCCGCGGGAGCCGAAAGTGACAGCGAGGACGATCTTGATGACTACTGCGTAGTCCCTTTGTCATAATATTTATTAATTGCGCAGCTTCCCATCAGCTGCTTGTTATTTTACTAAAAGATGGGATTTTCAACAGAAAATTTACTGAGTCCGCGTTTTATTTAGTTGGTAGAAATCCTCCGCGATATGGATAACGGGTACCTCCTCTTTCCCTGTCCTCTCTCATAGTGTTAGCTTTTAGCCGTAGAATTAACTGTAAGCGAGCTATATATATAGTGACCCTTTTCCCTTGAAAAATAAATGCTTCTTCAAGGGATTGGGATCTACAACCGAAAAGTTATTCCGTGACAAAAAAGGGGGAGGGGAAAGAGTGACGAAAGGAATATGGGAATTGAAATAAAAGCGAAAGCTGGAATTCAAGAAAAGAACAAAAACAACTCCTTCTCTTTGGTGACCAATTTCCAAAGCAAAATCAAATAAAATAAAATAAATACACTGTTCGAAAAATTGGTCAATATGGAGTAACTTACCTTACTATTATAAACTAATTCCTAAACTCTAGAACCTAAATAACAAAAAAAAAATGGGGTCGATGGGTGGAATATGAGGCCAGAAATTGGGGGTGAAGTGTTTGGAGTCACTTAGTAGGGTAAAATACTAAAGTGACAGGGAGTTTGGGGTGAAATAGGGGATCGGTGAGAGGAATTTATTGGCAAAATCCCGGGGCGATGTGCTATTAAGTTGAGTGGTGGCGATAAGAAACATAATGCCATGCGCTAGGAAATTGGGAGTGAAATTTGGAGTAAACGGGTGGAATTTATGGGAAAAGTCTCAAGGCGATAAGCAATTCAGCTTATTAGTGGCACAGGGAAACAAAATACCATCCCGCCAATAGACTAGGAGTTAACTCTGGAGCTGATGAGTGGAAATGAGTAACAAAAATCTCCTGGCGATACAGAAAAGGATTTTTGGAGTAGCAAGGTGAACTACTATGTACTGCGCCAGGAGTTTACAAGAGAAATTTGGTATCGATAGGGAGAATTCAGTGACCAAATCTGAAGGCCTTTCAGTTTGGGAGCGGCAAAGGGAAATAAAATACAATAAAACCAAAATTTCAGAGGGAAATTTGGAGTCGACGGAATTAATTAGGGGGCCAAATCTTGGAACGAAGTGTAAGATTGGGTGGTAGCGACCCAACAAATAGAATTTGCTGCATTTATGGTTCGACCAAGATTTTAGGGAGTCAGCGTAGGGAACTTCACTCAGATTTTGGGGTTGCTTTCGTAGAAGGGGGCTATACGTGGGCACGGGGACACTTTATTCACTTTCCTTTGATATTTGGGCACCAGCTACGTAACGTGTAGCAACGTATTTGGTTTTTTATATGTCCCTTCACTGAATGGCACAGCTCAGGGGGGGCAAGAGGGGTCTCAAGGCGGCGAGTTTCCGAAGTTTCTGGTTTCGTACGTTTACCTCTGCTAAAATAAAGAAAAAAGGACACAGGGGCTGTTACTGGGTATTTCGGACTTTAATCAAAGGGGAATACGAGCTAAACAAACGCGTCGGGACCACCACTCAATCAACAGGTCGTCAGCGAAAAACGCGACCACGTGGTCTCGAGAGGGAAACGTGGCACACACACACTTAAAACTATGAAAGTATGGGGCGTACGGAGAAGAAAAGACATGCGGGAGGACGGAAAACTCAAGCACTTACTTTTCTGAATAATCTTGGGTCCAAAAATCTCTCTCTAGCTCTCAATAAATCCAAATATAAATAAAAAATAATCGGCTCTCAGAGGAATATGGCGTCGCTCGCTCGCGTAGCTCGGCTGAAGTAACGGCCCGGTTGGCTTCTTCTTTCTTGTTGTTCCACGTTGTCGCTGATGGGCCGTGGCCCTCTTGGATCTTCCGCCACGGCGTATCGTGGACGGTGTTTTTCCGTCGGGACGAGCGCCGCAAGCGGCAGTTTCATCAGCGGTGGCGAGGCGCTGGCGGTGGATGGAAGGACAGGGACGCGCTCAGGCTACGCGTCCCTTCTGCTTGCGCTCAAGCCACGGGTCCCAGCTCCAGCAACGACGGTCCTGCTTCGACCGGCCGGCGCCACATTCAAACCCCGCTCTTTCACTCACTCACTCACATACGTTCTTACACACGCGGGAAGGGGTTCAATGACTCGATATGAATAAAATAAATAAAAATAAAATAGATTGACTGACCTGAATGTCGAGTGGTGGCCTCCAGTTGAGCTACGCACATGCAAGCATGCGCCGTGTTACAATATTTCTCGTTACAATATATATATATATATATATATATATTGTAACGAGAAATTTCGCTGAAAGCGAAATCTCACTACAAGCACTGCCCGAGCGCGCACACCACACTCCCGAAAACAACAACAGACAACAATGCTTTCCCCCCTGCCCGCCTATATCAGAATAAGTAGTGCTGAGCATGGGAGAGAGGCGACAAACGTCGCGGAGTGGGATTGTAGCGCGGATAACGTCATCGTGGAGCCGTTCAATGTAAGGAGGATCGCAAGCCGTCGTTGAGCGAGAGGATATCGATCGGTGATTTACGGGACTTCTGCCGCCATCCATCACTCACCTTTCGAACTACCCCCCGCGTTACAATTACTGCCCGCGGCAGCGTTGATGTCTCTCTCTCTCTCTCTATGCAAATCAGCCAATGAGAAAATTAGGAATAAATTCGAGGAAAAAGACAGAGGATTCTTGGCCATTATGATTCCTTTTTCGTTCTGCGTTGAAGTGTGTAAAAAGTTTTTTATTGCGACCAAAATTAGATTTTATGCTGAGTGCTGTCCTCTGTTTTGGATTTGGGATTATCAATTTGTTGTAAGTTTTGAGCCCCTACTTTTTACGTCAAGAACTCACTTTTTACAAAGAAGCACCGAAATCTCCAATCTACCCCCTACAATTATTACTTAATACCCGTCACCCTACTCCAAATTTCCCTTTAGACAATACGGGATTTTTCTATTCATTTTCCCCTTCCCATTTGTTTTCAATTCATAATTTAAGAGTTCGACATTCGTGAATCGTCTTACTGACTTTTCGCGAATTTTCGACTATAACTCCTCCCCCCCCCCTCCCTTATAGTTCCCCATTTTTTAAATTACCCTTGTTATTTTTCGACCCGAAATACCCTTTTTGTGCAACCCTGAATAATTTAAACAGTAGTGGAGACCACCGTTGTGAAATCATTGTAAGAGCCGACCGTTGGGCCATACCCCCCCCCCCCCCCCTCCGTGACTGCCGTCTCAGAAATTTTTTTTGAAATATTTTTTTTGAAATATTTTTTTTGAAATATTTTTTTTGAAATATTTTTTTTGAAATATTTTTTTTGAAATATTTTTTTTGAAATATTTTTTTTGAAATATTTTTTTTGAAATATTTTTTTTGAAATATTTTTTTTGAAATATTTTTTTTGAAATATTTTTTTTGAAATATTTTTTTTGAAATATTTTTTTTGAAATATTTTTTTTGAAATATTTTTTTTGAAATATTTTTTTTGAAATATTTTTTTTGAAATATTTTTTTTGAAATATTTTTTTTGAAATATTTTTTTTGAAATATTTTTTTTGAAATATTTTTTTTGAAATATTTTTTTTGAAATATTTTTTTTGAAATATTTTTTTTGAAATATTTTTTTTGAAATATTTTTTTTGAAATATTTTTTTTGAAATATTTTTTTTGAAATATTTTTTTTGAAATATTTTTTTTGAAATATTTTTTTTGAAATATTTTTTTTGAAATATTTTTTTTGAAATATTTTTTTTGAAATATTTTTTTTGAAATATTTTTTTTTGTGTGCTTGGTGTGCTTTGGCCTCTTCTCCCTCTATCTATCGAACGTCACTGATATTATCCGATTGTGTGACCATGCCGAGTTGAACACCGATGGTTCACTCGATGACCCCATTGACCGATATTGGCGGTACGATGTTTGCCGTAAGTTCCCCATGGTCTCTACTCAATGGGATTCCACAGTCGATGGGCGTGATCACGGACTGCCGTTCACCTATACGACAGCAGTTCGTGAACCCGCCTTCGAAGACTCCAATGTTTCGATCCCGTTGAACCTCCAAGCCTCTAGTCACCCCCCTCCGCAACACGACACTACATCAACTCCTCATGCCGTATTAGCAACGGGTCAAACCCAAGGCCCCTACCAGAACCCTATCAGTTTTAATGGGACGGATGATACGCTCTGTATGGAGGAGAGTCATTACGCTGCTCAACCCCCGCCTTTGCAGCCCACAAGGTGCCCGTCCGTGATCTTTGCCCCTCCTCCCCAAGCCCAAGAAAATCCTGAGAATTCTCAGGAACGTCCAGAACCACCCACAGCGTCCCTTTTTCCTGTTTTGGACGCTCAGAGCGCCGCCGGAAATTTTTTTGGCGCCCCTGCCCCCCTAAACCCTTTCTTGGACCCTCATCACTCCCTATGCCTTATAATTTCGTACGTCCGACCTAACCCGCTTTGTAACAGCCCATCCGCGAGAATGGGAACGTTTCCAATTCCCTTCCCAGACCCTCTGCATCCCCTACGCCTTGTACTAACCCTTTGTTGACCGGTTCGTCCGCTCCTACGGGCCAGAACACAACATACGGACTTCCAGCACCCCCGCAAAGACCCCAAAATCAGAGTACTGGACTGCAACATCCCAGTCGAGTCAGGTATACCCCCCCGAACTCTATGTATGATATTCCACTCTCCATGTACCACCATACGGAGTCGAGCGCGATAAGGGACATGCGCGACGTGGACTATTTCCGTAGAAACGGTCCCAAATTCGCCGGCCGACGAGGCGAGGATGGTGATGAGTTTTGTTGAGACTCTACGAGTATTGCTCGAGTTGTGGTTTCGGTGAGGATGACCTTTTGCGAATGTTCGCCAAATCGTTCACGCACGATGCCCTAATGTAGTATCGAGTAGAACGATCCTCGTGGAGCACCTACGAGGAATTTATCTACTTCTTTCGCGCGCATTTCGGTCATTTAGACCTCCAAGAACGACTTCGTAGGGAAGTAAAGTCACGCACACAAGGCCCTGGCGAGCCCAGCGAGGAATACCTCACAAAAATGCAGACCTACTTTAGTTTCTTGTCTCCCCCCCCCCCCCCCTTTCTTCAGAGGCTCAGCTCGATTTATGCCATGATAACTTGCACCCCGACCTGGCCATGTACATCGATCGCGAAAGCGTCAACACTTTCGCTGAATTCCTGCACCGTTACCGACGTGTAAAAGCGATGCGACAGCGAGCACGCAACTACCGTCATCCCCCACCGCCGTCTCAATCCGTCCTCCCCAATGCCGCTTATCAGCCACAGGGAAAAGGAGGAAGAGACAAAGTAGCAGCCCTAAGGGCAACAAATCAGTCCCCTGAAGTCCCTCCACTGGCCCAATCTATACCCACCGTGCGCCCCACCGTCCCGAAAGCAAACCCCGACCGCTCCTGTAAACCCACCCTTTTCTAGACCCCCTGTTGCCTCCCCCATAAATAATTCCCACAATCCTCCCTCGTTAATGGCTCTGCAAGTCCCCAGACCACCAACTCTGCCAACTCCCCACGCACAACAGTCCTCCAGAGTGCGTTTTTTCTGCAAGGTCTGCGGCACGCCGGGGCACGACGGCAATTCGTGCCCGACTAGCCGTCGAGCGCGCGAGGGAAACCCTGCGGGGGGAGGATAGTAAAGAGTGCCTCCCTCGATTCGACCCGAAACCCCGTCACGACCCCAGAATTCGTGAAAGGCCACCCCGCAACCGACCCAACCCCCGACATTTGTAGTGCCATAGACTCGGTTGATGCCCTTGTAGAAGACACCCGACATTTCCTTTGCGTCAACTTCGCCGGTCGTATTACAGACCCCTTGTCAATCCCGGCGCTACTCGTTCATACCTGGGAGAAGAAGTAGTGAATTCCATGAATTTGCAGCTCCAACCTGCAACAGGAGGTGTTCGAGTAGCTAATAATACCGTTGTTCCAGTTCTTAGAAAGATTCCCATGCAGCTTAACCTCGCCGGAACGCTAAATAGCCTTGAAATGCGTGCCGCGCCACTGGGTTATGATAGCATCTTAGGAATTGATTTTTGTCACTCGTTGGGAATCACCATTGATTACGACAATGACACCTGGTCCCTCCCGAACGGAATCCCTCGTAAATTTGACGTGCCACGTGAAACTCCCTTATTTGTCCACGCTCAGCCTACTTTCACCGGTTTTTCTGAAATGCCAGCCCCTGTTTCCGAACGATTAAATGTCCTTTAAGATCGTTTGGATAAGACAATACCTCCGGAATTCTCAGCGTGACCACAACCATTTGCCATTCAATTAATGTGAATGACCACCCGCCTATTCGCCAAAGCCCTCGTACCATTTCCCCGTACTTACTCCGAATTGCTCAAGCCGAAGTGGATAAAATTATCCAAGAAGAAGTGATTGAACCATCCAACAGCGGTTGGCTCAGTAACCCCGTTATCGTACCCAAGCCCAATGGAAAACACCGATTCTGTATTGACTTCCAAGATGTGAAAAAAGTCACACAGAAAGACGCCTACCCTTTGCCCAACATGGATAGGATACTTGACATTTTGCAAGTGGCCCAATACATGTCCAAACTCGATTTGAGCCAAGCCTACTTCCAGGTTCCCCTTGATATTGTCAGTAGACCCATTACCGCGTTTGCTGTCCCCGGCAGAGGACTGCAAAGACGGTAATGGGTCCACTGCCCTTTGGACTCATTAATGCCCCCGCCACTTTATAACGATTAATGGACCGATTACTAATGCCTGAATGGGAACCCCATGTCTTCGCTTATTTCGACGATGTTGTTATTGCCACAGAAAGCGTGGATCAACATCTCGAATACTTAGAACGGGTTCTTAAACAATTCCAAAAAGCTGGTTTAGAAATTAATCGAGAAAAATGGCATTCTTCTGCCCCGAGATGAAGTATCTAGGATACCTAATCACCCCAGAAGAATTAAAAACTGACCTGGACAAAATCAAACCAATCCTGAATTACCCACCTCCCAAGACCCTGAAGCAACTCCGACGATTCCTCGGAATGGTCGGATGGTACGCTCGCTTCATGGGGGACATCTCCGTATTGAAAATTTCCTCAGTCAAATTACTAGAAAAGAACACTAAGTGGCATTGGGGTGACGAACAGCAGACTGCGTTCAAAGCCCTGCGCCAAGCATTAACCACCGCCCCTCTTCTTGCCCTTCCAGACTTCACCCAGCCCTTTACCGTGTATACAGACGCGAGCAATTACGCTATTGGCGATGTGCTGACACGAGAAATTGACCAAGAAGAACAACCCAATGTCTTTTGTTCCCGAGTAATGACCCGAGCAGAGCGCAAGTACAGTGTGATGGAGAAAGAATGCCTTGCCGTGTTATGGGCAGCGCGAAAGCTGCGCCCATCCACCGAGGGCACGTCCTTCCAACTCATCACTGACCCCAGTAGCTTGCGTTGGATCCGTAACCTGCGTGACCCCTCCGGCCGATTAGCTCGATGGGCCTTGTCCATGCAAGCCCTCGATATGGAAATTGTCCACCGTAAAGGCACCCTGAATGTAGTCCTCGATGCCCTTTCTCGCATGTTAGAAGATACGGACGCCGCCCTTTGTGCCCTGGGCAACGCATAAGATTCCTGGTATCTCGAACAAATGCGCAATGTCCACGAATTCCCCGGAAAACACCCAGATTGGAAAATAGAAGATAATCGTTCGTACCACCACCACCCTCACCCTATTATTGAACCCGCCTTAGCTGACTGGGACGCTTGGAAACTCGTTCTCCCTGTTGAAGTCCGGCTAAAGGCTTTGCAAGACGCCCCCCCCCCCCCCCCCCCAAGCCGGACACTTAGGAGTCGACAAAACGTACCACAGAATGCTCCCAGATTTTTCCTGGCCCGGTATGTTTGCCGACGTCGCTCAGTTCGTCAGACAGTGCTGGGTCTGCCAGTTCAATAAGACCTCACACGCTCCCCTAGGGGGGTTAAAGAGAAAGAGAGAACCACCGAAGGACCATGGACTGTCGTCGCAGCCGACGTCATGGGCCCTTTCCCGCCCAGCAAGACCCGAGATAAATTCGTGGTAGTTTTCCATGACTTATTTACAAAATATGTGGAAGTGAAACCCTTAAGAACTGCCACCGGCCTAACCATTATGGCCGCCTTCGAGTCTCTAGTCCTGAATCGCTGGGGATGCCCGCGATATCTTTTGACGGACAATGAGACTGAGTTTGTAAACAAATGCATGACCACCAAGCTCTCCCAATATGGAATCCGCCAGATCAGCATTCCCCCGTATCACGCCCAAGCTAACCCTATGGACAGAGTGAATAGAACACTGAAAACGATGATTATCTGATACGTTGGTGACGACCACCAACTATGGGATATTTATCTACCAGATTGTGCTCTGCCATCAATACTGCCGTCCAGTCCTCCACACGTATGACCCCTGCCTTTTTAAACTTGGGAAGAAACCCAACCCCTGCCAAAAGCCTTAAGAAAGAGATTCCAGCTCGCAATGTGATCGACAGAACCGACCCTGCAGTTTGGAGAGACCGAATGAAACGGTTGCCCCTTCTCCACGATTGGGTTAAACGAAACCTGTCCGAAGCTGCACGACGCCAAGCTAGTTACTACAACCGAGGGCACGTGGAGAAACAGTTTGAAGTAGGAGACCTGGTCCTACGGAAAAACCGAGTGTTGTCCTCCGCCACGCAGAAATTCGCAGCAAAACTAGCCCCTAAATACCGTGGCCCGTATGTTATTACGAAGAAGATTTCCCCCCTTATATACGAAATCCATGTTCCGTTGAAAAAAAAGTGGCCAAAGATACACGTGAAGGACTTCAAATTGTATCGAGAACCCCGTGATGATGTAATCCCAGAACCAACCCGTAATGTGAGTGTCTCACAGTCCCCTCGTAACGAAGTCCCGCGATATCGAGTAATCCTTGACACGTCACTAATCGCTAAAGATCCGCCACCCCCCTTTCAGGAAATCCCTAACAATCGATCTTTCCGAACACCGACGAGTCGTCGCGACGTCGGTGGGAGTCGGTCGGCTCCGAACCGATCGAGCCTACGGGGGCCATGGAAGGCCGCGAAGAGGCTGAACCCCTCACTGTAGCAGTGACGCCATTGCCGACACCACCCAAGCCCCCGTCCCCGAACAACCCCTCAGCCCCGAGCCGTTTTTTCGTTTTTTTACCCGCTGTATTTCGCCCCCAGTCCCCACTGGAACTCTGTTAGTGTTAACCAACCGTCCTCTGCTTAAGTGTAGTCAAGGGACTAACTTTCGTTTCATCTCGAAGGAATTTGTAACGAGAAATTTCGCTGAAAGCGAAATCTCGCTACAAGCACTACCCGAGCGCGCATACCACACTCCCAAAAACAACAACAGACCACAATGCTTTCCCCCCCGCCTGCCGATATTAAAATAAGTAGTGCTGAGCATGGGAGAAAGGCGACAAACGTCGCGGAGTGGGATTGTGGCGCGGATAACGTCATCGCGGAGCCGGTCAACGTAAAGAGGATCGCAAGCCGTCGTTGAGCGAGAGGATATCGATCGGTCGTTTACGGGACTCCTGCCGCCATCCATCACTCACCTTTCGAACTACCACCCCGCGTTAAAATCACTGCCCGCGGCAGCGTTGATGTCTCTCTCTCTATGCAAATCAGCCAATGAGAAAATTAGGAAATTAGGAATAGATTCGAGGAAGAAGACAGAGGATTCTTGGCCATTATGATTTCTTTTTCGTTCTCCGTTGAAGTATATTAAAAGTTTTCTATTGCGACCAAAATCAGATTTTGTGCTAAGTGCCTTCCTCTGTTCTGAATTTGGAATTACCAATTTGTTGTAAGTTTTAAGCCCCCACTTTTCACGACCCCGCGAAACCCCTTACTACCCCCAGTTGCCACCCAAACCCCCCATAATAAATAAATAACCCGGTAACGAGTGTCCCCTCGTTATCAGTCATCTTGCCACCACCTGTCAATACTCGTGCAAAGAAGCACCGAAATCCCCAATGTACCCCCCTCAATCATTACTTAATACCCGTCACCCTACTCCAAATTGTCCTTCAGACAATTGGAGACCCTTTTTTTCGAATTACAGTTTTGATTTTATTTTTGCGGACTGCAAATTGTCGCGTGCTACGGCCCACGCTGCTCGTAGCCGCTCCCGTAGCTATCCCGCATAATCCTCATGACTATACAGCCCGTGGCTCCTGTTTCACGGCCGTCGGTAACACTGCATCTCGTCCAAACACCAACGCGTACGAAGACAATCCCGTAGTTGTGTGCGGCGTAGTGGCGTACACGAACATGGCATACGGTAACCATTCGTCCCAATTACCTTGATCCTAATCGATGTAATTCTTTAGATACTCAGCTTAAGTTCGATGAGAGCGTTCGAGGGCTCCGTTGCTTCCAGGATGGTACGCTGTTGTTTATATTCTCTTAATTCGCAGAAGTTTACATACCTCGTTAAAGATAGAGCTTCAAAAGGTGGTGCCGGGGTCAGTAAGTAATGTTTCCGGTGTATCGTACCGACATATAATCTTCTCAACCAGAGCCTTTGCTATAGTGCTCGCTTCCTGGTTCGGAAGTGGTATGGCTGCACTATATTTTGTAAGGGCATCCTGGAAGGTAAGTATACATTTATTTCCAGCTGATGTCTCAGGCAAAGGGCCCACAATGTCAACCACTGCCTTTTCGAACGCTTGATGCGGTGTGTCGGTAATGACCATCGGTAACCGATTCATTATCCTCAATTTATTGTTCTGACAGGATTTACATGCGGCTATATAGTCCTCTATCTCCTTCCTCATGCCTAACGGAGCATCATAAAACTCATATACTATCTTCCGTGTCTCATCAATTTCAGGTGTCACCACATTATTGCTGCAGTCACGCTCGTCGATTGTATCTCTGTCCTCCTCTTCCGTTGGCTGAAAGCGTAATGTGTGTGTGTCCATAAGTGCGTCTCTGTCGTACTCCCGTGCAGGCGCATCCTCACTTTTATCAAGTTCCGTATTCACATTAGGCCCCGCAGGCCCCTCACCGCGCGCCGGCGCGCCTGAGTTACGGCAACAATGCATGTCTGCCTCGCAGTCGCTTTCCTTATTATCACTATATCTTGCATCTCTTTTGAACTTGGTGTTTAACCCATCGCCAGTTTTTCCTTCTGTGCACTTTTTTCTCTCTCCCTCTCTCTCCCTGAGCTACAGCGGCGATGCTCGTCTACCTCGCAGTCGCTCTCCTTACTGCCATTGTATGTCGCATCTCTTTCAGACTCGGCGTCTTTTTCGCTGTCTTTTCCTTCCGAGCGTTTTTTCTCTCTCTCTCTTGAGCACGGGTGGTTACAAAAATACAACTGAGAGCGTCTGCGTTCTTATTGCGTTTCACCGCTTTATACTCTACATAAAATTCATATTCAGATAATTTTATTTTCCAACGCATCAATCTTTATCCCGGATCTTTCACTCCGAACAGCGATGTAAAGGGTTAATGATCGGTAATGACCTTGAAAGGTGTACCGTAAACATAGGGCCGAAATTGAGCAATGGCCCACACGATAGCGAATTGTTGTGCCCGAAATGCTCTAAGGGTGATCAGCCCTTTTGTAACGGTATCGGAATTGAGTATTTGGGATCAGACCGTTCAAAGAATTGGGATTCACGTGGACTTTAACGATAATAATATTTATTTGAATACAAGATACAACGTTCGATAATCTCACAAACGAGATTATCGATAAAAAATGGTTTCGATACTTGATCGCGAGCTCAAACGTTTGCTCTTATAGTTAATTCGAAACTGTCGGTGGACTGGAGCTGTCGCTTCCAATTCACTTTAGTGTTCTACATAATAATGCTGAATTGCATTATTGATTAATTGACAATATGTCGCATGATACGATTGCAATATTCACGATCAGCGAATAGTGCAATAAATGTTTCGCAACGTTGCTTGCCGATAATCCGGGTCGCAACATCCCTCCCGCCTTACAAAAGAAAAATTTCAATTTCCAAAAAAAAATTTCTTCTGAGCAAGTCGGTTGAACTTTGGACTATTTATATAACATATGTATACTCTTAAAAGTTATGGCTTACCAGCGTTAGCCCTGGCATGGTATGAAAAACGCAATGGGTGCCTCTGAATTGTTGTAGCAGCCCTATCTACATGTAAATTACCGATACGCAGGGTACCAGCACCGCACGCATCTCGACTGCGGACGGTGCTCCTTGAGGGGTCACCGCCTCCTCTGGCCTTGCCGGTGTCGCGTTGCATCCTCGCCTCAGCCGGTGTAACCGATATGTGGCATAGCAGGCCAAGGCTCCAAAAACTAAGACTACTAAAGAATACAGTGCTATATTATAGTAACACTGCTCACTGTTCTTATTGTCCTTATCCAAGTCTCTAGCTATTTCGTCACACGCGAACCAAGGGTCCTCAACTCCTCGGGATTCCGCAATACACTTAATAACTGTACTTTCTTATTAACTTTTCGTATTTGTGAATGATATTCGACATCGATGTCGGATAATGTCTGTGACCCTTTTAAGGGTCCGAATACTAAAATCTTGGGCGGTTACCTCACACGAGCCTATCAGAGCCAAAATACTCGAGTATTTGAATATTGAAGATTCGCGGAACGCGGGCTTTTTTATTGCATGTTATCGTTATTATTTCTTCCAAAGGTGCGATGTACATCCATCTTCCGGGTTGCTCCATAGGCAACCAATCCTTCACAGGCACGGGGTATAGCCGGTTGACGGTGTAACGCTGCGAGCTTATCAGCGGGATATCCAATAACGGTATGACAGCTGTTCCATCGCTGTATGCCCGCGCGTCGATGAGCCGCATCAAAGTGTTCGCCTCGCTTCGTACTATCGGTAAGGGGAATCCAGTGCCAGCCGGTAGTTGTGGTAGTGCATCCGTGAAATGCTCCACTAGCTTACGCGGTGGTAGTACCGCTGCACTCACCTTCCCTGCAGCTATCTCGGAAAAGAAATACTAGCTCCCGTACGTCAGTGAGGAGATCCTCTACTACCACACTTACAGCAGTTAGACTCTCGTCAAGACGTATACGCCTCATGAGCTGGTCTTTGTTAGCGATTAGATAACGCTACGCTGCATTTACAAGGCAAGGAGAGTGTTCTCATTAGCCACTATCCTATCCACGGTATCATCAAATATCCGCAAAGTTCAGGAAACGACCTGCAATTGTCCCTTGATGCCCTTTTTGAGAATTCTTTCGCCCGCTTGTAGGGCCATTATCTCGCGATTTTTCCGCTCCGCCTCTGCAGCATCCATATTTCCTGTGATTGATTTGATTATCGATCCCATGCCATCGATAAGTCCTCTGCGTCTAGGCAACAATTCGGGTTTGATTAGGCCATGAACGTTACCCATGTCATCTTCTACTCCTGATGACATATGTTCGACGATTTCTGGAAGCGCATGACACAGTTCATCGACCTGACCAGTCCCATCCTCGACTTAGACGCATCGCGTACACGTTGCAAGTTTAATTTAACCATTCTTTCTCTTCGGAGTATACAAGAGAAATCCATGTGTATGGCCAATCTCCACGTCGCCTTCATTTGTGTGAGGCTTCCAATTTCTTCGTAGAAGATGCTGGGGTTGTCAGTGAATATCTCTCTCACTCTCTCTTGTTACGTCCCCGAATAAAATATATCCTGGGCGTGATGCAACCCTCCAGACACCGCTGCATATACCAATGACGGCCCTGCAGTCGGTGGTCGGTAAATAAGGAAAGCAACGTTCAGATCCCTAAATAAGATGTATCCTTCTTAACATAGCTGCAATATTCAAAGAAAAGCCTGGAAGTCAGTGGCTGGTAAAAAAGGGAAAATAATAGTATATCCTAAGAGGGGTAGACGGGGCTAGTTGTAAAAGAGGGGTTTAAGGCCCTCCACTAGGTTAAGGCGACGAAATACCGCACGCAAACACCAGGGAAGTGGAAGACGGTAGATCGACAGCCAATGAAGCGTGATCTCTGCCCTCTTCAAACTCCCGACAAACACACTCACTAGATCTAAGATGAAGAAAATGAATTTGTAAAGTGGG